>JAWNOP010000012.1:13815459-15087279 GCA_035045925.1 Drosophila atripex | reverse complement strand
TCCCAGCACTTACTCAATAGGATTTGCTCTCGAGCAAACAAAGGTTTTTGCCAAAAGAAACGATGGCTTCAAACACTCAAGTTTCATTAGCCCTGTTAAGTAAAGAGGCACGCCCGCAAACGAAAGCATCCTCCGGCCAGGATGCTATAGGATCTGCAGCCTTTGGCACGACGCCTCAGTGCCGCTAAGCGGCTTAGTGAAAGTCCTTTGCCAAATGTGCCACAGACAAGAGCGGAAAGGAATAACTGAATATGTGACAGGAGACATTTTTTTCTCCTCTTCCAGGACGCAGCTTTGGTGTTTAAATAACTTTGACGCGCTGTCTCTATATGTATAAGCATGAAATACATTAATGTTTGTGGGGAAATTTCATCCTTTGGAGGGAAAACTTTGATGACGAAGGCAGGAGTTGACGTGCCCGAAAGAAATTTGACTTCTTTGCTCGAAAGGAGCAACTTGGGAATTCAAACTCGTATGAGACCCCGTTTAGCTTGTTACAATTTAGCCGCATTGCCAAGTTGTGCGACTTTTGGGGTTTACTATCCCTCCCCGTAACCCATCGAAAGCCGCCCCCGAAAAACGACTCTCGACTTCTTCCAATTTGCGTCGAGAAACTTTTCAAGTTGTGCAAGATACAATTTGTGTCGCTTTATTTTTGGTGCCAAATTGCTGCAATTATCATTTGGCATTTTGGCAGCAAATCGCAACGCTAATGAGGCGTCGACATTGAATGCAGGAATTGAACCGCAGCTGCCAAAACGCCCTCGCGTATGCAACTAAATTTAAGCTCACACGCACACAAATTAAGGCGTCAGTGTGTTTGTCTGTGTGTGTGGCAGTATTTGCGAGTGTGCGTGAGTGTGCATTTCCTTTTCCGCTGCGCCATTGGGACAAACTTTGTTGGGTCCAAAATGCAAAGGAACAGAGCAGAAATGCGAGAAAAGGACATGCAGCTGCACCTAGAAAATGCGATTCAGTTAGGAGTTATAGGAAAAAAAATGTTTAAAAATAATATTGTCTAATAAATAGTAATAGTTATTCTGCTATTCTTAAACAGTCTTCGGTTTAAAGATTAAATCGCCAAGAGATAAGATACAAGTTCTATAGTTATTCAGTTTGAAGCAAAATTCCACTATTAAAAAAAGCACTATTTAATACCTCATTTATTCCTTACTTAGACTTATAATCTAGATAATACTTGGTATATTATTTTTCTTAGTGTATGATAAGTCAAGTTCCAATCCGGTTTGCCACAGAATGAGCTCCCAGCCAGAGCAATGACGATAGAGACGATGATGACTACCGACAATTCCAGCCGAGAGGCAGAAGTAACGACAAGTGACAACCGTGCGAGTCCTTTGGCTTTTTTTATGTGCAACTATTTTGCATATGTGTCGGCTCACACTCACACTTGTACATCCTTTTCCATCAGGGGTTAGAAAAGTCACCTTGGAAGGGGTGGCGGCTCCCGCACATCCCAGCACTTGAGGAAAGCTGATATCCTCACTGCCGCCATCCTTTGAGTTCCATTAAGGCGGCGGCATCTCCATATCCATCTTCTGGCTCGTAAACAGATATGGCGATAGCTATATCCTTGCGTGCACGAGACTCCAGCCTGATAAGCCAGTCCTCGGCTAAAAAAATAGCTACTGTTTACGCTGTCGGATCGTTGAAAATGGCAACGCGAATAGCTCTCGACATTGAGTTAAGGAGGAGCCATTTAAATGAAAATGTTTTTCTTTGGCGCAAATTTGGCCGAGACAAAGTTGGCCACATTAAAACTTATTAGCAATTTAATGCACGACTAGACAGCCAGCGTCCAGTTAGTCCTTCCAACCCCGTTCCCGGTGGACTTTATTTTTACGCTGCACGAATTTGTGGCAAATTCCACTGACGCCAGACGCTGTAATGGTCAAAATGCAGAGGAAATCGGGACGCAGAGTGGCGCAGTGGTTGGAGCCATAAAAATGTTAAAAACAACATGCTGGCTGAGCCACAATCGCTTCAGGCATATTGGCTACCGCCGAAAGTCCTTTAAAAATAACAAGTCCAAGGAGTCGTTAAAATTGAAGAGTCTTTAAGCCAGACTTTGGTTTAATCGACAAGAGGTCATTGCTCTTAAGTATTTCAGTTGCAATTTTTGCACAATTTTTATAAGAAAAATCCAACAAAGGACTTACTAAATATATTCAGTTTCTAAGCCAAATAATTTCTACAAATTGTTTTGAACTTAAATTCTGCTTGCATAATATTTATTCGCTTGTAGCTGACTGGAGTGCCCTTGTGCCTGAATTTCCCAAAAATGTTTTGCATTTTTTTTTTCAAAAAACTCTGTTCCATAAACTACTAGATTTTCGTGTTCTGTGCTGCAACAAGCAAGTTGGATAAAAAAAAAACACCAGGATCAGCATCAGTTTCCATCTCGTTTCCCGCGTCAACTACTGTCTGCTGACGCCGCTGTCTCTGAATATTTTCTTCATCTCTTGGACTACTCATTGCTTTTATTTTCACACTAATCAAAAAAGGTTTTAATATTGATGGGCTATTTTTAAACAATAGGAGTATTTTTTAGGCTATTTCAGGACATTTTTTCATAATATTAATAAGAATAGTACAATACCCTCGAGTAGTTTTCCAAAAACAAATCATATCAAATTTCCTATATAGTTGTAGAACTATCTTTTCTATATTCCAATTTTTTCAGATTTTTTTTATTCAAAATTTTACAAAAATAATTTAATAATTTTAAAGAAAATAAATGAATACCAAAGATCTAAAAAGTTTTCTAATTTAGAACACTAGATATGAAAAAATGAAAAAACTTTCCCTTTAAAAATCTTTGTTTTAATCTTTATTTTACGTTTCTTTATAATTTAAATTTTATATTCACATAGCTGTTTATAAGATTATTAAGACCTTATTAAAAATAGCCCCCTTTTTTCCCAGTGCACTCCATGCAGCTTCCGTTCATGTTGCTAGTGGTCCGCATGTCTGCTCGGTGTCTGAGCGTCTAATTTAAAATTATGCAACTGGCTTTTTTGCATTTTTTTTATGTCGTTTTCTGGTTGTGTTGGAAGCGCGTGGTTTTCTGCGATTTTCCCTGTCGCTGGCCACATGCTATAATTTCCCACTGGCACTCATTGACTTGCGGACTTTGTTGTTGGGCAGTGTTTTGGGGTCATGCGTTGCAAGGCCCCGAACAACATTCATAAATCATTTGCAGAGGTGGGGCAGCAGGCCGAGTCGGGTGCCTGGTTGCCTGGGTGCTGTTGTTTTTCTACTCATCGTTATCACTGGAAAGCTGCAATCGACAGACTCCCTGTTACTGTCTCCCCGGGCCCCCCCTCCTTTTGCCAAGCTACGTTGCACAAAAAACACATTAATCAATTCCGACCGACATCGTCTCTGGATGGCTGACTGGCTGGCTGGAGCGCCAGACCACCATGCATATATCCATTGTGTAGAGTGGATCGAGAAATACTCTCGTCCAGAAAAAAAATAAAAAAAAATAGTGGAGGAAAAGCCGAAAAACAAGGACAAAATGAAACCGTTACACGCTCAGCAAGCGCAACCAAAAAACCGAAAAAGAATCCTCGTAACTTTCCATAATGTGCAACGCGCGTAAAAATTCGTCCTTAGCGCGGCGTGAAAAATATGCGAGTAAGTCGCAGAGAAACTCAAAAAATATACAAAAAATATATGTAAAAAATACTATAAAAAAGAAAAATAAAAACAAAAACATGTAGGAAAATTGTTTGCGCAGCAAATATTTATGATTTTCAATGGTTGAAGGCTTTGGTGGCGCTGCGAATATTTATTCGCAATGTTCGAGTATATTCGAGCGATAAATATTTGGCCATAAATTTGGCGCGTAATCGGCCAGCGAGGCATGTTGAGACTTGTTTGCTCCTGGCATTTGAATTTTAAATTGTTTTTTTTTTTCTGAAAAATCTCCAATACGTCCAGTGCAATTATTAATCACCAGACTTTCGGAATTCAATTATGTAGATTCTTATTGACCCAAATTTAATTAAAATGTGGCGAATAATTTTCAATTTATGTGCAAATGATATTAAGCAAAAAAGGCAAATATGGGGGACTGATTATATTTCAAATTATGGAAAACTGGAAAACAATCAATTAAATTTGCTCAACTAAGAAGTTGTGCAAACACGAGCCTATAATTAATTCAAAGTGCCATACAATTAGGTGTTGCTGCAACACAAACAGTTTATTTTTAGGCAAAAAACCTTAATTATAAATAAAGCAAAAACATAAAACTTAAACAATGTCTCTTTTTTAATCCTATTTTTCAGGCACAACAGTAACAGTTATGACATTGAAATGGCGACAGAAATACAAAAGCAGAAAAAGGCCAAAGAAACTGAAACAACGAATACTTGCAACAAACACTGCCCCAGCAACAGCAACACCAACAACATTAAACAGCAGACTGAGAGAAACGAGGAGCAATCAGAAGAAGCACCAACACACAAAATGGCTGCCAAATGAGCGACAACGAAACGTCGCAAAAATGTTGCAAGTTCTGCAAAAGGCACATCCAACACAATGTCACGCAATTAAAGCAACAGGAAGAGCAGCAACATCCACAATGACTTCCAGCTGGTTGCAACACCAGCAGCAACAGAAAAAGCAACTGCAACAGATACATCAGCGGCGACATCCACTTCCGGCGCTGGCGTCGGCCTCGACGTCGACCCTTACGCTGCTTCTCTGCCTGGGCCTCAGCTTGGGCCTAGCTGCCACGGCAGCAGCAGCAGCTGGCTCGGGGGCAGGTACCGGATCCGGAGCCGGATCCGGGGCAACAGCTGGCTCCTCCTCCTTCTCCCTATCCTCCGGCCTCGGCAAACCTGCCAATTTGCAAATGGCTCCCAACTCCGCCCCGGCCGGCTGCTCCCTCGCCGAGTTCAGCTGCTCCAATGGGCGGTGTGTACCGCTCAGCAAGTACTGCAACAACGCCAACGACTGCGGCGACGGCAGCGATGAGCCGCGATTTTGCACACGTAAGTGAACCTTCCCACCGAACACTGGCAGAAATTCCATATTAATTCACAGGTGTACTTAAAGGTATAGTACCTCCTTCAGGAAAAGTCTGGGAAGGCTGTTTCTTTGGCAATATTCATCCGATTCCGGAGCGGAATACCTTAAACGATTGGTGGATCGATTCTCCATCAATCTGCATTAAAATCTAAAAAAAAATATTTTTTAGATTTTTTGTCAAATTGTATGGAGCATCCTCTTCGAAAATCCACAAACACGCATGGAGCCACGATATGGGCACAAGCGATGGCCATATCTTTGGCAATATTCATCCGATTCTTGAGCGGAGTACCTTAAACGATTTGTGAATCGATTCTCCATCAATCTGCATTAAAATCTAAAAACAAAATATTTTTTAGATTTTTTGTGAAATTTTCTGGAGGATACCCTTAGAAAATCCACAAAAACGCATGCAGCCACGAAATGGGCCCCAGCGATGGCCATATCTCTGGCAATATTCATCCGATTCTTGAGCGGAATACCTTAAACGATTTGTGGATCGATTCTCCATCAATCTGCATTAAAATCTAAAAACAAAATATTTTTTAGATTTTTTGTGAAGTTTTCTGGAGGATACCCTTAGAAAATCCACAAAAACGCATGCAGCCACGATATGGGCCCCAGCGATGGCCATATCTCTGGCAATATTCATCCGATTCTTGAGCGGAATACCTTAAACGATTTGTGGATCGATTCTCCATCAATCTGCATTAAAATCTAAAAACAAAATATTTTTTAGATTTTTTGTCAAATTTTATGGAGCATCCCCTTCGAAAATCCACAAACACGCATGGAGCCACCATATGGGCACCAGCGATGGCCATATCTTTGGCAATATTCATCCGATTCCGGAGCGGAATACCTTAAACGATTGAAGGATCGATTCTCCATCAATCTGCATTAAAATCTAAAAACAAAATATTTTTTAGATTTTTTGTCAAATTTTATGGAGCATCCTTTTCGAAAATCCACAAACACGCATGGAGCCACGATATGGGCCTTAGCGATGGCCATATCTCTGGCAATATTCATCCGATTCCTGAGCGGAATACCTTAAACGATTTGTGGATCGATTCTCCATCAATCTGCATTAAAATCTAAAAACAAAATATTTTTTGGATTTTTTGTCAAATTTTATGGAGCATCCCCTTCGAAAATCCACAAACACGCATGGAGCCACGATTTGGGCCCCAGCGATGGCCATATCTCTGGCAATATTCATCCGATTCCGGAGCGGAATACCTTAAACGATTGGTGGATCGATTCTCCATCAATCTGCATTAAAATCTAAAAACAAAATATTTTTTAGATTTTTTGTCAAATTTTATGGAGCATCCCCTTCGAAAATCCACAAACACGCATGGAGCCACGATTTGGGCCCCAGCGATGGCCATATCTCTGGCAATATTCATCCGATTCCTGAGCGGAATACCTTAAACGATTGGTGGATCGATTCTCCATCAATCTGCATTAAAATCTAAAAACAAAATATTTTTTAGATTTTTTGTCAAATTTTATGGAGCATCCCCTTCGAAAATCCACAAACACGCATGGAGCCACGATACGGGCACCAGCGATGGCCATATGTTTGGCAATATTCATCCGATTCTTGAGCGGAATACCTTAAACGATTTGTGGATCGATTCTCCATCAATCTGCATTAAAATCTAAAACAAAATATTTTTTGGATTTTTTGTCAAATTTTCTGGAGGATCCCCTTCGAAAATCCACAAACACGCATGGAGCCACGATACGGGCACCAGCGATGGTCATATCTTTGGCAATATTCATCCGATTCTTGAGCGGAATACCTTAAACGATTTTTGGATCGATTCTCCATCAATCTGCATTAAAATCTAAAAACAAAATATTTTTTAGATTTTTTGTGAAATTTTCTGGAGGATACCCTTAGAAAATCCACAAAAACGCATGGAGCCACGATATGGGCACTAGCGATGGCCATATGTTTGGCAATATTCATCCGATTCTTGAGCGGAATACCTTAAACGATTTGTGGATCGATTCTCCATCGATCTGCATTAAAATCTAGAAACAAAATATTTTTTGGATTTTTTGTCAAATTTTATGGAGCATCCCCTTCGAAAATCCACAAACACGCATGGAGCCACGATTTGGGCCCCAGCGATGGCCATATCTCTGGCAATATTCATCCGATTCCTGAGCGGAATACCTTAAACGATTTGTGGATCGATTCCCCATCATTCTGCATCAAAATCTGGAAACAAAATATTTTTAAGATATGTTGTGAAATTTTCTGCAAGATCTCCTTGAAAAATCCACAAAAGCCCATGGAGCCACTATATGGCCCCCAGCGAATGCTGTATGTTTGGCAATATTCGTCCGATTCTTAAACATTTAATTTTTTTCGGATTTGTACTTAAATCTTCTTGGATAAATTATTTTATGACATAATTGAAATCTTTTTTATCAGTGTAACAAAAGCGAGGAGTTCCGTAATGGAGCACGGCCTCAAAAACAATGTGTCGACGGCAATTATGTAAAGCGAAAAATAATGAGAAACAGCCAAAATGGCCTGGCCAGTAAGAGCCTTGTTTGTCCAATTTGCGGGCCGATTGATGGCCGCCAACAGCAGGGAACAGAAGTGGCAATGAAAAGTAGGCCATATCCACTATAACAAATAGTTTGCCAAAAAAAAAAGTCAAACTAACGGACCAAAAATATCATCTTCCTATAGACATATTACGTATACGTTGTGTTGAAATATTTTCAATATTTTTCTTCAGAGTATACATTGGAGTCGAACATTTGCCGAGTTTCGTTCACTCTGAGCTTGGCGAGGTGGCCAGAAGTAAATCCCCATGGAATCCTGCTCCGCCTGGAAGCAATCAAGCTTGTCAAACTCCATAACCGTCCGGCAATCAACTCCCTCCGCTGCAGGTCCTGGGCGGCATTCAGTGGCCGCCCTTGTAAACACGGCCTTCATGTGTAAATGTAATTAAGCACTCCCCCCATCGCACACACACGGATTTTCCATTCCAAACCCCTTTCCATACTATCCTGAAAGGACTCGACCCCCTTTCGGTCATCTCCCCATAATGGCGGCAAAGTGAACTTCTCACTTTTGCCAATTGGCTGCCAGTTTTCTCCACAACCTCCGACCTCCAGCCTCACAGCATCCCAGTCTCCAGTTTCTGTTTCTGATTCTGATTCGGCTGCTGGGCGCGTCATGTCAAGCGTTGATGAATTTAATTAAGTATTTTTCAATGACATCCAATGAGATGAGCGAGGCTGAGGGGTTTGGGAGGTTTGGGAATAAGGACTCTTTGGGTTTTTTAATTGAACAACGAGCCTTCCCGGAAGATGAGTGTTTGCGCTTTTTTTTTACCCAAGTGGGACAGAGACCCAATTTCAGGGTAGCTATCAAAGTATTTATAGAATTATAAGCCCTACATGGCAAAATTAAACTTTTTAATAATATGTTTTAAAAGGACTTTATTTTAATGATAAATATTTGTTTAATGTTTAAAATATTTTCAAGGCTCAGGATAGTGGTTTACTAAAGTATCTATCAGGTTCTCTTTATGCCGATTTGGATAGATGTCTTAGATATATTGAATTTTAGGTATTATCTAATATATTTATTTATTTAAGAGAATAAACATATAAACTAATACATGCTATTAAAATTCCCAAATGAAAAAGAATCAAAAAACTACTTCAACAATTTCGTAATGTTTTCAAAAAGTGAACAAAAAACTAGTATTCAGTTGATGTTTGGCTTTCGTCTAAAAACCGTAATTGAACGGTCAAAGCCTGAAAGCTTATAATTTGTTATTATGGCTGTGGCAATTACGGACACGCCCCCGCAAATCGAAACGCCCACAACAAGCCCGGGAGACTGACAGGCGGATAAGCAATACGTACAGGCAATCGAATTGGAAGTACGCCTAGGGCTGGATCTGTTGAATGAGTCCCCCCCCTCGAATGCAATCAAACTATTGCCATAATTATCTAATTGACTATTGATGACTGAGCGCATAATAAATTTGATTGAATGCAGGGGGCGGAGAGTGAATAGCAATTAGAGCGGTAGCAACGAACAACTACCAACACTTAAGCCATAAATTCGGACTTTGCCCGGAGGCCGCATGACTTTCGATTCATATGCATTTTTAATAAAACTAATTGAAGTGAAAGGGAAAGGGGAAAGGGACTCGCTAGGATCCAATAAGAAATTGGCAATTTCCATGCAAATGTCAGAATACTCACTGGGATATTGGGGAACAGAAAGACAAAAAGGCAGGACATAATTCCATAAATGCAAATCGCACAAGCATAAATCATTCTAGTTTGTGGCCATTCAATTATGAAAAGGAATTCCAAACAGGAATACATAAGCGAGTGGAAGCGGAGCAGAAAAGGATATTCTGGGAAGGTTTTTCTTCATTTATTTAGAGGCTAAATGTAAACAAGATAGTTTGTGGATAAAATATTCAATCATAAAAGACATAATATATTCCATTAAATTAGCTTAAAAGCAAAAATAATAATAATGAGTTCTGTGGTATGAACGGCAACACGTGGCAATCATTTGTAATAATTAAGACTCTTCTTGGAAATATTTAATTACATTTTAGAACAAAATAAACTCCCGCCAATCTCATCTTCAGGCCTCGAGAAAAATGTCAAGACATTAAAGTGAAAGTACCAGCAATCACTCACCTTAATGGATTCATCTACTTTGCGCACAATCAGTTTGCATATGAAGTAAATGTTTTGTTAATTTGTTACTCTGCCACTTTGTCGGAGCATCTGGCTCGCAGTCTGGCGATGATTTATGGCGTGACAATTGCCATTTCCCAGGGCGATGAGCCTTTTGTGGGTAGTGCCACTTCCATGGTTGCCTGGCAGCGCGCCCCAAACAAACTAATTGCCAAACTAACGCTAATTGCATCCCCATATATCTGGATATACACATTTATTTTCAGGTTGTAATCGGACCTACTACGGGGACATCGGACAGACCTACGCCTTGGAGCTGCACCGTCCCAAGCAGGATCGAGTGCCCTTTGTGTGTGTGCTCACGTTTACGGCGGCAGGAGGCCAGCACGGAGATGTGGTGCAGGTGAGTCAAGGAAGGGGTATTACTTGCAGTACACTGAGAAAATTGTAAAGAAAACAATCTATGATAGAAGCTATGAAGAGCTCTACGGGGAGGCTTGGGAAGTATCTGTAATAAGCTCTTCTTTGTTTTATTTATTTTAATTATTATTTTTATTATTTTATACAACAATACTTTTTCTCTGTGCATCTTGCAATCTAGACAACCCCCTTCTGCCACTGATACTGCCTTTCACATTTTATTTTGTAAACGGGATAAACTACGCCATTAAAAGATAAGCAACAACAAAGAAACCGGGTGGCTGGTGGGTGGTGTCCTTTTTGGACGGCACTGGCAATATTGATTTCAAAGCCACTCGCTGGGGCGTAACAAATCCTACACCGAGTCCATGTCTACACCACCACCAGCCAGTTTGGGCGAGCCGGGAAGCAAGTGCCAGTGCCTGTTAGTTATTACGCCACTTCGCACCTCCAATTGGGATGTGGCAGTAGCCAAAGGGGGAGAGTATCAGGATGTGGCAGAAGCCAAGAGGAGGAGGCAGTAGCCGGACTACGAGGCAATAGCAGGCAAGAGGGAGGCCAAATCCTTTGGCATGCTCGAGTGCCTCCCAAGAGCATTCTGCACTGATACCATGCCCACTGACCGAAACTTTATTACCGACCCCCTTCTTGCCTTTCCCGGCAAATACTTTATATCCTCGTTACTCTTGGAGCACAAGATTATACTAGATTGCTAGAAAAAGTAACTATATTAACGAACTATGCTGGGAGGACTTTAGTTCCAAGATATTGAATAGAAAACGTCCAGAGTAATTGAAACATTTAATACATTAAAGACACAGTTGCCATTAATTGATATAGCATTAAAAAATAATCAACGAATAATTATTAAAATGCTACTGTATTAACCAATTAACCCCCTTAGGTCACCCTGGACAGCTTCACGATTGGCAGGTTCACCTCGTACGTGCACGAGGGCTGTCCGGACGGATACATGCAGATAGCGGAGTCGGCCAGAACTCCCATCGGCGGCATGTGGTGCGGCACATCCTGGGGCCCGGTGCTCTTCTACAGCGAGACCCGCTCCCTCATCTTCACCATCAGGCTGAACAGGTGCGTACTTCGGGTCGATTAACTGACCCCGACATGTAATATTCAACCCCAAACACCATGGTTTTTTTCACAGACTGGCCAGGGACCAGAGCGGCTACAACTTTGACTTTCGCATCAGATACAAGGTCCTGTCCAGGGACAGTTCGGTGACCCGTTACGGTGGCATTAAGCTGGCAGGTGCGTGCTGCCGCAGAAATTGAACCCGGAATGAAAAAAGGGGAATGGAAAAGGGCCCTAATCCTTTCAACTTATTTTCCAGAGCTCGCCCAGTGGCACAATCGCAGCAGCTTCCTCAGCCAGCAACAGCAACAGCAGCAGGCCGGGGGCATCCTGGAGGACTTCACCAACTCGAGTGGCGCTCGTTCGGATCGGTACGGACAGGACTTTAGCCTGTTCAGTGCGTATGCCAACAACAAGACCTTCATGGACTCGCTGGAGAAGTCGCTGGCGAAGGACGAGCAGAACTACACTGAGCCCAAATACTATCTGGGTGAGTGGAGTGCTTAGATGAATAAATTCTCTGCCACTCTTAACAACTCATTAAGTACTGTTTGTGAGTGTGACACCTGTTTCTCTGATTCTGATTCGCAGGTGACCTTATTCCAGGGACTTACTGCTCCAGGATCTTCAGCGACTGCGACAAGAAGGCCTGTCGCCTGCAATCGCCCAACTTCCCCGGCATCTACCCCCGCAACCTCACCTGCTACTACGCAGTGCGACAGGTGAGCTACAGAACAATTAAAACGAAATTAAACTCCAGCCTCCGAGTCTAATGTCCTGGCTAACAAGCCATGCCGGGCCAAGGAAGGTTACACACCGGGAGCCTTGGCAACATTTCATCCACGTTATCCCCGGCACCTGACTCATAAAAATAGACCGAATTGCGTAAAATGCTGGGCCCTAATTTCATTCATGAGGCGGCAACAGAGTTCAAAAATCAAGAGGGGAAAAAATTAAACAGCAATTTACATTCCAAAATAGAATGGGCTTTTATTATAATTAACTGGAGGAGCCATCCTCGCTGGCATTTTTAATATGTCTGCAGGGATGCTACATGCTGAGCATGTCCTTGCTGAGTTTTATTTTATCCGGAGTCTCTATAGAATATTAGATGTTTGTTTCGAAGGCTTTCCAACAAAAATACACAAGAATTGGATGAAAAATAGAACCCTTAATTGCCTGAAAAGAAAGTACACTTTTTTGTCGGAGTCCGCAAATAGAAATTCATTGAAAAAATTCGCATTCTCTTTGAAAACAAATAGAATCAAAACAAAATAAATGGAAATAGAATGTAAAACACAAAGATCAATCACCAGTTGGAAGCCCGCCCAGAAAACGCCATTGAGTTTTGTAATTTAAATGCTCCAATTAATCCTCCCACTTCTCGGTTCCATTCCCATTTCCATTCCGGGGCTATGGCGGAGTTCCGGGCATTGTCAAAGAAAACATTCCTGGGCGCTCACTGTGCTCTGCGGCTCATTAATTTGCATTTAATTCTCCTGTCCACACAGCACGACGTGCCCCACGGAAAGCACGCCCTGATTCTAGTCAAGCAGCCCAAGGGCAATCTGGTCTGGATCTCCACCCAGGAAACGGCCACCGCCAACAAAATGGCCCCGCCGCCCAGCGCCAGCGACAAGGATAAGAAATTCGAACCGAGGCTCAAAACATGGAATGACTGCGATTACATTCAGGTAATTAAATCTTTGCCTTTAAATGCACTTCCTATCCTCCTCTGTCCTTAACTTTTTATCTCTGACTGTGTATCTGTAACTGTACTTTGTATCTGTATCTGCATCTGTCTTTGTTGTATCCGCTTGTATCTGAGCCCCAGAGCTGGACAGGCCAGTGTGTTTGCATTTGCCAACTTTAACGAGAGAGAGAGATCCAGCATAAAAATTACTTCCTCTGTTGGCCGGCAGGACCTCCATTTTTTTTTTCTTTTTTTTTTTTTTTTTGGAGGGGGAGGAAGAGAAACTGCGCAAAAAACGACAAATTGAAAAAGAAATGAGCAAAAATGTGAAATCAGTTGTTTGCACGGGGGATACCCTTTTCCCCCCAACAAACCCATTTTCACTATAATTTTTCCCTCCGATTTTCCACTGTCATTGCCCCGGCATTGTGTGCGTGTGCATGTCCGAGTTCCAGGACAAAGTCCTCCAGGCTTCGTAGGCTCTTGGCCAGTTGGCAGGAAGTGTTAATTTCGTAGCCTCCTTTTTGTTTGTCATCGGGAAGCAGGACTCCATCCGAACTCTATAAAGTCCCCACCACCAACTTAAAAGGGGCAACTTTCGGATGAGCTCTTAATGAGCGACGTGTATGCAGGGAATGGTGCATAAATGGGGGATGGGCCGGGATATGAAGAGTGGAAATAAGCTGGGGGAAAAAAGGATATGGTTGAGGCTCAAGGAGCACAGCTTAACGACGGCACCTTAATGATGTTAAAAATGTGATAAGGGAAAAAAATAGACAGAAAAGCGAGGGAGCTTGATTACTTTTTGTTTAGATTATACTCTCACCCCTTTCTCTTTTGGAAAACACTTAATTTCTTGAAATGCACAACAACTAGACTATGGTAAACGGTCAAGTATTAAAAAAAATCTGTATATGTATATTCTAGGAAAATGTAAAGCCCAAATGGAGATCCACGGTAATGCCAATAATCAAGAATTCAGTTTAAACCAATGCGATTCAAACTCATTTTGCCACAAACAAATTATAGCAGTAGATATTTGTAGAGAAGAGCACTTTGAACCACAAATACCACCCCCAATCACACCCCTCTCTGTCTATCTCCTTCTTTGGCTATCCACCTCCGTCTCTCGCTCTCTCTCTCTCTAGTATTAGCAACAATTATGTGATATATTATATATATCTTTCAATGTTCGAAACAATTTATCAAGTTAAATGTATGCACAACCCCCAAGCAAACAAATCAAAATGATCTGGGTAAATCGACATCAATGGCATATCTATGGACAGGATAATATATTCATTAACACACACACACACACACACATACACACACACAGACATGTTAGAGGAATAGGAAGAAAAAAAAATCTGTCATTGGATTTATATTAATGAACACTTGGCACGCACATCATAAATCGCACACAAAGACAGCCGGGTGAACTGGCTCTCCGGCCATCAAGGACATTAGTGGACGAACGTGCCTGGGTCTCATGTAAATAATTGCCACAGGCATTCATCATACAAAAGCCCGGGACATCCTTGCTGAATGAGAGGATGCCACTCCTGATGGATTTCCCACTTCCGGGAGCCATTGAAAGAGCTCCTCTAAGCTGATCCGATCCGCTGCAGCGGTCAAAGACATTCCAGCCCCCAGGTCCTTCCCCAGCAATGGCGGATAGAAGCTTAAACAAAAAAAAAAGTGGTATCCTCACTAAAACGTTTTGACGATTTCCGTGTCGAGGAATGTTGCTTTTAGTTGCCCATTTAGTCATCAGCAACTATTCAATTTCGCTTCACAACAAAATCCCCAGCCAGGATACCCAACCACCCTCGGCACTCCAGTTGCCATTAAATGCTCGTTGTGGCAGCAAGGCGTGCAAATCCCTTAGCCAGACCAGGACCTCGGGCCCCGTTCTAAACCGTTCTGGCTTCCAAGCCATGTAACCCCTTTACTTTTTGCTTATTCAGTTGGAAAGCAATCCGCTCGGACGTTAGCGCCATTTGCAAGGATTGCAGGATCCAGCAGGCCTCTGCACTCTGCCTACAAATTGTCCAGCTCTTGGCCATTTCCCCTGGGACCACCAGCACGTTTTTTGCACCACTTTTTGTCGCGCTCTTAAGCCAAAATGTCCAAAAGTGCTGGCCATTTCGGTGCGGCATGTGTGAATAATCGTCGTATGGTAGTTGCATGAGATTGTGTTCCTACACAGTGCGAACTAAAACTATTTGGACCAAAAAACTAAGACTTATATAACCTCAAATTCTTGCTCTGTAAAGTAACTACACCCCTGCTAATATTTACTGCCCCAAATAAAATGGAGCAAAAAACAAGGACACCCTCTCCCTAACTTATATAGCCCCCATCTGTGTCCGCATTAATTTGTACAAACGCGGCGCTTTCAATAAATTTGTGGTCACAAATTACCTGGGCCCCGGAATCTGGTCTGCGGTCTCGGGCATAGTTTAAATTTGCGGCCAGGTGCACAAACAAGGACACCCAGGAAACAGAAACCTCAGCTAAATTAATGCAAAAAGTCGCTGGCCACAAAACTAATTTGTCATGCGTTTTGGCCGAAAGGTAGGAAATGCCCATGGACAGGTACTCACATCCAGTGGCAGGGCCAGTACGAGGGCCAGGACCAGAACCAGGACCAGGACCAAAATCCCAGTGCCATTACCCCCTGAATACACAATCACATCTCGCACCTACGGCAAGGCCAACTCAATTAAAATGCGCACAATTATGCACAAAAATCCCAGCGCCAGCAGAAACCGCAAATAAATTAGTTAGCCAGGTTTATGCGTGGAGAAAGTTGGTGTTTTTAAATAAATTAATGCTAAAGCCTCTTATAAGAGATGAAGCTATAGACTATAAATTACTAGATATGCTATTACTGTTAGCTATACAAGTTTTTATTATATAAACTAACAAGTTTTAATTTAATAATTTATTGAAATTTTTTAAAAGCCTTTAAATTTTTTGATGAATCTGCCATTATTTTGTACAAAAACACCCACAGAAGAAAGTTTAGCCAATCACTTCATAAAACGAAAAACATCTCCCTAGACCCTGATACTTTGAAAACATAAAACGTACACGGCATAAACATTTCGAACAAACTTAAAATGAGCTTAAAATGTTCGACATTTAGTGGACACCAAGTGCCCGGACACATCAAAGCCATTGTGCTGAACAACTTGGACCTGCTCCAAGCTACTTGCCATCCCAATGCCACCATCCTTAAAGTCCTAATACACCGCAGCATTACTTTTGGTCCTTCCAAGCGGAATGTATCCAAAAATCACGTATACGTCCAGTGGCCATTAAGTAATATGAGAGCAGTGTTGCCAGCTGCACTTTGGGTCCACTTCTTTACAGCAATTACCGTTCTTTTGCACTTGGTTCGGTGCGACCCAGCCCCCCTAGCCACGCCCTCTATTTTTGGGCCATACTCGGCCTTCAGCTTCAATTACTACACTTGAAAAAAATGTTCTTTTTAATGCACTGAAGAAAAGGATTCTTGATAAGATTAAAACATGAGTTATATTAATTTTATTACTTATTAATTATTTATAAATAAAACAAATTTAAACCTTAAAAAGCAGCTGCAATCTTAAAACTCAATAATTAAATAATCAATAACTCAAAGTATAATCTAAATTACAATAAATATTAATAGTTTTAGTTCCCATGCAAACTTGATAATTTCATGAATAAATATAGTTAGCTAAAAGTTTCTCACTGTGTAGCTAGTGGCACCCACATGGTGAAATCAACAACCACCACCCACATTTGTCGCTCGTCTCACTCATTTCGTTCTCTCCTCATCCACTCTGCTCTTTCTCCCCACTCTCGTTTCTCTCTCTCCCTGGGCCGTCCTCTGGTGCTGCTCCGTAACCCGCAGGACTACGTGACCGTGTACGACGGCTACACCACACGTGACCCCATCATATTGAAGTTCTGCGGCGGCGGTCAGGCCGTGCCGGCGGCGGTTTCAAGTGGCCCGGAGCTTCTGGTCGAGTTCAGCACGTCCCCGTTTGGCACCTTCACCGGCACCTCCTCCCAGGTGCTGCCCCTCTACGGATTCCAGCTGGAGGTGAGTGCTCGCTGAGTGTTAATCACTCCGTTTTGCTTATTTTCCTCCGAAAATTCCAGGTGGAGGTTCAATTCGTCGATATTCAGAGTCCCACTTACTCGAAAAACAAGAAACCCTGCGAGTTCTGGATTCGCGGAGCAGGTCGTGGCATCCTGGAGAATCCCAAGCACTCGCTGGCTCCCAACTCCACCTGCCTGTACCATCTGCAGGGCCTTGGGGTCTTCAAGACCTTCGACCACTTGAGTCTATCCCGCCGGACGAGCAGCCAGTCGGGAATGCATCAACCCCTGTCCCGGTTCAAGGTCTGGATATCCGTTTTGAAGTTCAATCTGGATCCGGAGTTCGGGCAGATCGATGAGACCTCGGTGGGGGCTATTGGAGTGCTGCAGACCCAGGAGGATTGCAGCGGCATGCTACGCATTTGGGATGGAACCCTCAGGGATGCTCCTGTTTGCAAGGATTTGAATTGGTGGGTTGTACTTTCTACTTGTATGTCATAAATGTCCTTTAAATATAATTATTATATTATAGTGCCAGTGAAACGACCAGCTATAGCAGCTTGGGGCACTATGCCACCCAAAACACCACCAATGTCATTGCCCGCTTCTGTCGGGGCACCATTCCCAGAACCTGTGATCGCTCCAACATCAATGAGACCTACGCCCGACCCTGCACCATTTCCGAGAGCTATGTCTCCAGCAGCGATGCCATCACCTTGGAGCTACGCAACACAGAGTCCACGGCACTAAGGTACGGAAGGTTTTTGGAAGCGTTTTCTAACAACCTGTTATAACTCCAACATAATACGTTTCAGACCCCTGGATTTCAAGCTGAAATACGAGTTCATTGACCTCCATCAGGATGGTCTGCCTTGGGGTGGCGGCGAACACGATTGCAATCGAAAGTTTCTCAGCAACATGATGGATCGCAAGGACCCTGCCATTTTCCGGAGTGTACGGAATATATTTTTATTTGGAAGAGGCGGCACCCGGAACCTTAAATGCATCTACAAGTTCGAGGCCCAGAGAGGCGAAAGGGTCAGGATCAAGTTACGAAAAGTAACAACCACCAATCGACCTTGTTATTCCAAAGTGGACGAGGACATCAACAGGTCCTTCTGCTATGGAGACACTAATGTTAGAATAGAGGTAGGGCTAATACATATTACCATGAAATTTTTCTTAATTTGAATCCCTTTCTAGATATTTGAGAGACCCTATCATGACTCCATACTCTTGCATCGTGGTTGCATGTGCAACTCCTCCAACCAATCCCACCTGCCCGTGGAGTACACCTCCACAAGTCGCGATGTGGAGGTCCATTTCATAGCCCAAAACATGACCACCTTGGACGACCCGGACACGGTAAACTTTGAGGGCATGTTTGAGTTTGTGAAGGCGCCCACCAGCTGCAAAGATGGACGCAGGAAATTCGGACCCAGTGGCACCATAGACATGACCTTTGGAGATGTAAGCTGACATAGTCCTGGAGCCCTTAATCTATTGCTTATAATTTTGTATTATCTCTAGATTGAATGCCGATCTAGACCCTGGCTTATAGAACCCTCCAACGGAAATAAGTTCTTGTATGTCCGTCTCAAGGCCATCTTCCTGAGCAAACACAATCCCCTGAAGACCCTGAACACCACCTATGTTCATACCGATACCTGGAGATGCGAGACCAAGTCGAGGGCAGTGCTTACCACTTCGGAAGGTGATTCTTTCTTATTTTAAATTATGAATCTTTTGACTAAAAATGTATTATGCTAATTCAGGTTTGACCATTGTGGCCTGCCCACTGAGTCCAGATTCGAGTGCTTATGAGTTTGTGGAGATCTTCAGCTCGGGTTGGAATGAAAGACCCAACTTTGCCCTCATCAACCGCTCTCGTGCCATCAGCGTGGAGTTCCTGCGTCCCGGCAATGGGGAGTACTCCTTCAACTGGATGGAGCTAGTTCCCAGACCCACCCTCAGCATGGCGGGTAAGTGTTAATACCCTTCCTCCTTCTTATTTGCCTTCCTAATGCCATATCCTGCCGATCCAATAGAGGACTGCCAGTTCAAGTGCGCCGAGCTAGGTGCCTGTGTGAACGCCAGTGTCTGGTGCGATGGCGTCGTCCACTGTCCGTCCGGCGATGATGAGACCTTCCTCCAGTGCTCCGCCCTGATGAAGCTACCAGCCGAAATCCTGGCCACTCTTTGCCTAATCTTTGTGCTCTCGTGTTGTGCATTTGCTGCCTTTGCTTACAAGTACGTATTAACTTAGGATCTACTTATAATAAAGATCCTTTTTAAATTTTATCCTTAAATCAACTAAAAACAAAATCTTATCAAAGCAATTTACAATACAGTTTATGTTAGAGTTTCTAGTAAATCGAAGACCGTTTTATAATCCTTTTAATCCTTTCTCTTCCGCGCAGAAAAATCAAACGCAAGCTGCGCGGCTCCTCGGTGCTGCAGACGCGGCTGAAGTCGCTCAGCTCCATGGACACGGCGGTGTTGGATGAAAAGGAGGTGATTTGCTGACAAAGCGACAATTCTGTGCGTTATGTGGAGATCGATCGTGTCACCACGGTCTGATGCTCGACGACCAGTAACGTGCAGAATTGTGCCCCGGAACAGACACCGCCACAACAAGAATACCAAGAAACAGAAACAGAAATCACAACCACAACCACAACTAACGCGACTGCGAAACGCAACAATGAAACGATCAAGAAACCAAACAAACAAAAAGGCAACACTTTTTCAAAATCAAAACCAAAATCAAAATCGTTCACCTGTTTTTTAAACTGCATTTATAAGAAAGTTAATGATGATAAGGAGGAGGAGATCGTCAGGATTTCATTGATTCTATTTCGTATTGACCTCTATTTTATAGATCACAAGACTCGAATGACTCGGATGTTCTTTTTTAGTGTCGCGCAATTTTATAAGCAATTTTCTAGGCCTAGGGTTTTTCGTATGTATTTTCGATATGATTTCCCAACTCGACCCAAACAATCAAACACTGTACATACGAACGATTGCGTAACACGAAAGGACAGAAACGAGAACGAGAACGAGAACAAGGACCAGGACCAGAAACTGAAACAGAAACAGGACTTATTCTGACTAATTAGAACTTCCATTAGGTTCGTTTCGTTGGTTCTTACAGAGTACTCATAGACCTATGTAGATACAACTGTTTCCTAATAGCCTTTAAGTGTATCGTACTATGCTAATCAAACTGACTAAAAGCGGAAAGGATGAAAGGATAATAGGATCTTAGGATCAGAGGAGGGGTTAGAATTTTTCGGGGAACGTTTCAGAAACTCCCACAGCATTTATTATGCGGCGCACAAAACCAAGAATAGGACGAGGAATAAACCAATTAATAATGAGAGATGAGAAGCTGGAAATTGAACCGACAATTGCAGGCGTAGATCGTAAGTGAAATATGTTTTACATTTTAAGATTGATGGATGGCATCGTAAACGTAAATTAGTCGCCAGATAGAGGACGGTAGAGGGGGCAACGGCGGTTAGTCGGATATGTCAATATATATATATATATATATATATATATAAACACATATACATATACTTGTAGAAGCTAGATGAATTCGTTAGTTGTTTAATAGACGTCGTAGTGATCATGGATAATATCAGCATAATCAAAGCTAAATCAAACCAACCACTTAGGGTACTTCGTCGTATTCAGATTCAGAAGTCGTAGTCATTTCCAACTCACGCCCATTGTTGTTAACGTTGTTTGTTGTCTCCAAAGTGCACAGCTCGCTCTCATAGATGCCACAACCATGCCACAATCATCTAGCGCCTGCTCCCTTCACAACCAAACCAAAACCAAATCAATCTCAGTATCAGTATCAGTATCAGAAATCAAATCAATTCTTTGCATGGCAATCCTCGTATGTTGGCTCTCGGCTCAATGGCAGCTAACTTAATCGAATCCTTTTCTATTTTGTATTCTCTCTTTCGAACATCCCGTTTGTGTGTCGAAGAAAAAAGCCGTCGTTGAGACCAAGATCTAAGGATCGGGGATCCAACCAAAGCAAAGCAAAGCAAAGCGCCCAACCGGGCGACCAAATGGAGGGAGCAGGGATCAGGGACTCCGAAAGACAACACAACAGACAGTGTGAATCGGTTGAAATGCAATTTTTGTTGATACTCTTCCTTCGTTTAAGAACTGTAAATAAAAACAAAATAACAAATAGAAGCTGTATGATATTAACAATTTTACATTGAGCGTTTTATTTGCCATTCTAATTTGCAATGCAATGCACACCTCAGTTTCCTCAGCACTTTTCTCTTTGACAAACACTGAACATGTTTTGATATTCAAATCAAACTCAGACAATAAACGTTTAAATCTATTCTTTTGTAACTCAAAGTGGCCCGAAGGTGGTTACTTAATTCAATTACTAAATAGCTAACTTAACGAGAGCAGGAGGTACAGGTACTCTTCATTTTAGGATGGCCTGCAGACGATTCAAGACATTCTAGCGTAAATAATTAAATTAAAGCAAACGTAAAGCCCAACTAATAAACCAATTAACTAAACTAAATTATTAACAGACTTAACCAGTTATTAGCGAAACTGCCCTTGTCGTAACCTAGCGAGTGCGTTATGCTCTGATCTTAAAACCGAACTGAATCCGGATGAGTATCGCAAGAGTAGATTTTTAAATTTTAAATTAGTTTAATGTAAAACCCTAATAATAGTAATGAAAAAAAAAAAAAGAAAACCCCAAAAACAGAACACGGTAAACTAGCATGAATAAATAATTCGAATGTTGCAAAAAGAAAACAAAACAAAAATCATATCAGATTCTAAAATGATATTAAAATTAAATGGAAAAACTGAAAAACTTAATAAACGAGCATTCAAATCCCCAAAGCCAACTGCATGAGAACATTATTTTGTACAGCACTCTTTACAGCACAATTCGGAAATCCGCACACTTTTAACCCCAGATGTCGTAGACCAATGTAAGATATAAATAAAACATAATAAACAAACCCATTAATAAAGAAAAATAAATATAAGGAGAAACATAAAATCCTGGCTTACCCCCAAGACTTGAATCTTCAACTTTTCTAGCTGCCTAATCTTTTAAATAAGTTGGAAATTGAGTATCCTCCGAGGGTGGTGCTGGTATTGTGACGCCTCCGGTATCCACAGCCGGTTCATGTGGCAGGGAATCTACGCTCTCCAGAGGCATAAAACAATCGGCAGATATCTGGAATTTTGCACATTTTATGAATTACTATTAAATTATTTTTAATTTATTAAAAGTGTACTTCGCCGTTTTTATCGCCTGGCTTTTGTGGGTACTTGAAACCCGTGGAGCCAGTGGCATCCATGGAATCGTCGCAGTTAACAATCAGGCCCTGGCGGTGATCCTGTTTGTGGGCCAGTAGTCTCTCTGCATTTATGGATGTGTAGTTGCAGAGATCGCAGCACAAGTCCCGATAGGCTTCCGGATGATTGAGTCGCATGTGCCGCTTAAGGGCATTAGCCTGGATACATTGATAGTCGCACTGGCTGCATTTGAGGCTGTTCTGAGTGACCTGGCTGCCATGACGTTGTCTATGTTTGTGCAGAACACTGGGATCACGCGTGGAGAACTTGCAAACCCCGCACTGCAGGGGCTTTTCGCCAGTGTGCTGTCTCATGTGGATCTTAGAGAGAAATATAATAAAGGAATTGAAAACAAAACCGCATGTCTACTCACTATTAGGCTGGCTTTGCGAGCGGTCTTCTTGCCACAAACGTTGCATATGAACGGCTTGATCTTGTTGTGCACTGTTTTTACATGCTTGGACAGTGTTTTTCCATTCACGAATTTTCGGCTACAAATCTCGCAGGTCTTCTCAGCATAATATTTGTTTTTCTTGGACGCACTTGTGGACGCTACTGGCATTGGAAGCAAGTCTCCTGTTTGATCTTTCAGTTTCTTTCTACGTTGAACAGCTGCCAGGGATCGAAGGACTCTAGCTCGCCACTTCTTATGGACGCGCATGTGTCTCCAAATCAGAGCAGATACGGGTGACTTGTAGTGGCAGTCAAGAGTAGGGCATTCCAACAAGTCCACATCTATTTGGTGGCTTTTCCACAAGTGGGCCGAGCATCGCCTCCAATTAGGCAGTTCCAGTCCGCACTCACAGCAAGCGAAACTGCTGTCCTTGTGGCACCTAGAGTGCAGTTCCATTTTGTTGGCATCGAGAAACTTGAACGTACAGTCCTTGCCAAAGGAGCACCTAAAGTTAAAGTATTTTGTAAAGGTTGTGATGAATCCTTGTGAAATACAGACGGTTCCAGCATGTTGGCTCTCAAGACCAAACGAAAGTCTTTGAAGGGCATTGGCTTGAGCTCTTTTGGAGAATCCTTCGGGTCGTCTATTGGTTCTTCTGGGACTGCATGATCCTGACCCACTCCGACTTTCTTCTGTCTCGCTTTTGGCGTTTTCTTCTTCCCAACTGGCGGGGAAACCACTTGACAGCCGTGGAAGTATACCATGTGACCACGTAAATCCTCCTGAAGATCATACTGCCGCAAGCACAAGCTGCAGACATAAACAATACGGGGGGAGTTTTCCATTTTCCGAAAACACAATTTATCAAAACAATGTTAGTAGTTTTGCCGCTAGTGATGGCACTTCCATAGTTGAGAGCGCCATACATTGGTATTTTTTAACAGCTGATTTCAAATTCAGAGTAAAATATTTGAGTTCCTTGTACCGCCACCAGGTGCGCCACCACCTTTTATGGTTTTACTTTCTCAACAGTTACCTCGAAAGCCCTGGTCCCACTAGAATAAAATATTTGTTACAAAATACCAACTTTCTAGTGTTTTTTTTTATAGAAGTAGAACCCACTTGGCAACACTGTTTCAATAGGAATTAGCGTGTACATTTTCGCAAAATAATATAAATACACTGTCGCGGAGACTCGCAAAAATGGGCAGCGCGCTGGAAAACTATGTAAATCAGGTGCGCACGCTGAGTGCCTCCGGTAAGTTTTCGATCGGTCCGCCTGACAGGCCGGCGTGCTCATTCTAACCGGCGAAGCCGCCGCCTTTGTTTTGTTATTTTTTGTGCAAATTTCATTCTGCTGGATATTTTGCAGCAAGCTACCGGGAACTGGCCGACGAGCTCCCCGAGTCACTGTCCTTGCTGGCCCGCAACTGGAGCATCTTAGACAATGTCCTCGAGACGCTGGACATGCAGCAACACACGCTGGGCGTTCTCTATGTCCTCCTGGCCAAACTGCACAGCTCATCCACTGCGAATCCGGAGCCCGTGCAGCTTATTCAACTAATGCGTGACTTTGTCCAGCGACACAATACGGACCAGTTGCGCTTTGCCGTATGCGCCTGTGGGTTGCACATTATTCATCCTAATTAGTAAAATCGTATTAATTTCCACCTCTCCTCTCAGTTTATGAAACGTGCCACTTGTTCTCCGACTTTTTGGTGCAAAAGGGCATGAGTGTTTTGGGTATCCGCATCCTGTCCCGTGCCATCGACCAAATCCGTCAAATGGACACTCAGCTCACACCCATCCACTCCGATCTCTGCCTGCTCAGCCTGAAGGCGAAAAACTTCAGCGTTGTTGTCCCCTACTTGGATGCAGACATCACAGATATATCGACCATAGCCGCCGAGTGCAAAACACAACAGCAACAGCCAAACCAGCACACAGTAAGGATCCTAACGACTAAGAGAATTTAAATTTTTCACTGATTGTCTGTTCTCTTAGGACGCCAACAATGACGCCAAGTACTTCTTGCTGTATTACTACTACGGCGGAATGATATACACGGCGCTGAAGAACTACGAGCGCGCTCTCTACTTCTTCGAGGTGTGCATCACCACCCCGGCAATGGCCATGTCACACATCATGCTGGAGGCCTATAAAAAGTTTCTCATGGTTTCACTCATCGTGGAGGGCAAGGTGACTTTTATATAACCCTTACCCCATCGGAGCATATATATCTTCTGATAAATCGAAAAATGTATGCATTGCAGATAGCGTTTATACCAAAAAACACACAGGTCATCGGGCGCTTTATGAAGCCGATGGCCAATCACTACCACGACCTGGTCAACGTGTACGCCAATTCGTCCAGCGAAGAGCTACGGATCATCATCCTCAAGTACAGTGAAGCATTTACGCGTGATAACAATATGGGACTAGCGAAGCAGGCAAGTACTCTTCATTTGCTGATTAGAATTTTATTTTTAAAATCCAAAAAAGCTGTTGATTGTCTATAATTAGTATGATTATGGGAGCGGATAATAAGTATTTCTGATGTCAATTATTTGTAAACAAAAACCATACAATTGGCTAGTCTAAATTATAGTTTATACAGCCCCCAAATCATGTGTTTATTGCTTTTTCGAATGCAACAACACAGTTTTTCGATAACCCTATATAGGGTTGATATACAGCTCGCAATCAGAACGTAATAGTAAATTTATATTTCCAGACTATTTTAATCTTACTTTTACACTGACCCTATTTCATAATTTATTATTCAATTCCTTTCAGGTTGCCACCTCCCTCTACAAGCGAAACATCCAGCGGCTAACGAAAACCTTTTTGACGCTCTCCCTAAGCGATGTAGCCAGTCGTGTCCAGTTATCCAGTGCTGCCGAAGCAGAACGTTATATCCTTAATATGGTAAGGGATTAGAAATTTATTACCTATATTCTCCAGCTAATGCTATTCAATTATACATTAAACAGATTAAATCAGGTGAAATCTATGCCAGCATCAATCAAAAGGATGGCATGGTTCTGTTCAAGGACGATCCAGAAAAATACAACTCACCGGACATGTTCCTCAACGTGCAAACGAATATTTCTCAGGTTTTGGAGCTAGTTAAGCAAATTAATAAAATGGAAGAGGAGATTATACTAAACCCCTTGGTATGTTTCAACTCATCTTCAATATTGCTTCAATTTTTATAATTTTTCTTTTTGAATATTTGGCAGTATGTGAAAAAGGCTCTTGGCAGCCAGGATGATGACCTAACGTCGCAGCATCCAAAGACATTCTCGGGGTAATTTTCGATTAACATTTAAAAAAGAATAAATAACCAATAATTATTGTATCCCACAGCGATCCCACAGATTGATGATGCCACCACCGCCGTAGATCCACCAGCAGTTTGCTGCTACCATTTCAACGCTCATCATCCGATTCCCAAAAACCATTTCCCACATATGTACATCGTGTCGCAGCAGCGAGGCCCTGGGCCTAAATGCTGATACTCATCCAGCTACAAGAACATGAAACTGCGCTCTTATTGCAAATTTATAGATGAACATGCTATTTTAAATAAACTATGTATAAATCTATGACTAAGTCCGGCTCTTCCGAAACCCTTATCACTAAATTTGATTGACTCACAAATTATATGTCTACGCTGGAAAGAACGATAAGACCTTTTGCGTATCGATCAGGCGACTCCTTAAGTGCTTTGTACTTGCCCCCAATCTAGCTTAATTGCCGCTTTAGTTATCGTTCACGTTGCTTTATTTACAATACAATATCATCGTATGGCTAACCTAACCCTAGGACGATATGAACAATTAAGTGACTAGAGACCAGGCGGTACTTAAAGTCTAGTGGTATTTACGGCTAATTGCTTTTGTTTATATTATTATCATTAAAATATTGTCTACATGTGTGCGAGTGGTGGTGGGCGTGCAGCTGGCAGGCCTCGAATTCCAAATCCGATTCGATTCGATCGCCCGAAAATAAAACCGGAGAGAGATTCTCACAGCAGCTGCACCTTGGCTCCATCCAGCCAACCGTCCGTCCACCTCCTAACCGGTTTTCATGGCGTCTACTTCCATGATGGAGGTCTTCATAAATAGTTGCTGCTGTTGCTGTTGCTGCTTCTGCTGCTGTGTGGAAATCGGACTTGTTACGGCCACCGATGCCTGATCGTTGAGACTGCGATAGAGCTTGTGGACCACATTGACCATTATGAAGCAGAGAATCAGCACCAGCAGCGACATGAAGGCATAGGCCAAGACCAGCGGGGTATCCGATATGGGATCCAGCATGATTGTCAGCACGTTTGTATGACAAATATATGAATATGAATGTCAGCCAAATTTTCCAAAATCTGTACGACTTTGTACTCGTTTTCCCAACGAGAGTGTGACGCCGTGTTTTTTGTGTAGTGTATTCCGACTGAGTGATAAAGCTCAGGTACGACTAGGTTGACGGCCCGAAACGCGTATGCTAATTAGGCACTCGAGCATGTAGCATATAGCATATAAGATATTCTGGAATTGTTAATAATAGTAGCGCGTTGACGGCGAATCGTCGTGTGTGCGTCGCTTGACACCTGCCCGAGAACTGAGAACTGAGCGGCGTACGAGTTAAGTGAACTGAATGGAACTGTGCTTCGCATTACGTATACGCTTCGTTGCCAGACTGTTCTTGATGTTGTTCGGTTTTCTGTTTGGCTGACGGCGCCTCGTACTCTGATAAGCTTCTTGTGCAATGGGAGTCTGTAGCTCTGGCCGAGATTAGATGATATTTACTCCATATAGCCCATTCTTTCGCTGATTCCCTTTGTCGTTTGCCCACATCTGGCAACTTGATCAGAGCCGAGCTTTATTTTTAACTCATAACATGAAATTCCAGCCATATTCGCTCCAGCCTTGCAATCAAATCAACAACGCTGCCGTCTTAATTGGCCGCGTCAATAAAGAATGAAATGGCGTCAAACAAATTGCTTGGGGTCTCGGTCGTTCCTTAACGCCGCCTTCTGGTGGCGAGATCTGGGTGGGGGCTTCTGATTTGGCAATTAGCCGCGATACCCCCGGTCTGGACAGCACTTTATCAATTGATAACAAATTCCGCAGTCACAATGATAAGGCCCAAAAACACGACACTATGGGCTCACCCACAAAATAGATTAGGAGCCAGAGGTGGTGTCGTTAAGGGTATAGTTTTTGGATAATGCTTCTCATTATTATATTTCTGATTATTTTCAAGGGTCTTGGCGTATAAACTGTTTTTATCTTGAAATTTTAAATTCTATCGATTTGGAAATAGATTTATTTTTCTAAATTATTAGATTTTTTCAATTGTTTCAAGCTTATTAGCCTTATAAACTTTTTTTATTGGCACTTATCGCTGTTGAATAAATAATACGAGTTCTAAAATCATAGAGCTCATCCCCCCTCTTTCTAGTTATCTAGTTTTTTTTGGGGAAACCTACGCCTCTGCCTTGATACCCAGCCCATAACACCGCGCCACCACTGATTCGACTTTCACCTTCGTTGTCACGCGATTTCCATAACTTGGCGTGATCTCAGCGACCGACCCACTGACCCGCCCGGCAACCCTGAAGCCTCCACCTGGACTTTGGAACACGACACAATAAAACAAGTTCTACCACATCACAGCAGCCAGTTATAGGCGTTTTTAATAAAGTCCTCCTCGATAAAGGTGCCGTTCCTCAGTCCGGGGACTGCACCGACGGCCGGAGGCTTCGACGCGCAGCAGGAGGCCGACAAGCGACGGCAGAATCTGTGCCCTGGCCCTCCTTGGCCTCCTGGATGACCTCGTCGAGGGTCAACCTCGGCTGGCTGTCTGGCCGCGGTTCCGTCCGCCTCTGGTTGCACTTAAGCATGACTTTCAGGCGCGGGATCTTGGAGAGGTGATCGAAGTACCGGAAGATGTGAAGAGAGTTCGAGGGCCGGGGCTCCACAGCGCCACAGACGGGCTCATCCCGGTCGCAGGTGCACAGGAAGCTCATTGCCTTTCGGCTGGGACTCACATCGAACTCGATGCTTACCAGGTAGCAGGGTTCCAGCGAAACCACAATTCTTAAAACTGAGGGGTAGGGCAAAGAGGGTTGCAGAGTTTACTCACATTAAGAGCTTTAGGGGCCAATACCGGAACCGGAAATGGTTAACAAAATAAAAAGCTCTAATAGGAAGCCAAAAACTAATTGCTGATTTTTTATGATAAATATGATTCTGATTATTATCTGTGTTCTTTTCTTTAAAGTGAGGACTGAATAAGTTCTTAACTTTTATCTAAAGTCTGATACTCTTTCCTTTTCTTTTAAAACTCTTCCAAAATTAAAACTTATTTAGTTACAAGAATCTGAACCAATAAAGAACATATACTTCGGTATTAACCCCTCCACCCGACATCTTACCAGCTGAGGTATCCAGAAGCTGCGACCGATTCTGTATCCAGAGGGAGCGCATACTGGCCTGTGTGGAGCGAGGAGTGCGCAGGGATTCTTCGAAGTAGCTGCGCATGGTCATCACATGGTTCGAGGCGCGGACGAGCGCCGATCGGGAAGTTCCTGGCAGCGGCAGATTGTCGTAGATGGAAATGTAGATCTTGTGGCTGATATAGATAACGATGAAGCACAGGATGCAGATGAGCAGCAGGATGAGGAGGTAGGTGAAGAGTGTGGGCAGGAAGAAGATGGCGTCCAGCAACATGAGGTGGCCAAACCCCAGTACCGATCCGGGAGACGAGCTGTTTCGTTGTTAGCTAACTGACAAGATTCGCAAATCTATAGAGGATCCGAGGTAGGGCCTGGCGCTGGGGATGGGGCTAGGGCTGGGGCGGATGTCGGTCCACGGAGGAGGCACAAGCGGAAGCGGAGGCGGCAGCAGTGGCGGCGAGGGAAGGGGACAAGAGGATAGATCCATTGATCACGCGGTTCTATTGATTTTTGCAACATCTATGTAAATGTATTTATTTCTTAATTTCTCTTTTTTTGTTTCATTTTTGTTTTGTTTCTTGTTTGTTTTTTTTTTCTTTGTTTCTGTTGTCAGTTTTTTAGTTTCTGCCGTTGGTTTTATTCTTTACATACGATTTTACATTGATAATATTATTATGTTTTGTAATTAATTGTATTTCTCTCATATCTCATATCGCACATGCCTATCTGTATCTTGTATCTTGTATCTGTCTGCGTTCGGTTTGTCGCTCAACTTTAAATTAAAAAGTTAGTTATTCATTCTTTTTTCTTAGCTTTTCTTTTGCCATCCGTATTTTGTAACCCGCCGGCGGGTTCTCTCGACACCCAAAAGTGGGCGTGGTCTGCACACTGCGCAAAACCCCTTAAAAAATCCTTAGGCTCAACCCTTAACCTTTTTTTTTTTTGTTGTTTTGTTTTGTTATTAATGCGTGTGCTTCTCAGTGTGGGTAGGTGTTGGGTGTGCGAGTGGGAAAGTGTGTAAGTGTGTGATGCAGCAACAGCTTCAATTGTGCCATGATCGAATCAGATTTTAAAAATATATACAAAAATGATCGCTTTCTGTTGATATTTCGGTTGTTCGTCTCTGTTCGGGTTCTGGGTGTTCTAAATGCAACTTGTCGTTTGGGTAATAAGCTTTGTTGTTATCCTTCCACACCCACACACACACACACACACACACACACACATCCCGTCGCCCAGAACACACACACACGCACACTCGCATATGTTAGTAATTTTAAAATTTGTTTTTTCTTCAAAATATTTCAAAAGCTGGCAGTTGTTGGAAATGCCCAGTTTTCATGCAACAGTTTTTGATTTGAAACGCGCTCTGCACAAGCTTAAATTAGTCACTAAAACAAATCATAAAACTAGATGTTAGAATTACAAAGAAACCGTAGTTCGATGAAGAAACAAGAAACATTTCGAAAGTCGTTTGTTAATTGGTTTTTTTAATATTTAAATAATTTTCATGTGAATGCCTGGCAGTCGACTGCTCTGACTCGCTCTGACTTCTTGTGCTAAGCTTTAGGTTTAAAAATAATTTACTAAAAATTAAAATTAAAATTGTAGATGTTGTTCTTCTTCTTCTTCTTCTTCTTTGACAATTCAACAAAAGCGAAATACAATTTTCCATCTCCTCCTCATTCCATCCTTAAAGATCCTTGGCCTTAACGATCGTATGAGAGTGTGTGAGGTTGGCGTGCGTGTGTGTGTCTGTGTTCTTGTGCCTGTGTGTTGTTGTTGTTGTTGTTACTGTCTTTGTTGTACAATTACACATATATATATTATGTTTTTACTTTCATTTTTTTTGGTTTTTCATTTAAATATCTTCAAAACATTGAGATGTCAGTTGGATATTGAAAAGAACTCTTTTGTTTTGCTTTTGCGGGAGCCAGCATGTTCCGAGAGTTGGTTGGAAGGCGAAAGGATCGTCGCGGAGAAAGAGAAAGGCTGAGTGAAAGTAAAGTGTTGGGGAACATGCCGGTGCAACCTTTACACAGAGACACACACATACAAATGTAACTTCAGCACAACATACAGAATCAATTAATTAACAATTTAGTTTCTTTGCTCCAGCCCGCGGATTCTGAATCTCTCTCAGAATCGAGCAAATAACCTAACACACTTATAGGGATTACGATTGGTTTACACATGCATCTGAGCGTTATTTTTTGTATCATATCTTTTTTTCCATCATTCCTATCATCCTTCTATCCTGCTATCCACTTAGTTCGTCTTCAAGTTGATGCTTCCTTTCGCTGCGTTGTTGTTGATGTTTGTTGTTTGTTGTTTAGCTGTTGCTGTTTGTTGCTATTATGTTGCGGGTGTTGCTGCTGTCGTTGTGGCTTAGACGGACAACGAAACGAAACTGTTATACTGCGTGATGTTGCGTTTGAGAATGTCAGCGCAGGGTCCCAGGACACGTTCAAATCTGCAACGAAATAGTATCAGTATTCACCCGCGTATTGTGGTATTTGGTATTCCCACCTCGCTCTGTCCAGCTTGACGCACTTGAGCGGCCCGCGGGCCACCACAGTCGCCGCCCGTGGACGGTCCAACAGCAAGGCTATCTCTCCAAAGTAATCGCTGCTACCCAGACGGCCCACCTCGGCAGGTTCCTCGCCCTGCTGAGAGATCAAAGATAAACAAATGATAAGATAATTCTTCTCCAGAAATCAGAGAGAGGTCACTTACCTCGGACCGCTGCTGCAGCACCACCGCACAGCCCTCGAGGATGATGTAGAAATCGTCGCCGGCGGCTCCCTGTTTCACAATCGTTTCACCGTCCTCGAAGGAGCACGTCTCCAGCGAGTCGGCCACGGTGAGGCGCTCCCACTTGTCCAGACTCTCCAGTATGGAGACGCGCGACAAGAACTCCTCGTACATCTTCCGTTTGCGGATGGTGGAGCCCATCAGGATGCGGCGGTAGGAGTCGCGGTCGATGCCCCACAGCTTGACGTCGGTCTTGGCCCGGACGGTGGCAGCCCGTGGGGTACCGTAGATCAGCGCCAGTTCTCCGAAGCTGCCGCCCTCGCTGATGGTGGTGACCAGTTCCGAGTTGACGAAAACCTGCGAATCAAAAGCTAATCAGTCCAAGTAACAGGTAGAGGGCAGGTGAAAAATACTCACATCAACCTCACCCACGTCAATGACATAGAAGTTGTCACCCTCATCCCCCTGCTGGATGATGTTCTCGCCGGCGATGTGATTCACGGGGAACATGGCATCGAAGATGTCCGAGCGCTCGCTCTCATCCAAATGGGCGAACAGGACGTTCTTGGCAATGGCCTTGGACAGGGCGTTCATTGTCTTGTAGTCCTTGGGCACCACCTTCTTTACATAGTTGGTGGCGTCCTCCTCGGTGACGGGCTCGGCGGAAATGCCGCCACGCCGGCGCACGGGCGGTGCTGCTGTCTGTGGCATCGGGCTGAGATCTTCGGCGTCGTCGGGGCTGATTACCTGTCTACTGGCATCCAGTTTGACTTGTTCCTGCCGATTATAAAAATAAACCATATTGTGAGTGCTAAGCATGTTTTTATCGGGTCATTATTCTTATGGAGCTTTTCGAATAATCTGATTCTAATTATATGAGATTATAATGGCAGTCTGTATGGCAGTTTCAGTTTTGAATAGTTTGTAGACCAGTATAGGGGATGCCTTTATGTTTAATGTTTAATTTTAAACTTATTTATAGAATACATTCATATTCTATACACTTATAGAACTATAATAAATTAATAATATAATAATATAATAATTGTTATTACTTAGAATTACTTAAAAACATATCACTTTCTCCCTAAATATAATTTTTAAATTTTTAATGATTAAATATAAAATCAAGTCCTGTTCAAAATTCTCTTAATACCTTTGATTTAAATCACTTTTAAAAAGACTAAAATTTTCCGCCTGAAAGCTATTTTTTTTTTGTGAGAATTATAATAATTGAACTTCCGTGGCAATGTTCGTCACTCTCGAGAGGAGTTTGCATCCTGCAACCAGTGGTTGCTTCCTGCATACGTCAAGTGGCAGGCAGATGCGACGCACCCGGGAAAGCTCACCTCCTCCGCTGATGGAAATCACGAGCTTCCTGCTCCAGTCCCGGGTAGCTGAAGAGCTTTGCATTTCGAGTTGTTGCAATCCCCCACCCTTGTCTTGGCTCGCACCACCCCCTCCCCACCTCATCTGAATTCTGGCCACGCAAATTTTAGTTCCAGCTGCCCAGTTGCAGTCCGTTTCCCACAGCGCCCTGTGACGTCAAGGCGGTCGAGCAGAAATAATTGCCAGCTGGCCGAGATGCTGATTAAGTTGCATTAAATTGTCACTCAGTTCAACAGCAAGTGGCGGGTTGTGGCATTTATGGGTGCTATTCCCCCGAAAATAGTCACACAACCACTCGGATGTACCTCGAAGATACATAAATCGCAAAGAAAGGCCGTATTTTGATTTCATTTGTGCATTTTTTGTATATTTTTAGATATTGTCGTTTTCATTTGTTGTTTTCCTGATCGAACTATGGGGAACTCAGGATAAAAAAGTACCTTTTTTAAAAATAAAACACTTTTACTATTGTTTGATTTTTAGAATGCTTGTATAAACGATTTAAAACCCCTTTTGTTTCCTTCATCAAAGACCATAATAAATATTTTGTATTCCATATAAATAATTGTACTTGCTTTGATTTCTTCGCTCAACCGCAACCTCTTGAACGAAAATATTTTACGCTGGCATTCTTCAGGCAAAAACTTCAAATGATCGGCGCTGCTCATTAATTTTTATTGTCTAAACAAACCTGTTTCATGCCAAATCAAAATCTGCATGAAGTACGCGCGAATATTGTAAACAAAGCGGCGGGAAAAAAAATTGAAAATAAATATTAAACAGCAAAAAGCACAATTATAAGGTGAGCCAAGCGATTGGCCAGCCGATCATGGAGCGTAGATGAGATAACGAGCCACTCAATGAATATTATTCACCAAGTCCCAGCTGAATGCCGTCCCAATGGCTTGACGGAGCTCTTGGGTGGCTGCCAGTCAGCTGAAGGAGCCTGCTCGCCGGGGAAGTCAGGTGTCAGAAACAGAGAAAGATAACGACTGGTGGCGCCCAATTCGGGCCAACGAATGGCATACAAATGTGGATAAATTGGGAGGTGAAAAATCAATCTATACACTTTGAAAATGTTGCTTCTAAAATGAGATGGTTTCTGTAAGAGCTTTAAAAGTCTTGTCAACATCTAAAAAAAACAAAACAAACCCTTCGAAACTACTTAGACTATAAACTACACTTTGTTTACTAAGTACTGTCCCCATAAAAAATAAATAAAAGCCAGCCGAGTGCCTTTCGAGTGCACCATTTTAAAAGCCGTCGATAAATTTGCATACAACTGTGCCAGTTAAGTGAAATTCTCATCAGGCAGTCAGCTTGCTGGATGGCATTTTGCTAACCCCACCGGAACCCTATGCCCCGTCCCCTTTTTCGGGAAAAAGTGCAACTTGTTTATGGCCATTTTCCCAGGGACAGGGCCAGGGCCAGGGCCAGGGACAGAAGCCAGCGAAGCCGAGCCGAGCCGGCGCTGAACTTGGAGAGACGGCGCGTGTGGCCGTGACCTTTGTGCAGACGCGGAGTCGGCGCCCAGCCAACTAGTAGCCCTGGGATTGGCCATGGCCATGGACAGGCAGGCAGGCAGGCTCCCAATTCAACCCTTCCCCATGTTGCCATTTTCCCGGGCGGAGCTTCGCGACTTTTTTCCCTTTTTTTCCGCTATGACATATTAAGCGGAAATCGATTTGGAATTGAAAATTGAATCCAATCCCCGCCCGGATGGGCTGACTCTGCGGTCTGAAGACTGGGCTGATTGCTTGTCGCTGGGCCCACGTAGTCCGCTGTTGACTTTAAAGTGGAGTCTTGCCTTCGGTCGCTCCTTATCAAAGTGCTGCCAATAAACACACAAAACAAAACCGAACATTTATGGGAATCATGACAAATGCAGGTCTTGATTAGGTGACGACAATTGGTGCGGCCCACCGGGGCACAAGGGTGGGGCAAGGTGTGCAGGGTGGGGCAAGATGAGGCGTAGTAGGTACAGCACGTGGGTAGCGGGGTTGGGTAATGAAATCTAATTAACCGACATTTTCACCTTATTCCGAAACTTATAAATCTTGCGAACAGGGCAGACAATGAGGAAAAACTATTATTGATATTTAGTTATTAAAAGTTTGCTTTAAAATAGATTTTTGTTTCTATAATTTTTATTAATTTATATAATTTGCATATAGCATTTTGGTTTTAAAAAATTACTATTAAAAAGATTAGTTGATCTATATACTTTGGTTATTTGAAGTTTATGATCGATTATATTTTTATGCTTCTTTTTGAATGCTTTTTGCTTCTATTGTTCTTGTATTGTATGCTTTTTGCTTTAAAAAAATTAAAATTTGGAAAGTGTAACTCTATTTTCTTATGGAATATATAAGCTTTTAGTTAAAATCATTAGTTTAAAGTAAAGCTTCAGACCTACTTATTGGTTTATATTTATATTATATTCTAATTCAATTCAAATATTTAATTTGTATGCTTTTTGCCTTAATTTGTTAAAGAATATTTAAGCTTGTAGCTAGAAATCAAGAAGGAAAGTCAGATCTATTATTGGGTTGTCCGAAGATTATCTTAAAGTAGAATTCTATGCCTTTTGTATTTATGCTTATTTATTTTGGAATATGGAAGCTTTAAGATATACATTTTAGTGTAAAAACGATAAAAAACAGTGATAATGGAATGGTTAAGAGGCGAACAGTACATGGCTCCCCACATGCTGTGAGGTAGGACTATATAACCGAGGCATATAATGGATGCCACTGGCAATTGTGCGGCGGACAGTGCGGCAGGCATTGTTGCGTCCAATGAGCATGAATAACGTCGGCCAGCAAAGGCGTCGACTTTTGTGGGGGACAGTCAGTCAGTCAGTCAGTCACAGAACAGAACAGTGCAATTGTGCAACAGAATTCTGAATATTAAACTGCATATCTGTGTGTAATGTAATTTAAGCTTGTAGATATGTTTCGGGGAGTGAATGAGTGCTTATTGAATGGCCGTAAAAACTAGACTTATGGTCTACAAACTATGACAACCACCAACAGACTCATTTATTTATGACTATTCTCGTTGGCAAACCTTAGACATGTTTCTTTGCTTTTGCTTTTGCTCTTAGCCTCTGTATCTGTGTGTGTGTATTTGAGTATGTGTGGGTGTGTGTGTTTGTTTTTTTGTTGTGTTTCTTTATCCGTGTGCTGGGGCTGGTGCTGGTGCTTGTGCTACTTATGTCTGTGCAACAAATTGTGAAAGAAAAAACGCTTCGCTTCTAATATGGACACAGAGAGACAAACAAACTAAATGAAAATGAAAACTGGCTACTTGTGGGATTTGTGTTTTACAATTTGTAGGAACTCTTGTAATAATTCTCTGGTCAAAATACCCAGCGCCATGGCGCAGCCAAAGAGCAGAAGAACAGAATTATAGAAATATTACGTATACGCGGCGTGGACCTGCGAGCAAAAACAGCCGCCAGCAGCAATGACAAATCCAATGTCAAAGTTTTATAAAAATAAATATTTGAGATTTGCTGTGAACAGCTTTGAAATGCTTTTATTTTTTTATGTTTAACTTTTTTTTTTTTTTTTTTTAAATTGGAAATATTTTTGAGGCAAAAAATAAACTAATATAAGTAAGCCAAAGGATACGGAGAGAATATTCCTAGGCACTCGATCGGATCAAGGACTGAGGTGTACCCCATGGCGTATGATTAATATTTACGCTGCTGGGCTATTAAAAGAAATCGCAACCAAATTAATTGGCATAAATGAGCAACGGCCACAGCTATCATACAATATTATATAAAAAAAAAATAGAGAAGATCCTAAAAATATATTTTATGAGATCGTGCGTCACTAGACCCCGCTAATAAATGGTACATAAACATTTGATTTAATTCTCCTAGCTCGCTAATGTCCAATTTAACTTTTTCGCCACTCGCTCCTGCCTGCCTGCGTTTTCATTTTCATTTTTTTTTTTTAGTTTGTCGTTTTCCTGCCATTTATAATTGCTTAATTAATCCAATTGCAGGAACACAGGGTCTCATGTTCTTTTTTTTTTTTGGTTTTTCATGCTATGTGTTGTTGCTTTCTAGTTTTTGTTGTTGTGGTCTACCCGCTGTTTCCGTTTTTATTAGTTAGTTGTCTCTGTAATTGCTGTTTCCCCGATACTCGACTCGGCGAACGTCTTTCGCGTATTTACAAAACGGAGGCGCGACACAAACTGAAAACTCAATTCGAATTCGCGTTCAGCTCGCGCCAAACGCCGCCAGCGGCAGCGCCACAGTCGACGGCGACGCAGACGCCACAGTCGGCGTCAGCAGCGGCTTCATCTTTACCCCCCGCCTTCCAATAGTTGCCTCACACACACACACACACACACACTCATACACTCAGTGTGTCTCTGTTCGTGTGTGGGTGATACCGTTATATGTTGTTTTCGCTTTTTGCGAACCATTTGTGTTTTGCGGTTGCCTTGTGGAGGCTTCTGCGGCCGAAAGATCCAAAAATGTGGGCAGTAGCCTGGTCACAAGGGCTAATAATACACTGGAAACAGTGGGGGTTGCTAATTATTTTATAAGTTTGGGAATAAATCTGAAATACACATTCTGGTAGCTCACATTCATGGAAAATAAATGGGAAATTATCTAAAATATTTGTTTTAATATGAAATCTTTAAGTATTTTCTATTTTTTCAGTGTAAATTTGGTATAAAAAAAAACAATCCTACAAATAGCCCGGGGGAGAAGCCAGTGTTGGCCAGAAATAAGAGGATTAATTCCAAACGTCAATGACAATGCAAAAAGTCAATGTCAATCAAAAAATTGTCTCATTGGGAATTATTTGTATATATTTTATTTTAATTACTTCAATTTCAAAGAAAAATAGTATATAAAATTTATTTTACATCACTTTCCTAACAAATATGTACAAAGTTTGTAGAGAAAGGAACATATTTTGTCAACAACATTTTTTTAGATTCTAGTTTATTTTAATCTTTTTTTTCCAAGTGTTCTACAAATACAACTAAACACTGTCTTTAAAAACGAAAGTAAAAGTCTCTTTCCACTCAAAATTATTAAAAATAACAATTTTAAGCATCCTACAGAAAAATACGAAACTACAAAAGAGCAATACCACAAAATTAGACAATTTTTGAGCCAAAAGAGATGGTTTTTCTGAAATCGTTTTTCTGGGGAATTTCAAAGAGAATTCCATTCTCTGATTTCTCGCCGCGTACAAAAGAAATCAATTTAAACGCCGGTGGGGAAAAAATCGAAGAAACCGACAGAAGAAAGAAAAACAAATCTACAGAGATTGTTGTGGGCGGTTTATTTGCCCAAGGCAGCGCCGGAAACAAATTTGATTTGCCGCACTGGCGATTTATAGTTCCAAGAGCTCATAAAAATGCAAATTCACTTCGCACATTCGCCCATTTAATAAATTGTCAATAACAATTACAGAAAGCATTATGTTGTGTTACCCGATGGCATCAATCGGTAATACGTGGCGTATACGCAACGAGGCAGGAGGCACGGATTTAAGCTCATAGAGCCAAAGCCAAAGCCCTCGTGGCATGCGACGCTCTCGTTAGTGCGATCTCAAGACGAAGAGCCCTCCAAGTCGCCTAGTTGCGATTAGACCTTGGGGACCTTGGGGCAGGTGGGGCGACAGGTGAAGTGTGCCAATTTGCAGGGCGCCCGGAGGAGAGCGCCACTCGGATGAGGTGACAATTGGTTGCAATTTGCAGAACGTGATGCATGGAGGGAAGAACTACACTCGGAGAACACTTTTCTAACAAAAATTATATTTTAATCAGTCGGCAGGCAGGTTTTTATTAGCTTGATTAGCAACTTTTCTATCGGTACTTTAATATTATTCTTGGTATTCTTATGTTTGATTTTGTTGTTAATAGGAAGACTATAATTGGCAGCCCATTTGGCAAACTAGTATTAGCAAGTTTTTACCAAAACAGTGGTCTATTTTAGATCAAATTTAGAGGCACTCTAAACAGATTTATCCAAGAGATTGTATTGGAAAGATACTTAGATATTATAGGATAAGATATTAAAGATTATAATGAGAGTTAAATTCGACAGAGCCCTAAAAATATTTAATTTCTAGAACTTATATACAATTTTTTTAACATTGAATTATATTTCAAGCTAACCTTTGACCTTCCCCCTCTTAAATCATTTAATGTGGGGACCAAGCGCCACATTGGCCATAACTTTCTATCGCCACACACTTGGATTAACTTTGTCGCCAGAAAGTGCCTGCAACATGGCGATACGGAAGCGGAAGTGGCGGGATGGCAGCGGAAGCCCAGATACGTTGCACTAAAATGCGAAAAAGCTTTTTGTCGTCCTGTTTCCTTTCACCAGCAGGTATATAATATAATATACAAGTATGTATCTGCACCGGTGGGTGTGTGTTATAATCGAATTAATTAAAATTTTGCGCCCTACTTGACGCAGAAACTCCTGCTCTGTCGCTCTCGTGTGTGTCCTGGATCTCTCCTCTCTTTCTGTGCCACACGGCAGCAGCCACTCGGCGCTTTAAATTTTTCCCGTAATAAAGTTGAACAGACCCGTATAAAATAGCCCGTGCTGCAGGCACCTCGAAAGTTGCCTCAGCGAAATTTCCAATTCAGTGAACTTTTTGTTTTGCCACGCCCCCCCCTCCGAGCCCCAAAAATCATCCGCCCAATTCCACAGCACTCCCTGCTTCATGTGGAAAAGGATGCCAGGCACCTTTTGTTGCCTGCATAAACATTATTTTTGGGGACGACACACAAAAGGCGAGAGTGTCCCCGCCCCCCATCGATACTCGTTTTGACGAGAATGCCTCTGCAAGTGGTCAGTGAATGTCCTGCGAAAAAGGGACACGCCACAATCGTCGTCACAGCTGTCAGCCGGGGAGCAGCCAGGCAGTAAATTGACAGCTGAAGCCTGAAGAGTTGGCCAAATCGAGCTGATGGCTTAAACCAAATGACGTCAGTGGGCCACTAAAAGGATTATCAGTTTAAAATGAACAACAAGTGCAGTAGGATTGCTCATCCCTTGAGAAGGATAATAGGTAACAATTTTCATGAGATCTCCATCGCCACTGGCAGGTCCTTAATTATTGGCCAAATTATTCATGAACACTCCACCGTGAGCAGCGCTTGTAAGCCGCTTAATGGATCGGCACACAAAAGGTCACCGCATCCGGCAGGATACACAACAAAGGGACACAGGATACACAGCAGATACGAGTACCTTTTCGGGAGCAGGTCAGCCAGGACCCTCTCCGTATATTTGTGTATATTATTTACATAAAATTTTCGCATTGATTTTGGGCTCAGAACCTGTCCCGAACTCGGCCGTTAAATAAACAATAATTTATGTATGCGGAGCAGGAGCAGGGGGCGGAGTAGGATAATGTTTCCATCAAGGACGGCACCGTCTCAATTATTCACAAAAATAACCAAATCCCAGCCCGGATTTCAATATTCAAAGTATTAACCATAATCCCAGGAGACATAATCCATTCATAAATCACTCTCGTTCTAGCCACTTGAAAATATCATCAAAATTGTTAGCTTCGGATGCAAAAGCATAAAATGGAAATAATTCCCAATAAAAGCGAGCCAGAGCTCGAGGTCAGAATTAAGGGGCTAATATTAGTATCCTATTTGTTTGCCATTTAACAGCCACTTGCGGTTATAATGGCAAATTATTTTGCGACGGAAAACGAACATAAATTGCTCAAAAATTGAATAAATCAAGGCATTTTACTTTTATTTATTTTGCTTTTTAACATCCAAGTTTTAGCTTCAAAACTTTTTCACTTTTCAGACGCAACACGGCGTATGAGCAATATCTTCAAGACACCTCCACATAACTCTTCGCATTACAAAGGATTCCGCTTCAAGGCTATACAATTTCAGAAATTTCACACTGTTTAGACGTGTTTAACACTTGACACAGCTTACCCACCATTCTTTGTTATTTCCGGATCCTTTTTTCACCAACAATTACGTTTATTTTATGGCCTAAATAGTGGCAGGAGCGGACGGTCCGGCCGGACTTTTGGCACGATGGTTATCAGCTGGCGGACAGGACGATGACAGCCGTAAAAGAGGCATTCAAATGGCCGTAAAGTGGACAATTCGATGATTCTGGCGGCGGAGTTCGCGTGGCAATCAATCAGCCGGAATCGTCGGGCTAACGACCGAAAATAATAAATATCGTAAATTACAGTGAGCTGTTAAACTGGCGAAATGCGAAATGCTGCTGACGGTGGCCAAAAGGTGACTGAGTTGCCGAGGCAGCCGAGGATGAAAGCGTACTCTCGTCGCCCCAAAACAGAGCCAGCACACCAACTAACACACCGAAACCCAGAACCGAATCCGAATACGAATCCGAATACGACAGGATGACCTTCAGCAACACGCACAGTAAATGGAAATGTATATGTATGCTGAATGTTATGGCCAAAAGCAAAAAAAAAAGTAAACTTTTCGCAACACAACAAGCTATGACGCAGCCAGTGGCGGGAAAAGCTTTCGCAGGACTAAGGACCAGCCAAAGGACTACCAGCAAAGCAAAGGCACAGGCAAAGCCAAAGGCAGTGGGAGCGCTTTGATTTTGTTTGCCTTCCCTGCGAGTTTCAAGTGCAAAATCGACATTAACTCGCAAAAAGCTATGGCTCCGTGCGGGAAGGATTTATCATTTTTTCAAAGGGTATATCAGTTCAGTATCAGGTATATCAGAATTTTATTAATATAGATCTAATATAGATTATATTTCTAAGAATTATATACATAAGCATAATTACACTTGGATAAATTGTGAATTTTAGGAAAGAAAGTCATCGTCTATATCGTATGGATAAATGGCGTATTTTAAGAAATATAGATATAGATATAGAATTTCAAAAAAAGCCATTTTACAATTTATTAAATATACGTCAAAAAGGATAGTATTTATTAGTATTTAGTTGTAGTATTTATTAAAGTAAAAACTCCCAATTATGTCTCTTTTGTTTGCCTTTTCCCAAATCTCTTAGGTTATTTAACTTGACCGAATATACTATAAATAAAATCAACTAGTCCGCACTTCCTCAAAAAAAACTAACTTGTTTTCATTTTACTTATTTGTGGCACATCTAACGACGCCGTCATTTGCAGCTCCAAGCCCTCCCCCGCGAGGATGGAGGGAAATCAGAGCTTTTCCCACGCGCACACTCCCACACAACTCCGGATATTTGGCCCTCAAAAAACAAAAGCTCGTCCAGGCCGTAGCCCGCACGCACGGACACTTACTTGGTGCTCGCGAGCAATGGATGTGAGATGCATTTGCAGGCTGCGATCGCTGACGGCGTCCTCCTCGGGGATCGTGGTGCAGGAGGTGCGAACATGCCGCATCCGATGCACTGCATCCAGGCTGAGGCGGTGCTCGTGATCGTCCCGGAGCAGGGCGTCGAACACGGCCACCCCGCCGTCTATGCTGCTTTCGCGTAGGAGTCGACCGCCACGCCCACTGTACTGCGGATGCTGTTCGTTATGATGGTGATGCTGGTGGCCACCATGATGATGGTGGGTGGCTGTGGACACTCCACCCTCCGAAAAGGAACGGATGCGCATCGCGCCGTTGGCATCGGTTGTCAGTGCCACGGAGCGGAAGCGATCGATGACCGCATCCTGGATGCTGTTCACGCTCAACTGGTTGCCCATTTCACAAACACACAGTCGACGGCAAAAAAAATAATGTATGTGGCGGCAGGACGCTGCTGCTTCTGCACGGCGCCAGTCTGCTAATCCGACTGATTGGAGTGTCCAGCATTCAACAGGCAGCAGGTCCTGCCATCACACACGGCCGAGAGCGAAATGTGTGTGGGGTGAGGCTGTGGGTGGCCTCCGGCTCCGCCTCCGCCTCCACAGGTGCTCTGTTATATTAACATTGCAGCGTTGCAAGCTTTGGCTGCAACCTGGCCGAGAGGCGAGAGCTTTTCCTCGGCGTGGGTGCACTTCCTGGACAGGATGCAGGATGCAAATAATTGGCCGAGCGACCAATTAGCAATCAGCCATATCTTTTTGAATTCACCGCTCTCCGAGTAGAGTTCCCCCCAGTTTTTAATGAAGCACTCCGCTTAAAAATAGACCTCTGGGGCTATATTGATTTTCAGCTTGTTGCTTTTTAAAGGGGTTGGACTCTTGGACAACACTTGTTCAAGTCCTATGAGTGCTATAGGTTTATTATAGGAGTGTGTTATGGAAATAATTATGGGCGAAAGTATTAAAAAAAAGTAGCATTATAAACATTATCTGATCATTAGCGTTATAGGTCGATGAGTATTATTTGATATAGTATCATAAGAATAGTATATAGTATATATATATAGTATATATATAGTATATATATAGTATATATATACTATATACTATCATAATATAATATCATAAGTAAGAACCAACCTTAAACCTAAAAAGATCTATGAGTTACTCTATGAGATCTATGATAAATCTTTACTATTATTATTGAACCCCAAATTAAATCCAACAATATATATTTTTCGATCAACTTATAGATTCATGTTATTACTGTCCAGGCCTCTTGGTCTTGCGCTTCGTTGTCATGGGAATGCTGAGTCCTGGACGTGTACGACGTTTGGGTCCAGAAGCTCGTGGCTTTGGCTTCTGATTGCGCTGCCTCCATGCGGCAGACTTGGTCGCCACCTTGGGCTTGGTCTTTGACCTCATCCTGGACTTGGGAACGAGGCAATTGCTGGCTGTCCGGTGGACGATCATCTGCTCGGCGGCCACCACATCGACAGCCAGGCCCACCTCGTCCAGGCTGGAGCAATCGAAGCTCACTCGGAGGTAGTGCTCCTCCTCGAACATCTCCCTCTCCTCGGGCGACAAGGCCTGCCAGGCGTTCGAGGCCTCTCGGAGGATGGTCAGCGGAGAGCTGTCGTTCTGCTCACAGCCCCGGCGGTATTCCCGAAGGAAGTTGTACTCGGCACAGTTTGTGATGAAAACGGGATTGCCAGGACATTCGCTGTCGGGCACTTTTTTGGTTTTGGGTGTCATGGTCGGCAAACAAAAATTTCAATTTCTTTTGAAAAATTTATAAAAAAAAAAAAGAGTACAACTCCAAATGAAAAAGATTTTAGGAAAATTAGTCAAGCAGCTAGAGATGTTTTCCTTCAGCCCGCGGTGTATCAACTAAATATACATGGAGTACCTCCGACCTTAAGGAAATAAAAGTTGAAGCAAAGGCTACTTGATTGGCTGGACCTCGAAGTTGGCAACTCACTGTGCTGTCCCGAAATCGGAAACGAAGCGAACGCAGTAGTCTGGCATTTTGAAATCGTGAAAAAATCAAGCTGCTCCCGACAAGCCCCAAACATATTCATTCTAAAGTAAATCGTCGTCCTGAACACACGTGTGCTTCTAAAAAAAATTAAATAAAAATCTTCAGAGTGATTTTTTTTTCTATTTTTTTTCTAAAGAAATTTCCAAGTGATTAAGTTTAAATTTTCGGTTATTTAATAGTGATTCTATTGTGATATTATTGAAAAAAATAATAATAGACATGAGCAGTCTCACAAGCGACCTGTCGAGCGAGGGCAGCTTTTCGCAAACGTGCGTCCAACGCAAGCCGACCCACAAGACAGACCCGTCCCAAACGAAGAATGCCAAGTCGATGAGGGATGCCAAAAGCTACAGAGATCCAAAGACCACAAAGGACTCTACATCTCATCGAGATTCCAAGGCGGACGAGTCGCACGGCCGGCAACACCAGAACGTGCAGGATAGCGTCGGATCGAGTACCCCCGACTCGCCTTACTCGCGCTTCCTGCAGGAGTTCAGGAGCCGTTATGGCGACTACTACAGCCACGAGCAGGTTACCAAGGCGGCGGAACAACGCTGGTGTGATATGGCTCTCAACCATGGCTTAAATAAAAAACTCGCCAACGGGGTAAGTTCAATTTTTTTTGTGAAAAATTTCCATTATTTTCAAATGCGAACTGGATGTCCCTTCGACAGCAATCTCAGGGAGTTCCGAATGCTTTAAACGCCGCCCGGACATGCGATGATCATAGGTCAACATATTCCTATGCTGGGATGGACGTAGATTCAGAGCCGGTTAGCACCAATGAGTTTTCCTTCGGCATCGGCGATGACGACGGTCAGGGCTGCAAAAAGAAGGCTTCGAAGGTGTGCAAGGCCAAGCCGAAGAAAAAACAGTGCCCCTCCAAGCCGAAGCCCAAGTGTGCCAAGCCGAAACCAAAGTGCCGTAAGCCGAAACCCAAGAACCCCTGTCGCAGGGCCCCGGCGTGTCCCAAGAAGCCCAAGTGCGCCAAGCCCGCCAAGCCCAAGCCAAAGTGCCAGAAGAAAAAGCCATCTTGCCCGAAAAAATGCTAAGCGACAGCCTCGCTTCCACAAACACGTTTCGGTCTATATATAATCCAAAAAACCAGACAGATTCCAAAAATTAAATCAAAAATATGGATTTCGGACAGCTGCTGGGGAAAAAGAGCATGCGGCCTTCACTGAACTGGATGGGGAAAGAGCAGCACCCTCCTTCAAAACGAACCAATCCCAAGATTAGATTCAAAGCGTCGGGGAAAGGAAACTTTCATAATTTTTCTAATTTTTATATTCCGGCTTATATTTCGAATCAAACTAGCTTTCAAAAATTATTAAAAAAAAATCTGTCTGACCAGAAACTCTGTTTTAATAATCTCTCCTCACATAGATAGCTCCTTAAGAAGTAATCTCTTCCACCAACTAGGAATCGAAAGCAAAACTTAAAAGAAAGTAATAGAATTAAAATTAAACTAGGCATTGTTAACTTACCCGCTCTAGCTTCTGGAAGTACTGGCGCAGGAACTGCACTGGATTTTCGGGGCGACGAACACATAGCTGGACGATGCAGTCCTTAAGGACTCGCTGAATACCGTGCGTTTGGATATAGTGCTCGCACTCCCGCAGGCTCTGCTCCTCCAGCGTCTTGGCCATCATGTAGGACATGGGTTCGGTGGCTTTTCCTCGCTTTCCCTCCGCTGACCCACCGAGCTCTCCCCACCACGCAACGCAATATACACAATTTGTCCGAGAAAGTGTGTGGGTGTTCGATTCAGTTTGTTTGATTTGGCCACCTTGTTTTCCGAAGGAAATCTCCCTAAACTAAGTAGTAGTTGTGTGAATTTTATTTATTAACTTGTTAAGCTTGTGTTCATTGGGTTTTCCTCTTTATTCGCTATTTTGGCACCCGTTCTGTGTCGTTTAGTGGGTTTGGTTCACTTTTTACTCCCAGCACCTGACCCGTTTTCACTTTCGCAATTTCACGCTCTACGGCTACTTTGGACCAACGAATTCCGTCCTCCTGGTGGTCGCCGCTTTCCCAATTCTGCCCTGCAGCATATGGAGTACTTGGGAATGCGTTAAATGTGGTTTTTTTTAGCAAAACTTAACTAATTTTCACGCACGTAAACCACAGACGTTGTTGTTGTTGTTGTTTTTCCTAGCGGTGGGCATACGCATCTATCGATACATATCGATTAGCCACTCCCCGTTGACCAACACTACTGAGTGTCTCATAAGTGCCATCCCCTACGATAGTGGTATTTAAATTTTGAAAAAAGCTTTCGAATCGAAGGGTCTTTTTTTCGTAAATTAATGCTTCGCTTAATCCAATAAAGATCAAAAGCAGTAGCTATGTGGATGCCAGCGGCTATTGAGTGTGTTTCTTATCTACCGGAGGTAAGTTAACGTTGTTTTTCATTGGTTTCGCTACGGGCGCTGCAACGGAATTTTATTGATTTTTCTAGCTAAAATGCTGCACACGGAAGCGTTGCAAAATAACGGTCACCCGGGTGGCATCTATGCACCGTTAAGACAGGCGATGAGCGATTCCGAATCCGACGAAGAGATCGAGATACACAACGCCAGCAAATACAGCCGCAAACCAGAGTCGTCGACAAATCCTCTCCAGCTGCAAGCCCAACGTAGTCGCATTCCGCCAAACAGCTTACCTTTGAAATCGCCCCATACGCGGGCCACAACTTCCACAAGGATAGTGACCAGGAATCAAACAAACGGAGGATATCCGAACCGAAACCCACAGAAATTCCAAGTGGAGGGCAGTAGCTACGCCACCAACATGCAGAACACTTTTCGCTCCGTCATGCTGAGCGACAATGGTGGGGTTGGCTCAGAGTTGTCCAACTTCAATAGCGAATTCGACTCCAACGCCGACAATGTGGCCATTCTGGGCAGCTCGCAGGGACTGGAGGAATCCAAGCGGACCCCCATGTCCCCGGCAAGGCGCTGCTGCTTCATCGGGAGCCTTCTTCTTTGTGTCTTTGTCGTAGTATCTTTTGTTTGGCTGGTTCCATGCGGAAATGCCGATGGCACCGGCGCCTGTCCAGCTATTGGGGATCGTATCAAGGCCCACAACTGGCTAAACAACTACACTCGGGCGGAGCTCAAGGGAGGAGTCAATGTAGTGGGTGGACTGCGGATCTGGGAAAACAACCTGATATTCATGTATCGCGGCGATGTCTTCTTTCCCGAATTCCGGCCCGGCAACGAGCGCCGCAATGGAATCATTTGCCTGATTGGCAGCTCCGGAGCTGTGGCCTGGTTTGTGGAGATGGTGGACGAACCGGTGGCTCTGGACTGCACCCTAATCGATGTCGATGGCAATGGGAAATCGGATTGTCTGGTGCTGGATGAATATGGGGAACTGGGTGCCATCAATCCCGTCTCCGGGCAGTGGCTCTGGTGGTTCAAGGAGCGATCGGCTCGAAAAGTGGATGCCTTTGATTTTCCCATCATTCTTCCGGATCTGGACAACGATGGAGTGCTGGACTTGCTTCTGGTGACCAGTTGGTCCTTGGAGCAGCGTACCAAGTCGCTGGCACAGCAAAAACACGAGCCGCCTTCCCAACTGGAAGCGCGGAATGTGCTGCGATTGCTTTCCGGCCGAAAGGGCAGCCCCATTGGCGAGGGCTTCCGCATACACGACTGCGTCAGATTGAATAACATCAAGTTGTTGAACAACATGGAGGGCGGGAATGTCAGCTTCTCGTGCCAAAGATCCAACGGAACGGAGCAGCCGAGATCCAAGAGCCTGGCGGAACTGTTTGCCCTCATTACTAACAAATCCATTGTGGGCCAGCGGCTGCTTCCGTCCTCGAAGATTGCCCAGCACCGCAATCATGGCCAGCGGCGCGAAGCGGACTCACAGAAGAACATATACTCGTTGAGCGGAAGGGAGCTGGTGGTGGAAAACCGAGGCCGATGTCCGGAGGATTGCAATGTGACCTTTGTCCTCAGTGAAGTTCGCAACGGAAAGCCAAGTGTATTCCGTAGCTTCAGCGAAACCGGAATGTATGGAATGGTTCCGGCCCAGTGGCACTTCAAGAACTCGAAGAACCAGATGTCCGGCTTTGTGATGAAGTTCTGGAAGTGGCATGGCCTAGTGAAGCCAACGAAGCCGAACTCCTCCAGCAACAATGTCCAGAAGAGTGGCAGCAGCAATCACACAAAAAACATGAACGCCATTAAGGACAAGGAGAAGCTGCAGGAAAAAAAGAAGCAGCAGCAACAACAAAGGCTGAAGAGGAGTAGTCAGGCGGAGGATCACCGATTTCCACCATCCCACCAAGAATTCGATGTCTTTGGGCATTTGGTGCAGAAGAGGGAGACCTTCGGGGTGCCTTCCAAGAACCAAACGAAAGCCAACGGCGTGTTTGGCATCACCGGAGGCAGCTACAAAATGCAGATGATCACCGAGACCGTAATGCTGGTCATCTTCGTGGGGGCCGATACGCGAATCGAAAACACTTCGCAGAGCAACATCGTCCAGTTTTGCAGGATCGATCGAAATGAAGTGGTGTGCCAGCCTGACCTTAATAACCAAGAGTACTCAACCCTAATTGCCGATCTGGATCAGGATGGTTCGCAGGAGCTGGTCACGTACACGTCCACCTTCGTGCATCCAGAGGAGAAGCCGCTCAGTGAGTGGAGGCTGCTCACCTATGTGCGATTGCTGCGGCTCCAGTCGGAGCTGCCCGTGTTCTACGAGAACGTGATGCACAACTAGAGAGAGGACCGCCAGGAAGGAACGTGCATTTAGCCAAGCGTAGACCCAACTTAAACTAGTCACATACATTGCATTGTAAATTAATAGAACCTTTTGTAGCCTCCCATAATAAACTTATACGCCATATTGTAACATTTATGCCAGTATGTCTGACTTTTCTGAAAGGATACAACATTTTTTTATATCCTAATTTGAAATGGTATAAGTTCCAAAAAAAAAAAAGTTTTATAAGAAGTTTGTCAGAAATTATGGACAGATCTTAGAGGTATACCAGAGGAGTTCTCCCCAACTGTCTATAAAGAATATCCTGTTCTCTTTCCAAATTTTTCTAACAAATATCAACCAACCATATTGAATCTAATGATTCTGCAAGTATGTCTGGGTCTTCTTGGAATTATACATCATTTTTAATATCCTAATTTTAGATAGTACATTAGCTACACAAAAAAAAAGTATAGGAAGATAGCTCTAATAGGTATACTAAAGAATGAGCTCTACCGAACAGCCTATTATGAGTATCTTGCCCCATTCCCATTTTTTCTAACAAATATCATACCGAAAGGCCAAAAAACAGCGACTACAACTACAAAAACGTTTTTGTGTATTTCCAATTGAAAATATAACAGAATTTGAAGGTAATTGTGTTCCAAATCTTATATAATTTACATTGCATAGCTACTTTACAATGGAATACAAAACACTGCAAATTAGTCTTGTAGGTAAAAATAAAAAAAAAATAAAGAAAACTTAAGTTGGGGGTATAAATTTCAGAATAAAACTCCTAAAAGTTTCAAATAATTATCAAAGTAATAAGTGGTAACATTTTTGTAAACGAATTTATCTACCATGTACGAGCTATGGTATATAATTCTAATTTCTTAGCCTATGATCTAAAAGTCAGCGTCGGTAAGGTAGCGCTTCAAGTTCGCCAAACAATTTGCCGACGACCACTGCTCGGCTATAATTTTGAGTTCCTCGTCCAAGCGCGGGAATTTCGCAGCGTTGCTGGCTGAGTGGTTTAGCTTCTTCAGGGTGCGGTATGTCTGAAAAGAATAATAAAGATTGAAGTTGATTGATTCAAGTTTGATGTTTGAAATTCATTTAGTAACGCACATCGGCCGAGGTCTTAGATATATGTTGTGCTACTCCCATGGCTTCGTCGTTGACAGATCGAGCTTTGCAGGTCCTGTCGATGAAACTCTTGGCGCCCAGAATGTCTGATGTCGTCAGTTTCTCACCCAACAAAAACAACCGAGAGTGCTGAAGAACAATAATGTTTAGAAACAATCTCGAATATATCCAAAACATCCTGCTTACCAAATCACTTGCGACCTTCTCGTTGCCATGCCAAAGGGCATATCCTTCAGGCAACTGCCCCAGTTTGGCATAATGGGTCTCAAAGCAACAGTCGTCGGCGGCCACCACATAGTCCACTAGAGGTAACTGCATCACGCCCAGGTTCATAAGGTTGCCCACCACGCCCGCCACCACAGGTTTGGGAAACGTGGCCAGAGTGCGGAGATATGTTCTGCAAGACAGAGGATTAATGACTGCCTTTGGACTTTCGAGTTATACTTACTTAAGGGCCTGTGCCAGCTGGCTGGCACTGTTCCTGCGCTTATCTAGCGAACCCTGTACCAGCTCGTTGCAGTCAATGCCCTGGCAAAATTGCTGTCCCTGTACGGTGAGCAGTACCGTGTTGTAATCGTTGCTGCGCGCCACAGTGTTCAACGTTTCGCTGAGCTTCTCCAGCAGCTGGCTGCTGTAGGTATACCCGGACTTTCCCCGCTGCGCATGGATCACCAGATGGCCGACCTTGTCCCTTTTCTGAAGAGTAACCAACTGACCGTTGTTGGCCTTTAGGTCGTTGGCCAAGGTGTGGGTGGAAGACTCTACCCCTCTTTGGTTCTTGTTGGTAGGCTTGAGGAACTTGAAAGATGGGTCGGATCTCTCTGCCGCGTCGTCCGAAAGGGCATTCCCACTCGGCTTATTGTCCAGCGACAGTCTACTAACGGAGGCATTGCTCGAGTACGAGCTATTGGAACGCCGCCGCATGATCATCGACTCTTCGCTGGCACGCTGCTTGTATACATAGTCCCAGGAATCCGAGGCGCTCGACTTCGATCCAGGAGTGCCCTTCGAAGACGGTGTTTTTGAGAAGACGGCATCGGCCGCCCGTTTGGCCGAGGACTTTGTTGCGTTCCCAGTGGTTGTCTCCTTCTTGGCCGTAGAGGCCGGTTCCTGGGTGATGGCATTACTTTGGTTCTAAGTAAGGCATATATATTTAATATATTTTAGATTAAAATCTGTGCTGTTAGAACTCACTCGTCCGGTTATCGTCATTGCCCGCTTCCGCATCAGTGGCTTGTTGGGCAACTCCCCACCACTCATCTCCCGCTGCTCGTGCTCCACCGCATGGATCATGTTGGCCGCCCCCTCGTCGCCCATCAGACGATCGATTTCGCTAACCTTCTTCTTTTTCTGGGTGCTGCCGTTTGCCAATCCGGTGTTGGGCGTTTGCGAACGTCGCTTTGCCGGCGTCGTGGGACGCGTCACCTCCGATGCTTTCGATTGTGCAACCGCCTTGGTGGACGTCATTAGTTCCTTGGGCGTGGAAGCCCGCGGTCTCTTTGCAGCCGCCTCCTTTTTGATTGGCAAGGTGGGGGAAGTAGCTTTCACTCTTACTTTGAGCGTTTTCGGTGCGGGAGCGGGTGCTGGAGTTGGTGTTGGTGTCGGTGAAGGTGCACGTGTCGGAGACACTGAAGTGCTTACTGATTTGGAGCTGGCGTACTGAGCAAAGGACTTTCCTGTTTCCGGCACATCCGGATCCCAGATTATTTTGCGCTTAATCACCCGCATTCGCTTGAAACCTGAAAGATAAATGGAAACGTTATTAATTGTATCGCGATTGATGTGAAAAGAGCCCTACCTGTGGTGGGTTCTACGGCCTTGGGGGCGGCAGACACCGTCGGCTTCTCCGCAACAATGGGTTTTAAGGTCTGATCCAGTTGCTTTTGCGTCACCGTCTTCAGCATTACTTTAACGCTACTGATGAGCGGCTTGTTGTTCGCCGTATACCCAGAATTTGAAGACTTATTGGAATCGGATAGCAGCTTCTTTACAGGCGACGGCGACTTCTTGGCCACCAGTGGAGTTGGCACACTTGCCTGGGCCACTGACACCGACGGTGTGACGACATCGTCGTCAGAGTCGTAGTCATCCCAATCGTCATTTAGAGAGCTAACTATATCCTTGGCCTTCATCACCGGACCAATCGTAGGGGGAGGCTGCTCCTTGCGGGGGCGAGTTTTCTGGGAACTGAGACCAGCAATTTGCTCCAAAGCCACAGCCCTGGCTTGTTCCGGCGAGAGCTTGGGCTTGGATGAAGAACTAGATACGGAGCGGACCGATGAGTGGGGCTTCGAGGCAGATGGCTTGGGGCTGTTTGAGGAACCGGCGATCGAGTCATCGTCGTCTATCTCCATTATCTCGTACTGGCCCTCTCCCTCAATGGTGACACCAACGTCTACGTCATCGATCTCCGGAACGGTTTTCTCCAAGCCTCCGCTTGGCTTCTTCTCATCTTCCCTGTCTTTCTCGTGCTCGTGGCTCGTGTCCGTTCCTTTGAGTAGAGCGATCAGGTCCAGCTCCTCCAGAGGAGATTCACCGGCTTGCCCGCTACCCGACGAATCCTGACCTTTGTCATGAAGCGGTGATTTGCTCGCCTGGTGTGAAATTTCATCTGCGTCGCCGGTACCGCCATTTTCAGCTGCTCCGCCAACGGAGCACGCTTTACCCTTTTTTGAAGAAGTAGCCGCCGGACGGATGCTATGCATCTTGGCTATTTCCTGCTCCAGGGAAGTCAGCTCATCGATGCCCGGGCCATCATCCTCAGGCGCATCTTTTCCGTTCAGCGCTGCGAGCTCATCTTCCAAAGAGGTCTCACCGTTCTTAGCCTTAGCCTCAGTGTTTGGTTCCCGTTTCTCGACCTTTTCCACCGATTGCAAGGGTTCCGGCTTATCCACTTGGGTGTCCGCTTCCGTCACCTGTGCCATGATTGCCCTTATTGCTTATCTTATTCAGTAGGCAGCCAATCAATTCAATTTATCTTCGAGTTTAGAGAAAATTAAGAAAAAATGCACTTGCAGCAAAGCGCCATTTTTTAGTGATGAGCAGAACTAGGTCAAAGGGTTATCGATAACAGGGCTTTTCTATATTTAACACATTTATTATTTACACATTTAGCTTTATTAATTTGTCAAAAGTATAAGCATTCTTAGTAAAGTTTGATAAAATGTTAAGCCTTATTTTTAAGCTTACAATTAGTTTCTTATTGGCGCTACTGAATCTGACAAATAAAAATCAGCTAGACACTCGTCCCTATCGAGAGGTGATGGCATTTCCGCTCATGGTCTGGTCACATCGAAAGAGTCCCCCTGCGAATACTTGATGGAAAAAAGTCCTCAAAAAGGATAAGCACAAGGATATAGCGCGAGGATAGGCAACGGTCAGCTTGTATTGATCAACCGTTCCACTAAAGTTCGGAAGCCTCGAACCACACATCTAAGCATCGGGGAGGAACTGAGTCCAAGCGGCAAGAGCCAAGCGAAACCAAAACCAAAATTCAACGGAGAGGGAAACGAAACGGCGTCGAATACACATCCCAGGATGTGGGACTCGTCGATGTTTCTCAGCACCCTGACGCCAAAGTTCTACGTGGCGCTCACCGGGACATCTAGTTTGATATCCGGACTGATTTTAATCTTCGAGTGGTGGTACTTTCGCAAATACGGCACCTCATTCATAGGTACTTGATATATTTTATAATTCTGGTTTAAATTATCTTCTGATTGTGCATAATTTTTTGGCGCAGAGCAAGTGTCCATCAATCACATAAGTCCCTGGATTAACGGCAGCGACGGGCAATCGGAGTCTAGCAATGGCAGTGGCTCCAGCAGCAGCAGTGGCTCCAGTAGCAGCAGCAACGGTGGCACCGGAGGGGGGAGTGCGGCCGGAGGGGCAGGTGCGACAACCAGTACTGGAACCCAAATGCCCGAGTGTAAGGTGTGGAGGAACCCGTTGAATCTGTTCCGTGGCGCAGAGTACCAGCGATTCTTCTGGGTGACCAATAAGGAACCGCTGACCTACTACGACATGAACTTGAGTGCCCAGGACCACCAGACCTTCTTCACATGCGAGGGGGACGCACGAAAGGAGGAGTACGAGATCATGCAGACAGCATGGCGCGAGAGAAATCCAATGCAGAGAATAAAATCGGCAAACAGCGCTCTTGAAATCAACGCTGAGTGTGCGCCCGCCTACATCCTCCTGGCGGAGGAAGAGGCCATGACCATCATGGAGGCGGAGAAGATCCTAAAAACCGCTCTTAAAGTGGCAGAGATCAACTATCGCAAGTCGCAGGCCACTCAGCACCAGGGAGCCATAGCGGACGGCATGCATCGCCGGGATACCAACGTTCTGATTTACATCAAGCGTCGCCTGGCCATGTGCGCCAGGAAGCTCGGCAAGCTAAAGGAGGCGGCCAAGATGTTCAGGGATCTCACAAAGGAGATCCCGTCCATTATGAGCGTTCTAAACATTCACGAGAACTTGATCGAAACTCTGTTGGAGATGCAGGCCTACGCCGATTGCCACGCCATTCTGGCCAAGTACGATGACATATCGTTGCCCAAGTCGGCCACAATATGTTACACAGCTGCCCTCTTGAAAGCCCGAGCTGTGGCGGACAAGTTTTCGCCGGACATAGCTTCCAAGCGGGGACTGAGTCCCGCGGAGATGAGCGCAGTGGAGGCAATTCACCGGGCTGTGGAATTTAATCCACATGTGCCCAAATATTTGTTAGAGACGAAGCGTCTCATCCTGCCGCCAGAGCACATTCTCAAGCGCGGCGATTCCGAGGCTCTGGCCTATGCGTTCTTCCATTTGAAGCACTGGAAGCAGGTGGAAGGAGCGTTGAATTTGTTGCACTGCACCTGGGAGGGCACATTTCGCATGCTGCCGTATCCACTGGAGCGCGGCCATCTCTTCTATCCATATCCAACGTGCACTGAGTGCGCTGATCGGGAACTGCTGCCGGCATTTCACGAAGTTTCTGTTTACCCGAAAAAGGAGCTGCCCTTTTTCATTCTGTTTACGGCGGGATTGTGCAGCATCACTGCTCTGTTGGCGCTAGCCACGCATCAGTATCCGGAGCCCATGGGTCATCTGGCACAGACCGTACTTACCTGGATCTCGTATCCGTTTCAGTTGCTCAAGGAGCGCATCGAGGCGTTCTGGCCGTGCAATCTGCTCCAGCAATTGTCGCGCGTTTAAGCCTGCAGGAGCAGGAGCTCCCTCCTCCACTTTCCACCCTCGAATGACACAAAATCACACTCACACGCATCCGGCAACCAACAAGCTACAAAAATCAAGCCACTCAAAAATACACAAACCATAAATACATAACATGCATATATATATATATATATAAATACATATATATATTTTGGATCTTATTATGTCTGTGTTGTCTTCGTGAAATAAACATAAAAAAAGGAAATTTAAAAAACACATTGAGTTCCAGCTTACAAGTGATCCGTACGAAACGAATTTTCAGCAGCCACGCAAGAGGAAACTAAATTATTCTTAAGTTTTATTATTATTTTAATTATTGTAACAGAGAACGACAAGCGAGTAAACTAAATGCAGAAATTATAAATTTATTTGTTTCAAATATTCCTTTTTTATTTTAAACCAACAGAAAACTGAACTCAAAGATATTCACTAAAAATTGGTGATTGCTACTATCTGTAGTGCTACTGTCAGTAACCAATAATTATTTTATTAGCCCAGTCTTAGATTATACTATTTTCTAGAAACTGAATGGTAAATTTTTTTGAAATTCGGAAACCCCCCGAATATGGTTTCTAGTTTCTTCAGGAAAAAGGCAAATTCCCAGTCATTCAACTTCCGCTAAATGATATTTTAATAAATTGTAGATTCACGTTTATTTCTCTATCGATTATTAAAAAAGTTTTACATTTTTAAGAGACTAGGCAAGGTGAAAACATTACTTGACGTCATCTTTTTCTCTTCTCATGTATAGATTTAAAAATATTCAATTCAATTTGTGCTTCTGTTTATTTTTTTTGTGTTTTTTATATCAAAAAATTTGTGTCGATGCTTGCTCTTTGTATTTTTAGTAAAATTTGTGATCATGTCGATGTTTAGCCTCCTAATAAGGCACTTTATATCACTCTAAATGCTTCGGTTAGTAAAACGGCTTACAATGGACTGATCTGAAAGTAGCCCGTGCAGACGTTGCACTTCTGGAGCAGGCCAGTGTAGTTGTTCGGGTTAAGGGACAAATAGTAGCGCCGCAACGCTCTAAAAATGTCCCCAGTATGCTGTTCCAGGACTTCAAGAGGCACGTTTCTAAAGTTTCCCAAAACATACATCAAAATACGGTACAGCACAGATTCCGTGGTAATGAAGAACTTCAGCACTGTGGTCAGGTCGTCCAGCATGGTGTCCATAAAGGTGCGTGTCAGTTTCATAATAAAGTCAAAGACTTCTGGCGGCAAATTCTCGCACATGCTTTCGATTATATTTTCGAAGGCCTCGGCATTGGCAATGTGCTCAAAGATGACGCGTCCATAGGATTCCAACACAAACACCATTCCTCCGATGACCACTGAGCTAAGCTCCAATGCAAATACTCCGACGGCGTAATTTCTCGGCTCCTGACGCGGCTGGTAGCTTGGTTGCGGGCCTATAATGCGCGAGCCTGCGGTTGTTCCTACATTCGCAGAATTCACATGGCTGGCGGGAATCGGCTGTGTCACTGATCTCAAAATATTAGGTCCTTGGTTGTGCTGAACACTCGTGCGCAGATCAGCGGTCGTCGTTTGAACTTCTCCATTCAACAGAATGGTCTTGCCATCGGATCCGAAAGAGAAGCGCACTCCCTCCTTGTTGAGCTGTTTATTGATCTTGTACAGATCGTTGAACTGCTGCCGCGATGGAATCTCGTTGACGTTGCGTATAATGTCCACCTTGGCGCTATTCCCGTTTATACGAATAGTTTCCTTATAGGTCTTGTCGAACATGCGTCTGAAAAGAGAAACAGTTCAGGTGTTGCATGGTTTTGGTTCCAAAGCAACCTACCGCTGCCGGTTGCTTAGAGTCTCCCTATAGCCAGCCAAATTCCTGTTGGCCGTGTCATTAATTATGGTCGAGGCCAGCTTGAAGTTGTAGACACTGTGGGTGAACAGCACCAGGGATGCAGACAACTGCAGCACGTCAACGGCGGTGATGTCATCCCCATCCTGCACTTTCTGTGGTTCAAAAGATTAGCGATAGCGGTTAAGACCCAATTCACTCCGAAAGCTTACCAATATCATGTCAAGAATTCCATTGGCCAAGCCAGTCCCGGAAATGGCAATAGAGGTGATGTTCATGCCGTTCACCGTCAGTTGGGTTATCTGAAATGTTCCAAAGTCGAGATAAGTTGGTCGGGTCGATAAGGATATTGTTATATGGTGTTGTTTACTTACCGCTCCCACCTCGCGTCCGGCATTGGTGGCCACAGTAACGGCTTGGGTGGCGCCGGCAGCTCCAAGTCCTATAACCCCAGCAATCGTTCCCAGCCAGTGGCTTCGCGCCTCACGGTCGGTTACGTTAATCGATTGTTCATGCTGGCTGCGATCCACCAGCTTGCCAGCGGAGCGAGCCGTTCCATACCCAGCACTAGCCAGGCCCACAACTCCCGCGCCCGCCAATAATGGAGCGGAAACTGGTAGAGTACATAATGCGGCAATTGAAACACCCGCAGCAGCGAATCCCCCAACAGCCGAGCCCACGTCCAGGTAGCCAAGTACTTTCCTACCATCGCTACCTGCCGGTGTCACGTACTTGTCCAGCCGCACATGATCTTTTACGAGCCGGTAGACGCCCCGCTCAGGCGCCACCATTATGCCTGCGGGCAACTCATTTTTTGCCACATACTGCTCCCAGTTCTGGTAAACGCGTCCGTTCTCATCCACAAAAATGTTGCAGCAGTCGGAACTGTCGCCGCTGCGTCCGCTGCTGCCAGCTGAAAATGTTAAGGATTATAAAATAATAAGAAAATAAAAGTTGGTGGAATCTTAGGCCTCACTTATGCATCGGCGGGCTCGGAAAACCGGATGACAAGAGAATTTAGTGCAGTCCTCAGCGCGATTAACGTCCTTTTCGTCGGCGATCACCATCACATAGATAATGGCCGTCAGCGACTGCCGGTTTGTGTACTTTCCTGAAAATAAAAATGAATTTTGTCATCATTCGCATAAACAGGAAAGGGTTCGAAATTAGCTTACGTTGCTCCCACACTGCCTTGAAAATTGCTTCCCGAGCTTTTTTGTTGTCATTGGTAAGCTTGGTTCGTTCCTTCTCCTCCTTGATCCGAAGCACCGGAGTTAGCGCCGGATCTACCAATTCATTATGCCTAGGCTGAGGAGGCTGCGGATCGCGTATCAGTTGCCTAAGCTTTTCCTCCAGCAAATGAGCTTGCTCCTCCGACAACCTGCGGATGATATCATCCCTCACACATCTATTTATTGCTAGATTTTAAATGCGCAGTACTCACAAGTCCCATATAATTTGCTCCGCGTAACCTAGCTTTTCAGCAAATTCTTGCTGCACTTCGCGAGCCGTGCGCTGGCTTCTGTTGTTGTTATTAGCCTGTGACATTTCAAAATTATTTTTTAAAAATATTGAAAATTTTTAGCCGTCTTGGGCAGCAACTGTCTTGGACTCCTCTCGACTTCAACTAAACCACTATTACGGGGAAATCACCATTTTATAACCCCAACTGACGATCGTTAGTGGTGGGATGGATCTAACTCATGGCCCATGAGTCATGGGTCTCGCGCAATCGATAACCATGCTTAGAGATGAACTTAAAAAATACTGCATAGCCAAAACCAAAAAGCAAGCTTGTTTTGAAAAAAGATTTTCACAAATAGTTTATAATTTTAAGTAAACTCGTTTTCTTATGAAATTGTGCTGTCATTTTACAATAAGTGAGAGTTCAAATTAGTGTTAGTGTGACCAGGAAAGGCACAGACTAGCGGTTAAGATACAAACTACCGATGAATCGATACATCTTATCGGTGTTTCTCCAGCCCTATCGTACACCCACACCGTTCACGGAAAATAATTTATAAGTCGCGAGCTCCTCCAGTGTATCGAAGTATTTGCGCTCCACTCCGTGTGCTGAAAATCATAAAGCTGCTAGTCGGTAAAGTTCAGTAAAGGGTGACGAATCCCTTAATCGCGACAGTTGCACGTGCAAATCATTTAATACGCCGCCACTCCCCCGCTCCCCTACACTCTGTGACTCTGCACAATTAACTTGCATACACACATACACTTGCTGTGTGTGTGTTAGCGAAGCCACCCCCTGAGCCGAGGAAGCGCAGGAATTTTGCTTGGAACAGTTCCCCATCCGAGCAGATTCTCTTGCCCTGCCTGGTGCAAGAAAAAAACAAAGACTTGTCCGCTTTTATCGCAACAAGAGCAACAAATTCCGCCGCCCCACCGCGCCCCGCCGAGTAGCCCCCGCCACTATAGCGGATATCGGTTAGCAGGAACTAGAAAGTGCAATCAGCATTGCATACTTTGTTTTGTCAACACGCAGTCTGATTCGAGTGTATTTGTCTTTTAAAAGTTTAAAAAAATACTTTCAATCCTTTGTGTTAGTAACCCCAAATAATGCCGATAATCGCTGTAGCTGCGGGCTAAATTAATTGAAAAACCCAACCAATACCATCCACTAATAAGTCATTCTCTTTTAGCAACTTCAGCAGGAGTCGCGCACCTGCCAGCGATAATCAGCGATCAGCACTTACGACTCTGAAAATCCAAACCAAAGTGAGTGATTCCCCCATCGTGCACTCTTATTAAAAACTATCATCTAGAATAACATCTAATGCAGAAGAGACAGAAAGAATTGTCAATAAAATCTATCAAATTGGCTATTTAGAATGAGACTTACCTATACCTGTAACGGGGCGGGTGGGCGTGGGCAGGTAGCAAGTATCTGCCGAGATCTGCACTTCGACAACGAAACCTATGTGATCGCCGCTTCCTTTTGGGTGCCTTCGTCTAGGACTCGTTATACTTGATTTATGGCCTCTTCCCGGGCTTCCCCGGCCCAGGGGTAACCGGTTCCTTACTGAAACTCACGTCATTATCATACGGCCAGGCGATGAGATGGCTGGCTGGCTTAATCATCGCTAGCTGCTGCATATGTATTTTTAATCTGAAATTCTTTCTGAGTCACTGTTTGGCTCTCCTGTTGTTTTCGGAATAAAAACGTCACCAGGGAAAGCCACTCTCAGGCATACATTATCAGAGCTAATTAAATGCCTGCCCGTTGCGGCTGAAGTAATTTGATTTAAAGGTCACGTCCCACCAGCCACCCAAGTGACATTTCCAACTCTTTTTGTTCGCCACTTCATCAGCGCAAATTCACTGAAATTGATTGAAGCGGTGGAGCGGAGGAGCGGAGGAGGGGGAAAAATCAATATGTGCTAATACAATTTTGTGGCAAATAAATTAAAGCTCACCAGAACAAAACAGAACAGGAGCGACAGAGCCACTGTTCTCCGGCTCTCGGGCTGTGAATATTTAATTACGTTTAATATTTGAAACAGACCGACGGCTGGGCCATTAGATTACAGATTTGCGGGCAAACAGAGTAGTGACTTGGAATGGAAAATAAACCAAAAAAAAACTGGGTTATGTTTGCAGCAGCAACCATAAAGCGGCTTTAATTTACGACGTGCCACCGAACTGGGTTAGGCCATGTCCAGATAAGGTCCACCCTCTCCTCCCACTCTAGCGGAGGACAAAGTGCGGCGGCATTATTATAATCTTGACTAACTTTTTTCGTACAATTTATGGCCTGCAACTACGACCTTGACACGAGTGTCCAGGTTCTACAATTTTTATTCTGAAATTTGATTTGTTTATCCATCACTGTGCCACTTTGGAAAGTGGCTGCCTATATATAGCTGACACATCCATGCAATATCAGGTCTCTTCCCTCCGAGCCCTTTATGCAATCTCCATCCTATCTATATATTTATTGTTTTTCAACTATGTATGTATGTAGGTTGTTCCGGCCCACCTCCATTCCGGCCATTACTTTCGCCTTTCTTCTGGTCGCCCTTTTTTCCGCAACTGTTCCGTTCCCGGGGGGTGGCCTAAAAAAAGCGGGTTAATCGTCGACTCGGAGAACAAATGATTATTTTCTTTGCTTTTTGTTTCGTTTGTGGGTCAACTGCAATTTTTGCTATTAAATAAATCATTTGGCTGCCTTTCCAAGTGCCTTTTGCCTGAAATATTCTAGGAATTGCTCCAACAAACACCTCAGATTGTAGGGTTGTGTGGCTCTCAATGATTTGCATTATCGGAAATTACTTTAATTATTGCTTAATAAATCTTTCCTTACATTTTCGATCTATAAATCAATTCGAACAACTCATTCAGATTATCGGAAAGAGGCCCTACTCAGTTCCTAATGCCTTATCATGCCCATAATTTCATATCGCTAATGAAGAGGAAGCTCTACTATATTCTGGTGGCCAGAAAATACTCTGGCTTAGTAACACATATCCCAAATCTGAATGCCTCTTGTCCGGAGGCAATTGGGCGGAGGATATGCGTTTAGTTTCAACTGCCACTGGAGAGGCCAATTAAAGCACCTGACCTAGAATATTTGTAGCCCAGTTTCGCCGTCGAGAGAGTGCATCTATGTATGTGTATATGAGAGAGTGGCCCACTACTGGGTATATCTACCCATCCCCCGATCTAACCAATTTGTACTTTGAGGCACTCGCACTCGAGCTGCATGTTAAATGGTTTGAATTAATTGCGTAGGCCACGCATGTCACGTGCTTGCCACACAGTTCTTTGTACCCCAATGGGTACCTCTTTACGGGTGATCTCTAGCCGGAAATTTTCAAGATTCCATATGAAAAGTACCTATATATCGATGGGTAAATTATTTAAAAGCGACACATTGTAGAGCACATCACGTTCCTAAACCCCCAAGGCCGACTGTCCAATGTCAAGTTAAATGAATTACAATTGGCGTTTAAGGAAAATGCTGAAGCCAGAGAGCCTGTAAACGTGGCTTCTATTTTTAGCCAAAAAATTAAATCTTTGTAGATTGCTGGCTGGGATAGCTGTGACACACATAACCCCCGTAACTAAATGGCCGAAAGAGTACGATTTCATCAATGTCCATAGCAGGGCCATAGTTTGGGATACTCGCCGGCGGCGGACTTATGCGGAGCACGTTCCGACTATCGCGGCTGGCCGGGCGGAGGCGCTTAAGAGCTCAGTGGCTATCAGCTGCAAGTGACACATTTTAAGCCGCGCCAGTTGACCGCCCCGGCCTATCTGGGCGATACAGGTAGAGGCCAGGTAGGGCCGGCGGCCAGCCACTCCCTGCAGTAGCTATTCGAGCGTGCACGGACAAGGTTTCGCCCGCCCACGCTCTCCCACCACCCATAGCACAAATATTCACAACTAAATAGGTAAAGTAATAAGTATTTCCCAGCTAGTCGTACCACTCGAACCGCGTAAGTCATGAATCGTTTACTTTTGTTGCTCAGTGTTGATTGAAAATTAGTTTTCTGGCCGCGAATTGCTAAGTATTTAACTACTACTGGTCTTAAAAAAGTGTTTATCAACAAGTAAATTACTTTTATACAAATTTATACTAATTTTTAATAAATAAACCAGATATTACCAGTGACAAATGCGACTACAACGCTCAAAGTATCTGATATTTATTTTTGGGATGAAAAAAAATATAATAAATTTGTTAATTTTATTCAAAGAAATACTTATTGATGACTTATTGATGATTAAAAATCCTATTACTAGTGACGAAATACTACTCTTAATGACTAACTTAACTTAGTTATTATGTTACGGAACCTTCAAGAGCTGCTAGTTGAAGTGAAACGGCATAAAATTTCAAGAAAATAATACATTTAGATACTAGACATAGACTTGAATTAGATTCCTGCCACCTATTTGCAATTGGCTCGCTTTTCAACTTTCTTTCCAATCACTGCCCACCTGACTGGCCATAAAACGCAAATGCTCTGTTTGCCATTTGTTCGGAGTGTAATATTTGGCAAGCCGACAAAGAAGACCACATTGATGGGCCGCCTACAACCCAAGCCCAGCCAACCCTTTGTCCAGCCGCCCCGATAAGCGGCTGCTGCCCGCAACTGTTTGCATTCTGAGGCACAACCCGCCAAATAAAGCCAGCCGGCGGCTTATCTATCGGTCGTTTTTATCTAGCCCATGCTCGTAGTTGGCATATGGAGGCGCAGATATGGACCCAGAAGATCGAATTGCTTGGATGGCTGGAGGGCAGAGTCCTTAGATACCAGATACCGGGCGAGAGAGATCCCCCAGATACGGATTGTATGGCCGCAGTACGCATTTATTGGCATTACTGCACACGGTACCCTCTTAACCGGAATCAGTACAGTGTGGTGCGGTGTGGTGTGGTGTGGTGTAGTGTGCAGGTGGGTGCGTCGCAGATAAAAATCAAAATGCAAAAAAAGAGCTTTTGTTTTTGGCGTCTCGTGTGCCGAGGCAGTGAGTGTGCAAAGGGTTGCGAGGGGCGGCGATAACAGCCACACGAGGAGATTGTGTAATCAGTTTTGGGTTTACTAAGCAGCGCCCACCAGAATGCCAAAGATGAGGTGGATTCTCCCACAGTGAGGTCTGATCAGGACTGTCAAGAAGTAAACTCCTCCAGAATGCATAATAACTTGTCCGCGTGTCCGCCTGTCCGCATGTCTATGCATTTCTCAAATATTTCTCTCATTTGAAAAGCTAACGAAGGCAGATTTGGCAAGAACCCTACTCTCAGAACAGCCAAGATCGGTCTACCATATGCTATATCCTTTAGCAATATTCTTAGCATTTTTTTTTTTTTTTTTTTCAAGAAAAGAGTATTTTTCTGAGCACTTTATTGTTGCTTGGTTGCTTGGCAAACGGACAATAGCTTAGTGCCTACGTTTGGGGGTTCTTGTCGAGAACGCAAATTGTTTTCTTGGCCGTCGCCACAGTAGCGAAAAGAAACGTCACTCCCTCGACTTTTTACCACGCCCCCTCCATCCATTACGCCCTTTTTATTTAGCCACCCTGGCAACGGCAACGGCCAAGAGGGAGGGAAGCCGATTGTGTCGCCTTTTTTCTCCCGATTCCGATACACTTGCATTCATTGTCGATTCAGTTGAAAATGTTTTGAGTTTTTGTTTACACATCGCGTTCTGGCACCGCTGCCGATTCGAGGGAATATGCTGGCTGGCTAAACCGTTCCGATCTGGGGAATAAAGCAACATTGTCAGTCACCAGCCGGTGCAGATCCGGGCCAGGCCAGCCACTAGCCAGTTGAATGGAGCTATTTGCGTGAGTCTTCCCAAAAGTCCAGAGCTTCCATCGGGATACCCAGTCGACCACGACGAATCGATAGCCAAGCCAAGCCCCCTTTTGGATTTCAATTTTAAACAGGCTACCCTTCTGATATTCAATTAAAGACCGGCTTCCATGGCGGCCGAACAAAAGACCAGCCAGCCACAATGGAAAACAATTGAAAAACTCAATTTGTTGGTAATTTGTTTGGGTGTGCGTGTCCTCGGTGTGTTAGAGAGTTGGGATTGGAATAACAATTCCGGGGGGGTTGAACGAACTGAGCTCTAACTTTGATTGATATTGGGGGAGAATAGGCTTTCCAGAAGGGGGTTCCAGAAGTAACTCATAAAGACCTCTGTTTAATGAAGCTGTCATTTCTTTCAGATTCTCCAAAATGGCCAAGTACTCTGGCAAGAAATGTCGCCTGCTCTCGATGATGTGGCTGACGGCGTTCTTCTTCTTCGTGGAGATCATAGTGGGCTACGTGACGAACTCCATGGCCTTGGTGGCCGACAGCTTCCACATGCTGGGCGATATTGCCGCCCTCGTCATCTCCTTTCTGTCGGTCAAGGTAAGTCCTTGTCCGTTTCTCTCCAAAGCAATCAGTAACATGTCCTCCAACCCGACAGATGTCCCCCAAGAAGTGGTCGAAGAACACCTTTGGATGGGCCAGGGCTGAGGTCTTGGGTGCCCTCGTCAACGCCGTCTTCCTGGTGGCCTTGTGCTTCAGCATCACCATCGAGGCCTGCAAACGGTGAGTGGTTTCTCCCAGTGGAGCAGTAACGGAGGAGTAATTGCGGATCAATGATCCGCACCCAGACCCAGTTGCTCGGCGATCTGTGAGCTGTAAGCCGCATTACGAGAAATAAGCTCGCCTTGGCATCGACGGGTGTTGACGTGATTTGCTTAAATTTTCTCGAATCGCTTAATTCCGTCTGTGAGCTAATTTGTTGTGATACTCTCGGAGTTTTATTCGCTTTTTATCTGACTACATTTGCATTCCATGCGCATAACGCGCACATATATTTGAAAAAGCTTTACGAGGTGAATCTGAATCGGTTGCCAATAGCTGCCGACACTTGTCCGGCACACTGATAAAAAATAAACATGTTAGCATTGATAAAAAAAAAAAAACAAAAGGTTAATAATACATCAGATTAGACTATCTCCGAGTGGCTCAAGTAGACATTAAGTTGAAATTAATTTTCATTATTATTTATTTTCAGGTTTATCGAAGAGGAACCCATCCACCAGCCGGAGCTCTTGGTGATCGTTGGAGCCTTGGGTCTCCTGGTGAATGTTATTGGACTTTGTCTGCTCTACGGTAAGGATACACCCACCAACTGTTTGGAAAAGAAACTAAAAGCAATCTGTATCCCTAGAACACGGCGGTCACCATGGACACTCGCATGGCGGTGGCCTCACCCGCAACCACAGCCGCCTCACCGAGCTGGCCAACATGGACGAGGGCGATGACGAACAGAACGACTACTCCTACGAGAAGCAGAAGGAGAAGCAGCCGGTTAAAAAGTCCAGCCACGGCCACAGCCACGATCCCGGTCACATGAACATGCGCGGTGCCTTCCTGCACGTCCTCAGCGACGCCCTGGGCAGCATCATTGTGGTGATCAGTGCTCTGGTGGTGTGGCTAACCAAGTGGAAGTACCGCTACTACATGGACCCGGCCCTGTCCATCCTACTGGTGATCCTGATATTGCACTCCGTGTGGCCGCTCCTGCGGGAATCAGCCCTGATTCTACTGCAAACGGTGCCAACCCACATCCAGGTGGACGCCATCCAGAAGCGGTTGCTCGAGAAGGTGGACGGCGTGCTGGCCGTGCACGAGTTCCATGTGTGGCAACTGGCCGGAGATCGTATCATTGCCTCGGCTCACATTCGGTGAGTTCTGCCTCATCCTTGTACTTTTTATTTGTTGCATGTTTTGGTTCACTTTCTTAGATGCCGGAATCTGTCGGAGTACATGAAAATCGCCGAGAAGGTCAAGGAATTCTTCCACAACGAGGGCATCCACTCCACCACCATCCAGCCGGAGTTCAGCGAGATCGAGGGCTGCAACATGTCTGACGGCACCTCCAGCATCAACATGAGCGGCTCGGATTGCTGCGCCCTGGACTGTCCCACCACGGAAGAGGGTTGCGTTAAGGCCACCTGCTGCCAGAATAATAACAAACTGGTTAGTTATTTCTTTATAATTGTTTAAATAGTATCAAGTATCAGTAGTATTAAACTCCATTTACTTTCCAGAATCAACTGCCCTCGCCCACCAACTCGCCCTATCTGTGCCGCCAGCGCAATGCAGCCCGACAGGCCGGCGATGTAGAGGCGGGCTCCCTGCTAGAAGCCACGTCCAGTGGCAATCAGACTGGCTCCGCCTCGGGTGCTGGTGCTGGGGGAGTGCCCCTGGCTGCCATTGCGGCGACGTCGACACCAAAGAGCGATTTGGTCTGACAACAGCCACAGCAGCAGGCGCCACAACAAGTACACTTTGCCACGACCAAAAAATCCACAACCGCAACAGCAGGAGCGGCAGCTGTAGCAGCAGCAACCGCAACAACAATAGCAACCACAACAGCAACAGCAGCAACATCCGTACGTGATAAAATGCGCGAGCCAAGCGCCAACAACCAAGTGGCTTCCACCGCAGTCGAGAGCCATCTCTCGGTGACCGCCCAGCGGAGACGGGAGCTTCAGTTGCGGGCCGAACAGCAGTATCAGGAGCAGGTGTCACCCCTCAGCACCCGCAACGGTGACGAGGTGGCCCTCTAATTAGGAGCCTAGTTAGTTTAACGTTGGAATCCGTGTAACCGCTGCAATGGAGACTGGTCTGCCATGGTGCAGCGTTCGTGTTTTAGTGTTTGTAATATTATTTGTTCTTAGCGGAATTTAGACATAAACGAGAGTAGGACAAAGTATCAAAGGACATTGGGGATTGGAGTAAAGGTTAGATCGAATAAAAAATCAAAAACGAAAATAATAGACCGAAATGACCCGAAACTCTGATCCAAGTGCTGTGGGCACAAATTTTATAGGATTATGCAGTTAATGGAGCGTCATTCATATATATATATATACTATATAGTATGTTACACCTATCCGATGGTAGTTAATTGCATTAGTTTAAGTTAGGCATAGTTTCTTAATCTTAGTAGATTTATTATTGCTATCTGTAAAAAGAAGAGTTTTTACCACAAGCGAACTAGTTTCTATTTAGTTGTAATCGTATCAATCTTTATAATGAGAATATACATTTAATGCGAACATCATGTATTATTTTATGATCTGCATTCACTTTCACCTGTATATGTTTGTAAATAAATGCCAAACATAATCAATTGTATACTTTTATTGAAATTCAATAGCTTCTTAGTGTGAAAGTGAATGAACTTGTACAGGAGCTTGAAACCTTTTCAATTATATTCGTACTTCTGTGTATCCTTTTTAAATTAACGCTCTGGTGTTAAACGCAGAATAAGTAATGGACATCGAATTAAAAATACATTTTTCGAGCAAGTCTTGAAAAGTTTATAAAATCAATTAGGAGGCTCAGTAAGTCAAGATCCACAGAATATATAAGCCTTGACAAAAGATAAAGAGAATATCTTGTTGGTAATTCAAAGAGATCGTGAATCCTCTTTCTGATTTCCTGATACAAGTCATGATCATCATGGCCCAAATTAAATTTGTTTTCGCTCTCGTTTCCGTTGTGCTGATTGTTGTCCTGACCGCCAACTTGATTGAGGCCGATTGCCTTTCAGGGAAGTTTAAAGGAGGCTGCGCCATCTGGGACTACGAGCTGTGCAGGCGGTACTGCGTGGAAGAAGGACATGTGAGCGGACACTGCAGTCCTAGCTTGAAGTGCTGGTGCTCAGGATGTTGAACATAAATAGTGTTTTTATAAAATTTAAAAAATAATAATTTCAAGAGTTGCAAGATCCTGCTATTCAGGATGTGTTTTTATTTCAATATATGTTGAAAGAACTTTTATGTCCGAACTTTATTGACTTTTTTCTTTAGTTACTAACTAGTTTTTTTTATGTTTTCAGTAGTATTGACCCCCAAAACAATTCTTATTTTTATTTATTAAATATTTTATTACCTTAAAATTGCGTTCTAAAATACAGGTTTGGTTTAAGTTCTATTCTTTATTGGAAAAGAAAACAAAGTTAGAGTTCTTCACGGCTGTTCCGACCTTACATTTCCAATATGTTCAGTATAATTTTTTTAAAATATCCCTAAAAAATTATTACATTAAATAGTATAAGTTATGATAATAGATATCTTATATTACCATTTTTTTAATCCGTTTTAAAACAATTTAGTAGAGTACAAAAGAAGTACAATATTTAGTCGAGATACTAGTTTAACTGTTTATTTGTTTTTGTGATATTTTTCCCATTGGAAAGTAAACATCTCTGTGGGAACTCCAGATGGCACAGAACTATGATAACACGCATTTTACTGATTCAGTCTCAAAGCTAATATTGATAAACCGGGTTTATCAGCAACCGGTTCGTATTTTTGTTTACAAAGAAACAGATAAACGTTACTATGATCGGCAGCAGTTCTTTGTGATTTTTAAAATAAGAAAAGTGCAAGATCCGGACCCTATATAAGCCCCGGCACAAGAACAGGCTTCACACACCCAATTCAAGCCTTCAATCGATAGCTACTCGTCCAGTATCCCCGACAACTGTACTTTCCATAATGCAGATCAAGTTCTTGTTTGCCTTCTTCGCTGTCGTGATGATGGTCGTCCTGGGAGCCCATGAAGCGGATGCTGACTGTCTCTCCGGAAGATACGGAGGTCCTTGTGCTGTTTGGGACAACGAAACCTGCCGACGTGTTTGCAAGGAGGAGGGTCGATCCAGTGGACACTGCAGTCCTAGCCTCAAATGCTGGTGCGAAGGATGTTAGAAAGACTTTAAATATATAATTACTGATTCGGAACATAAATAAATGCATTATTTTTATTCAAAATCCTCTTGTCGGTTTTGTCCTTCCAATACGATTCCAGGAACATAGTGTGTATATTTTAGTATAATTTATAAAAGATATACCTACAACTATAAAGAGATAACAGGATAAAATTAGAATATAAAATAACAATCAATAAACAAAACATTGAGTGCGAATGGTTAATGATCAGTGAAGTGCTCCCCGACATCGCCGCCACCTGGTAGTGGCTGCAGCTGCTGTGAGAAGCAAAGCTGCCGCTATAAGTTCTCATCCAGGTTTTCGTCGGTGTTCTCCTCGACGATGGCCTCGTCCCACGGTCCGTGAATGTTGAACTTGTATTGCTGAAGCCTCACAAATATGAACGGGCAGATGAAGTTGATAAAAATGATGGTAGAGGCGTACAGGTACAGCACGGGCTGTGATATCCAGCACAAGGCTGAGCAGCAAGCGGCAAAGATGGGCACCATGAAGACAGGACTCCAGCTCGCTTTCGTCATAATCGGATAAAGCACAAAATAAACGGCGGCCTCGACCAGTAGCACAAAAGCATGGTAGGACGTCAGCAAGCGGGAGGCCAGGCAAATAGCTCCAAATATGGCAGCATTAAGGGAGATGGCCTAGTAATTATCGTAGTTAGTGAATGTGATTTATTTTAGGGAAATTATAGTTACACCTTGGAGACCATGGCTACATCTAACCCATAGTCGCTAAACACAAGATTAGCCAGCAGCACAAAGAAGGTCATCGTGTAGATGGTGTCCGTGCTGATGGCTTGCGTCAAGGTGTGCAGCATGGGGGAGAATAGGTATCCGAAAAAGACCACAGTGACCAGGGTCTTGGAATCCTCGCCTAGGAGTGCCAGGCTAAGACTTCTGCCCCGATAGAAGAGATAACCGATGCCAGTGACTCCGCAGCTAGGCACCAGGATCGTGGTGGGCGTCACTCTATCGCTGAGCAGCAGTTGGTAGAGAATAAGGAAGCCAGTTATGCTGGATATTTGATTGCTCAGCACAGTGGCCCCGGCAAATGCCTCCAAATATGTGTATATCCTGACATGCAAGTTCGTGCGGAGGTCCTTAAGAAAGCTGGCATCTGTGTAGTTGTCGGTATACTCCCGGTTCGAGTAGAGGTTCTTCACCCATGGAGCTCGTTTCGGTTTCTCCTTTTTAACCATTTTAATTGTTTAAATTTTTGTTTACATCCGTTGGCAGAACAGTGTGTACACACACCTCGAGCGAGTATTTTGAATGCGGTATTTTTAATACTCTATTTTTTTCAGTATATTTTTATATTTTCAGTATATTTTTTCTTTCCATGCATGGAACCACCATAAGCCCACAGAGATGCTATATCTTTGGCAATATTCATCCGATTCTTGAACGGAATACCTTAAACGATTTGTGGGTCGATTCTCCATCAAAATCTGGGAACAAAATATTTTTTAGATTTTTTGTCATATTTTCTGGGGAGTGCCTTTGAAATGCATGGACAAACTATATGGCCCCCAGCGATGGCTATATCTTTGGGAATATTCACTCTATTCTTGAGCGGAATACCTTAAACGATTTGTGGATCGATTCTCCATCAATCTGCATTAAAATCTAAAAACAAAATATTTTTTAGATTTTTTGTCAAATTTTATGGAGCATCCCCTTCGAAAATCCACAAACACGCATGGAGCCACGATATGGGTACCAGCGATGGCCATATCTTTGGCAATATTCATCCGATTCTTGAGCGGAATACCTTAAACGATTTGTGGATCGATTCTCCATCAATCTGCATTAAAATCTAAAAACAAAATATTTTTTAGATTTTTTGTCAAATTTTATGGAGCATCCCCTTCGAAAATCCACAAACACGCATGGAGCCACGATATGGGCACCAGCGATGGCCATATCTTTGGCAATATTCATCCGATTCTTGAGCGGAATACCCTAAACGATTTGTGGATCGATTCTCCATCAATCTGCATTAAAATCTAAAAACAAAATATTTTTTAGATTTTTTGTCAAATTTTATGGAGCATCCCCTTCGAAAATCCACAAACACGCATGGAGCCACGATATGGGCACCAGCGATGGCCATATCTTTGGCAATATTCATCCGATTCTTGAGCGGAATACCTTAAACGATTTGTGGATCGATTCTCCATCAATCTGCATTAAAATCTAAAAACAAAATATTTTTTAGATTTTTTGTCAAATTTTATGGAGCATCCCCTTCGAAAATCCACAAACACGCATGGAGCCACGATATGGGCACCAGCGATGGCCATATCTTTGGCAATATTCATCGGATTCTTGAGCGGAATACCTTAAACGATTTGTAGATCGATTCTCCATCAATCTGCATTAAAATCTAAAAACAAAATATTTTTTAGATTTTTTGTTAAATTTTATGGAGCATCCCCTTCGAAAATCCACAAACACGCATGGAGCCACGATATGGGCACCAGCGATGGCCATATCTTTGGCAATATTCATCCGATTCTTGAGCGGAATACCTTAAACGATTTGTGGATCGATTCTCCATCAATCTGCATTAAAATCTAAAAACAAAATATTTTTTAGATTTTTTGTCAAATTTTATGGAGCATCCCCTTCGAAAATCCACAAACACGCATGGAGCCACGATATGGGCACCAGCGATGGCCATATCTTTGGCAATATTCATCCGATTCTTGAGCGGAATACCCTAAACGATTTGTGGATCGATTCTCCATCAATCTGCATTAAAATCTAAAAACAAAATATTTTTTAGATTTTTTGTCAAATTTTATGGAGCATCCCCTTCGAAAATCCACAAACACGCATGGAGCCACGATATGGGCACCAGCGATGGCCATATCTTTGGCAATATTCATCGGATTCTTGAGCGGAATACCTTAAACGATTTGTAGATCGATTCTCCATCAATCTGCATTAAAATCTAAAAACAAAATATTTTTTAGATTTTTTGTTAAATTTTATGGAGCATCCCCTTCGAAAATCCACAAACACGCATGGAGCCACGATATGGGCACCAGCGATGGCCATATCTTTGGCAATATTCATCCGATTCTTGAGCGGAATACCTTAAACGATTTGTGGATCGATTCTCCATCAATCTGCATTAAAATCTAAAAACAAAATATTTTTTAGATTTTTTGTCAAATTTTATGGAGCATCCCCTTCGAAAATCCACAAACACGCATGGAGCCACGATATGGGCACCAGCGATGGCCATATCTTTGGCAATATTCATCCGATTCTTGAGCGGAATACCTTAAACGATTTGTGGATCGATTCTCCATCAATCTGCATTAAAATCTAAAAACAAAATATTTTTTAGATTTTTTGTCAAATTTTATGGAGGATCCCCTTCGAAAATCCACAAACACGCATGGAGCCACGATATGGGCACCAGCGATGGCCATATCTTTGGCAATATTCATCCGATTCTTGAGCGGAATACCTTAAACGATTTGTGGATCGATTCTCCATCAATCTGCATTAAAATCTAAAAACAAAATATTTTTTAGATTTTTTGTCAAATTTTATGGAGCATCCCCTTCGAAAATCCACAAACACGCATGGAGCCACGATATGGGCACCAGCGATGGCCATATCTTTGGCAATATTCATCCGATTCTTGAGCGGAATACCTTAAACGATTTGTGGATCGATTCTCCGTCAATCCGCATAAAAAACTGGGAACAAAATATTTTTTAGATTTTTTGTCATATTTTCTGGGGAGTCCCCTTCGAAAATGCATGGAACCACTATATGGTCCCGCAATGATGGATAGATAGATGGAAAGATATGTACTTTGCCAATTCCTATCCTATTCTTGAGCGGAACTAATTGTGAATCCATTCTCCAACAATCTGTATCAAACAAAACTGGGTATAAAAATTTCAAAATATACATAAACTTTATATTCATCATCACATACATGATCATAACAGTGATGTAACAGCTGTTAAGTTCCCGTCGAGTTGGCCCGTCCAACAGCTGATTACCACGCATGCAGGTGTCTTCTTCTTCCTCTTCCCCAACAACATTTGGCGAAATCGCACGCAATAATTTCCGAAAAAATGGTTGGATTAACGCCCGCTGATAAGAAAGCGCTCATAACGCGCAACCTGCAGGAGACGCTCGGCGATGACAAGCTCACGAAGATCCTCGGTGAGCGGGATCTGAAGATCTACTGGGGAACGGCGACGACGGGGAAACCACATGTCGCCTATTTCGTGCCCATGTCGAAGATTGCCGATTTTCTGAAGGCCGGCTGCGAGGTCACTATCCTGTTTGCCGACCTACACGCGTACCTGGACAACATGAAGGCGCCGTGGTCCCTTTTGGAGCTAAGGACTCAGTACTACGAGCAGGTTATAAAAGCCATGTTGAGCTCCATTGGAGTTCCTCTCGAAAAGTTGAAGTTTGTGAAGGGCAGCGACTACCAGCTTTCCAAGGAGTACACCCTCGATGTATACAAACTAAGCTCGGTTGTGACCCAGCACGACGCAAAGAAGGCCGGAGCGGAGGTGGTCAAGCAGGTAGAGTACCCCCTACTCTCTGGGCTGCTGTATCCTGGACTGCAGGCACTGGACGAGGAGTACCTGAAGGTGGACGCTCAGTTTGGTGGCGTGGATCAGCGTAAAATCTTCACCTTCTCGGAGAAGTACCTTCCCCAACTGGGCTATGAGAAGCGCATCCACTTCATGAACCCCATGGGTGAGTCATCATTTATTTCATTAAAATGAATCGTATTTCATTATAATTTTCTGCTTCCAGTGCCTGGTCTTGCCGGTGGAAAGATGTCCTCCTCCGAGGAAGACTCCAAGATCGACCTGCTGGACTCGCCCGCCAATGTCAAGAAGAAGCTGAAGAAGGCCTTCTGCGAGCCCGGAAACATTGCCGACAATGGACTGCTCTCCTTTGTGAAGCACGTCCTGTTCTCGCTCTTCAAAGAGGGAGAAGGTTTCGAGGTGAACCGCGGAGCTGAGCATGGCGGCGACGTTACCTTCCTAAAGTACGCGGATCTGGAGAAGTACTACGCCGAAGACAAGCTGCACCCAGGTGATCTGAAGGCCACGGTGGAGAAGTACATCAACCGACTCTTGGATCCCATTCGCAAGGCCTTTGAGAGTCCAGAGCTCCAGTTAGTTGCCTTTAGTCTCTTTATTTGAAGATTTTTTTATCGAGATCATTTTATTTTCCAGGAAACTCAGTGCTGCTGCTTATCCACCACCAGCAAAGGTCAAGGCTGGAGCTGCTCCAGCTGCCGGCGCTGATGAGGATGCCCCCTATCGTCTGGATATCCGCGTAGGCAAGGTTGTTGAGGTGGGACGCCATCCCGATGCCGACACCCTGTACGTCCTAAAGATTGACTTGGCCGAGGAGCAGCCTAGGACTATCATCAGTGGCCTGGTCAAGTTTGTCACTCAGGAGGAGTTGGACCAAAGACTCGTGGCGGTCCTCTGCAATTTGAAGCCCTCCAAGATGCGTGGTATTCTCTCAGAGGGAATGGTTCTATGCACCTCCAAGTGAGTTTGGCTTTAAACCGTTCTTGGGACACTTTTTAATTATTTATTTTTTCCCAGCGCCGATCATACTGTTGTTGAGCCCATCGTAGTCCCGGCTTCGGCTGCTCCTGGAAGCCGGCTCGCCTTCGAAGGATTCAGTGGCACGCCCGACGAGCAGCTGAATCCCAAAAAGAAGGTATGGGAAAAGCTCTCCGTAGACTTCAAGACAAACGGCGATGGCCTGGCCGTGTGGAAGGACAACTTCCTGCTGACGCCCGAGGGCGAGAAACTTTCCAGCAAGCTGGCCAACTGCTCTATCAAATAGGTCCCCACTTACCAGCCTACCTGAGCCGTGTAATACTTACTAAGCCGAATGTTCACAAGCTGCTAATTTATTGATACCTTCTGAAGAAACTGCATTTTTGTTAAATAAATCGCCCAAGACTCAAAAACGTTGAAATATTTTTAAAACTGAATCAGGCGCCTATGTTAAGTCTCTGTTAACCAACAACAGGTAATAAAATAAGTTGGCAGTTCCGTTCGATCCAACCAGCTGTTCGATGTAAACAAAAACTTGCATCCTATTAGATTTTTCTTTTAAAAAAATGTTTAAATTTAGCCAGAGATATCTTTTTCGGTCAGGTCTGCACCGCGCCTACTCCCAATCCCAAAGCCAAGTGCGAGTCCGCTTTGCTCCCAGTCCTACAGGATACTTGCATTTGGGAGGTCTCCGCACTGCATTGTACAACTTTTTGTACGCCCGGCATTTGAATGGAAAGTTCCTGCTCCGGATCGAGGACACGGACCAAACGCGTCTGGTTCCAGGTGCCAGTGAACGCCTGGTGGAGGATCTACTCTGGGCGGGTATAGAAATCGATGAGGGTCCTGGTTTTGGGAGTCAAAGTGTACCGTATGTGCAGAGCCAAAGAACTGAGATATACAGGTGATTATAAAATAACCCCTTTATTTAATTAATATAACTGTTTAATTATTATTAGCAAAGCCATCGAGGAGCTACTGAAAAATGGCACTGCCTACAGGTGCTTTTGCACTGAAAGACGTCTGGATCTGTTGCGTAAGGAGGCGGTCAGAGCTCGGCAGGTTCCACGCTACGATAACAAATGCCGGCATCTCACAAAAGAAGAGGTGAACTCACTCCTGGACAAGGGAATACCACATTGCATCCGATTTAAGCTAACCGACCATGAGGAGCCACTGGATGATCTCATATACGGAAAAGTCCATCACAATGTGAGCGATAATGAAGGCGATCCCGTGGTCATGAAGAGTGATCAGTTTCCCACCTACCACTTTGCGAACGTGGTCGACGACCATCTAATGGGCATCACTCACGTCCTTAGAGGAGTGGAGTGGCAGATATCCACCACCAAGCATCTCCTGCTCTACAAGTAGGTATTTGTAGTATCTCCCCAAACTGACTTACATTTTATTCAATTCCTTAGAGCATTTGGCTGGCAGCCTCCAAAGTTTGGTCACCTGCCCCTCTTGGTAAACGCCGATGGCACTAAACTAAGCAAACGGCAGGGTGACATAGGCATCCAGCATTTCCGGGAGAAGGGATACTTTCCGTTGGCTCTACTGAACTATGTGGTTTCCACGGGCGGGGGCTTCGAGCACAGGAGCAGTGGAAAACAGCAGCTTCTCAGTGTTCAGGAACTGTCCAAGCAATTCCTTATAGAGCGGGTCAACTCCCATCCCAGTAGATTAAATCCTGAGCTGCTCGAAGATCTGAATCGCCTGGAAATAGAGCAGCGATTGGCGGATAGTGGGAGCCGGTTGCAGATGGTCGGTACTGTTCAAGAACTAGTCAAAAAAGCCTACCCCCAACAGTAAGCCTTTTGGTTTGAAGTCTTTTAAGAAGCACCTATAAACTATTTTAAATTCCAGTTCAAACCTGGATCTGGCAGAGGGACACATAGCGGACGTCTTGCGTTGGTCTTCACAGCGCCTGACTCTCCTGCAAGACTTAACCAGCACCAAGCTGAGCTTTCTGTGGGTGAAGCCATCAAGTTATGAGCTGAAAGACCTCTCGCCAGAGCAACTGAACACCTTACTTGACGAACTAGACGCACATGAGAAGTTCAACAAGGACGACCTCAATGTCAGACTGAAAAGCTTTGCGCAAAAAGAAGACATCAAGTTCCCGCTGATGATGAAAAGTCTACGGGCCGCGCTGAGTGGCTTGAAAGAGGGACCAGGCGTGGCTGAAATGATGGAGATCCTGGGAAAGGCCGTCACCCTCGAGCGGCTCAAGGAAGCCCTGCCCAAGGACAAGATCCAGTTGGAACAAAAGTCCTGATTCGGTTAAGTATAGTTATATTCTTTAAGTGTTTATAGATTTACATATAATATATATACTGGTAACTGTTGCAATTTGAGAATAAGATCAATGAGTAGACACCACACTAAGAGGCAAAATTATGTATGATTATTCATCGTCAGTTTGAAAACGTTCTGCTCCTTCGGTTCCGTTTGGCCATTCTCGCTTTGCTTGGTTAAGCACCACTCCTAGACAATAATCGTAATTTTTAAATCGCTTAACTAAAGTCGCGATTGGGTAGAATAATGGGGGCAACCAAGCTCCATCCGTAAATGAAAACGCCCAGCCAGCTGGAGATGATCTTAACCCACATGGAAGCCTCATTAGCGTTGAACAGCTTAATGTCCGAGTTGGGTCTGGAATGAGGCAGGAATATTAGAGATTGCCATCCGGGGATTGGTAAGGGGTGTATACTTACTGGTACCAGTTGGTCAGGGTCATCATAACATAGAGCGAGGCGCAGACGAAGACAATGTGGAACATGGACCAGGAATAAGAGACGCCCTTGGTCTCGGTGTCGGTGCTGGACTTTCCGTTGGCATCCGTGCCTGCCTCTGTGTCTGATAGAGCTTCTGTTAAAACTACATTAATCGGAGTTCAAAGAGGAGCGGCAGCGGCCACATGTTTCACACAGTTTCAAGATTCGTTTAACCCACACAGTCACAGGTTAGTCGTGTTAGTCGGAAAGAAATCAGGAAATCAAAGCGGCCAAAGCAAAAGAGTGTTAATTACCAGTATTAGCTTGGTGTTCTTTCTACAGCGAACTAAATGAAAAGTGATGGCGATCGAATGTGCGTAGTGGAAACTGTGGAAATGCGCGGAGTGGATGGGAATGCGGACGGAGCACCGGGAGTGGGGAACACAATACTTACCACGTTTCTCGCTGTTATCGTGGGTGATCTTGGACACCTCCACCGCCGAGCTGATGCAGTTGTACAGAATGCAGAGAAGCCACACAACCAGGCCGATGATGTTGGTGGTATCGAAAGTGACCTTGGAGTTGTGGGTCGACGGTGCCGGAGTGGTGGTGGCGTTGCTTAGGCTCTCCATCAGACCAAACATCCCAGGATTACATTCTTTCTCTACACAAGAATGCCATATTATTTTATTTTCTATAGAGTTTCAGACCTAAAGACCATACCCGGGTTATTAGCCACAGCCGACCAGGTCAAGTAAACCGTATACAGGGTAACCAAAGAGCTCTGCAACAATCCAGAGTGGGGTAAGCGCTCCTGGACGGCCGGCAAGATCGAAATCACGCTGATGACCAGGCAGAGAATCAAGTTTATGGAGATGAAGAACTTGTTGATGCCGCAAGCAGTGGACTGTTAAGGGAAACAGGGTTAATACCGAACAAATATTTGTCAGCGGCGCACTCACAGTGGTGAAGTAAATATAGAGCAGCGTAATCCCAGTCAGCGATAAGATGTAGCCCAACAAAGTGACCCCAGCCAGTAGGTAATAATACCCGCGACTGTTTTCGGCGCTCTCTGAAATGAAATTATGTTTAGAGATTCATTGGAGAGCGACTTGAATGACTCACCTATCCAGTTCTCCGCCAGAGTGTGGGCGAAATCCACAATAATCACCAGCTGGATGAGTATGAAGGCCAGACCACCTATTAGACCCACCCACATCATGGAGGGGCCGAAGGACCCGTCCGGTATGAAGATGGCGCCAATGGCAGCTCCAAAACAGATCAGAAACTTCAGGGGCCAGAAGTTGTTCTGAATGCTGGACCGCGGGTCCCTCGAACTCTTCACGCCAATCATAATCAGAGCCATCAAGGCGAAGAAGCAGGCCAAGCCGAAGCAAAGCCTGTAAACGGCCATATAGCCCAGGGCGAAGTCGCAGTCGGCTTGCAAGGTTCCTCCGGAGAAAGTGCTTAGGGCACCGGCGCTATACGTGGAGGTGGAGTTTATGCAGAAGGGCATCTTCTTCAGGGTCTCCTGCAACCCCGGAGAGAGGGCAATGGCCCCCAGGATGGTGCCCACCAGCAGCATGAAGGCGTACATGAAGCGCGAGGAGGACGAGTTGGTGCAGTTGGGGCAGGCCGAGCAGCACATGCTGGCAGCAGTGCCGCCGCAGCACATAGCGCACTGAAAACATAAAACAAAAGCAATAAAGTCTGGGTACGAAACATGTCATTTCCTTTGTTTGCAAACATTCTAAGGTCTTTATTATCTAACTCTTTGTACAATCTTTGGGAGATTGTCATTTCCAAGGCAACGGTTGAGGAGAATCTGCCGAATATAGTCGGAATACCCTGATCCTCGAAGGAAGAACCCCGCAATTAGGGTATATTTACTGTGGTAACATATGGCGACTTTATTGATTTGTTGCCAAATGGAAAAACTCATTTCTGGGCTGTTTGGTTGGAGGACTGGTTTGAGATTGTTGAACTCACCTGGGCGGCGGAACAGAGTCCCAGGACAGCTCCCATTGTCGCAGAGTCGGATTACACTTGCTTATTGCGTTTTTATCAAATTATCAATTTTCACAAGGAAAACAAAGTAGAGGTGGAGGAACATCAATGAAAACATCGATGCCTCGATGATTTTAGAATTTGAAAAAAAATCGATGTTCTGTTGCCACAGTCGATGTTTTAGTCGCATCACTAATGTAAGGGAACGTATTGGAAAGGTATGTAGCAGAATTGTCGTTTCTCTTTTTTCCCTCCAGATTTTTTATAATTTTTGTGATTTCCCTAAAAACAAATGAATGTGGAAATTATATCTTGTTTTTTAAAAATACAATCCTTCAAAGAAAGATAAAGAAACAAATAAAAAGCTTTAGGGGGTTTTTTTATTAAAGCTAGCTGATCAAACAAAAAATATTAAATTAAATATTACATTGAAAAGATCAACTCAAACATCTCTGAAATGGCACTGTAAAATGAAACATTTTTATTAAGTGCGCACAGCTTTGAAATAATAGACTCATAGCTGAATCATATTTTGCTTTAATAAAATAAAACTGCAAGTTTTTTTTGTGAAATTATATATGTTCATTTTATTATTTTTATTTTAAAATGTAGCAATAAACAGAACATTTTTTAAAACCGGCGCGCACAGGGTGTCCTAAATGGCTCTCTGGGAGAGTTAACAGCGACGCAACAGTACCAGTGTGGCCAGCCTGGTGAGATTTACCAGTTCGGCAGCAGTGTCCCGGGGTATAAAAGCACCGCGCAGCGACGCCAACCGAGACAGCGACAGAGGAGCCAATCGGAAACGTACGAACCGGGAACGCATGTACCGGGTAACGCATAACGCATAATATTGTGAGTGAAATATCGAGTTTAAGGGATAAAAAAAGGAAAAAAAGTAAAAAATAAAAGCAAAACCATTTAAAATTTGGCGCGCTGTTTTTAAAACTGTAAAATCGGTATACTCCGGTACGCGAGAGAGACGTCGGCAGAACTCTCTCTTCAGTTGAATCGCTGCTACCGCTCTCCTGGAGCCTTAACAGAGCCTTAACAGCGTCGCAACAGAACCGCCACCACCTTTGAGCACCACAACAATTTTCTTTTTCCAGATTTTCCAGATCGCATTTCCATTTCGCGTGTGCAAGGAAAGTGTGATAGCCGAAGAAAGCGCAGCAGCCTCTTTGGAAAAACAGACATTAAGGCAGAAAATTAAATAAAAAAAAAAGCAAATAAAATGGCAACTGAAGTAGCCCAGATTCCCGCTGAGGAAACGCCCGCGGTGGCGGCCAGCACAGAAAACGCGGAGCAGACGGACAAGCCTGCAGCGGCGACCGAGGCCGCCCCCGCAGCCGCCGCCCCTGCCGAGAAGGAGGGCGCAGGCGATGCTGCCCAGGACAAGGATAACAAAGAGGAGAAGGCGGATGCCGCTGCCGGAGACGGTGAGGCCAAGAAGGAGGAGGCCACAGCGGTGGCCAAGACGGACGCTCCGCCGCCAGCCCAGAAGTTCAACGTGCACAAGGCAAACTTCGAGAAGGACATCATCTATCTGTACCAGTTCTCGCGCACCCCACTGCTGCCCTCCCTCTCGCCCTACTGCCTGAAGGTGGAGACCTGGCTGCGCCTGGTGGGCCTAAAGTACGAGGTGAGTCCCAACTCCGCATCCCGGATTCGGAGCCCCAGAATTCTTCCTTCTTGGCTGATTTTCAAGCCACGCATTTTTTGCGGTACAGATTTTTTCCTGGCTCCTGCGGGAGAGCGTTGAACAGGGAGAGAGAGCGCTCAACCGCCATGATTGTGTGCTAAGCCTGTTTGCGCGTGTGTGCTCGTGTATGTGTGACCTGCCCTGCCCCGTAGCTGAAAAAGGGATACATTTAGCATCGGCCCTCTCGCTCCCACTTCCAGTTTCCCGGGCCCTGTGTGTGTGAACCTGTAGCCTGGCGCGTGAGTGTGTGCGTGCGTCGTCTACATAAAACAGCGTATACATAAAATTTGTGTGTGCGCCGACGCCGCGGCGGCGTCGCTGCCTCGGTGCTGCTCCTTTCAGGGGCGTACGCAGGATTTTCAGCGGGGGAGTCTTCCAGATTTCGAGTGGGAGTCCTAACATAGATAATTGCATTCTTTGCCGTACAGGAACTGCAACGTCTTCTTTAACACTCAAATTTGTACATCACAGATACCATTGCAAAAATCCAATCTGTGTTTGGGAAACTTCATGCTCCTTCATCCCCCAATATCCCACGCCACTGCCGCCTCTCATAAAAGCACAACTTTTATGCTCCACTCTCCCCCCAAACAACGCCCCCCACCACCCCCTCTTCAAACGAAGTCGTGCTTCAAATTTTGCACTTGCCAACTGACTCTCTCCTTTTGTCTCTCTCTCTCTCTCTCGCTCACTCTCTCTTGTCTGCTCTTTGTCTTTGTTGCTGCTGCACTGTTTTTTATTTCACTTTTCCTTCAACTTCTCTTGCTTCTTTCAGCTTGTAATTGCTTTTAATAAAAAAAAATTAAAATTGATGCAGTTTAAGACCGACTCAGAAATAGCTTCTTCCCCGGCTCCTCCTTAGCTCTGCTTCTTCTTATCTGTCAGTCCGTTAAGTAGCTGTAATGGTGTGGGCGGGCGGTCGGACAGGGGGAGCGGCAGGCAGGCAGCCGGGCGACTGTCAACGACTTCCATTGGGGCCTTCCATTTTAGCTTTTCGCTTTTTTGTTTTTTTTTTTTTTCTACTCATTTTTAAAGCGCGCGATGCGGTTTGCATATTTTTCATATTTTTTTTTTTATAGGCTTACAGACACTTGGGGGAAAACTAAAACAAAAAAAAAGGGACCGAGGTCTAGTGGGTGGTGCAGCGGGTCGGGTAGGAATGGGTGCGGTCACCCGCACAAAACTAGAGACGCAATTGCTGTTTAATCTTATTAATTACACTGGTTAATGAAAAACGAGCCTCTGAGGAATTTTAATTGAAGAATCTACAGATGTCCGATAAGTACCCCCACCCACCCCGCATCTTGCCATATGTTGCATTCCTTGCATTGCGAGGCAATTATGATTGACAGTCCGTCAGTTGGCCCGCAGCTGGAAAATACTTTCCATTTTCATTTCCACTGATAACAAGGCACCCAAAAAAAAAAAAAACTAAATAGGGATGGGAGACTTGAAATAGGGAGGAGAAGAAAGAGTTCAACAAACTGTGTGGACCTTTGACATTTCTGGTCTTTGTTGTTGTCCGTGGCGTAGCGTAGCTTGCATTAATCACCAAAGGGAGGGTGCAACTCACGCTGCAACTGACTAAGCCAGTTTACCCCCTACCTCTGCCTTTGCATTTTTTTCTTCTCCCCGCTTTTGTATACACACATTCATCAGTGTAAACAAGAGCAGAAGTTGTTTCTTTATTGATGATAAACCAAATGCATATTTTTTCACACTGCAACGACGGCGGCGCCCATTAACAAATACAACAAAAACAAAAACAGCCAGCAAGCGAGCCAGAGTGAGCCAGCGATCCATCGAACAACAACAACACATCAGTTTCGCTTTTGAGGCGGTGGCCCGCATTGCTGGAATTCCTTAGTGTCGCCCGCTGCTGCTGCCGCTTTGTAGATTGTGCAATTAATTCACATTTTCCTACCATATGCATATTACATTACAAACACAAATAAGTCGAGGGCGATCGACGACGCATAAATTTCAATTGCTTCGCAAACTGATTACAATTCAAATAAAAATGCTGGCGCGCTTTAATTTGCCAGCCGGGAATTTTGCCCGGGTCTGGCAACACTGTGTCGCATATGTAGCTGCAACTGTACGTGTGAGAGGAAGTGGAGTTTTTTTTTTTCATTTTCCTGTTTTTTTTTTATTGTTGTTTTTGTTTTATGTTTTATTCCAGTGGGTCTGTTGTTGCTTTTGTTTTAATTAATAAACCGCATATTTGCATTAAAACAACAGCCAACTGCCTTTGTTGTTGCTCACTCGCTCGACTGCAATTTTGGGTTCTCTTGGCTCTCTCCCTGGATTTTTGAACAAGGGTGTGGATACACACACACATACGCTCAAGTTCCCAAATGAGCTGCATAATTGCATTGCTGTTGATGCTTCTTCTTCTCAATATTTGCTGGATTTTACACTTGGCGAAAAATCGAGCAACTCCATTATTGTCGCCTTAATTGGCATAATGATTTAATAAAAAAAATAAACGTTTGCATTGTGGGGCGACAATGTGGCGCTGTTCTTATGGGCTGACAGCGACCGTTATGTCCGTTGGCGTAGGCGGTGGGCAAGAAGAAGATGACGCTGATGGGTAGATGGGGAAGGAAGAAGAAGCAGCAGACAGGCTGCCTTTTTTGTGGATCATTGGAATTGAAATGTGGACGGGACTCCACCCTTTTTGCGATGCTGCTGGAAATCTCTCTATAACACACCGCACTCTCTCTATACCGGTGTCTCTCTCCATTTCTCTCGGGCAACCACACCCTGCCTCTCCCTTTTCGGCAGGGCGCGAAAGCATAAAATATGCCAACGGCCCAACGGCTCTGCTTTTTTTTTGTTGTGGCAGCAATTTCAAATTTCTAATTAGAAATTATTATGTAGATTTGTGCAGCCAAGCCGAAAACGAAATCTAGAAAACCGGACACCCGCCTATATCTGTCACACGAGCCGTGTAACGGTTCATGTTCAAACGGCGGACGTGTGTACACACTGGAAGTATTGGAATATGTCAAAATGTTCAAATAGCGGGCAATTGGAACGCAGTCTCCCTCCCGCTGTGCTCGCATTTGCATTTGTATTGGTGTCTGCTTGTGTGTGTGTGTGTTAGGGGTGTTGGTTCCTGGGTGGGTTTTCGTTGTAGTCGGATTTGGGTTTGAACGCTAGAGTTCGGGTTCGGATTCGGGTTGTGGGTTTTGGGTTCCTGGGAGGTACAGCTTTTTGTGTAGTGGTTGGTTTTTCAGCATCTGCTTGGCATACATAGGAAATACATACACATTGGGACACGTTTGCCGGCTATATGTATGTCATGAGCACCATCTAGCGGCCGGTATTCAGCCTAAGGATTGAACTACATTTCCCGTTAGTCATGAAAGATGGAAAAAAAAATATTCCGTCCATATGTATGTCCTTTTTGGGTTTTTGAAGATTTTTAAGGATAGGAGGAAGATATGGGAATAGGAATGTTAATAGCCTGATTTATTGTTGCAAGGATAATGAACGTTTTTCTCTGTTTTAAGATATATTTTTCCTTCCTTATAATAACTACTACATACTTCTTGAAGTCTCTTCCTTATTTAAAACATTAAGCTGACTAATAATGACACATTTAAGATTATTTTCTTTTAAGAATATTATTTTTATGCTTCTCCCAGATAATTGGGTGTGTGGGATAAACAACAATCTCCCACTCCTTGGAATTCCACAAACTATTACTCATCACATTGAACGGAAATAATAAATATACGGTTGTTCTTCCCCATTTCAGAATGTTGATCATAAGATGCGCTTCCGCTCCAAGAAGGGTCAGCTACCGTTCATCGAGCTGAATGGCGAGGAAATCGCCGATTCTGCCATTATCATCAAGGAGCTCTCGGCCAAGTACGATAAGAACCTGGATGCCGGATTGACCGCCGAGCAGAGGAATGTGTCCTACGCCACGATTGCCATGTTGGAGAACCATCTCATCTGGATCATCTTCTACTGGCGGGCCAAGTATCCCGACAACGTGCTCAAGGGCTACAAGGTCAACTTGCAGCACGCTCTGGGCCTGCGGCTGCCCAACTCCATTCTCAACTTCTTCTTTAAGATCACCTTTGGTCGCAAGGTAACTGGATGGTTTGAATCGAAGGTCATGATCATGGTATTTGGTTTTCATTGCGTAAAAATTAGTATGATTTTCGATAGAATTCTGAAACTATTGCATACTTTTTGGTCTTTTTCATAAATGTTGATATATTCTACTAAGTTTGTTTTTTATTGTGAATCAAAGTCAAACAATTCGTACATATGAAAACCGATTGAAGCCAGTAGATTGTTAGACCAGTAGAGGAAACCTCAAATTATAGCATATTTTTTTGTTCCACCTAAAATGTAGCTGAAGTAGTTGGTTTCGTAAATTCCACACCGCCAGCAGCTGAACGGGAGGCAGTTCCTCAAAATCAAATATATCCGACATTTGTTTAGATTCAAGTGAAATTCAAAACTTAAGAGGTTCCCCCGTTGGCGGTTGGCTGGCGTTGTGGATTAGGCGGGGATGGATGGGTAGTGTAAATAAACAATTTAAGGAAGCGGTAGAGTATTAAGTTGCACCTACCAGAACCAAAAACCAAAACCAAACTAAAACTCTAAGACACAATCACCCAACCATCCCCAACACATAGTTTACCCCGAAACCCCTGGGCCTAATATAAACAAATGTTGTTTATAACACCAACGGGTTCTCACATAACAACCAACAACAACCCACAAAACCTCAGCTGGAATTGATCAAAACAACAAAAAATTAAGAAAAAAACAAGAAAAAACGATCGTTACTTTATCACTAACTCTGCATGGTTTTCTCTTTTTTCTTTTTCGTTCTTTTTTGCATACTACTTTGGTTTTGAACATCTAACTGTAATGTGTTGTGCCCCCAAAAAACCCCCATGTAACTGAACTCTTCCCGTGACCCCACCCCTAATATCCTTTAATGAATGCTTGTGACTCCTCCCATCCCTAATCCGCCACCCGTAATCTCCCGTTAACCGTTACTTCTGTGCGGCAAACATCTATTCAACACAAAAAGTGGTTCCAGGGCACGAAGAAGCTGAAGGCGCATGGCATTGGCGTCCACAGCGCCGAGGAGATCGAGGAGTTCGGCAAGAGCGATCTGAAGGTGCTCAGCGAGATGCTCGACTGCAAGCCGTTCTTCTTTGGCGATGAGCCTACTACTTTGGATGTTGTGGCGTTTGCGGTCCTCTCGCAGCTCCACTATCTCTCCAAGGACATCGCATATCCTCTGCGCGACTACATGACCGAGAAGTGCCCCAACTTGATTGGTCATGTCTCGCGCATGAAGGACAAGTGCTTCCCCGACTGGGACGAGATCTGCACGAAGCTGGACCTCAATGCGCACATTCCCAAGCCAGAGTGAGTAATCTAGTACATGAATTTAAGGATATAATTGACAAATTTTTAATTTTAAAGGCCAGAGACCAAGGAGGGCAAGGAAGGTGGCGAGCAGGAGAAATCAAATGAGCAGGAGGGCACCGAGGGCGACAAGATCGAGAAGGAGTTGGAGAAGGATAAGGTAAGCCAATACTTTGCCGATCAATATCCTAATACAACTAATGGCTGTATTATCCTTTACAGTCGAACGAGAAGGAGTCGACCGAGGAGAACAAAGAGAAGGAGGAAACAAAGTAAATTCGCCGTTAGTTATATTCGTACATATATCTAGTATATGTGTATGATCGAGAGAAAACACCCCACATACACACACATTATATATATATACATATGTAGTACGATACTATATAGTAAGGCCCTATATAGCTAGGCGCTGCGCTCTCATATATAAGCATTCAGACATCAAAAACCACTCGAAACACAAAAAAAAACACCCATTTACAAACCTAGGACAACTGTAAAGCAAACGCAGGCAAACCATCAAAACGATCCACTAAGTAATGAAAAGAAAAAAGGAAAAAAAAAAACAAAAAAAGTATATACAATAACGTAACGTAAAAACTTTGGACATCTTTTTTTATATATATACACGACGACGTTTGTATTAACAGAACAAGAAACGTAAAAACAACCATTTAGTATAAAATTATAAAAGTTTATACGTATAAATATTAAGATGAATGTATGAGGGCGAATAGAAGGAGAAATTATAAAAAATTAGTTAAAGAACTCGAATAAAACAAAGAACAAGTGAGCAAAACGTGAGTAAAACAAAACAAAAAAAAAAAGAGTGAAGGCAGATAGGAAGGATGTAGGAGTCAAGAAGGAAGGAAGGTGTAGAACAGCATACATTACGCATTAATCATTAGTTTTCATTCAAAGCGCTCTATATAATACACTCATCCACATTCACACACTCTCACAGACACTCACTCAGGCATATATATATATATATAAATATATATATATAGCATATGCAGCAACAATTGCAACTCGATGGTATTGTTTACTCTTCCAAAATTGATTAAGCTTAAAGTAAAAAGAAAATAAATGGAAAGGATCCCCCAACCAGTACGATAAACGATAGGAGGATATGATATGATATAGTGACGGTGGAGTAGTAGGGATGGCATGCAATGAGAGAAAATGGTATAGGAACGATATAATGATATAACGGAACGCCGGCAATTAAGTTTATTTTTTATATATATATGATTGCAAATAGTAATTTTGATTCTCGTGTGCAAATAATTAAAAATGCTGATAAAATTTATTACTTATAATTATATACATAAACCTTATATACGCCCATTATGCATAAATATGTGTATAAAAAAAGAGAGAAAAAAAAAGAAGGAAAAACCTAACATAAAAACTGTATGTTGGTTTTCTTTTTTTTTTGATTATATTTTATTTCTATAAATATTATTGTAATTCTATTATGTATTATGATTTTGCTAACCAAAATCCTTTTCGTATGAGATGCTCAGAGCGTTGCTTTATCGATGTTTCAACATTTTTTTGGTACGTCCACTGAACAAAATTATGTACGCCTCATTTATTTTTCTACTGTCTTGTGTTTTATACGATTTAATTTAATTATATTGATTATGCAAATATATATATAATTATAAACATAATTTGTACTGTAATTAAAACGCTGCAAACAACAACAACAAAAAAAAAAACAAACAACAAACTCATAGAAAACACAACAAACATCTAAGATCTGAGGAGGAGAAGCGGAAGAACAACTCGTGCCAATTGGCGAAGAAGAATTGTCTTCTGGGAGGGCTTTCTTCGACTCTCGTTATCACACTTTCTCCCTTATCCAGTCGGCCTCCCTCGTTCACGGATTCACGGACTCGGTGTTTATGGTGTGGTCCTTGTCTTTATTTTTTTTGGTGTTATCTCGAACCTTCTTTCATGGAAAACAACTAAAGCCCCCAGCAGATGGAGAATTAATGAAATCTTTAAAAATAGGGTAAAACTCACACACAACTAAGGAGAAATGAAATAAAACGAGAAGAACAAATACAGAATCCATTGAGGCGCGACCGAAGCAGTGAAAACAATTTAGGGGAAGGTCGAACAAAAAAAAAAATGAAAGAAAGAAGAACCAGGAGAAACCGATAACCGATCGATCGATCCGGGAAGAGCCAGAGCAAGACGAAGCAGAATAAATCTCTATAACGATACGATTTGTAGACTACGCAAGTATTTTTATGTATTAAAGGTTATGTTGTAAGTTTTTATCAAAATATTTGTATTGTAGCTCAGTGTTTTATATGATTATATAAAATGGATAAAAACAAAACAAAATGAAAACGATAAACCGAAATGAAACCGAAACCATAAAAGAGATGAAACCGAAAAACCAGGACAGAAAGAAAAATTATTGTATTACATACATCTTATATATAATAAATATGCTTCTTAATAAAAAAAAAAAATAATAAAAACAAAACAAACCAAAGCCCCAAAATGCTACCCCCTGATTTACGACATATACGTATACCCCGGTGTCTCGATAAAGAAGTCGCATCGGTCGACTCTAAGCCGGGGTGGCTTACGATGTGAAGCAAAAGGCTACGGGTACGGGTACGGGTATACGGGTATACGGGAAACAGAGAAAAATTTAATTATGACACTCGAGTTATCTTTGGACATATGCCCCGTGATAACTCTAATTCAAGTTTGCTTATTCATATCTAATAGTCATAGTACTTGGACGCACTGGGCCGTATATTTCCTCGATAGCAGTGGTCCCAAGGGAGTAGCCACCGCAGATTTTCTGTGCGGTCATCGCCAATCAGGCTAGATGAATCAGATTGGGGCACTTTTAATTGATATGATTTTTTCCAATTATAATTGATCTCAGTTAAGAAGTTAACCAAAGCCAACCGAAAGCAATTCAATTATGCAGAGCCCAGTGCCGGAATGAAATCGTAAACACAATAATCGAACCTTCTCCTCCGGTCGCTGGTCTCCGGCTCTCAAGGTCACCAGGAGGAGACTCTCGGGAGGAGTATATAGACTGAATATCCCAGATATGCCAATCAAATTAACATTCGATTCGAATCTGACCCAAAATAACGGTGTAGTGACGGGCGATAATCGATATTTGACCTAGGCCAATAAATCTCCCGCCACCTACCCCACCCCCACAATTTAGTGAAGTTACGGGGAAGTTGTCTAATCAACATTTAATTTTATGTTCGATTCGAACGCTTCGAAGCCATCAGACATTAAATGGGGGTTCGGGCTCTAAGCCCCCCCAACTAATCAATGCAAACACATCGAGGAATGACAGGCCCTCCGCACCAGCCTGCTCTAGCGCCCCATCCTTTTTCCTATCAGCGACATTTCTGGCAACTGGCAATTTATTGAAGACGTATTCCAATCAGAGCAAATCATGCGAATATGGCAAACGGAATTTATTACGCCAGACGGGCCTGGGCCGTAAAAAATAAAAGGTAAGTGTGATATCGTTTCTATCCATCTATATGGCTATAAAGCTACAGACTACAGTTGTTGATGGGAAAATAGGTGATGGGTGCATTATTATATAGTTATAGATAGTTATTTTAGTTAGTTTATAGTTTAGTTAGTTTATGAAGCCTAACAACACTATTGATAAAATAATTAAAAGCTAAATGTTTTTGTGTACTTTTATTTTTAAAGATTCTTAAAGATCCAAAGAACTAAGATCTAATGATAGATTCTAAAGATTCTATTAAAGATTATTAATTTTTAATCGCCAGATAATCTTATATTGGCTAGATTGCTTTGAAGGGTTACTTTGACTAAAAAATATATGATTAGTAAAATATATTCTTGAGAAACTATTATTTTAACCCAATCTGTATCCTGAGAAGCGTAACCGTAACATTTCGTTTGTCCTTTGCGGCAAAAAAACTCTTTTTTTTTTTGGTTTCCCAGGCAGTTAGAACGGGAGGGCGCCTTTGGCGTGCAACATTGCATGCGGCGACAGGTGGGTGGAAGCGAGAGGGCTCGACAGGTGGGTCGGTGGGAGATGGGAGGTGGGAGGTGGGGAGTGCAAGAGATAGATAAGTAATTCCATGGAGCATGCAGCGCGGCTTGATGTCGATTCGGAATTCAGAAACAGAAGCAGAAACAGAGGCTCCCAGCATTGAATTGGTGTTAAGCACGAACCGAACAAAATGAAATGGAAATGGAAATGAAAATGAGAGAACGAGAATGAAAATCAGCAGTTGTCATTGTCATGGGACGAGGGGGGGTGGAGCAATTGACAGGAGGTGGGGGGCGGGGAGGCCAAAAGCTCAAGGCCTCAAAGGGAGATGAAAGACACGCCAACGTAAGGAGGAGCCACCTGCTCATCCAGTTGCTGTTGTTCACTCCAAGTGCTCGGTTCGGATAAGTAGCAGTGCTCTTTTATTGTTTCCTTAAACGGTATGTCCTGTATCCGGGTGTCCTTTTTATCCATGTAACCTTCAAACTTCAAACTTCAAACTATCAAAAGTTGAAAGAAAACTTTTTAAATTGTGACTCAACTTGGCGGAGTGATGAGCTTGTGATTCAGGTCACTGCAATTATCCGATCGTGAAAATTATGTAGATCGACAGATAGTGTTTCCATAGCATGTTATACAAAATTTAATTGTATTCAAGTAGCGCCCAATCCAAATCTGAACAAAAACCCCCTACAATTGATATCAGAGAACTAAAAAATGGTGTTGAAATTAGAGCCATGAAATGGTTGTTTTTTTTAAACTCAAACAAGGATTAGTTTCGAACATACCTGATTTCTCCTAAGAACCCAAACATGTCCAATCAATTGTTCTTCCTGAGTTTGGCGGACATCTTCTCGGTGTATCCGGCCATCTTCAAGGAGCAGAGCAAAAAGCTTAAAAAGATGAAGCAAATATACCTGCCCAGTGACGAGGAGTGGCAGGACAAAATGTACGTACTCGATTATCCTTATTATTTATCGCAATATAGATCTAAGAAATGGTATTTTAAAAGGTACTATATGCTCCTGGAGATTCAACGGCAGGTGAATGACTCCTCTGACGATACTGTTTCTCTGCAGGACATGAACAAAAAGGAGAAACCCGTGTTCGATCCCCTGAGAATCACAAAGATAATATCTCCAGGAGTTAGTCCGAATGGTCGGCGAAGTAGGACCCTCAAGTACTGCCATGCCACCACAGTGAAGATCAAGCTGAAATCCGGCGCCCGGTGGACTCTGCCCACCATTGCCAATGCCGCCAAACTGCTTAGGAAGCCAGCGATTCCCGTCCATTTCCAGAACGAGCACGAGATGAGATTGGCTTACTCTTTGATCTATGACGTCTTTCGATGTGGGTGTCCTTGATCCTTTTCCTTGTTTAGTTGTTTTCTAGCTTTTCTGGCTTTTTGTAGATAAGGTTGTGTTATCGAATGCGCTCAGTGATGTTGGTTTCTTTGAGCAGCACAGCGAGGTGGGTGGATGATCATCCTAAAATATACACAAATCAAAATTATAATATCATATTCCAGTATTTGAAGGACGAACAACGAATTTGGCTGATGCTCTTTGAGCTCTACGACCGTCAGTTCAAGGGTCGTAACTCCGAAGAAAAGGGTCTTCAAGCGGATCTCTACAAAGGGGCTGAAGTAGCAGGTATTATGTGGAATAGTATACTAGGTCAGTAGCTCCATAACCTTTACAAACTCCCGAAGATCTGGCCGCCGACCTCTGGCAGCATCGCATTCGTTTGGCGGCCTCGATTTCCAGGATGCGGATACGGGTGGGAGCACTCCGGCTCTCCCAACTGCTACCCATTCACCTGCAGAATGAAAAAGTGGCCATTGCGGCGGCAAATCCCGTAGTCACTGGCTGGATAAATCCCTTTCTAGTGCGGTTAGTAAACGGGAAGGATATTACCGTAAAGGATATAGATATAAATTTCTGTTTAGCAACAAGGATGAGGCCGATAAGATCCTAACTGAGATGGGATTCACGGTGCATGGACCGGATGATGAACAGCCACTTCTGGAGCAGCACTGCAAGTGGGACAACATCTGCCCCTTGGTCATATCCTGTATTCCAAAGGATCGCAGTGAGTTCACCAAATCGGTGCTGATGACGAAGCACTATTTTATTATGCAGGTGAGACGTGTTATCTTTCTAATGTGTTTCTATTTTGGATTTTATTAAACCTAGTGCTAGTTAAATAGTCTTAAAGACAATAAAGTTTAATGTATTGTAATGTGATAGGCCTGAAATATATAGAACATCACGTACGCCCGTCTTTTCTGGGAAAAGATTTTTCCAGAAGCCCACACTGCGTATGAGTGATAAACTTTGAATCGAAATCGGAGAAGACTTTTAAAGTTTTTAAACTTTACTCGATTTAAAGTTCAGTGATATCGGTTTACCTTCCAGGACAAAAACTTTACCTTTGGTCCGGCCATCATGTCCAAGCTGATGGATTACTTTGAGCTGGATGGGGACATTCTTCAGACCCACATCGGATCCCCGAGATCCACCGCATACCTGGCGGCCCTCTTCTATTCGATCAATCGGGTAAACAACTTCTATGTTTATGGGGCAGGCGCCAATCTGAAGGAGTACCGTCGCTACATGGAACTAATCGGAGTAAATAATATTAGGCTGTTCGGCGATGCCTTTACCTCGTTTCCCATGGAATCGAATCGGTTCAGGACAGTGGTGGGCATATTCGCCACGCCCCCGAACTCGTTTAGCGCCATTTCGGATCCCATAGATCTGATTTGCTCGCGGGGCGGGGATCTCAGCATGCTGGAGGTGCTCACGGAGTCGGAGGTCAGCGAGGAGGGCCGCCAGCGGGTGGCCATGATTCTGGAGGAGCAGCTGCTGACCCTCACCATGTCCATGTCGCGGCCGCAAGTCCAGTTCGTGCTCTATCAAACCCATTCCATTGTGGGCACTGAGAACGACGATATGGTCCGGCATGTCCTGGAATTGATAAACAAATTAGCGCTGGAGAAGCATCGCAATGCCTACAAGGAACAGAAGCGTCTGGAGGCCTTGGCCGAGCTGGAAGCTGCCAATATTCCAGCGGCCGCCATGAGCAAGGACTCCCCCCGGAAGAAGGATAAGCCAGTTGAGACTCCAGCGGCAGGAGCTCCCGGCTCTTCGGGTCCCCCCCTGCCCAGGGTGGACAGTATCGACCTGATTGTTAACCCAGAAATAGATGAGTTCGTGCAGGACACCGTTCCGGACATTTGCATCAATCAGGACAATTGCATCAAGCAGCAGGTGACCGGCAGCTACTTGTCCTTGGTGCGGAGGAAGACCCTGACCCACCTGAATGAGAAGTACTTGATCCGGCGAGCGGAGCAGAGGGGACTGTTTGGAAAGCCGGAGAAGGACGTGAAGGACAAGAGCAAGCCGAAGGCAGTGAAGCTACAGGAGCAGCAGGCGGAGCCACTGCCCCAGGACATGGGCTACGACCAGAGACTCTCGGCCAGTCGCTCCAATTCACAGCAGATAGTAAGTAAACAAGTGGCCGAAAATAGAACCAATTCCCTGACCCTCAAATCCCTCGAGTACACAAGAAGACTGTTAGACTTTACACTTTATTGTTAACAAAAAAACACGAATTTAAAGGTTGGGTGAGATTGTGGGAGAAAAAAGTGGGTAATGTGACTGGGATGGGGATGGGGAAGGGGATGGGGATGGGGATGAGGGGTTAAGGTGTGGGGCTATGTACACTTGGGTCTTATGAGCTAATAATTAACATGTCCATACTGTCGGCGGATGGATCATCATCGATAGACACGCGATCGATGTCATCATTATTGGGCATCATCAGGTTGATCGGCATCATTATCTTGTATATCGACATCATCTCTTCCTTATACATATGTATACTTCAACGTCTAATTCTGTAATTCTGTAATTCAATTGTCAGAATCAATTTAATTTATATTTAAAACAACAAATTTAAAACAATTAGTAACTGATTTCGATGCATGGCGTTTCCAGCACAACATTCACCGTTATTATCATAATGTCTAAATCAACAACGGTACTTATTTCAACGTGAATCGATTACTTTTATCAGCAGCCACTTTATTCGCCCTCACATTGTATTATTTGCATTATCTGCATCTACATTCACATCGTTTGTGTTATTTGCATTGGCCTCCTCTCTGTATATACATTATTTTTGATTAAGTTATTTATCTTGTGGGTTGTTTAATTTATTTAAAAAAAGTATTTATTCACATGATTATAGACCGCTGCCTGTCGTCTGCCGTCATTATATTCGGCGTTACACACTTCTATTCACTTTTAATCCATATTCACGTTCTATAATCTACATCTACATCATCATGAGTGGAATCATCGAATTAGAGGGTGAGGTTGGGATCGGGTAATTAGCATGAGGTGGCAAGCACTTGCCTTGGCTTAGTCACAGGCTCCAAGGGATTAGGTCATGACCGTGGGGTACGGATTGTCTCATCCAGAGATCTAAGATTTCCTACTTTTTCCAGGCACTTGCCGAGGTGTTCTTCGTGTAGGCGTTGAGGCTCTTCTGCTGCTGATAGTTCTGTTTAATGTCCGACTTCTTCCCGCTCGAGTAGCCGTAGCCCATTCCCGAGTGGGAGCTGCTTCCGTTGTAGCTGAAGCTGGACTTGAACGTGGGATTGCCGATGCTCTTGAACATGGGATTGGTCTTCCCGGCCCCCACCGGAGGGGCTGCCTGGTTGTAGTAGCTCTTGTTGCTGCTCTGCTGTCCTTTCTCGGGCATTTGGCGGGCGTAGGAGGAGAGGCCCAGGCCCACAGCCCCCATACCCACGCCCAGACCCACTGTGCTCACCCCCACCCCACCCATGCCCACGCCGTGGGTCTGCTGTTTGTGGCTGGTGCTGAAGGTGGCCGCCTGGTCGGTGGCCAGGGATCCGCTCTGGGTGTAGAACTGCTGCTGCACCTCGACTATGTAGCGATAGGCCTCCTCCATGGATTTGGGATTGCGGCGCAGGATCATGGAATGCGTGGGCTCCGGCAGGTGATCCCTGAACACCTGTAGCGTGATCCTCTCGATGTCATCCAGGGAGTACAGGGTGTCGTTGTGGGTGAGCTTCCTGTTGATCAGTCTGTGCTTCAGCTTGGCCATTTTCTGGTAATACAGCTCTATGTTGGAGTCCACCACGGCGCTACGTATTTTGTGGATCAGAGAGTAGCTGGACTCTTTTTCCGCGTAATTGTACAGCAGTTGGTCCTTGAGCTTCAGCCAGGACTCGGCCTTCAGCAGGTGGCCATTGGCGGCGCCGTTGCCATTCCCAACCGGAGCACTCATCTGTCGGGTGAAGACCGCCTCTCTCGCCCGGTCGGTGCATTTGTTTTTGATGTGCCCTATTAACTGGGCTCTATAATATTCGTCGAAACTATTTATGGCCGGCATTAGGGCCTCGATCTTCTGCAGGAACTGTGGCAACTTGCCAGGATCACTGCCGTCAAAGTTCTCCACGAGCTTCAGGCGGCTCAGGACCTGGTTGTATTTGTTCACAAACTCGGGATCCATTACGGAAAAGTTTTTCAACTTTCGATTTCGTTACTTTTACCGTTATGCTGTACCGTTATTTATGTACGATCACGGTGACGATTCGGGCGCGACTGTTTCCAAATTTGAAGCCGACAAGCGAACTCTGCCGCACCAATAATTGTTGTGTTTGGAAAACAGATTTTAGATTCTTACAAATGTATAAATTAACATTCATTAACATGAATTTTACTGGCAAGACCCTCACCGATCCGCCGATGAATGTGCTGAGTGAGTGGTCGAGGGTTGCGAATTCGACGGGACACAAAACAGAACTGAGCTGAGCGGATCCGAACCCGAACCGAAATCAACTGGCGGAATAAAACAGAACGGAACACAGCGGCCGCCATTCATTGTGGTGGGAGTTGTGGTACCTCGTGGGTGTGGAGTTGGATGGGTATGCTATGTAGTTTGTTTTTCCAGGTGCGCACAGATGGGGGAAAGGAAAAGTCTACAAATGAGTAATATTAAATATTATTTAGAGATTTCTCAATAAATTTACGCAAGGACATTTAAGGATTACTTCCTTCCAATACAGCACTGTACTTACTGTACGATAGATCTGGTAACTAACAGATCATATTCATAGATCCTTAAAAGACTACCTTAAATTAGAAAATATGTAGTTGAAAACTTTTTTAAGAACCTCATAAAAAAACCTTATAAAGGTTTAATCTAATAACTCTCTGTAATCACCATTGAGTGCTTACTTTCACTATGAATTTCCCGTTATTTACAAACTGAGTATCTTATAGTCGTTAAACTTGGTTCTTTCCATTTGTTTACTGTTGTTGTTATTAGTGGTGTGCCCGGCGCTGAATCATAGACACACACAAATCTAAATACAATTGCAAATACAAATACTACGACGCCCTGCTCCCGACCCGACCCGGGCCGATCGCACTTAGATATAGCCCGGCCAGATAGAGATAGTGACAACCCAACGGACACGGAGACGGCACACACCCGCACACTCACACACACACGCGAAAGCGCGCCAATAAAGCGACGAAGCACGCACATACCCCCCTTATAGGCTACAATCGACCAACATCGAGTTTCATGAAAACGCGCGCACAAATCGCTTTAAACGAAGCGTTAGATTTGTTTTTGTTTGTTTATTTTGCATTTGTTGCCATTGTTGCTGCCGTGTTAATTGTCGAAAGTTCATGTGAAAGAGAGAGAGGTAGCTATCGAGAGGTTAGGACAACACCAACACAGTCTAGGATGGCTTACACTGCTTGAAAAGGAGGAGTTCTCCCTCAGAAGCACTGCTTGACGAAATCACGTATACGCAGTGTTGTCCCAGAAGTGGAACAGCCTGCATTCAAATGCAAATTTTTTCGCAGAGCAATTGCATTCAAGGTCCTTTTATAATTTCAGATTTTTTCGAAGAATTTAATTGTGCCGCTCGCTGCACCCTGCACTCGAATTGCTCATCGCTTGATCTGCACTCAATCGACCCCAGAGCGTCTAATTCAGCTCGATTGCCTCCAATCTTGACACGTACACTGGGGAAATTCTCGTCTATTCGTCTATAAATTCTTCGTCTATTAGTTTATATTTTATAACATTCCTATAAGAAACGAATTAGCCATAATTTAAGGAATTTTAATGGCAAATGATGATTTATTGAATTGGTATTATAAACTGAACTTTTAACTTTCATTATCGATTTATAGGGCAATTGAAATGGTACTTTTTCCAAATACTATCAACAGCATGGCGAGACTTTGATTTCAATGCTAATAGTTTTGGTGAGAACCATTATTTCTAACTGTGCATCGGAACTAATACCAATGCGCACCTTTATTAGAGCTGGCACTGCTTGACGGTTTTCCCACTTGACCCCGCCCCGCTACTCCGGGCCCACCGGAGGTAGCTTTTAAGGTCTGGTGCGCCGGCGTGCGCGGAGCGACTAATTAGCAACAATTTCTGAGCGTTAGCGGCTTGTAAAACTGTTTAATAATAGCAAAAACTTGTCGGCGGGTAGTCGTCATCGTCGAGGACAAATCGGAGAAAAAGAGACTCAGCTTAAGGGAGTGAAAGGGGGTGTATTGATCGATCTTCCATTGGAGTGCTAATTTGAATCGAGTCTCTAAACTGATAAGCGGATTTAATTGCTATCAATTTCGAGTTGGATGACTTTCGCTTGTCGCTTTTAGTTGTAGTCAGAGCAGGGTGACTGCGAAAACAATTCCCGCCACTTGCAACTGTAATTTTTATAGTCATTATGTAGACAATAACAGCAAAGTTACTTGCCGCCTTGATAAGCAGGTTCAGGGACGTCCGATCCAAGACCCAGCCCACTCACCCACCCACCCGACAAATAAAAACAAGTGCCAAAGCTGGAAGTTTACCCTTAAAAAGATAATAAATTATAAGATATTATGATTCATGTATTATTTCATTCATAGTTTCTTATCAAATATTATTGATGTATACATTTTAGATTCATATTTGTTTATCAAACTCAAAGCATTATCGGATTTTTTTTTTATCACATATCCAGCAACACTCCCCGAAACCCAATAAAAAGTTTAAATTTATGAATATTACTATTATAATTATTTGGTCGTGATGATTTCATAAAAATCTGAGGAATTGTTTTTCTTGGCTGTTATTGTTTCAAATTCCACTTCAAATCGAAGACTATCGAAACATCATAAATAGCTTAGCTATTTAAGCACCAAAATTGGCTGAATAGAGCCGCCAGGTGTTAAAATTAAGTACAACAGTCCTCAACTTTACAAGTATTGTTTATAAATATCTTAACGGCCGTAAATCAAAACAAACGAACAGCCCGATTCGAATACGAGTAATTTGCAAGCCAAATTCGGCCGGCAAGCGCATTCTTTGCCATCATTTTGCGCATATTAATCGTGTTCTCGAAAAATGATCAATTGTTTGAAAAACTAATTACGTGCGCGCGCCTTTTGCAGCTCCAGCGTCTGCAGCGATCGACGAGCGCCAGTGCGATCCGCTCTCACCTGACCAAGCTGTCGGCCACCCATCGCCGTCCCATCACCTTCAACTTCAGGAGGCGGGAGTGCAAGCGGTTCCACGTCTTGCCCCTCTACATGGTGAGTGTTATGCCATCCCTCAGACAATTTTTAGGGCCAATAATATTTACGGTCTAACACACACCTTCTAAATAACCCACCCACCTTTTATACATTCGCCATTTAACAGCACAGCACCAAGCAGAGCATTCGATTATGGTGGCAATACGCGTATAGGTGCGTCACGCCCTCCGCCCCCGCCTTGGGCAACGCCGGTGCCGTGTGGAATCCGCATCTTAAATTTAGGCTGCACTGCAGCCGGCAGCTGCGCATCCGGAAGCTGAGACGAGGGCCCTGGTCAAGGCGGCAGCCACTAAGACTGCATATTAATGACATAAAGCTGCTGTGCCAGGTGCGCAAGAGGAGTAAATAGTTGCACATTTCATTTGACTGATAACGAGCAAACAATAACTTTTGTTCCATTAACATTCACTTTCAAAGTTTGGCGCCAACGAAGAGAAACATTCGATATTTATCGATAGAAGTGTTGAATAAAAGAGAACTTCGAAAAATTTGTTTAGTATTTTTATTCAAAATAATAAATATAATTATTGCATTGATTTAACCCATACCACGGACTACATTTAAGACTTAAGCTAATTAAAACCTAAAGTTCATTTAAAATATTTAATTTATTCAATTGAACACCAAAGAGAAAAAAATAATCGATTTTTAGCTGAATTTCTTCCGAGTTTTGTTAAATGGAAATTAACTCAAACAACATGAGTTGTAATACAAGAAATTCAGCGTTCTCCAAATGTAACTAAAAACCTTATCATTGACATTCTATATGTTCTTGAAGTATTTGATTTATTTCTGGGATGAGTACAAACTATACTTCATCTTCATGAATGACTCTATGAATTTGATTAATGAAGTCCGGCATATGCGATACAATACGATACGCTTAGTGTATAGTTATAGTTTAAAGATATAGTAATGCTGATATCCTAGAGCTTGCCACACTTGTCCCAGTGTGAGTTCCAAGCGCGCAGCTTTATGGGTAATTAAAAGGATACATATCATTAGTTTAAAAAAAGATTCACATTTTTTTTTAATCCTCACCTGGCAATCACGGCTGCAATACCATTGCTTCTGGCAGCAGGAGCACGTAAAGCCGACCTTGGGGATACCGCAGTGGTTGCAGGACTTATCATTCTTGCCATTCACGGTGGCAGCGTCCTCAACTAGACGTCGCGCATTCCTTGGGCCAGTCTCAGTCTGGGACTTTGCCACGTTAGCCTGGCTCAAGTCCTCCTCATGGCGATAGGAGGAAGATGAGTCCAAGTACTGTTGATAAATACATTTTATTATTGTCGAAAAGCTAAAAAAAAGGATCTTTTTTACCTGTCCTTTGGCAGGTTGGCGATTAACCATGGGACTGCTGTTGAAAAGAGGTTTGGGCGTTGATTCATTATCAAAGTTATGGGTGTCCAAAGAACTCTGGCTCTGTGTCAAGGCCTTGGCTTTAGATTGAAGTTTATTGTAGAGAAAGGAAGAGTGGGACAGATTTGGCGTGGAGTTCAGTATCAGATCACTAGGGAATTTACAAAAAATTGAATTGATTATTAATTAAAGTTGGCATTAGAAATGTCTATGGCACTCCCAACCTATCAAGCTTGGCCCGCTTGCTAGCCGGGGGCTTTTCTCTGGTCTGCTCCTGCGAATTCTCCGGTGAACCTTCTTTCATTTCCCGAATGTCTTGACTCGGCGCCTCACGACCTGGCAATGAGTTTCTTGTTGGCTGAATCGAAATTTGTTCTTCAGATTGGTAAATAGAGAGTGGCGGAGCTTGTTGCTTTATCCCAAGGGCTCTGTAAAGCATGGAAAAGATTAGAGAAATGTCAATTTTACCTCTTTTGGGGCTAACTTACCCCTTTAGCAGTTTGATATTAAGCTGGCTCTTCTCCATGCTGGACAGGCAGCGCTCAATAGCGGATGGCCCATTTTTGGATGGAATCGGCGCATTTTCTTCATCCAAGAGCATCGAATGTATCTCTTGAAGCTCCAAAGTGCCGCATGACTGAGTCAAAAGTGGAGGCAACATGTCCTTGATCACCGACACTATTTCCTTGCGCTGCAGTCTTCCACGCAGCTCCTCCTTGACGCAGCGTAAATGCAAAAGCCGATTGTATTCATCTTCCTTTTGAGCCAAAAGCTTGTCCAGTGTTTTCAGATCAGCATCAAGGCGCCTACGCTCATCCAGAAAGGAACAAAAATCTGGGCGTACCGCCTTCACCCTTTCCTGCATGATCGAGTCCATTTCGGTGTAGAGATCCTTGATCTGTTGGTGAAAGTTAGCGTCGCTGTTGTTGAGATCAATACTGGACCTTTGGCGAGGACGTGATGGTTGAGGATCCTGCGTTTGGGTTGATACCGTCTCCGAGCGGCGTGGTTGCTGTGGTGCCACAAAGTTGGGCGGATTGGCAGACAGAGTTGGGTGTTGCTTTGGAGCCGGTTGCGGAGTAGCTGGGGGTTGGGTCAAGTTTTGCGTTGGAGCAACATGCTGTGTATGAACTATGTAGTGTGATGGTAGAGCTACATGTTGAACTGTAGTAGGGACCTGCTGTACAGGAGTAGTGGCCTGGTGGACTGAAGCAGGTGCCATGCCCTTCTGGGTATGGCCTTTTTTCTGCGCCTTTGAAGCGTGGGAAGGTGCTACCTTCGGGGAATGAGTTTTGGGATAAGAATAAGCTAGATGCTGAGCATGAGATAAATTCATAGGAGGTCCTCCCTGGTGTATTGTGATCTTTGGCAGTTTGGCCGGGGGATACGATATTTCCATGGGTACTGCCGGCGGAGTGGGTGTGTTCAAGCTATAGGATGGAGCGGCCAAGTTAACTGCCTGCTCACTAACAGTCGGCAATGTCAGTGAATACGGAGTGCTGAGCTTAAAACCGGGCTGGCTCAGTTGCGAAGAAGCCGGATTTGCGTTAGCGGCCGGGGCAACAGACTCTTTCTTAAGCAACTGTGACCTCTCTGGGTCCCTTTTTATAATCGAAGCATCTTCCGGCACGGTCAGAAAATTAATTGAGGAATCATCTTCATCCAAAACCTTGGTGGAATCTGGCATTGATCGCTTATCGATTGCCTTTTCTGGAGGTGTCAGAGATCGACGTCGCTTTATGGGGCCATCCACATCCATCAAAACGTCTTCTTCCTGTTCTTTTTGTTGCAACTCCTGCATCGGGTTCTTATTGACGATTTCCTTATCCAACTCTATAGTGGCCGAATAATTAAGCACCTCATAGTCGTTTTCACCATCGAACATTTGCTTGGATTTCGGTTTTGAGTTCTTCAGCATGAGGAACTCCTCCAACCCGGAGGCACCGTTCTCGCTATGCACTGGAGGTGGCTTGGGTTCTCGAGGCTCAAAATGAGTTGGTGGCGAAAGGGCTCCAGTCTTCGTTTCTTTTACAGGAGTCAGCACCTCCTGTGCAGGTGGATCGAGTTTTTCGGGCGACTCTTCATTCTCGGTGTCATCCAGGCATATAAGCTCCGGCGACTGGCTGCCGCTGTGGGGGCTATGACTGCGGGTACGGCTAAGAGTCTGGCTCCGGCTGCAGCTACGACTGCGGCTGCGACTGGAAGTACGGCTGTAACTGCGAGTCATACTTCGGCTTCTGCACTGTTCCCTGTTTTTTTTCCGAATCCTTTCGAAGATCTTATCCAAGTTACTTATTGGCATCACAATCTTTAGACCTTCCACATACGTATTGTAGTGCTTGTTCTTGTTCCGCAACCTGCAGGATAGTCAATTTCAATACAAAGTGTTTCAAACAAACAATAAAAAAAAAATAAAAAATAAATTAAATTACCATTTAATGCTGCGGCGTTTGAAGTAGAGATACGGACGCTCGTAGAGACTGTGCTGTTGGAGCAGTCGAATACGACGAAGTGTCTCTGCCCGGCTGATAGGCGGGCGATTAATTGGAAAGACTTTTTTCTTCTGGCCTACTACTCCGTTTCCTGAAACTTCAGACGATTTGACATTAGGCCGGATGGGAGATGGACTTTTTTGTTTGATGACAGCCACATTCATCAAATCGTCGTCGTCCTCGTGACTGTATTCGTCGCTGCTCAACTCTTCCGATGTTATTTTCAAGTCCATGTCACTTTACCGGTACGATCTGGGTAGGATCTAATTGGATCGGTTGCAATGTCATATAGTGTTCCCCCGGGTCAGGTATCTATATGCATTTGGATTTAACCCCCAACTCACGCGCTCCTTTCTCCTGCTCACGTCTGCAAAAATTGGCTCGCTCGAAAAAAGCGTCTGCGTCTGGACTGCCTGCCGGCTGACTTTCTTGCCGCTTGTGTTTTTGCACTTCCCTGACTGCAGGACCCGCCGAAGTGGGCATCCAATTTCGCAAGGGCAACTAGTTGTGATTCTTGCACCTCGACAAGAGCCTATTTTCGGCAAATCGCCCTTCAAATTGTCCAACAAAAAGAATTTGGCGTTTTGCAAAATTTTAGATAGGGTTGTTGATTATCAAAATATCAATATATCGATATTTCCTTGTATATCGTGATATCGGAAATACAAAATATACTTTTGTACTTTTTTTATATAGTAATCTCATTAAATTTCTATCTTATAATTGTCCAAGAGTGCGAATTTTGCATTTACGAGATCTACGCCAATCGGTTGAAATTTATAGGTACAGAGTTGTCATAGCAGTTTTAGAGCCACCCGACACGCAGTTTCAAAATATAAGTCACATTTTCCTCCATACTTTTCGGGAACTCCCTAAATTTGGTATTTTCCATACGAATGGTCATACGATTTAAAAAATTGTTATAATTCGGAAAATATGATAAGCTCACATCTATTTCTTTGTCGCTGTCCAAAATAAACAAAGATTCTCCACGAAACAAAAATAATTCAAAGTTTTGCAAAGTTGAAAAAAAAAACTATTTGAACCAAATAATTTTATATACTTATGTGAATTTATCTTAAAACTAATAATTCCTAATATTTGAAATTGGTATAATTATAATTATGATCTCGTGACTATCGCGATAGCCTTAAAACATTCGATGGGAAAGCGCTACCATCGATATTATCGATAGTGCCATCGATATTTTTCCAGCTCTAGTACTTCGCCACAAATAAAAAACAAAACAATTCGCACAAAAACATTGCCAAAAAGGTAAACGGCGGGATCGAGAATTGAAGTGGTAGATAGGCACTCGAGTAGATAATAGTATAAGTAATAAATAAAATCCGTCGCAGGAGATGTGTGAAATTGAAGAACAAAGCCGTCGACAGAGTTCCATACCAATGAGTGGGAATAACCGATAAGAGCAGCTGCGGATTGATAAAGACGGATCGCCCAACCGTGGACTTTGTTTTTGATAGTAGTGGGTGGAGAAGAGGCGGTCGTGGATCGCGAATCAAAGGAGTGATAATCATAAACCGTAATCTCAACCACGTCACACAGACCTCCCGCCGTCGCCTCCGCCTCCGCCTCTTCTCTTCTCTCCTTGGTCATACACGTGCGTCTACGTGTGTGTGAGCGCAAAGAACTCTTTTGTAGTCTGAGTTAACTAATTAAATTCGTTCTCCAAGGTGTTCCGCCAATCACAAGAGATTGCAAAAATAGAAGGCATTTAAATGTTTTATTTCCAACTATAGTTTCTTTCATTGAATCCATTGAATAACTTAAAGGTTACGTGATTTTCTAGACCTTATGATGTTGAATAGAATGTGGTTGGAGATTTGTATCTTTTTCTAAGATTGTTCTTCAAGATACAAATGGCATTATTCGGAAATGAAAGTTTTACGCAAACTAAGGAAGAGCTAAAATTAAACCGCTCCTCATGTAAAATTCAAACCTTGCACCCTTTAGTGGGGTTCACTCCCAACAGTGTTTACACGTTCGAGCACTCTCTGTCTGCGGTATCTGCCAATTGCCCCACAATAACCACCTGCCCGGTTCCTCCGTCCGGACTTTGTGCCCATCGACTAAATACATATAATGATTCCAGGGGAGTCATCGATTCGATAGCCAGAGGCCAAGGCTGATTAGATTCCTCCGCCAACGGTGGCTATATGGTCGCAATAAGTTGCAAACATCTTTGCTGCCGTTGACTTTCCCAGTCCGTTTTCAGCCGGCGTAGGTTTCAGGTGCTTTTCGTCTATTCCCGCATTTTTAATTGGCCGCGAGTTGGTTTTATTTTTTCACATTTCACGGAAAGTCAAAGTCGAGTGAGTGCTTAGTAGTAGCTTGGTAGACAAAGCGTTTCATCTGGGACCATAAACCGCAACTTTTACGATCGGGCTATCATGGGGAAACCTATAATTAATGTTGAAATTACGTAAAGTTTGCATTTTAATGATTGCAGATCAAAATGGTGTCGCTGGAAAAGCTGAAACAATTGAGACTGATACACCTGTGCATCGCGCTCACCTTCTTCACCAGTGGGCTGTGTCTGAACCTGATTCAGCTGGTGATGCACGTCACCATCAAGCCCATTAACAAGAGACTCTTCCGGAAGCTGATGTACTATGCCTGCTACTCGCTGTATTCCCGTGAGTCTGACAAACGAAAATCCTTGAAAATCATTAGTATTATCATTGTTGAATCCCCTCCAGAACTTGTTTTTGTGGCCGATTGGTATGCCGGCAGCAAGATGACCGTCTATATGGACAAAGAGGACTTTGAGAAGCGTGCGGGCAAGGAGCATGTCCTGCTTATCATGAACCACAAGTACGAGATCGACTGGCTCAACGGCTGGATGATCTGCGACAAGCTGGGTTGCCTCGGCAACTGCAAGGCCTACGCCAAGAAGCCCATTCGCTATGTGCCCATCATCGGATGGGGCTGGTGGCTGGCCGAGTTCGTCTTCCTCAACCGCAACTTCGAGAAGGACAGGACCATTATCACCGAACAGCTCAAAGTGGTCTTCTCCTATCCCGATCCCACCTGGCTGCTGCTCAACGCCGAGGGTACCCGCTTCACTCCGGCCAAGCACGAGGCATCCGTCAAGTTCGCCCAGGAGCGTGGCATGCCTGTGCTGAAACACCATCTGATCCCGCGCACGAAAGGATTCACTGCCAGTCTGGCGCCAATTCGCGGTCTTTGCCCCGTGATCTACGACATTAATCTGGCCTACAGGCCCACAGACAAGGTAATTATTGTTATGCTATAGCTACAGTGGAGATTCATTAGGTGGAAACTGCGCAATTAATGTTTTCTTTTGAGTCTACGCCATTAATGCTTTGACTTACATAAGTTCAAGGGCAACATTATCTTCTCCCATGCAGAATTGTGCATTTTTATATAATTATATAAGCCGATAAGCTTCGGCACATTAGTCAGTATAGTCGATTCCGTCTGACTGTTGGCAGCAATCTAATCATAAAATGCTTCAGCTATCTGGCTAATTATCTCGATTCCAAAAATAATTGCAGCAAATTTGACAAAATCTGTTTATGAGCCCACTAAATAATCCCCTTATATTGGGGCTATAATGTCGATAGAAACAAATTGATAAAAGTTCGGGGTTTTTTTTTAAAGCACACGTTAAAAAGCCGAGGTTTTTTGTCAAGTATTTCGATCTATAAGTCTATACCAATCATAGTCATCATTAGTTTCAATTAAAGTTTCAAATGATTATTTTTTTGTCTTATTTTAGAACCCCGCCACCATGCTGAGTCTGTTGCACGGTAAGAGCGTGGAACCTCACCTGCTGATGCGCCGCATTCCTCTGGAAAACGTGCCCGAGGACGAGAAGGAGGCGGCTACATGGCTGCAGAACCTGTTCGTCGAAAAGGACAAAATCATCGATAGCTTCCTAGAGACAGGTAGCTTCTTCAAGACATCCGGCGTGAAGGAGGTTCCTGCCTACGTGAACAAGCCCCGGCTAAGTTCGCTGCTCAACTTCGCCGGATGGGCGATATTTTCGCTTTTCTGCATTTTCTACTACTTGATTACTTCCCTGCTGGCGGCCAACTGGACCGCTTTCATTAGCGCCCTCTCCGTGCTGGGACTTTGTGAGTTCAGTGATCCATTTAATCAAGATCTTAATCTAATAGACCTTACTCCGTTTCAGTCTACTGGCTAATGGGACAGGCCATCAACAAGACCCAGATCAGCAAGGCTTCGAATTACGGAGCGGCAAAAGCAAGCACAAAATAAGTTTCACCTTGCATTTAGTTCGATTGTTGATAAACTCAATTATCTACACGTGACTTTGTAAAAGGCAGTCCTCTCACAAATCTCTCTGCTACATGGATCAATTCGCGATTCCTCCTCTCCTGGAAAGGACGATGTAATAGTGTTTGAACAGAATAAATAATACTTGAATGTTTTGTCTAAGTTTATGGTTTTACGGGGCAATTCCCGTAAACCCGAGCCATAAGTTTCTCTACGTAGTTCGTAGTTGTACTGTACACCTAAGTGGAAATTTAATTGTTTAATCAAGTGTATTTTGGCGAGCATTGCAATAATTAAATAACCGATAGAAATTTCGTGGTGTTTTTACTTTCGTTGAGCAAGCAGTGCACTGATAAGGGGGAGAACAGCTGACGATCGCAAGCAGTGGAAAAGTATTTTTTGATTTAGTATTTTCTCTATCAGTTAATACTGAAATATTTGTACCTTTGGCGCAATTGAATCAGTAAAAAATTGTAATTTAAAATACGAACTATATAAAATGTATGTTAGTAATTACCTTTAAATTTATGGGTATTTATCACTTCGATAATAAGTTCGACAATTCCTTTATTGCGCAACTATAATAAACGCAACTATAAACTTTGAGCCAAAATACATTACTGTTCAGTTCCTTCATTTCTTTATCTTTCCTTAGTTCTTGGCATATATTTGCTTATCACCATGTCGGACACTTCTGGTCATTTAGAATATTGATAATATTATCAGTTGTAAGAATCAAAGGCGGCGCTCGTTCCGTCGGTTCCTCGTGTAGACTGCCTCCTCGTACCCTTGACTACCTCCCACACAAATACACTCAGCATAAACTCGTCCATATATTGGGAGATAAGCCATTCGGGCTGGTTCCCACTAGCTGATAATAGATGATTAATAGAATCGGTTTATAGGTTTTCGGGGTGTAAAAGATCCTTATCGCCGGGGCCCAACTTGCCAACGAAATTTATATTTCATTCAGTTGAATTCGGTCGTTTGGTAGCACAAGTTGTGACTTCTGGTCTCCAATTTGCTAAGATCCCCAAATATAGGTGAGTTAGTCGCTGTGTGTGTGTTCTACAGGGGACTATCTGAAAAGTGGACAGAAAAAACTTTTATGAAATGATCGTAAATCTAAAAACAAAAAAAGTTTAGCAGTTAAAGGTGGATAAGTACCAGCTTCACTAAACTTTTAATTAGCAGTGTCATCTTTAATATCAAAAGCACCTGGTGATATAAGTATCTACCGTCCTACCTGTGTGTGTTTTTACTGTGCTTATAATTCAAGCAACTCGGTTCGTCTGTGAGACATTGGGTGCAAAGTTTGATTAGGGCCATAATTATTTCGATATCGCTTGCTAGACATATTTATTAACTGCATATTTCCGTAGGGGAATACTGAATTGTTCGAGTAACATTACGTAAATTTAGGTATAGCGATTGCTTAATTTTAATTCATTTATTTTTAGCTTAGGATGGCCAACTACAAGGGTCTGGGGCGACTGCTGATCGCCGTGACCTTCTTCACGTGCGGCTTCTTCGTCAACATCGCCCAGCTCCTCCTCATCGTTCTGGTAAGGCCCTTCGACAAGCGACTCTCCAGGAGTATTATGTACTACCTTACCTACTCCTTCTACGGCAGTAAGTTTATCTAAAAATCTTTTAAATCCAAATGGATAGACTCTTAATTGATGCCCATTTCCAGTTTTGGTTTGTGTCGCCGAATGGTATGCCGGAAGTAAACTGCATGTCTTCATCGATCCCGAGGATGAGAAACACTTCCTGGGCAAGGAGCATGCCCTGCTCCTGATGAACCACACCTACGAGATCGACTGGCTGACCGCCTGGATGATCTCCGACAAGCTGGGCAACCTGGGCAACACTAAAGCCTATGCCAAGAAGATGCTCCGCTACGTTCCGATCCTGGGATGGGTCTGGTGGATGGCCGAGTTCATCTTCCTCGACCGCAACTTCGACAAGGACAAGATCGTGATCAAGAACCAGCTGACCGAGGTCTTCTCCTATCCGGATCCAGTGTGGCTACTTCTGAATGCCGAGGGCACCCGGTTCACTCCGGCCAAGCACGAGCTGTCCGTTAAGTTTGCCCAAGAACGTGGCCTGCCCGTCCTGAAGCATCATCTGATTCCACGCACCAAGGGATTCATCACCAGTCTGCCCACCATGCGCGGCATTTGTCCGGGCATCCACGACATCAACCTGGCCTTCAAGCGTACTGCTGAGGTGGGTTCTCCTAAATCCCAAATCCCAGAGATCAGCAGGATAGCTAATCAGTTTCTTTGTGATTTTATAGACCAAGCCCACCATGTTGTCCCAGTTGAACGGAGAGGCTGTGGAGCCTTACATGTACATCCGCCGCATCCCTCTGAGCGCGGTCCCCGAAGGTGAAAAGGAGGCCGCTCAATGGATGCAGGACTTTTACGTGGAGAAGGACAAGCTCATCGACAGCTTCCATGAGACGGGTGACTTCTTCAAGACCTCCGGGGTCAAGGCTGTGCCGGAGAAGATCTACAAGCCGCGTCTGAGCACCCTTCTCAATTTTATTGGCTGGGCCAGCTTTTCCACGCTCCTGATTCTGTATTACATGGTAACTTCCCTGATTGCCGGCAACTGGATCGGCTTCTTCACCGTCTTTTCCATCTTGGCTGGATGTAAGTTCCTTAAAATCAATATTTGTCAGTAAATAATTTTACTTAATGCTTATTTTTTTTTTCTTTTCCAGTCTACGGCCTTATGGAGCACGCAGTGAATGCCTCCAAGATCAGCAAGGCTTCCGCCTATGGAACCGCTGCCAAGAAATAGAGTTCCAGAGTATTGTATACTCGACGACATTTTTTCATGATTTAATTAAAAAATGGACTGTAATCATATAGAAATAAAAAATTTTTAATGAACTGAAAAGGTTTTATGTTTTTAACTCTTGCAGCTTCCCTTTTTTCTTAGCTTTTCGGGGAGTAGTAGTTTGGGATTTATTTTTCATTATTAAAAATTTGTTTAGAAAATAGATTCTAATGTAAAAATGTTACGTGAATCTTTGGTGCCTATGGAAATGATTTTAATCAGATTTATTAAATCACAAACTTAATAAGAATTGCCTGATTATAAGATTACGAAATAGGGGAATAGTTGATAACTAAAGTGCTCCAAAGCTCTAAATTAGATTATGGGCTAGTTAAAGTAATTTATTTACTAGAATTAAAGCTTTTTCAAAAATTTACTAAAAGGATCAATGCGATCACAACGTTATAGTACTGTTATCTATCGATATCCATCTGAATTATCGACTGCACTCGATATTTGGCTTTCAAAAATTTGATTTTGAAAAAAAAAAGTTTAGAAAGCTTTCGAAAAGAGAAGCGTTTGGAACGCTTGCGGATCGGACCGGAGAATAGGATGTACGAACGGATTATTTAACGCCGCAAAAATGGCAACGCTTGCAAACAAAAACCAATCACAACGAAACTTACATTTAAATTAAAAAATCTACCTAGTTTACGGTTTAAAAACGGTGCCTCCATTGGCGATAAAAATTCGACGGGTCCGCGAGTGTCCCAAGTTAATTTCGACTGTCTATATATAGATCCCCTGTATAGGCAAGCACAATTGCAAATAGGTTAAATTCTAACGCCTCGACATGGGGAATCAGCCGGGCAAGCTCCACACGCATCAGAACCAGGCTGGGCGGCCCAAGAAGAATGTCACCTGGAAGTCTGCAGGCAAGTAGAAGTGTTCCGGAAAGGATCCCATCATACGCAGGGGGGGGGCCTGAAAGAGATACAAATATTTCTCTATTGGATCAGAGGCAGGTCGCAGGCGGACGACGGAGCCCACATAGCATAGATGTCGGCTGGTGGGAGCGCTAGAAATGCTTCTATTTATAGATCCAATCGCACACTCAGTGGTTGCCGTGTTGTGTTCTGTGTTCAGTGTTCTTCTGGTTGTCTGTCCGCTTTTCCGTCTCTCCGTCCGTCCGTCCGGCTATGTGCCCCCAAAAACTTGCTACGTCAAAGTAATGTTGTTTGGATATTGGGGGAATCATTATGCTGGGATGCCACCAAAGAAAAGCACAAAAGAACAAGTTTTTCACAAGAATTACTCAAAAACAGTTTTTTGAAAAGTTCTTTTCATATTCCTACGATTATTTTAATGGGAAACAAGACCCAATTATTTTTAAAAATTGAATATAAATGTATCTATCCGGAAAACTTGTGATAACTCAAGAACTTTGCAGAACGACCCTCTCCGCCGGGAAGACCCATCCTTACCCCTCTGGCACTGCCGGAGCAGCAACCGGACGTGGTGAACCTTCGCTGGGATCGTCCACTTCACGATGGTGGCTCCCCCATCACCGGGTACACCGTGGAGCATAGGCGCATGGGCTCGCCGCATTGGGTGCGGGCCACGCCTACTCCAGTGGCTCGGTGCGATGTGTGCATCAGTGGATTGGAGCCCGGATGGCGCTACCAGTTCCGCTGCTTTGCCGAAAACATCGTAGGGAGGTCCGATGCCAGCGAGTTGTCCGATCCGTTGACAGTGACGCTGCAGCGGAACGCCATCACTGTGCCCCGCTTCATCGACGAGCTGGTGGACACGGATGCCGTTGAGGACGAGCGTATCGAGTTCCGGGTGCGAATCCTGGGCGAACCTCCGCCGGAAATCAACTGGTTCAAGGACGGCTACGAGATCTTCAGTAGTCGGCGCACCAAGATCGTCAACGACAACGATGTCAGTGTCCTGGTCATCCACCAGGTGGCCTTGACGGATGAGGGCGAAATCAAGTGTACCGCCACCAACCGGGCCGGTCATGTTGTCACCAAGGCCCGGCTCATGGTGCAGGCTCCGCCAAAGATTCGCCTTCCACGCACCTACGAGGACGGACTGATTGTGGAGGCGGAGGAGGTGCTGCGACTTAAAGTGGGCGTGGCCGGGCAGCCGCCGCCAGCCATTACGTGGCTGCACGAGGGCGAGGTGATCGCCCCAGGTGGACGCTTCGAGGTGGAGTACACTATTCTGCAGTACATCCTAGATTCCTGATCTCAATTTTAATATTTCTCCGTTAGGTCACCAACACGGAGAAGAACTCGCTGCTCAAGATCGACAATGTCCAGCGGGAGGACCGCGGGGAGTACATGGTGAAGGCCTGGAACCGGCTGGGCGAAGACACTACCTCTTTTCTGGTCACTGTCACGGCCAGGCCTAATCCCCCGGGTGCTCCCAAGCTGAACATGTCCTTTGGCAAGTCGGCCACATTATCCTGGACGGCGCCCCTGGACGATGGTGGCTGCAAGATCGGCAACTACATTGTGGAGTACTTCAGAGTGGGCTGGAATGTGTGGCTGAAGGCGGCCACCACTCGGGCCCTAACGACAACGCTCCACGATCTGATCGAGGGATCCGAGTACAAGTTCCGGGTGAAGGCAGAGAACCCTTACGGATTGAGTGAGCCCTCCGGGGAGTCGGAACTGCTCTTCATACCCGATCCCAAGCGGGGCATAACAAAGCCCAAATCAGCCACCCGGATTGCTGGCGACGAGAAGGACAAAAACAAGGGCAGCGCATCATCTGTGCAGGTTCCTCCACGCCGGAAGACCCTCTCGCCACCGCGTCCGCATGCCGATGCTGCGACTGGAATGTCCCCCAAGCAGTCGCCCAGTGCAAAGAGGAAGCCAAAGCCACAGCTCATCGACAACGAGCAGCTGCATCACGAGATGTCCTACGGCACTTCGGATCAGGCTCTGAAGATGGATGTGCGGAAGAGTCCTTCCCAGAGCAGCGCCGACTTGGCCGCCAAGCCGACGACCGCTAGCTCCAATCCAAAGCTCAACCTGACCCTGGTCACCACCACTCTGGCCCCTGTGGGGAAAACGGCGGAAGTACCGGCTCCTAAGCCACCGAAGTCACCTACCCTTTCGCCTCTTAAACTATTCAACCCGAAACCAGCATTGGCTGCCAAGGACAGAGGTCCTTTGCAGCCCCAGCCTTTGCCAACGCCTCCCAAGGAGGGGCTGGAGAAGTCCTCGCCCAACCGGAAGAGAAGTCTGAGTCCACCCAACAAGAGACAACAGTTTCCCCTTCGCAAAAGTCCCACGCCACCAGAGCCCATCAAATCCACACCAGCTTTGCTCAGGAGTGCTGAACCAGTGCAGTTGGGGGTCAATCAGAATGTGAGGCGCTTCTCCGGTCAAGCCCTGAGCCCGGCCAGAAATGTGCCCAGCTTGGCCCTGGCGGTTGCATCGGGGGTGACTGCGGTGATTGGAGAAAAGCTGCCAACCATAGAAATAAGTGCACCTCCATCGCCCCAAGAGGAGGTACCACCAGTACCATCCCCAGCTCCTTCCTCCCCATCCCCAGTTCCGGCAGCAGCTTCTCCATCATCAAGGCGCTTCTCCAGGACGGCGGACAAACACGATGAAGTGCATACCAGCAATGAGTTCATGCTCGTAGTCTTCGATAAGAACAGCAAGGTCAAGGACAAGGACAGTGAGTATTTAAGGATGTCCCAGAATTCCAGGAAACTATAATGTTAACTTTTGCAGAACAAGATTCCTTTGAGCTGGACCTGGAGGATGCTATTCAGCCGCCGCCCATCTCGATTTCTGCTCCGGACCTGGCCTTCCTGGAGTTCACCAACTTGCACACCACCTTCCCGCTCCGTCGCTCCGTTAGCTCCACGGAGCTGCTCTACGAGCGGGCTATGGCCCGGTTCTATGAGGCCGTAGAGCTGGAGCAGGCCTCCAAGTCGCGAAAGACATCGCAGGACAAGCTGGCCAACCCGGCACCTCAACCGCCGGCCAATCTTCGAAAGCGTCTGGGATCCATTTCGGAGGCTGAGCGGGTTTCCTTCGAGAGAAGGAGCGAGCTGCGTCGCCAGTCAGCGGACATGGTGTCCATGGGACGCAAGTGGGACTCCAGGGAGAATGTCAACGAAACCAATCTGGCGCGCATCCACACCGCAGGACAACTGCCTCTGGAAACTCGGCCCAGTCCCGAGCCCCGACAACGGGTGGAGCAGGAGGATCTGGAGCTGGAGGAGGAACATCTTACTGAGAGCACGGCCGACGACAGCGAGAATATGGACTACGAGGAGGACGAGGAATATCAACCGCCTAAGGAGCTCCAGCAACAGTCGAGCTGTGACCTTGGCTCGGATTATACGGAGAGCACGGCGTCCTCCGAGCAGGACTCCATTGAGAAGTTTAAAATGGAGCTGCTGGCACGAACCCGTTCCCCGAGTCCGCGGGACCTGGAAACCTATCATCCACGCAGTATGGCAGCCGGAACTTTCACTCCCTACCGGGCGCCCACTCCGGAGCAGGCTGCCGTTGTCCTGACTCGACCAGTTCCACTCCCAAGCCCCGATTTCGTGCCAAAGCCCATCCTGAAACGATCCTCCAACGAGCATGTGGAACAGGTACCGAGTCCTCTGCCTACTGGAACGGTCAAGGAACCGATTGCCGCCGTAGCAGCTCCAAGTGCGCCTGCCAGTAATCCCAGTAACCTCAAAATGGACCTGGCGAAGGGCATCAAGTCCTTCTTCAGCCGAGACAAGAGATCGGCCACAGAGAAGAACACGGAGGCTAATGCGGAGATATCCAATCCTTTGGAGAAAACGAACGCAGCAGCTATTGCGGCGGATTTGGAAGCAAAGCGACGGGTCAAGGAGGAGGAGGAACTGCGACGTCAAGAGGAAGAGCGTCTCATGCAGGAGGAGTCCCATGCCGCCGTGGACCATTACAGCGATCTGGTGCGAGAGGTGGGCAGCTCCCACAGATACCACACGCCACTCTACCTGGACAGAGATGAACTGAAGCGGGCAGCGGCAAAGGCAGCACAAGAGACCGATGAGGAGGATCTGATGACCTCCACCAAGGCGGAGATCAAGAAAAGACTCGGCAGCAACGACGACATGCTGCTAGCTCCTCCAGTGGTCCGGGAACGCCGTCTGTCTATCTCGGAGCGCGAGCAGCTCGTCCATGTCCGAGATGCTTCCAGTAATCTGGCACTTCACAAGGCCCCCGAAGCGGTGGAGCAACCCCGGCAGGACTCTCCTGTCCAGCAACCGGATGATCAGCCGGACGAGGAGCCAGAGTATCCCACTGTGCTGATTGTACCACCTCCCAAGTCCAAGAACAAGAGCGAGTCGGAAACTGAGAGCGTCATGAGCGAGATGGTCGAAGCTCGTCCAGATGCCAGGGGCAGGACTCGCTTGGTGAAGGTTAAAAGGGTGATTAAGAGGCGGGTGCCTTCCAGCACTCGTTCGCGCGATGCATCACTCAGTCGAGCTCCCGTCCTGGAGGCCACCCCCTCGACTGCTCTTGTGCTGTCTGCCGCCGACCGGGATCTCCTCGAGAAGGCAGCCGCCTTGGCCGTGCTCCAATCGGAAGAGCAAGCCCACGAAAAGGTGCGCTCCGCTCTGAGCTACTGCACGGATCTGGTGCTCTTCCTGGTGGCCTGCTATGTCTACTTGTTTAAAGACACCCGCCTGGTGCTGCCCATCCTGGGACTGATCATCTACCGACAGCTGGGCGAGGCCGTTAAAGGTTACATACCCGGCTGGTTGCGACGCCGGTTGGTCGCCGGGGATGGCAGCTAGAAGATCCTACAGATCCCATCCCATCCCCTGCTCACACTCACATGCGTTTATCGGTTAAGTTAGTTATTATTACATACGACTTATTTTAAGGTAAAGTTGAAGGTGTTCTCATCCTCATCCTCATCCTCAGACCCCAGCTCATCCATTTACCCAAATCTGTATACGTAAATCTCTGTCAATCCCCTCGAGATTCCCATATACCCATTGCTTGCTTTAAACTTTCAATATTCGGATATCATTCATTCACTTGGCCAGGACTCCAATATATTCCCGTAATCCCGTAATCCTCTATCTCGTAATCCACACCCATCCCAAGTTTTGTTTTTGCCTCGTGTATGTATGTGGAGCTATGTACCTCCTGATGTTATGAAGTGTTCGTTGGATTGTTTGGTGATTCACTTTGAAAATAAAGCTTAGCATGTTATAAATTCGTACACCTGACTATGTACTTTCTATGGGACATTTTTGGCATTTTGTTTACCAGAAATCAGAGACTTCCGTAGGGGATTTGGAGATGCCTCTGGGCGAAGAGCTAATCTGCGAACTATAAACAGATCGAAGAACGCTTATCAAATCCCGCCGAGTGCAAACAGAGATGCTGCTGCGACAAATTCCGGGGATTCGTTATCAGAAGAAAATTATCTGGGAATGATATATAAAGGGGAGATATAATTCCGGGGATCTGTCATCTTCCTTCAGTCATGGCACTCGCTCTGGGCTGGCTGTTTCTGATCTCTCTGGCCAGCAGCTCCCTCGCCCAGTGGCCACCCCAGTTTATTGGGCCACCCAATGGACAGTATCCACCCGATCCGATTGGAACACTAGCTCCGCCGCCCACTCTAACCCAGGATCTGGAGCCGATCCAATTATTGGTGCAGTGGAAGCAGCTGAAGCAACTGGCGGTTCGCTACCTCATCAACGATGCCCAGTTCCAGGCGTTTATCCGGATTATCAACAGCAACGACGCCGTCACAGCCCGCTGGCGATTGTTCTCCCAGCCGGAGCTCATCCTCTTCCTGCAGTGGGTGGATCAGCAACTCCTCGCCTCTGGTGGCGGCTGGGAAATGGAGGAACAGGAACTGAAAGTGCCACTGTTGAATCGCTTTCCCTACTGGTCGGGCACGGTCTATGGCTGGCAAGGATTCCTGAACGAGGCGCAACTATATATCCCCATACACGCCATCCGAGCGCACATCGATGCGAAGCTTATGCAACCAGGAATCTTTACCCAGTTCTGGTCCAGAGTCCAGGGCCTTCGGGTCGTCTACGATCGCTGGGTGGCTTCTGTCGAAGTTTCTCGCTTACTGACGGAGCTGCAGAACGCTGGCATTGACACCGTCCAGTTGGACGTCGGCATCCGGCAGTTCTTTGGCTGGAATGTCGTGAATATAACCACCACGCCCGCTCCAGCATCGCTCCCAGCTCCCACCAGGATTCCGGGTGCGGTAGTACCCCCCAAAAACTCCAACACAGTGACTGCTTAGGGGACTCAGCTAATGGACAGTGATGGGGAAGATAAAAGATCTGGGTAACTTCCAAAGGATACACCTAGGCATTGTAAACAGTACACAATTTCATATGGAATTTAAAACTATAATAAAAATTGTATGTGTTTAACATTAAACTATAAAGGGGCAGAAAACTAATCGCAGTTAGTTGTTTTATGTTTTTTGGATTGAAAACTAACTTTCTAATAGGTAGAGCTACAAAAATTTTGTAGCTAGGTGGGGAGGTTGGGCCTTCCCATCACTGTTGATATAGCCAGGGGATATATTTGCCCGATCCTTCTTCTAGTTTTAACAATAAATGGGACTAACTACATCTACGTAAATCGCAAATCGGACTAATTAAATAGCCTTCTGATTGCTCAAAACTTGAGCTTTCCTAGGGTGTCGGACACCTTTTGGGCATTTCCCGCCTTTTTCTTTTGGTTCTTGATGGGGGCCACCGCGGGCTTGGGCTTCTTCACCACCAGGTCCTTATGCAGCGTCTTCAGGCTGGCATCCACCTTTTCCTGTTTAGCCTTGACAGATTCCTTGATCTACAAGATACGTGTATTATTATTTGAAAGGCTCTGAAGTATCATTCCATACCTGTTTTAGCTTTCCTTGCACCTCCTTGGGCTTCTTGCCTTTGCCCTTATTGTTGTCGGCCACCTTGAACACATTTTTGGCTTTCTTGGACTTGTTCAGCGGCGTCTTTGGCTTCCCTGCCCCTGGGGCCACTTTTTTGTTATTCGCCTTGTTGCGACCCATCTGAAAGTAGAATAAGAGGAGACATGGTTTATTGTTTTTAAAGAAAGTGGTAGCTTTATTTCCTTTCAAACGATATCAAACACATTTCACTTTGGTGGGCACATACTCCTCCTCGCCGCTTCGCTTTCTAGAGGGTACAGCACCTGCCGCCTTCGGCGTGGTTAGTAGCTTGTGGGATAGCCTAAAGGAAACCCTATACATGTCCTTGTTGGGGGCCACGTTTCTAACAAAACTGATGCCCTGGAGAAGTTCATCGTCCAAAGCGGTGCCCAGATTGCTCTCAACCAGCTCCTGTACTAGCTGCTTGGTGTTTTCTCCTTTGGCAAACGAGTAGACATGGACCAACGGGTAGACAACATTATTAGGGAGAGCACTTAGTTCCTCCTCTTTGAAGATACCACGAAATGCATCCAAGAACTCAACCGCCATGGCGGGTAGGTTCATGGTTATGTGGATGGAGTAGGAGGTGGTGTCGGTTTCTAAAAGGCGCTTCTTCAAATCATTCTTTAGCTCTTCGAGAATAAACTGCCGTCCGTCCTTGTTAAACATTTGGATGTGAGGCAAACACTTGTTCCTTTTGGCATTGTGCTGCAGCCACTGGAAGGATTCAGGATTCAGGTCGTTGGCAAGCACATGGCAGCGCTTCTTGGCCGCCGGGACACTGAAAGGACCCACTCCGGCAAAGACATCGTACAGCACATCTCCGGCATTCAGCAACTTGACAATTCTTTCATGCTCTGTGGAGAGGCGTGGATTCCAATAAACCTTTGAGAAGTCAAACTCGAAGGGCACCCCGTTCTCTTTGGTCTCCACCTGGTAGTCTTCCTCTCCGCAGATCAACTCCAGTTGGAAGTTGCGGTAAGTGTTGTCTATCGTGGCAGCCTTGTTGACCACCGTGCGGCAGTTGGGCAGCTTGTCCAGGAAGACCTGACCAATTAGCTGCTTGTAGGGCAGCAAGTGGTCCCGAAGATTCAGGTGTACGATGTGACCGATGCGGGAGTAGGAGGTGAGGCCTTCCTCGTCCGCTGGCAGGACGCTCTTGAGAATCTCATTGGCACTCCAATTGTCATAGGATAGTTCTAGGTCCGATATGATAAAATGCTCCTTGGTGACCTCCCTCTTCTGCAGATCCCCAGTGGGCAGAGATTCCCAGTCCTTTATGGGTGTCGGATGCAGTAGGATCTCACGGGTAGCTTCGAGCGCCCTCACAGGATGCAGGTGGTCCATCTTAAGCAAAAACTTTTTGAGCAAAGGCATCACCCGCTGGACATGGGCTTCGGGTACACGCAATCTGGGAATGGGGACACTCTTCTGAAACCGCTCCCTTTGCAGCTCCTGCATTCCGCGCACGGAGGCAGGTGGCTGGAGGTCCGAGCAGTCCATGTTTCGAAAGTAGTGACGTAAACGGATGGATAAAATCGTTATTTCCGAAACCCTCACTCTGGTCACCATAGGCATCCAAGCACGTGTGGTTCTAATTTTCAGATTTTCTCCTTTTAGATGGTAGGGATGGTGGGACTTCTAACATCTAACTATGCAACAGTTTGTGGCACTACCGTAGGCTTCATTAAATGCAAAAAAGGACCCACTGTACCTTTAAGAATTCCAAAATTCGTTAGAATTAGCTCCTTCCTTTTTAAAGCCAAACAAAATGGTGAGATTCTCCAGGTAATCGATATAAATTCCGCGTTTTCCGTTACATATGATACGGTCACACAAATTTTTAAAAATATGTTATCGCGATAATTCAAAAATATAACTAACAATTTATATATATGTATTATAAATTGTATCTCCCCCCAAAATAAACAATATCGACCCATTTTTAGTCACATTTTATTTTTATTTAAAAATAAAAATTCAATCTGAATAAAAGATTAAGTGATTAATTTTTACGGATTAGCTTTCGTAGTGTACAATATGCACTCTCGCTGAAGATTTTTACAAATTGTTACAAAAATATCTTGTATTTGTCTTTAGCTAAAATGACTAAAATCTAATTTAGGTCATTTGTTTAACCATCGATGTGCAACAGAACTAGGCCGAAGTTGAATGGATTTACAATTTGTGCTGATATTTATAAGCGCGTTCTTAAAGTGCTTTCTGTTCCGGGCCGACTTCGCGTACAAAAGCAAGTTTATTTCCATTTTTTAGTAATCTATCCGCGGATGGCTGGACCGTTTAATTTACATACATATATACCTATCTTTAGTCTGTGGCAGAAACGTACAATCAACAGGTAAAAAGTTAGCTTATGCCAAATAGAAACGACCTAAAAGGGGGTAAGACGGGTTGAGCAATTTAGAAAAGTTAGCGTTAGATTAGGGGAAGCCTTGTCTCCTCGGAATCCGAATGACATTTCTACAATTAAATAAATAAAGGCAAAACGCTCTCTTAAAGTTAGCCGCCTACACCACGGTGATATTGGAGCTTCCAGATTCATTTGGATTGGGACTGGCGATTATCGGCGATAGCGGCCCAGGTACGCCCGGCAGTTGGGGCACGTGTGATGCACATCCATGCAGTCGTCAATGCAACAGGGTATCAGGCAGCATCCCAGCCAACAACTAAACAAGGCAACAATATTGTAATGAATTGGAATCTTGGAGTATAAATTAAAGAAGCTCACTTACCCGAACAATGCAATCAGAAATCCAGACAAGTAGGCAATCATTCCGGGTTCTGTGCGCGTCGTCGTTTCGATCTCAGCATGGCAAGACGGACAGATCATGTGGGTCGAGGTGCGGCTAATGGGCACCACAGTAGTAACAATCGTGGTGTTTGCCACTGGCGTGTAGGGACCCACAGGCTTCACCCCGCCCACAGCCTCTTGGTAGGAGGGTGGCGCCGAGGGAGGCGGCACATAGGTGAACTGCGGTGGCGCACTGCTTCCTGGCTTGCTCATTTTGGTAGATTAATAAATGCACTTGGCTTTCTGAAAGGGAAAATTGAAAGAGACAAAATACTCATCATTCAATTGTAGATTCGTTCTGGCAATTGAAGGCAATAATTGTTTAATCTGAATCAGTTTTTTTTTTGCAAAAAACTATAATAGAAACAGACATTCTTTTGTAAAAAGTATTTGATTGTTTGATTTATACACTTTTTTAATAAAACTAAGTTGAACAATAAAAACATCCAACTGAGAGGTGATTAAAAAATAAGGACTATAAATAGATCACAGCCCTATGGCCAGCATCCACGGCGCCATGAGTCACTTTTATTCTCATTTGGCACAAATCGAATCTATCCAAGAGAGGAGCATTATGCGATTCTCTTGGAGAGGCATCCAAACATATACACCCTATACAAAAATTCTAAAAAATACATGCTAATACATATAAATACAATGCAATAAATTAGATAAGATTAGTGTGATTTTCCCCAAATGTTGAGTTAGGTTGAGGTTTCTGAACTTCAAGGAGGGGTATACTTCTTCTCAGTGTACTTTCATGGAAACGGGGACAGAGCTTAATCATCTAAAAGCGGTCACAGCGCAATTAGCAATTTGAATTCCATGAAGGGAGTGCTCATTTTTGTAATTGGGAGCGTAGTTGGAGTTTCTAGCTGATTGTTGGCTTCAGATAAGATATTGAAATTGGCAAGCAGTGATTTTTAGCAAATATTTGACAAAACAAACACTTTTAAGAGAGTGACTATGGACAATGACCTGCCCCTCATCCAATAGCTGAGCCAACTTTCTCCGCTGTCTGGCATGCAACAGATACTCGCGCAGCCTGATATCCACAAAGTTGCAGGCGGAAGTAGATATGGCCGAGTGGCGAGAACCAGATGTCTTGGCCAGAACGCCAACAGTTGGCTAAAAGCTGATGCACTTGGCGGAAACAACTACAGATTCGATTCAATGCTGGATGCGATGATGCATGTGGGCGATATGCACTTCCAAGCTGCTGAATCAGCTCTGAATTGGTTTATACTTGATTTTGGCCAACACGATAATGAAATTAGCAATCGAATACATCACTATACCGATGTTTCCTAATTTTCCGTGCCAAGATAACAAAAGCCCGGACTGTCGGCAGCAATTGACGATTTCCAGCAACAGACACGGCAGCCCATCTTACATATACTATATGAACTGGTTACGTCAGACAATTATCTTCTAGCTCAGATGAATCTTTGCTTCGTTCAGACTTGACATCAAGCTAATTAGTTAATTACCTCTGAAAAGTTTGTTTTCTAGTTTTTGTTTTTTGAGAGTCTTCAAAACTAATTAAAATGTTTGTTAAATGTTCGTATTGTATGTCCTCCTTTTTTATATTTTACTGATAATTTAGAAACTTTTATTTATCATACCCCGCTTTTATGTATTTATTTTGATTGTTTTTAGTTGAAATTCGTATCTTTTGGGCATCACAAACCACAAACTGTTGATACATTAAGAGAGGGTATTATAAATTAGAATTCAGCTGTGTATGTATGTCTGAATGTCTGTGCGTGCAAGGTCTGACAGAAGAGATTTGAAAAGACGTCTTAATATGTATTTAATTTTAGCCTTTGTGTTAATTTCAGACACAGTTGATGTGTAGCCTTTTCGAAATCTTAATAATAATGAGTTCTGTTCAAAGGTGGGTTCCATAAATTCCACTTTGGTCTTAGAGTAAAGCATAATTTAAGTTATTTCACTTTTTCGTGGCCATCAGAATCACTGGAAACTACAACTATCTGCTTGAGGTTGGGCGGCCTTGGGCGGGTGCCTTTTGAAACGGCCTCACCCCAATGCCCCCTCTGCTCCATGTTGTTGTTCTGTTTTTTTGATAGTTCGCGCACATTATCTTCACACCAGATGTTTTGAATTGATGCTACAGATGACGTAGTCGCGCCAAAAATAGCCGCTTTGGTGGGCGGCAGTAAAAAGGAGGCGGGGCGGCTAAAAAAAACAAGAGCAACACCTAACAGGTGTGTTTGTGTGTGTGAGTTCAGGTGAGGCTGGAATGCAAACTGGCGTGTTTTTATATATGTAAGGTAGTTCCTAAACTTTCAATCGCACTTTCAATTGGATCCGCGATGTACCCGTAATGTCAGTCCATTTTTAATGCAAATTTTTTGCTCACGCACATAACCAAAACACACATACACGGGGAGACGGATATGTATCTTAATCTTAAGATTAAGTATCTGATTTGAGCAACGGTGGGGGAATTTTAATTGCCGTTATATGATTGCATTTTATGCTTTCTTACACCTGTGCAATTGATCGACTTTGATATTTATTTCGAAAGTGTCGTTACCTCGAAATTGGTTACGAGAGACTTTTACGTGTTTACTTTCAATAAATTAATTCGATATCCGTGTTACCAGGTGTGTTATTGATCGTGGTATTTTACCCAGCAATCCACCAACTGTCGTCTGGTCACACTGCGAAGGTCGGAAAACATCTGATTTAAACTTTAGGGTGGACGTTGGTAAATGTTTTGGTGCAGATGAAACAAATTACTCCGGACGTTTCCGAACTACAGCCCGTTCGGGAGCATCGCTGTGACCAGTGTCCCAATCTGGTGTTTGGTAACCAAAGCCACTACCAGCTGCACCTGCGCCAAAGGCACAAGGTCGTTATTCCATCAAATAAAACCTCCGAGGTCACCGCCTACCACTGCCCCGTGGAGCAGTGCATCTACCATGTGGAGAAAAGGGGCTGTCGGAGCTTTAGCAGTCTGCGACTGCTGCGACAGCATTACCAGAAGAGCCACCTGGACAAGAACTTCGAATGCCAAGGCTGTGGCGAGAAGTTCCTGCTTCAGCGCCACTTGGAGAAGCATGAGTGCGTGGAACACAAATGTCCTGTTTGCGAGCTGACCTACAACAGCCGGGCTGCCCTAAGGACCCACATGCGACGCAAGAACCACATAGCGGATATTCCGACGAACAAGCTTCCCATACCCTCGCTAAACGCCTGGAAAAAGTTGAATCCACCTCCGGAAATAGTTCCGGAACTCCCGCCTTCCGATCCTATCCCTGAATCCGCACCCGAGGAGCAAATCCTATGCTACCTGCCCACCTTGCAGATAGAATATTTAGAACTCATCGAGTCACAGAAACTGGACAATGAGACCCAAACAGAGTTCGACGACCTCAACGAGATCAAGAACGAAGTGCTTGCACCATTGCTGCGGGACATCGAGACCCAAACTCCAGAGACCCGATGGGACCAGGGCACGATGACAGACGAAATACCAGAGGAGGAACTACCTCCAGTGCAGGAGCAGGATCAGAATCCAGCTCCACAGCCAGCTGAGAGCACCTTCCCGGCCTATCCTGGAAACGAGTCCATGTTCGGTCTTCAGACATCGGCGCACATGTACACCCAGACTTGTGATGAACTGTTCGAGGAGCTCGGCCTGTCTCACATCCAAACACAGACCTATTGGCCAGAGAACCTGCACAACACCCAGCACACGCAAACCTGCGAGGAGATGCTTAACGAACTGGAATTCCTGGAAAACTTTCAGTCTACTTACACACAAACAAGGTGGCTAGACTGGCAGGAAAATGCCGAAGGTGGGGAAGGATGAAGGACGACAACCGCGTCTGCTTATACTTTTATTTATTACTATCTTGTTTCAAAATACTTTTGTAATACAAATGGTACAAAATAAGTCACTTGTCACTTAAAATGTAGGCCGACTTTTTGCGAGGTCAGTGGTGTTTCTCCTTTGACTTGGTCAGAAGCAATTCGGAGCATTGGAAGAAGCAGTAGCTACAAAAGCAGAGTGCCATATAGTTACCTACACCACTTAGGTAAGCTCCCCGCATAAGGAAGTCGCCTACCTCCTGTCCTCCGATGAAGTACACGTTGGAGAATGCGGCCGGGATGAAGAGCTGTGTCGCCATCATGGCGTACAGTCTTTGAGCACCGACTGGGCCCAAGTAGCGAAGTGTCCATTGCTGATAGGCCGGCAGGGAAGTAAGAGTCTTGAAGAGCTTCTCTGCCGCTAGGCAGAGGAAGTTCAAAACACTCCAGATGAGCACATAAGTATAACAGCCGTGCCAAACGAAAACAAAGGCGAATGTCAGGGCGGTGGCTCCAAACTTGGCAGCTATCGAGGATCCCCGCACGCATATCTCCGCGTAGATGTGCTGGAAAAGGAATTCGTAGAGGCCCTCGTCGAAGTACTTCCACATGTCGGAGTAGAAGTGGATCCTTCCGATGCATCGGGGACGTTTTGGCGCTGGGATCCCGTCCTGCTGGGCGAACGCTATGCCCAAGCCGTAGGTGACCACATAGTAGAGGAAGAAAAACTGGCCCATAAAGTATCCGGCAGAGTGCTGCCAAAACACAGAGTCCATCAGCTCCACCATGCGCACGTCCCTCGACATATAGTGGATGTAGAAGTAGTGGAGAGCACACTGCATGACCAGCCACCAAATAGCACTGCGGACTATGCCGCCAGCAAAGCCCAGCCAGTCCTGTGGCTGCTCGCGCCTGGCTGCGAATCTCCTATAGCTTATGATGGGTCCATATGTCAGGCATGGGAAGTACATAGTGTATCCGAGGTATTCAATTAATGTATATCGTTCCAACTCCTCCGCTTTAGCTCGCATCCTGGTCAGGGCGAAACTGCAGCCCCGGAGCAAGCTCCAGGACAAGGTAACTATTACCAGGGCATACTCCGAGTAGCCCACTCGATCCGTCCACCACGCATTCTTCTGCATCAGATTTATGCAGACAATCCATGCGCCAGAAACAAGCCACACCACTTTCTTGGAAGAACTCAAGGCAACCAAGTAGTAGCTGCCAATCAGCGTGGCCACCACAAGTCCCGACGACCAGTCAAGGTTTAGGCCCAGGGCGAGGGCACATACTCCTGCGAATCCGTAGCTCTGAAGTCGCGGCCGCTTCCAATTGATTAAGCATTGAACGAGCGCATGGAGGAGGTAGTAGGGCCAAAACCTAACGATGAAGTCTCCGAAGTTCTCCAACTCGTCGTTGCTGTCATCTCGCCTGCGCTGGGAGAAAGGGTACACGCTCCATCCCTCCGAGAACTGGAACTTGGACTCCCCGACAATGCGATCCCTGAGTCCATATATCTTGTAGAGGCCAGTCACTATGTAAGCAATATAAACGCCGAAGTAGACGAGTATCTCAAACCTGCTCAGCAGAGATCGGTTGGCAGGTTGTGTCCTGGACATGGCTTGGCCTTCGCCGGGGAATCTTCATTCCCGTCAGCTGTTTGCTGATCCATGGATGGAGTAAGGTGTGACCATAACTCTTTAGAATTGGAAAGTTTGAAAGGAAATCCAACGAACCTTTCAGTTATAAGATTTGAAAGTAGAAGTGCAAGATTTCCGGGTTTTCTATTTTTATTTAAATTCATAATTCAGAAACTATGAAGGAGCAAACAATCAGGGGACTTCGACACACGTAATTGCTTAGTCATAATGGTACTTTAGATTTAAGATAGGGAGCTACCTAGCTTGTGAGTTCTCATGCTACTTCTTCGATAAAATAACGTATATGATAGGTTTGGTTTATTTTAGATTATAAACATTAACTTGTTATTATATTCCTTTTTTATGGGAAAAATTACGCACTACTTATAGATATACTTTTAATAAACTAAAGATTGCTTCTACAAACTCTAGTTTAACAGATCGTCCTCGTACTCGTCCTGATGCTCCTTCTTCACCTTCCGGTCATCGTCCGACACATGCCGCTGAAGGTGCCGCCAAAGTGTGCTCTTAGGGATTTCGAAGAGATTCGCTGCATGGTTCTGGGACATGCCCTCGTTAAGGCAGGCGTGCACTGCCTTGGCCAATTTGTCGCGTAGCTCGTCCTTCGGCGTGGTGTCCCTCCGTCGACAGGCCACAAAGTCAGGCAGACGGCCTTGGGCCGACAGGCGTACCTTGTGCCGGTGCAGTGTGGACATGGGAATGCGCAGGTCCTGGCTGATGCTCTTCAGAGAGTCGCCGTTCTTAAGGCGCTCATATGCTTCGGAAAGGGATGGCCTCTCCCGATTGTTTCGCATATAGGCTGGATTGGTGCGCACACGACGCCACAGCACCGTTTTGGAGATGTCGAACCGATCGGCGGCCTTCTGCAAGCTGAGTCCCTCGAGGATCACTGCCTCTGCAGCCAAATCCAGAGCATCGTTAATATCATCCTTTATGTCCTGCTTCAGATTCACGAACTCCTGCTGCTGCTGGTGATGTTTACCGAACGAACGCTTTGATGTCCTCGCACCAATGGATCGGCGACCGCGCGATTTTGCTCCGCCAAACTTTCGCTGCTTCACATCCAGGATTTCCTCGTCCATGTCCTCGGGCATATCATCGTCGTCCATGTCCCCTTCGTTACCTATTTCGAAGGGCGGGTTGGCCGCCACATACTCCTCCTCCAGAATCTGAGTGTCGGGCTCCTCGGAGTCTTCGGCAAGGTCTACTTCCGCGTCCGGATCCGCGTCCCCATCTGCGTCAACATCTTCATCAGCCATCTCCCCATCGGCAACACTGGCCGATGTTTCCGTTGCTTCCGTCAGCTTGGCCAGGGTAGAAGCGCTCTGTGTAATTGTGAAGGTCCCCGTATTTTCCGTTAGAATATATTGACTGCCACTTGTATTTCCATCCATGTGCTCGATGGAGTAGGTGATCTTGGGGGTCTCGTATACATCCAAGTATTCCAGCGAACGGGTGGAGTGAGTGGGCGGGTCGGTCATGACAGTGGCTGCAACTGTACTGGATGCTGGGACCTCCTCCTCGTCCTCCAAAAGGTCTGCCGGGGCTATCTGCAGACCAGTTATGGACTTGGCAGTCTCTACAGCCATCGTATTTGATGAGCTGACGTCCGTGGAAGGATTTGCAATCGAGGGATTGCACTCGAAACTAATAGCAGACTTGATCCCCAGAAGATTGATGGCCTCCAAGAACTCCGAGAGCGACGCGGAGGGCAGGCTTGTCTCTCCCATGTATATGAAGGAGAGCATGCTCTCGAGAAGTTCGCCCCGTATGTCGGGAAGCATGATGGTAGCCTCCTGTCCCGGGGGCACATCCACTAAAATATTTCGCATCAGATCGCTGCAAGTACTCAGCACAAAGAGATGGGCGCGCACTCGAACACCATCCCTGGAGGCCAGCACCACTTCACAGGTCTGAGAGTCATTTCGCAGCGAGCGCTGGATGTCCATTATCGTGGACGAGTGGCCCATCCACTTTAGATGATTCTGGAGACCGAAAGGGATAAAAAATGTTCATATTTATGTTGATAACAACGAGATATCACTTACCATTTTCGTGTGTTTTGATTTATTTTCCAATTTCCTATTGTGGCGTCGCTATAAGAACTCCCACTATACATTTATCAGCACTGTCCCTTGGGTCGCCTTTTTCAACACTATGCACTCCTTTATCACTAGTTCCAGATGAAAAATAAATGGTACTTTGATGTTCTGTTGACATTAAATTAGTAAATACTTATTCGTAGAGTTTTGTTTATTTATTTTTTTATTTTTATTAAGTAGTTCTCCTTCATTACGAAAGCAATCTCTTTCGTAAAACAAATGAAACAACAAACAGGGTTGTCAACTTCATTCGAATTTCCAGCCCTGGGACTACAACAACTGTATTGACATTTTGAGCATTACATAAATTGTCAAAACTGGTGCAAATTGTTGAATTTAAACTAAACAATTCGTACTAATGGCGGCCTTAATCAGGAATCTGGGTGCTCGGGCCGCTGTCGCTGCCCTTGCGTCCAAACATGGTGAGTTGAAGTGCTCCACAGCTCCAGTTGCTCTAATTTGTTCTGACATCTAAACCGTCTCTTAGTGGTGCCAGCTGTTGGAGGAGCTGCTCTACGGATGTCCACCTGCCCACCGACAGATAAGAAAGCCGACAAGCGTGAGTAGCACAACGATGGACCAACTCACATAACTGCAGCTCCATTTTTCTTTCGATAGCTACCATCCGCAAGCCGGATGCTGTCGCCAGGACACATCTTTCGGACTTCGGGCGATATGTGGCTGAGTGCCTGCCCAAATATGTGCAGAAGGTCCAGCTGACATCTGGAGACGAGCTGGAGGTCCTCATTGCCCCCGAAGGTGTGGTGCCCGTGCTGCAGTTCCTCAAGGATCACCACCAGGCTCAGTTCACCAACCTAGTCGACATTGCTGGCGTCGATGTGCCCTGCAGGAAGCACCGTTTCGAGGTTGTCTACAACCTCCTGTCTCTGCGCTACAACTCGCGCATCCGGGTGAAGACCTACACCGACGAACTGACCCCATTGGATTCTGCCTGCGAGGTCCACAAGGCGGCCAACTGGTACGAGCGTGAGATATGGGATATGTACGGCGTTTTCTTCGCCAACCACCCAGACTTGCGTCGCATTCTGACCGATTATGGTTTCGAGGGCCACCCACAGCGTCGGGACTTCCCACTTTCGGGCTACGTGGAGCTCCGATACGACGACGAGAAGAAACGTGTGGTCTGCGAGCCTCTGGAGTTGGCCCAGGAGTTCAGGAAGTTTGACTTGTCGGCTCCCTGGGAGCAGTTCCCCAACTTCCGCAACGCCAATCCTCCCGCCGAGGTGATCCCCCCACAGCCCGCAAAGAAGTAATCCCCTAGTTCGGCGTGTTAAATGGTAATTAGATCAATAAACGAGATCATCAAATGAGATATGTAGTACTCCAAAGAAAACGCTTCAAGGGTTTATTGAATATTCAACTCTTCGAGTTCAGTAGAGACAGTTTATTAAGCTCATTTTCGCATTCATAAAATCACCGAAACATGTACATTAACAAAGTTAACGATTAGGGAACGGGGTTAGTTTTTGGACTTTTGTACTTTTTTAATTTTTGGATTAACAGAGAATTGGTTCCTCAGTGCGTTTCTGGGAGCTTCAAAATGTTCAGTTGGAAAAGTCGGGAAATTATTACTCAATTCAGAAGCAGTATTTGTGCGGTTTTTAGTAGAGAAGCAGTAGAGAAGAGCTCAATTTTTTGAAACGCACTTAGAAATCCGTATGGCTCAAACTTATCTATTGACTTCCGTATCGTTATTACTTTCCATTCGAACAAGTATTCCTCCTGACATCTAGCACCGCCTTTCTCCTTAGACACATATAAAATATTTAGCAAAAACAATTGTGGGTCAACGTGTAGCCCATCTGTCGACTTCATAGCCCCCGGTGCCACCCTTTAATCCTTCAACATCTATTTACGAATACACCTTAGTATAGTCGGGGGCTAGTTTAGTTTAGTTTTTAGTTGGTGAGAACCTAGCCGGGATTCGAGCTCCTTGAAACGTGTGAGAACGTTTTATTTCGTTAATGTATTTTCATTTTATCCGTTTCGTTTGGTTTTGTACAAGAACATACACATATACATAGGTACACACACATAAACATAGTATTACATTTAGCGATTTTAAAAAAAAAGTGCGCCCTCCGCCGGAATGGTGACAGGAGGAGGCTCCAAATCGTTTTCGTTACTTTACAATGGTTGCGTGCGCCCGGCATTTGTGCGCACGACTCAAAACAAATCTCCACCACCACCGCCGGCGGCCTGTGTTGTCCATGTGCTTCACGTGCGTGCTCCTTGGTTTCCGGATGTGGAATCCCCAGAGGTACAGCGTGATCGCTGGACAACAAATTAAAATTTCAGGTGCAGTTGCTCTGTGGCAGCCTGCTGACAAAAAAACAAATTCAACCGACGGCCGGAGGGACCTTGCGTCGTCCTCCTGATTGGCCATCAGTTCCCAAATACAAATTAGCGGGAGCACCCGTCGGATTATATCGATTCCGTTTTGGTATAATGCCGGCTACCGGATGAGACGTACGGCGACGCCTTGCCACTGCTACCGCTGCCGGATCCCGATCCGGAGCCGGTGCTGCTGCTCAGCTGGTTTTCCCCGGAACCCGCCGCGGCACCGCTGTTTGCGGCAGCAGCCTCGTTGTTGAGCCGCTCATGGTACTCCTGGAAGCAGGGCACAATGCACAAATTCGTCTGGCACTCGGGGCAATGGTATTTCGTTTTGCGTCGCAAAATCCGGCCATGCCCGTCGATGGTGTTCCAGCAGAAGTTGCAGCCCAGCGCCGGACCTGGCCGGATGACGGGACAGTGACTAGAACGCGGATTTTCAAGGGTAATAATCTCCCGTTGGGTCTGAAAAGAGTCTCGTTAAGATCAGTTTTAAATTCTCGTGGGGAAGTCTCACCTGCGGAGACGACACCGATCGCTGCAGTTCCTCGTTCTTGACGCGGAGTGTGGGCAAATGCTCAAACGAACTGCTCATGGTGGCCTGGCCGGGATGCAAGTGACTACTGCTCCCAATGACAGAGCCCGAGGCCGACTTGGAGGTTCGCAGTCGCGATCCTCCGTTAGCTGCCTCTGTAATCACCTGGCTCTTGGCACCCCGCTCTATGATCTGTGTCCTGGTGATGGTCGGGGAGTGCGGGGATCTCCTCTCTATCGACACCTCCGACCCGCCAGCGTAGGTGGGCGAAAACGAGGGCCGGCTGCCACTGTTCTGGAGTCCAGCCGTCGGTGAGGTGACCACTGACACGGGTGCCGAGGAGCCAGAGCTGGCGATCGTCGGGGTGACAGCCGTTTCGCTGGACACTGCCACCACCCGTGTGGGGACCAGGTACTGGGATGAGCCGGCCGGCGGCGGCGACCCCGAGGCGTAGATGGACTCGGGCAGCGAGATATGATGGGCATGGTGAAGGGGTGCGGGCGGCACATAGCTGGCACTGCTTCCCGACAGCGGATGCGAGTATTGGCGGTGCAGAGGCGCGAAGGGATTGCTGCCACTCAGCCCGGAGGTAGATCCAACCGATTGCAGAGCGGACTGACGGGGCAGCAGCGGATCCGAGTGCTGCTTGATGAGATAGGGAGTGCTGGACGGCACGCTGAGCAGGTGCGGCGTGGAGGGGGAGGAGGAGGAGGACCCTAGGCTGGGCGCCGGCTCCGAAGCATGCCGCTCAATACGCGGCGGCACAGTGAGCAGGTGCTGGTGGTGGTGGTGGTGATGGGCCTGGTGGGGCGGATGGTGCAGATGATGGGATCCGGTAGTGGAGTAGTCCCTGGCAGTCACCGTGGTAGCTCCAGCCGCGTTGAACGGATCAAAGTCGAGCGTCGTTGCCGCCGTGTCCGGTGATATCTGATTCGTGGAGGAGATGCTGTCGCTGTCCCGTTTCACTCGCGGCTGTCGGGTGAGTACCCGGTTCCTCTTGGTACCCATCACCACCGGTGAACTGGGCGGGGCATCGGGATCCACATCGCCGCCGATTCCTCCAATGCTGAAGGAGCGCTCGAAGCTTCCGCTGCCGCCACTGCTGCTGCTGGTGGCCCCCAACGGCGGCGGATGGGCCGGAGGAGGAGCGTGCGCCGGACTCGGCTCTGAAAGAATAGAGTGGGGGAGGTCTGCTTTTAATTTACTGCGTTGGGTCCCTAATGAGGGGCAGTGAAGACGACAGGAGATGATGTATGTTTTAGGTTTGAAAGTTTATTCGTTTCTTGCACATCGACTACAGTCTAGAATGTTTGTTCCTTCGCGATACTTTTGTTGTATTTGTTTTTCGTTTTTGGGGCTCGCGTTAGTTGGTATGGTTTATGCAACTTATAATACAATCGGTTCGCTTTAAATAATTTATATATATATTTAACACACATAACTAGCGTAGTTATTGGTACTTTGCAATTTTAGGAAACAGAGTTAGTAATATTCGCTTATTGTTTCGGCTATTTCGCGTTGTATCTTCTGATTTGTGTCTATATCTTGTTCTGGGATCGGGAATTGGGGATCTCTGGATCGATAATCCATCGAACTAGTATTCTGGGGGTGGGTGTGTCTGGCTGTCTGGGTGTCTGTATGTGTTCTCATAATAAAAGTCCATTATCAAAGTTTACGTTACTCTATGACTTCTAACAAATCACGCTTAGTTCTTAGTATGCCTTGACACAATATAAAAAGATCTCTATTAGTTACAATATATATTTTTAAAAACTCTATTCGTAATCGTTTATGCCGTTTCTATCCATTTTTAATTTCGTTTTCGTATTGCTGCAGTCTCCATTTAGGATTTGGGTGGTTACGAGTTAAGTTTCTGTATCTGATCTGTATCTGTCTGTGGCTCTGTTACCGATCGCCTCCTGAATATATGTACACTTCTATGTACAAAGAAATCCTTTCCGAAACTAAGGACATTTATGATACCCCAAAAATATACACATACACCCCCACTCAGATATGTCAAAGTCCGGTCCTAGATCTATCAATCACCAAGAACACTTCCCCGCCGGATGTACGAAGGGCCTATCATGAACTGATCGAGCAAATAAAAAAAGTTGGTTATTACATTCACAAATATATAAATATATATACACGTATATTGGGATTGGTACATACATATCTATCATACACATCCGATTCTCTACAGAGTCCAGACTATTGAGCCGCGGATCTCTCCCTCTCTCTGGCTGGAAATCGGGGGGTTTGGCTGACAAATACGCTTATTCTTTAAATAAAATGGATCTGATACTTAATTTAATTAAGCTGCATATAAGTATATATGCAAGTTTGTATATAATTTGGATGGGCGAGCCACCGACATACTGATATTCGCTATTGCAAGGAAGGAAGATGACCTATTTCTGATGCGCCAGAACCTAGCAAGCCCTCGGACTTCGTTCAAATCAATTAGAATCTCGTTTAAAAAAATTGCTAAAAACCAAGCCAGATAGCCAGATTGCCGATAAATCTCATACGTTCTTAACATTTATAATTACAATTAAAGTTAAAAATTTTTGGTTTCGTCCATTGCTTGTTCAAATTACAAAAAGAGAGTGGCAAAAGGTGGAATACTCTAATTCCGGAAGGTTTGTTCAGCTGCTGGCACACAGCACCACATTTTTATCCTTTTTTTTTTTTTAAATAGTTTTTTGTTTTTTTTTTTTATACCAATAGTTTTGTGTACAATCATTAAATGTTCCGATTTTAAGCCTAATAAAATTCTATTATTTATATACAAATACAATAATCTTTTACACGAAATACAGCTAAAGTTACACATACTTTATATTCAATCAAATATATATATATATATATATATGTATATATATATATATATCGTATCTGCACTACCGATTTTGCTTAGTTAACAATCGTAAAAATGTAAGGGTTCAAAACATTAAGATTAAGGAATTGAAGTTGTTACAAGTGCGGCAGGGGCAGGGCGGGATTCATTCCGTTTGTGTAACCCTTCGTTTTGACCCGATCTGATCCTGCGACGTTTAGCTCAGCTCAGCGCAGGACAGGACTATATTATGTTGTCCACTCTGCAACCCTCCTGGCGGTCCGCTATGTACACTAGATTGTTTGCCGTTGCTCTCTAATACCTGTATCGTTCGATTCTGAGGTGTCCGTGTCCACGATTCACGTCTATTCCCGGCTCTATTTGTCCAGGTATTGCACGGGTGGCGCCGTCACCGTCACGAAGTTATTGATCAGGAAGCTGTGGGCCATGCCCATCGGCACCGGCACGGGCACGGATACGGGCATGGCTGATATGCTCAGGGGTTCCTGGCTCCTGGCGGCTGCCTGCAGCAGAGTGGTGCTCCCCCCCGCCACCTGGCTCGAAATCGTATTCTATATCGAGTTGAAGTTAATACTCTGCAGATTCATGGCGGTGCTAGGGTTCACATTGATGGTGCCGGTTCCCGCTCCAGTGGCCGCACCCCCCGCCCCAGCCCCTGCTCCGCTGTCGATGTACCGCTGCCGCGTCATCGAGTGCACATTGCCGGGCGAGTCCATGTACCGCGGGTCGAACAGGCTCATCACACCGATGGCCGGGTGGGAGTTTCCGCTGCCCGGCAGACTGCCAGCCGCACTTCCGATGCCCGTGTGATGCGGCGTGCACATCAGCGAGGGCGTCGGTGTCTCCGCTTGGGGTGGAATCTGCATGCTGAGCGTCTCGTTGGTGTTGTCGTCGCCCGGGTTCGTGGAGGGTGTGGGCGATGGCGACAGGTTCGGCTCCTGCTTGACCACGCGTGCCTTGATGCTCGGCCGCGAAACGGGATAGCCCCTCTTCTTGTACTCCAGCCACAGGGTGCGGTTGTTCACTCCGTACAAGCGTGCCGCCTTGCAAAAGCCTATTCCTCCCGTGCGCACTGCTTCCAGGGCTCGGATGAAGTTCTCATCGCCCTGGGGGTTCACCGAACGCTTTCGCTTCACCACCTGGCTGGCCGCTCCGGCTGTGCCGCCGTTTCCTGTGGCATTGCCGGTTCCTCCGCTGCCGCCGCCAGTGCCCGCGTGCACGGGCGATTGGGTGGGCGTGGGACCCTGGCTGTAGACCGATTGCACCATATTGGATTCGTTGGGAGATGTGGGCGAGAGGTTCTGCGCCGCCGTCGCATAGCCGCTGACCAAGTTGTTCACTGTGATGATTTGCGAGGAGTACGCCTGTCCGGCGGTGGCCGAGGCGGAGGCCTGCTCCTGCTGCTGCTGTTGTTGTTGCTGCTGCTGCTGCTGCTGGTAGTGCAGTTGCTGCAGGTGCTGTTGCTGCTGCTGCTGGTTGGCTGCCGCCTGTTGCTGGGCTTCGTGCTGCTGCTGACGCTGATCGCTATTCGCGCTATTTGCCCCACTGCTCTGGCTGCCGGAGCCGCCGCCACCGCCACCATTGCCTAGAAGATTGGACTGGCAGGCGGGCAAGGAAAAGCGCGGATAGTTGGAATCGACAACCGTCCATTGCAGACCTGGGAAGGGGAGAGAGAGAGAGAGACAGCGAATGAGATATTGGCTGGTACTGGTACTGGTACTGGACTGGTACTGGTTTTCGAACGCTCTCCTAGCTCTAAAGGATTGGGGGTTCGGGTCTGCAGCAAGTCTGAGTCTGGTCTGGTCTGGTCTGATTCATAGTACTTCATAGCAGCTCTTGGATAGTTCAAACAAGTAGGTAGTAGAGGTAGAAAGATTGCTAAGGCTAAATCATTATCATCGGAAACCGCTGTTTATTTCAAAAATAATATTCAAGAAAAAAAAATTTTATTCAAAAAACGAACAAATTCAGATTTAAGAAAAAAAAAACGTAAAAAATAGTTTGGAAGTTTTTTTTGGTTGTCTGGACTCTGTGCTAGCTCTCTCCCATTCCCAAGTTCAGGCAGGATTTGGATTCGGTTTTGTTTTTTCTTTTTTTTTTTTTGGAATACAATACACAATAATAGTTAAACATAGAGAAGAAAACAATGTACGGCAATTTCAGCTGTTCTTCGGCATTTTACAGATACTTCGTTGCACTTAGTCGGTAAATCGGTATGCTAGTTCTCATATTTAGCTTTAGCATTCATTTCTCCAAGCGCTGTGTACTGAAATTGTTTCGAGATGACGATATGGCGTGTATGGAGGAGGGAGGACAGTGATCATGATCGATGAGCAAGTCGGGAGAACACTCTAAATTTGAAATTAAACTGATTGAGTGATGGAGTTGTCGGTCTACCCCCCAGAAAAAGAGACGAAAGAGGATGATTGTGAGGTCAGAGCCATGGTGCCAAGGGTAATTATGAAGTCATTTCCCATCAAACTAAGCCAGCACCTAGTCAGGAGTCGAGTGTCTTGTGTGCAAACTTAAATAAAATCAAATCAAGTTGAACAGCTCTAGCTACAGAGAATGAGTTCCCTACCCGATGAGCAATGAGTTTTGATGAGACAGTGTACGGACTAAACGATAGCTTTCGCCCTTTTGATTCTCCACTTACCCGAGTGCGAGGACTGAGAGATTGGCGCGTCGTGCTCCGATGGGGTTGTGGCTCCAGAGATGTCCAGGGGCATCGCTTGGTTGACTCCTCCAATGTCCACCTCGGGCTTCTGCAGCACCATGAAATAAAAGATAACGATTAGTAATGTCGTTCATGTCGTCCAATAGCAAGGGCTACGTGACCAATTTCATTACAATTTGCATGTGAATGTGTCCGTGTCCGTCGTCCAGGTCAGAGTCCTGCGGCTGTTGTTCCAGTTCGGCGGCCGCCGACTCCTTCAGCAGCTTAGCGGCGTGCAGTGAGTGCCCGGCCAGGCCGCCGCCAGCCCCAAACGACATCTGACTCATCTGGGCGAGACTTAGGCCCGTGTTCCCGGCGCCAGCCTCCAACGAGCTGTTGTGCTCCTCCGCCACATTGTTCCGTTCGCCAGAGCCTGCAACGAAAGCGCTTTAGTTTCTAAATTCCGACAAGCGAGACCTGCTTTGGCTGCGATTCATTACCCAACTCCAACTCACCGTTATTCGAGGATTTCCGCAATCGCTTACGCCGCGTGGCTGGCGAGGTGCCAGCACTCAGGGGCGAGGGTGTCCGCCTCATCTGGTGGTGGTGGGCTTGCGTCGTCTGTGCCTGTTGCTGGTGGTGGTGATGGTGCTGCTGTTGCTGCTGCTGCTGCGCCTGTTGTTGCTGCTGCTGCTGGAGCTGTTGTTGTTGCTGGTGGTGATGGTGTTGCTGTTGCTGCTGTTGTTGGGCCTGCTGCTGTTGTTGCTGCTGCTGCTGGAACTGCTGCGCTTCGCTACTGCTCCACAGCGAGTCCCCCACACTGCTACCGCTCGCAGCACCCAAGCTGCCCGCCGAGGTACCCGGCCCAGCGCCCACTCCCGACCCGCCGCCCACCAGCTCTGTGCCATCGCTGGAGGACTTGCTGTCGGACTTGGTGAGATTGGCCGGGTCCGTTGGCATCTCCGCCAGGCCCTTGATTTTGAGCATCTCGGCGGTCTTGAGGATGTGCGGCAGCTGTTCCTGCGACACATTCACCTCGCCGTAGTACATGAAGTCAACCATGGTCTTGAGGTCATCGTATTGCACGTCCTTTAGTATGACGATGGGATGTTGGCACGGATTTGTCGTGAACAGTGCCTGCAATAAAAGGGCGGTGGATTATTTTGTTTGTATAATCAATCATTATCCTTGCAGGCTGGATTTTAGAACATATTCGCATACCTGAAAGTACGAACTGCAGGCGGATAGAACGATCTTGTGCGCCTGCAGCTGGCGTCCCTCGGCTGCCAGGGTAACGTCCACCAGAGTACCATTGTGCAGTAGCGACGAGCAGACCGAGATGAAGTTGGGCTGGTGGTTGTTCCAGCGCAGGCAGAACTGCTGCACGGACATTGTGCCGGATGCGGATTCGGATGGCTGCGATCGGATCGCTTCCCGACGCCACCTCCTCCTCCTCCTGCTCCTCCTTCTCTCTTCTACTTATCTGCGTTGCTCGAAACACAGGCGGCAATTGAATCCACACTGATAACGCTTTTTATCGCCTCCGACCGTGCCGCTCTATTGATTTTTATTAAATTTTTTCCCTGCGAGGCGCCGAGGTGTGTTGTTTTCCTCCGCTGGTTCTGCTCTTTTGTTTTTGTCTCTGCCCTTGCCTAATTAATATTGAAGAGCCGTATTCTTTTTCGGGGCGACTTCGTCGTCTACGACGCCGGAGTGTTCGTGTTCGGTGTGTGTGGCTGTTTGTGTGGCACTCGGGGTCAGGGGTTGCCGGGGGGTGTCGACTTTTATGCCGCACGCATCGCGAACCTCTGAAAAAGGGGTAAAAAAATACAGTCAACATAAGTCAGTCTTATCTATGTAGTTATTTTGCATTAGGAATAAAGAAACCAATTTTATACAAATTTTCAAGCTCAAAATGATTAATTCTAATGCATTTTTAATATTAAAAAAAAATTTTTGTTTTTTTAAATAATCTCTCTCTTAGTTTATTCCCTTTTATTTTTTATGAAACTCTGTGCTATATATTTATTTTTTAATTACACAAAATATGCCCGAAAACAAATTTCATGAACTTTGTTTGTGTTCGCCGCTCTCTCTCTCTCTCGCTCTTCCAACCGTTGTTCCTAGCACCCTACCACCCTGGCTGCCCTCCCACCAGGCCACTCTTTCTCTCACACTCCTTTCTCCGCGTTTCTTCTGTATCACAGCTGCGCGCTCTCGCTGCTTACAATAACCACAACAACAACATCCGCGAGTTGTTGCTGCGTGTGTATGTAATTATACAGTCGCGAAAACGAAGCAACAAACACCCGCACACTCGAACTTGTACTTGTTGTTGCTTTCAGGTTTTTTTATTTTTTTTCTTCGCTGCTGGGGCGATGCGCTGGCGCTGGCGGCTCTGTTTCTGCTTGCTTCTGCTTCTGGCCAAAGTTTTATTTTTGATAAACCGAGAACGTAAACGTAACGAAACCGAATAGCTGTGTGCGGCGTAGACCTTGAATTTTCTTTGATTCTTATGACGTAATTATCGCGGTCGCCCTCAGCTCCACCACCCCCTTTGGCACATCTCTCTCTCTTTCGCACCCACACAACCGAACGGCGGCCGACGTACTAATCGCTGCTTCGTTTATTCATCGTATCGATATTTTCAGTAGCATTTATTTATGAGACTCTGATGTCGCGCGTTATTTTAGTATAGGCTCGTTAAACTAATACACAAACTATACCCTGCCACATGTTTTTCACCCGCTTTTCCGACTTGTTTTTTATGCCTTTGTGGTAGGTTTTTGCTTTTGTATCCTCCTTTTTGCGGAGAGGGAAAAACATAGACTCCCACAGGCGAGACAGAGACAACAGACAAAATGGCGCGAGAGCCCCAACGAAAATAATGCGAGTGCAAAACAGCATTAAAATCGGTTCCGTTTAATTTTAACTCACTGCATTTATTCGCAGCTTTTTATGCACTATTATTTAGCACCTGTTTAACACTATTTTTCCTGATATTTGTTAGCGAAATTTCTATTTGAAAATTCTTACGTTTTACTTCTTTATTCGTTATTTCGCTAGTGTTGCCAGGTAGTGAAGGTAATGTTCTACTACTTTATTTGGTATTAGCGCGTGAAAATTTCCTGTTATTTTGGTCACACTTTTTGAAATTTTTTTCAGTGTGACCAGGGCTTTCGAGATTTCTGTTGAGAAAGTAAGACCAGACTTTTGAGAGATAGCCACTCCTGGTGGCGAAACAAGGAACTAATTTTTTTTACTAAGTGTGTGCACTCGTTCATAAAGAAATATTAAAATTTTTAAATATTTAGCCGCTACCCACTCAATTGAAATTCCGTAGATCAAAAGCAAGGTGACTTTTCTGAAATACTTCTACAATATTCGTTTTCGCTACGCCAAGCCACAGACCCACACTCCCAGAAACCCTGATGAAAATGGAGCTGCGGAACGACCTTAAAAGTTTTTCCAGTTTTTATACAAAATTATTTAGATTCTGAAATGTGAGAAATATATACAATTTATTTAAAATGTAGAGCTTAGAAAACATAAAAACATAGACTTTCAAAATAAGCTTTTTATTTATTCGCGGTTGGGGAAATAATAACCACTTTCTTCACCGTCACCTGGTCACACCCAGCAGCAGCTGCAAAAAAACTCAAATTCATCCGACTCGTCCTAGTATATGTAAAAAGAAAAGCTGTCTCCAGAATTTCAGATCACATTATGGAGGAACTACGCAAGCATTTGTCAAAGATAAACGTGCCCTGCGGCACAGGATCGGCGGCTCCGCCGATCTATAAGGACGAGTGCGTGTACTCGTACGACAACCCAGAGACGCCCACCGGCTTGTACGTGTGCCTGAATAGCTTCTTGGGTTTTGGAGAGGCCTATGTGCGGGAGTACGCCTCTAAGACGGGAAACCATGTGTTCCTTCACATTCGGCGGGTGAAAACTTTGAAAGAAGGTGCTGACTGCAACGCGGAGATGGAATCGGAGGCCGAGGCCGGGCCGGAAAGAAAGATCACACGCCTAGCCATCGGCGTTGAGGGAGGATACAATGAGTCAGATATGGCCAAGAAGTACGAGATTAAGGATACCTACAGCATCGTAGTGGCTCCCCAGTTGGACAAAAAGCTACCCTACCCAGATCCCGAGTTGCCCATGCGTGTCACCCAGGCTGTGGAGGCCATTTTGGCGGCCGATTCGGCCATTTCTAAGCTGGAGAAGGCCACGCTGATGGGTAAGCACATTTCTTGGTCTATTTGCCTGCAACCGTAATGAGTCCTTCTTCTACAGGCACTTGGGATGGTGAGGTGCGACAGCCCTCCAAGTACGCGGAGGACCTGCAGCAGCTGGATAATGGCAAGAAGATACCACCTTCCGGCTGGCAATGCCAAAAGTGCGATCTGACCAATAATCTTTGGCTCAACTTAACTGACGGCGCCATTCTCTGCGGCCGGAAATTCTTCGACGGTAGTGGAGGCAATGACCACGCCGTGGAACATTACCGTGAAACGGGCTATCCGCTGGCCGTTAAGCTGGGAACCATTACTGCCGACGGCAAGTCTGACGTTTTTTCGTATCCAGAGGACGACATGGTGCTGGATCCGCACTTGGAGCGTCACTTGTCCCACTTTGGCATTAACATGGCGGCGATGAAGAAGAGCGAAAAGTCGATGGTGGAGCTGGAGCTCGACATCAATCAGAGAATCGGGGAGTGGTCGGCGCTGACCGAAAGCGAGAGCGAGCTGCAGCCTCTGGCCGGACCAGGATACACGGGCATGAAAAATCTGGGCAACTCGTGCTACATCAACAGTGTGATGCAGGTCCTGTTCGTCATCCCAGACTTCCAGCAGCGCTTTGTGGGCACCGGCGCTGAGCGCTACTTTAGTCAGTTCCCCAACGACCCGGCCAACGACTTTAATATCCAGATGGCCAAGTTGGGAACGGGCCTGCAGTCCGGAAAGTACAGTAGCATTGCTGCTAACACTCTGGACACGGAGCACGCCACGGGTATTTCCCCAGCCATGTTCAAAAACATCGTGGGCAAGAACCACCCAGATTTTAGCACCAAACAGCAGCAGGATGCTAACGATTTCTATCTGCATTTGCTGACCTTGCTTGACAGGAATTCCAGGAATCAGTCGAATCCAGCAGATGCCTTAAAGTTCTTGCTGGAGGATCGTGTGGAGTGCCTGGCCAGCCGCAAGGTCAAGTACAAGACTCGTGAGGAGTACAGCTTCCGACTGCCGATTCCGCTGGAAAAAGCAACGAACTTGGATGAGGTGAAGGAGTTCCAGGAGCGGGAGAAGGCGGCGCGTGAGAGCGGCCAGCGTTTTGTGGAGCGAGACATCGTCAGACACAAGGTGCCTTTGCAGGCTTGCTTGGAGCGCTTCTTCGGCCCAGAGCTGATCGAGCAGTTCTATTCTACTGCCATTGAGGGCAAAACCAATGCCAGGAAAACCACGCGACTGGCCACAATGCCCGACTGCCTGATGATCCACCTTGGAAAGTTTACCTTGGGGGATGACTGGGTGCCCAAGAAGCTAGATGTTTCGGTGGACATGCCTGATCAACTGGATCTGAGTAACTGGAAGTCCGCTGGGGGACTGCAGGCTGGCGAAGAAGCCCTGCCAGAAGCGCCGACGGAGGAAGTGAAGTTCGTTTTCGACGAGGCAGTCATTTCGGAGCTTCTGACCATGGGCTTTCCGCCAGAAGCCTGCAAACGGGCCTGCTTCCACACGAAGAATACCGGACTGGAGGCCGCCTCCAACTGGCTGATGGAACACATCGCCGATGAGGATATTTCGGAACCGTTTGTAGTGCCCAACAACAGGATTGGCGACTGTGCCGCCGAGCAGTTCGTGGCCAATCCGGAGAGCCTGGCCATGCTGATGAGCATGGGCTTTGATGAGCGCCAGGCGGTGGCTGCTCTGAAGGCCACCGATGGGAATGTGGAACGGGCAACCGACTGGATTTTCTCGCACGCCGACTCCATTGGCGTGGAAGATGTTGCACCCACCCCCGCCGCCCCAGCCTCGTCGGCGGGAAATAGTAAGACCAACTACAGAGATGGCGGCGGAAAGTACAAGCTGGTGGCATTTATCTCGCACATGGGCACCTCCGCTCAGGTGGGCCACTACGTGTGCCACATTCGCAAGAAGGGCGAGTGGGTCATATTCAACGACAGCAAGGTGGCCAAGTCGCAGAACCCGCCAAAGGACCTCGGCTACCTGTATCTCTACATGCGCGACGAGTAGCCAGTCGGATCTCAAATTCAGTCCAAAACATAAGTTTCCTTATATTGCCCATTTTGAATATTATTATACGCCCTGAATACGGAAATTAAGAATAAAATACATTTGCTACACAAAGACTTTATAATCATTGAATTCTTGGAATTGCAAGTGAGTCTTTGGTGACTCATTCCGGAACTAATTTAGCCCCCAAAGAAATATAAATATATTATAGGCCAGTTGTGCCGCTTTGGTTTGAATTTTATTCAGTTTTCTTGGGACGCGTCTGCTTTGGAATGGAAGTTAGCTCCTGGATGATGGCATTGAGCCGATCAGCAAAGGCCTGGAATGAGAACTTCTGCTGGACGCGCTTGTGGGCCTGCTCGCCCATCTTCATTCGCAGTGGCTCGTCCCGGAAGAGCTGGTACATAGCCCCGCCGAAGCTCTTCGCCTGCTGTTCGCATAAGAAGCCCGTGGAAGTGTGCACCACTGTTTCCGTTGGCCCACCGCTATTTAGCGCCACCACCGGCTTGGAGCAGTACATGCCCTCCAGCGGCACAATGCCAAAGTGCTCATTCTCGGGCGTGTACAGCAGACAGTGGGCGGCGAATAGCAGGCGGCACTTCTCCTCGTCTGTGGGTGATCGCAGCAGGATGACGTGGTCCTGCAACTTTAGTTTCTCCACGAGTTTCTCCAGTTCCGCGAAGTGCTCGACGTTCTCCAGGCAGCGGGTATCATAGCCTCCGGCAATGATTAACCGACACCGCTTAAAATCTATGTCCGGCAGGAGGTCTGCAAGGAGGCGAAGGGAGTGCAAGGCCAAGGCGTGGTTCTTCTTCCTTTCGTAGCGATTGATGTCCAGATAGATAAAGGAGTTTCGGGGAACCCTCGGGTGCACGGGCTCGTCCAGGATCTCCGCCCTCTGGTCCAGCTTCTTCTGCATCTGATCGAAGTATTGGGTGTGCAGCGAGGGATACAGTACGTCTGGCACCGTTTTGAGGCGTCGGAAAGTGTCGCGAAACACCCGCAGGGTGAACTTGGAGTTGACCAGCACTTTGTCCGCCAACCCGATGGTGTGCTCCTCCAGCCAGTTGATGGGAAAGCGGTACAATCGCTTTAATAGCCCCTCCTGGGCGCTTAACAACTGATCAGGAAAATGGCAGTAGAATAGAACCCTCGGACGATGCTTAGCGAGTCGCAGAACCGGAATGCACACGGAGATCAGGTCGCAGATAACCACGTCCACTTCTTCCCGTTGCGGCATGAAGAAGCTGGCATAGATGGCAGCGTACAGCATACGGAAATAGGCACAAAAGGCATAGAATCTTCCGAAGAGCTTGCGTGGCAGCCAGTCGCCGATGACTTTTACGGGGAATGTCCCATCCGCCGTCTCCTTGAAGCAGTGGGTGCTGTCGTGGTGGTTCGTCAGGAAGCTAACATTATGACCTCGCTCTTTGAGGGCCAAAGCTGCATCCACCACCAAACGCTCGGCTCCTCCGATTCCCAGATCAGGATGAAGGAATAGAACACGAACCATGATGAGGGCACAAAGTTAAATACTTTCTTTTGACAAACAATTTTAGAATAAAATAAACTACGAAATGGGAAGGACCCTTATCTTTAACAAGAGGTCAGAATTTTGTCATTATTTAAGGATATTATTTTATATTTAAATATTGTTCAGCTGACTGGTTAAGTGTGACTGTCTTCGTGGAACATTTAGATCATTTTTTAGAACAAGTTATCCAGAACTAGTCATGATTGATATTTTTCAAAATTTTAGAATAGTTTTCTAATTATTTCTTTAGTTAAAACCACATTTTATAAATTTAAAGTTTAGCAGATTGTTTAATAAAATAAACTTCCTCTTATTTACAAGAAAATGACATGGAAACAAAAATTTGTATTCTAATTCTTTTTTATCTGGTTCACAAAATCATATACTTAAGGTTTTTAAATTTAGGTTTAAGGACTCAATTTTATTTACGCTACGATCTCCCTAGAAACTTCCTTGCCCTTTCCAACCCTAGAACCCCACAGCATTTGGCAACCCTAGAACACATGTTGACAGCGCCTGTTTATGGCGTTACGGCGTTTTTTAGCCCCAATAAGCCATCGCTTTCGGTCCGTGTTTCTGCAACGAACGCATTAAATTTTCCGTGGAATCCAGAATCCCAGCCAGAATACCCACAATTACCGGCAGTGCAATAGACCAGGTGCTTCACCATAATCCACATGCGGCCGATCACCATCCAACCATAGGCATGCGTCGCGCCGTAGCGCCAAGCCCGCTCTTATTGTTGCTGTTATCCGCCAGGCATCTTAATATCCAGATCCACCGTGTAATAATCGTCCTAGTCTCGCGCACCGTGCAAATAGCAACAAATAAGTGGGGTGAGCGTGTGTGTGCCCCAATTGGTTTAGCAACAAACACGGCGCGGGTGATGCATACCAAGTGCTGAGGCCTAGAGAAGCAACCCAAAGAAGAAAAAAATTTAGGCAGCCAATAACGAGAGCTAATCAACGCCGCCGTTGCTGACGCTCTTCGGCGTACAACGATTCCATATTCAAAACAAACACCACCACCACCCACCCAGCCAGACAGTCAGCCAGCCAGCGAGCAAGAACTAGAGCCACGTAGCCGCAACGTTGCCACCGCCACCGCCAAAGCCGCCGCCAAGATGCCCAAAATCTATGTGAAGAAGCCCCTGGCGGGACTGGTCATACGGAATCGCGCCCACAAGAGCAGTATCTTTACGGTAAGTGTAGCCTCATGGCGATAACCCTTATCACTGGCGAACCTGTCGAACGCCATGAATCAGCGAGGCGCAGACAGCGTGTGCTCCGAACAGCGATTTGGCATTAAGTTTAGACGTAATCAGGCACTATGAAGCGATTTTGGATCGGTTGGTTTAACATGTTTAGGGGGGTTTTTAATGTCAATAATTATACTAGCTGGCAATCTTCATGTTCTTATTCATAGCAGTTTGAAAACAAATTGCAATGACTAATTTGAAATATAAAAAATGTGTTTGTTAAGGTCGCTTGTAATCTTAATAAATATTTTCAAATATGTATATGCGAAATAAGTGCGCACATTATTTTCGATTATAATTAATTTTCTTCCTTATAGCACCACGCATACCTATAAAAAATTGCTAGTTCCACCTTAAAAGGTGGGAACTGTGACTAACATCAGGCGATATCCGGCTATTTATCGCCTGGTTTTCCCTAAATCATCAAGGCCCCTCCAAAAGGGCAATAATTTGTTTAAAGCTCTGCACTGAAATCGAAACCCAAGTGCAATTATGCCATAAAAAGGCCTGCGCCCGTGTCTGATAAGAGCGGTGTGTGGTGGTGGCTCCTCTTTAGCAACTCCACTCTAGTTCCATATCCACATCCACATCCATCCGAATGTGTGTCACCGGCACCGCGGCGATGGCGTAATCAATTCCCAACATCGGTGACCCCTCTCCGCAGACGAACCACTTGTGGTTGACTTTCGATTTCATGGAGAAGCTGTTCAGTGGGTTCTCGTTTCTTGCCCGCTGCTTCTTGCTACTTGCCTCTTGAGTGTTTTTTTCGGTTCTTGCTTTTCGGGCATTGAACTGCCAGCTGCCTGGTTTGTTTACATCTGACTGGCCCTTGTTTTCCCAGCGCTAACGATCGCAAATCACTGCTCCAACTTACCGCGCGTGTATGTATTACATTAGCCACAATTACATTCCACCACCCTGGCAGCCTGGGCCGGAGAATTAGGAGCAGTAGCGGTGAGTTAGTGCGTGGGAGACCTCCTCCTCCGAGTTAACCCATTTCACAGGCCAATCCCATAACCAAACCCATTACAACTCGCTCATGCATATTTAATGCAGGCGCCTGAGACTTCTGGCTAGGCTCAAATGATAATTAGCCGCAGGTGCGAGGTGGTAAGAGGAAGTGGAGTTTGTTGACAGTCCGGTGGTCGCCAAACCCCCGGCTCTATGCAACAGATTTTGGGTTTCCGGTGGAAGCTTGTGACGCCTGCGCTGCCTAATTATATGCGGCCACCGCGATGATTAGTGGAGTGGAGTTTGCAGGTGACCTTGGTAACCCCTTAATTACCGCACCAGACAGCCATTACATTGGATATCTTGCCCTGGGGATTTTAGGGGCAAAGAGCTACAATGTAACTTAATATTATTATGTAAAAAAAATAAAACAAATTGTAAAGGACTGCCACAAAATGTTGCCAGTGGAGACAGCCACACTGAAAATCTATTTGTTGGTTTTCAAAAATTTCCTTCCGAAAATATCCCTCTAACTAAGCTTTTTGGCCCCTAATCGGAAATAAAAGCCCCTTCATTCATAAAATACTCCGTTGGGGCGCAGAAGCGAACAGTTGCCAAAGTCAAAAGCAAAGTCACATCAAGAATTGGCAAAAGAGAGAGAGAGAGGAAAATTCCTGCTTTCTGTGAAAGCTCTGCCTCTCTCGATGGGCTTCTCGGAAAATTGAACGCCGGGTGCGCGAGCACTAGAAAATGAGAAGATGGGGGAAAATGTGGCATGCAACAATGCAAGGGAATGCAAACAAACAAACAGGCAAACAATGCAAAAAGTCCAGCCCGTGGTAATTGTTATGGGAAATTTTTGTGCACGCGAGAAAGCAGGTTTTTGGAGCAAATGGGCGACGAAAGTGAAACAGAAATCGAAGTTGCGAGTGAAAGTAACGGGGATTAGGAACATTCTGTGGGTGGGAGAGGCCAGAACCACATGAGGGACAAGTGTGATGGGAATTCCTGGGAAAATCCTCTCTTAAAAAAAATATATTATTTATTCTAAAATATCGGACATCCTACAATATTTAACTGCTTAAATATGCAAGAACTGTGTGGATTCCCGAGAGCCGAGAGAACTAGAAGAACCATTAAAAATACCAGAAAAGCTTTCACACATTTTAAGCTCTGGTGGGTCGCGTGTTTTTGGCCAAAAACTGCATAAAGAAAATGCTCATTGGCCAGGCCAGGGTGGCGAGTGAAAAACAGACGCTTTTCCAGCTGAGCACGGAGTACGACGCAGCATGTGGAAAAGCGCACAACATTCGCGCACCTTTTGTCGCGCGTTGTGTACCAAAATAATCTAAACTAAACTATAATTTCCACACGTTTTCTTCGGATTCGTTAGTTTTTTCGTTTCGTGACGTCGATTTAATGTCCGTCGTCGTGTTGTAGTGGTTGTTGCTGTTGTTAATTATCCGTTCAACATGTGCAATTAAATATATATAGCCTTCCGAGAATATAGTATCCAAATAAACCAATTTCCCTTGGAAAATTCCGTGAAAAAGTTGAAAAGTGTGTGCCAAGTATTAGATCTGAGAATGAAAACGAAAACTCAAGAGCAGTAATTGACAAAAAAAAAAAAAAACTGAACTTGAAATGCTTCCCAATTTACTGGGACTGGGCCACTCAATTGACGTGCTTTTTGTCTTTTTTTTTTTTTGACGATGCTTTGTTGGTTTTTTGCTTTCAGCGCCTCCTTCTCACCACCACCCACGGAAAACTGTCCCGTTACGCAAACTGTAACTGTACTCACACTCTTGTTGTTGTTGTTCTCGATTCTATTATGCCTTTGTCTTGTATCTGTATCTTTCGGATACGTGCTCATGAGATCAGACTATATGTGGATATTTTTCTGGCATGCTTGTGGGCGGAGGATTTCCCTTTCAAAGAACACCGTCCTACCATCGTCCTGCTATCGTGCCAGGGATTTTCTTTGTTTTTCTTTTCGTTTCGTGCTGCTGTTGACGCAAAGTTCGTGAAAGGAGAGACCCAAAAAATATATTTAATTTTTCCATTATTTAACTTTGAATAATTTATTTAAATTTCAAGTATACAAAGTATACATTGTTTGTTCCAAACTGACCTTTTTCCTCTGTGTACACTGTACACTGCCTTGTAGAAGAAGGTCACCCGCACGCCCAGCGATCCTTTTAGCCTTCCTTTGGCTTACTTTCCCTTGACCAGTACTCTCCTGTTTAATGTCCTGCGAATTTCGCATAATTTCAAACGTATTTAGAGCTCGTAAAGGAGATTTTTACGACCTACGGTGGGTTTCTGGTGGGGGCACCTCCGCTTAATAGCATTTCTCCAGTCCCGAGATAACTCCCACAGATTTCCAGCTTTAAAATGGGATTCATAGGAATCGGACTTACTTGGAAGATGGTGGTTTCCCAGCAGTCCGTAGAAAATAAAGGCGCAAAAGTTCAATAAACTTTCGTTGGCAAATTTTCCACGACACTTTTCGTGTGGGAAAGCGAAACGGAAAAAAGACTGCCACGCATAAATTTGTATCCCCATCCCGTGCGGTTCTGGATGGCGGATTGAGTCCCGAAGCCACGGCAAATATTTGTTCAGTCAGCGCCGCTCTAATACCAATCAATTATGGCCAAACTTTGCCACACAAGTGGTGCTGCGGAGGTCCTGTGGAGTGGAGACATCCGTCTTATGGCAAGCCGTTAGATAACCCAGTGGCATCCATAAATTATATTTCCCTTCAGTTAGGAGCATTGTTTGCTTTGGAGCTGCGCAGAGGTCCTTTTGTCGGAGCCAGGCCATTGTCTCCATTGTTTTTAAAATACTGCATCGGGAATAATGGAATTGTAACCTCAAAACACATCCGTGTATCCTTCCCTATACAAGGACCCTCTGAAGCAGTAGTTTTAACCTTTTAAAGTCGACTTATCTTCACTTTATTTTTTCAAGCCAACAAAATTCTAAACAAAATTGGCCAAAAAGAATCTTGGCCCAGAGCCAAGCCTCCTCCATTCAGTCGCTTCCGCTGTCTCCTTATGCAAATTAACTGCACGGCTTCCTGTGTGATGCAGTCCTGTCGTGTAATAGTCCTTATGCCTTGTTGCTTCTGCCGTTGTTGTTGTGTCAACACATTTTGGGCAACAGTTCAAGAATCATAAATTTATTAAAATTGCTTGTGTTGCCAAACGAACCGCGCCGCTGCTGCCCTTCCGTGTTTGTCACTCCTTGGTGCTTGGTGCTTGGTGCTTGGTGCGGCATGCAAGGTCATCCCCGGCGGCGGTGGCGATGGTGGTGCTCGGAATCGAATTTAAATTCGGATCGGGTTAGCGTTCGGATAGGGAGGTTCAGGAGGTGGTGGCTCAGTTCTGTGGTGCATCATCGCAGCTAATCAATAAGAGACACCCCATCCACTTGGCAATTTTCTATGCCATTTGTGCTGTTTTCGGCCTCTCTACTTTTTTTGTGACGAAATCTCTTAACCCTTTTGCGCCAATGTCCGTCTGGTTGGGGTTTGTTGGCATGTTTTTGCTGAATGGACATCGGGCCTGCAAGGCAATTTTCATTATCTGACAGTCAGAATCTGTGGAGCTCAGCAAAATCAATAGAGGGTACACAAATAAGTCATGTAGTTACTGCTTTCCTGGGTGAACTTTTCGATTCGAAAACTAAGATTTTTAAGGAATTTATAGACGGGGATAGATCTACTAATCCTTTAAGATATCCTGCTTAAGAATCGGTTGATTATTGGCCAGTATGTGAGCTTCTTTTTAGACCATATTGCCTTTCTCTACATCTTTCAGAATTTTCCGAAGGATATCCTTCTATGTGGCTCAAACGGCTAATTCAATTCATTTTGAAAATTTTAAAGGGAAACCCCAGATAATTTAAGAAAAAATCTAAAAAATATTTTGTTTCTAGATTTTAATGCAGATTAATAAAGAATCAATTCACGAATCTTTTAAGATATTCCACTCAAGAATCAGATGAATATTAGCCAAGATATGACCATCGCACGTGTGGTGTTTTGCGGACGAATATGTCGCGCATTGTTTTGTTTGGGAACCTAAGAATTTTTGTAATTATTCGTATATGGTAGTTTTTAAAAAATCAATACTATTGATTAATGAAAGGGCTTCTCCGTGCTCCAGATCTGGCCAAGAGAAATGTCCGTCCGGCTGCGACCGAAACCAATTTGGACGCTGCAGCCGTCGCAGCTTGACACTTTCTAGCCACGTTGTTGACAAACTATTTTTAATATTGAAAGGCGGCAGGCAGCTTCTCAGAGCACTAGCAGTGGCAGTAGCAGTGGCAGTGGCAGGGGCTCTGTGTGTGCTCTGGCACACAGGCTAATGTGAGTGAGCACATTACGTATACGTATGTACATGTAGAGGAAAAATACGTATCCGCCACGTTGCACGCGCTGCAGGCTTTTGAATTGAATTTCAACAGCATCTGGCCCGACTATGGGCTCTTCCCAGTGTTTTTGCCTTCGCATTCATGTGCTTTTTTTGCCTTTGCTCTTGCACTCATATGACCTTGGTGCTGGATGTCATCTTGGGCGAGGGAACGCTCTCCATTAGCCACCAGTCGGCAGGAGCGGGTCGGCAGTCCATTTCTCATATGGGCTGACATTCAGCGTCACACGCGCTTAGCAGGAAGCGAAAGCATGCTTTCTGTTTCTGCTCTTCACAAATGCCATTGCATTTTTTTTTGCCTGTCGCTATTTTTATTGCCTACTTTCCGGAATGGGTTTAAGGATATATGAAATAGGATATTTTTGACGTTCTTTAAGGGGTCTTGAAGAAATGTTTTGAGCCTGTTTCAAGCCTCTGGGATATAATTGCTGTTTTTAATAATTAATTGGCTTGCCAAGAAAGCGCCTCCTGCCAGTCGCAGTCCCACAGCCCACATGGAAGGTTTGCTGATTGATTTGTGAGCCGTCACCTGTACAACAATGTTTTTAATTAAAATTGCGACAGTCGCTGGGAGTTGCCAGGCACTTGGCACCCACCACCCACCACCCAGCCTTTTGGGCCAAACTCTGGTGCGTCTGTGTTTCAATGGCAATGGCACTGGCTCCGTCCTCGTTGCCTTGCGCTTTGGCCTACTTTTCAATAAGCCACCACAATGGAGTAGCCTCTTATTGGCCATTGTCTGGCGCTCGTAATGGCGTTGTTGCGAAATCCAATTTCAAATCAAGGCGTTCGATCCCTTAAGGTTAAAGCATGGCTCTAAACTTAAAACAGGGAATAATTTAAAGCAAAAAACTAAAAAGTCCTTGGCTTTTGAATATTTGATCAGAAAACGGCCTTGAATCTCATCCTTCCTTCTGGTTTTGCTTTTCATTTTGCGTGTCCTGTGCTCCCCTCAAGATTAATTAGAAAAATTGTTGCAAACACATCCATTTGAGGCACGTTAGCTCACTTTCGCTTTTAGCCCAGCCGGCTTTTTCAATTTGGCTCTGCTCGGCCTATGCTTTGTTTTTCCCATTTTTTTTTTTGTTTTTTGTTTTTTATTAATGAAGGAAAAACATGGAAATGTATTTTCCAGCTTGTCTCTTTCGCCAAAACCGTTACGCCATCATGGCTTGCTGTCATTTTTTCCGTCCTACCTCCTCCTCAAAATCGCCCCAAACGGATGCCCGTCCGTCCGGCCATTTTCCTGCCTTCCCTCTTCCGTCGCTTTCCACTTTTCCGTTTGTCTTTGCCCGCTTCTGTCAAGGTCGTTCCTAATGCCTTTTGATGCGACACATGCAGCCGGTTGGCTTGCTTTCCGATGTGGCATGCCCCATCCCTGGCATGCCTCCACTAACTGCACTCAATCCCACTGCCTCTCAACTTGATTGTCAGTCCTTCCTGTTGGGCTTGGCCGGCTTCTAGGCTTCTGGGGACAGGATTCCCAGCAACAGGATTGACTTTCACGTCCATCCCGTGTCCAGGCTGATGCCACGGAAATTTCATTTCGTGGCACTACCTCCTCGAGCCTGCACTTGACCCGATTGCCGCTTCACACGGACGGCCCACGGGACACTGGACGGGTCTGTCGGGCAGGCAGTCCGTCATGATTTATGCACGGTGGCTTGCCACACATCGGGTCACTTTAAATGTGTTCTCATCCGACTAATTCCACGCACAGCGGTCGTTGTCTGTTTATTTTTTTTTTTCAAAGTTTATGCCGCTAAAAGTTGAGAACTTTAAAGGTTCTGATAAGCAAATAAAGTTTATTTCCTCAAAAATAATGGTTTCATAAAAGTTTAAGTATATTTTATAAAAAATATAAATCAATTATTCAATAAATTATTCCATGCTAAAATATCAAATTTTGAGGGAATTCGTCACTGGTATCTGGTTTGAGATTTGTTTTATTTAAAATACCAGAATATTGGCATTGGACTTCATAAAATTGAACAACTTTTATTGAAACTATGACGTATTAAGGAGTCTGAATTATATTGAATTCTATAAAAAAAAAAAAAATACCCACTCCTATTACCATTTTTGTCTTTGTTGACACTTTTGGGCTGACACTGTGCAATTATGAATGTTTTCTGTTTCTGTCGTGCATTCTAAGAACAAACTCGACCCCTTTCAGAAAGAATCTCAATCTCAGAGGTTTGTATCTCTTCGGGTTCGTCATCTGCTGGGTTTTTGTTAAGCCAACACGACTAGTGGCAGCATAATTGCCGGGCCAGAGATAAAAATCCATTCCGTTCCATGTGGCTCGGGCAGCCAGAAGCATTTCCATTCCGGAGCTCATTTAGTTTTAGCGAGAAACTTTCATCATCGCCGTGGTGGAGCTTCATCTACTTGATATGTGCGGCAATTACTTTTGGGCATTTTTTATTATTTGTTTTTTTTTTTTTTATGGCCTCAGCACCAGCACCATAAAGGCGTTCATCCGAGGGGCAAGTTGCGATGTCAACGTAAATAACCTGTACGATCGCCGATCGAAGCATAAAAGGGCCTATTTTGTAGCATTTGAGTTTGCCATTTGATCATCTTAATGGAATATAATGTTTAATGACTCTCAGATTGACTAATTTTTTATAAAAAGCACGCAGAGGGGGCAGTACCTTCTCTAATTCTTTTCAATTCGTCAGTTTTCACCGCAGCTCTGCACTCTCACTGTCGGGAGAATCTTTCGCTCGAAAAGTATCTCTCAGATACACACACGAGCTTCCGTCCGCCGGAGAACCGAGCGAGTGCTCCACCACACTAGCATATTTGCTTTCTGCCTTCTGCTTTTCGGCACTGGCTGTTTGTGAGTCGCGAACATCGAAACGCAGCAGACGTCTTGCCACCGATCGAAAAATCGGATTTATACATAGATCGGAGTGTCGGATATGGAGTAGACATGTTTGTCAAAATTTAAGTCAAGTTTTAGATTGTTTTTTTTTTCTTTCTTTTCTTTAAAATTCATTTTTTTTTTTTTGGCGGGACAATAGCGCGAGTGCGTTTTCCAAATCGCAGTGTAGAGTCGCGAGCCCGAGGACCTTCAAAAAATAAAAACAAAAAAAATCTATAGATAAATTAGAAACACCGGCGAGTATGTTTGTGAGATTGTTCCACGCGATTCGGCAGATCCGAGCCTTGTTGTAGAAACTTGTTAATAATTTCCAGGCTGGCTTAATTTGCTTTTTGATTTCATTTGCTTTGTCGAGGTGCTATTTCGGTTAGCTTGTGGCTCCAATTGGCAGTCGGGTGTTAAAAGCATTACAGAGGCGGCAATGGCATTAAGTGCGCGATCTTTAGCTTTCTGGGCCAAATAAACGGGTTGGTGCTAATAAACCTGGCTCATAGTTGTTGCCTAATTTAAGGGGCTCCAACCGAATTATAATTCTCATACTGAATCGGTTTCGGATTCGGATTCGGATTCGGATTCTGATTCACATTTATGTCTCAAATTTCGCAATTAACCAACAAGCAATTGAAACCCAAAGCCGCGCTGCAAATAATTATTAACAAGAGTGCGGCGTACAGTTGAACTTGTCTAGATCGAACTCCTCCAGAGTGATTTTGAGGAGGTTTTGTGACAAAAGAACTAGCATACCAACTAGATAAGTGTCTGAGGCCCTTTATCGGAGCGGGGATCGAGGAGATATCTTATCTAATGTTGCGAAGCTTATCGTCTTAATCACTTTTGTTGAGACACCATGCTAGGGTTAACTTTCGTTTGCATTCAAGTGTTTTGTAATGTAATCCCCAAATCGCTGCTGAAGAACCAGAGTTCGATGTAGGCAAGTTCTCCTGTGGGAGCTCTCGGTCGCTCCCCAGCTGAAAGCAAATCGCGCGTTTCGAGTGAAAACAAATAAGTAAACGGAAATCGGTTGGCCAACTTTAATTACAGCCAGAAAAGTGCCTGCAGTGGAGCGCAGTAGCGGAAATATTCTGTTTAGCCCGAGACCAATGATAAGATAAGCGGCCCGTAGGAGACGGAGGAGTACGAGACGACCGGAGACTGGAGGCCGAAGCAAGAAGCTGTGAACCCATCCAGTTCGACACTCCCCCAGAGACCCCAGAGACCCAGAGACCCATAGCCACCGATACTCCATGCTAGTGTGGATCCGTGGCAATGGAAATTAGTGTGACAGCGGAACGAACAAAAACCAGAAGAAACAGTCACCAGAGTCAAGTGGAGGTCAGCAGGTGGTCAGAAGTGCGACAGAGGTAGAGACAGCGTCAGCGACCATGCGAAGCGGGAGAAGTTATGCCCAGCGGCAGACAGAGACGCTGGAGGGGAGCTTCGACCTGGAGGAGCCTGAGGATTCCGAGCCGGACTTCGACACCGAGCAGGGACCTGCAAGGGATCAGGAGAGGGATCTGCTCAAGGATCAGGAGCAAAGAAATATCGAGGAGACCGGCGAACAGACGGACACGTTGAGCTTCCACAGCAACAGTTCCACGCCCACCACGGCCGACGTGGCCGATGTGGACGTGGAGACGATCAGCTCCCTGCCACTCTCGCCGCCCGCCTGCAAAGGCAGTCAGCTCGTCAAGAGGCACTCCCCGCTCAAGGACAAGCAACTGGCGAGCACGGACACGACCAGCTCCAGCGCCAGCACCAGTTCCAGCACCAGTTCCAGCACCAGCTCGAGCTCCAGCAGCCAGCAACCGGATCTGGACGATGTGCCCACGGTAAGCGGCTGCCATCGGCGACAATCCCAGCTCTCACCTACATCCATTTCCGATTCTACGAATCCCCCACAGTCGTCGAGGTATGCAGCCGCCGCCGCCCATCCAAGTGCAGCGTTTGCCGAGACGGCGGCCAGCTCGTCCGTTCTGTGTACGGGAGGAGGCGCTGCAAGTGGCCGGACCAGCGGCGGAGGTGTCGTAAGCGCCGCCCATCGGCGCACCCACTCCGCGGCGTCGTACATCTCCATGCGGTCGCAGGCGGGTGGTAGCTCGGATCCACAGCCGGAGCGGCCCAAACGGAATCGATTCTTCGAGTGGCTGCGGGTGACATGCAAATTATGTTGCTGCAAGGTGGGTCTGGGGTGTCTAGGTATAAGTTGCGACTATAACCAATTCAAAATTGCATCCTTGAACTGATTGATTTCATCGTTAAGTGCCGGGAAAGAGAATGAAATTCGAGGGAATTTACTTTTTTTTTTGTTTGTTTTTTATTGATGCGCGACAATACGAATCAGTTGGCGGAATTCCGCCGCCACCGCCGCGGATGATACCGCTCCAAGTGACATTGGGGCCGTTAACGAGCGCAAACAATTTCGCATTTAGAACAATTTATTTTGAACAGACTTTGGGACTCAAATGTTTACAAATATACGAAAATGCCAGTCGCGGACACACGGGCCGTAAAGGGTTAACACCGGATCGGTTGATTGGCTCGGATGACGCACTCGCTGGGTGCGTCCCTACCGGGCATCCTGCAATTATAACAATTGCTTCGGCCATCTATTATTACTAATGCGGGCAAGTCATTAATTTATCCGTTTTTTTTTTTGTTGTCCCCTTGCAGAGTTCCGGAATCGGCGAGCCGAGTGTTCATCATGCGCTGGTTGTGATATTCCTAGAGTTCTTCGCCTGGGGCCTCCTGACAATGCCCATAATATCGGTGAGTTGGCGGATGACGTCATCTATCTATCTTATCTTATCTAATCTATCTCTCTACTTCAGACCCTCAATCGGACCTTCCCGGATCACACATTCCTGATGAACGGCCTGGTGATGGGCATCAAGGGAATCCTGTCGTTCCTCGCGGCGCCCTTGATCGGCGCCCTGTCGGACATTTGGGGCCGCAAGTTTTTCCTATTAGTCACAGTATTCTTCACCTGCCTGCCCATACCGCTGATGTCCATCAACACGTGGTGGTTCTTTGCCATGATCTCAATAAGCGGCGCCTTCGCCGTCACCTTTTCGGTGGTGTTTGCCTACGTGGCGGATGTCACCACGCCCGAGGAGCGCTCCAAGGCATATGGTCTGGCCTCGGCCACCTTTGCCGCCAGTCTGGTCATTTCGCCCGCTCTGGGCAATGCCCTGATGGACTGGTATGGCGATACCCTTGTCGTGGCACTCTCCACGGCCATAGCGTTGCTGGATGTGTTCTTCATCCTGGTGGCTGTGCCGGAGAGTCTATCGGAGAAGATGCGTCCCACGACGTGGGGAGCGCCCATCAGCTGGGAACAAGCAGATCCCTTCGCGGTAAGCCATTATCTACTTATGTGTTGAAAGATAACTCATTCCTTTGTTTGTTGACAGGCCCTGCGTAAGGTGGGCACCGACAAGACCGTCTTGATGCTGTGCCTCACCGTGCTGCTCTCGTATCTGCCCGAGGCTGGCGAGTACTCCTGCATGTTTGTCTACCTGAAGCTGAAAATGGGTTTCAACTACGTGGAGGTCTCTATTTTCATTGCCATCGTTGGCATTCTCAGCATCACAGTGCAAGTGACCCTCGGCTCTTTCATGGAGTAAGTTTTTCAGAGTTTTCTCCCATTCAATGGAAGCTATATCCGATTTTCTCCTGCAGGGTTTTCGGGGCCAAACGCACGATCATTATGGGCCTAGCCCTGGAAATGATCCAGCTGCTGTGGTACGGCTTTGGTAGCCAAAAGTGGTAAGTAAATAGATCTTATTCTCATGACAGATTAATGCAATTGTTGTCTACCAGGATGATGTGGTCGGCTGGCGTTGTGGCGGCCCTGGGCTCGATCACCTATCCTGCCATCAGCGCCTTTGTGTCGCTCTATGCGGCTCCCGAGAGTCAGGGTAAGCTATTTCTTAACATATTCTGGTTCAACGCCAAGTGACACATCCTATCTCTGACAGGTGCTGTACAGGGCATGATTACGGGCATGAGAGGCCTGTGCAACGGCCTTGGTCCGGCAGTATTCGGAGTTATATTCTACCTGTTCAATGTGGATCTAAACGCCGAACACGAATCGCTCGCCAAGAGCAGCGGCAGCCGGTCGACAAACGTGGAGAAGACCATATCGCACCATGTGCCGGGTCCGCCGTTCGTGTTTGGTGCTCTGTGCGTCTTCTGTGCCATTGTTGTGGCCGCCTTCATTCCGGAGGGACAGCAGGCCAACCTGGAGAAGAAACGTAAGCAAGGCGATCCATACATTAAATCATTGTTACTCCTACCATTATCATCCCAGGCCCTGGGCAAGACGAGCCAGTTCTGAATTAGTATTGTGAAATTAATGAATAAATTCTCCATTCTGTGATCCGTTTTGTTGGTTCCAATGCCATTGCAGGTGCCTCGCTCGACGTCCAGTACGAGATTGAGACGGGCCACAAAGCGCCCAGTTCCCTGGCGCCGCTCATCCGCTCCGACTCGCTGGCGCAGCTGTAGTAAGCTCCACTCCGGTCTTAGTCCTATCCCCGCTGACGGATCACAACTGCAGCAGCATATAGAACATATACGTTTAAGCAGAGTTAAGGCGTTAAGAAAACAAAAACAAAAAGGTGTATAACTGTAACCGATTTTGTAACTGTAACAAATGCTGTAACTAGTTTGGCTTTAGTTTCCCCTTCCGCCCCGAGTCTAGTAGAACAAGGTGCATATAGATCGTGCCGATAATAATAATGTTATGTTTTGCGTGGTCAGATCTTTATTTTAGTCACCACATATACACACACGGCAACACCACAAACACCTCAGCCAGATTCGTTTATAATTTATTATCGCCTAAGTAAAAGTAGTCACAATTCGGTCACCGTATGCTTGCCCCGCTTTCTGGCTTCCGTTTTCGATTACATCACAGCATGTTTTTTGCAATTAAATAACAAAATAACTGCCAAATAAAAATGAGAAAGAGTAACAAAGTAATTGTAACTTGTCGTCATCTTCTGATAATGCGATAATCCAGCACAATAAACACATTTTCCACGCCACACACATTTTTAGTTCAGTTCGCCGCGTTTCCAGTGTTTATTTTCAAACTTAACTCAACTTAACTGACAATGATGAGGAAAATCCAAAAATTCAACTGAATACTAAGCTTTACTTTGAAAATCGTAGTGATTTAAAGTCTAAACTCTAATCTAAAAGCGAAACACGAGAATAATAGGATGCTGAAGCTGAGAACCGAAAACCAGAAGCTATGCTAATATATACAAAAAATTAATTATGTACTGTATATATATATAGAGAGAGATATATGTATGTGGCACAGGATTGAGGATGAGGATGTATGACACACAAATTGTAATGTTTTTATTTAGCTAAATGCTATGTTAGCGCCTCCGAGATCATGTCTAACGCTGTAGTTTTTTATTTTTATTTTTACGATGATAAGCCAGGCGCAAGGACATAAGTTATGCATAGCCTTTGATAAAGTCAATGCTTGAACGTACATATTAAAATAGGACGAAGCACACGTGCATGTGTATGTATTGTACTATAATATATAGATAAAAGTTATATTTTTCGACGTTGCTACAACAGTGTAAAGTCTCCCAACCCGATCCTTTCGAGCCCAAGACAAAAAAAAAAGAGGAAGGCCCACAGAAATGCAGACATAGGACATACATACACATACACATCCGTGCGAGAAGAGGCAACCGTCAATGGAAGGCATCACGCCCTGCCACAATTATTGGGGGCTAGGAGACAGTATACAACAATACAAAAACAAAAAACTGAACCCAAATTTTGATTGTAAATTATTTAACGTGTAATTTAGTGTTTTAAACGAAACCAAAATAAACAAAACTGTTTAATGAATCGCTAGTACAACATACTCTTCATTTTTCGACTGCTGGGCATCTTAAAATTAATATATTTTTAGGTATGTTTTAAAATCTATTATTATCTGTGTTATGTGGAGGCCCTTGAATTTTTATCATTTTGGTTTGAAATTTGAAAAGTAACGGCCATCTCTAAGATTTGCCGATAGTTTGCGGTATTTCTTAACCACCATGACTGCACCGTTTCAGAATACCAAAAACTACAACTGCTGGTGAAATTATGGATTTATAAGATAATCTCTATCTAAAATAGGTAAAGTTAATGTAATCGGAACTATTTATCTTTTTATTAAAAATAGTATCTTTTCGCTACATTCAGAGAGTATCTTTTTGAGCCGCAGGGTATTTCAAGATGCTCCGCCAACGGTCACACTAGACGCGAAAACAGAACTCCACGGTCGTGGGTGAAAATTTCGATCGGAGAATGTGCCTGTGCCTGTGAAAACAAGAAAAAGGTGACTCCAGGTGAATAAAGGGGTCGACTATCTGACAGAAATGAGACTCGTAGAGGTCTACAAAGTGCGGTAAATGTGCCTTAGAAATCAAAACAACCGCCATTCAAGTGTAACGGTGGAAAGGCAAACAAAGAGCAGAATGTTTCGAAAGGGCGGTGCAGTGATACACACAAACAAGCATGGATATGTTTGTACATAAATATGTACACACAATGCAGCATAAGTTCGCGTGCCTGCATATGCTTCTCCCATTTAATGGCACAAACGGATATGCAAGTGAATTCGCCTAATTGATTGGGAAACTCTTGGGTGAACTCGGCTAAACTCCAATTGGGGCAGCTCCAGTGCAGGCCACTGGAAGGAAGCTGCGTTACGAAAAATATCTCATTTGCGGCAGAGATGTCGACCTGAATTTTGTTTTTGTAATCAATTTATTTTCCTTCCAATTCTGGTGACCCATTTCGAAAGTTCTACACGTTTTCAAGTCATTGCATGGCGATCTTAAGCCATAAACACAAAGTTACTTGTTGTCAGGAACTAGTATTTTTTGAAAAACACTCTTTTGAAATAAAACTTAATCAGTTAAGAATGTTTTTTAAAACGCCTTTTATTGAAAATAAACACTTAGTTTTGACTTAACTGTTACACAGCCTTTTCCACTTTTATTACTAGAACATATTCGTAGGTTTTTGACACGAAATAACACAAAAAACTTTTGCACAAGTTACTTTTTATCTTTACATCGGTTTTCTACACTTTTAATACGCCAACTTTTGAACCCTTTACCCTTTAGCCAGCACCCAGTACAGAGATCCAAATTATTGGTTTAACTCGTAATACACTCGGGTCGGCCGAACACCATTTATCTTTCCGAATATCCGTGAGGCGGGGAGGAAGCGAAGGCCCTTATCCACGAAAATAGTGAACTTGAATCCCGGACTTGAAGCAGCAGCAACATTCTTTATATTTGGATACTATTGGAACTCTGCCTCTTTTTGGTTTAATTGGATTTGGGACGGCGGATCATCATCTCTCCCAGAAACGAACCCGTGGAGCCGAAGAGCCAGCTTAATTGGCTTAGGCGGGTGGAGGGTCGAATCGTTGTCGGTGTCGGTGAGTTGTTGGCGATGTGTTTTTGTGCTTCTGCTCTGTTCTGTGCCTGCCTCGGATCCAGCCCATTTATGTCGTTTATTTCAATTTGCCGAGTTACCCGAATGGCGGTGTCGCCCTTCCTGTGTCCCATCCAGTCGGATGCCCATCACCTGCACTCGCCACCTGGACGAAGTGCATAATTAATGTGCGGTACTGCCACTAATTACTCGAGGGGGGCAGCCGCAAAACACTCAAAAATCTGCCGCAAGATACACATGCACCCGCATCCACAAGATACATCCCTGACCTGCGTTAGATACAGATACAGTGAGTGCGTGTGTTGCTTGCTTGTGTGTTTGAACTCCGAAACGCCACCCAGCCGAGAGAAATTGTGTATTTATAGAGACGTGGGCCTATTTCACAGCCTACACTTCAAAGAACTCGCAAGCAGGCTTCCGAATTCGGGGCAGGAAGTGGAATTCCACTCGAATCTGCTAAAATTAGTGACAAATCTAGGCACTCTTAAATGGGTTAATCGGCTGTGATTACTGAGTTAAATATTGAACAATGTGAGTGGCTAGCTGGCGATGTAATAAGGCCATTAAATGTGATAATAAAGCAAGAGTAACCCGTTGACGTGGGTCGGTTTCCTTTTTAAAAAGTCTTGTCTTCCCAGCGACATAAAAGATTTATTTAACAATTCATACGTAATTCAGAGAGATTGCTGAGACTGACAGCGATCTACTAAATAAATATTCTGATCTGATCCCCGTAAAAGAAAAATAATCCAAAAATAGATCAAGTTTATCAGGAGTTATACGATATATATGATAAGCCAGCCCTCTCGCCGATTCAGTGAATAAATATACATTAGTAATGTCGCCCCGTTGGGCCCCGAAGCTAACTGTGTAGGCACGTATCTGTATCTTGAGCTAAAAAACATTCCGACACTCCGAGAGTGTAAATGGCTTCCGTGGCCGTTTCGTTCTGGATTCCCATCGCCGCCCCTTTCTTCATTTCCGCCCCTTTCTTTGGGGCTCCATTACCCGACTTCCTTTGTTTGAATTCGTTCAGTTTTCATCTAAAGAAGTTTACTTTGTATCTGGTTGTGTGATTAGCCCATTTCTGCGGTCTCTTATATGGCAGAGTTGAGTGAGCGAGTCGAATAGAGTGAGTCACTCCGGCGGCGAAACGAGTTTCTTGCCTTGGCAGGGCAACCTGTTCTCTGGTGTCTTTGGAGTATCTTATGCCTTCAACCACCTCTATCCATGGTCCACCGGCTGTTCCGAATTCGCCAGCCTGATGCTGCTCTTAATTTCAGTTCCAAAGTCTTAAAAATCAGTTGATTAAATGACGTTTCTTTTGAGAATATGGATCTCCTTTAATCTCCCTTAGATCACTAAGGTCTCCCGTCACTGACCTCCGCATCATTAGTCTTATCGCCAATACACGTCCGTTATTAATTTCAATAACTACTACTTGACACTTTTTTGAGTGCCATGGGAACTTGTCTATATATTTTTTGTGGCAATCAGCGCTTTTGAGTATTCGTAATGACCGGCATTGGTTTTAAAATAATATGTGGAAATTGCTTCTCATTTAACCTTCACTTGTGTTTAATTCTTTTGTTTATACAGCCGTACAGATAGCTTTAAGTTTATCTGCTAATTTTTTGCTGATTTGTGGAATACCTGCACTTGACTTCTCCGGTTCAGTAGGTCTTCCGTGTGGGGCTTCTCTACTAGTACTTGCCTTTGCCAAATAAGTCTGTTTACTTAGCTGACTTTCTCTGGTTCGAAAACCAGTTGGCTTCAATCAGCTGGATGGATGGATGGAACAGCCCTGCCTTTGACTGGCATTACCGAAAAGGGAAACTTTATTACGGTGCCCGCTACTCGATCACAAAAGGGTATATTGTGTCTCTGTAGCATCGAGCGTGTAACAAATCATTGCAGATACTTGGCTGATCTGAACAATGAAGTTTATTCCGGCAAGTGAGCATATTGTTAGTCTCAGAATTCCCAGAACTCTGCTCGTTTTACTACCTGATTATTATTATTACTTTACTTACCTGAAGCCCACAAAACACACCTAACAAAAAACATAAACAAGAAGATACATTTTATTGCGGCGCATGCACATTATTGGCTTCAATTGTTTTTTATTTCATTTGTTTACAGCGCGCCGAATGCCATTTGAAATTCTTGAGGTTCTGGAAAGTTTTCCAAATATTTTCCACTCAAAATAATTAAATTTTCGGAATATCAAGCCTAACCCTGGGCCAGAACCGTAACCGGAACTAGGACCTCCTTTTGTGGCCTTGTGTCGCGAGGTTGCCTGTCCCGCCCACTGTTCAGATGCAGCATCAGTTCCCATCATGGTCCTTCCGTGCAGCTTGCCACTGCGCATGTCCTGCCAGTGCTGGGCTGTGCGTCCTCCCAGCAAGCTGAGCCTGCAAATTGTTTTGTTTGTCTCGACTCGGCTCGGCTTTCCCAACATACCACCTCCAGGCATCGCTTAGAACTGTGAAACCCATTCGGCCATTTGCTCATTTGCATGCCACTGCCGCTGTCTCCGCCACAGGAGCTGTGGAAAGGCCTAGGCGCAACGCAAAGGACCTCCTCATGTCCTGCCTGCGTGCCGCTTGTGTCAAGGCCGTTCACTGGCTGCTCCAGTAACGGTATACAGAATTTTCTGCACAGCAGCATCAACAGCGGCAGCAGCGCGTCTCTTCCCAAGCGAAACTTCCCAAGTTTTTCCAGCTTCCCTGCTTAGTTCGCTCCCAGCCAGACAACGCGGCGTATACGCAATCGAAACCAAACACTGTCTCTGCTGGTGTTTGTTGGCCTGGCCAAGTAGCAGGTACCAAGTACCAAGGCCCTGTCGGCAGGTGCCACTAAGCAGTGGCGTCTATTTTGAAAGACACTCATCCGAAGTAATCCCCATCGCTATCCGGAAAGTAAGCACTGAAAACAGAAACCTCCGAGATAAGCGGGCGTCGAATGCAGTGGAGTGCTCCGAGTGTATTCCATCTGAGTGTGTGTGTCCATTATGTGTTGGGGTAGCTGTTGATGTTGTCGCCTCTGTTGCCTATGCACTGGAAAAAAAGTGCACTGGATTGCTTAAGATTCAAGGCTTTTCTTCTAGAAATGTGTGTTCGTGAAGGCTATCTTTCAGACTTTTCTTTCGAAAGTCGAATCCACTCTTTTAATAATTATTGCTAGTATTTTTTATCTGTGTGCTCTTGTACTATATTTAATAGTAAAGTGTCAACCAAGGAGGGCAAGGAGGGCAATAAAGCATAAAACCGACAGCATTGAGCAGCTGAGGACAGGCCCTTGGCCGCTTGAGTTTTCCCCTGTCCAGCAGGGCAGCCCGCAGAAAGTTCATTAAACTTTTCGATTTCTTTGTCTATCTATGACTGTGGAAAGGCGGTTGGTCGGCGATGTCGATGAGAGTGTTACTGCTGCTTGTTGCTGGGAAGGCTGGTGTTGCTGTTTTTTTTTTTTATTCCAGCAAACCATAATTTTACAGTTGCCAGTGAGTGTCAAATGAGCCGAGTCTTTGTTTCCCAATAAATGATATGCGTACGCAAATGGAGGTTCTCCGATTTGTCATCAAAGTGAGAATGCGGTTACAAAAATAAAAATTTTCTGCGGTTCTACTGCCTGAGATTCCATACAGTTTCTGGAGTAGGCCTCAGTAATTAGTTCTATGCTCTATGGCTTCTAATGTACTTCTAATGTTCTATTGCTCATCCATTTTAAATTCTATTTTAAGAACTTTTTCACTCGATTCGCGTTAGAAGATTTCTGAAAACAAGAAAAGAACAACTTGCGTTATTGCCGGCGCTGAACACATCGCCTCGGTGGCGCAGTTGGCAGCGCGTAAGTCTCATAATCTTAAGGTCGTGAGTTCGAGCCTCACCCGGGGCATGTACTTTTTTTTGTTTTATTATTTTTCCTTTTTTTTTATGACATTTATTTTTAGCTATTTGCATATGCAATTGGTATTTTGTGCATTTTGCTGGCTACTTTTTTATGTTTTGGAATATTGCGGGATACTCACGCAATGTTAATGGCCCAGTGAGTCATTCCTCAGTGCAGGGCACAGGTGGCAACACCTGCCCGTCCATAGAAGCACTTGCAGTCCTTTTGTATCGCCACCGGATGGCACTTGAGAGGCAGGGGCCTGAGCCTCTCCAGCCCACAGCCCATTGTCATCTTCTTGGCTTTTATTGACCTTAATTGATGTCAAGTGGATGTGTTTGTGAGTCGGCACTGTGGCTGGATGGAGCCAATCCTAGCTATCGGCTGGTCATGGTCTTGGTCTTGGGGAGGGGGTGCGCCCCATTTATGTATTTTATAACCCCAGCAGAATGTTATGGGGCTAGGACATGCCACATGCCACATCCCACATCAGGGTGTGGGCTCTGTCTTATTTATGTTTTGGGAATTTCGATGCAAATGGCTGGAAAAAATGGAACTTATAAGCTAATCGCTTTTCATTCATCATTTCAGGCGCCTGGCTTATGAAATGGGTGTGGACAACTGCACCGAAGGAATCAAGATCAGAAACTGCAACAGCCTGCCTTTATCGTGTTAGTGAGATTGCATTAGCTTAACCCGCGTCCCCAACAGCACGACCTTGCGACAAAACATCATTGTATCCAGCCATGGCGATGAATTCGACAGAACCGGACGGCGCCTCGGCTCCAGGCAAGTCGAAGTCGATGCGCACCAGAAAGCGGCGACAGCGCCGGAGAAGACAGATCGCCTACTTGGTCATTTGTGGTCTGAGTGTTGTCATCTTCGGCTTTGCCCTGTCTACATTGATTCGGCCTGTAGCCGCCCAGGACAACCCGGGTGGTGGTGCTCCTGGTGGTGCTGCTACTCCTGGTAATGCAACCGACCCCGAAGAATTGGGACCCTGGCGCCCAGGATACGTGGGAGACGGAACCACCCACGAACAGTTGGGCCAACCTCATTATGCTCCTGTGGAATATAGCGCCTACACGCCAACGTCCAACTATACGGAAGATCCCGGAACGCTCACGTCTGCCATGAATCCCATCTTTAACTTCACGCATATTCTTTTCGACAAAGTTATCTACAACAAGAAGCCACTACCGGATGGTGAGTGGGCAAAATGGTTCGATATTGGAATACCTGTGTAATCTGTATATTTTCCAGGCTACATTGTCATTAAGAGCGGGGACACCTTGTCCCTGGGTCCCAAAGTGGAGCAGAACGACTGGAGCGCCTTGTTACGACACTACTGGATGTTCTGCATCATTGTTGCAATACTGGTGCTGCTGATAATCGTCATGCCATTCATTGCGTGAGTTTTTAGATTCATTTTTCGAAATGGAATACAAATAGTGACTCTCATTTTCTTCAGTATTTGTTATTGCTGTTTGTGCTGCTGTCGCCGGTGCCGTCAAGGGGGGTGTCCGCCCTGCACGTCCAAGCAGGATGCCCAAAAACGATTCTGCTGTGGCATCTGCCTGCTGCTCCTCATCATTGGACTGATGTGAGTTTAGTCTGCCCTATCCTGCGCTCCTATGGATCTAAATAACCCACCTATTTTTTAGCTTTGGCATCATCATTGCTCTGGTTACTAACACGATGATAGACGACGGGTTTAACGACACCCCAAGGACCATGCAGCGCGGCACCCAGGATACGTGCACATTTTTGAAAGACGTAGGCGACCATATGTACCACTTGATGGTCTACAACTACGAGGAGTTCGAGACCCACGTCAATGATCAACTAAACCGTAAGAGTAGCCATTAAGTGGAGTTGCCATCTCTTATTCGAAACTCTGCCATTTCAGAGGCCCACAAGCACATCTTTTTGGATTTGGCGGACACATCCGAAAGCAACTCGTTGGCCGAGCTGGAGCGCATATTGGACAATATGCCAGAGGCCCTCGAGCTGATGAAGGAAGTGGTTGAACTGGAAACGGACCTTCGATTCTATGGCTCGCAGTTACGGGATGGCAAGTTACCATCTAATTCATTAACTACCAGAGGTTGAATTATGAAATTTTATAGGTGTTCGAGGCATTAAACGGGACATCAACTACGCTGTGGCCAATCTCTGCCAACTTCAGGCGTGTCAGAAATTCTTAGTCACCAGCAACATTGAATTCATAGATGCATCCAAATGTTTGCATTTTGACAAGGTAGTCCTTGGTGGTCCTTGTGCTTAAGAAAATTGTTCAAACTAATTCGATTCCATTGCAGCTGCCTAATACATCGGCTCTTATTACGGGAATGGAGGATATTGTGAAGCAAAATTATAATCTTATTCCTCAAGCGGGTATTGCGCGCATGCGGAAGATTGCCGATCAAATAAAGACGCAAATGGAAACCGTTATCCCGCCCATAAAGCTGGACTTGTTCAAGGGCAAATCGGTCTTCCGCGACTCAGCCACTCAAGTAAGGAATAAGGTGGATGCTGTGATAAGTGATATTCACCTGAAGACTTTGAAATCGTCCAAGTCCTTTGAAGATGTCTACGAGCGATTTGGGCCGGATCGTTCCTTAATGAGTACTATTGCATGCATGCTTATAATGCTGGTATGTATTTTATTTTATTATTTTTCGTCCTACTATCCTCCTTATCTAACCATTCTCTCATATTAGATTCTATTTATCCTGGTGGTGGCACTTCTTTGCGGTTGTTTCGGACGCCGGAGAACAGGATATGGAGACGACTGTTGCAGCAAGGCCACTGGCGCATCTTGTTTACTCTTGTGAGTAGTTCTGCGAGCGTTTCCAATGGCCAATGGACTAATATTGTGCTTTTACTTGCAGCGCTATATTGTTAATATTCTGCGTTTTCTCGTTCCTCACACTAATTGGGCTTTTCTACTTTGTTCTGGGCTTCGTGACGTACCATGGTGCCTGTGCGCCACTACGGGATCAGGACAACAACGCCGTCTTCAATAAACTGGACTCGGCTATCAATCTAAATGACTATGCGCCCGCAGTGTCCGAGGATGACCGGCCACCGATGCGGATGTCGGGCACGATAAAGGCATGTAATGCCAACGAGACCATATTTAATGTGTTGCGCGACAACAATGTCTACGACATCCGAGAATTGTCGAAAGTAAAAGTCCTGTCGAAACCGGAGGAGGGATCTGATCCACCCAAGTTCTTCGATGAGGATCTATCCGGCACAGTATTGTTGACTGAACAAGAACGCAAAGATCTGGATACTTTATTGACCAACAATTTGTCCGAGTACCACAGCTCCAAGTACTTGGATACCCTCTGCAATCAGTTTACACCCATGAATCTGAATGCTCTCGCCGAGCAAATGTACAAGCTCTCCAACGATCTCGAGTATCCGACGTACGGCTGGGCGAAGGTTTCCTTCTGGAATGAGGGCCTCAACACCAAGGCCTTCCACCGCAACTTTGTGCCCAAGCTAAATAGCATTGTGGAGAAGATGAGACACAATCTGAGAAGGATCGACGACCTGATTTTGTACGATAATCGAGATTTTGCAACCACCATAAAAATTCTGACGACGACGGCCGCCGCCTCGGAGACATTTATCAAGACTCGCGGCAAGGATTACATAAATACGATCGCCGACAACATGACCGCATCCATTCACGACGACTATGACAAATTCGTTGACATGATAATCGATGATGCCGAGCATAGTGTGGGACACTGTGCGCCATTAGCGTATATTTACTATCGCGGTGTTGACCATATTTGCCATCGAATGGTGGACCCTATTGTGAGTGACTTGTCACGTTGATCTCCCCTTCCATTCGTTTAGTTGTTTAATTAATTCCCTTGCAGAACGGTTTCTGGGTAGGCATCCTTTTGTGTGCGCTGCTCTTCTTGCCGATCCTGTTTGTGGCCCACAGACTCATGTGCTTGTACAAGAAGATCTATCCGTATCTAGCTACCGTTGGAGCCGTCGGAGTAGTTGAGGGCGGGTGAGTTTTTAGGATAAGTCTTCTTCGCATCGTTAGGCCATCACCTATCCCACCTAAACCCTAAGCTGTCCCGTTTGTACCGGTGCTCCATACGTTCCGACGCCAAAGTTGACCTGCTCGGGTGGTGGGGGGTCCTGCCCTTGCCAAGATGAGGTTAGGGGCGGCGGTGGCGGCAACCAGCCCGAGAACGAGGCAGCATTTAATGCCACGAACGATGATCACGAAAGGGACGGCGAAAACCGAAGTACAAATACGGAAGAGATCCCAAGCGATGCTAAGTCCCAGCAGAGTACTGTGATCGAAGTCGAGAAGTCCTCCAGCAAGCACAAGCAAGACTAGAACTAGGGGCCAACATTTTGATAGCGCTCGATTAACTTCGATTTTATCCATTGACGATCCCAATATAATTAATAACTTGTGAAATATATGCATGTCACTAAATTTGTAATCCGTTGCACCACAACTTAACCTCCGACCATATTCTTTTCATTTCACTGCTAACCCCAACAACCAAACCAATAAAACAAAATCTGCACGCATCCGCATCCACATCTGCATCTGCATCTGCATCTGCAGCAGCGACTATATGTACGACGCTTACAGCGAACGCGATCGTGAACACGTTCCATTGGCAAAGTAAGAGCGATGTCACTTATTTGTAGTTAGTTTCTGGCCAGGATCCCAAGCTAATCGCCATCCCCTCCTCTTCCCGTGTAGTGTCCCCAAGAAGCGACGCAAGGCCTACGAGCGCCGACGAGAGCAGCAGGACTACTACGAGGACGCCTCGCCCAGTGTGTCGCGGAACCGTTCTGGCGGGGATCGTGGCGGCGGTGGTGGTGGCGGCCGGGATGATGCCCCCGGAAGCAGCAACATGCGCTACAACGACATGGCGCCCACGTAAGTCTACTTTTTCGAAAGAGGTGTCTTAGGAATCCTAAAATAAATCCCAGAAAAATGAGTAGCTCCCAGTGAATTTTCGCTCAATTTTATTGATAAAAATCCATTATAATATTAACATTGATTTTGTAAAGTTTCAAGTAATCACCGGAGTTTTTCAGAACAATATTAGCTGCTTTTTATAGACGTCATATAGAATGCTGCTAATTTTTAATTTTCGTTTAATTTAGCGCTAAAATTGTGGCCTCTGGCGCTCGTCCGAGGGCCCTGGCGGCAGATGGTTTCTTTTAGGCATGGCCCGTGTACGCTAATCGGTTTGGTTTTCGTTTTTTGGTAAATTCCGTCAATCCGTGTGCTTCTCCCCCCCTCCACATATCAGCCTCGAATCGAGTTGTATAGTTTCCTTATCGTTTTGTGAATTTATTGGCAAAAATATTTGTAGGGCAAGTTCGTGCCGAAACAGTGTACGGATTTTGTTTACCCGAAGCTTGGTTGCTTTTTGAATTTATTTGATTTGATTATGAATCGATGGTCCAGAGAAGCAGACACTTCTGGACCCGATCGTTTTGTGGCCAAACCCACGGCCCAGTTGAATAACTAACACTCCCTATCGGCCCACAATCTATGATGGCCGACCAATCCGATTAAACGAAGTTAAATGCTTTTCCCGCTGTTTGCATTTTTCGCTGTTGTGCGTGAGTGGTCGCACTATAAATATTCAATTCGACTTGCATGTGGACACGACCTAATTCCATTCTATTCCCTCCCATCCACAGGCACTGGGAGCACGAGCCGCCACGCTACCACAACCCGCCGGCTGCGCCTCCGTCGTCGGAGTACGAGCGTCCGCCGCCCTACTACTATCCGGGCGCCTCTGAGCAGGACTAAGCGGGCGGAGCCAGCGGAGAGGAGGCAACACGAGCAAGATTTTATTTCGAACCAATGCAGTAACCGGACCCCCGCCCCTACCACCCTACTTCTGTGTGCCCCCCCCTCCCCCCACTGAGACTGTACTTTTAGTTAAAAGCGTAAACGGAAAATAACTGAAATTATATAATTTAATAAGTAGTATTGTAGCAAGATTGTGTGGATTCACTTTGGCCTGGATAGGGCCGCGAGAGGATAGCTATTTAATTAAGTTAGAGCCGAAGCAAACATTCTTAAAAATATTGTTTCATAATTACTTTGAAAATGTTGCCAAAAGACGAGGAGCACGTGTCCGGAGAGGAGTGTCCGAGTGGAGAGGACGGCGGAGAAGAATGAATTGAAGAAAGAGCCGAGCGGCAGGCGTCGGATCTGATGAGTCCCTTGAAGAAGTTGGCCATTCGCCGGGCCGCACGGCGGCGGAAGCTTTAAGGAATCTCATAATTTTATTATGCACACTCACACTCACAAACACACCCACACACACACATACAACAAACAAGAAACATAAAACATTAAACATACAACATAGAACAGTATCTAGCATGCAAAAGAATAATAATAACCGATCTATGGAATCTGTAAACTTCCAGGAAATCAAAATCTGAGAGAAGGGAAAGCAAAATATTTACGATCTATAACAAAACTGCCATTTTAATTTAGCAAAAAAGAAAAAAATCTGAGAAAAGCAGTTGAGGAGAGTTATTCAATGCATTTAATGTATTTATTTTAGAAAAGGCAAGGCGAAAACACTTCCTTAAAACCGAAAACTGCAAAAAAAAAAAAAAATAGTAAGGCACTCATACACTGGAATAAATTCAATATTATACTACCTATCAGATACAGAAAATACCGCTACACGTATTTTAAAACGTTGTCATAGTTTAGTAAGTGAAACCAAAAGGAAATCCCCAAACCCAAAAGCATTTAAACGTTTCCACTTGTAATGTCTAGGAACTAAGGGCAAGAAAAACATACACGAATCAATAGACAGACAGGCAGACAGACAGAACACGGACATGGATCGCAATTATATAATTTTAGTATTATTATACGATTAAGAATGTATGTTGTATTTTACGATTGACGTACATTGAATGATTTCCGCTTAAGTCAAGTAACCATGTCTCAATATTGCCCTGTGCAAGTAAAGATTATCAAATAAGATCCTTTAACAAAAACAAAATGAAAATACAGAAGACCCCGAGTTGCCCAGTTGGCTCAGAAACGTTTGCAAACATTTTTGTCAATAAACTTCAAGTGGTTTTATGTACGAACATTCTCCAAACATTCAATTAATTTTAATTCCAAGCAGTCCTCACTTTTAGAATCAGTTTTGAACCTGGAAATCATTGCCTGGCATTGTCCTGGATTTTGCCTCGATAGCAGAGTAGGACTATGGACGCACTGAGACCATATTTGTGGGCGGCGAACAGATTCACTGGCCTGCTGGTTAGCGATTCGCAGAGAATACCTGAGGGATACATCTCCTCCGATGGCAATGACATTGGACCCAACGTGGAGGACGGTAAGTGGAGAGAGTACTTGGCCTCACAAAGCATCTTGAAGATATTTTGTTTGTGGCTGCTGTTATGGTTCCTCGTGATGGTCATCTCTGGGTGAGAGAAACATTTAATGTCTGTAGAGTCGCTATATCCTTCATGGGCTATAACTTTCGCCAGGATATTGTATACCCTTTGCTGTTCGGAATTGAGGAGTTTGAACATGGCCAGCTCCGGAAAGCGCTATTGCCTAGGCACCCTCCTTGGCCTCCTCGCTCTGGGCATGATGTAAGATTAAGTCTATGGCTGAGTTACTATTCTTTCTTAGCATCCTTATTGCAGTCTACTTCTTGTACTCGCTATCCTCGCCACCGTCCAGTTGGACACTAACCTCGATGAGTTACCCAGAAAAAGAATTTGCCGCAAAAGCAACATGAGCAGGGCGGCCAATGATGATGGCGACATGATGGACACAGTCTCGACACCCTTGCGGAAGCTCTACGTGAGCAATTACGAGGATCTCCTCCAAAAGGTGAAGGATGCCCTGGAGAATGAGCCCCGGGTCTCCAAGTCCTTTGGCGAAGTGGAGGACCTGGCGAATACCATTCTCAAGTTGGGAAAGGCATTTAAAAAGGTGCCCAAGATTCAATCCCTTCTGGACGACTTTAAAAGGGACTTGCCCAAGGCCAGACGCTTGGCCACTCAATTGCGGGATGGTGGGTGTAGATTCATCTTATTTTGTTGGTCCTGAGCCAGGATCTTTCCAGGATTGCGCGGTGTCAAGCGGGAGCTAATGGTTCATCTGATCTCGGAGTGTAAAAACAGGCAGTGTCAGGACTTTTACCGACAGAATGAGATTAGAAATCTGGACCTGGGTTGCCTGCATTATGACAGTGTAAGTTCCTAAGGAGAAACTATTAATTATTCCAATTGCATTGGATCTACTTTACCCAGCTGCCCGATACTGAGGGCTTCATGAAAGGCATGGAGGCGCTATCGAAGAGCAATTTTGCCACGTATCCTGAAGCGGCAGCCAAGCAATTGCGGACGATTGCCAGTGCCATCAAGGACTACCTGAACAACTTGCTTAACGTTGTCCGCGAGGGCTTGGAAAAGGGAGGTAATCCTGGAGATCAATCCTGATTACCTGATTCATTTGAACCGCCCACAGCTAAGAGTCTTCAAGAGAAGCATGAAGCCTCCTTGGGTTTGCTCCGGGAAGTGATACAGAATATGAAAAAGGTTCCGGAACCGGGATCGAAGCGATATGTTACCTCCTCTTCCCCACCGCTAATGTCCCTGCGCCGCAAGCTCGGCTCCTCCTGGTACCCCACCACGATTATCATCCTTTGCGTCTTGATGGTGCTGCCCGTCCTCCTCCTCATCAGCCTTCTGGTCATGTTCTGCAGCATCCGAGCGGCCAGCTGGTTCTTATGCATCACCACTGCAGCCATCTTTGCCTTCTTTTGGCTAATCATAATACCTTTGATGTTTTATCTTCTACATGGAGCGCTGTTACATCACGCCTTCTGTTCTGAGTAATATCCACGAAGGGTTTTGGGATTGGGACTTGGGATTAATAGAATTATTATTTTAGAGAGGTGGGATCAGCCAAAGGATCAAACCGATCCCATGCGGAAACGGACATCCGGAATGTCCTGCGGCAGTGCATTAACAATGACACCCTCTACTATGTCTTGGGTCTGAAGAATCATTACAGCTTGGACGACTTTCGCAGTGACTTGCTGGACGAGATAAACAACAACCTAACAAGTCTCGAAGGCACTTCAATGCCGAAAGACCTCAAAGCCATTCACCCGCAGGCCGACGAGGAGGCCCAGAAGCTCCTCAAGAGCAACCTTTCCAGCTACGACAGCTCCTTGTTTACTCAGCATATTTGCAGGCAGCTGGTGCCCGAACCCAAGCCAGGACCATTGCCGGAGGTGATCCGGAACCTAGAAAGCCTGGCTGGAAGTGTGGGCTCGGGCGCCTTGCTGCAAAACCAGGCCATCCACCTGCGGGCTTTCCTTAAGAACCTGGCGGAACCCTTGCTCAGCATCCTAGAGGGGCTGCTGCAGGCCCTCAAGGATGTGGACAAAGTGTTAACAGCTGGGTCTGGCAGCTTCAAGAAAAATATTGGCCACGTATTGGCCAAGATCAAGGAGGGCGACGAGTTCCTCAGTCGGGATATGAAGAAATTCAGTCGCAATATCAACGAAGTTGTGGAGAGCAGCCTGGATGGTTACATTCGGTCGGTGGACGAGGTCACTAAGGATGCCGAGCAGAGCTGCCGGCCCCGGACTCGCCGGGATTCGGAGGACAAGAAGGATTACACGGAACTCTGCAACCATATAGTTAAACCCATTGTATACACTTTTCTTAATTTGGTTTTATGTCTGTAGTGATTAGTCCTTTTCCTTTTTAGAATGGCATCTGGTTCGCGCTGTTCCTGTTGGCTTGCCTTCTGCTCCCCGTCCTCTGCTGCAGCCACTACTTGCGGAGTGGTCTGAGGGGCCTGGACTTCCGATCCGCCACCACGCTGGTGTCCGTGGGAGAGGATAACTTCGTGGCCCCCTCCATGCTTCCTGTGGCCCTGCCCCGCTGCTACTGCTACAAGTACTTGCCCGCGTATCCGGAATCGAATGTGGACGACGACTTCTACGCGGATCTGGCCAAACACAAGACGGAGTAGAATAAGTTTTTTATATTTTACATTTTTGGGAATAACAAGAGAACAAAAATAAAACATACATGAACATTATTTCTAAATTTGTATGCATTTTCGTTGCGGGGAAAAGGGTATAACTCGGCTAATACTTGGCAGATCCAGACATTTTATGCCTTCCCGATCTTAGAAATTCGAGTACCATAAGACCCCATCAAAATCGGGCAACAATATTTTTGACCCGATTTTCGTAATTTTTCAAGGGGTAACATCATGATTTTGACCAAAAATTGGGTGAAAATTTGTCCCTTTGATTTTTCCAAAATTTTGATGCAGTTTGTGGGGAATTGGATTCCTGATTTAAAACTGGTATTCCGTTTACTGATCGGTTGAGAAATAGTTAAGATATATAATAAAAAGTGATTAAAAATTGTCTATTTTGGTCAAGCTAAGAAGTATCGAAAGGTTAGACCATTTTTCTTATGTTTGTTTTGGAAAAATATGTATAACTCGGCTAATACTTGGTAGATCCAGAAATGTTATACCTTCCCGATCTTAGAACTTCGAGTAGCATCATTTCACATCAAAATCTGGGAACAAAATGTGTGACCCATTTTTCACAATTTTTTAAAGGTCATCATGATAGGAAATCATGATTTTAATCAAAAAATGGTCCATATTTTTTTCGTTTCATTTTTCCGATATTTTCATGCAGATCGAAGGCGATTAGTTCTCTAATTCATAAATGGTATTCCGTTTTTCAGTCGGTTTAAAAATAGTGAAGTTCTTCGCTAAAAACTGTATGAAAAGTTTATATTTTTTTTTATCTCAATCGTAGTTACAAAATAAATTATAGTAGCATACTTATGGGATGACCGAGAAAAAAAGTAGCAATCCAATTTTAAATCATTCGTTATTGGAACACAAAAGTAACTCTTACCAATCTAGTCATTATTTTTATAAATTTCCAAGCACAAACTTTTACTTCAATCGAATGAGGTAGCAGGAACCAAAAAAAAAAAAAAGAAAATCCATTCAAAATGCCAATCTGGGAGTCGCTGGGTGGCTCCATGGCGAGCATCCTGCTCGATCCGTGGTCCTGCCATCGCAACGGTGGCCTCTTCAGCCTTTGGGAAAGGGATGCTCAGTCCTTGGGTCCGTTCAACCACAGCCAGGAGGAGCAAGTGAAGCCGGGGTACTGCTGCTCCCTGGATTGGCTGATGCAGTTGCAGCAGTCATCGTGTCCACTGGTTAGGCTAATGGTAATGGGACTGGTGGTCCTGCCCCTCTACAATGCTCTGCTTGTCCTGGTGGGGTGAGTTTTCATTTGGATATCAGGCAGTTCAGTGTAAAAAGTATCAGAGTGTCCCCTCAGGTGGCGTCTCAACTGCAGTACTTCGAGCAATGCAAAACGTTTGATCCTGGAAATTCAAGGCTCGAGACCCGTCAAAAGGCAGGCGCCACTCCCGCCGCAGGCACCACCTCGAAGCCGTCGGCGTCCGGCGCCCAAGCCCCCGGTTCAGAAGCAGTGCGTTTCAGAATGCTGCACCTATCCGAGTCGCACGAATCCTTTCGGATGCATGCAGCGTAATCGGGAACTGGCGGATGAGTATCTGCGGCGTAATCTGCAACTGGCGCTGGATGGATTGCAGCAGCCACTGCCGACTCCGACTCCGACTCCAATGCCGTCGCCACCGTCGTCTCCCTTCGAATCGGAAGTGCCCTCCGATTTAGAAGCTCCCGAGTCCGGCGGCGACAGCGTAACGCGCAAGTCGCGGCACAAGCTGTTGTCCGTGCTGAAGCGTAGCTTTTTTCGGCCCATTTGGCAGAGATTCAGACCCCGGCACAGCCGGAAAAAATTCAAGAATTCGGTGGCCCATACAACCAGTACTTCGGCTTGTAGCAGAGGCAGCAGTTGCAGCTCCAGCTCCAGAACCAGCTGCTTCTATGTCTACTACAAGCAGAGAAATGGATGGGGGCCAGGAGACGAACTGGCTTCGTCGGAAACCAGTCCATCCGATGCGACCCCGGCACACATCTGAACTCCAAGTAAATCAATTTGATTATATATTTTTGTTACGATTAAAACCGTGCTAAAGTCAACCTCGGAATCGGAATCGGAATCGGACTCGGACTGGGGTGGGCCTTGGGTTTATTAGAACACATCCGGCTATTTCCAAAAAGCAGCCGCCAAACAAAAGACCTAAGCGACAAACCTTGTTCTCGCATCAATCATGTGGCGGGGGAAACGAAAATAAAGCCACCAGAAACCAAAAGTAAAACAAACAAAAGCCAAATAAGCCCCACCACTACCGGGTGAGCTGGTGCTCAGCTCGCTGACTTGCTGATTAAGGGGCAGCGAAAGCAGATCGCTATCGGGGCACAACTCCTCCATCTTCATCTCCAACTCGGCTCCACTCCACTCCACTCCACTCCACCCCACCACAGTCAACCCACTCCAGTTCTCCCCACTGGCAGCGTCCATGACTCCACCTCCGACATCTAAGTGCAGCTCCGTCATTTGTCTGGCACAATGGCAGGAAGGGAAACATAAAGAGCACGTGGAAAAAAGATATGATTTTCATTTGGGAACTAGAAAAAATTTCAATGCTCTTTAGTTTCTGCGTAAAATGAGTAGGAGTTTCATATGCATATATTTTCAGGAAATCCCTGAAGGGTTTTTGAGAGATATTATTCAGAGAAGGCATTAGTAATTCATCAGCTGTGATCTGTAAGATATTTCAATAATTCATGGCCTTGAGTAGTTGCTACTAATTTGGTAACATCACCATATATTCCTTTCTATTTCAAATATTAGATAGTCAGCTTGGAATAATACTTGACATCCTTGATCTTAAGACTGAAATACCTTTTCGTTAGTGAGGGCAAAAAGACACACTCGAAAATTACAGCGCAAAATGAGCCGACAACTCCCAGACGAGTTTTTGTTCTTCCGCTGCCGAAAACGATGTGATGACCAGGCATCCGCTTCTCCGATGGCATCCCGAGGATTGGACCCCCACCGGACAAGGCCATTGAAAAGTGAAAAGCCGTATGTTTTTCATAATTTGTAGCTAAAAATTAAATCACGTTTCTTATCAGCGATGCGATGCGGATCGGTGCGGGTTATGACGGAGCTGGGTGGAGGGAAGGAGGGGTGGTGCGATTGTGAGTGCCTTTCTTTTTCAACAATTACCAAAATCATAAAAGCAGCCAACGAAATTACCAACCAGAGCAACAACAATGAAATTTCACTTTCAGTTCGAGTGCGTTTGTGTGAGTAGCAGAAAAACAAAAGACTTAAGGCACGAACTTGCGCGCAGTGAAGGTTAAGTCGGCCGATTTGATATTCAATTGGTATAACCAATTTCGAAAGCCAATGCACTCGATCGATAAAGTCCCTCGTCTGACTCGACCTGAACGGCATAGATAATGTCCACTTTATTCCGAAAAGATCACTTTATTCTTCTCACCGATTTTCCTTCCTTACTTTCGATTTTCTCGTGAAACTTGGCCCGCTTGCGAAACAGAGCATCGCATCTTGTGGAGTTTTCTCGCGAAAACTGAAAACTGGCACAAGCAGAATTGCAAAAAACAAACAAAAAAAGGAAAATTACAGCTGCAACAAACATCAAATGGCACGCAATGGAGAATGGGCATTAAAATGCACGCAATTAAGTCGGCCAAATGATTTACAGTGAAAGGCGGTGAAATTTATGGCATGCAAAGCGTGAGAAGCCAGCTCCCAGGAATCGCAATCCATCGCAAGAACCTCCCGCCCAGTGCCACCAGCCAATCCGAAAATCCAACAACCCAATCCAGTGAACACTTTCGATTTCTTTTGCGGTGCCGGTGGGCGTGGACAGGGCAGCGGATTGGATTTAAATTATGAAACCCTTTGAAAGCCAATATGCAAATTGCTTTTCGGCTCGGCTCCTGCTTTCTAGCCAAGAGTGTTATGTGCTGCGTATTTTGTAAATCATATTTCCAATTTGCATTTCGAAGCTGAGGAGGATCGGGTCTTCGGAGACGTTTGGCTGTCTCTGGCCGCATCTCTTTGCCCGCTTGTATTTATATGCTAATCAAACGTGTTTTGTTTACAAAATCCCCCCATCTGATAACAAATGGTTGACGCAGTCGCCTCCCCTAAAAAAACTAGATGGGATGCTACCTAGTTTCTCCGTGGCTACCTAATTTCACAAAAATCCATTGCAGATGGAGGAAGACAACAAGTGATTCCTTCCACCTTCAACTCGGTTGAAGACTGAGAATTTTGGTTGAAAACGAAGTTGATCGGTTGAGCCTCTTCAATCTGATGTCCCGCTATTGTCTAGTCTTCTGTTAACCCTCTGTTATATGCATACAGTGGGGGAGGTGGGTGGGAGGGGGGTGGCTCAAAGCTTTTCAGCAACGGAGCGGCACGAATGAGCTATCAAAAGAAACGCAGCAAAAATTTAATTTTCCATGCAGCTCACAGCTCACAGTGAGCTGCAAACCGAAAATGTGTTTATGTTGCCTGCTGCTTTTGTTGTTATTGTTATTATTGTTGTGGTTTTATGTGGTTTTTGTTGTTGTTCTTGGACGGCTTGGACGTATATGGCGCTCGTACGTGGAGGCCTCAAGCTCAGCCGCCGTCAAACACCAAACCAACAGAAACCCAACTCAATCCGTAGCTCCAACTAAGCTCGGCGCTCGGTTGCTCTCCGCTGGGAACACACAAAGAAATTATAAAAGTTTTCATTGATAAGCTATAATGATTTTCATTAATTATTACAAACTATACATATTTTCCACCTCTTTTGATTAACTTCTTTCCAATTCTCATATCTCACCTAAATTATTCCAGAAACATGGCCTAAAATGTGTATGAAATAAACTTTAAGCTAAACTACCATTTATATACATTTTAATCACAAATATTTTTTTCAGTGCCTCTGCCAACTTCGCTGCTGTTGGCGCTGTTTTCGTCGCCCTGTCTTGGCAGCTGGCGGTGGCAGAGCTCGAATCAGTTTCAGTTTTTCAGTCCAACGTGCGAGTTCGCAGCTCCAAGCTCCAAGCGGTCCGCTTCGCCTTTCTTGGGGGCCAGGATTTTTGAAAGTGACTAGTGACTACTACCACATAGAGTGGCGGAAAATGTGCGGTTAGCCACGAGGTTGTCATAGCCAGTGTGTCCGACAGTGTAACGACAGCTAACACGAAAATAAAATCAAACCAAACAGAATAGCAGTCCAATCGAATCGAATCCAGATCAATCCAATCTCTAGCTCAAGGAGAATCGATTTGGTAGCTTGTGGATACGAGATACGCGGCGCGGAGTTTCAGTCAAAATGGTGAGTGCGAATGTGTGTCAGAGGCATGGGGAGCTATGGAAATTATCATATACCCCGATATACCGAAACCGAAACCCCGTCCCGGCACTACTTCCCTTGTGGAGAACAAAAAGCCAAGGCGTGCCAAAGAATATTGAAAGTCCGTTGACGCAACGGAAAAATGAATGTTAACCCAGCAGCGACTCTATGCCTTTGTTGAAAACATAAAACAATACACAGAAAAAGAATTTATAGTTATTTTAGATTTATTTTGTTGATCTGAGGATCTACTTTTTGGGGATAATAAGGATTTCAAGAGAAAATTGCTGATTATACTTGGGGCTTTTCTTAGAGTTTCATGACGAACATTTTTTTCAAGTTTTTCGTTTAGTTTCATGACGAAGTTCTACAGTTTTTCAGTCCAAGCTTTTATTTAGGTTTCTGGACTATGATAGGCTATGATGTATATCAACAAATTTACCTGCTTTTGTGACGAAAATTCTTTGAAACCTTACCGTTTTGATTTAAGTTTTTATTTTCGTTTCATGACGAATATTCTATGAAATGAAAGGTAAATAATTTTTTGTTCTGTGTAAGACATCGAGGTAGAATGCCTCCGATTGTGAGAAAAAGCAGCAACACCAACAACAACATAAATAAAATAAAATAAAGTACCAACAGCAACAACAAGAAAAACGGCAACGGGTTCTGTACCGCTACTGACCGACCGAAGTTGAAGGCAAACTTGTCAAAGACAATGAATAAAAAATAAATGATCAACAATTCAAGAGGCACTCAGGGAAGGGGGGTTTAAAAAAAAAAAACAAAGTAGGGGAATGGTGGGGCATAAGTTGGTAAAAGGGACGGACGGCAGTTTCAGTTTCGCTTTCAACCGAATGGGAAAACATATATATGTACATACTATGGGTGTTTGGGCCTGTCTGTGCATGAAGTCTTCAATTGGCCAATTGGCAACGGCTTTTACTTCCTCGGCGGCCCAAAAGCGAAAAGCGAAATGCTAGCGGTTAGTCGAAAGATTTCCATTATGGCCGCAGCAGGCGGCACGCCTCAATTTGGCAGTTGAAAAAAAAAAAAAAAAAAAATCACCAGAAACAGCAACAGCAGCAGTGGCAGTGGCAGCAGCAAGTAAAAGTTGCAAGCGCACAACAATAGCAATAACAATAACTAGTTTTGTTGTACAACAATTAATATTTTTGCAAAAAGGAAAACAACAAGACGCAGAAAACAAGCTGAAATAAAAATACCTATAACTCGCCGATTGTCGATTGGCAAATAGTTGGCAAAGCAAAGCAAAGCAAAGCACGGCAAGGCAAAAAGCAAAAGCAAAAGCAAAGCAAACTAAACGCAAAGCATAAAAAACTGGTCTCGAAAAAATGAAAAACCCGCAAAAATTAGGTTTGCTGCGAAAACGATCTCGAAAAGAGTGGAAAAGCAACAGGCGACTCGTATACGATTTATAAATTAAACATTTTATTGTTTTTATGGTCTTTCGCTTGGCAAATCAAAGCTCACAATGCAACCGATCTGGTTGCCATATGGACTCGGTTATGACTCCATTATAGTTCCATTATTCATCGACTAATGTGGACCAGGTCGAAATTAAAAATGGAAAATTGAAAACAAAAGAAATGAGCCAGAAACGAGAAAGACAATAACACATTTTAATTAGTAGCCGGGGGGGTCAAAAGGCCCTTTCGTTGCCTCTGTGCACTTTCGCGGCATTTCGCAGGCCGCCCCTTTCTTTGGCCACGCCCACTGGCCTGACACGGCCCGACACGCGCTATTGACAGCCGTAACTGACATGTGCAGTCTGTCAGTGTCGGTGCGGAGCGTATCCACCAGATACATGGATGTATCTGCCGTACCTGGCAGCTGAAACTCTCACTTTCATTCGAAATGCCTCGACAATTGAATTGAATGAAAAACACTTGCAGAGAATTTTGTTTGCAAAACAAACCATTCAAATGGCAAGAGGCAGCGGCAGCGCTTGCTCGTGTTTACATTCGAAAAACCCCAACAAGTCAACAAAATCAACAACAAAAAGATATACAAACCGAGGCGGTTGGATGGAGGGGGGGAGGCGGGGGTTGGCAGACAATATAATTGCAGAGAGACAGACTTTCTCCCTTACAGAAAACAAGCAACGCATTTTTCTTTACGGTCTTGTTGCTGTTTCGGTTTTTATTATTGTGACGGAAGTTGCTAATGCGGCACAACGGGGCGTATACGTAATGCGAATGTCAGGCCAACGATTACAAGGGTCCTGCTCCGTCTCAGATTTTGTAACCGATCTTGCAATTAGCTTGAATAAATAGCAAAGTGAGCCATAATTTAATAATATTAGTTTATTACCTTTTTTTTTTTAAATATCACAACTACGTAGGGCCTACATTTATTTATATTCCCATGTCTGTCCCTGAAAGTGTGATTTTGATGTGATTTAATCAGTTTTTAAGTCGCAGCACTTCGGGCCAGACTTTACATAAATTAAATGCTGGCAAACATTTTATTGTTAGCCAACAGAAAAGCCCTGAAGTTCGGATTGAGCAAGACCTGTTTGTAATACAAACATTGTTTGTACAGCTTATCGGGCTCTTTGTGACTATTTCTATGAAAAGAAACAGCTCACGGAACCAGCCGCCTCGGATATAATTGCTGGCCAATAACAATTCGCTTTCAATTTGCTCAGTCAAGCTCGTTCTCGGTTCTGAGATGCTGGGCAATCACTTTTGGCCTAGCCCTGACAGCCAGCTGCAGTTTTCTGGCTCTTATGAGTACATTCGAGTGGGCTGAATGCTGAATGCGGAGTACTCGGGGAATCGAGTTTGCAGCTCGCTCACTTTTATGCTGATTTTGTGTGCATACTTTGGTTGAAATCAAAACGCATCAAATGGTTATTGAACTTTTCGTTGAGGCAGTCAGTCAGGGAGACAGACAGACAGTCGCTTCGAGTGAGAGTGACTAAACAAAAAAGACAAATTTAAATACAGTCTCTGTTGATACGTAAGCCTTGACATGGAAGAAGTGTTTTCTATGTTTTTCGTAAATTAACAGTTTTCATCTAAACATTTTTGGTTAGTTATTTTGCTCAACTTATTCAAAATCCACACTAAAAAACTATAAATCAAATAAAGTTATTAGTTGGCAGGCTTGACTTGAGCCGCAAAACAAAAGACTGAGGCAACGAACTTGCCGTGCAGTGCAAGTTTTAGTTTCAGTTTCAGTTTCGTTTTAGGGTCTAGCAGGAAGTGGTACAAAAGTAAACTCGCTTTGTTTGATCAACTCGAGATGGATGTTGAATTCAAAAGCCAACCGAGCGATTTATCTTAATTGCCTCGCACCCAGTCCCAGCCCCGGTCCCAATGCCAGTGGCACTCACTGACAAAAATAGATGTTAATTATGTTTGAGCCAAATCTACATCCATACGCTTTAGGACCAACGCGTGTGTATATCAATCATTTGTCAACTGCAAAGGTGACAAACCCCGCAAGAAAAACCAACTCAGCCGTCAGCGGCAAACCCGTTCACAGCCACAGCGCTTTTTGTCATTATATAAAGACGGCGTATCTATATTTATCGGCCATTGGCATAATCGAAATGTCAAATCACTCTATCAGCCCGGTCGGATAAGACGGGGCGATCGGATTGCACAACCCTGACTTCTCATAATTGAAACTAATTAGGCGAAAATGTAATTTGTGGCCATTTCTGCTAGCCCTTCCGCTGCTGCTGTTGCTGCTGCTGGCCAACAATTATCGTAGTGGCCGTCGCTGCAGCATTTGGCAATAAATTCATCCGCTGCTGAACAGACAGGGCCATAAAATAGCCTGGCTTAATACCGTTTTATTGTCTAGGCCATAAACATTGATTCGAGGCATCGCAAACTGGCCACAAACTGGCCCAGCCTCGAGGCAATCGGGCATCTTTTAATTTGAATAATTTGTTGTTTGTATTTTGTTTATGCGCCATGCGTTTTTTAGCCAAACTGGTTTGATTCGCGTCGCTGGCTAGAGACTCTGTCTCCGATTTGGCCAAAAGGTTAAAGTTGACTACAATGCCACCTGCTTTCTGCTTTCGTCGTCTGCAAGGGAGATGCAAGTCCCCCCATTAACTTGCTGAAATAATACAAATTTCACCGATGTCGTCGTCTTCGTGGCTTCCCTATGATATTTTTTTGTTTCTGGCCTTTTGGACGCTTTGTTTATTAATAAAAGCGCATAAAGCATATGGTCTTACGTAAAGAGGCCCGCCTGCCTGGCTGCTGTTGCGGCTTCTGCTGCTCGTGTTGCACTTGGTGATGCGGCTGACGATGGCGATGACATAATGTCCGCACAGCCAGTTCCTTATTGCCACCAGAGGGGGTGGAGGATGAGGGCTACACGCCTCTGTGTCTCTAAGAAAGTGCAAGTTGAAAATATGATTTCTTTTCTGTGTGAGTGAAAAAGCAAAAGTCGCCAACTATTTCTTACGGTGTGCGCTTGTCGCTTAAGTCTTTTGTTTCGCCAGAGCGAGCTTCTGAAAAAAGGCAGAAAAGGCGACACTGACAAATGGCAAATTCTTTACGAGGCCAGCAGCCCAAAAGCAAGACAAACAAACCAAACAGATAAGCAGACAAACAAACGGACATAAATTTTATTGACATTATGAACAAGATCGCGGCTTGTAGGAAATGCTTGATCTGGCGGCGCTCCGGCACTGGAACGGAAGTGGTGCGCACTCAACTGTTGAAATCTGGCATTGCAGCCGCTCAAGAATAATGGTTATATGTTCTCGTTCGTGTTGCTAATGACTCAGCAACAGCAACAGGCGCAGCAGCAGCAGCAACAGCTGGCTGGCATTTTATGTGGCTCACGTTTGGGGCATTAAAAAGTCAAACTGCAAATGCATATTGTTTCATAACTCAGTGGGTGCGTCAAGAAATCACTGGAGTTGCTTAATTCGTCACGAGACAGAATATTTAAAGGACTGCATGAGGCTGTTCCTGAAATTATGTTGAACAGGAACTGCCTAGAACTGGCTGCATTTTTTTTAGCACATTTTCTGCGGCAACCCGTTTGTGGAGCGTCAATAGCCTTTTCAGGGTTATGCTGCAACAGGAAGTAATTGCCAGACCAGACCAGACCAGACCAGGAGAGCCGCCAGACCAGACCAGACCAGAGGAATGCTTAAGTACCGCACCCAAAAGTCGCTCCCTCTCGGATAATTGGTAATTGAAGTCGCATTTTCTTGGTCGGTTCAGTTCAATCACAGTTCTGGCCAGGCCCAGCTAATTAGTTGGCTGAAACTGGCTGAAACAGATTATTCTAATTGAGGGGTGAACCAGTTTCGATCAGTTTAGAGTACAACTGACTCATGGCTCTGCCCCTTTGTGGACTCTCTTGAGCGGACCCGTTTGGCGGAGCTGGGAAAGATTGCGCAAGGTCGTCTGGTCAGGACAGGTGCTCACGAGTTGGCTTAATTGTGACGTCGGCAACTGGACCACCAATCAAAGTTGTTTAACCAAGAAAACCAAAACAAAAAAAGGCCTACACCACCACACATTTCACAAGGGGATTTTCCGCAATTTTCTTTCAAAATTTGTATATGTATTTTTTATGTTTGTTTTCGTCGATGATCTTTTTTACACATTTTGTGTGTCGGCATCGGTTTAGTGTGTGCTTTATTGCCTGTATGCTGCTGCGCTGCGTTGCGCCTCACCTTGAGCTTAATTTCGGTCAAGCAAAAAGGCGTTCAAGATTTAATTAAATATAGCAGCTTAAAACGGGCGGCTCGACAAACGGCCAGACAACATCGATTCGACAGCCGTTAAAATGGTAAATGGTCGAAAGCGCAAAACTGAAAACTGAAAACTGAAAACCGAAGACTGAGCATTGAGGACTGAGCTCTGAAAGCCGAAACCACATTTAAATAAATCGCACTTCAAATGAGCGAATGAATAAAGAAAAAAAGTAAACTGCATTTCGGTGGCCGCCCCCCTCCACTCCCCCACTCTTCAAAAACGAAAGACTTAAGCGACGAACTCGCGGGCGAAGAGTTGTTGCAGCCGCGCATGATTAATGCAACATTTGCGCAATTTGTCTCGCCTGTTGAAAATATATTGAGAGAGCCTTCGCAAGCGGCAACAAAAGCCAAGAAATTTACGCAAATGAATTGCGATTTCAGTGATTTGTGCGATTTCTGCGCTTTCTTGCTTTCCAGCAAGTGAAATCCCCAATCGATAAACGTTTTGTGTTCGCAGATACCCATTAATCGACCGAACATAAGAGTCACTACTTTTGGTCTAATATTTAAGATATTATTAAGTTTATGAAGTATTCGAGCTATGGGTATTCGAGAGGCAGTCTCTGGGGGAAAATTTGATTTTCTCGGAGTTTTCTTTTTGCGCAAGACAATTGAACAAATCCAATCATGCTGGTGGAATGCAGTTGGCTTGTCTCCCCACTTGTAGTCCTCCTCCGCCCTCTCCATGTCCTCTCTTTATTTCTATTATTTATTGACTTTTATTTGGCGCTGTCGTAACCGCAGACTTTGGTGCGGCTTTCGGGGCTTTTCAAACACAATCGCAAGCGGAGCTCAAACTGAAACCAAAGACATGGCGATTTTTTTTTTTTAGAGCCAAGAAAGAAAAGCAAAACCTATAGATACACAGAGAATAGTTATGAGATTACATATAGATACTTATCCATAAGGCAAAGAAATCTAAAGATGAAATCTTTTAAAAGTATAAGTTAAAAAATGTCAAATAAAAATCTATCAAAAAAATATATGAGATATATCCACAATACTTTTTACTGTGTAGAGCCCCTTTGAGTTGGCTTTGCTCCAACGAGCCGTTAGACAACGTTGTTCACCAGCTAATGATACCGCCACACAACACACAAAACACACACAACACAACAAACACGACACACAATGGACATTTGTAGAAAACTTTGCAATGCAACTTGGACAATTGCCCCGAAATGGACATTTCAGCCAAAACGGCCAAAACGACACTCACATTTTACGCAAGCACCTCGAAGGAGGGCCGAAAAGAATGCAATCCGGGAGGTGATTTGCTGAAAAGTAACAGCCATACGGATGCTAACTTTCGGTTCTGGGGAATTTTCGCTTTCGCAGAAGGAAAATGAAAGGCGTTTGAGAGCCGGAGCCCGTTGTTTTCTCTTTACGGTGGTCGGTCATTCAGTTTATTTCCGTGCGCCCAGTTAAGATCCAAAAGCGAGAGCAAACCAGTTGGTCCAGTTCAGACTTAAAATGTATATATATGTATATATTGTATATGGTATATAGCTGACTAACTAACTGGCCGATCAGTGGCCACACGCGATAAGGAACCTTTTGCGTGCTGCTTTTTAATGCTTTTTAATTTATGCGCCGTTTGCCGTTTGCCGTTTTAGCCGCTAAGACATTTAAAATGAATAGCCCAAAACAAGGCCCAAACCAGTTTCACTTTTTGGCTCTTTTGGCCTAAGCCGGGCTTAGCTCGAATTAGTCGGCCGCGATGGCATCTCTAGCGGGATCCGCTCAGAACATTCCCAAAACCGGGATTTATAGGCATCCGTTTTGGCAAGCTGCGGACCATTAATTTTAGCGGACCAACACGACCTTGAGCGTTCCCGGCCATCTCGGTGAGCGTTACTCGTAGCTTTCTAACTGTAACTGCGTCGTACCTTACCAATTCGACTCACGATTGTGCCAATTCGGGGCATTTCTCCGGCTCTGCAAGCCATTACGGCTAACTGTTTGCTGCCCGGCGGCCATTTGCATAACCCGGCGAGTTGTGTAAGGTGTTCTTAATGGAGATGCTCGCTGAATGGCTAATAAGGCGGCTTGAGGCGGCTAATGGGTTGACAGGGCTTGAAAGGCACTAGATTGTTTATAAATAAGTTTGCCAAAAGAAAGGTACACAAATTCTTCTGACCCATATAATGCCAAAGTAAGGGGCAATAAACAATAAAGTTTTAATATTTATCCTAGCTGGTTTTTACCTAAAAAAAAAAGAAAAATGATTTTGAAAATAACTGCCCCTCATATTAGAGATCCCAGTGAATGGGAGGCCGTCGCCTCAAAGTCGAGAGGCACTCCAAAAAAAAAGAAACAAAAAAAAACCAGACACAAAAATTGGCTACAAAGTACAGGTGAAGATGTCAGACAATTTTAAACAGTTTTATGAGACAATCTGTCCCGTGTGAACAATACATGGGCCGTATAATTTGGGCCGCAGACAGACAACTTGAATAATTATGAACAGAGCTGGCTAATTGTTAATTAGTTGGCCAAGCAATCGAGTCACATCTTCGACGAGGGCTATTGTTTTGGGCCAGGTCGGGTCGTTAACTGGGTCAATGTCACGACGTGTTCATCCGTCCGCGTTTTGGGTGGGCGCCTCTCCGTCCGTCAAGTGGCCAAAAGGGTTTAACCGTCTCTGACCTCTGCGTTAAGTGCGATCCCGCGTCAGCGACCTTCACTCTGACCCAATTTGGGGGCAACAAGTGCCACGTAATTTGTCGAAAGTCGACGTGCCCCCTCACATAAATCAGACCGCGTATGAGATTATTAATCGTACATCAAAGCATAAGCCCGTGATTAATTGCCTTTTGTTTTTTTCTTTATACCTTTTTTCTCCCCCGCAGTTTCCGCCGCGGTTGCTTCGAATCGCATTTGTGATATGCCTGCTGATTGTCTTGCTCTCACCTTCCACCGACAGTGCACAGAGTAAGTAAAAGAAATTTCTTAAAAAAATATAAATAAAATGGATAATTTAAATTTCGTCTTCGAACGAAAAAAATTAGGGGACACCCGGGTTTGAACCGGGGACCTCTCGATCTGCAGTCGAATGCTCTACCACTGAGCTATATCCCCTCTTATATAAAGAGCGTCAATTTAGCCAAGAAGAGAAAAAAGTCTGAGGAGAACCATCAATGATCTCTGTCTATTTTTAGCCTTAGATATTTTTCCCATTTTTTTTGTAGTGGGCGGAAGTTGATAATAGTTTCATTTTCTGCTTTATTTTCTCCCTTTGGTGATTGCCACTATCTGTAGCACTATCAAGCAACATCCACTTTACCAATTGCTTGTTGCCTAACCCAAAAATGTATTTTATTGAGAAAGGAAAAGGGCGTGATTGCCAAGCCCACAAAGGAAACATTTAAGATAATTTGAAAGTAATGACGCTAAAGGAGACACAGCAGCAGTCATTATAATTCAATTAACAATCAATTTGAGGAAAACTCATTAAAAATTCAATCCATTAAGGAGCTGCAAAACAAGCTGGGTTAGTTTTTTAAACTTTAATGATATAGATAGTTAAATTTGAGATTATCTACTTGCTAAACAGCATTTTTTAAAGGTATTAAAATAAAGTTAATTAATTTGTAAAAAGAATAAAACACAACACGCTAAAATAAAGACACAACATCTTCCACAAAATATTAAAAATGAATTTTAAAGATATATAAATAAGAAATAAAATTAATAAAAGTAAAATGAAATATAATTAAAACAAAAAGCAAAAAACAAGGGGACACCCGGGTTTGAACCGGGGACCTCTCGATCTGCAGTCGAATGCTCTACCACTGAGCTATATCCCCATGTTGGAACCCGCCGGCTAACTTGCTACTTGTGCGCACAAGCAGGCGAACAAGTTCGATACGACAGCGTTCGAGCAAGCAACCCTTACCTGAGCCAACTTTTATAGCAACACTGCTATAAATATAAATAAAATATATAAAAATATAAAGGTTTATATGTTTATGAAAAAATTAAAACCCATATTATTTTTAAAGTGGCTTGGGTCTTCTGTTCAAGCATCGTTTAATTGAAACATTTTTTGGATCAGTTGATAATAAAGTATATGAAAAAAATATTAAGACTTTTTTAAATGTTGTATAAAACAAAAAACTGATTAAGGGGACACCCGGGTTTGAACCGGGGACCTCTCGATCTGCAGTCGAATGCTCTACCACTGAGCTATATCCCCATGTGTTGCTGCGGGCTCCAACGGAGCTCCCAAGAGCTAACCAGCTCCGTTTTGTTCTTTAAAATTGTTTTATTCTCCCAGATAGCCGAACGAATGATAAGGATTGATCAGGAAAAATAAATAATAAAGGGTGGAAGAACAAAAAAGTTTACCAAGGGGACACCCGGGTTTGAACCGGGGACCTCTCGATCTGCAGTCGAATGCTCTACCACTGAGCTATATCCCCAGTTGGAGCAAGCGCGGCTAAACAGCCACTTCAGGCGCGTTGCTAGCACAAACGACACCTAAAAATAGCAACAGACGAAGGCGGTCTACGCCCCATCCTCCCATAAGCCCCCCGCCTGCCAGGCGTGGGCTTGCGCAGTGGAACTGGCAACTGAGAAATGAGAAAAATGCTAAAAACATGGCCATTAAATGAAATATTTAAACAGGTTTAGCAATAATTTCGTATTGTTATTTCTGCTGCAACAATTCCACTTCATTTAGCGAAATTAAGCAGCAACAAAGCCGAAACCTGTGTTCCATTAATGAAGACAAAAGAGCAGGCATGCTTGTGTCTGAAGTCTGAAGCCAAGAGTAATCTACATGCAATATCTTAATTATTATTGTGATAGACCGAATTAAGTAAATCTCAACGTCACGACTCGACGTTTGCCACCACAACCAATCTTCGATCCGAAGATGCCAATCGACGGACACATTAATTCGAAATTATCGGCACTCGTCGATCGCAAGTGGTTGACAATCCATCGCAGTTGCCATTACGATCCAGCGATTCGGATCGAGATTGCGACAGGCCCGTCATTACCATTGCCACATGGCGGCATGAGGTGGTTGACAGGTGGTGCCAGGTGCCAAGTACCGACTACTGTTGCCCCTGTACACCTGAGAGGTACTTTGAGCCGTGAGCAATGCATTCCGGGCAAGGTCAAGTCGATCGCTTTGTGGGTCAAATGTGGGCGGATCACTGTAGATGTCAAAGTCTTAACAGCGACTACCTAAATATGTGTATTTTTAAAAATAAAATTAAAACAGAAAATATTTCATACAACTAACATCAATCTAATTCCATTTTAGCCAAGACCCGACGGCGCCTGCGTCGCCCCACCACCTCCTCAGTCGAGGCCAAGAAGACCACCGAGGCTCCGGTGGCGGAGAAGCGCATTGATCAGATCACCGCCTCCACCACCACCAGTGCCCGCCGCACCCGACTCCGCTCCAAGGCGAAACTGGGCGGAGCTGCTGCCGGAGCAGCCGCCGCAGCAGCCGGAGGAACTGCCCTGGTGGCCAGCGGATCCTCGCTGAAGGGCAAGAAGACCAAGGTGGACGATGGAACGCCCAAGATCGTGTGCTACTACACCAACTGGTCGCAGTACCGCGTCAAGGTCGGAAAGTTCGTGCCGGAGGACATTCCCGCCGATCTCTGCACCCACATCATATTCGCCTTCGGCTGGCTGAAGAAGGGCAAGCTGAGCTCCTACGAGTCCAACGACGAGACCAAGGACAATGTCCCCGGACTGTATGAACGAATGATGAACCTGCGCAAGGCCAATCCCAAGCTGAAGGTGGGTTTCGAGGATTAAGTTGCGAATAGTTCATCTAAATGTCTTCCTTTCAATAGATCCTTCTGGCTATTGGTGGCTGGTCCTTTGGCACCCAGAAGTTCAAGGACATGTCCGCCACCCGCTACACCCGCCAAACGTTCGTCTACTCCGCCATTCCCTTCCTGCGTAAACGCGGCTTCGATGGTCTGGACATGGATTGGGAATACCCCAAGGGTTCCGACGACAAGAAGAACTTTGTCCTGCTGCTGAAGGAGCTGCGCGAAGCCTTCGAGGCTGAGGCCCAGGAACTGAAGAAGCCCCGCCTCCTGCTCTCCGCTGCCGTGCCCGTGGGCCCCGACAATGTCCGCGGTGGATACGATGTCCCTGCCATTGCCAGCTACCTGGACTTCATCAACCTGATGGCCTACGACTTCCACGGCAAGTGGGAGCGCGAAACGGGCCACAACGCCCCGCTCTACGCCCCCTCCTCTGACTCCGAGTGGCGGAAGCAGTTGTCCGTGGACCACGCCGCCAGTTTGTGGGTGAAGCTGGGCGCTCCCAAGGAGAAGCTGGTGATCGGAATGCCCACCTACGGCCGCTCCTTCACGCTGGCCAACACGGACAAGCACGGCCCGAACGCCCCCGCCTCGGGCGGCGGACGCGAAGGTGTCTACACCAAGGAGAGCGGCTTCCTGGCCTACTACGAGATCTGCGAGATGCTCCTGAACGGCGCCGTCTACGTCTGGGATGAGGAGATGAAGGTGCCGTACCTGGTGGACGGAGATCAGTGGGTTGGCTTCGACGACGAGCGTGCCATCCGCAACAAGATGCAGTGGATCAAGACGAACGGCTTTGGAGGCGCCATGGTCTGGACCATTGACATGGACGACTTCAAGGGTGAGGTGTGCGGAGGCAATGTCAAGTACCCCCTGATTGGAGCCATGCGGGAGGAGCTGTTGGGCATTTCCCGTGGCAAGGAGGCCAAGGATGTCAACTGGACTGCGGTGGCAGCCACTTTCGAGGATATTGAAGAGGTACGTCCGTATCAGGGTGATTGAGACTCTATGTAACTATTATTATACACTACCAGAAACCGGAACCCATCAAGATCTCGGTGGATGAGATCCTCAACAAGGTCCGAAAGCCCCAGGGCCTGAAGAAGCAGCGCATCAAGTCGGGAGCCAATGCTCTTGAACAGAATAGTAAGTTCTTCCTGCATCCTGTGGAGAATTAGATTGTAATCCCTTTGTCCTTGAATAGCTCGCCCTGCCCAGGTGTTCTGCTACCTGACCAGCTGGTCCGCCAAGCGCCCCGGTGCCGGAAAGTTCCAGCCCGAAAACATCGATCCCAAGCTCTGCACCCACATCGTCTATGCCTTCGCCACGCTCCAGGACTACAAGCTGACGGAGGCCACCGACGATGATCCGGAGAGCTACGAGAGTGTGATTGCTTTGCGTGATGCCAATCCTGACTTGCAGATCCTGTTGGCCATCGGAGGATGGGCCTTCGGCTCCACGCCCTTCAAGGAGCTCACCTCGAACGTCTTCCGCATGAATCAGTTCGTCTACGAGGCCATCGACTTCCTGAGGGATTACAAGTTCAATGGATTGGATGTCGACTGGGAGTATCCTCGTGGTGCCGAGGATCGAGTGGCCTACGTCAGTCTGCTGAAGGAGCTCCGAGTGGCCTTCGAGGGTGAGGCCAAGTCCTCCGGACTGCCACGACTCCTGCTCACCGCCGCCGTGCCCGCCTCCTTCGAGGCCATCGCCGCCGGCTACGACGTGCCCGAGATCTCCAAGTACCTGGACTTCATCAACGTGATGACCTACGACTTCCACGGCCAGTGGGAGCGCACAGTCGGCCACAACTCCCCACTGTTCGCTTTGGAATCGGCCACCGGCTACCAGAAGAAGCTGACCGTCGACTACAGCGCCAGGGAGTGGGTGAAGCAGGGTGCTCCCAAGGAGAAGCTCCTCATCGGCATGCCCACCTACGGACGCAGCTTCGAGCTGGTGAACGACACCCAGTTCGATATCGGCTCCCCCTCGTCCGGCGGCGGCAAGGCCGGCAAGTTCACCAACGAAGCCGGCTTCCTCAGCTACTACGAGGTGTGCTCCTTCCTGGCGGCGGACAACACCACACTGGTCTGGGATTCTGAGCAGCAGGTGCCGTTCGCCTACCGCGGCAACCAGTGGGTGGGCTTCGACGACGAGAGGTCGCTCAAGACCAAGGTGAGTGGTGGAGAGATTATCCCTAAGCAGGTATAATGATTCCCCTTTCCAGACCGAGTGGCTGAAGGAGCAGGGCTTTGGCGGCATCATGGTGTGGTCCATCGACATGGACGACTTCTCCGGCCGTTGCGGCAATGGCAAGTACCCTCTGCTGAATGCCCTCAGCGAGGAGCTCAAGGACTACAAGGTGGCGCTGGAATACGATGGACCCTATGAGTCCCATGGCCCACGAGGAGCCTACACCACGAAAGATCGTAAGGAACTAACCTGGCTAATAGCTCAGACCTTAGTATTAATCCTGATTTCGTTATCCAGCTCATGAGGTGACCTGTGCCGAGGAGGATGGCCACATCAGCTACCACAAGGACTGGGCCGACTGCACCCACTACTACATGTGCGAGGGCGAGCGGAAGCACCACATGCCCTGCCCGGCCAACCTGGTGTTCAATCCCCAGGAGAATGTCTGCGATTGGCCCGAAAACGTCGAAGGATGCCACGAGCCGACGGAGGCGCCAGCCTAAGATCCCCTCCACCAGCTGTGGAGCGGGACGAAGACCCCCTTCCCCCCCCCCCCCCCACTTTTTGTTAATATTATATAAACAAAATCGATGCCCTCCCTAGGATAAGCCGTAATGCGAAACTGCCACGAAACTCTTTTGCTGCCGCCCCCGAACTCTCCACTAACTATGAAGAATACTCGAAACTTGCTAAATTTCGGCTGAATTTTTTTAAACTAAATATTAGGTCTAACTAGCGTTGTAAGTAGTTTTTATGTCTTAGTTACAAATTCGCACAGAGAAGGAACTCAAGAGCCACAAACAACTATACTATTCTACCAAGCCGTACTAACTTTCGCATTTTCGTTCGACTTTGAATTCGAGGTACAAAAAAAAAAAGTAAAAAAAGGTTTATATGGAAGAAGCGTCCGACCCTTCCGTATAGCAAACTGTGATAATCATAAGAGACACCAACCAACACCAGATCGGCCAGAAAAGTCACTATTCAAAATTATCTCCAAATAAAAAGGACAGTAGTTTCCGCTATACTTTCTGCTCTGCTTATCCCTAAAAAATAATAATACCCCCTTATCCGAAAATAAAACAGGCACAGAGAAAATTGTACATTCTCCAGTTTAACAGTAAATTTGTATTATAGAGTTGTAATTACGTAGTTGAAATAAAAACTATTAAAAAACATACGAAAATCACCGTTTTCTTACAACTAATTACGTCATATTTATTTATTATGGCCCCAGTCTTACGACAGGGCACTACTAAAAAATTATTTTAGACTCATTAGAGTGCTCCTCTCCACGGAAATCTTTAGTAAAAGGCGAAAGATTTATTCGACAACTGAAGAGAAGCCAGAGTGCTTTTGCTAGCTCTCGGCTGAGAACTACATGGCGCCTGCGCTAGAAGCAGTTGGGAATTATAAGCACCCCGAAAGACAGTTGTCCGCAAAACGGTAGCATACTTTTGAGGGCTCACACATAGATGGAGCCACTTGGAAATCAGTCTCAATATTTAAGCCTTAATTTAAGGGGATGTTTTGAGAATTATTCCTGAACGTAAAATAAAAACCACTTTGTTTTAAAAATTTTATTATTTTTTTTTATTGGTTTTCTCAAAAAGTTTTTTTTTTACAATCTGTTTATTTTAATCGTTTTCCTCCTCGTTTTAATTAAATAATTAGTCTTACGTGGATGTACACAATAATTTAAAAAATAAAGTACGCATGACGAACGAAAGAAGAGTTAAATTAGCCATAAATCACACTAAGCTGGTTAACTAACCGCAGCATCTACAGAGTTGAATAATTTCCGATGTAACACTTAGGATAGAATTGCCAAAAATTTAAAATAGTTTCTTAGAGGAGTTATGAGCCGACTCTGTAAAATGTAATTCTTAAAACATTCGACATTCTATATGTATTTTATGTATTTATCTTCTCTGTATTTATTTATTTATTTTTTTTTTTGCAACAAAAATGATATCAGAATGCAGTTTTCAAGTGTCTCGAACTAAATTGACCTTAATATGTATTAAAAGTTCCGTTTCCTTTCATGTATGCTTGGTGGTGGTGGTGGTGCGGAGTAGTTGAAGCCTTTTAGTAGTTTCCCATCATCATCTCATTTCGGTGATATGCGTCCGCGCAGGCGCAACGCGACTTCCGGACTGTATACATATGTATATAGCAAAAATTGTGAAAATCGGATCTGGGGGGAGTATCAAGTTATATAACTAGAGACAGACTTTCATTAGCAAAATATTGTACTCGGATTTTCAGCGCGTGCTTTGCATCATGTATGTATGTATGTATATCGTTTGTATCGCGAGAGATCGATCGGCAGATCGGCTTGTGTATATATAGTGTGTATATATGTATATGGACCAACGTAAAATAGTTCAAATGTTTTTTTAGATATTGCGTGCCGAAGACTCTTTCAAAATGGATGTATGTACATATCACGCTATGTGGTCTAGACAGTTAATTTTGTTTCAATTTTAGATGCGCTTTCGGTTCCTATTACAGTTTCTGATTTTCAGAGTTATAATTTCAGAGTTGAGTATCTGTATCTCGATGAGCTACTTTCTAGAGTCGCGCTGTGCGTCGCATTTGCATGTTCCATGAACCAACATTTACATTTCTTTATAAATACATAGTTTCACTTTTCATTTTCGTTTTGTCTCTTTTTTTTTTTTTTTTGTTTTTTGTTTCCTTTTTAAATAGTATTTAGAAAAATTTGTGTTTTCTTTTCCTTTTTTTTGTCTCATTTTTAAAACATTTTGCTATAAAAAATACACAGTTGAAAAATAAAAACGTTTCTTGGTTGTTGTTCGAGTTCGTCTGGGCTTCCTTCTTCTTTCTCAAAAAGACATTCCTTTCTCAATCATCTTGGTTATACTTTGAGTTTCAACTGTTTTTGGGGGAAAAAGAGGCAGGCGGTCATTGTCAGACATGCTTTATAAACATTTGATGTGGTTCCTTGTTCGCGTTTTCTTACTTTCTCTATATGCAATCTCCTATCCAATCTAGTCCTTAAACCATTTTACTCTGCTCTGAATTTATATTTTTTTGTTGTTGCTCAACGAATTTTACTGCAAGGTTGCAATTTGTGTTTTTGTTTTTTTTTTGTCATTACAGTTATTTATTGTTGCAAAATTTTACAATTTTTTTCTTTCGATTTTTTTAATACATATTTATAAATACTTTCATCCTCTCTTATCTCTGTAAAAATAGATCCACATTTTCTCAGCTCTTTCGTGTGATTTCTTTTTCCCGTTTTTTGTATTTTTTTTCGTTTCCTTTTTGCTGTTTTTTTTTTGTTAACAAATTTTTCAAATTTTTTTTTTTTGTGTTTTTGGAGAGATTTCGTTTTCAAAAAGTTTCTATCGGGATCGCGGCGCTGCTCCACAGAAAGCTGCTTGCGTTTTTGAGTTGCTTGTTGATGGTTTATTATTTTTAATTGTGGCTGTTTCTTTTTGTATTGATTTTTAAATGCCTAAAATTTAGTTAAGAGCTAACATAACATTGGATATCAGTTTTCTTTCATATTCTTTTTTTTTTTTTTTTTTTTTGTTTTCTTTCTCGCTTTAAGTTCCTTATTTCTCGGTTTGGCTTAACAATACATTTTTCGTATTTTAAATTGTTTATGGTTTCTATTCGGCCAACGAGGGTCAAAATGTCTTAGTCGTAATGAATGTTCCGCTTATCAGTTAAACCGTTTAAATCGTAGTCGCTTTTTGTGGTCGTGCGTTGGGGGCGTTGGAGGAGCGTTGGTGGCCTAGTGAGCTGCGCGTGTTTTCAGTTACAGTTTCCTGCCAGTTTCCTGTTTGAGGTGGTGGTGCTCAGTTGGTCGTGGACATCAGTTCGGAGAAGGCCTTCTCCAGACAATTCTTGAGTTCAGAATAGGAGACGATGAGCACCGACTGCTCATCGCGCGACATCAGTTGCACCTGTAATACAATATTCGTTAAAGGACATCTCAATGGGTTCAGGATTCACACCATCTCTGGTGGTTCTCTCATCCGACTTGACTTACGCGCTCTATGGAGCCAGCATCCAGCTTGTTGAGGCATTGTACAATGTGTGCGTGATCTAGCCAGGGCCGGCCATCCTCGGTTACGGAATGGAACAAATAATCGCGGAATAATTTCAACATGTATCTATCACCAGTCTCTGACCAAGTAAAGTCCAGATTAAAGCTGCGAGAAAACGAAGTTAGTAATCTGACAAAACATAACTATTATTTCAGCTCACTTGGGCCGCTCATTAATGCTATTTAGTTTGACCAAAATGCGATACAAGCGCCCGTTCTCCATCTCCTTGGCCAACTCATCCTCCTGCATGTCTATCTGGCTCTGCAGGGCATCCAGTTGCGTATAGAAACGGGCACCAATCATGGGCATCAGATCGGTCACCGAGCGACGATTATTAGTGGTAAAGAGGTAACTAAAAAATAAGATAATTAACTGAAGTTCAACGCTTAGTTAAAAATTAAACTTACACTATAAAGTTACGCAGATCGGTGGAGTAGTTTCGGGTGACCATGTCGATGCTAGACTGGACATTGTCGCGTTGTACGGATTGCAGACAGCGGCAGGCCAGAGCTAATACTAAGCGACCCAGAGCGGTCAGATCATCCTGGACAGATTATACACGAATTTAACCATTTTAATTCAGTAAAAACAAAAGCTATCCTGCTGTACCTGCTGGTGCATATTAACCAAGGCAAGTGGATTGGCTGCGTTCGGGTCGAATTGCGTGATATCCGAGATGCAGCACGAACTAAACCTCACTCTCTTTCCCGTAACTATAATCTTGGTGGGATCCAGAACCCTGAAATCAAAAAGGTAAGTAAGGGTAGACAGACATCCAGCCAAGCACCACTTACTTGCATGCCAGACCCGCCTGGTGGATGGCTCTCAGGCCGGCGGTCAGCTGCATGATGATCGACCAGATGGTGGACTCGGGCAGCAAAGGGCCGCTGTTCGATCGCTGTATGTTGCTCTTATGACTGAAGGTGAGAAAGATTGTAATGTTTCAGAGAAGCCATTTGAAAGTTGGATAGGGAAACTCACCTGAAGGGGCGGGCATCGCCTTGGAATGGATCAGAGTAACCGTTGGTATCGGGCGCTGGCGTGAAGTACTTGGCCAGCAATGTTTGTGAGCCGGGATAATAGTCGTAAACTAATACTAAAGCTGCGAGGTCAGAGGAGGAAATAATCAGAGCAGGCTACTACATTCTTGTGGCTCTTAATCACTCACTAAGTGATTGAAACATGTGTGATAAGTTATTTGTGGTCTTTATAGTTATATGGCTTTAAATGACAGATATTTTTGGGGTTTTATAATGGAATTATAATGGAATTAGCTTTTAATAGAAGAGTATTTGATATAATTATTCCCAAACAGAACCGTAACAGCCCTCCACTTAGCCCTAATTACCCCTTTCACTTACAATTATCACCAAATGCTTTCGTCGTAAACACCTCACGCAATTGTACCACGTTCGTGTGCTGCAGTTTCTTCCACATCTCCACCAGGGTCATGCACTTGGTCGACTGCAGGCGGAACCCTAAAAAGCCCACAAGTGACATATAATTATATAATTGTTTAATTAGCCAAATGGCGCTGGCGGGCCATTCCGTGCCACTCACCGTGCAACCTGCGCAGGCAGTACTTGTAGCCTGTGGTATTGTGCGTGGCCCGGTACGTGCTGGCGGGAAGCGTGAGCTTGGCATGCAAGGGCTGGGCCGGCGGTTCCAGGGGATACAGGGCATGATAGTTGTCCACCTCCATTGGCAGGGCGTGCTGGGCCGCCTCCGCTGCGTCCATGATCAGGTTAGAGATCTCGTTGCGGGCAAGAATGTCGGAGCGCATCTCGTCGGGTATGAAGAAGGCGGACTCCAGCTGGGTTTTCGGGTGCATGGTCATCACGTTGGAGGCCGGACCCGGATACACATGCCCCGTGTAGAACATTGTGGGCGGCACCCCGCCAACAGTGTTCATCGGCGCCACGGCACTCACGCCGTGGTGGGCGGGATGCGTGGTGTCCACCACCACTGAATTGACGACCGGCTGGTTATTCTGTGCGTTGGCAGTTGGATAGAAGTAGATGGTGCCGCCGACGTTCTCCTGTTGGACAAGATAATTCAAGAGAGGATTAGCCAATGCCAGAGACACCTGAGGGTGATGCCAACTCACCTGATGGACACTCGCCGGCATAGTGGTGGGTATGGGTGAGGCCCCGTGTGGGGTCATGCCGTGGGGCGGTGATTTCTCTCCCGGACCGCCGCCTGCGCCGCCGCCACCGCCCGCCAGCATGGCCGCCGTGGGTGACTCCTGGCGCAGCATTGCTCCGTGGCCCCGGTTCTTGAGTGGTGTCTGGGCCGACATGCTGCTGACGAAGGGCGCTGCAGCGGGATTCGGTGGACCGCCGCCACTGATTGCTATTGGAGCTGATGCCACTGATACTGCTCCTCCTCCCCCCAGAGGTGGTTGTTGTTGTTGTTGTTTTTGTTGCTGTTGTTGTTGCTGCTGTTGCTGTTGTTGCTGTTGCTGTTGTGCAATGGTGACAGTGGCAATGGAGGCAGATTTCTGCATCGAGAGCATGGAGGAGCCGCCGTTAGACTGCTGTTGCTGTTTAGTAATGGTGGTGGATACGGTGGCCGCCGAGGTTGTGGAGACTACTGGCGGTGCACCGGCGGCGGCGGCGGCTGCTGCTGCTGCTGCTGCGGCTGCGGCGGCCGCTGCTGTTAACCCATTGACCCCATTGATAGGAGCGCTGTAATATGGTGGGTAGAAGTTGGGGGACGAGTTGATGCGTGTTGGAATGAACTCTGGCGACTGTGGTGTGACCTATTCGGAGGTGGAAGGATACAAGTTAATAATTATGCTAGAAATAATCAAAAAACAAACATACAAGTACAGCTAGTACAGGATACTATATTCAGGTGATATGCTATTCTACCAAGACTACTAATCCAATAAATACAGTACACTCCCGCTAGGACACTCAACTTCTACCACATTTAAAGCACTTTCGATCTCTATTTCGATTTCAGACAATTAAGGGAACAAGGTATCACTGATCTACGGCTTTACCTGGGACTTCTTATTTACGGCTAGGGGCGAGTCCAAGTTAAGAAGCGAGAACCCGTTGTTCAGCCCATAACTGCTCGATGTGGCGACATTCTGTCGGTTCTGATTACACGAGTGACCCGAAAACAGATACACGGAAGTTCAAAGAAATGAAAAGAAAAAGACAGAATAGTTTCAGGTTTTAGAAATGGTTGGATCTGAATGGGTTTCGGGTAGCGTGTATCCCACAGATAGGTATCACTGTCTTGTCGGATTGTTTGTCTTAGATAATGGAGGTATTATCTGAGTGTCTCTGTTACCATTTTACCTTATCTGGGGGAACTCGAAACACCTCAAATTTCAAGGACTGACAACCAAACAAGAATTTATTTTGGAAAATAAATATTGTATTTTTGGCAGATCAGAGGTCTTATTTTAATATATTATTCTTTTGAGACCACTGACCCCTTTTAATCTCTGGTGATCGCTGCATTCTGCAATATTTGCATTAACACAGTTCCATGATTAAGAATTCTGTTGGCTCCTCAATCCCCACCTCCCACACATGGCACAATTAAAATCCATGCATCCAACACAAATTGATATTTTAAATGTACATATATCGCACGACTTATATGGCACTTTCAGTGTGTCAGTGGACCCAAAAATAAATAAAACTAAAACTCGGTCAAGTGTATATTATGTGCGATACGGAGGCCGATGAAACTGAAATGCTTCGAGCGAGCCAATTGAGTGAAAACAAATAAACCATAATTAAAAATACTTGAAGAAACAATTCTTTCCAGCTGTTTACTTTGCTGCCAACAGCTGTTTTAAGTGGGCGGTTGGGTGGGTGGGTTGGGTGGGTGGGTAGGTTCTGTAACTATACTTACCATATAGGTGGCGAGTTTACTCTCTGACGGTATACCATTCGTTGGCGAGAAGAAAATTGGATCCATAGCAGCCGTATCTGCAAAGAGCACAAGAATACATATACATATATATATATATATATAAACAGAGCAGTGATAGGGATATGATAATTGATTAGAAATCAATTAAACAAACATCAACAGGCTGGCTGCCAGAGACTTGGTGTGTTTGGTGTTTGTGCGATAAGTCCACCCCTCCTGCCCCCAAAACTATCCCTAATTCAACTATTTTTGTTATATTTCTTGTTATTTTCCACAGTTATCGATATGGCGATAACGCGCTCGTAGGCCCCAGGCCCCAGGCCCCACCAGTCCCCAATATTTTTAGAGTGTGCGCAATGTGTTGTTGTTTGGTTTCCCGCGCGGCTCCAAGTCGAAGTAAATAGCAGCCCCAAGACGCAATTTCTGTGGTAAACAACAACAACAACAACACCAAAATCACCTCTATATGGTCTGTCGAAACTTGAAAATTTGCATTTTTGGGTTATGGGGGGGAACACTATACCTTCCTCTCCTATGTCGACAACTCGGAAGCAGCAGCGTCATGACTAACCAACGATTTTATGCTCTATTTTGCTGCCTCTTCTTAGCTTTGAAAGTCCTCAGAATTTTGAACGCCTTCGGAACGCTACCGGATATATTCGAGTACTGAATCAATGCTAAGCAGACTGGTCGTCGTTTCTAATTCTAATTCGTATTCTCATTCCGATTCTCATTTCAAATGCACTGCCTAGATCCAACTGGCACTGCCCCCCAAGGGAAAGTGAAATATACATGAGCGTATTTTGGTTTTCCTTTTTTGTTTTTTTGTTCAAAAAAGCAAAACATTTCTGGGCGGTGGATGGTTGGGGGGCGAGTGTGGGGTTTCCCCAATGTCGCGGGGGTACCGGGCCAATGGCTCTTGCCAACGTCCGAAGAGAAATCAAGTGATATTGGCCTTGAATTCTGTGCATATACTCAAATAAGTAAACTCGCGGGGTAAACCATACAGTAAACCCTATATGGAGCAGGTTGTGTTCGCTGTCGAGTCAATTTCGATTTAAACAAGGATTATAAAGTGTTTTAATTGGAGGGAATTCCGTAGAGGTTCGACTACCCCATCACATTGTAATCTAGCTTCAATTAAATCATTATATTTTTGTCTAAAATTTGCTAGAAATAGTTATAATAACTATTTATTGGAGTTTATTAACTTAGAAGTCCCATAAAGTTTCTCATTGGCCAAAAAATAAGATTATGTTTTTGCCCTTTCTTTAAGAATTCCTTAAATATTAATTTTAATTCTTAACTGGAACCAAATTATTGAACTTCTAAGGGTACCTCCTAGTCCCCATTACCCCTTTTTGTTTACAAAACAACAATATCATTTCATTTCGGCCGCTTTGGACTTTGTTGTTGCTGATGATGCCGTAGAAGCAATATAATTTGTAGCCCGATTTTATTTATTTGACTTGAAATTTGAAAAACAAACACAAGAACAGAGCGCGAAACGTTTTAATTGAATGCCCATGATAATGATGATTGTTATTTGGGCGAGTAGGCGGTGGTGGAGTGAGGTGTGGAGGAGGAAGAACCTGTTTTGGCGACACTGGTGCAGTTTGCGAGCCACAAACAGGTGTTACATGCTACAGTTTGAGCAGGACTTGGCCATCGAGCTTACTCCAGTGCTCGTCTAACCGGCAAGAACCAAAAAGTTGTTTTCACTTTACGTTTACAATTACAAGCATCCGCCACTGGATTTTTGTTGGCATGACGTCGGCAAAAACAATGGGCTTATAGCTACCAGACGACGCAAAACTGTGCGGTATATATGGTATGCTCACTATATAGAAAACCGATGATTATTGGGCTGTTGCCTTATGCTGCGTTTCGCGGTGAAACAGACAGCTTTGTTTTGCTTCAAAGATCACGAACGCGTTCATGAAAAAGCCACACACACACACACACACACACAAACACATCCCAACACTCTCTACTCTGATATACCCTTATATACAAACAATAATATACTACATATAGTGGGGAGCAGGCCAAACAATAACAAAAAGTACACTGTTACGTCACGTAAGTTCATATGTAGATGTGGCAGAGCGGGTGTCGCTAAGTTTACCATTTACCGTTTACCGTTTTTTTTTTTTTTTTCCGTGTGTCACTCGTCTTTTGTTATTGTTTTTTCAACGACGGAGGACGGAAGGACGGGGGGGTGCCACTCGTAATTTCTGCTGCTCGGCGGCGTAAGTGTAGTGCATATACTCGTATGCAAAAAAAACCAGGTGCTAAACATCGGACGATCGATCGCGCCACGAACCGAGCGCCAGCACTGCGTTCTCTCAAATGAGCAGGCAGCCAAGGTGCGCGGAAAAAGCCGCTGAATGGGGCCGCGAGACGGCACAGTGGGGTGGATAGGTCAGTGAGCTATAATAAATACATCATATATTTTATGAAAGAAGGCGATCATGATATTAAAATCATATCTTCCCGCTCAGAATTTTTTTTAAGCTTAAATTACAAACTTTTGCGCATTTCTCATAAAATAACATTCCATCCCACAGTGCGGCAATGGCCCCACAGTGGCTGTCAAACTGTGTGACGATGACAGACGAGCGGAGAAGACTGAAGTGGAGGGCGTGTGGAGTGGGGCTCGACAGCCCGCCCGATTAACTGTAAATATGTGGCCATAGCTGCAATTGTTGTTGATATTGTTGCAGGTACAGTGAAGACATACTTTACCTAACATAGTAATAACAAATAATTCAACAATTTCCTCACTGGTGATAATTTTTATCAAAATTCTTTATCATCAATTCATTTTTAAAAAAAATTTAATTTATTTTTGTGGAATTGTCACTCACTGTGGTTTCACTGTGGTGGGAAAGTTCAAGCTCTGCAGGCACACGCGGAACACTAACAAGAACAATGAAAATCCATTCGCGTTGTTTTTTGTTTGCTTATTTATTTCTCTAGCAGCCCCCAAGTGGGGGCTCAGTTTGGGCGACTCTCTCCCCAGTTCCCAGTTTCCAGTTCCCATTCCGATTCCAATGACCCTTATTCACTTTTTCCATCTGGGGGTATTGCATTCTGTTTGTTCTCGCGATCATGTGTTTGCCACTCTAACCGAAACGGGTATTTTGCGGATTTTAATTATGCGATTCGTGGGGGCCGATGGCGACTGCTGAGCCTGGGCGGTGCAGGGGACGCAGGGTGGAGGGTGTTGGCGATCATCTGATAAGTTCGCATCTATGTGTGTGTACAGGAGGGGGGAGATGGGGGCAGGGTGGAGCACGCATACACGTGGCTCTGGCAATGTAATAACAATAATTGAGGCGCATACTCTCGTCAGCACATAAATGAAATATTTATAGCCAAGGCTCTGCCTTCATTATCAGCCCAGCCGCAACTGCCAGCACTCATCGGAGCACATGATAATAGAAGCACTCCCACAAATGGCTTTTGTAACTCTGGACAAGAATAGGGTCCACCCATAAAAGGGATCAATAAAAATTGATAAATATATGTATATGTATGTACATGTTTCAAAAGCATGAATGGAAGGTTAACTTCGGAAAAAGACAACCCTTTCTATTTCTACCCTTTCTATTTAGATTTTTAATATAAACTAAGGATGTATGTATGTTTATATATCGGATATACTATTAGATCAGATACTATCAGATCGGATATACTATCATATATAGTAGCAGATACCTATGTATATCAATAACCATTTAAATGTTATAACCATTTAAAATGTATTTAAAAATATTCTATAAGAAATTTTCCTATATTTTCAAGCCGATTTATGCAAAATCAATATACAAATCTTTTAAGCAATTCCTAACAAGAATCCGATGCAAATCGATAAAGATTTTTGACAAAGAAATAGCCATTTTTGCCATTCATGCCCATATATTTTCAACATTTTGAAACTCCCTCCAGAATTTTTGACAAAAAATCTGAAAAATATTTTGTTTCAAGATTTTGATTCAAATCGATTAAGAATCGATATACAAATCGTTTAAGGTATTCCTTGTAAGGATCAGACTAGTATTGCCAAATATATAGCCATCGTTGAGTGACATATAGCGCCTCTTTGAATTTTTATGAACTTTCGAAGAGGATCCATCAGAATTTTTTATGAAAAATCTAAAAAATATATTGCACCCAGATTTTCATGTAGATCGATAAGGAATCGATTGACGAGACGTTTAAGGTATTCCTCTGAATAATCGGTATAATATTGAGAAAGATGTAGCTATCCCAGTGGGCCATATTGGGCTTCCCATACATTTTCAACATTTTGAAGGGGATCGTCCAGAAAATTTCATAAAAAATGAAAAAATATTTTGTTTCAAGATTTTGATTCAAATCGATTAAGAATCGATATACAAATCGTTTAAGGTATTCCTTGTAAGGATCCGACTATTATTGCCAAAGATATAGCCCTCGCTGGGTGACATATAGCGCCTCTTTGAATTTTTATGAACTTTCGAAGGGGATCCTTCAGAATTTTTTATGAAAAATCTAAAAAATATTTTGCCCCCAGATTTTCAAGTAGATCGATAAGGAATCGATTGACGAGACGTTTAAGGTATTCCTCTGAATAATCGGTATAATATTGAGAAAGATGTAGCTATCCCAGTGGGCCATATTGGGCTTCCCATACATTTTCAACATTTTGAAGGGGATCGTCCAGAAAATTTCATAAAAAATGAAAAAATATTTTGTTTCAAGATTTTGATTCAAATCGATTAAGAATCGATATACAAATCGTTTAAGGTATTCCTTGTAAGGATCCGACTATTATTGCCAAAGATATAGCCCTCGCTGGGTGACATATAGCGCCTCTTTGAATTTTTATGAACTTTCGAAGGGGATCCTTCAGAATTTTTTATGAAAAATCTAAAAAATATTTTGCCCCCAGATTTTCAAGTAGATCGATAAGGAATCGATTGACGAGACGTTTAAGGTATTCCTCTGAATAATCGGTATAATATTGAGAAAGATGTAGCTATCCCAGTGGGCCATATTGGGCTTCCCATACATTTTCAACATTTTGAAGGGGATCGTCCAGAAAATTTCATAAAAAATGAAAAAATATTTTGTTTCAAGATTTTGATTCAAATCGATTAAGAATCGATATACAAATCGTTTAAGGTATTCCTTGTAAGGATCCGACTATTATTGCCAAAGATATAGCCCTCGCTGGATGACATATAGCGCCTCTTTGAATTTTTATGAACTTTCGAAGGGGATCCTTCAGAATTTTTTATGAAAAATCTAAAAAATATTTTGCCCCCAGATTTTCAAGTAGATCGATAAGGAATCGATTGACGAGACGTTTAAGGTATTCCTCTGAATAATCGGTATAATATTGAGAAAGATGTAGCTATCCCAGTGGGCCATATTGGGCTTCCCATACATTTTCAACATTTTGAAGGGGATCGTCCAGAAAATTTCATAAAAAATGAAAAAATATTTTGTTTCAAGATTTTGATTCAAATCGATTAAGAATCGATATACAAATCGTTTAAGGTATTCCTTGTAAGGATCCGACTATTATTGCCAAAGATATAGCCCTCGCTGGGTGACATATAGCGCCTCTTTGAATTTTTATGAACTTTCGAAGGGGATCCTTCAGAATTTTTTATGAAAAATCTAAAAAATATTTTGCCCCCAGATTTTCAAGTAGATCGATAAGGAATCGATTGACGAGACGTTTAAGGTATTCCTCTGAATAATCGGTATAATATTGAGAAAGATGTAGCTATCCCAGTGGGCCATATTGGGCTTCCCATACATTTTCAACATTTTGAAGGGGATCGTCCAGAAAATTTCATAAAAAATGAAAAAATATTTTGTTTCAAGATTTTGATTCAAATCGATTAAGAATCGATATACAAATCGTTTAAGGTATTCCTTGTAAGGATCCGACTATTATTGCCAAAGATATAGCCCTCGCTGGGTGACATATAGCGCCTCTTTGAATTTTTATGAACTTTCGAAGGGGATCCTTCAGAATTTTTTATGAAAAATCTAAAAAATATTTTGCCCCCAGATTTTCAAGTAGATCGATAAGGAATCGATTGACGAGACGTTTAAGGTATTCCTCTGAATAATCGGTATAATATTGAGAAAGATGTAGCTATCCCAGTGGGCCATATTGGGCTTCCCATACATTTTCAACATTTTGAAGGGGATCGTCCAGAAAATTTCATAAAAAATGAAAAAATATTTTGTTTCAAGATTTTGATTCAAATCGATTAAGAATCGATATACAAATCGTTTAAGGTATTCCTTGTAAGGATCCGACTATTATTGCCAAAGATATAGCCCTCGCTGGGTGACATATAGCGCCTCTTTGAATTTTTATGAACTTTCGAAGGGGATCCTTCAGAATTTTTTATGAAAAATCTAAAAAATATTTTGCCCCCAGATTTTCAAGTAGATCGATAAGGAATCGATTGACGAGACGTTTAAGGTATTCCTCTGAATAATCGGTATAATATTGAGAAAGATGTAGCTATCCCAGTGGGCCATATTGGGCTTCCCATACATTTTCAACATTTTGAAGGGGATCGTCCAGAAAATTTCATAAAAAATGAAAAAATATTTTGTTTCAAGATTTTGATTCAAATCGATTAAGAATCGATATACAAATCGTTTAAGGTATTCCTTGTAAGGATCCGACTATTATTGCCAAAGATATAGCCCTCGCTGGGTGACATATAGCGCCTCTTTGAATTTTTATGAACTTTCGAAGGGGATCCTTCAGAATTTTTTATGAAAAATCTAAAAAATATTTTGCCCCCAGATTTTCAAGTAGATCGATAAGGAATCGATTGACGAGACGTTTAAGGTATTCCTCTGAATAATCGGTATAATATTGAGAAAGATGTAGCTATCCCAGTGGGCCATATTGGGCTTCCCATACATTTTCAACATTTTGAAGGGGATCGTCCAGAAAATTTCATAAAAAATGAAAAAATATTTTGTTTCAAGATTTTGATTCAAATCGATTAAGAATCGATATACAAATCGTTTAAGGTATTCCTTGTAAGGATCCGACTATTATTGCCAAAGATATAGCCCTCGCTGGGTGACATATAGCGCCTCTTTGAATTTTTATGAACTTTCGAAGGGGATCCTTCAGAATTTTTTATGAAAAATCTAAAAAATATTTTGCCCCCAGATTTTCAAGTAGATCGATAAGGAATCGATTGACGAGACGTTTAAGGTATTCCTCTGAATAATCGGTATAATATTGAGAAAGATGTAGCTATCCCAGTGGGCCATATTGGGCTTCCCATACATTTTCAACATTTTGAAGGGGATCGTCCAGAAAATTTCATAAAAAATGAAAAAATATTTTGTTTCAAGATTTTGATTCAAATCGATTAAGAATCGATATACAAATCGTTTAAGGTATTCCTTGTAAGGATCCGACTATTATTGCCAAAGATATAGCCCTCGCTGGGTGACATATAGCGCCTCTTTGAATTTTTATGAACTTTCGAAGGGGATCCTTCAGAATTTTTTATGAAAAATCTAAAAAATATTTTGCCCCCAGATTTTCAAGTAGATCGATAAGGAATCGATTGACGAGACGTTTAAGGTATTCCTCTGAATAATCGGTATAATATTGAGAAAGATGTAGCTATCCCAGTGGGCCATATTGGGCTTCCCATACATTTTCAACATTTTGAAGGGGATCGTCCAGAAAATTTCATAAAAAATGAAAAAATATTTTGTTTCAAGATTTTGATTCAAATCGATTAAGAATCGATATACAAATCGTTTAAGGTATTCCTTGTAAGGATCCGACTATTATTGCCAAAGATATAGCCCTCGCTGGGTGACATATAGCGCCTCTTTGAATTTTTATGAACTTTCGAAGAGGATCCATCAGAATTTTTTATGAAAAATCTAAAAAATATATTGCACCCAGATTTTCATGTAGATCGATAAGGAATCGATTTACGAGCCGTTTAAGGTATTCCTCTGAATAATCGGTATAATATTGAGAAAGATATAGCCATCCCAATGGGCCATATTGCGCTTCCCATACAATTTCAACATTTTGAAGGGGATCCTCCAGAAAATTTCATAAAAAATGAAAAAAATATTATGTTCCAAGATTTTGATTCAAATCGATTAAGAATCGATATACAAATCGTTTAAGGTATTCCTTGTAAGGATCAGACTATTATTGCCAAAGATATAGCCATCGCTGGGTGACATATAGCGACTCTTTGAACTTTCGAAGGGGATCCTTCAGAATTTTTTATGAAAAATCTAAAAAATATTTTGCACCCAGATTTTCATGTAGATCGATAAGGAATCGATTTACGAGACGTTTAAGGTATTCCTCTGAATAATTGGTATAATATTAAGAAAGATATAGCCATCCCAGTGGGCCATATTGGGCTTCCCATACATTTTCAACATTTTGAAGGGGATCCTCCAGAAAATTTCATAAAAAATTAAAAAAATATTTTGTTCCAAGATTTTGATACATTTTTGAGGGGAATCAATTTACGAATCCTTTAAGCTTCCTCTCAAGAATAGCCATAATATTGACGAAGATATAGCCATCACAGTGGGCCATATTTCGCTTCTCATACATTTTCAAACAATGGAAGGGGCGATCCACCAGAAAAGTCTGCTATCTAGATGAGGAATAAATTAACTCTGCAATAATAGTCAGAAAAGCATGTCGGGGGGAATCTACACAACGTGGACGTTGTGCCGACTTCTGTTCTTGGCCGAGTCAGTGTCTAAACTTGGCCAGCAGAACCGTAAACCGCTTGTCAATCGTTTTTAATGCTGATCGTCGCCAACTGGGCTTGATATTGGCCAACAGACGAGTTTGGTTGGTTTTTAGCCAGCAGCCATGTGGCGGCAACTCTGTGACCCAATTCGCCGCCGAGCAACAACAGCTGCTTTCAATCATAGACGCTCCGCCGAACAGCTGTGCAAGCTGAGGGAGGTCAGCCAGCGGACGAGAGGTGTTTGGAGGGGGAGGGATAGGCTAAGCTCATACAAAACAATTGCGAAAGCCACAAGCGTCCGAAATGTAAATTGTGTGTAAATATGTACACATTAAATTAAGCCTACTCGCGCCGTTCGCTCGCATTCATTTTCGTATGCATGCGATTTCGATTTCAACAGAGCCGCGAAGTTTGAATTTTTTTTTTTTCGAAATCCGGCCATCGAGTTGACAAAGAAAAGTGAGTTGGGGGGAGGGGAGAGAGTGGGCGGAGGAGCACCAGTAGCGGAAGTTGTAAATGATACAGTATTACCTGCCTAAACTGAATCACAATTTCAACTTTATTTTATTTTTCTCGATTATTAAAAAGAGACGTCACTTTTGTGAAAGTTCTTCACCTTTCCCGCCCACCTCTCTGCACAAAAGCACGAATCAAAGTGCAAAAGCAAACAGCAAAGCAAATCGCCCACCTCTCCGCACAAAAGCACGAAGCAAAGTGCAAAAGCAAACAGCAAAGCAAATCGAACACTAAAGAAAACATGAAATAAACACAAACAAAGCCCCCAACGAAGCAAAGCGACAATCCGAAAAGCAAAACAGGGACAGTTTTAGAGTAACTGGATGAGGTAAATATTATGAGAAGTGGCCAGAACTGATAATGGAAGTGGAAAATAATCAAAGTTATTACTTTATAAGTAAGATAAGCAAAATAAATGCATATGCTTTGATTCACAAAGTTATTAATATTTTAAGAAATTTACAATACTGATTTTTTCATAGAAGGATTGAACTTTAAACCTCACTTAGTTCCTAGAAGCTCGCTCTCCAGAAGGATCCTAAGCCAATCTCCATCCTATACTGGGCTGGCACGTGTCCGGACTACGCACTTGGCCAAATACCCTGATGGATCAAGAGGGGTAAGCAAGGGTTGGGGCTGGGAGACCCGGGTTACAGGCGCACATGCCCCATTACTACCACATATGTGTGTGTGTGTGCAATGCGTGTGTGAAAGACATTTCGGCTCAAGGGCACAGCGGGATTTTTGGCAAGCCGAAAGGCGAATGCGAAATTAAATAGCCACACTGAGAGTCAAAGGGGCCAGAGCAGAGTGGAATGATGGGTGGGGGGAGGTGATTATTAGCCATTTGCCAAAAAGACAAAAAGAAAGAAAAGAAGAGGAAAGAGCCTGCGTGCTGAGGAATGTGCCAACAAAAGAATGTGTTGCATACTTTGTTGCGCTGCCTGTTGGAATTTCGCGAATGGCAAACAAACAACAACACGAACAAGAGAGTGCTGCAAAAACAAAAGTGACAAGTCTGGCACATTAGCGACGTCAACTTGTCTGCAACGACGCTGGCAACGCGGTAATTAAATTATGGGGAACGGCACTAGGCACAGGGCCCACCAAGATGGGGTGGAGGGAGGAGGGAGGTGTGTGCCGAAGAAAGCAACATTTCACGCTAATTTCCCGCTAATGCCGATTTAGTAAATTGCAAATTCTAGACAGACTCTGAGCCAACTCTGTCACGCTGTGATGAGATCTTAACTAATCACTGCATTATCCGAGAAGGAATTAAATAATAATTTACATTTTTAGAGAGAGCTACTGATTCATTTTTAACTTTAAACCAATAACAATTTAATTTATCAATAGGATTTCCATTTTATTATAATATAATGATTATATAACAGTTTCCATTACATAACACATTATAGATTATAGATTTAGTTGGTATATTAAGAAGCTAAACTTATAAAACAATCTTGTATTATAATATCATATTAGATCTTGAAATCCTATAATATAATGAATCCCTTAAAGACAGTTCTAACTCTTCCTTTAACTATTAATCATACCCATTAACTATTAATTTAATATTAATCATACTTAACCTATAAAACACTCATGTTTAATAACTCTAATATGATCTTCAAATCTTATTTTATGATCTAATATGATATTATATCTTCAAATCTTATAATATAATGAAACCCTTAAAGAAAGTTCCAACTCTTTAAACTTTGAACCAAACTAATTCATTCATCGTATCATCGTATTAATCGCATCATCGAATTAATCGTACCATCGTATAAAATATAGTTTTTCGATACGGTTAGTTATTCATTTTTCCTTAATGGCCCTCTCTGCAAGTCCCCATCGAAAGAGTCTATTTTTAGAGATAAACAATACACATTTTGAGGAAAAACGTTTGAGGATTCGCTGATGAAAAACTTATTCGCAGGCAATTTCCGCGCCATATTGTAAACAAAGAAGGAAAAGTGAAAAGCGCGGGGGAAATGGGGGCTCCTTCCTGTCGCGGCAGACAACAAAATCGAGTATAATCAATCGATAGTTATTTTTTTGTCGGTTTCAAGCGCCAGACTATGGCACATTTTCATGTTTCGTGCACAAAGAGCGAAAACAAAAACCCTTCACGAGCAGCTAGACAATAAAAAACTTGATAGAAATAAAATTAAGCGTGTCTATGTTTTTTTTTTTTGTTTGAATGACTGGGCTGATGAAAACAAAGTGGGGGCGGCACTTTTAGGGGGCTTTTAGTTGGTGCGTCAATAAAATTGAGCGAAAATATTTGCAAAGCGTCGACCGAGACCTTTTCTTTTCTATTGTTGCTCTGGGTGCTTTATGGTCTATAAACAATGGCCAAAATTGGATATTTCAAGAGGCAGTTGAGTCCGGTAGAGGCACAAATAATGACCATTTTCGAATGAGGAGCCAAGGAATTGGATTATATTTGGAGGCGACATCCCCCGAAAGAGCTCACTTGACCTGCTAGTTAGAAATCAATATCCAGAAGATCTCCAATTTCGGCTTCAGAGACCCATATGAGAGTGCAGCGAAAAGGAGCCAGTTGTGGGGAAACCAGTTCTCGATTCCGCCCAACCAGAACGGGCACACAAAAAAGAATGGTAGTACGGGTGTGGAGGGGGGGCCGGAGGAAAAGCAGTAGGGCTCAGCTCAGACCATCAACATCAACAGGTAACCCAGTGCACCTACAGACAGACAGAAGAGCAGAAAAGCAGAAAATGCAGCAACAGAAGTGGCCATCACGAGCTATCATCGAAGTCAATGTGTTTCCGTCAGCTGCCGTTGCCCTCTTGGATTGTGGAGAGCTATGGGAGTGGATATTGCCGTTCCTGACTGCATGACTGCCGTCTTCCTGCTGTTTTTGTTGTCTTCCTGAGCTGTTGTTTTGACGCCGTCGTGGAGGAGCCAAGTTTTTGGCTCAGCAAACTGGTTTAAAGAGTGATTTTCGGTAGGTTTTCATTCCCTAGCTAGGATCACTTGGTAACAGACTAGACAGGGACTAAATATTACCTAGTTCCTAACTAAAAATAGTCACAGAAGCCGTTTTTATAATAGATCCTAAGAACTTCTCCTATCTCGAGATCTATTACTCATTACTTTTCAAGACATTTTATATAAAAAACCCAAAACCCCTAGAAGCCAAAGATCATTTGGATAGAGATGATAGGGTAGGGTATTATAGAGTTATGCTTATAAACAATAAAGTACTCCCATTCCAGTCTTATTGTTTTCGATTTTGGCGAAGGGCAGAACCGAGAACCGAAAACCAAGAATCGAGTGGCGAGGAAGCGGTTTTTCCTGCCGTACCTGTATGAGTTTTCCCATTCTCTTCGCTTCCTTATTCTCATCTTATTCGCTTTGGACAAAGAAAATCATATAGGATGCAAAGTGTGGAACTTGTTCCTGATCCCAGGAGGGGTTGCAAGGAGCAAGGATGGTCTGATGAGTAGAATTTCCAGGAATAAGGGAAAACGATAATCGATGGCATCGCTGAAGCAGGCAGGGAATGCAATTAAAGGGAAACGGGTGGGTCACGGTAGATTGATTTCACCGAGATTCCCTACCCTCCACATCCTTGCCCCTCCTGGCTCTTGTTCTTGTTCTTTCTCTGCCCTCTTTTTATTGCTCCGGCCACGTCCTGAGAGTGGGCCGTGTAATTGGCAATAATCACAAGATGCGCTTTGAAACGAAAATTCAATTTACATGCCGCGCCGAAGCGAGATGGAGGACATTACAGGATGACCCCATACTCGGGATATGCCAAGCCGCCTATGAAATATGCCAAAGGTGACTTTCAATTAAAGGTCAGGTCGGGTCGGCCAGTACAGGCTTCTCTCTTGGGTGAGAATGAAAATATTAGATACTTTGTTTTTTTTCTAATTAGTTATTCTAGAATAAGACATATTCTAATTAGTTATTAGACTTGTTTTTTATGGTATTTGTTATTTTTATTTTTTGACTTACCTGCCGGGAAGAAATTGTTCAAGAACGTTGACATTTTTCTCTCCTCTGCTCACATCCACCTCCGGTTTCGTTTCGTTTCGCTTTGTTTTTGTTTTCGTTATAAGGTGCACCGATTAAAAAAAAATTAAGTGTTCTTTTTTTTTGGTTTTTGATTTTCAATTTTTTATTTTTGTATTTTTATTTTTTAGAAAATGGAAACATAAATTTAAATAAGACATATAATCCGCGCTTAACTTCTAAAATTTCACATTACACATTTTCACATAATTAGTTGTTGTTTTTTTAGTTTTTCGTTTTTTTTATATTTAGTTTTTTGTTAAAGTTTTTTTCGATTGAAATGCATTTTCGGGCAAATAATTAATAATTGAGGCGCATCGACTGCAAAACGGAGAGAGATAATAAAAAAAAACAAGTTAGTATACAATTATTTTCCATCATCGGTGCGTGGGCCAACGCATAACGGTAAAGCAAAGACACTGGGCCCCCAAGTACAGTGGAGCGCCTACAACTCAAAAACAATTATTCCCTATCTATCCTGCTGGAAATATGCCTTAGGGAAGGTGAACTGTAACTTTATTTGTTGTGCGGACTGTTTGTTTTTGCAAAAGGGCGACGAAACGAAATCCAAAAAGCAACAGCACATCACAAGGGGGGGGGAGCGGGCGGAAAAGGGGGTCTGCTTGGATTTCATTTAATTTGTGTGCGAGTATGAGTGTGTGAACTGTTGTTGGTGTTTCCGTTTCAAGCTCCAAATAAACAGGGACGCTTTTCCTCCAATATACAGACACAATTGCGCGCATATTACTTTGATTTTTCACTTTTTTCCTTGGAGAGCAGAAAGAAGCAGCAGCAGGCTCATTTTTCCATATTTTTAGAGTTTTCTATTTAGACACAGACACATACACATACACATGGACATTGGCATTCCGAACCTGCGCCAACACACGGCAGGCATCAGCAGACAGACTGCTTCACTTTCCAAGCAATTTTTTTCCCATAATAGCACTTGAAGGAGTGTTTTTCTTTTCTATTATTTTTTTTTTACCAACGAAAATATTCTTTCACGCAGCGAAAACCAGGCAAATAAGAAAAACGCTACCGCGATTGGGGCTGCCCGAATGAAAATGAGGGAAAGGAAACGCAAAAGACGATCCAGCACAGAGCTGAAGCCACATGGAGTCCACAAGCACCGTGTGTGTCGTCGGGTTTCTTTGTGGGTGTGCAATAAAACAACAACAATTACAGCTGTGTTTGCAACAGTGGAACTTGTTGGAGAGTGGTGGGAAAATGTCTGCGGTCAGGATATTTTGCAGGATATATGTATACGATTGACGACGAAGCCCTAACAATTGGCGTTGTTATATATACGATTCGAGGGGGATGGGTAGGGACAGTTCAACAGGACTCAACAGCTGGTGGCGCACAAGCAGCAAACGCAAGGATGCGGTCCACATAGAGAAAAGTGGGAGCTTGAAATGGAGCCATATTTGTGGAACTAAAAACAGCTGGCTGCAAAAATACAAATGGAGAGGGGGGCACTTCGGAAAGTCTACTGCGAAATAGAACAATTTGAGTATATTTTTGCCATTTAGTCACTGTACACCTTGATCTAGCAATTCTTATTTTCTTTTTTTGGAGTTTTTCTTATTTTACTTTCCGCTGCCGCTCTTGATGCCACAAGCATACTCAAGCGGACGCGACACACACAACACTCACACACGCTTGCCACAGTCTGGAATGGAGATTTGGGAAATCGGTGGCGAGAACCCACTTCCCCGAGCCACTTACATGCCGACCAGAGTCCGCACAGCCCCCAGAGCCATTTCACTTAATTTTAACACAATTTAAATCACTACAGAAACTAAATAATTGAACGCCTTACAGCCAGTAATCGGGTTGGAAGCGGCGATAAAAAAAACAACAAACAATAATAGTGTTGTGCTACGTTTAGAAGTTCTGGAAACACATCACTAAGTCAGCTATCGATTCGACATTTAATATCGATAGTACTGAAAAAAGCTAAATTTAGCGGAAAATTAAAAAGCTCACAGCTCTAATTGTGGGTGTGACCTTATCGTAACAAACCACAAAATACCAGTAGTATTTAGTATTTGTGGGAAAAATAATACTTTTTTTTGGGGTAGAAGGTTAGTTGATTGTTGTTTTGTTATCATTCGCTCTCAGTCCACTCGTTTGAAAAGTTCGTCTCCAAAAAAGAGCTCCCCAGGAAATTCAAAAAACTTCCAGAAAATAATACAAATAAAAATTGAATCTGTGAAAAACAAAGTTTCGATTCACGTAGGCCAATAATACCTTCTGCTGGCTCAGAGTTTGCTTGGCTCTTCAAAAAAGGGGGCTCCAACGGAACAGGAGACAAGTTGGGGCAACAAAAGCTGAAAATAAGTGCAGTGTGCCATACAAAACACTGGGAGGCAGCAAAATATTCAGAGAGAGAGAGAGTAGGCGTTGGGTTTTGTGTTCAAACGTGTGTTGGTGTGTGTGCGTACGTCCCCCTGGCAAAATCATTATTCCCTGGCAAGTCAGAGCAACAACACTCAAGTGCACACGAGTAGTAGTTTCAAAAAAAAATTTGTAAGAAATATATTTGCTAACTAAACATGTCAACGGTCGAATCCTCGAGTTCCGCGGTGCAGCAGCCCCCCTCGTCGACGCTGCCGCTGCTGGGCGATAACCAGCACTCGGCCATGGCGTCCACATCCTCGTCGACCGCCTCCTCGTCATCCTCCTCCTCGGGAGGTGGTGTTGTAGGTGTGCCGCTGGACACTCAGAATAGCGGTGAGCCGCCGGCAAAGAAACAGTTGCTTGATCCGAACGCAGCCTCCTCCAGCTCCCCTGGGGGCGGGGGATCGCTGTCGAGCGCTGCCGCTGCATCTGGAACACACGAGAAGCTGGCCTATCGCATCTCCACCGCCCTGTGCTGCGCCGTGTGCCTGGATCTGCCTAAAACGGCCATGTACCAGGTGAGTCTGCTGGTTATTTCGTTCAGTTTACACAGGAGGGGGCAGACCCCTGGCGTAGGCGTAGAATAGTGAGTCGTAGGCTCAGCTACGGAATATGGAATATGGGGCTAATCCCCACAACGAAGTTAACCCCTTGTCTTGCCACCACCCCTCTTCATATTCCACAAAAGAGAATCATAGATGTGGGAGTGTAATTGAACCACTGCGTGTGTGTGTGTGGGTGTGTGTGACGTTCTCTGTATACAAACAAATAGAGCCAGCTCAGCTGTAAGAGTGAATCCGCACCACTCCCCTGCATCTCGACGCCCCCCACCCCCAAACACAGTACAGCTGTGGGCAAGCGAGACAGATACATAGTTGGAGCTGACTTTCGTTGCACTCGCCTTGAAAACAAATTTTCTGCAACCAGAGGCGCCAGTGGCATATTTTTAAGGGGGTATCGATTGTGGGGCCCAGAAGGTTTGAGAACTAGAACCAAAATCTGCCCTCCTTCGTACGCCACTGGCAGAGGGGGAGAGAATGGGGAGCCTGCGAGCAGCATAAGCATGCTGGCCCTTTCGCACCCCCGGAAACTAATGCAGTTTTATTGCGTTTTAGAGAAACGGCTTTGAATTCAACCCCTTGTTTGAACCGTTGCATTTCACACTTGGTGCCACTTGGGCAGTGAATTATAGACCGCCCTGCCCCACCCCACCCACTTACACATTTGCGCAGTAACAATTTACTGCAGATTTTCTGTATTGCGTCATAGAAGCCAGCATTGGGATCATGTTTGAACCCTCTGCTGCTGTCTAAATTGAATACGTAGTAGTTGTTGCTGTTGCTGGCCTATTTTTAGTATTCCCCCGACCTCGTGAACAGACAAGCCAATGAAAAAACTGAAGGCGAATTCTTGCATTTCATTCTATTAGTTTATTATGTTGTATTTGTATGAGTTTGTCTCTCTTTCCTCTTTCCTGCCTTTTATTCCAATTCTTTATCATTCATTTCTGCTGACAACTGAAGAAATGTGTTTGGAGATCTTTTACGTAATGCGTTCTAGTGATGACATTGCACCCCCGCCTTCTTTCTACAACGCACGCACACTCACGAAATGAAACAGTAACCTTACTGCGTCATTAAAAAATTGGTTCCGAATTACGGTTCTAGACAAACAACTATCTCGAACTACAGAAACGTGACAAAGTCCGGGTGAAATGAATCACCGGAATGGCTTGAAATTTGCCGTACCTGCATTAACTATTAATTAGCAGAATTTGTGGAAAAAAGAACCATTATTTTTTCGCCCATTTGCATTTGCATTCATCTTTGTTTTGAGGTTTCCACGTTCGTATGTACATATGTGTGCGTGGTCCTACACACCTTTCGATTTTTGCTCTCTGTTATTGTTTTGCTTTTGGCCCACGTTGTTGTGGTTGTCCCGCTCTCGCCAACGTCGTGGCAAAATCAGCTGTTCGCATCGGCACCTGGGGAAAACGGAAACCCAGCTACATATTTCTTTTTGGGAATACGGCGGGGCATTTTGTAATTGTCGGGAGAATGCAATTCGATATGCGACGTCGCCAGAAGTCTTAGATTATTTTGTGGAATCAGCTTGCAGGTTGGGTCATGTAATCTACAATAAACTCGTTTTACCTGTTTTCAATGCACGCGCGGGACTCCATGTGTGTGTGTATTGGTGGGGAAAGGTATAAGATATACCTGAAAAAGAAGCAAACACACCTGAACCTAGTGTTTTTGTCCATTTTTTAACGTGATTTCCTTTCTACCTACTGTTGACGTTTTCTTCCTCTTTCCTTTCTTGCTTATCTACAAAAACACCATCAGCTGGTATTGTTGTGTCTGCGGCGCAAGTGCGGGCGCGCGAATGAGACGGTTAGATCGCTGGCAAAGAGGGAGACGGAGAGTAAACAATGCACATGGGGAGAGATTTCGGTTATTTTCCTTTATTTATTATTCGATTCGGACAAAAAACGAGTTAGGACGGCTCCCCTGTGGACGGCTATTAAGCACTAAGCTTCAACGCAGCTGCTCCACAGTTAGTCTAGGTCATAAATTGCAAATCAAAGACGTTACTCGGAGTTCGTTCAACTGCCGAGATCTTGTACACATCAATCGGACCCATGAGATACACAAACCAGAAGATACACATGCATATGCAGGCACCAAAAAAAAAATATAACAAAACAAATATGTGTAAACAGTAAGGCCGTCATTGCTTATCGCTCGCTACTTCATGAAGGGGACGACGGATCTCTGGCGCGGCTGGCTAATTCCAAAAATAGAGAAAAATTCCAAAATGAGGGATAGGAAAGGAAAGAGCCACGCCGTCGCCCGCATTCCAAAGATACTCTGCGATGCAGACACAGAACAGAAATTGTAAATGAAGGTCTCTTACAGCAGCGGGGGTCGAACTTATCGCTCGATTGGTCTTTATCGCAGCTACCATACTGCTCCTTATCTATATCGAACCTTTCATCCATGGCCTTAGAAAAAAAAACTAAAAAAATGCATTGAAGATGAATATTTAACCCAGAACAATTAACTATTTCTTATGATTTTGATTTAGATAAACTTTAACCATCTTGTCTAATGAATAATCTTAGTTAAGTCTATTTCGATTTAACCATTGTAAGCACACGCAACAAAAATATATAATACAACATAAAATGTAACCGTACAAGCTAAGTTTATAGAACCGATTTCATCCATAGCATTAAAGTTAAACCCTGAAATGTATTTTAAACCAAACAAAAAAAAAAAAAGAACGAAAAAGAAACTGAATTTTAATAAATTTGCAATGAAGAGTGCGAACTTGAAAATGCAAAATAAAACCAAACTACAACTACAGCGTTTTTATTTCAACAAAAAAAGTAAAAAAAAAACATGGAGGATCTAAGCTAAACAGATCACTTCAGATCACCTCCCACATAGAAACTCCACCCCATATCCCCCACTCACACTCTCATATCACCCCGGAGGAGCTCCACTCTCAACATTCTACCACCCACCCACACACATCAAGCTATTTGCAACAAGGCCGTATTTTGACTAATAGCAAACTTTCTTCTTTTTTCTTTAATTGCAGGTTAATTTTCATTCCACTTATGTTTTAGTTTTCAATCTCTCTATCCATCTACCATTCTGTCCATTTGCGAGAAACTAAAATTGAATTTTTCCTTTTCTGTGCTCTTTTCAATTGCAGTGCCAGATGGGCCATCTGATGTGCGCCGCCTGCTTCACCCATCTCCTGGCGGACGGACGGTATGGAACAACACTTTCAAAATAAAAAACAGCCAAACTCAGTCAACTTCAATTTTAACTTATTAAATTATCTCTTATCTCCCAATTCAATAGCCTTCGTGATCAGATTGCCACTTGCCCCAATTGCCGCGTCGAAATATCAAAGAGCACTGCCTCTCGTAACTTGGCCGTGGAGAAGGCCGCCTCCGAGCTGCCCAGCGAGTGTCAGGTATGCCTGAAAGTCTTTCCTTAATAACCGATGTTATATTAATTTAATATTTTTCCCCTCTCTAGTTCTGTAATAAGGAATTCCCATACAAATCGTTGGAGCGCCACGAACAACATGAGTGCCAGGAGCGTCCCACAAAGTGCAAGTACCATCGTATTGGTTGCCAATGGCGTGGACCCTTCCATGAGAGTGAGTCTCCTTTTTACAAGAATCTAAAAACAATTTATTATGAAAACCCGTATAATTTCCACAGCTACCGAACACGAACGCAACTGCTTGCACCCCCAGAAGTCGGGCTATGAAGTTATGGCTGCCCTGGAGGCCCACGATGTCATGATCAAGGAGGAGAAGAAAATGTTCAACACCCTGATTGATTTGCTTAGCTATGAAAAGATTATATTCAATGGTAAGGCGGGTGGACCAATATGTTCAGATGCGGGTTTCAAACGACATAAAATACATTACTGTATTGAAACTCTATTAAAAATTTGTATTTTCTAGATCTTCAAATGAAACCCTATCGTACAGATGAGTACGTTCACAAGCTGTTCTACGAAACAGCTCGTTTCTCGGCCTTCAACCAGCAGTGGGTGGTGAAGGCCCGTATCAACAACAGCCAGCGTGATCCTCACCAATCGAACGAGCGCACCATCACCTACCAGTTGATCCTGAAGACAAAAACTAGCACACCCATGAGCATACACTTTTTCGCACTGAAGGGCCCATTTTCCGACATGAAGGTCTCGACTCAAATATACAAACATGATTTCACTGAGACCGTATGTTTCCTACAACTTAATTTTAAGGATTTTTGTTAAATGTGTTCCTTTTTAGAGTACCGAAAGTGATTATTATGTGTTGCCCCTTCCGGATGGCACCGGCGGTACTGGTTCCAGTGAATGTAATCGTATGTTGGCCAACAAGGGCATCAATTTCCGGTAAGTCTAAGATAAATATCAGTTGAAATTTTAACATAAAATATTGTATACTTTCAGCCTGCTTATGTTTCTGCTGAACAAGTAATTTGTTCAATGCGCAGCAGATAAAGAATTTTTAAATTAGCTTAAGTTTGTTGTTTCAAACTCTTAAATGTGCAAAAAACTAGTAATAGTTGATTTATATTTTCTATGTATAACTTTGAAAAGGAAAACACGAGTCTAGCATAACCTAAAATCCACATACAGAGGACGTCGCATATAATATATAATCAAGAAAAAAAAAAAAACCACGATAGCGACGTAACGTAGGTTGTAACCTAAGTTTAGGACGAATTAAGAGTGTAGAAGCATACACACACCTACATTTTGTAAATGAAGAAAATGCCATTTTATGGGAGACAGTTTTCAAATAGCTATGTTAATTTTTGCTGTTAGTGCAGGCGGCGCAATGAACACGATGGATGGACAAGAAAAATGATCTCACATGGACCGAATCTGGAGAGGAGAGGAGCCAGCCCAGCACCCGCTAATCCGATAAATACAATAACCATAAAATAGCTGTAGTAGACTAACTTTTCCGGAGGCATGGATCTCGAGTTCAAGCCCCGATCGCTGTAAGAAAACAACACCAAGTTGACATCCGAATTGAAAGCAGACATACATACATATATTGTATTGCTCTATAATGTAATGTAGCTCTAGAAAGCATAGATCACATAGCCCCGGCCGACTAAAAAACACATACGAGTTCACATTCAAATCTTGTCTAATTCTAATCGCGTTCTGTTGACCCTCTTACAATTAAATGCTTACAACTTACATTCGTACATGTAATATTTATATGCATCGTTAAATGATAACTATACCTAATGCATATGTATTAAAGATACTTCTTAATAAATAAAAGCGTTTTTTTAGGGGGGATGACATTGCAGAGATGGCACTCTGCTTCTGAGTGCAGCTCAGGATATTGAAGAAAAATAAAGAATAGGATTATTGGTCTTATAAATTTTATATTAAGATTATTTTAAATCTAATATGAAATAGTAGGCACACAGCAGGTGGTTTGTTTCGATCCAGTTTAGTCTGGCTTCCTTGCGTCTATTCGTCGTCGTCCTCCATGGCTTGGTACTTGTTGCGCACATGGGCGGCAATCACCTCGCGGGGATTCTGTTTGAAGTTCTTGTCCTTAATAACCTTTTCGAAAGATTTGACACGATTCACCAGCTCCTTGCGCTTCTTTCGGATCTTTTCATTTGCACTGAGAGCGGCCTCAGGCTCCGTAAGCGTTTTCTGTTCACCAGCGTCCTTCTGTTTGGTCTTTACCAGATTGTATATGTCCTGCAGTGATGGGAGAGCGTCTCTTAGAGGCTTCAGATCCCCGATCACTTTTGTCTTTTCCCGATTCTTGCGGGCAGCCTCCTCCTTGCGTTCTTTGCGCGTTTCGGCAAATTTCTTCAGCAGCTTCTTATGTTTTAATGCTGATTTCTCCTTCTTCGTGGTTGAACTTTTGGGAGTCAGTGTTTTGTGAAGAAGCTTCTCCTGGCGTAACTTTGCCTGCAGCTCCTGGGCCTTCTGCTTGGCCGCTCCCACGACACTCTTGGCCTTGGCTCGCACGTTCCGTTTAGTCTTGGCCATTTTTGAATTTGTTTTATTAGCAGCGAAAATCAAAACAAACGTGCAGCGTGCTTTCTTGGCTCCAAAATAAGTGCTGTAAACAGCTGACTATCGATATCGTTTCTGCAATACAAAAATAGCTAAATATCGCATGACAAGGTTCGCAACTGCTAAGCATATAAAAATATTTATCATTTGTTTCCTGTATTGAAATATTTGAAAAAGTGATGTTCTTCATTTCCTAATGGTTCCTTCTCATTTCTTATATCGTCTTGAACATGTTCCCAAAGATGTCGCGACACATTATATGCAAATTTTATAAATAGAAACAGCGTCCCAAGCGTCATTTCCAAACATTTTCGGATCGTAAATATTTTTCAAGTTTCTCAAACTGAAGATTTTTTAACTAATTTCTCTCTAGTTGCTAGGTTTCGTGTCTTCCCTACCTTTCAAAAAAATCAATTACTTCCATCTCTAGTATTATCGAAATGACCGGTATATCGTAAACAGCTGATCGAAATATACAAACACTTTGTTTCTTCATACAATATAAAAGTTGTTAGCGCAATGGATTACGATTTTAAGATGAAGACCCAAATGGAGCGCACCAAGGTGGAAGATCTGTTCAACTACGAAGGATGCAAGGTGGGGCGGGGCACCTACGGACACGTGTACAAGGCAAAGTGGAAGGAGACAAGGTGAGCTTGGAACCTCTTAGGAATTAATTCCTTTATGACAAGGATATACTTTCATTTTATAGCGACGGCAAGGAATATGCACTTAAGCAAATAGATGGCACTGGTCTGTCCATGTCCGCTTGCCGGGAGATCGCCTTGCTGCGGGAGCTGAAGCACCAGAATGTTATTACCCTGATCCGGGTGTTTCTCTCGCACAATGACCGAAAGGTGTTCCTTCTGATTGACTATGCGGAGCATGATCTCTGGCACATCATCAAGTTCCATCGCGCGGCAAAAGCTACCAAGAAACAGGTGGTTGTGCCCCGTGGCATGGTGAAGAGTTTGCTGTATCAAATTTTGGACGGTATCCACTATCTCCACAGCAACTGGGTGCTGCATCGGGATCTGAAGCCAGCTAACATCCTGGTGATGGGCGATGGCAATGAGCGTGGTCGGGTTAAAATCGCTGACATGGGCTTCGCGAGACTGTTTAATGCGCCCTTGAAGCCCCTGGCCGATTTGGACCCAGTGGTGGTCACCTTTTGGTATCGCGCCCCAGAGCTGCTGCTGGGCGCTCGGCATTACACCAAGGCCATTGATATTTGGGCCATCGGCTGCATCTTCGCCGAGCTGCTGACGTCGGAACCGATTTTCCACTGCCGCCAGGAGGACATCAAGACTAGCAATCCCTACCACCACGACCAGTTGGACAGGATTTTCAACGTCATGGGTTTCCCGCAGGACAAAGACTGGGAAGACATCAAGAAGATGCCGGAACACCATACCTTAACGAAGGATTTCAAGCGGTCCACGTACTCCACCTGCTCGCTGGCCAAGTACATGGAGCGACACAAGATTAAGCCGGACAGCAAGGCTTTCCATCTGCTGCAAAAGCTGTTACTGATGGATCCCAACAAGCGCATAACCTCCGAGCAGGCCATGCAAGATCAGTACTTCCAAGAGGAGCCGTTGCCCACGCAGGACGTCTTTGCCGGCTGCCCCATTCCGTATCCCAAGAGGGAGTTCCTCACCGACGATGATCAAGAGGATAAGTCCGACAATAAGCGCCAACAGCAGCAGCAACAACAGCAACAGCAGCAACAACAACAGCAACAGCAGCAGCAACAACAGCAACAAATGAACTCGTCGGAGCCGAATGCGAAGAGAGTACGTTTGTCAGGAGCTGGCAACCAGCAGGACTTCCACCATCAACAGCAGCAGGCTCAACAGCAGCAGCAGCAACAACAGCAGCAGCAACAGCAACAAATGATGTTCAATCAGCAACAGAATTTCCAGCAACGCTTCAACTGAGAGACTGATTAACGCAGCATTTTTATACCACTCCTTTACTACTCCTAGCCTTCTAAGTATTTAATGACTTTAGTGCGTAACGAAAATACAAAAACCGTACAGTAATTTAGTACCAGTCGCTGAAACGTTCGATGGCTCGACTCCATTTATCCATCCGTGATACTATCGTATCGTACACTTTTCTCCGCGGATTGAAAACCCGCTCCACCTGTCGGAAACACTTGAGATCCTCGACACTGCCCCAAATGCCATGATTAATGCCAGCCATAAAAGCTGCACCCATTATACTGCTCTCGGAGTTCTCGGCCCTCTCCACCTGAAGCTGACTAAGATCGGCCAGAAACTGGCAGACAAAGTCATTACGCGATACGCCACCATCAACCCTAAAAAAAGAATACTATTATAAGGATTTAAGGATCAGTGCTTGGAGATTACCTTATGATTTCAAGCTTCTGCGAGGTTTCCTGCTCGGCAGCCTCAATCAACTGAACCAGACGAAAGACAATGCTTTCCAGCAGAGCCCTTACCATATGTGCTTTCGTGGTGGAAGGCGTGAGTCCAATGAACCCAGTAGCCGATCGGTAATCGTTCACCGGGGGCTATAGAGGATTATATTATTTAATTTTTAAATATTAAACCACTTAAGTGAAGGCTTACTCCCAGTCCACTAAAAGCTGGCATAAAGAAAACGCCATTTGTATCCGCAACGGATTCTGCCATGGCTGCCGTGTCCTTTGGATCTGCAAAGAGCTCGCAGGATTGCGCCCAGGTGACCACAGTCCCAAAATCATGGGAGGCTCCCTCGATGCAGTAAATGGCTTTCTTTTGCATCTGCCAGGCAACCAGTGGATACATGCCCGTTAAGGCGGCATGGCACTGGGGGCCAGTGACCAAATTCAGAAAGGCTCCAGTGCCCATGGTAACTTTGACGTCGTTTTTCGCGAAGCACTGTGATCCCCACATGGCGGCTGTTTGGTCACTGAGCGAGGCTGCTATTGGGACTCTTGTACTGGTCCACTCAGGACCCAGAGCCGATGGATGTACATGTCCATAGCCCTTATAGCCGTTGTCTACAACGCGTGGCAGTATTTTAGTCTGGAAGTTAGTCAAAAATATAGTACCCAGCAAGGGGAGAATAAAACAAAGGAGTTTCAAACACTCACATCTAGGCCAAAAAGCCAACTTATGAGCGGTGACCAGCTGAGCGTGAAAGGATCATATAGTCCTGTGGCCGTGCTGGAGGTAACATCAGTTATGTGCTCTACATCGCTGTCCTTTCCATTGCCCGACCTCAGCTTGTATAGGATCCACGAGTCTAGCAATTCCACCCTAGCCCTTTTCTGACTAAGGGCGTGGCGTAGCCGCTTGTTATTCAAAATCTCGTAGAGCAGTCTTGGCGTCACTTGGCCGTTCATTAGCTTCAGCACGCTGCCGGCAAGGAATCGCGACTGTCGGGTGAGCAGAAAGAGGGCATACGAAAGCCCATTCATGGTGCGCCTGGTCCAGCTGGTGTTCCATTGCTCCACAAGCTCATCGGCACGCAGATCCTTCCAGGTGATAAAATTGTGGTAGTAGTCGCCACTTAGATGGTCCCATGTCAGGAAAGTGCAGCGCTGCGTCGATATGGTCAGGCAGGTGATGTCCGTTGGCTTCAGCTTGGCATCTACAAGAGACAGAATGTTCATGAGAGTAAGGACATGAAGCCAGTCGTAATCCTTTTAACTTACCCTGCACTGCCTGGTTTATAACGTTTACAATTTTTCGCCATAGCACCTCTGGTTCGATCTCAAAAAAGCCCGGCTGCGGGTTCAACAGCTTCACCTAAACACAGGCAAAGGTCGTAAAAATAGTAAATTGCCGTCAATTAACTTTGCCCCCAAAAATAAAGAGGGGAAAATACAGTCACATAAACTACATAGTACTTTTAAATTATTTTTATACAGGAATTATTTAACTTTTTTGTAAAATTTGGTTAACGAGCATGTGAATCAATAAAATCTGATTGTCTGATTGTGTTTCCTCCCTTCACTTTGGCCCCTGGCAGTTAAGTTGATGACCCAAACACTTACGGCATCCACTGCCGATCCCCTGACGGCACATCTCTCGTCCAAGACAAAGCACCGCACACAGGTGGTTCCAACGTCCAAGGCGGCAATGAAAACGGCTTCGGATCGGTCCGGGGAAGTGGCTGCTGAGTCCCCAGGACTAGTGTCCACCAGCTCGGCGTCGGAAACTTCTGCCTCTCCGGCTATCTGCTCCGAAGGCGCTGACATGTTTCGCAGCGCTCGCCTCGTCGATCACTGATTGTTGGACGTCGTTACTCGAAGCTGACGGCGGCGGATCGACTTATCCATTTCGCTTATAATGCCCCCACTACTGTTATTGTTATTGCTAATGCCGACTTTATTGTTTTTGTTGTGGCGAGTTCTCATAGTGCGCGCTTCAGATTTCCTTATCAGGTGCTCGACTTTTGTTTCGCGTCCAGATGATAACCAGTTGGGAGCCAGGGCTGTCACCTGCCGTGATAATGTTACATTTCTGATATTATGGCTATAATTTAGAACATTCTTTTATTAAGCTACTTATAATTCTTTATAATCTATATAAAATATAACACATTTTGTTGTAACATTTTTTCAGTTTTAATTTAAATAATTTTTTCTTACAATCGCAATTTAAAATATTTTAAACATTTTTTTCAACCATAATTTTAAGAAATTTATCTCTTCAATGTTTTTAAGAATAAATCTGCCTTTTTAGAATAAAAATCATTTAAAAATGGATACATCTGGGAATAAATAAAAATTTGTAAGTGTTGGATAATGCAAAAAATCCTTCGGATTCCTACCGCATGGACAACCCTAATCTGTGCGCCAATTTCAAATCAGTTTCTCTCTTTTAACAATAACAACCCTTGATAAGACTGGCCACCCCGAGGCCAATTGGATTATGATGGTTATCAATGTTTGATTGATAAGCCCTCTAAAATTAGAGCATTATCAAGCCGATATTCACGTGTGCCATGTCTCACCCCATTTATCTTTACGACCCTTTTAGTTTACAACTTTATTTGCTGTACACATAGACATGCATATTATATACATACGGTATACAGTATATATAGGTACGAATTCAGGTATATAGATTCTGCACGGCATATCCACGAAAAACATTTATCTAAAATAGTTAGTTGCGTCCAATAAATACATTTACAATCAACTGGTTTAACACATCGATATACACAAAGAGTACTGGATACAAGCTCTAGCTCTCAGAAGCCTCCTTGCAAATAGGTTGCGCCATAGTTACTTAGGTACTGGATTCGGTTCTCATTTCGGAGATATGTCTACGACTAAATTGATGGTTCGTGAGCGGAAGTAGTAATCTTTACATGTCCGTGGGCAGGATATCCGGAATAAGATACTGGCACAGCTCCACATCATCCCCCACGAATTTGACCTTTTTAGCGGTATTATCATCCAGCATCACCCGGACAGCCGGCCAAATGGTTGAGAATAATCCCGGCGAATTGAGGATTAAGCAGACGCCGAGGCGCTCTGGGAAGTGCTTTCCCAACAGCCAGATGAGATTCTGGACCAGCTGGTAGTCCATACAGCCAGCACTAAACTCAGCCAAATCGAATACGATGCACAAACGGTCAGTGACCTCCTCAAAGCACTTCCTGCAAGCCTCCTCCAAGTTGTAGACAATGAATCGAGTCAGCTCCTCGATGTCGCGCTCTGAAGAACTGTGGTTCTTGGCCGGAATGTAGATCACTGGACGGCCAATGCAGTCACGGTGACGCAGCACACGAGCCTTTTTAGCCAGCAGTTCCATGTCCATTTCGCCGAGCTTTTCGACGCCATATGTCTCGCGCCACTTGTTTGTCTTCAGAATGGCCTGAGGGAATATACAAGTTATAGTGTTTGCTTATTGAAATAGTCAAGTACGGCTTTATTGCATTTCCTTTAAAATGACACATCCGACCTGTGAATCACTAAGATTAAGTAAAATTATTTAATTTTGCTAATTTTTTCCGAGTGTTTTTTTTATATAAATTTATATAAATATTTAGTAATAAGATAGGAAGCTTCAGATTTCAAAGTAGACGTTATTACCTTATAAGTGTAAGAATTGCTCACCTGGAATGCGTCATCCGTGGTCTTAAAGGCGCGCAGATAGCGCCGGAGGGAAAAATCGTTGTGATACTGCTTTGGATCTGCGTCCACAATCAGCTTCATGCGCTCCTTCAGATCCTTGAAGTCCTTCTCGTTAATTGGCGCCAGCTCTTCGGACGACATATTGCAGCCCTTTTAGAGGATTATTTATCAAAATTATATAAGCTTGCACGCCAAAAAGCTTCGCAATAGCAATGGAATGTGCTGACACCTTGTCAAATGCTGGAGAACTTTAGTTTTCCGCAGAAACAAAATTTTTTTCCCAACAGATGTATTTTTTTCTTATTTTAGTTATCGTTACTATCAGTGTGACCGCCTGCGATAAATGATTGAATTGTCAGCGACCAGGGCTGACAAATATCCACTGGCAGGCGCCTATTTGGGAAACTTTTGAATTAAAAATTCATAAAGCGTATGTGGATACGATATTAACCAAGTTTTATGTTAGTTAGATATGGCTTTTTATGGCGTATTTTCCAATTGCCTAGCAAAAAAAGAAAATATAATCGTTTGGTCGCATTATATACATACATGCTTATATATTTTTATAACTGCAATTAGTTTTAATAAAAATGTTAACAATACAATGTGTTTCTCGGTAGAAGCAAACCACCACAAAAAAATAGGATAAACCCGGCTATGTAGAGCCCTATGTATTAGCTACACATACAAATGCAGAGATTCCTAAAACGAGATTGCTTTTGCTCCATTTAAAGCCTCATTGAGAGTGCAATGAATGCTCCACTACTTCGGCACCATGACACGGGCTATGCCCGGGAGGACCTCCGCCTGGAGGGGTCCAAACTCCACCCGCTCCCCGTCGACGGTGATGATGCCGTGATTGTCGTGCGGTTCCAAACGAAAGGCGCGCACCGGCAGCACCTTCACGTACTCGTTGTTTACCTCCGGCAAGTGGGTGCCGGAACTCATGTTGTAGAGGAAGCTCAGCAGGTGCGGACGGCTAATGCCACCGCGTATAAGTATAAGGTAGATGGTGCCGTCGTTCATCTGGGCTTTTGGTGCAAAGTGACAATCGATTCCCAGATGCGTCTGGTAGACGGCATGCATCATCACAAACTCGCCCTCCTCCACTAGCCATCCCTGCTCCTTCAGTAACGGCTCGCTTAAGTCGGGCAGCTCGCTCGATGGTCCGAAATTCTGCTGCCTATTTTCCAAAGAAGCAGCTGCCAGTCCGGAAAACTCGCTCTCATCCGCCAGACTGTGATAGATGCTCTCCGATATGGAATAGTAGAAGCTCCTGCGCGATCCGCCCGAGAACCAGCTGTCACATCGGGACCGGAACGACTGGTTAATAGAGGTCTCCAACGAGATAACATCGGCAAATTCCTGCCGTAGGTACTCAGTACTGGAATGATGTAAACTGGGATTGGCTGCCAGCTTGTCGATGTGCGTGTTACAGCTTCGACTGCTCTGCAGCCTGTACTGTCCACCGTATCCACCACTAGAGCGTCCCGGTTCGGGGGAATCCTTATCTCTTAGCAGGTAGCTGATCTTTCCATTGTAGGTGCGCAGATTGGCTAGTCTGTATAGCGTCCAGACGGTGAATCGCTGGTATCCCAGCATACGAATGCGTTCGCTCTCGATGTCCACATCGGAAATGAAGCCCCAGCCGATAGACAGGAACGAGTAGACGGAACGACTTTGCAACTGGACCCGCACCACATCCATGGGAGAACTACGACCGCTGATTACGGTGAGGGCTGCTCCCAGGACTGGCTTGCTGAAGTATGGTTCGCTGGTGAGGAATTTAAAAAGATTAATTATTGTAAACAAAGTAATGGCTAGAAGAACTTGATCCAACTGGAACTCAACCTCTTAAAGAGAAATAAAATGATTTATCATTAAATTTCACTCTAAGAAGTGTCCAATTTCGATACCTACTTGTAGCAATGGGCTATAGATCGGGCCAAGCCGTTTCCAGATCCACAAGGAATGATACCCAATGCCAGATGGGGGAGTACGTGAGCCCAATCTTCGCGTTGCAGCAATCCGTTGACGATTTCATGGAAAAGACCGTCCCCGCCGACGGCTATCACGCAGCACCAGGCATCCAGAACCCGCGTGCTCATAAATTCAATGGCAAAGTTGGAATGCTTCGTTACATACAGATCATAGGGAACTTCCGCCTCGTTCAAGACTGGAGTGACATGCATATTGAAAACCTCGCGAGCGTTGCCCGAACCGGATTTCGGGTTCAGGAGCACAAGAACTCGTCGACGTCGCTCGTCCGAAGTGGGAGCCACGAAAATCTCCTCCATTGTGCGATGCAACTGCCAACGAAGAGCCCGATACCAGCGGTCGGCTTCGCGCATGTTGTCCTCGAAGGTGTCAAAGGAACGGAATCGCAGGGTCAGGACGGTTCGCTCCCTGTGCAGCTCGGTACGGAGACTGCGCTTTTTCAGGACGTAGGCGAACACGTACAGGTAGGCACTGACGTCGCCATCTCCGACCGCAGGATCGTTCCTGCTGCTGGTGCTACATTTACTGGGTGTTGCCGCTGCACCTCGGTGATCCCCAGACGCCGAGATAGCCGGGGAATTGGGATTTCCGGAGCTGCAGGCGCATGCTCCGGACATGGCCAGGCGACGACTTTTCTTTGGACGCATACATCGGGCTCCCACGATGTCCAAGATTCGTACTTGTTGCTCCTTTATTATGGTTCCTGCCGGCGACTCGCGCTGAAGTGTGAATCCTGTGGCGTCCAGGCGCACCCGGAAGACGTGGCTGCCCTTCCGTTGACTTGTGTAAAAAGTGTCACTCACGTCGTGGGCCAGGTCCTCCACATCCGCCCCTTCTGGTGGGGTGGAGTTGGCCGTGCTGGTGCTCCTTTTATCATGAGATTCGTTCATTTTTACTGGAGATTCCAATGCCAAGCAGCATTTTATTTTTTATGTCGGGGTTTCTGGTTCCCTTATCACAACCAGGGCAGCAGTGTGACCACGTTAGGAAATAGAAAAGATACCAGGACGGTAAAGGACATTATAAAAATGTTTAAATATTATTTTTAAATTTCTAATGATTAAAAAATTTAAATCTTAATTTAAAAATTCTATATATTTAATTTTTACTGCGCGCCAAACTTTGTGAAATAATTTTTCATCTAAAAATAGTTACTTCTGCTATCCGACGCATGGTCACACCCAACACTGTTTTTGTTGAGGGCTCAATAATTTTTGTGTTAGCGTCGCGAACGGCAGGAAAATGATGCAAATGAAGGAGTACAAGGAGGTGCCACAGGATGCGCCGCACGACGATACGGTGGTGCGACAGCCTCAGTCGACGGGAGGCGTGCCCGCCAACGGAGCTGGTGAGTATCCATACATATATCCATATACATATCCATGTATATCCCCCGCACTTTATATGGGCAGTTTCCCACACACAGATGGGACTTATTGATATGGGCGCGCCTGTGTGTTGGGCGTGTGCAAAAATTCACCTACAGCAGCGGGCATATAAATAGTGCTACTCTCAAAAATAAATATGCTATTATGAATAGCACTTTGTTTTTAAAATAATTCTCTAAAAAGCAATATTTATTTTATTAATTTTAAAATTATTAAATATATATATTATAGTATATAGTATAGCTGATCGTGAACAACGCCCATTTCTTTGCAGATAACTGGATGTCCATACCCGTGGGCATGCCCAACTGCCCACAGGGCCTCGAATACCTGACGGCTCTCGATCAGCTACTGGTGTCCCAGAAGATCGAGAAACTCGAGCTGCTCACCGGCTTCGAATCAAAGAACCGCTTCAAGGTGAAGAACTCGCTGGGACAGAACGTGTACTATGCCTACGAGGAAAGCGACTGTTGCACTAGGAACCTGCTGGGTCGATCCCGTCCCTTCGAGATGAAGATCCTGGACAATTTCCAGAACGAGGTGCTCCATCTGCGCCGGCCATTCCGATGCGATATAATGTGCTGCTTCCCCAGTTGCATGAACGCCGTGGAGGTGTCGGCGCCACCGGGACAGGTGATCGGAACTGTGGAGCAGATCTGCACGTTCATGCGGCCCAAGTTCAATATCAAGAACTCGTTCGGCGACATCGTCCTGCGCATCGAGGGTCCCCTCTGCCCCTGCAAGTGCTTCAGCGATACCAATTTCAAGGTCAGTGCGTTGCCAACAAGTGGTTCTACATCTGTGGGATTCCATATTCAAACAAGTATACACGAACAGATCCGGCCAATGAAATAGCATTGAAGATAAGATGGTATTGGGGATTGGATCATCTTTCTGTCTTTGGACAGCATCTCAAATTAATTAATAGCATTGCTTTTTTTCCTTATCTAATTGAACGAATTCCATGCCCGTGAGAATATCTTTCAAGTGCTATCCGTCTGCATCGGTAGTGGTTTTATGCGATAAGTTTGCAAAACGATGGGCGATATGGGCAGATACATATTCATCTTAAAACATTGTTTTATATGCAAGAGCTGTGGTATTTATAGGAACAGAAAAGGTCATAATAATAGTGCACTTAAGAAAACACTTTATAAATCTTTTTAGAAATCTTTAAAAAATAATTTAAATAAATAAGTGGAAACTAATAGCCCATTAATAGATTTCAAGTTGGTAGCACTATTGTGATGATCGCTACTGTTCAGTGCAGATGCTACAGTCCGAGACAGTGACGTCATGGAGCGCTCGCTATGCTTCACTGTCCACAGCGAGTCAATTAATTCAAAACTGCGCTGATTGCAAATTCTTGAATGCTTCTGTGTGTCTGTTTTTTTTTTTTTTGCAAATTCCCGATTCGAATACAAACTTATTCTTTTTTTTTCGTTTTAGGTATTGAGCGCCAATAATGAGGAGATTGGCAAAATAAGCAAACAATGGTCCGGTCTGGGTCGGGAGCTGTTCACCGATGCGGACTATTTCAGCGTTTCGTTCCCCTTGAATCTGGATGTGCGCATGAAGGCGCTCATGTTCGCTGCCCTCTTTTTAATCGTAAGTATCAGGAAGAGTATTTAATTTCCATAATATATATATATAATACATTATTTTTAATTTCAGGATGTGGTTTACTACGAACAATAAGTTCAGTGCCCCTTCAGTTTATCAAACAAGTACACAGACTATTTTTGCCGACTGTTGCATCGTTATAGCTATAAGATTTCTTAAACACACAACTAACTTATTTGAGCAGACTTTTTCGGGGAACTTGACAGTGCAACGCATCGATCGGTGATCGGCGATAAGGAGTCTCCCCAGCAAAGACGAATCTCTATACTCGAATCGAAACCCTTAATATTTGCGCACAATTTTGAATTCGTTTCTTGCGAACCTGGGTTGGCATTTAAAACGCACAAATTGCAATATACACTTACTGAACACCACACATGATAAAATATACACTGAAAAGAACGAGTGCCTTATGACCTTATGTCCAAGTTGTTATTGTCCGCCCACGTTCCCCCGTCTTTATAAATACCTCAACATACTTAGCTTTGTTTCGCCCCGAATGTCGGAGGAGCACAGGATTACTTAACCACAACCATGGCGTACCTAACAAATAATTTATATCAACTATATTTTTATGTATACTTTCTACAAAACTAATCGGATCAAAATCGAATTGTTAACGTTATCTCCATACTACTATGGCCACAACTGGCAGCAATCAAGGCATTTTGTAAAATCGAAGGATATATTCCAGATTATATTTCTTGGTTACCCCAGTTTGATTGTTTCCATGTGGTGCCACGCATTTTGCATCACTTACATATGTACTTCATCAATTTATTTATCTCTCAGTTATGCTGTAAAATAAACGAACTATATTTTTTACAAAACAGGACTCAAGCGTTGGGCTCTATTGTTCGATTTAGAATCAGTCATGAACATTCGGAATGTAACTGGGATTGGCTGTAGAGACGACGGATGCACACACACTATTGATTATTCTTAGCAAAGTACTTGGTTTTCTCCTCCGGATTGGGAACAATCTGAAAAATATTAAACATTAACATGAATCTATCCAGATCTACTAATCTGATAGCCTACCGTATCGGATCCTGGTCGCCAGCCTGCTGGGCAGACCTCGCCGTGGGTATCAGTGTACTGGAAGGCCTGAACCAGACGAATTGTCTCATCCACCGATCGTCTCACCGGCAGATCGTTCATTGTGATCTGGCGCAGCACACCGGTTTGGTCAATGATGAAGAGGCCTCGCAGGGCATGGCCACTGGACTCCAGATAGACACCATAGTCCTTGCTAATCTTATGCGTCAGATCGGAGAGCAGGGGGATCTTGACGTTGCCCAGCCCGCCTTCCTTGCGGGGCGTGTTAATCCAGGCCAGATGGGTGAAATGAGAGTCGACACTGATGCCAATCACCTCGGTGTTGATCTTCCGGAATTCGGCGATGCGATCGGAGAAGGCAATGATCTCCGTGGGGCAGACAAAGGTGCTGGAAGGGGCAGGGTTTATTAATAGATTATTTTCGCTATCATCGCGGACCAACTTACAAGTCTAGTGGGTAGAAGAGAAGCACAACATATTTGCCCAGATACTGGGATAGGGATAGCTGAACGATCTCCTTGTTGACCACAGCGGTTCCCTCAAAGAAAGGCGCTGGCTTGGAAACTGTGGATAGAAGGGATTGTTAATCGAAGAGATATATTTTAATGTTATTTCTGAACTTACTGACTGCCTTGGTGAACTGCAGCTGGTGATCCCCCTTGTTCTTTTCGGTGGGGTAAACTGATCCTCCGGCAAAGGAGTAGCACGACTCACTATCTTCGGGTTTCCCGGCAGCCACGAGTGCAGCACCCAGCAGGAGAATCGATAAGTACTTCAGCATGACTTGACTGAAATTAAATCCACGTAGGTGAACTCCAATCAGATTCGGTTCAGCCAATATTTATGATAGGTAACTCCCAACTGAAAGTAATACAGTGTTCACTGGCTACTGGCAATAATTTTTTAAATATTTAACAAGAAATCGAGACATTTTTTTTAAAGTGGGATAAGTGGGTTTTAAGGAGGATCTATTTCTTTCTTCTCAGTGTAGTTTTGTATCCTAAAGCCAGATTTCACTGTACCTGCATACAAACCAGAGGCACACACTTTCACAAATATTCTGGCGGCCACGCAGTCAAAAAGTTTCTATTCTTCCTTGAAGAAGTTCGATTGATATTTTTGGGGGGAGGCGAGCAATACCCCTATACTGTTGTTAGTGCTTCCGCAAAGATAAGCTTATCAATTTTATTCAACGCTCGTATATTTTATAGTTGTCAGTGTGAAACAGTGATAAAAATGGAAATGAAACTTCAATGCCTATGCGACACAGTAGACCTGAATATTTGTTTAGTTACAACATATTGTCGAATATTTAACTTGAATTAAAGTAAAGCAACCACAGGTGTTACCTTTTCAACGCTATATTTAACTTTTTTGTTTCAACAAACCTCTACCGGCTTCGGACAGTGTTACCAGGTTTTGGTGGGACCAAGTTTTCAAAATAATACCATTTTATACCGCCAAAAGAAAGGAACCCGCCAGTTTTCAAACGATCTGAGAGATCAGGAAAGTGAAAATAACTTCCAGCGGAGTATATAGAAAATATTGGATATAGTTGGTCGATCTTTGTGGTGATTTTCATATCAGAGCGGTTTCTTTCCATATATCATTCATATTATATGGATACATATCAGTTTTCCAAAAATACGATTTCCGAATAATTATCAAGCTATAGGATATAGTCGATCGATTCTTATATAGTTTTCTCGATTAAGAGAAAATTTATGGTAGCATCATATGATTCCCGACTTGTTCTCCATCTTAATTAAGAACATATCTCTCTTTTTCTTCATAAAAACACCAAGAATTATTACTTTTGTACTTATGAGCTATAAACTTTATTAAAATATATATGTATGTATAAATTGCTTGCGCTTAAAAATTAAGATTTACGCCTGGAGTTAAAACAACACGTACATATTGTATATATGCAATTTTACCTTCTACGACGACCAATAAATATATATAGATATATCTCTCTTACGGCCTAGGCGATAAATTATGCATTGCACCCACATATGCGTTTAATGCATCATCTAAAACTACAACAAATTGAGCAAAAATCTGTGTTAATTGCACAAAAAGCGAACATTTAAAAGTAGATTGCATGGCATGCAAATTACGATAGCTTATTTTGATAGCTTTGATTGAGAGTTGTTGTATGCCCGGTTGTTTTTCTTTTTCTGTATCGTTTTCTTTTTGTTGTGGCTTTAGAGTTTGGAGCTATTATCGTTTTTGTTGAGGGTCGTTGGTGGCATGCGTTGCGCATGCGAGAAAAATGCACTTTGCCTGCAGAGGCCGCGACCTAGCTTTCCCAGGCCTCGTCCCGCTGTTTGGCAGCTAACAGTTTGCGTTCTAAAATCAAAAGCATAAATAAGTAAAAATGCCGGCAATCCCAATAATTTGAATCACCCACCTTTGGCTTCGCGTAGTACCCGCCTCTCCTTTTCCCGCTCCTGCGGCGCTGTGGGCAGTTTGACCCCCAAGGCACCGGACACCAGGCGACGGGCCAAGGCCGTGCATGTTTCCGGTCGCTGGCGATATGGCTGCAGTGAGGTGGCACCTGCCTTCTTTGCCTTCAGTCGCGACTCCAGTGTGGCCTCGGCCAGTGGCTTTAGTTTCACAAACGGATGTCCCATCGTCAGAACTTCGGCAGCTATTTAAGACCCCAATTAGTTAACAATATTTAAGATTAGATTCTAAAGTAACCTACCAATACGTGAACTGCTAAACACAGCCAGGGCATGGGTGTCGTCCACCCATTTAATCTCAAAGCCGCTGCCCTTGTACTGGGAAAATAACATGAGTAGATCGGGCGTTTTGAACTCTACGGGGAAATTGGACACTTCTAGGACGTGGGGGAACTCCTCCTCATTGAGCAGGGATTGCTTGATATGGAAAACCTAATAATAATCATAGTTTCGTTATTAAAGTTAGGTTAAAATATTTGGTTTTTGAAACTCACGGTGTAGTCCATTTTGGGCAATTCGATTTTACATTTGCCCACCGATTCACTCAGTTCTTGGAGAATCTTGGGATCCAGGCAGTCGCCGCTCTCGTCGAACTTGGTCTCCCAGTCGTCCTCGTCCTCCTCCTCCTCTTCATCATCCTCGGTGGTGCTGTCTGCAGGCGGTGGTTTCACTGAGTTATGGGGCTTGGGTAGCGCCGTTTCAATTTTTTCAGGAATCTCCAATACATCCGAGACGAAGGTCTGTTTCATAATGCGACGATTGCTGCGATTGATTTCCTGAAGAAAGAAAGAACCGTTTAATCCCTGCAGATGGTTGCGCGTTGGAGTCACTAACCTTTGAGGCCCGTTGCAGCTCGCGCACATCGTTATCACATTTGGCCGCCTCCTCGCCATTGGAATTGGTCCTAGCTGAGGCCACATCCTCGATGCGCAATGGCGGCACAGGCTGATGTTTGCCATTCCTGGCCGATTTGCCGGATTTGGTCCGCTGGGCGCCGCTCATCGTCTGCTCATATGGAAGGGAAAACATATGTAAGACAGTCCTCAAGAATGGTTATTTTTAAACACTCACCTCGCTATCACAGTTGCTGGTATTTTCCGCTGGCTTGGCCGGCTGTTGATTCGGCGCTTCGTTTTCAGTTCCTGCTATCACGAGTACAGTTGATGACCCTTCCGGGTGTTTTTCTGCTAATGCTGCTTCTGATTTCCTGCCGCGTTCCCTGCGCTCACGGTGCGACCTGGATTTCTTGGGATTGGGCTGCTGGCCGTTGGTGTCGTCCGCTTTGGACGAGTGTGTATCTAAAACTGGCGTTGTGTTTTCCACTGCCGGCGTCGGAGCGACAGCGATGTCCGCTGCTGCTGGCGTACTACCTGTTGCTATCGTTATTGTTGTTGTGTTGGTGTTGGTGCTGGTACTGGTCGGTGGTGTGGTTTGGCTTCGTCGTGCCCTTGGCACATAAACGGCGCGATCGGGACGGCGTTTGCGACGGGTCGCTGCGGCTGCTGCTGCTTCGGCGGAGACGGCCGACTCGTCCACCTGTTGCTCTCTGCGAAAGAGTGGAGCAAAACAGAGGTAACAAGAAAGGTAATCGATTAGCTCACAAGAGAATTTCGTAAATGACTTGGAAACTTAAAGATGCACTGGCATGAAACATATTTTATTTCAGTTCAGACTGTTTTAGTATCACATAAAAAAAAAACTTACATAAACTCCTATACAATATTTTCTTAGGTTTCTCAAACAACCGATCTTGAACTGCCTTTGAAACCTAATGGCTTGTTTACCTGCTATCCGTAGAGATAGGACCGGAAGATGCAGTACTTGTTGCTGTTCCTGCAGCGGTTGCTGTTGTTGCTTCGGTTGCGTCTGTTCTCGGTGCAGTGGCGGAAGGCGGATCGAGTGGTGCAGGCTCCTCGCTGCTGCTGTTCTTCCTCAATGCTGGCGGTCGGTACAGATCCACCGAGTTCGATTTGCTTACTAAAAGATAGAAAAGAGCGGCCAGGCCAGCAGACGATTAGCAACAATAGTTGGCACACACAAAGAGGCACAAAAAGTAAAATAAAATAGACGAAAAACAGACTGAGGTGAAGCAACGGATTTGGCATAAAATAAATTAAAACAAAATTCACTTATGTCGACCCAATTTTGCGCAGCCTTCTTTGTGCCCAGTTTCGTGAATGTCAACACGAACTTGGCAGGTGGGGATGCAGAGGAAGAGTGGCGGTCGAGAGGGGCTCAAGAGCAGTAGGGGTAGGGGGGTAGGGGGGCCAGTTGCCTCAAGTGAGCGTGCGCAGCTGGAGCGTGTGTGATGCAACAGCCCCAAAAATCCGCTCAGGAAACACGGCGACCTTGAATGAGCTGCGTGACCCGCAGAGCACCCAGTGCCTCTGCCAGCGTCTGCGTCGACAGAGCTGCTGGCATTTGGTTATTTTTGTTCAAATATTAAATTGATATACTCTTAACTGGAGGGGACTCATCAGGAATTTAGATAAAGTATATATTTTTTGAACAAATATATTTTATCAGAAAATTAACGAAACTCCCTAGAAGTATAGTTGGCTTTAATTTAAGAGTATTTAAGTTAAGATGACGTATCAGAGTATTTAACTCAAGAGTAGGGTGTTCCATGCTCCGTTGCGATCCACCCTCCCCCATTAATATTTCGTTACTGCATTTGTTTTAATTTTTTTGTTTTCCCCTTTGTTTTGTATCTTTTTTTTTTTTGCGTATTTGCAAACATTTTTGGACGCTTGCTAAATACATTCGCCAAAATTGAATTCAAAATTGAGTGTTTCTTTGTTTATTTACTCACATGGTGCTTCGTTGATATGCTTCTTAACGCCCATCTTACAGAGCTCCGGTGCCGTTATGTTTCTTCTGCTGGCGCTGCTGCTTCGGCTGTGGTTGTTGTTGCTGCTGCTACCGTTAGTGGGGGGATGACTGCTCCGCCAGCTCTTCACTGACTCCCTGTCCCTCTGCTGCTTGTCTCTTTCCTTTTCCTTTAACTGTTGTTGCTTGCGACTGTAAGGAGGTTACAGTTACTTATTGTATTAATAAGAGAACTTGTGGTTGCTCTTTATATTTATTACAATAAGCTCAAAAAAATAATCTTGTTTCGTATTCTTGATTTTCTTCAAAATACTCACGCTTCAAAGCCGTGCGGATCGAGGAGCTGATTGCGAAAGCACAGAACCGTGCGTCGGTGCGGCCCTTGCCCCACTGAGAACGTGAAAAGATCGTACTGCTGGCGGTAGTTCTCACATGTTTGATGGATGAGATAACGGCGGTAATTGCCCACAGGTGGAAAGAGAAGAACACTGTCAAGAGTGGGGGAGAGAGAGCAAGATGAGAAAGGCGGTCACAATGGAAGTCGGAGGGAGGCGCTCAATATCGATGGTGATCGTTTATGCGGGGAAGTCATTACATCAGGCCTTAATTGGGCAAATTATAAAACATTCTCGTTGGCTGGGGCTCATTATCGGAGGGGTATTCTTTTTGGCTCACAAAACACACAACAGCTGTGGCTCAAAGAAAACATTTGCCAAAAAAGATAACTACTTTTAGAGCATTTCCTTATCAGTTTCTGTTTCTTAAACACCATTTGGCGCCCCATAAACACGGTTAGAAAGACACCTAACAGGTTGTTGGTAAAAAAAAAAAAACAACCTCAAGAAGCTCCCAAAATCTCGAAGCCCGACTTGTAAATTGTTATGTAATAATAGCAGCCACCGCGTGGTGTAATATTCAAACTCATTTAACTATGCGCGGCGGGTTGTTTATCGCACGGCGATTAATTGTTTATTAAACGTGCACTGCATGCTGAGAGTGGCGGGCGGGCAATGTGAAAAAGAAAAACCGTGTTAGTTGGCGCAACTGCAATGCGGAAAATCTACAGTACTGTTTTTATTGCTTTTTCCCCACCAAGTTGCTGTGGCAGCAGCTGGGAAAACTCGAATTTGTGGCATTTGTGCAGAAAAAAAAACAGCGAAAAACTGGTAATATCTGCACGAAAGGCACACAAAACTCGTACTACTTCTCGTTTAAGCCTTTGTCTTTGTTGTTGTTGAAGCGTTTGTTGCACATTTCCGCGTTATCATACACTCTAAAAATGTTTATCATGTAACATGTTGTAACTTTCTTATTGGGACACTTTTTTCTCACATTTCATTTGAGTATACAAATTTTAGAATTTAATATATTGGCTAATAAAGTTTAAAATATTTTCTTCCAGTGCACTGGATATTGTTGCTTGTTTTCTGGCTAACGGGACCCGGTTACAAGTAGTTGTTTTTGTTGTTCTTTTTGCAGAGAGCCACCAGCTGGTGTCAAAATCGGGAGAACGGAACATTGGGGCTGGATTTTGGGGGCCACGAAAGGTTGCCTCGTCCGACACACACACACACACATACTTGAAAACAGACACTCACTAACACATCCACACACCTACGCACTTATTGCTCGTGGCAAAAGTTCTTACCCAGAACTCAGGCGTTTCTTTACAAACAGCTCGATATCACAACCGACATTATGGACAAACTCTTGATCTATCAGACTTATACTTTTCGGGAATGACGTCCGCAACCCGTTTTCCAGTTTGATCGTTAAAAAATGCGACACTTTGGTCGCATCTAATAGCTGTATATATATATTTCTTTCAGAACAGTGTTGGAAGAAAAAAATATTAGAGCCCCCCAAGAAGTCTGTGCCGCCATTTTCCAACACTGAATTGAGTGCTGCCAACTTGATGTTATGGTGCACCATGTGGGCGGTTTGGCCGTTACGGGCTGCCCTTTTTGAAAAATATAATTTAAAAAAGGCAATTTTCGTAATATACTTATTTAGTTTTTGATTGAGTCATTAAATTTAAGACAGAATTTTTTTATTTATGTTTTTTTATTTTTCGCTTGTAAGGGATACGTGGGATTTTCATGGATGGCGCCAAATTAAAAAAACTACAAGTATTCTAATAATATTTATTATTTGCCTGAAATATACTTACGTTTAGAGTAGGGTTTCTCATAAAAAAATAATCAAATGTTTATAACATTTTACCCATGAAGCTAGCGCAGCAATTTCCCATGAAATATCATTGAATTTTTCGCTGCTGCTAATATTGGAGTAAGTACTTGAAATTAAATTTTGCATAAACACGAACGTCCGTCGGAAAGTAGGGAGAAGGACCTGTCGCTCGCACCGCTTCCGTTTCCCCCAGCTGTCAACGGTCTATCGCGCACCCTTGACACATCCCACGCCCCCTGACCACCCATCGCACACCACCTACTACTTACCACCCACCACCCACTTGCACCACCCATCCCAGTCCCGAAGCCATTTTCTAATGGCTCTGTTCGGAAAATTCGCTGTTTGCACCGGGCAAATGTTTATTTATGAATTTCTTTCGCCTTCTGGTCCTGTTTTGTGGGGATCGAGGTGTCACTTTGGCAACGACTTTACTTTAACCAGGACAAATATTTTGAGTCTTGGTTTCGGTCTTGCTTTTTATTTTTATTATTATTTAATTTGTTTTGGTTTTTGCATTTTACTGCTCAATTAATTGGGCAGGCAAGCGTAGCAAATAAAGTTGTGTCCATGGAAATGATAAATCGAGGGAGTCGCACACAAATATTCCGCCATTCACCGATTTCGATGCCGTGGGTTATGAGTCATAAAAGTTGGCTCTACAAATCCCATAGATGCACTGGAAAAAATAGGCTCTATGTCCACTATTTCGACTTATTTGATAAACCGATATGAAGTTATGATTGGATAAGGAAGACCTTAATTTTTGTGTGTGTGCCGGGACTTCCATTCATTACAGGACCTGGGACAAAAACTATGCCCATTTCCACGCCCCGTCCGGCAATTTGTAACGCCTTTTGCTGTCATCTCCCGTCAGAATGGTATCCATAAAACCGGCTCTCACCCACCAATTTTCGGCAAATTGTCCCCGTTTATTTCGCCTGATAATGCCTCAATAAAATGTGCCTCCGGGCATCTTTTTCCCAGATACATACTGCATAGGTGTTCTTGGGGGCGGGTAGGTGTCTGTTATCGCCAATATATGTCTCGTGTATGGGCTACCTATTCCAATATTCCATGTTTGGGCCGAACTATTTTGCAATTACAAAAGTTGTAAAATTTTACGATCTTAAAGCCTTGAGAGGGGACTCTGATAAAAGCAAAGTTTAAGGTTGGTTAGTTTGGGGAAATAGTTTTTCATTCGTTTATGATTACGACATCATCTGGGCATAATTACTTTTCAGTCTGACAGTGGCCTTAGACTAGGGATAGGGGGTATTAGAGTTAGGAGAAGGTAAAAATTATCATTTTCCTTTAAACTGTATATTCTTTGAACTTTTTTTTTCGGTTTCCTCATTTATTAAGTCTCTGCGGAAGGATGTGCCACAAGAAACCGCAAATTGTTGTAGCTAAGTCTTACAAAACACCCAATAAAGGTATAAATCAGACTTTTCCCTGGGCCTTGTTTGTTTTTCAGATTCTTTTTATCTTGAGGTCCCCCTCTAGTTTTCCCGCCAAGTAGAAAGGAATGCTGCAGCCTCTGGCAAGTTTGTGCGTCGCTGCAATTTTCTTTCGGCTTTGTAATAAATAAAGTTTTAATTACCCATCGACAGATTATAATTTCAGATAATTTACGCATTTCAACAATTTCAATTAATGCCCAAGGATGTTGGTCAATTATCGTTGCCCTCCCAGATCACAAGTATATAAGTATGTATATCTGATTAAAATGCCACTCAGCGGGTTGTGTCTAGACTCCTGGCTCTGGTTCATAATTTTCTGGTAAAAGTTGAGTAATTTAAGCCGGGGCTACGTGACTGAGATTCCAGCTAATCGAAGGCTACACACAATCCAATGATATTTCGCATTCTTGAGATAATCAATTTATGGCATCTCACGCCCCACAGTGTGAAAATCGAAAATCCTCGTTTCGGTTTTCAATTTCCATATGGCTTTGGAGAGTGGAAAATTTCTTATTCATAGCTGAATTAAATTCCCCTTTTGGAAGGAACTCCTTTCCTTGTTTTCCTTGTGTCCCGCCCCTCCCTTCTAATTTCCTTTTATCGAATTTACGATTTGTTGGTCGTGTCAACGCTGCGTATACACAATGTGCCATGATGGTGGGTGGCACGGTGGGTGGTTTGGGCCAGAATCAAATGGCTTGGAATTTGTTTTTCCCTTTTCAGCCCTGTCGTTTTTGGGTCTTCGCCCAGCCATTGCTGTTTCTGCATCAATCTTTGATTTGCAAATTATTTTTGCATTCCACTCAAACGATTTGTGTTTTTATAGTTCCTCGGGTTTCGGTCGCCATTTTTGGGTCCTTGCTCTGATAAATTGTGTCACATAAAGAGCAACAAGGCCTAGGGTTCGATTTTAAAGAACATGAAAACGAAATGTGTGTTTCTGGGCGACAATAAAATGAAAGTTATGTTTAAGATGGGAAATTTATATAAGCAGGGGTTTAAATCTTAAAGAGATTCGAAGGTTTCCTGGCTTACTTAAATTTGAATTACAAATTAGTGAAAAGCTAGGAGAATTATTAATGGCAATAAGAGTGATATATGAAAACCTTAAGATGAACTTTGCGCATAATTGCTATAATCAATAAAATAAACAAAAAAAGACGCCTCTGAACTATAACTCTTGCTCAGATAAGCGCTCGTCTGCCGCTTATAATTTATGGGCATTCAAATGGGAGAAATCTTTGGACGCCACAGGATCCGTTCGCCTGCACTGCCAAATGTCATGTGGCGCCACATAACCTTTTTTGGCCCGCCAACCTCGATTTCCGCCCACGCATCCAAGTCCTTCTGACATTTACAAAGTGCAGCTGGGTAAACTCCAAAACATGAGACAAAAAAACAAAAAAACACAAATTGCAGGCAAACTGCAGATGATGACGTTGGCCACAGTTGTGGGGATGCACTGAAATGAATATATTTGAGTTGTTTGCTCCTCAAACATTTTCCTTAAATACATTCAGTATTTTTACGTAATTGGATTGATATTCAAAAGCGACTTTCATTCATATATAAATTGTATTATATTCTTCAATTTATTTAAACCATTTATTTCTTCAATTTATTATTTTTTGCGTCTCTGCAGAAAGACAATAATCAGGCTTTTTGTAAAGTTGCGAAACAATTTGTTGTTGCTTCGAGCTAGGAACAAAGCCCACTTGAATGGTAAGCCAACGACTAAAACAACAAAACCAAAGGCCTGGAAATGGTCACGTTCTTTGCGTGAAAATTCCCATTTACGTGCTTACGTTTATTTTGTACAATAAACACTTTATTCACCCAAAGTAGTTGAAAAGTTAAGGGTTAAGGCAGACAACCAGGTATCTATTACACCTACAACTACAACTAATCTAAGAAAATAAGGAAAATCTGGATGAATTTAATAAGTGGTTGAGTGATTCTGGATATCACTTTTTTTCTAATTTGAAATATATTTTGAACCAAATTTTTGATAGATTTTAGTTATGGTAGTTATGATTTTAGTTAATTTCCAGTAAAATTACCGATTGACTTAGTTATGCGATCACAAAATCAAATTATCATTAAATTTGGATTCAGAGACTGTCCCAGAATCGAAGTCCTTCAACTCCAAACACTGTATCGTAGTGCGTTGCAAAATAAATTTTTATAATGCAACGGAAATGCCTGGCAAGGATGTCTCAAAAAATAAATCGGAAATACACCCGCAAAAGTTGGCTGTTACAACTGCTTTCTAGTTGAAAATATACTATAAACTCGTACTGTATGGGTGGTCGTGTGAGTGGCGATTGTTGCGCTTTTCTTGTCGGATGGAATAACATGGCAAATGCCTTATGTTCCTGCCCCTCTTGCACTTCCTCCACGCCCTGGCCAGCCGAAGTAAAATTGACTTTAAGTTTCCCTTTTGGCGATGAGGGAGAATTTCTGCCAAGAATAGCCGCCACTTAAAAGCCACCAACATGGCCGATACGAGAGCCTCTTGGGTATGCAAATGGGGAAATGGAATCCATTTTGGTGGCCAACTAAATCTTTTTTTTAACTTCCGTGACATAAATCCCAAGAACCACAATAGCGGGTGAGGTAATAGTCTTTTAGGTTGAATATTTTTTAAAAATATTAAGTTTGAATTTCATAAAAGAATTATTCCATAAATTGAAGGCTATAAATAGCTTGAATATTAACTCTAACTAACCACTAATATCTTGACCGCAATTGCACTTCTTAGAGAAGCCCGAACATGACTCCTCTGTCATCTGTCACCCGTCAGCCTGGCAATTTGCTGACAGGCGTCAGGCCACCGGCCAAGTTAACAGCGAAGAGCAAACATCCAACCCCGGCCGGAATCAGCTAAGCTGATTTACTCAAGAAGCCCAGCTTTCCACTCGATGAAAGTTGGTTACCGAAACTGAAACAGTAAGAAAAGCAAGGGCGGTGTCAATGACTTGGTGCTGGCTCTGAATCCTGACGCATCCTGGCTAATGAGAGTGGACAGGGTATGCCTTCGTACCGAAGTACTTAAGTCAGCTTGCTTTTGGCCAACAAAGTTCAACTGCCCAGCCCGGGAAAGGCGCGTGTTTCCGCTTAAAAGTTTTCCGTTTGCTGTCTGTTTTTCCAGTTGCTGTCGTCAGCAATCGAGAGGCGCCCCAAATCCTCGACAGATTGTTCTTACTGCCGTTTGTGGTGTTGGCTAATTGCGATTTAATGACGATGACAATTTGATAAGAGGATTTGCAGCATTGTTCATCCGCCCTGTTGTCTGTTGCGATTCGACCAAATAGATCTACCAATTGAATCAGCCATTTCGAAGCTGCACAAAGAAAAAAGAAAAGTCACAAGAAGTGCAGTATTATAAAAACTTAGGTGATAAGTAAATATAACTAAATATTGTGACACGTAAGATAAACTAAATAAATATCCACTGTAAATGCGTATGAAGATAAGCGATAGTTGCATTAAAAGAAACAAGATACTATGAATCGATAAAAACTTAGAAATGATATCGAGGATAGTACATCTCGAAGGACTAATCTTTCATCTAAGGTTCTTTTTAAAAATGTCAAACGTAAGTTTCTTTTTTCCTTATTATTTAAATTAAATATATTTTTTTCAAGTGCATCCAATTCAAGGCACGAAGACAATGCAATCACATGAGAATTTTACGGGCCGGCGAATAGAAAGAAAACTCCGATAAAAAGCCAATGTCATCAGCAAAATCGGCTAAAAGCACGAGTCTGTATCTTGGGCCAAGTCAACAGCGTCTTGCCACAGACAATGGCTGTAAAATAGCTGGAAAAATTGAACATGAATTGAAATAAAAGTGATAGTAATTGAAATCGAAAACCCATTGAAATTCGGTTCACAAACTTATTGTCTTTTTGGTCGAGATACTTTAATACGGATTTAAAAAAAGGAAAAGGGAATAAGGATAATCATATTTTAATTACTCTTTACAGTCCATGGAAATCTGTAAACCAAAGCCGAATATAAAATTGCAAAGTCGTCCGGAATGTGAGATATTAAAGGAATACAAATTTAAAATTTTCAGTTGGAACGCAAAACCCCATCAAGCGGTGATATTTTTCACGTCAATGGAGTTCGCTTTTTCTTTATTTACCCAATTTTTGGTTTTTATTGCGGTTAGTCCTACATTCCCCACAGGTTTAAATGTTGTTTGCTTTGATGTGGGTTGCAGTCGCATATATTTATAATTATTATTGGACCATTTGGACTAGACCCTTTTTTATTTATTTTTTTGTGGCTTCATGATAACGGTCAAAAGCTTCTGCGAGTGTCAAATGAGTTTTGATAAAAGCACCGAACAAAAAGCCAAAAATTTGTCCAGACCAAGAAAATTGTTTGTGAGCAAAAACTTTTTTACCAGTCATTTTCGCGCTTTCAATTACTGCGACAAATTTATGAGGTTGCACTTTTAAAAAAAGTAAAAAAAAAATAAAAAAAAAAAGGGTATTGACATATTGTAGGAGCTTTTAGTCCGATTGGAACCGAAGGCAGTCAAAACATAAAACTTAAAATAATTAAAAACAGATCAAATCTTTAAAATATTTTTTGAGTTTGAAAAAATAATTCTACGATAATGATGTCATGGAGAACGAAAGGCTTCCAACTCGAGCTTATGAAAAGAGAATAAGGAACTAAGGTTTCCAGGCGAAAATGAAGAAATAAAATAAAATAAGAAAAGGAGTTTTAAAAGAAGGTCTCGGCACATTAAGCCATTTTGAACGTATTTATGAAAGCTACTGGAATTCGAAAAGCAAGAAGAACCAAAATTAAAAAGTAGTTTAGTGGACATCGAAATACATATATATGCACGATAACGATTTTATGGAGAATGAAAGGAGCCCATCTCAAGTAAAAAAATACAAAATAATAAAGTAGAGAGAAATAATAAATTGAGGTTTAATGAAGCAAAAAAAATTACATGGGAATTCAATTGAATTCAAAATGGGTATGACTACGACGAAGAGGTGGAAAGAAGATCCACTGAAATAATGAAATATAAATAAATTAATCAAAATAAAATAAGAAAATAAGCTTTAAGAGCAGATCTAGGCATTATTAGCCAAATTTTGAATGTATTTAGCCAAGGCATCCAGATATACTCAAGAGAAAGATAAAGAATTAAAAAAAGAGATAGGTTTCGTATTTATTGTTCATCGAAATAAATTTATGCACGTTAACGATTTTATGGAGAATGAAAGGCGTCCATCTTAAGTTTAATAATATAAAATATAAAAATAAAAAAAGGAAAATAAAATAAACAAAATATAAGAAAAGAAGGTTTGCCTAGGAATGCCTAGGCACTTTTAGCAAAATTTTGAACGTATATATCCAATGCAACTGGAAATATTGGAAATCGAAAGCAAGAACCAAATGAATAAAAAATACTTTTAGTATTTATTTAACATCGATGCTAACGATTTTATGGAGAATGAAAGTCATCGATCTCTATTTAAATAAAATTTTAAAAAATAAAAAAATATTAAGACTTAATTGGCACTTTTAGCCAAATTATGAACGTAAAAAAAAGAACATGGGAATTCAATTGAATTCAAAATAGGTATGACTACGACGAAGATGTGGAAAGGAGAGCCACTGAAAAAATGAATTAAAATATAAATAAGTGAACAAAAAGAAGCAAAATTTTAAAATCCAACTAGGCACTTTTAGCCAAACTTTGAACGTATTTATTCCATGCTAAAAGGCACTTTAAGGGAACTTAAATATTATCGGAAAAAAAGGCAAGGAACAAATAATAATATAGTTCTAAATGCCACGATTTCGATGCCATGGAGAACGAAAATTTATCCAATTCAAATGGAATAAAATAAAAGAAATAATTCAATAAAAATAAATAAGTAAACAAAAAATAAAATAAAAAATGAGGAGCTGAACCGAATGACACGGCAGCCAAACCAAGAATGATGAAAATCCCTGCTCGATTTGGAATGTAACCCGACCGAAGTAGAATAAGGCCTACTACTTCGATTACTTCATATAAGAGTTGTAATTAACATATCGATATATTAAATTCGATATATTAAATTTTATTAAAAAGTTGGTGGAACTTTTGAAAAGTGTTTAAATCCTCCTTTAGCCTTGGAAAGTGTGCTTTTTGCTTTCAACACTCGACTGTCCAAGTCATTGACTTTGCTCGTCTCCCGAGTGGCTTTGTTATGCGGCTCTAAATATATATACTTTAAAGACCAACTTGGACACTTGCCGCAGTTTCGAATCAATTAATATGTGTGTCCTTGCAGCTGGTGAAGGAGCAGTCCAGTGACGATAAGCCAGCTTCCTCCCCCATGTGGCGAACGATACAAACTGGCATCGACAAAAATTTAATGGTCGCCAACTGTCATAAACTGTAAATGCACAGTAAAAGCCATAAGCAGTTGTGGCCGAAAGCGGATAACTCGAGGCAGATCCGGCCGTGTAGATGAGCAAAAAGCTAAAGCTGTCAGGCCAAGAATTTAAGTTCGAAAGGCTCCTCGGAACTTGGAACTTGAAACGACTTTAGAGACCGCGTGCTGTGTTTAATCTCTGGCACTGGAAAAAAACAATTAGTTCATTTATTTTAAGCTTTGGCCCTATATAAGGCGTTTGTTAGATATTTTCTAAACTTCTTTTTGGGAAAAACTGACAGATTCAGTTTATTTTCTTTTTAGCATTAAAATCACAAAGAAAAGATGTTTTTTTCCCACGTGCAGACCGAAACAAAAAGCGAAAAATCAGACGATGGCTACAAAGCCAAGGATATATACTTTATCCGTATACAAATTATAAATACCGTACCGAAGTTTTATAAAATATATATTTTTATTTAAAGTGTTTGGGTAATTCTTGTACAGATGAACTTAAGGCTAATTTACGACTGCCCAAGCTTGAGTTAATTGTCTTCCTTGTTGTCTCGGGATCGAAGCTTTCCAAGCTTCCTAAGAACTTTCCCGAAGTTAATTCCGAAGATAATTCCGAAGTTAGAACCCGATTGATTTTGCTGCGATCAGCATGGAAAATTTGGCTAGCAATTGGAATGCCAAAAAGGGGAATCGTGGTGGCATGATTCCAGCGGATGTTTAGTCTAATTTTGTTTTGCTGGTGCCGACCGAATAGGGGGAGTTTGTTTATGTTTATGATTGACTCAAGCTTGGCTTGCCGTTTGTGTTGTAGGTGCGAGTGTGGGGATAAGTGTGTAAGAGCTCGTGGGAACTCACTGCTCGTGGGAAGTGCAGAAATAATTGTTTATAATATTAATATAAAATATAGATTAAACTTCTAGTTAATTCTTCCCCTCCTAAGATGAATCGTCCCGATTCATTACATTTGTGCGGAGAGGGAGGATATTCTATTATTAAGTTCTGTAAAAGTTATTTCAATATTTCTTTCAGTTTCGTTTTCTGTTACAGTTTCAGTTGTGATTTCAGCTTTTGGAATTTCTATTTCTTTTTGGGTTTTGGTACATTTTATTTGAACTTGTTTTATTATTTTGGGTATGATTTTGCGTGATTTATATACGATTAAAAGGGTAAGCATAAAAATTAACAATATTAATTCCAGGGATATTTTTGTTTTTCCTAATTTTACAAATGGGTTAATAATGTTTATATTATCTAGACTTAATTCGGAATCATTAGAAAATATGTAATCCGTAATTATATAATTATTGTATTTGTATTGGGATATGTAATCTAACATTTTCTGTTTTTCGTTTATGTAATTTATATTATTAATAATTATGCTTTCGTTAAATAAAATTAGAAATGCGCCATTTAATTTGATTTCGTTTACAGTATTTTCTCCCGTGATGAGAATAGCGCCATCATCTAAGTTTTCCAATTGTTTATTTTTTTCTCGTATTTTTGAACAGTTTGCTTTTTTTCCATTTAATAGATTTGTGAAACAAGAACTCTCGTTTGAGAGTTTACAATAATTATTGAATATTTCTTCTTTAAAGTTTGTTATTTTATAAAATATACCATTACAGTGTGCTGTCTTATCGTCTATTATCAATTTTCCGTTTATTTGGGCAATTGCCCTTGATGTATATAAGCTACAGATGTTATTTATAATTGGATATCTTATATATATTATAAGTAGGTCTTGGTTTTTTATTATTTTAAAAGTGGAGATGTCTAACAGATCTGTTAGTACAACTGGTTTATTTTCGTGTCTAAATATTTCTTTAATGTCTTGTTCATTTAATATTTTTGTGTTTAAAATGTTTGTTTTTGCTAAAGTGATTGTATCGATTAAATTTTGAATATCAAGTGTGATTAATTGTAGTCGGTGTTGTCTTACTTTTGATTCTTTTTTAACAACGATTGTGTTAAGAACCTTTGTCATAAGCTGTACTTCTTGAAATATGCGTGAATTTATTGTAAATTGTTTGTTATTGTTTTCTGTCAGTTCGTTAATTTTGTTTTCGATTCTTATTAAGTCGTCATGGTCTGGTGTACCTGAGAGCCATTTCCATGCTGTGCCCAATTCATTAATACCTCTTTTATTTCTGGATGGTGATAGTTGGGACATAAGGATTTTGATAATGTTTAGGTTTTGTGAAATATCCCATTCTAAGTCTGAGTTTTTGCTGCTATTACTAATGTTATCTTCAACTCTAATTATTTCTCTATAAAAACTAAGGTTCGTAATGTGGAATAGGTCCTCAAATGAATTGTACGTCATTACATCTTTTTCGTCTTTTAGCAGTAAGTATTCATTGTTTGTGTAGTCAATAATTTCCGAGTGACAAATGGTAATTAGAATGATGAGTACAAATGCGATTTCCATCGTCTGTAAAGTATGGATTATTTAATATTATCTTTATGAATAATTCTATTTCTATTATTAATTATTACTTTATTGGGTAAATTTTCGTGAACGACTTGTTTTTTAAATCTGGGACCTAATTTGTTTCTTTCTCCGTGTATTTTTTCGTAAACTACTTCTCCTACATGATAATTTTTTTCTAATTTATTTTTGTTATGATAATCTAACGTTTTAGATTGTGTTATCTGTAATTTTAGCGGTATGTCGCTGTGATCTATTTTGTTAAATAGGATATCATAGGGTTTTTGATTTGTTACTGAGTGGATTGTCATGTTATAATTTTTTGCAGCTCTTATAATAATTTCAGAGTAATCTAAGAGGCGGTATTCGTCTTTAATACAGCGAGCTATTTCCGTTAAGGTTGAATGGACTCTTTCAACTTGTCCGTTCGAAAGGCTATGTCTAGGGTCTGCATAATGAATGGATATACCTGAACGATTTAGGAATGATTTAAATTGTGCCGATGTGAAACTCGGCTCGTTGTCAGTCATAATTGTTTTTACTAATGGGAATGTTTGTAAAATTTCATATACTTTGGAGTCAATGTTCTTTTTGTTAGTGATTTCTTTTACCACTAGGTATTTGGAGTAGGAATCAATGCAAGTTAAAAACGTAAGACTTTGTGCGTAGTAAATGTCAATATGTAAATGCTGGCCTTCTGATTTGGGAATGGGAGTTTCTCCAATAGGAATTTGTATTGGATTTCTGTTATATTTATTTGTGTTGCAAATTTCGCAATTTGTGATATATTCTTTTAATTTTTTGTATAAATTTGGCCAATAATACAGTCTGGAGATTTGTTTATAATTTTCCTCTAATCCTCTATGAGCTCGACAGTGGGTTTCTTCTATTATTATTGCTTTATCATCATTATTAGTTATATCTTGAACAAAAATTTTTGTATATAGAAATTTATTTGTAAAGTTGTTTTTTAATGGAATTTGTATTTCGTATAATACTTCAGGGGTGCAGTGAATTCCTGTGCTAATATTGGGTTGCAGATATTCTTTTAGAATTGTAACTAAATTTTCTGGTTGGTCGTATTCGATGATAAGGCGTTTATTTTCGAATACATTTATTTGTTCATGTATTGTAAAGTTTCCTTTTGCTATTAAAAGTTGTTGTTTAAATTGGTTAAGGGGCTTTTTTGTTTCACTTAAAATGTTATCGAAGCTACTTTCGGCTGAGTGCTGAGTGTCGGTAATATCTGCATCTTCTTCGGAAATATTATTTATTTCGATTCGGGACAATGCGTCTGCTACTACATTGGTAGTACCAGGCTTATAAAGAATTTTTTGGGCTAAAGCTTTCTATGTAATTAAACCATCTTTTTAATTCTACATTTGGGTTTTTATCTGAAATGGCGTACGAGAGTGGTTGATGATCCGTATGAATTTCTAGTCCTGATACTCCGTATAAGTAATTTCTTAGGTTTTTTAATGCCCATACTATTGCCAAAAGTTCTTTTTTGTTAGTCGCGTAACTTCTTTCGGTTTTATTCAATGTTTTAGATATAAAAGTGATTGGATTTCCGTTTTGAGACAGTACTGCTCCTATAGCTAAATCTGAGGCGTCGGTCGTTAATGTAAATTGTTTCGAATAGTCTGGTTGGACTAATTCGATCTGGCAAATTAAGTGTTCTTTGAGTTCGTTAAAGGCTTGAATAGCAGGTTCATCAAGAGTAATTGAGACATTTTTAGACATTCGTTTAGAGATTTTTCCATTGGAGCCTTCTAAAAATCTATTTAATGGCTTGGCAATTGCTGCGTAATTTTTTACGAATTTCCTATAGTATCCAGTGAGACCTAGGAAACTACGTAGCTCTCTGATATTTTTAGGAATTGGATATTTTGAAATGGTTTCTATTTTTTCAGGATCGGTTTTAATAATATTTTGTGCTACAACATATCCAAGAAATGAAGTTTCTAATTTAAAAAATTTAGATTTTTCTAATGAAATTTTCATGTTTGCTTTATGTAGAATGTTAATAACTGAGTTAAGATCATTAAAATGTTGTTTTAGAGAGTGGGAAAAAATAATTATGTCGTCCATGTAAACATGGCAAAATTTCCCCACATGTTCCCTAAGTATGTCGTCCATTGCTCTCTGGAAGATGCGAGGCGCGTTTGTTAGCCCAAATGGCATTCTTATGAATTCGAATTTTCCATTGTTAATGGAAAATGAAGTTTTTTCGATGTCTGATTCTTTCATGAGGATTTGGTGGAATCCTGATTCTAAGTCAATGGTACTAAAATATTTTGCTTTTCCTAAGTTAGATAAAATAACTGACGGGTCCTGCATGGGATATCTGTCTGGAATGGTGCTGAGGTTCAATTTTCTAAAATCAATGCAAAGTCTGTGTTTGGGGGTGCCGTCCTCGTTAGTACCTTTTTTTGATACTACGATGACTGGTGAATTGTACGGACTTTTGCTGGGTCTAATAATTTGATCTTCGATCATGCGACTTATTTCTTGGTTGACAAACTCGTTTACTGCTTGAGAGTAAGGATATTGCCTTGAGTAAATGGGTCTATCATCAACTGTGTCTATTTCACAGCGGACATCGGTTCGAAATGGTAGATTCGTGTTTATATCAGAATGTACCTTTTTAATAGTGTTTATAATTTTTTCAGTGTAGTTTGCTATTTCGGTTGCAGCGTTTTCAAATGTTTTGATGTCGGCGCTTTTTTTAACTGCGCTATCTTTATTTTCGTATGCCAAATTGTTTATTTCATTTATGTCGGATTTGGCTTCGACGAAATGCTCGGGATCTGAATGTCCCAAACTATTTGATTCATAATTGTCAGAACTGTTGCTGACAGTGCTTTTGGAATCGAATTGTTCCAAGCTATTTGTGTCGGTATGAACATCGACGGCGTGTTCGGGGTTTATGTACCCCAAACTTTCTGTTTCGACTGTGTTTTTCATTAGAAAACTTGTGGAATTTAAGTATTTATCTAACATAAATTTTTTTAGAGGAAGTAGTGTTTTTTTCTCTTTTATTTCTAATAGATTAAATTTTTCCTCATAATTTAATTTTTCAATTTTTCCTTTAAATTTTAATGTGTCATTGCTCATGTCAATGACCGCTCCTATTTTTTTTAGTAAATTATACCCTACTAATAGATCTGCCTTCAATCCGTCTATTTCATAAAAAATGTGTTTTGTGTCAAAAATTGTTATGAAATGGTATATTTTAATTACTGAGTACCCGTTAACTGTCGAGACTCTTTTATAAATTGGCAATTCTAGTCCATTTTTGTAAATACCTTTTTTTATGTAGCAAGCTGTGGCTCCTGTATCTATTAAAATATTAAATTTTTTGTCTATTTTTTTATCGAATCGAAAGATGTGTGGAAGGCCTACTGTTCTCCTAAAAAATGGTCTTCTTCAATATTGTTTATGCGCATTTGTTTGTTTTTCGGTTGAGCTGATGACTCAATTTGCGTGCGTTTGGCTGCCTGCTCTGGTTGTTGAAAAGGTTTCCTTTCCTGATTAAAGGAATTATTTTGGAAACTATTTCTGTTTTGGTATTGCCCACCATTAGGTGCTGCTTGATTATACGGGTTTTTATTTAGGATTTGGATGCTGGTGTCCAGTTCCATTGGTTCGCTCTTGTTTTGAAAAGTATTATTCCCTTGTGTCCAAACATTATTATTTGGATAATTATTGGAATAAAACCGAGCATTATTGTTTTGATAGTTATTTGCGTATTGATTGCTATTATTTTGGAAAGTATTAGTTTTGTTTTGAGAAACATTGTTATGAAAATGGTTGGGGTTGTGGTAATTGGAATTTTGTCTATTAAAATTCTGGTGGCTATCATTGGTTCTATTCAGGCGCAATTGATTGCCTTGATTATAACCATCAAATTTATTATTGGAATCATTGGGAGTTCGTAAGTTGTTGTTAAAATGACGCTGATGAGGTGCGCTGAAACGATAAGCGAACTGTGCCCTCATCTGGTTACTTTCCATTTCTTGCACTCTGGCTAAAGCGTTTGGCAAGTCTGGAGGACTGAGAGAAAAGAGCATACCGGAAATTGGGCCGTTCAGGCCAGTTATAAATACTCTTAAGGCATTTTGTCTGTGTCTTAAATTTGTTTCTGTAGTTATGGGATTATCTTTCCCATAAGTCATTATGGTTTTATTTATTAATAAGGTTAACTTCTTATTAACCAAATTATAGAAGTCCATAACTGAGAATTTGTTTTGTGTCAGTACACTTAATTCTTGTTCGATAATGTGTATTGGCCTCTTATCGCTGAAAACGAAATCTAGTCTGGCCAAAATCGCGTCAAAGTTTAGAACAGTACCATGATTTGTTAAAGCATCATTTGCTTTGTCTGTTATTTTGTTTCTTAAAATAGTTAGGGCTACAAAGTAGCGTCGGCTTTTGCGGACATAAAGTCCCATCACTGTTTCGGCGGCTTCCCGCCAGGTGACATAATTTTCTAAATTTCCAGAAAATGTGGGCATGGATTTGACGACTTCTAATGTTTCATCGCATGGAATGTTGTCGTCGATCGGTTCTATTTCGTATTCTGTCACTAAGTTGGATCTTGAGTCCAGAAGGGCTCGTAAGTTTTTAATTTCGTCTTGTAACGGTGATACGTTACTGGCAATTAGTCGGACAATTAAGTCTGTTGTTAGCGTTTGTTCGGGGGCTTGTTTGTTGATGTTAGCACTGTGGCTAGTAGACGGACCGTTTGTATCTGTCATTTTGAAGTTTAGTAAAGCATTTATTAGTTCGTCCAGGATTATTTACTTGCGTTTTAGCGGAACGACCTTTCTTATTTTTGAAGACTGGTTTCACAATTTTTTTATTTTTTATTTTTTATTATTTTTTTTAAAATTCTTATTCATCTAGGATTTTTTTTTTTTTTTTTTTTTTTTTTTTTTAAAAAAAAAAATTGACTTAATATATATTTACTAATATGAATATATTTATCCGAATATAGGTTTGGAGAGAAAAAAAAACATTATCTAAATATATAATATATATAAATTATATTGGTAAATCTATCCTCACGGTGTACTTTAAAATCCTGAAGAAGAGTCGATAGTTTTATCCTCTGAGGTTTCTCAAATGGTCCGTTTAGTCTTCCTTCCTTCCTTCTCTGTCTTGTAGGATTTCCTCTTTTTTTTTTTTTTTTTTTTTTTTTTTTTTATTTTATTTTTGTTGCTTAAGAATTTTTTTCTGCGTTCGTTTAAGTTGGTTTTTTTTTTTTTTTTACTGATTATTACTGTCAATACATTTTTTTTATATCAGGATTTTTTACTGATATCAAAATGATTTTGCAAAATGTTTTATTGATATTATTTTGTATTGTTTTTTTTTATTCACTTTATTATTATTATTATTATTTTTTTATTTTTTTTTTTTTTAATTTTTAATTACATTAAAATGTTTGTGTCGGGTTGATTTTGTTTTTTGTAACCGTTTTATTTTCCGGTTTATTTTGTTGATTTTCTCTGAGTCACTGAATCTTATTTTTTATTTGATTCTTGAAACTTGGGACTTTGTATTTTTCAATTAATGGATTGCCTTATTTTTTCACTTTCTTATATATATTTTTTTCTTTCACTGGTACGATTTTTTTAAATTTTTTTACATAGAAGCCTTTTGTAAATTCAGGCCTATGATTTAATTTTAGGGCACTCGCGAATATCTTTTTTAATATCGATATTTTTTTTTTTTTTTAAAAAAACGCGGGCCCCACGTTGGGCGCCAATTATAAATACCGTACCGAAGTTTTATAAAATATATATTTTTATTTAAAGTGTTTGGGTAATTCTTGTACAGATGAACTTAAGGCTAATTTACGACTGCCCAAGCTTGAGTTAATTGTCTTCCTTGTTGTCTCGGGATCGAAGCTTTCCAAGCTTCCTAAGAACTTTCCCGAAGTTAATTCCGAAGATAATTCCGAAGTTAGAACCCGATTGATTTTGCTGCGATCAGCATGGAAAATTTGGCTAGCAATTGGAATGCCAAAAAGGGGAATCGTGGTGGCATGATTCCAGCGGATGTTTAGTCTAATTTTGTTTTGCTGGTGCCGACCGAATAGGGGGAGTTTGTTTATGTTTATGATTGACTCAAGCTTGGCTTGCCGTTTGTGTTGTAGGTGCGAGTGTGGGGATAAGTGTGTAAGAGCTCGTGGGAACTCACTGCTCGTGGGAAGTGCAGAAATAATTGTTTATAATATTAATATAAAATATAGATTAAACTTCTAGTTAATTTACACATATTTCTATATAAGGAACAGGGGCACACATGAATAATCCTTTGGCACGAGATATCCTGGCCCATTCCATGGCTTAGTCTCTGGAGGATGGCTGAAAGTGGGAGTGGCCTGTCTGCGCCTGCAGCTTTCATTAGTTCAATGTCAATGTTGTGTTTCGAGTCCTGATCCTGGCTCCAGTGGAATCCGGGCAATGGCTACAAAACAAATACAAACGCACGTGTGTGCGCCCATTTGTCTGGCGTTTGTCCCCAGTTTTTAATTTCAAGCGCATGTTCCATCCTGTCTCCTGATTAAATGAGTAACAGCGGCAGGTGTCCTGCAGTTCGACATCCCGCAGCTCAGTCCTGGAACGAAGGAATGCAAATTAAAAGTGGTATCTTCTTGGTCTTGCCATCGGATGTTTGTGTTAACAGAAAATTGAACTGAGGTGAGAACGGCAATCGATGAGACAGGACGACGGTAAAGGAAATCTTCAAGTTTGAAGCAGCTTTAAGTCTGGATATCCGATTTCCTTTTTCTAGGAAAAAAATAACCACAAAACGTGCCTGTGGTTTCGCTGCACTTCAAAAAAATGTGTATAGGTTTGAGAGGTTACTGCAAGTGTTATTTAACAATATGATTTTTTGTCTTATTATTCACCTTTTTATTGTTAATCCTTTTGCATTCCGTTGTAATACTGGGAGTTTTAATAAAAACCTCAAATCTTAACCACATTCTTTTGGTGTCTTTACCAAATTAGAAGTACTTACCACAACACAGACCCAAATTAGGCCAAAAGTACGCTTATGGCTAACAGCCAATAATGTTGTTTTTCTTCTAAAAGCCAAATTTGTTGTTGCCTGCTTTTGGGCGCGGTGGGGGTCGTGGCAACACGATTCTAGTCGTATGCAAACTTTATTAATTACGCGCCCCAATGACCAGTCTTTGACACAGAGGTTCTGGCCAAAAACTTTGGCTGTTTACTATTTTCCCAGAAATTGAGTTGGCACACCGCTTCCCCTCGATTGTGCACCATTTGCAGCAGCGGCAGAAGCAGTGACGAAAATCAAACAAAAGTTTTTTAAATTAAAAATTCAACAGATTTCATTTGGAAAATCAACACGGACAACAGCACGTGGCTATAACGAGCTGTGAAAAGAACAAAAACCAGCCAACAAAACGAAGAAATCCGTGTTTGTTTTGCAAAACAGAAACTATCAATAAAATGCAGAAAGGATTTCAATGCAAAAAGGACATTTGTTTGTGGTCTATGTGAATTTAAAGACAATGGATTGCATAAGTTTTGTTTCAGTATTTAAACAGTATTAAGTTTATGTAATAGTTTTCACTAGAAAAGTACAAGAAAGAAGTCCATTTTAATCAATTAAAAGGAGAAAACGTGTTTCCAAGGATATTTGCAAGTGTTTGCTGTTTAATCCCTTTTTTTAAGACATTCTCCAACCTATAAATTTTTTGAAAACTTCGCCCGATAACCCTGAACTCTGCTGACAGATCTATTTACGAAATAAATTGGCAACTCTGGCAACAACTTGTCATTTTCGTTACTTTGTGACAAAAAAGGAAGAATCAGTGAACTTTTTAGTGAAAAAATGTCCTCTAAACGTGCCTCCGATATTTCAGAGAATTTGGAACATTCCCAGGTCAAGATCGAGAGATCCCGGACTCCACCGGCTCTGGCCGAGATCGGCTTGTGCACCACCCGCCGGATGACTCAGATCCAGGCCCAACACCAGGTGAAGCAGCCCAAGAAGTTGGTCGGTAATGGCGGCGATGATGAGCTCTTCGTGAAGCGACCCACTTTCAATCGGGTCCGGGCCAAGAAGCCGACTAAGTGTCATAAGACGGTTGCCACGGATTCCTTTCCGGCGTTTCCGACGGATGAGGAGGAAATAGATGACTCAATACCCGGGGCCAAGAGGTTACTACTTTACTTTTATTTTTAACGTAGGCGCTTTTAGAGATTAATGGCCACTTTGCAGGTTGAACCATTTCTTGAAGCAACTGTCCTCGCACCGCTGGATCTGGTGCGAGTTTGTGGAGTCGTTTCTGGACAAACCCATCATGGCCATTGCCTACGACATGGAGCGCTTCATCCACGAGTGCTGCCCCATGATAGTGACCCGATGCATGCCCCGACGCGGCTGGCAGCTCCTCCGCCGGAACATGGGCAAGGCCAGGCGCTTCTCGCCCTCTTTCATAGAGCTGGAGCGCCTGGAGCTGGAGCGCTCGCGCCGGATCGTCAGGGAGTTGCAACAGTGCCGGTTCAACAACGAGGAGGACGGTCCCTACATGGAGCAGATTCCGAAGCGCATACCCTTGCCCCTGAGCACTGGCACGAAGGTGACGTCCTATCTGGAAGGATACTGCAACATGGGCATTATCGACGGCAAGGTCATGAGCTATGATCAGCAGGATAACAGCTACATGGTGCGCTTCGAGATGCAGGGCAAGGAGGTGCCGGTGCGCCTGCCCGACTATCGTCTCCACGCGGACAAGAACTTCGCTGGCCTGCCGCTACCCATTTTGCTGCACACCATCGAGGCGGGTCCTTCCGAGGCGGAGGAGGACGAGCCGCCTGAGCCAATTGGCGACAATCGCTACAGCAGGACGCTGCTGGAAGCCCTGGTTAAGGTCAAGAAACTCATGGACATCAAGCAGAAGGCCATGATGGAGATAGCCAAGATGAACGAGGACTATGTGGAGGGCAGCAACCAGTCGGTGTACACCTCGACTTCCACCCGTCGCGATCTCAAGATGACCCCGCAGCGGGAGAAGCTGCAGCGGCGCTATGCCGCCAATATGATTACTCTGCACCGCGTCAACACGGATGTCGTGGCTCCGCTGAAGATCCTTCACGAGCATCTGGCTGCCTTCCACAAGCAGCAGCAGAAGGAGCTGGCCTCCAAGCGCCGTCCTGCCGGCGATATCTACCTCAAGTGCCGCAACCAGGCCGAAATGGACATCAAGACCGCCGAGATCGAGAAGAACCTTAAAATAGAATCTGATTCAGCGAAGGATTTGGTCTTCAACCTACAGACCCTTTTGTATGTCAGCGGGGAACTGGGTCAGGACAATCACACCGACATGGAGCTAATCCTCAAGGACCTGGTGGACCGTGTGGTGGAGCACCAGCCCCCCGGCGTCGGCAATCACTTCAAGGAGCTGTGGGAGGAGGTGGAACCATTGCGTCAGCGCATGATAGCCACATTCAAGCTGCCCCCGAAGCCGGAACGCTTCCACATCACCCAGCAGCAGCCGCAGCAGACCGAGGATGGTATCTTCACGTTTGTGGTGGAGGCACAGCCTCCAGATCCAATGTTGTACGGCCTCCCCGGCATGTAAAAGCCACTGTCTCTGCCGGAAAATAAACCTATGCCCCTTATTTATGGCTCAATTAGTCGGAGTGTCATGTGCATTTGGGAGTCTGTTGCCGGCGGTGTGTTTAACGAAGTTTCTGCCTCTAAACTTGCAACACGATGTATCGATGTGTTTTAGCCTTTTCGACACAGGCACGCGTCCCAGCCATTTCTCTGGCGAGTCGGCTTAAAAAGCTCGAACGGAAAACTTTCCCAGAGCACGTCGTAAAAACAGTTGATAGACTGCCAGCCAAATGACTAATGCTTGTGTGAATAGAATCCTATAAGGAGCCCTAATGCATTTTCGAAATAAGTAAATTAAGCTAAGTTCTGCCACAGGACTCTTTTTGGAGTTTGACTATTTATATAAGTTTCAGGACTAAGTTTCTTGAAAGTTTCCTGTTTCCTGAAAATTAAATTTGTAGAAAATTTTAGCTTCACCTTCGCAGGCTGTGGCACTGGAACTGTGGCAATGCCCGTGCATGCTGTTGCAGCCACATAAATCAGCATTTAAAGTGTTTTCTATTTTCTAATTACCCGATGGATGCACCAGGCTCGTAAATTCAGCGGGTAAGTCAGTATCGTGGGGCACAGCTTTGGGGCGACCCATGGGGCCTCCATAAAGACATCATTAATATGCCTCGGGTCGTATCCGAGGGAAAGAAAAATGATCGGCAAAAGAGCTCATGGCGTGTGTCCTGCGGGAAAGGACACTGGCCATTTGGCTTAAGTGTGCCGTCATCGTGTGCCGCATCCTCTGGAGCCACCAAGGAATATACTCCCACTCGTAAATATTTATAATGTGTGCAAGCTGCAGGGGCGTTGAAGGGATTTCAAAATTTATGGAGCATTCGGATGAAGGTCGTTTCATAAATACTTAAGAAATGGCACTTTGTTTGAAGTTTAACTTATTTAATTTAAAAACTATCTTTCATATAAAGAAACCAGTCTATTTCCCTTCTAGACACAAAACTACTCCTCTGGATAAATCAGCACACTTGCAGTTTACTTGAGGGATCGTCCTGCCCAGGATAAACAAACTTAACAAATGGCTGAGAGACCAGAGATGGCTGCTCAAGGGGGACAACTTTATCTCGAGTTGGTCAAGAACAATCCTGGGACGTAGAAGGACGCGTGTGCTGAATGAAATTCAATACGCCGGCTTACATAATGCATTCGAGATGACTAAAGTTTTTTTTTTTTCGCCGACACTTGATCATTAATTATATTTGCGCGTGGCGGGGCATCGTGTATAGGAGTATAGCCTCCCGCTCGTCCACATAATATATATAAATAGAATCAATACATAGCAGCTTAAGTGGCAACATACAGACCAAACAACCAACCATGTTCCGCCCTCCCAGCCATGAAAGCAATCCTATAAAAGCGCCAACCTAATTGATTAACGACCCAGACGGATGTGGATATGGGCGCGGATGCGGATGTGGATGAGGAAGCAAGTGGCAAGTGGTATGGATTAATCCAAATAGCACAGAAACTTTCTGCCCCGACTAGCAGCACAATTTGCTATATTAAATTGTCATCTATGGTTGGATGGCTGGTTCCGAAAAAAAATGGGTCAGCAAGTGGCGGCTGATTAGAAAGCCTGACAAGAGGCGGGGCTGCCGCTTGGCAGGACCTCAAATAGTCCTTGTGACTTGTCTTGGCTGCGTTACCATGGGTGGCTAAGCATTTATCGCAGTGGTTTTCCGCCAACACGAACACGACGGGGTATACCTTAATTGAATTAAAATTAGGTACTATCTTTACGTTGTTCCAAAGGTGGTTTTAAAAAAATTAAGCAATCATTTAAGGTAATAATATTAAATTAAAGTTAAAGAAGCTGTCAATATACTGCTAATTAAGTAAATCTTGCATTCCCTTTGAGAAAAATGTACTTACTTTTTTGTAGCCTACTTTTTAGGGCAATGGGAATTAAATCTGATTAGAGAACTTAAATAATTAAATAAATAATTGTTTTAGGTGTCTGAATTGTTTTAGATACGCTCTGATGCATACTAAACGTAAAATTAATATTCCCCCCATTGGGAATTGTATACCATGTGGGTTTGGTTTTGGTTTTTGGGGTAAAAGCTGAAAGTGAAGCATTTTGTAAGCTTGTAAATCAATGCGCGCCAGTCGTAAGTTAGCTGCCTAAATGCACTATAAAAATGAATAAAAATATTAAGAAAAAAAATATATATATAAGCCTACAGTTTTAACATTGAAATTCAAATCGAACAATTAAAGTGGCCAAACTTTACTTTAGTTATTATTAGTTTCAAAATAAAAGGTTCCACTTTTCGTTCAGTGCATTTTGTGTAAGTCCTTTGCCTCAAACGCGTATGGGTTAGTGTGTGTGTGGGCCACATGATTTATGAAATGGACAGCCCGTTTGTGGCGGCAGCTGGCAGACAGCAGCGGTAACGGTCAGCGGGACACGAAATGCAAATGTGCAACAAAAACAACGGCAGCGGCAAAAACAAACATCAGGCAAGCACAAGAGTAACTGTAAACAGTGGAAAACTGTGTGTGTTTGAAGGGAGAAACCATTTGTGGAAAAAGGAAAACAAACGCGTCGGCTTCCATTTCATAAAGCGGAAATAATGGCTTAAGTTTGGTTACGCTTCTGCTTATGTTATAAATTACAATGATTGACGTCGCGTGTTGCGGCTGCCACGGCTTTAATTATGCCTGAAATATGTCCGACTATTTATTTGAAGTGTTGAGCCGAGAATCGATCTGTGTGGTTGGAAAAAAATCCATTTTTTATAAAAGTTTTCGCACATAACTGCACTGCAAGCTAAAAGCAAATAGGAGGGTTTTTCACTTTATGTTTCGAGTTCTGCATTCAAATGAAACTTGAAAAGATGGATTTTAGTAAGGACTACCCTTTTTTTTCTCTGTGCGAGTTCAATTTAAATTTCAAGAGAAATCAAAACAATCGGATAAATAATTAAAGGCCTTCCAATTGAATCCAAACCAAACAGAAGTTGCAATTTCGATAGTCCTGCACACACAAGTTGCGTAATCTGGTTCTGTTGAAAGGCAAAACATTAATATACGTAAGCGTCTGGCAAATGGCTCTGTCCTTGCCCAATCTCTGATATCCTTCCTCGTTCATTTTCATGTTTGCCGGCTGTCAAATCTCGAATCTCTCAAATGAATTCTGGGGGACACTCTTGTCACAAATTATAATGTGTTGTAATTTGGTTTAATGTACGCACACTGCAACCCAAAACCGTTTACAGTCGAACAGTGAGAACATCCTTTATTCTGCCGCCCCCCCAAGGCTATCGCAGTGACATTGCTCATACGCAGCGTGAGCCAGGGCCAGGGTCGACAAGGACCAGACGGATGGACCGGCATGGCCCTCACATTAAGCTCGTTTGGTTTGGCATTTACATTTCATGAAGTAGACTGAGGTGTCTTGATTGTCCTTTGATACGAAATTCCATTCAATTGTGTGAGAAATAAAAATTAAAATGATAGTAAAGGTAACTAAGTTAGTATCAAGTTTCAAACATGACCTTAATTAATTTCTTTAAAATGATGCGCAAATTGGCAGATGCAGAATAATGAAGAACACATCATTTTGAAGTATTCTTGCATCTACTCGGTGTTTTGGATGCATCCGACGGGAGTTTCCGCTTTTGAAATCACATTGAAAAATCTTGGAATTCATTCTCGTATTTCAATCTCGACAGTCGACTTGGGCCAGAGCTAGTAATTGTCTGTCGCATTTATGGAAATCTCTATGGCAACATGCTCTAGTTTTCCTTGTTTTTCCCCCAGTCCGTCGGCATGGACTGGCACTGGCGTGTGGTTGTTATTTATAAAACAGCAAAACGTTTCAATTCTGCTAAGCATTGCTAAGCTGGTGAAATGCAACTGAAGGCTTTTGAGACATCTTTGGCCTCCCAAAGCCTCCCCCACAGGCTGTCCATCACTCACCACTCAAAAGAGATTAAGCCATGGATCGAATTCGAGGTCTAAAGAGGGTATATGGATTGTAATGTTACATAGATGAGTAGGATATTATATATCTTAAGTGATTAAATTTAAATTTAATAAAAAATTTTATAGCCAATAATTTATAATTGATTTTTTACGAAGCCAGTTCATTTCTCATGAACTTAAATTATTATTTATCAATTCATTTTAAGAACTGGAATTTTTAGTCGATTTTTATGGATTTAATTAGGAAAGTAACAGAAAACAGATTGTGGAATACAGGGTACTAGTACTTCCACTTCATGAAACCCAAAAAAAAAGAGATGAAGGAAAGTAGCAAACATGCCTGGCACGAAGCAATCCATTCTCGGCAAATAATTGCGCCTTGTGACCCAGCTGATGATGGTATCTGTGAATGATTTATTCGCCGATAGCGGATAATTTAAAGTTTCCCCTGCCATTTCAGATCTCGGATGGTAATAATGTCTTTCAACAGTCAGAAGGAACACTCAGGCAGAGCAAACTTTAATTTGATTTAGGTCACTGTCGATGGCCACGGCCAGAGGCCACAAGTCGCTTGATTAGCATATAAATCAAGTGGATTTGTAATTTTTTATTATTATTTTTTGCTTCGCCTCTGTTTTATTTCTAAGCACAGCTCGAGTCTCGAGGTATTAATTAGGAAAAACAGGCAACGACGGGCTCACGGGCCCTGCTAGCCTCGGGCTCCGGGAAATTAACTTGGTCCTGTAAACTTAATAAAAAAGTTTCGGTCTCGCTTGGTTTTCTTTTCCCAGATCCTGGGCTGGGTTCAGGGTCAGCTGGCAAAGTTTGGCAAACTTTTTCCTTAAAATTTCATTTGTTAATGTTGCTCCTGATGTCTGGCAATTGGAATTCGTTTGTACAGAGCCTATGGTATTTTTGCTTCGACCATCGGCGAGTGCACTTCTGTTCGTCAATGTGGATTTAAGCCCGATACTCGAACAAATAGAGAACTAGGCAAATGAGGAAAATCCGAAGCATTTTCCACTTGAGGAAATTGAAAACACTTTTCGGCTTTCGTGTGCAACTGCTGAAACAAAAAAAGTTTGGTAGAGGAGGGACAGAAAAATAGGCTCGATAGGCAGTTCAATTTAGAGGCTATACTTTTGATATAAAATTTTATATATATTTAGTAATTTTTTTTTACAACGCTTTAAAATATTTAAACTTTTTTTAACTTAATTAGTTTACGGAAATAGTTAGTAGAATTTAATAAGTAGATATAATAAATAATAATTTACTGGAAATATGCATTAAAGGCGCTTATTAAATTCATCACATTTACATGTATAACATGTTAAAGGAATCCTTATTGGCGGGAAAGCGGAAATTAAAAAAAAAAAAGAAAAATGTGGCAAGCCTCGTTTGCTCGTTAGCTTTTGATTCGGCCCGGCGGCACTTTTGTTCGTTTGCCAATTTGCATTGGCTTTTGCAAAGTCGAGTACTCCACTCCCCAGCTCTGAGTTGTGTAGGTGGGTCCGGGATTGGGGCTTAAAGGTTCTTTTGCGCACTTTCACCGGCGGCGATTCAACGCGGTCTGGCGTTGGGAAATCCCTAAAATGACCAACGGAAACGGGAAAAAGCAGATTTAATGAATTTATGTCAAGGCACGGCGGAATCCGGTGAGGATTTTGCATTGGACTTTGGAGCCGGACAAGTGTCGGATTTGGGACGGCTGAGAGGAACCTCCTCGAAGGCGGCAACGTTGTCAACAATAAAGCCGAATGCCATTTTAATTGGCGCAACGCGTCCAGATGGCAGACAACAACATACAGTGAGAAAAAATAGTACCAAATAACTTACTCTAAAGCATTGAATTCTAAATGCAGAGTTGGCTTTTAGATTTTTCTTTTTTAAGAAATTTAAATTTCAATTATAAATGTTTCGTTATTTTTCTCTATGCTGATGAAGAGGCGAAAATTTGTCCTCCTGACTTAAGAAGAGAAGTGGCTCCCCAGGGAGATTGGAAGTGGGAGTCTGGAGCACAAAAGTGGGATCACCCAGTGGGAGGTTAAGGCCAACACCCACCAACCATCCTCCTCATGGCCTTCTCTCATTGCGCACAATTAAAAGTTGTCCGCGACGTTTGCCACGCCAGCGAACCGCAACTTGGCTCTGGCTCCTGCTGACTTTTCTCCTTTTTGGCCAAATAACAAATGTGCAAAGTTTAGTGAATTAAATGCGTCGCTGATGACATTGCCATGCGCTCCCGGGGAGTCGTCCTCACTTGACAGTTGAGGAACTAAAATTTGCGAAAGAATTCCCAGACAACCGGGACAAAACTTTCAATTGATTCCGACAGCCAAAAAGTACTAGAAACTAAATCTAAATCTAATCTAACAATGGTTTTTAGTCTTAAAGAACCTAAATATTAAATAAATTGAGAACCTTTTTTTTGATCAAATATAGAGGTATTAATTGTGAGTCTATGAAAATCCTGTCATTCTTTTCTCCAAGAGAAATCTTCGTTTCAGGACACTATAAGCTGCAAAAATGAATCTAGCGCTAAACCGGAATGTCGTGAAGGGCAGCTGTCAGCTTTTCGCCCTAAACAAGTACAGTGTTCACCAGTATCTGAAGAACATAGACACCATTTTGTACGACGCGGATGGGGTTCTCTGGCAGAACGATAAGCCCCTTAGAGGCGCAGTCGAGACCTTCAATGCCCTGAGAGCCATGGGCAAAAAATCATACATTTGCACCAACAACTCATGCGAATCGGCTCTGGCGGTTTGGAAGAGAGCCAAGAGCATGGATCTCCTGGTGGGCAAGGACGAAATCCTTACATCCGGTCAGGCCATGGCTAGGTTCTTGAGCGAACAAAAATTCAACCGCAAGGTGTACGCGATCGGTGGCCAGGGAATTGTGGACGAACTGAAGCTGGTGGGGATTAGGTGCCTCCCATTAGACCCCCCAAACACTGACACTGATTTTATTAATAAAATAGTTTTGGATCGCGAAGTGGGTGCCGTGGTGGTGGGCTTGGACAAGGACTTCGACGCTCACAAGATCACCAAGGCTACGTGCTATCTCCGGGATCCGGATGTCATGTTTGTGGCCACCAATCGGGACCTCGCCTATCCAGTGGCTTCTGGCCGGATGATTCCCGATGCCGGTGTGATGGTGGCTGCCATCCAGGCCGCTAGTCTTCGGGCTCCCTACACTTGCGGAAAACCCAAGCCGTATATTTGCTCTCATATTATGCGGCAAGGACTCCTTCAGCCAGAACGCACCTTGTTGGTGGGGGATAAGTGAGTAGTTTTTCGATTCTCATTACCTTTATGTATTAAGCTTCATAATCGATAAATAATAAGCTCATTTATAACATTTTTTTCCACTTAAATCAGAAGATCAGTGTGCCCATCTTCCAATAATTATTTTTATTTTTTAAAAATTAAAAAAAAATTTAAATATTACACTTTTATCGATAAAATTTTTCGTTTATCTTTCTAGCTTGTCGACGGACATCCAGCTTGGCTATAATTGCAGTTTCCAGACCCTCTTGGTAGGCACAGGAGTGAACAGCTACCAGGACGCCCTTGCGGCTCAGGAATCCTGTGAGCCCTTCATGTATCAACAAGTACCTGACAAATTTGTTTCCAAATTATCCGATTTGCTACCTTTTCTATTTTCCCGAAATAGGTAAATCAGTTCGTGTGTTTAAAGAATAAATAATAAATGCAGTTAATGGTTAAAAGATTCTTTCTTTTTTCTTTCGAATCTATATTCGAACTATAGTAGTAGCCTAAAAGATGGGATTAGTTACCTTTTACAAATATGACAGGCTAAAATTTTAAAACTATATATTAAAAATCCCGTTGATCCTGTGCCATGTTTAAAAAAAGCTGCACCGATCTGACGAAAATTCCGAAGGATCAGGTCCTCAAATGGGTTAAGAACATCGAAACCATCATCTGCGATGCAGACGGAGTCCTGTGGCACTTTACTAAGGCTATCGATGGAGCACCAGAAGCCTTTAAACGCGTAACGGAATCGGGACGAAATTTATTCATCGTAACCAATAACTCGTCCATGCCATCGGAGGTCTTTGCCAAAAGAGCTCATGGACTTGGCTTCGCAATAGATGAGGATCATTGCAGGACGTCCTCCACTTCGATTGCCAATTTTCTCAAGAACAAGGGCATGCGGAGAAAGGTATTTGTAATGGGTGAAATGGGAATTCGTGCGGAGCTGGATAAAGTCGGCATAGCCCATATGGAGGTGGACGAAAAGCTGGAACAACCGATGTATGAGTTTGCCAAAGAACTTGAGATAGATCCTGGCGTTGGGGCCGTGGTGATTGGCAGGGATGAGCGCTACAACATGGCCCGCTTGATTCGGACTAGCGCCTACTTGAGGAATCCGGATGTCATAGTCGTAGGGACCAGCATGGATGCTGCATATCCCTTCGATGACAATAGACGTGTGATTGTGGGTGCCAGTGCCATGATGACATCAGTGAGAGCCCTCAGCGGACGCCAACCCTTGATCCTAGGCAAGCCCAATCCCTGGATATTGGAGCCTCTACTAACGTGTGGCGTCATCAAACCGGATACCACCTTAATGGTGGGCGATACGTAAGATTTCATCATGGATTATTATGAATCATATAAGACAGTTGTTATTTTTTTTTCAACAGAATGACAGCGGACATGAAGTTTGCACACAACTGCGGCTTCCACAGTCTCCTGGTTGGGACTGGAGTCGACAGTTTTGGAGACGCGCAAAAGATTAAGGATAGCGGCGACAAGAAGAACAAATCTTTTATACCGGACGTCTATTTACCAAGTTTTGGTCACCTTTTAGAGTTCCTCACCTAAAGTTCGAGTCTGTTAGTCGCATGCAAATTGTAAATTAGCATTTATTTTGATTTCTGCATAAAATCGATACTTAGCACTAAATCGCAAAAGTGAGGGTCTGTGGGTTTATTTTTGAGGTGGCCCTCGTCAAAAGTTCAACACTTGCTGCAGGATTGGGCTTGACACTTCATCGCCATCACGGCGGAGCGTGACCGACAGATGTGGTCGGGAATGCTTTCCCCACCTACACTACCACCAAAAATGTTTGAAAAAAAAACAATTTTTTTATAAAACATTTTTATTTTTATAATAATACATTCATAAGTGATATTCTGATAGATTGAACTATAAGTATGGAGTATAGATATTGGTCCATCATGTTGTGTCCTTTTTTCCTAGTGCACCTCTTCTAAACAGCCACACAAAATGGCTGCCATGGACACGCCTCCGGTATCTTTAAAACGCTTTTCGCCGCCAGACATCTTTTGGGCCGGATCTGAACAAAAATATGGCCCACAAAACGTGTAGCATACTTAGCGGCGTCGCCAAGTGTGTTTTCGCAAACTGTTGTCCTTTTTTCAGCCTGTGTGCTCTTTTGTTGTTTTCTTTTGCGAATAGGTGTCACTTCAGCATGTTTCCAAGTTATTGAATGTCACAATTTGTAAATATTGTCTATTTATATTCGTCTATTTGTGTGTGTTTTTAGCTTTCCTTTGTGAGTCAATGGGAAAACAATGTGTGAGTCGAGTGGGAAGCGTCATTGTATTTTCAATGTTGTTTTAACATTTAAATTGTTTTTGTATTTCACACGTTGTTTTAATGCTATTAAAGGCTTCAATATTATTGACATTGAGCTTACAACTGGACTGAACAAACTGAATTAGGAACTGTTTTCCATTTACCTTTGTTTTTGGCAAATTATCGTGCAAAAAAAAAGCCAACAGTATTAGATCTAAAAATATCCTACTGGAGGTTTTTGTCTATTGCTTTTATCGACCATTTGAAATGTTAAGCCTTTCTTATTTATTTTTGGCAACATCTGACCCATCCTTTTCCAGCATCCTGAGAACTAGGCGGTTCAAAGCTAATTATGCGAGGCTGTTGGGAAATCAAGATGTACGGAAACACTGGAAAAAATAAATCCAATGTAGGTTCCATCTGTAATTTTTCATAAATATGTATTTATTATCAAGGTAAGTTTGGATAATTTTTGAGGAGTAAGTTTAAATTTAGGCATAAACTTTAATATTTTCTCTCAGTTTGTAGAGTATGAGTTTTGTTAAATATAAGATCTGGGGCATGGATAGCTGTCCGCCCCCGCGGCTCCATTGGCAGTGCCATTGGCAGCCTCAACCTCAACCTCAATTCCATTTCCATTTTCCTCGCAGAGATAAAGTGGAGCCTGGGGAATTTAGTGGCGTATTAGATGGGAAAGCAAGTGCTCCTTGTCGAGCGCCGTCACAATGGCCGATGTTTGGCATTGTTTGGCATTGTCTTCGACTTAAGCCGAGAACTTTGAACGTTGCCGGCTTGCTGCTGGAAACTACGGAAGGGGAATTCCGTCGAATCACATGGCCAACATTAATTAAATTTTTGACGCTACACAGCTTCGATGTTTCTGCTGAATACTGCACTGTTGGACGGACAAAAGACGGCTAATTAATTAGCAGACACCATGACAGGGTCAACAGTTTGTCACAAAAAAGCCGAAAACTGCTGTCATTTGTCAAAGTGTTCAGCGTTCACTGACTCGACTCAATTCAAGGCCCATCATCAACACTTGAAGCCAAAATAATGGTAATCCTTGTAGCATCAAAAATGCATCAAACAGTTAAGGAAAATGCCAAAACCAACAACACCATCACCATCACCATCACTACACCGATGCCGATGCCGATGCCAAGAACAAAGTCATCAACAAAATATTTACTCGGGGGCGGCGAGGTGGCTGTCTCTAAGGCTTTGGTGTTGACATTATCCTTAGCTGATTTATTATCGCCCAGTTTGGTGACACTTCAGCATCCCGGATAGCGGGAACAATAGTCTCCTTCGGTGCTTTTGTTTTTTGTGGCAGTAACGGGGAAGAGGCCGCCGCAGATTCAGGTCCCTAAGCTGCGGGAATTAAAGTGCTTGTTGAGTTTCGTCCTCTGAGTTCCAGGTTCCACCTTCAATTATGTGGTTACCTAAGAGTACATGGAATCATTGGGATGACAATTAGGTGGTAGACTCAGAAATATTAAGTGGAATTTAATCTCAAACGCTGACAGACTAATTTAAATGATTGACAAATTGCAGCTCTTCACAAATTTAATTTCTGAAAACAAACACTGTGATTACAGGTAATAATGTTGACAGATCCTTATACTCATATGTGTGTGTGTGTGTGTGGCAATTGTAGGAAACACGGAATAATATCCTGTTCTGGGTTACCTTGTTCCAATTATTTGTCGCTATCTTAAATCTGTATATAGCCATTATTAGGTTACGGCTCACGTGCGGAGCGTAATTCACTTCGTAGGTTCGGGTAGCCACACCTGGCCAGGTTTGTATCTCCTTGCCACTTGCCACCTGCCCTTGCCCCACATCGTGTGCGTGCATGCTTGTATCTTATTGTTATGGTTATTATTATTTAAATTCCTTTGTGGGGCTTGTGCATTATTACCGGCTTCTCAACTGTCTTTGGCCAAAGTCGACATCCTGCCAACGTGCTTAGCATAAGATACTAAGTTACGCAAACGCGCAAGGGACGTTGCCGTGGCCGATGAAAATGTGGCTTAGACCGAGATTTGGCCATCGGCCTGACACTGGCTGGGCAATTATTGGACGGGCGGCGGAGGTGCTGTCCCCCAAATTGAATTGCAAGTGGCCGGGCTAAGTGGCCGTTATCATTTTCCAAACTGCGTCATCGTCTGGCTGCAGAAATTGGTCGAAATTGCGTTGGAAACTCCCCGAAAATCGATGCAAATTATTTGAACATTAAAACCAAAATGGAAATTGTCATTACCATTTATTTGCATAATGCTTGAAATTTTATTTATGATTTTAGTTTTGATTACGTATTTTCTATGACTATACATTATTAAAGCTAAACTAGAGCTAAACCAATTTGTGTAGACTGATTGGTAAAGTGGGATTTCCGAAATCGAGGCAGAGGCATATGAGTATTGAATATGATGGCCCCTACCGCTAAAAAGGACATCCCTCCTCCCAGACTCGGTAGTCTCAATTGAAATTATGCTTATGCTTTGCATACCTTCTAGTTTTGAAATATTTACACTAAGCCTTAATAGTATTTACACAATGGCAAGAGTTATTCTTTTTCTGTGGGATCCGTATAAATAATTCATTTGATGAACACCTGAAAATGTCTTTTATTTTATTGTTGAAATTGAGCTACTTGAGTTGAGTTCAGGACGACTAAATAATGGTGGCGAAAACTTTTGAGCTGAACTTGGGCAAACTTTCTGACAAGTTGACAGATTGAAAGGCCTAGGTCCGAAGTCCCAAGTCCTTTTCCGCACTTCGAAAAGTTCAATTGAAAAATAACCCAAAAAATGCTCACCAAAATTAAATGGAAAAAAGGAAAATCATTCAGTGAAATGCTTTGTAAAGGATATTTAATTAAAGGCAGCAGCAAAGTTAACGCTAATAAATAAAACTTTGACCAAAGGCCATTGGAAAGTCAGAACGATATTGGGTAGCAACTTTCAGTGTGTCGGTTCATGAAACTTTTGCTGCCTAATTTTGTGAAAAATTGATACAAGTTCAATTGATTGAACAGGACGAGAAATGAAAAAGAGTTCTCAGTCGGATAATTGAGTGTTCTTTAGCCTGATCTAGAGATTTTATTTCGTTTCCTTAGAGTCTATATCAACGAGTAAAGTTTTCGAGGAGTAAGTAAGGAGAAGAGAAATCGGGGAAGGAAACACTTAACGCTTATCACAAAGTAACGCAACGCTTGGAGCGCTTAGTTGATGCCTTCTGTACAGGTTGACATTGTTACAGTTAAATATTATAGTATTAGCGTACATGACTATCGGACTAGATTAGCACCTTTCCTGCCCTCCAGCAGAGCCTCAAAATCCGGAGGAGACGTGCCCCAGTTTCTTGCCATCCGGCAGCGTCCAGTCATATCCGATGGATGTGTTGTTGTTGGTGGCCGAATTAGTGGTCGTCGAGGCGGATCGCTGCATCTCACGGGCCGGAAAGTACACCACCGGACCCGGCGACGGGGCTCGGTTACGCTTGATCTTGACCATACCCGGGGAACCGGAGACCTGCGTCAGCCGGACGTTGTTCAGGGAGCTATTGCCAACGCCACCAGCGCACCCGCCGGGCCCGCCGCCCCCGCCGGTGGCCACCAGGTAGGTCGTGGTGGTGCTCCGCTGGGTGCCGTGCCGGGAGAAGCGGCCGGAGGACCGGTGGGTCAGTGTGCCATCCCCGTTGTTCGATATGGAGCTCTCGTAGTGGATGAGATCCGGCTGGTCACGACTCAGACGCCGCTTGAAAAAAATGAGTAAAAAAATGCGCTTGAACTTTTCGCCGAAGATGATGTAGATGAGGAAGTTGACGCTGCTGTTGATGGTGATCAGCAGGTTGGAGATCTTGGTCAGCTTGTGGTCGATGGTGCTGTAGAAGGCCTCCGATATATTGAGCACCAGTGGCAGGAAGTTCAGCATGAAGAAGACCACCACCACACAGAGCAGCATAGTGGCCAGGCCGATCTCCCTCTTCTCCGACCGCGACAGTCTCTGGCGTTCCCGGTTCGCCCTCTTCACCTGCCGGTAGATCAGGCAGTTCAATATCGCCAGCGTCAGGAAGGGAATTATGTAGTTCACGATCAGGTAGCACCAGTGTATGTATATGTTGATGTAGGTCTCCGATCGCCTCAGCCGTGAGGGTCGCACGCAGTGCAGGATAACATCTGTCCCCGGTTCCGGATAGGTCACCGTCAGCACCTCCCAGAATCTCGGCATATTGTACGCCAGGGCGAAGCACACGCACACTATGAAGTAGATCTTGGCCCGGCCGTAAGTACAGAGCGCCCTGGCCCTCAGCGGATGACAGACGGCCACATACCGCTCCAGGGTGACCGTGAAGGTCATGTAGATGCTGGCCGTCTGGGCAATCATGCCGATGGGAAACACCGCCGGCGATATGAACGGATACACGTAGTTGTAGTAGCCGAAAAAGTGTCCCGTGTACGGGTATATCGAGGGTATTCCAAACAGTAGGATGGAGGTCAGAATCAGCACCGTATCGCAGCGCGCCAGTCCGGTTAGTAGATAGTTAATGCTGGATCGCATCTGGGGCCGGGAAAGGATAATCATCGATATGATGTTGCCCAGGATGCCCAGCAGTCCTACGATATTGATGAGCACGCCGCACACCCAGAACTCAATTTTAGTGTTCTCCAGATCCGGGTTATAGACATCCTCGCAGATTCGCGTCCAGTTGGGTTCCGGATCCAGGCCCAGGTCGTCGTAGTGCGGATACAGCAGATCCGTCTGAACGTCGGTGTGGTTGAACTGGTGGTGCGTTAAGATAGTGGCCACGGTGGAGGTGCTGGTGGTGTTCAGGGGAAACAGCTCGTAGCGCACCGTCGGCATCACGGTGGCCGTGGCGCTGGCCAGGAAGTCGTCTTCGCTGATCGGCCCCCCCCAATCGTATTCGGTGGGCGGCGGCGGCATCACCCCGGGCGAGGGCATCTCCAGCCGGAGCAGCAATCTGGCCGCAGCTCCACTCATGGCTTTTCCTCCTCGATTTCCAGCAGGATCTACGTTCCCTTTTCCCCTAAAAGTCGCTGTGTGTGCGTAACATTTAAGCAGATGCCGTGAAACTTTTGCACGAACATCAATCCTCCGGTCACGGGGCGTATACTTGTTATTGTTGTCGGCTCTGGTCACAGGTCACCTGCGACCGTGTCCTTTGTCCTCGCTTCTAGTTGTCCTTTCTGACACTTTAAGCTGCAAAATAGGAAGTGAAAAATGGAGGGTTCTTTAGTTCAAGGATGTTACTTTGGTATACATGCGTAAAAAGTGGAAAATGGCACAAAATCACTTGAACTATAATATTTTGAAACTTTTATAATATAGATTTTATGTTAAATTTTCTTTAAACTACCCTTCAAGGCTGAACATTTAAAAATTCAAGAAACTAAGGTTATATCGATTAAAACCAAGAAGCTTTTCCCCATCGTCAGCAACAAACTAATTTGCTTGGCGACCTGGTGGGGAAACAAGTAAGATATATGTATGTTCCGAGGACCCTAAACATTTTCAGTGCGCATTATAAATGCCTTTGGTGTCGATTGCCTGTAAGGCAGATAGAGCTTGTTTAGTAGGAAACCTAATTGATGCCTCCCTTTGCAGGTGAATTTGTAACAATTAGTTCTATAATTAGAACAGGGCTATTATGTTTCAAAATGATTTGTAGGGCGGGAAATGAGCGAGAAATTGAAGTTTCTTAAAAGGACTGATTCCCGGAAGGTTCGGAGTAAAAGGAAAACGATCCACCTTACAAATACACAGTTTAGAAGAGTGCCTTAATCAGCCCTTGGTTACAAAACTTTCTGGTGGTATTAAAATTATCGGCCAATCTAATTTCCTATCGGGATAGATAAAAATATACAAACATAGAAACTAGTTTAATAACAGGCCACCCAAACACGAACCCATAATCTTCATTAAAAAAGTAATCAGGCGAAGGGACAAATTACTGAAATACATTTTCGTGTCCTGAAAGGATTGTGGTCCCTAATTGTCAATGAAAGTGGCTTTTGCTGAATTGAATATTGGCTTTTATCCCCTAATGAAGGTCCTGTGTTTGTCACACTCTAATGATTTAATTCACTTTATTTGTTCTCGGCCTTTATCGAATTGTCCGGCAACAAGTGTGAGGGAACACGGCACTAAATCATTTATGGCCTCTCGCTAAATATGTCGTTGGCACGTGTAAATGTCAGATGTTCTCACACCTCCGTCCCATTAAATGCCACAATTTTGACACATCAATCAAGCTTAAGTGGCCAAAATCACACCCACACCTTGGGAAATCCGTCTAACAGACAGAGATACAGATATTCGGTGGAAAAACTGGCCAATAATAAGGGCCAAAACAGATACCTCGTCAAGTGGCCAAGAAAATCAGATAGAATTCATGCTCGTACTGTAATGTAACTGTTGGCAAAGAGTGCACTGGAAGAAATTGTGAAATATATTGCCAAATATCTTCAACTTTTATGCTAACAAAAGGAACAAGAAGTTTGGTAATTAATTCAAAATTCATTAAGAAAAAAACCAAAAATGTATGAAAATGATTAAATTCTTGCAGTGTTTTCCAGCCAGACTTCCTTTTGACTTATTCCCAGCTTTCATAATGAAATCAATATGTATTTCTATGTCGAATCCGATTGTGATTTGCGCTGACGTAATTTATGGCCAAGTTGGATTTGGAAAAAAAAAGTGTCGCAAATGCTGTTGCGTTGATGATACATGTGGCTGTAACTGTGGCTGTGGTTGCGGTTTCGTTTAGCTCATACAACCTTAACCACAGAATGCAGTCGAACTGGCGAGACAACAGAAATCGTAGGACGGTGACACATGGCCGTGTCACACGCTGCGTATGCGTGTTATTTGGGGGACATTTGCATTTGTTATCGGTGATTAACTGGCTGCCTGCAGCAGCAGGTTTGCATGTTAAGTGGTCAACAGTTTGCGGTCGTTGGCCAACTCAAGTGCATGGTCCTTGAAACCCATACCATACTGTTTTCATTTTCATTTTAAGCCACCTGGCCGAGGCTCCTAATGCGATTATCTCAATTAGAGGCGAGAATTGAAGCAGCAACTGTCCGAGCAATTATAACGGCAATTATCTTTAATGTTTGTGACCCTTTTTTGCCACTCCTGCCGTCTTGCCGTCCTGCACGTGTCCTGTTTTAGTATTTTAGCCCCCACACCCGCTCTGACTCACACATTTACTTTTTACGACCCTGACATTGGTAAATCGCCCACACGACCAGTCCCGAAATTGCTTTTTCCCAGGCTCGATCCTAGCCAACAATTTTTTTCCTCCATCTGGCAATTCTTTTGGTATTTTCCTTTTTTGTCGTCGTCACTCGAAACAAAAACATACAGGCTTTTCGGTTTCACTTTTTTTGTTCGGGGTCTTTGTTACATTTTCCAGACCTGGCGTTTTTCCTGTTACTTTTCCTGTTTTTTTTTGTTGTGTTTTCAAAAAAATAACATCGAACATCAAAGAGTGTTTCCAGGCTTATATGACTTTGGAATATTCTTCACCAAAAATAATTAAAAAAAAAAAATTAATTCATTTGGAAAGGGAGGGATTGACAAATTAATTTTCATGTTTTAATTGAAAGTATTCAATGGAATTAATTGCTTTTAAAAGATGGCTACTACTTCTTTTAAATCGACCATAAATTAATTATCCAAATAAACAAAATGAAATCATTCACAAATAGATAAATATACTCGTGAATTTGTTTATTTACTCGGTAATTTCAAATGCCAAAAGTGGGAAAAAACTTTGTTTTTAATGAATGTGATTATTATTATTGAAAGGCTATTGTTTATGGTTCTAATTTTTAAGCCAATAATGATGGAAGAATAATTACTCTTCAAACTTTTTATAAGGTATTTTGAAAACACCGTCTTTTACCGTCTTTTTGTTCTTTAAAAAACAACTCAAAACGGTGGTTCATAAATACCGCTTGGATTACACCGCTCAACTGCCAAAAGCTTTTTCAAATCCACAGAATAAAGCCGCAAAAAAAGAGGAAAACAAATTTAAGCCTTTAAACTCACAAAAAACGAAGCTTAACTTGAATTGTGAGTACTTTTTTGTTCCATCACCAACAAAAACTTAAACACTTTATGGGGAAAGTGCGAAAATCGCCCACCCGTGGTGGTAATTACACTTTCAAATGCCGGAGCAATTATACAGAATGTGCAAAAATTAAATGGAATGTTATTTACGAGAATGGGTTATGGCCAAATCAATGCAAGGATAATTAGAACAGACACGCTCTGTGATCCTTACTGTTGCCATATAGTTCCAATTAATTTTTCACACTCACAACGTCATCAGGCTTAATTATTCAGAAAGCAATTTGCATGTGAAATGTGTCTTTGGCTCCGAAGCTATTCCTTTCGCCATTTGTGTTCCATTTAGTTTTCTAGTTGTCTTTGGTGAAAAACATGAATTGTAGTTGGGTTTTAGGAAAATCCATAAACTGGGCGCCGGCTTGTCTGGATGTCGTCGCTTTCATTTGGCTGGGATATTTGGCATGTGCCGTCCCCGATTTGTTTTTTCCTCATTGAAAGCTAAATATTGCAGGAGGTATCCACTTTGTGGCGCTGACGGAGGCGGATGTGGCACAGTTATTGATTCCAGTGCCACAGGAAATTAAGTGGAATTTTTGTAAATTATAAAAGGAAAAGGTAAACATGAAAATTAATTAATCAAAAGTCTATTTCATTTTCACGCCAATAGTGAGTGGTGCTTATGAGTAAATAATTCTTAAAAGCAACATAATTAGTTTCTGTATGCATTTAATTTATTGCACCCCTTCCCAGTGAAAATGGTCGACGCCGCTGCCCATTCCGTTCACTTTGGCATTTTCCCTGAATTTATTTAATTAAGCAGCTTAAGTATATTAACTTATGCTCGCTAGTTGTTAGTCGATTCCATTGTGATTCCATCAACATGCCCACGGAATGTGGCTTTTCCTTATAGACGTACAGACGCAGAGGCATATAGACATTTAGATTTAGTGTTTTCTGCACGCGAAATTTATAGAAGAGAGAGCATATGCGGTGGAGCATACCTATAAAGCCGAATAAATAAAAACAACATCATATATAAAAGTCTTCACAAAACAGAAAATTATAATTATTATGGTTGGGGTCGAGACTCTTAGAGAGAGGAAAGCAAGCTCTTTGCGATTTATTTTTAGTTGACAGTTTCAAGGCTTTCTACTCTCGACGATGTCGGAACGAAAGCGAGATGAAAATAAAGAAATGCGACTTGGCCCAGGACCAGGGATGGATTTGATTTGAGAATGTCCAGCCCGGTTTTGTCTGGTTTCGTTTCGGTTGCCGGCTGTTATTTGCAAAAATTTCCATTGCAATTTTAATGAGCATCCTGCCGGCACTGAAAAATTATCGGGACTCAAGGTATTCAGCAAGGCATGCTTTCCTAATTGTCGGAATTCGCACCATTTGATTGCTCAATGTTCAGGTGCTGAATGCTCTCAGTAAACCAACTGATTTATGTTCCAGCGCGTTTGTCTTTGTTACGCCTTTTACACAGAGAAAAATGATATAGTCATGAACTACTACCATTCTTATTCTCCGCAAGGAATATAAAACTCGAGTCTACCTAGTTTTTTTATTGTGTAGGCTTTTGTTTTTCTATTTTATGGCCTGAAATGCTGCGTTTAGGGTAAATAATCGCTGCATTGTGTTGCCGGCAAAGTACTACGCGGCGTATACTTAATCATTTCGACATTAAGTAGCAGCCCTGCGGGTAAAGGATCTGCCTAGATTGCAGCATTTAAGCCAAGGTTAAGCTCTTCAAACATAAATCCTTACCAGCGAGTCCCCGTCTGCAGTACCTTTGAGACACATGGCCTTTATATTTCTGCACCACCTACCTGTATGCAAATGAATCCACAATTTTTAGTTAATTAATATGCAGTTTGTGGATAAGAGAAACACATTTATTTCTGAATGCATGTGAATAAATTTGAATAGAGGCACAGGCACCTGGTTGAAGGAACAAGTTTATCCAGCATGCAAAGTGAAAAGTTGTGGGAGAATATATGGAAATTGCTTGCCTAAACAAGTATTTATTTAAGTTGAAAGGAATTCGGATGACAGCTTTTACATTAAAATTCTTAGATGTTTTCATTTTAATAGATTTTCCTGTTGCACTTATTTTATCAGCCTGCAGCTTATTTATTTGGTATTTCGTCTTTCATATATTATTTTGGCTTGTCAGTGACACGTAAGTTCATGTAAAATATTCATTTTGTTTTTGAGGAAGGGTTCTTGGAAATAAACGATTTTTTTAGAAATTCTCAACCATATATTTGATTTTGTTTAGTCACATCTGTGTTTATATTGTTCTTTTTAAGTTTAGTATACACACAGTAGCAAAATAGCTGAAACTTTAATAGAGCTTGTTGTTTTTAAAAAAAAGTGTAAACAAAAGCCATATTCAGTTTAAAATTTTTTATTAGTTTCCTGCCACAAAGCATTCTTTCTATGATGTTGCTGGTTTACAACAAAAACCAGTTTCTAAGGAAGCCACTTTTGTCATATATGGAAATCGATTGAGGTTTCCCATGGACCGATTGCATCAGTGGCTGACCCATTGTCCTTCCGCAACCCCACCCCCACTATAAAATATTTCTTTGTGGAATATTTCATTCAACATGCCGCATGGGAGGCACTGAGGGCAATAAATTAATCTTTTTAATATTCAACATGCTGCTGCTTATCGACATGGAAATCATGAGGATTTCCTTTCACACACACACACACACACACCTTTCCCCTCAAGCCCCTCCAAATCCCAAGGCTCTGACGGATGGATGATAATAAAAAAAGCCACTTGACATTTTGTTTTCTTAAGGAAAACGCATTTTTTATGACATACGGTTGTGTTTGTGTTTTTTTTAATAGGCTTATTAAGACTTATTTGCTTACCTTGGGAATTTAATTTACAACTCGTGTGTGTTCGCGACAAATTCCGCAAAAGATTCGCTTATTCCCATGCCTCGAATAATTTGCATATCTCGAGATACGAGAAAGATGGGATGGTCGACAATCAATGCCAGGGCCGACGGCCCAAGGGATTCTCGATGAAATTAATTATTTTGCAGATATTTCACATCACTATCTGGCCAATATTCTGGGCGGCTGCGAATTCGTTCTACTAAATCACCAATTTGTTTTCACGTTAAAATGAATTCCTTGGGGAGCTTTTTATCGATGCTCGATGCTGCTTCGGCTCACCCAACTCACTCACGCCAGATCTTGTCGAAAATATATTTAATACATTTATTTATAAATTAATGAGCTGCTGGCAGGGGTTATATATCTGCCAAGAAGGTATTCTTTTATCATATATTCTCGATAGGGAAAATGGAGTTTTTTTTTTTTTATTTACAGGCAGAATTCCAGTTGAATATCAATGCACTCTCACTTTTATGTTCACTCTTTCCCTCGGTGCGTATTAGTGATATTTTTAAACACAGGCCGAGCGATGATTTCGATTTCGAAAAATTCGTTTTCGATCCGCTTTTCTGGGCGCGACCACGTTCTATTCACAAAATTCGGCGACCAACTGTGCCGCCAGCCAAGTTTTTCCGTCCGTTTTTTCCGGCCGTACAAGAGCCGGCAACAATGTTGCCCCGTCGCCAGCAGCATTGTTGACATGTTGCAATGTTGCAAGTGGGCATGCGCCAGCGTAGAATTTCCACCCAGCCGACAATTCGAGGAAATTCATTCATAAACAAGAACCAGGCGCCTTTATTACTGCAACCAGCGTGTTGCAGCAACACCGACCCCTCTTATTTTTAAGTGAAAGTGTCTGGCTGTCTATTTATAAGGCATCCAAATGCCGTAAGGCGAACAATCAAGTTTTATACTCTCTATAATGACCACAACGACCCAGTTTGTGCAATTGAGGAACCGACTCCTCACCCGTGGACATTTCATCCGGAAACGCAATACAATGCGCTGGTGCGCGTGCGGGTGCGAGTGCGGTGTAAGTGAAATGTACTCACTGCGTGGGTTGCACTCGCTAGAGGAAATTAATTTAATGTTTATTGTCCGACTCAGAAGTGGAACTCCTACAGCCGCAGACAGCACTAGCAATTTCGCATTGTCGTCGCTGGAAATGTACGGAGGGCCTCGCAAATTTCCTTTCCAAACACTTTTGCGGCAATGTTAGCCAAAGTCATTAGTGGTTTTTAATTTGGACGGATAGGGTAAGGGTACAAGATGAAAGCATTATTTGACCTTTCTGATCAACCGTACTTATGGAAAGATGGCCCCAAGTGAAGGAAAATCTTTGTTTATTTCGAAGAGTCTGAAAATGCATGGCAAGGATTCTATGGCCCAAAGCGATGGCCATATCTTTGCCAATTTTCATCTGATCCTTAAACGCAATTCCTTAAAGGATTTGTGGATCGATTCCCCGTCAATCTGCATCAAAATCCCACAACGAATTTTCAAATCGATTTTTTGTTCATTTTTCTGGGGGAGTCCCTTGGGAATTCTGGAAATCCATGGGATTGGCAATATGGCCCAAGCTATGGCCATATCTTTGCCAATTTTCACCCGATCCTTGAGCGGAATACCTTAAACGATTTGTGGATCGATTCCCCGTCAATCTGCATCAAAATCCCACAACGAATTTTCAAATCGATTTTTTGTTCATTTTTCTGGGGGAGTCCCTTGGGAATTCTGGAAATCCATGGGATTGGCAATATGGCCCCAAGCGATGGCCATATCTTTGCCAATTTTCACCCGATCCTTGAGCGGAATACCTTAAACGATTTGTGGATCGATTCCCCGTCAATCTGCATCAAAATCCCACAACGAATTTTCAAATCGATTTTTTGTTCATTTTTCTGGGAGAGTCCCTTGGGAATTCTGGAAATCCATGGGATTGGCAATATGGCCCCAAGCAATGGCCATATCTCTGCCAATTTTCAACCAATCCTTGAGCGGAATACCTTAAACGATTTGTGGATCGATTCCCCGTCAATCTGCATCAAAACCCCACAACGAGTTTTCAGATAGATTTTTTGTTCATTTTTCTGGGGGAGCCCCTTGGGAATTCTGGAAATCCATGGGATTGGCAATATGGCCCCAAGCGATGGCCATATCTTTGCCAATTTTGAACCGATCCTTGAGCGGAATACCTTAAACGATTTGTGGATCGATTCTCCGTCAATCTGCATCAAAATCCCTCAACGAATTTTCAGATAGATTTTTTGTTCATTTTTCTGGGGGAGCCCCTTGGGAATTCTGGAAATCCATGGGATTGGCAATATGGCCCCAAGCGATGGCCATATCTCTGCCAATTTTTAACCAATCCTTGAGCGGAATATCTTAAACAATTTGTGGATCGATTCCCCGTCAATCTGCATCAAAATCCCACAACGAATTTTCAAATCGATTTTTTGTTCATTTTTCTGGGGGAGTCCCTTGGGAATTCTGGAAATCCATGGGATTGACAATACGGCCCCAAGCGATGGCCATATCTTTGCCAATTTTCACCCGATCCTTGAGAGGAATACCTTAAACGATTTGTGGATTGATTCTCCGTCAATCTTCATCAAAACCCCACAACGAATTTTCAAATCGATTTTTTGTTCATTTTTCTGGGGGAGTCCCTTGGGAATTCTGGAAATCCATGGGATTGGCAATATGGCCCAAGCTATGGCCATATCTTTGCCAATTTTCACCCGATCCTTGAGCGGAATACCTTAAACGATTTGTGGATCGATTCCCCGTCAATCTGCATCAAAATCCCACAACGAATTTTCAAATCGATTTTTTGTTCATTTTTCTGGGGGAGTCCCTTGGGAACTCTGGAAATCCATGGGATTGGCAATATGGCCCCAAGCGATGGCCATATCTTTGCCAATTTTCACCCGATCCTTGAGCGGAATACCTTAAACGATTTGTGGATCGATTCCTCGTCAATCTGCATCAAAATCCCACAACGAATTTTCAGATCGATTTTTTGTTCATTTTTCTGGGGGAGTCCCTTGGGAATTCTGGAAATCCATGGGATTGGCAATATGGCCCCAAGCTATGGCCATATCTTTGCCAATTTTCACCCGATCCTTGAGCGGAATACCTTAAACGATTTGTGGATCGATTCCCCGTCAATCTGCATCAAAATCCCACAACGAGTTTTCAGATCGATTTTTTGTTCATTTTTCTGGGGGAGTCCCTTGGGAATTCTGGAAATCCATGGGATTGGCAATATGGCCCCAAGCTATGGCCATATCTTTGCCAATTTTCACCCGATCCTTGAGCGGAATACCTTAAACGATTTGTGGATCGATTCCCCGTCAATCTGCATCAAAATCCCACAACGAATTTTCAAATCGATTTTTTGTTCATTTTTCTGGGGGAGTCCCTTGGGAATTCTGGAAATGCATGGGATTGGCAATATGGCCCCAAGCGATGGCCATATCTTTGCCAATTTTCACCCGATCCTTGAGCGGAATACCTTAAACGATTTGTGGATTGATTCTCCGCCAATCTGCATCAAAACCCCACAAAAAAATTTCAAATCGATTTTTTGTTCATTTTTCTGGGGGAGTCCCTTGGGAATTCTGGAAATCCATGGGATTGGCACTATGGCCCCAAGCAATGGCCATATCTCTGCCAATTTTCAACCAATCCTTGAGCGGAATACCTTAAACGATTTGTGGATCGATTCCCCGTCAATCTGCATCAAAACCCCACAACGAATTTTCAAATCGATTTTTTGTTAATTTTTCTGGGGGAGTCCCTTGGGAATTCTGGGAATCCATGGGATTGGCAATATGGCCCCAAGCGATGGCCATATCTTTGCCAATTTGGAACCGATCCTTGAGCGGAATACCTTAAACGATTTGTGGATCGATTCTCCGTCAATCTGCATCAAAATCCCTCAACGAATTTTCAGATCGATTTTTTGTTCATTTTTCTGGGGGAGCCCCTTGGGATTTCTGGAAATCCATCGAATTGGCAATATGGCTCCAAGCGTTAGCCATATCTCTGCCAATTTTCACCCAATCCTTGAGCGGAATACCTTAAACGATTTGTGGATCGATTCTCCGTCAATCTGCATCAAAATCCCTCAACGAATTTTCAGATCGATTTTTTGTTCATTTTTCTGGGGGAGCCCCTTGGGATTTCTGGAAATCCATCGAATTGGCAATATGGCTCCAAGCGATAGCCATATCTCTGCCAATTTTCACCCAATCCTTGAGCGGAATACCTTAAACGATTTGTGGATCGATTCTCCGTCAATCTGCATCAAAATCCCACAACGAATTTTCAGATCGATTTTTTGTTCATTTTTCTGGGGGAGTCCCTTGGGAATTCTGGAAATCCATGGGATTGGCAATATGGCCCCAAGCGATGGCCATATCTTTGCCAATTTTTACCCGATTCTTGAGCGGAATACCTTAAACGATTTGTGGATCGATTCCCCGTCAATCTGCATCAAAAACCCCACAACGAATTTTCAAATCGATTTTTTGTTAATTTTTCTGGGGGAGTCCCTTGGGAATTCTGGGAATCCATGGGATTGGCAATATGGCCCCAAGCGATGGCCATATCTTTGCCAATTTGGAACCGATCCTTGAGCGGAATACCTTAAACGATTTGTGGATCGATTCTCCGTCAATCTGCATCAAAATCCCTCAACGAATTTTCAGATCGATTTTTTGTTCATTTTTCTGGGGGAGCCCCTTGGGATTTCTGGAAATCCATCGAATTGGCAATATGGCTCCAAGCGATAGCCATATCTCTGCCAATTTTCACCCAATCCTTGAGCGGAATACCTTAAACGATTTGTGGATCGATTCTCCGTCAATCTGCATCAAAATCCCTCAACGAATTTTCAGATCGATTTTTTGTTCATTTTTCTGGGGGAGCCCCTTGGGATTTCTGGAAATCCATCGAATTGGCAATATGGCTCCAAGCGATAGCCATATCTCTGCCAATTTTCACCCAATCCTTGAGCGGAATACCTTAAACGATTTGTGGATCGATTCTCCGTCAATCTGCATCAAAATCCCACAACGAATTTTCAGATCGAGTTTTTGTTCATTTTTCTGGGGGAGTCCCTTGGGAATTCTGGAAATCCATGGGATTGGCAATATGGCCCCAAGCGATGGCCATATCTTTGCCAATTTTCACCCGATCCTTGAGCGGAATACCTTAAACGATTTGTGGATCGATTCCCCGTCAATCTGCATCAAAATCCCACAACGAGTTTTCAGATCGATTTTTTGTTCATTTTTCTGGGGGAGTCCCTTGGGAATTCTGGAAATCCATGGGATTGGCAATATGGCCCCAAGCTATGGCCATATCTTTGCCAATTTTCACCCGATCCTTGAGCGGAATACCTTAAACGATTTGTGGATCGATTCCCCGTCAATCTGCATCAAAATCCCACAACGAATTTTCAAATCGATTTTTTGTTCATTTTTCTGGGGGAGTCCCTTGGGAATTCTGGAAATGCATGGGATTGGCAATATGGCCCCAAGCGATGGCCATATCTTTGCCAATTTTCACCCGATCCTTGAGCGGAATACCTTAAACGATTTGTGGATTGATTCTCCGCCAATCTGCATCAAAACCCCACAAAAAAATTTCAAATCGATTTTTTGTTCATTTTTCTGGGGGAGTCCCTTGGGAATTCTGGGAATCCATGGGATTGGCAATATGGCCCCAAGCGATGGCCATATCTTTGCCAATTTGGAACCGATCCTTGAGCGGAATACCTTAAACGATTTGTGGATCGATTCTCCGTCAATCTGCATCAAAATCCCTCAACGAATTTTCAGATCGATTTTTTGTTCATTTTTCTGGGGGAGCCCCTTGGGATTTCTGGAAATCCATCGAATTGGCAATATGGCTCCAAGCGTTAGCCATATCTCTGCCAATTTTCACCCAATCCTTGAGCGGAATACCTTAAACGATTTGTGGATCGATTCCCCGTCAATCTGCATCAAAACCCCACAACGAATTTTCAAATCGATTTTTTGTTAATTTTTCTGGGGGAGTCCCTTGGGAATTCTGGGAATCCATGGGATTGGCAATATGGCCCCAAGCGATGGCCATATCTTTGCCAATTTGGAACCGATCCTTGAGCGGAATACCTTAAACGATTTGTGGATCGATTCTCCGTCAATCTGCATCAAAATCCCTCAACGAATTTTCAGATCGATTTTTTGTTCATTTTTCTGGGGGAGCCCCTTGGGATTTCTGGAAATCCATCGAATTGGCAATATGGCTCCAAGCGTTAGCCATATCTCTGCCAATTTTCACCCAATCCTTGAGCGGAATACCTTAAACGATTTGTGGATCGATTCTCCGTCAATCTGCATCAAAATCCCTCAACGAATTTTCAGATCGATTTTTTGTTCATTTTTCTGGGGGAGCCCCTTGGGATTTCTGGAAATCCATCGAATTGGCAATATGGCTCCAAGCGATAGCCATATCTCTGCCAATTTTCACCCAATCCTTGAGCGGAATACCTTAAACGATTTGTGGATCGATTCTCCGTCAATCTGCATCAAAATCCCACAACGAATTTTCAGATCGATTTTTTGTTCATTTTTCTGGGGGAGTCCCTTGGGAATTCTGGAAATCCATGGGATTGGCAATATGGCCCCAAGCGATGGCCATATCTTTGCCAATTTTTACCCGATTCTTGAGCGGAATACCTTAAACGATTTGTGGATCGATTCCCCGTCAATCTGCATCAAAAACCCCACAACGAATTTTCAAATCGATTTTTTGTTAATTTTTCTGGGGGAGTCCCTTGGGAATTCTGGGAATCCATGGGATTGGCAATATGGCCCCAAGCGATGGCCATATCTTTGCCAATTTGGAACCGATCCTTGAGCGGAATACCTTAAACGATTTGTGGATCGATTCTCCGTCAATCTGCATCAAAATCCCTCAACGAATTTTCAGATCGATTTTTTGTTCATTTTTCTGGGGGAGCCCCTTGGGATTTCTGGAAATCCATCGAATTGGCAATATGGCTCCAAGCGATAGCCATATCTCTGCCAATTTTCACCCAATCCTTGAGCGGAATACCTTAAACGATTTGTGGATCGATTCTCCGTCAATCTGCATCAAAATCCCTCAACGAATTTTCAGATCGATTTTTTGTTCATTTTTCTGGGGGAGCCCCTTGGGATTTCTGGAAATCCATCGAATTGGCAATATGGCTCCAAGCGATAGCCATATCTCTGCCAATTTTCACCCAATCCTTGAGCGGAATACCTTAAACGATTTGTGGATCGATTCTCCGTCAATCTGCATCAAAATCCCACAACGAATTTTCAGATCGAGTTTTTGTTCATTTTTCTGGGGGAGTCCCTTGGGAATTCTGGAAATCCATGGGATTGGCAATATGGCCCCAAGCGATGGCCATATCTTTGCCAATTTTGAACCGATCCTTGAGCGGAATACCTTAAACGATTTGTGGATCGATTCTCCGTCAATCTGCATCAAAAACCCCCCAACATATTTTAATATGAGTTTTTGCCAAATTTTCTGGAGGGTATATAAAAACATCCATCAATGAAAGTGGTTACTTTTAAAATATGAAGGGTACAATTTTTTGTAGAGCGGGGATACAATGAATGATGCAATTAAAGTCATCATCTCTGCCAAAACATTTTCTTGGGTATACAAAGCGATATAACTTTGAACTCTAACATTTAGTTTGATGACATTTTGAGCTTTCCCAGTCAATGATTGATAACAGTCGTTGCCACATCTGTGCTTCTCAAACTCGAGAGTAATTTCACACCCTCTTTCAAATCCACGCCCCAGACATTAAATTCCTTTTTATTTCAGGAAAAGGAAATCAATTTCATGTTACTATTGTACCAGTTTTACTTCCTTAGAGATGCTCGTTTTCGTATATTTTTTTACACTTGGGTGTGTGTTTTATTTTCAAGGATGTGTTTGGGGGTAAGAGCCTCAAACTTGATTCGTTTGTGGCATGTGGCAGAGATTTTTGGCGGCTTCGGAAGCTGAGAAGCCATAGAAAGGGCGGCGAAACTCAAAGGAGAGGAGGTTCTTCAGAGCCAACGCCGCGGATTATGGACTGCTGATTTATTTTCTCTTTGAATATGCGCTTCCTGTCAGAGATTTTCTTTTCCCAGACAGAGGAATATATTTTTAATATTTTCATTTCTCAATAAGCAGTCCCGCCGACTGCCACCGCCTGACAGATGATGTTACTTTCGTGTTTCCTAAAAACAAAAATTTTGGAAGTGGGTGTCCGTCGACTGGGCCACGCCCACGCTGCCCCTCAACGGCATGACGCGGCACAAGAGTTTTCATTTATTTTGTTGGCTCGCCGGTCTCGCTTTTGACACTTTCATTGCCCTGCGATATAAAAGTTTTCCAATAGAAGCACCAGCGACCTTTGACCACCAAAACGTAACCAGGCGGAGGCGGAAAGTGGCAGCACTTTTAGATTAATCACCCCGACGTTTCCACTCGGCTTAACCTTTATGACCCGTCCCACGGTGCCGGATGGTGGACCCTAGACCCTGTACCTCGACCCTGCACCCTAAATCCTGCACCCTGGATCCACTTGATTCGCACAATTACACAACAACTCGGCCACAGACCGAAGGGAGACCGCCCACGGACAACAAATTTATTGGCAGCTGACCACAGGATAACACGAAAAAAAAACAAGGCAGAAAAAACTTCATACGGATTCGGTGGCTGATTTACTGACGTAACAGGATACTGAAATATTTTTCCCCTGGCACAGGACATAAACTTTTGTACTTAGCCAAAGGGCTATAGTCTATTTATAAAAAAAGAGTATCAGTTCAAGAGTTATTCTTAAGATTCCTTTTGTCCTTGCATAAAAATACAATTTTCTTTTGGGCCTGGCCAAAATGCAGCTGTCTTGCATTTTTCCGATTTTCTTCCGTCTATTTCTTTTTTTTCCATCCTACACAGAAACAAAGGAAAGGGTCCTGACAGCTTGTGTCAGATTCAAATTGGTTTATTCTCTACCCACACTTGAATTGAATGCGGAAAATGGAACGTGCAACGTGCACTTGTGATGCGCTTTTAAGGACTGGAAAATTCCAAGTGGCAAATGCCACAGCCATGTGCCACCAAAGATGGATAATCCGTGTCGCTGCCTCAATCCTTCAATGCAGATGCGGAAGGACTGCGGCTTGTGGCGACAGGTGGCGATTGATTTGAAATTGACTTTCATCTATAAACTAGAAAACGCAAATTGGAAAAGGTTTGAATGTTAAAAGACAGGATAATGAATTTGTTTTTCCATCGGATTTAATCAATTAAATATTATTATAATTTAAGTGTTTCAAAGAAATTTCAAACATAATTTTATTCTTTTTCAAATAAAAGGTTTTACCTGCAAAGCTCTTGAAAAAAGGGAGCCACTTGACTCAATTTTGATTGAACACCCCTTTCATGTTGCGTATCAAATTCGAGGTCCTTTGTGGGGACTGCACGGCTATTGGCTTGCCAAGTGCTCCATCATGGGACTCACAATGCAGGAGTCGCCAGAGAGGACTCGAGTCTTGAAACCATCCGCAGTGACCTTTCTGCTTGGCCGGTTTTTCAAGAGCCTGGCGGCGGAGTGGATGTCATAAATTCAAATTGAAATCAAATACACAAAAAAACTTGGCACATTGTCAAAAAACTTGTCTGACAATGATTCAAAAATAAAAAATATATGAATGAATATAATTAAATGCGAATGAGTCTGGAGAGTAATAAAGAGACGACAATCATAAACAATAACGCGGCATATAAATAACCTATTTGCAGCTATAAATCCTCCATGCGAGTCCATGTCCTTTGTGTTTCTGCAGCAAATAGCTGCCATTTGCATAATGGAAACTGCCTGGAAGACGAAGGAGCTGGGATCCAGGACTACGTCATTGTTTGCAATGTGCGTCTGAAAAGTTTTTGTGCCTGAAAATGGTGGCCATTTTAGTTTTATCTCAACGCTTCAGACATTAGCCTTAATATGCCTTGAAGGTATCATTTGTATGCTTATTATTTATACCGAAAAGTGGGGATGGTAGTGGAATTAGTTACTCTGTTTTGTGGCACCTTTTGGGATTAACTAGGAGAAGTTACATTTACATTTGTTTAGCATATTTAGTTACTTGTTCGGTCCTGCCAGAATTATCGCTCTTCCTTCTGGTGATGGAACAACTTCGATGGCATAGATTTTAAGCTTTTATCGATAAATAGTGTTTAAATAATATTGACACTGAGCTTAGCTCAATAAGTACTTGCAGGAGTTTATTACGAAGCTTCTAGAATTACAATGATGTCTAATTATTTCTCAAATTATACACAGGTGTGTCTTAGCTGTATCTTCAAGTAACACGAGTTCATACTGTTGCAGTCGTGTCACATTTTATGTCCTGGCCAGACTGTCCTGCTGACCCGAAAATAACCCCGGAGTGACCTGGCCCGACACACGCGCCGCTCTCTTATCAGCTGTCAAATGACAGTTTTATGATTTCGACCGCTTATCAACTCCGGCGGAGCACACCCCAGGACCTTTGGTGGCTAATCAAAAAGAGCTTACTACCTTGTTGCGGGCAAATCCTTTGGGAAAACTCCGTCTTCTCTCGCTTTTGCGTGTTTGGTGGGAGACAACCGGTGGACGAGCGGAAGCGGATGCGAGTTGGCTCAGCTTACCGAGCTTGCTGCGGCGTGTCCTTTGACGTTCTCCGCGTTGGCCATAAATCAGCTAAAAGCCACAACTTTTGACGGAAACTGAAGACGTCCGGAAGGGGTTTCCCTCTAAGCTGAAGCTGGAGAAACTTGAATCGGTTGCAACACCGGAAGAGACTGGAGTTTATACAAAAGTAGAATATTATAATCAGATTATTAGTTTATGGTGTTCTTGCTGGAAACCTTAAATTATAAAGAAAAAAATTCCGAACACACTTTCTGTGTACTTGGAATATAAAATCAATAATTCATATACATGTACTGGGACAAGGGCGTGATTCTAGTAGCCAAAAATATGCACATAAATAAATAAAGTTCAAGTGGCAACGTTCGGGCCAAAAGTTAACCATTCGACCACAATATTTTGTGTTTTGTTTCTGGCTTTGGCTTTTGTTTACCTTTGTCTGGGCCAATCGGGCGTGTGTGGCTGTGAATGGGGACTGTGATTTAACCAGCAGAAAATGTAGACCACCCGCAGGACCAAAGCAATCAGCACCTAGAACCAAAGTTACTGAGTCACCCGCCACCACTGGAGGTCCTTTGGTCCTGAAAAATGGCAAACGGATGTTGTGCGCAACGAGCCGAGTCATGACATTTGCATAACAAATTCCATTTAGTCCCCTACCTCCATTTTTTCGAACTCGGCACGACGGAAACATGTTTATTTTAGATCATTTCATTCTATTCAACCCGCTTTCCGGGCTTTCCATCATAATTATATGTCACAAATACCGGGAACTCTGGCACTCGCTCTTCATTATTCAATCATTTGTGGCATGCCACCCCCCGAAACTGTGTGCGAAATTTATTGGGGCTTTAAAGGCCCCGGCCTTGAGGTGAGGAATCAATGGAAGAGGGTGGTGGGTTGGTGTTCGGTTCGTTGTTGAATCAAATCAACGCTACATTAAACCCACACCCAAGGTTCCCTCGAAAAAAAGAAGCTTCCAGATGGCGACAGTGGGTTGGGATATAAAATTTAAACAGATTGGATATTCAGGATCTAAAATGCTTGCCTTCTAAAATGCTTGCCTCCTTGTTCCACTGTCTCCCTAGAACATGGAACCCCGAATGACTTATGGTTTCTTCATCTAACCAAACATAATTTCAGATAATTTGTCAGCTGAGCGAGTACGCGAACGCGGCTTTGAAGTCTCCTGTAATTTGTTTATTTCCTGAAGGTGATACAATCTCGAAGGGTGTGAGAAAATGAGGCCTGCCAGGAGCTTAGGCCGAGGCCTTGTGTCGTATACGTGACGGAATTCATGGGTTTCCCATTTGAATTCTTGGTGGGTGGGATCGGAAAGGTGAGTAAAGCCTTCAGGCAGATTTTAATTCAATTTACTTTAGTCCTTTTTTGGTGTGACCTAGTCCTGGCGCAGGGGAGGCATCTCCACATTGGTCTTCTCAACATAAATGCAGCGTAGGTCCTCGACCTTGGCCAGGATCTCGATTTTCAGTTCCTGGAAAGGGCGCACCAGCCGCACGGGCACAGTTTCGTCGCGTCCTTGGAACAGGGTCTCCCCACTAAAGTCCACAAATCCGTACTTCCTGGCGCCCAGCAGAGTGGCCAGCAACTTGTCCGAGATGTCGTTGTAGAGGTCGAAGAGGGCGCCAAAGGCCACGGTCTTACCCCCATGCCGCTCGGTTTCCTCCTGGCCAGATTTTTCGATCAGTTCGCATAGCTGCAGGATTTCCTGCAGGGCCCGGACATTGGCCGCCAGGGCCCTCTGCTCCGAGCGACTGCCGGCCGGAGCCCGGCCGTACTCCTCCTGACCGAAACTGCGCTTGGGCATCTCGCTGACGTTGTAGTGGGCGAAGGGATTGATCATCATCCAGTTTTGGTGCTGCTCCGCATGCTGGTTGAAGAGCATGATGCGCGAGGACACCGAGGATTCCTGAAACCTACAGTTCACTGACCTGGCAGGCGGGACGAAATGACGAACTCACCTCTGGCTCACTCGCTGGATGCTTTTCTGCCATTTCGTTTTGGATTTTTCAAATGGAATTTTGTGGAGCAGTTTGCCGAAAATGATAGAGATGAAGGCCCACTAGGAGAGCCTACTGTGACTGCGTGGGATGCCAGATAAGCAAACATATTTTTATATGCATCTCATTAGAGATCCTTTCAATCACAGACCGCGTCAAAGCCACCACAAGGGCGTGCGCTCTCCGGGATAATTAATCAGAGTTTCGCCCTTAAACTCAATGTATTTATTTGCAGTGCGTATTTGGTTCCATGGGTTTAAGCCGCAGCCACAGGCAGTGCCCCAGGCAGTGGCAGCCATGTGGCAAATGCGGCGGAAACTGCTCGCAAACTAGGTCCATAAATTTAAGCCCCGAATGGAGCGCGCAAGTCACCGGAAGTATTTGGAAGCTCAGTGCAACCGGAAATACAAAACAAATTTCTCAGAGCGAATAGCAGGACAAAAAGGAAGACGAGGAGAAAAGGATAAGGGGAATGTGAAGAAATTAATGAAACAAAACGAGGAATTGAAAGGCCAAAAGATAATGAAAGTAAGGATGTCAGGACGAAGCTTCAATGTTCTTTGGATTAAATATATTTTTTTAGTTTTTTTGTATTAGAGAGTCCTTTATTGAGGTCTTATTGAGTTTTAAAATACTCTTATTAACCTAATTGTTAAATTTCCCTTGAATCTATTCGTGTTAAAGCTTGTCGTTTGGAAGCTTTCCAAAGGATCTTTTCCTCCGGCTGACTCCAATTAAATATTGTCACACAATCTGGCAATCCAATTATTTTGCTGCTGAGGGGATGAACCAATAGTTCCACTCAATGAGCATTAAGTCCTTGCTTAAAGCAAGGACTCTGACTCCGACTGTGTCCTCGCAGGGTATCAAAACTGTTTTGTGGCGGTTTTTCTGTTTCTCCTTTTCCGCAAAGGGCGACGAAGAGGAGGAGGGCGACAAAGCAGACAAATGGCAAAATGGCGCCACTTCCACATCCGCTAAGCAATAAACATTAATGCGCAATTAATGCTGGTGTCAGGACTGTGTCTGTGACTCTGACTTTGGTGTTGGGGCTTACCCTCCTCCGATGGTATTCCCAACCTGGATCTGTTGTCTGTTCTTGATTTCCTCCACTTGCTGTGATTAACGTTTGCCGTTGGTCTTTAGTTATTTATGGCCGGGCATGACAAATGAAATCAAGTGGGCACAGGGCATCGGACCTGGCTTATGCAAAGAAGCTTATTTCGGCCAGTCGAGGACGGCAGAGGCTTTGAAGTTTCTTACATTTGGCGGGTGTTTGCTCACTAACAAACTTTCCATTTGATGAAGTGTCTATTGAACGTTTTTTAAGGAGCTCAAGGAGCAAGGACGCTCCAGTGTCAACAACTGACAGTGATGGCGATGATTTCATTTTAATGAGGCTGATGAAACATTATTCAGACATGTTACAATGGCTATTCCTTAACTAATTATTTAATTTCCCTTATAATTATTTTGGAGTCCTGTTGTCTTTTGGTCTCCATCACTATTGGCAACTAAATCCTGCCAGCTGTCTGACTATTTCCTTGACTGCCCTCTAAGCTGCAGCCGGAAAATGTCGAGTGTGAGTGGCAGCTGGAAAAGTGCCACGCCTCCCGTTCCGTGACAACTGGCACTTAAGATCCGACAATGTCTGCATATGGCCCCGAGAATTTATGGCTTGTTTGTATTGGCCCTCTCGAAAATCCCGACGCATTATTCAATTTGGCTCTGGCTGAAATGTAAAACAATTTTCCGCAAATGCAGCAGCCAAAATCAGCCAAAAAGAATGGAAGAAATTGTCTCGCCTGAACGAATTTTATGTGTGGCACGTTCGGCAATAAATTTGTCGGGTTGAGGCAAGTCGCTCGTATTGGATTTACAAATTGCTGCTTAATCCGCATTTTCATTGAGCCGGAGAAAGAAATTTTTATGGCCTGCGGTTAACACCTGGTTTTGACGGTCTTTGTAAGCCACAATCCACTTTGAGGGCTTTAAAAAAAAGTTGTCTCCCCAAAAATAATTTTAAATACTTTTCAGATCACTGCCAAACATTTTTGGCCATTTGTCAGGCCAAGTCTGGCTTTCTTTAACCCATTTTCCTTGTTTTGTTTACTAGAAGACAAAGCACTTTGACTTGGCCCTCAAAATTTTGTGTCATTTATAACTTTTTGGCCAAAAGGACTAAGCGATTTATTTTGTGTTTTGGCTCGGTCTGGTTGAAGTCAAATTTTGATAAATGCACGAATTCCGAACGGAAAGTAGTCTTTGCGTAAAAACCGGAGAAATGGGACATCTGGTAGTTGAATTTTTTCAGCATCATTGGGCAGGAGCCGAGCCTTGGTTTATGACTTTTCTGGCCTAGTCGGTGGCTGTCATAATCAGAGCGTTTAATATATCCGATGTTCACTGAAATCAGAATTTTCCATGACAACAGACAGCTGATGACCTCCGAAAAGAGAAAGAAAGAAATGTCCACAAACATCAAACCAAATCAGAAATCCAATAAACCAAATTTTTTGAGTTGGCCGAAAGTGATCACAAAAAATTAGCCAACTCAACATGGGGCGGGGGGGCGTACAAAAAAGGACATAGCGTTTTGCCAACGTCAGTGTTGGCAAATGCCACCATGTTTTTATGTCCTTTTGTTTTCCTTTTTACCCCGAAAAGTATGCAACAGCCGGTGCAGGATGTGTGTGTGTGTGTATTTGTGGGAGAATGAAAAATTGCTGTCCTGTCGTGCCATTGATTTGATTGACACTTTTATTGACACAGTGTTGCGGGTGGTGCTTTTGTTGTTGCCCCGAAGGGTTTTATGACCTGCCAATGAACGCGAAAGCCTTTAAGCCAATTTCGCTGTTCGGCTTTTGGTAACACTTTCATTGGCAATCCATATCCATACACAAATATCTTTTTATGGGCCTTTCTAACTTGATTTTTTAATACTTTTCGTCAAATGGAATTAGAAAGAAGTCATAAATTATGGCATAAATATAATAATATGTTTGGCAATAAAAATTACGTATACGCAGAGTGCTGCTAAAGGGGTTCATTTTTATATCAATGTTTATATCGATAAGTATTTTTAGTGAACTTGAACTAAAGTTTTCATTATTCATCTCTAGAAAACTATTTGTACTTTCTATACGCAATAAAAACTTTATTAAGAGGTCAATATTATTTAATTTAAGCTGAAAAGTCAATGGTTGGTAAAACGGTTTATGACAAATTAACAAAGTTGAATGCCATTCTGATTTTTTTGGGTATCAAAGCAGGCGCCAAGTTAATATCCAACCGGCAGCTAGTAAAATTTTGGTTTCGCCATGAATTTTCATGGCCGCAACTCTGGCTTTTTTATGCGTGCCACCGGAACAATGGCCCAGAGACCGACCAACCGACCAAGGCCGACGAAAGTGGCCATAAAATATGATATTCGCTAGCCTTTTGTTTGCATTAAGCCAACGTATATCGGTCGCCCGGCAATTAATCAGGCTTCATTTGCACTTAATCGCGGTCATGATTTGCACGCAACTGCGTCCCAATCATGTGCCCATTAGATTCCATTATATCCGGCTTCCACTTATTCAATTTAATTTTCATTAGCCCTGTACCGATGCGGTCATCGACGGGGCAACCAATTATTTTGGGTCCTCTGGTCGGTCGGGAAACAAAAATAAAAACTCATTTTAATATGCGTAGGCCCGGCAACCAGTCCCATTTGTAGCGGCTCCAGGCTCCTCGTCCTTGGACTTAATTACATATTTAAATTCCCAACTGCGCCGGCATTCAATAAACAAAAAAATAAGAGGGAAACATCAGTGAAATGGCGGCGATTGTGGGTTCTAAGTTGCAGGCTGTAGTTATGAGATACCATAAACGACATGACGTCAAACAAATGGATATGAATGGCTCCTAAAAAGATGGCCGCAGAATATCCTCAAAATGTTGGACTAAGTGCGAGTCCCTTTTCTAAAATCAGCTTTGGAATATGTCCAAGGTCATGTTTATTGTGGCTCGGAATTGGCCATCGCCTGGCTTGTGAAAATATTATAATAAAATGGAAAACATAATTTATTGTTATGTAACTGAGGCACAAATGAATTTAAAGCAGCTTGATTGTTGTGTTACTGAAATATGTAAGGGAAATAAACTTGACAGGTTTTATTAGGAACTAAAAATATCATAAAAGAACGAAATAGAAAATATGGAAATTTTGAAATGTTTCTGTAAGGATTAAGTCATCATTCATTAAATATAATATAGAAAATGATGTAGAATTACTATTACGAGTACCATTATCGATTAACTATGGGTTTTTTATCGCCTCTTAGTGCTGTTTACTTAAATTCTCTGTTGAAAAACATTAAAGTCCAGACCCATGCCTGAATTGCTTTAATTGGATGAGCCTTTGACAAGCAGACACATTCGCATTCCCATTATTTTCATTCAGTCATACCGACATATCCGAAATTAGTTGGCATTACGCAGGCATTAGGGGTACCTCATCGCATCTGCATAAATTTGCTTTGGCTGTGGAAATTGCCGGCTGAAATTTTATGTGGCACACACTGCAATTTTCCTTTCCAGCGTTTTCTGCGTGGCTTAATTTTCGCGTCTCTCCTATTGATTTATTAAGGCGTAGGATATTCACGCCCTCTCATAACTGCCTGCTTTTATGTGTTTGACTCATTCATTCATTGTTCGCTCACGCATTTCGCTGCGTTCGCCGTTTTATGGCCTCTAGTCTGGTTTTTCACTCCCCCACCCCCTCGACCTCGACCCTAGCCCTCTTCCGGTTGGTTCCGCTTTCTGCCGCGCCACCTCCCCCGCAGCATTGATTCATGTTAAATTTATGCAAATTGCCCCAGTCCTCCATTCGAGCCTGGATAAGGCTCTCCGCCTGGCCGGGTCGGGCCTAAAAATAGTCTGCACCGGAAAATAAAATTACCAAAAAAATGGTAGCAAGCCCATTAGGTATTCATGCCAAAGTATGCATAAAAACTACATTTTCACCATTAGATTTAACAAGTTTAAAAGCCACTAACACCCAAGCTTACATAAGAAAGGCAATAAATAATTTTCGGTGTAGAAACTCTAGCCTGGATCCTTGATTAGCCAGTGTCGAATTTAATTTTTGCCGACCCGAAAACGGGTTAGTCTCTGCCTTCAAATTAAATGGTTAATTGCTTGCAACATTTAGCTGCAGCACATGCCACGGGCGAACTCGGCACACAGGGCGTATACGTCATCTCCATTTTGCACACTTCGCTTCCCAACAATGGCCGAATCGCAGGGGGAAATCGGGGAGGGTTCATTGTTTGGTGGGATACACGAATAAACGCTTTGCTTGCTTTTATGTGTTGGCCATGTTTTCTTGGCCAGTCAGGGAGCTGAGAGGCAAAAGCCACTTGATGACGTGGCCAAAATGGAGTCCTTCGATCCGAAGGTCAATATACTTATGCTCCGCGCTTTGCTTGACAACTTGCGGTTGTAAAATCAATTCCCCCTGGCATTCTGCTTCATCCTGCATCCTGTTTCTGCTACTTCTCCTGCCCAAGCTTCTCGTCCTTTGTTGGCAACTGCATCTCCATTGCATTCAGTCGTTCCTCAATTGTCGTTCTTATGAAGGAAATTCCAGAACTCTGACTGGCTGAGCCAAAGGCAGAGTGAAACGTAATTACAACAATGAAATACGAGACACTTGACCTAGATTGCCTCCCCACGACCCGCTCCAACTCCTGCACCTTTGGGGTAAATGTGACTTCCGCACGTTTAGTTAGCGGAGGGGGTAAAAAAAGGTTTCCTCCAGCCCCTTTCGCCTTTGTGATATTCAACGTAATGAAATCCCGGCCAGACGGTATGTGCTCCTCATAAAGGGCAGGCAGTAGAATTATTGCATGGCTTGCAATATACTTGTCCGAGGTCAATGTGTTTTTTGTTTATACGCCTCACCACGCCCCCTTTCAGGCGTAAGTTGGCCGTAAAGTTGGCAAGAGAACGAGAACAAGACCATTTTACGTGCAATCTGCTCGGGTGCACCTGAAGAAATTGGCTGTACCTCCAAGCCAAATGCAGTTTTATTGGTACACCTGATGGTGTGAGTGTCTTTATGAAATGTACTTATATTTTTGTATTATTTAAAGTTATTGGAACTTTAACTTGACATACATTTCTTTCCCTGTAAATGCCTGGCAGAGACTCTGGCTCCAAATGGAAAATTACGCACTTCAGGGAGGAAGAAACTAAGGATGCCTCCAGCCTCCGGCCATCATAACTTCTGCTCCCAGCCGGGCTAACTCCCATTTGGTTGTCGCCTGGAACTCGGCTCAGACATTCGCATTGTCCATAAATCAAATGTTGCTTTGATGTTGCTGCCTGTTTGCTCTGGCCCAGATAAATAAAACTATATATAGGCTATGGAGTGGAGAAACTGAAATGTAGTGGCATGATGGAGTAAAGACTAGAGTACCCTATAAAAAGTATAAAATAAAGAATATTTTAAATGCTGTATTCCTAAAAACCAATCTATTAATCTTTCATAAAATATATCTATGTACTTAAAACTTTGAAGGAATGATGCTTTTGAAGGACTAATACAACCCTTGTGACATATTCTGCAGGGTACATTCATAAAAAGTGCTACTTTTTTGGTGAGAAACAAATGGCAACTAAAAATTCATGAATACTCTATGAGGCAGGCTCCTTCCGAGTGGGGCGTTGAGCTCCGAACATTCTCGCCTCAGTGAATTGGCAAACTTTTTGGCGCCAATCCGCGTGAAGAAAATATGCAAAAGTTTTCCATCGCGTTATGTGGTAAATTGCATTTCCGAACCGTTGATTCGATCGAAGCCGGGATATGAATTCCTAATTTTATTTTAAAAAATATAAATTTACAAAGAGCACCCCATAAAGTGTTCCTTTATAAGGGGAGTATGGATCCCAGGACGATAATAAAAGCAGGAAATGTAAACACGTATACGACATGTGTGACGAGGCACAATTGACTCAAGTTGCTCAACAAAGGCCAGCTTTGTAGCTCAAGTTAATTGACTTGGCCCTTTTGGCTGCAAGCTCCAGGATCCTGAGTCCTTGCTGAATGCATGGGGTTAATCGTCCGAATATGTGCAGGATGAGGTCGTTCCAGTTGTCAGTCGCCAGTCGGCAGATAAAGCACGAGACCGACTGTGTGACTGACATCTTAATTAAAATGACTCATACGCACCGTTGGCCCAACAACGACACATGTATCCGGCAACATTTCGTTCCGCACACAACAAGTGTCTTGTTGCCAGCAGCAGTGTTGCTAGCTTTCGCCTCTCTCTGACTTCTGGCTGCCATCCAACTGAAAAAATATACTCAATTTTCTGCTAAAAGTACATTTTGTTTTGGTTTTGAGGTGAATCAATGTTTGGCTCTGATTTCCGCTGCAGACTTCTATGACTATTCGTTAATTTTATAAATAATTAGCAGCAATTAACAATGATTTCTCTTGGCTGCTTCTGCTCATGCCATTTATGAGGATCGCATTATTTTGTTTTCGTTTTTGTGACCGACAAGTCTACCGAAATGTCCTGCGGCAATATCAATTAACTTGAATGCTAAATACAGACACGAGCTGCGTGAAATTGAGTTTCAAGTACTTTTTCAGCCACCTGTGCAGACATTTTCCATGAATTGCTCATAAATTTTATGTTAATTACCCGGGGACGAGGATTCTTTCCCAAAAAAGGACACGTTTAAACACGTGGCTGTGCTTAAGCTGTCTCCTTGGGTAACTGACATCGTGACACTTTTAAAGCGTTTAAGCCGACGACTTTTGCGGCGGTGGCCAGGTAATTCAATTTGAAAGAGAAACAGGGGCTTATTTCGATTTAAATGGATTGAAAAGAAGTCGCCAACAAAAATGGCCGAATGAAAATGGGCAAGATAGGGATTGGATTAAAATTGCTCAGACACGGGCAAATAATACCAAAGAAGTCAGGAAGTCAGGCGTCTTCACTTCCGTTCAATTATAATTCATATGCAGAACATGTGTGGTCACATGTCCAGCCATTAATTTGTCCAGTCATAATTGGTGTAGGCACCTTGTAATGGACAAAACTGATTTCCATATTAATTGCTCATTAGCCCGTGGTACGGAAGTGAGGCCCAAAGGCTTCCCAAGTGCACCAACATGAGGCAATCGGTTGTGGGTCAAAAGGCACAACGGCGTCGACACATTGGGGCCAGTTCTGCCACTGAGGTTGGCCAAATATTAATGCTGTCGAAAGAAGCGAAGACAAGGGCCAAAGACCGGGCTACCATAATTTTTGACCATAAATCAGTTTGCGGCAAAGGCTACAAATGAAGGGAAAAGTTTCGGCTGCGGCAACAGATGCCTGGTGTTTTAACGAGGCCTAATGGAATCCGCTGGTTAATGGCCCAATCAACCGAGAAGAGCAAAGGTGGCTCAAATTAAATATTAATATTCAATTAGAAGAATAATTATTGATTTCCCCAGGGCTGAGCTTTGCTAACAGAGTCCTGATTAGAGTTTAACCTTGAAAAGTGAAAATTAAAGCTCATCTGAAGGCAGGGCACGATGTTAGTCTATTTTTCTTATTTATTTTTATTAGAGACACATGTCGCCGGCTCCGACAGGATGAGCTATCCGGTTTATGGCTCACAACTATGTAGCCAGCTGGACGGACGCACTGGCAGCAGGGCAGTCTCATTTTTGAATAATTTAATGAGCTGCTGCCACTCTGGCGTCGGTGGCGTATGCGCAATATTAAATCCTGGAGACCGCACATTTATCATGCACACTTTCCCGCCCCGCCCACTCGCTCACCCACATTCCTCTGCCATGTCGCTTTAATATGTTTTTAATTGTCCTCTGGCAAGTGGCACTGGCAGTGGCAAGGCGAGTATACTTGGCTTTAATGACCTCTCCCTTAACCAGTTTGCTATCGGGACTGTTGTCTCCTGTTTAATTTTTTAATGTGGCCCATTAGGGCCGATGGCGGAATCTCTTGAGCAAGTTAATTAATTTTTACTGCACCAGCGAAGCCTGTTTCCTTTTTAGCCTTAACTCGCGGCTAACAAGCATGTACATATTTATTTTTATATTTGGCGATAAATCAACTGATAATGTCAGCACACTTAGCGACACGGTACGAGCCCTGTGATAAAGTTTTGGCCCTGTTTAGACGGAGTTGGCAAGTGACGTGAATGAAAAGCCAAATTTTGGGGGTTGGCACCATAAGTTGGCAAGCGGAGGGAAAGTTTTTGGGTCATCGAGCGGAAAACCTTTAATCAGCAACTGCTTAATGCGTGGGTTTTCCCATTTTCCGGGGACAAGTGGCTTCCGTGCTCCTGGGCCCTCACATATTGTTCGAGTTAAGTGACAATGAAAGGTCAAAGTTTGCATTCACAAACATCTACATACACTGGGTTTGATCCAGTCGGATTCCTTTGTTGATTTTTCCTGAAAAAAGCAAACATAAATGGAGTTTTCCACACTCCACTATCTGCAATTGAAGCCAGAAATTAAATTATCTAGCTTGTTCAATTCCGTTTGTCATGCAAAATGCATTGCCCGAAGCTTGGCAAGATGTCGGCAAATTTATTATCCCATCAGCCACAAAGCCATTAAGGCTGCCAGGATAAAAGAAAGCTAGACACAGATGCTCTAGATGGGGTAGAATGTTTTCAGTGTATAATATATAGATTGTAGAGCTCGGTATAAGATATTGCAATTCAGACACATGGGATACTACAAATTGTAAAAGCATCAAAATAAATCTCATTGTTTCGTTTGAAAATCCATGGGGGGAATCCTCTAGGGGAGCTTAGGCTCCTACTGCTTGCTACTGCCACTCCTGCTTTGCTGGATTACAGAGCAGATTTTATCAAAGGCGGAACTCAAGCTGTCTATAAAAACTTTGCCGTCGGCCTGGTTTTTGTATGTTGTGACAATGGCGCCGGCAAAATCGTTCTGGATCGAATAGCTGTTGGTGGTTAGAAGAAGTTATTAAGCAACTCCTCAAAATATTCAACCATGGCTTACCCGATTCCAAATCCGTTCCTGACAACCGGACCAAATGAGCCGGCTAGCAGGGCATCAGATCCCAGAGTAGAGGTGCTAATTATGTTGTTGTTGATGCGCCGATAGGCCTCAGTCTCATATATCTCCGGCACGGGTATGCCCTCCTTTAGGGCTGTGTGCCGAAGGGCGAACAAGTGGCGATCGAAGCCCTGCCCCATGGCCGCCTCCTTCGTTAGCTGACCGTGCACCTTACTGCACTGGTCGATCATTGCGCGGAGTTCCCCGGCGCTGCGCTTGTTTCGCTCCGGCTGCAGAACCGCCTCACAAAAGTCCTGAGTGGCCGAGGTGCAAGGGCGCATTGTTTCCGTTCGTCCGTGACGGAAGGCGGAGGTGCTGCAGGACTCATAGGTACCTACGTATCCGTTGAAGGCTTGGCGGTAGGCCAATTGGAAGGCCAGCTGGATGATGGAGTCGGGACTCAGACCGAACTGTTTGCAGGTTGGCTTGTTGATGTTCGGGTACTTCAGCACATTCATATCCAAGCTGTCCACAATGCTCGCGTTTTTGTTATAGGCCTCCTGCACCGCCGACCTCGTGGCGTCATCAATCTCAAAGTTGATGGGCCGCACATTGGCGAAGTCGCCTTCGGCGGGTGTGTGGGCAGTCTCCGTGGACACGAACGGCTGCTTCAGAGTGTCCTTGTAGAGCTCGTTAAAATAACGCAGAACGGCAACGCCATCGCCCCATGAGTGCTCGAAGTTGATGGCCGTGGTGCCATCGGCGCTGATCAGCAGGGAAATGGATTTGTCAAACCACCTGAAAGAAGACACGATCATTAGATGCTCAAATTAAAAACTTTTATCAACCCACCTGTTCGTTGCTTTTCCAGCCAACAGATGCTTCAGCAGGGGCTCCTGACTATTTTCATCATAAACACCATCTTCTTCGCCATCCAGACACACGCAAAACAATGCCCCATCCACCTCGCTTTGCAACAGATCCGCGTTCTTGGGATTGCTTACAAACTGCTCCCTGGTTCGGGCCCACTGATCCCGTTGGCCGGAGGTCAGCACGCCCAATGGAACAGTGGCGGCCTCTCGATCAGCGTCCAACTTGATCACCGCCCTCAACCGGCCGAGAATAACGCTGGGACTCTCAATATAGCCACTGGAATCGAGGACATTAACGGCGTACATATGACCACGCCGCAGCACCAAGATGTGCTTGGAGTCGGGAGACTGCACTAGTTCGTCCTTGCCCAACCGCGGAATCCTTGCGGTGCCAAACAATCGGTTATATTGACTCATGTCCAGCGGGAAGGCCTTGAATGCATACGAGGCGTAGGTGGCGAAGGCCTTTGGCGCCACTTTCATCCAACGCCGGTAGCTATCGTTGTCGCTCTTCTTAGCGTTCATGTGATAGACCTCTGGCTCGAGCAGGTCCGCCTGCAGAGAGCGCCAGAAGCGCAGCGAGCTAATCACCAGATTGGTGGCCCTCACCACCTGTTCCTGGTACTCCTTTCGCGTGTCGCTCTTCATCACTAGGAGAGGGTTGTAGTTCAGCGGCAGGGGAGCTCGATCGGCTAGGTACATGTCGAACCAGGGCTGCGATATGTAGCTGGTGTGCTTGTGGTCAAGATCATGCTGCTTCAGCTTCGCATGCAGCTCCATTCCGATTCCCTGTCGAAAGTTTTCCACAGTGCCCTGTGTCTCCGCCAGCTCGGCGGCGGATAGCAATGGCTTGGTGGCCGCCAGGAACCTCTGGCAGGTGTTCTCCAGCAACGGAATGGGCAACCGGGGCAGGGAACGTTGAAAGTAGAGTGTAGGCAGCTTGGAGCACTGCAGGTACTGGTAGTGCTGGCCATGAGTCGTCGTCGTCCGCGTCCGCGAGGAGTTCCTCGTTATGCACGAAAGATTTGGGTTCACTCGGGTGCGGAACATCGCGGCCGTTAGATTTTTGCAGAAGGAAAATAACAAGAAATTCCGAGTGGCGGTTTCAAAGTCCAGCGCAAAATCAACAACAACAAATTCGCTAGCCACATCAGCTGCTGGCGCGGCAGCTGATCACAGCTGATCGTCGGAATCGATATATCGATAGCAGCCGATAGTTGGCGCGCATAAGAAATCGAATTTTAAAATTAGCATCAAGGCTGATAAAATCTTTTGTTCTTCAAATATGTTTTAAATACATAAAATTTACAAAAAATTAAAATTTTAGAATTAGGATCAAGTCGAATCAAACGTTCAGTTCTTGTAATATGTTTTAAATACACTAAATTTACAAAAGAAAGAGTATAAATCAATTAAAAAATCATTAAATCAAAAATTTATATGCCTCTTTCGGACATAAATTTTTAAAGCATGTAGGGCAATACCAATTACTTACCTATCGATTTGTACGAATTGAGGCGCTCAAGTGCTTAAGAGGCCTTTCACCTTCTGCGAAGGCATCATGGCGACTTTGGTCCGTGGAAAAACATCGTTTTTGTTTGCATTTGGTGTGGAGTGGCGTTTATTTGTTTGTTTGCTGTTGATGTCTGCTGGCTCCATGGGATTCGAGGGCTGCCCAAAGGGGATTTGGGGTGCCCTGATGGCAGAGCCGTGGGTCAAAAGCTCCCGCTGGTTATTCTACCGACTTGGCGGGTCACTGTTCCCAGGTGCGCCAAATAAATAAACGGCTTACAGAAATTAGGGGCTAAGAAAGAAATGAAAATTCGCATAAAATTTTTATGCTTTGTCGAATTTAACGAGCTGCGCGTTGCTCCCTTCAAGTCCTTCCCCTCGAAAGTCGTGCGCCATTGGCCCTTGCAATTTGCACTTGGAGTCTGCGAAATAAAATTCGCAACCCCACAATCCTTCAAATTAGGTAAAGTGTAAGTGGGAGGACTGGGGCTGGAGGGCGGTCGCGCTCTCTACGTTTAAATTTGCATAAGAGGCATCGGCGGATGCCAATGCGGATCCGGATGCGGATACGAATGCGGATGGGATGCAGGGTAATTGGGCAAAGTGGAATTGCGTTAATATTTAACCAGCCAGCGCGAAAGTGCAAAAGTGAGGCGCATTAAAACGGGAGAACGGATACGGATATGGACACAGAATCCTTGGGGGCCAAGTGCGAAATTATGCCAAAAGGGGTTTCTCCCAAAAACCCATCCTTGGAGTACGTGGGCTTGAATATTAAATGTTAGCCTTAAGGTCACTTCGTTTGACCTCGATGTTTTTCGGGCACTGATTTCTGTGGAAATGAAATCTCATATTAATGTCAAAAGCCGCGATTAATTGATTGTATTATTGGCATAAAATAATGTTAATTCGAATGAAAAACATTCATTTCCGATACATGATTACACAAATTAATATTGAAATGTTCATTTATGTTAAGTAATTGGAAAATGCGATGACGTAAAAATTTCATTTGGCTTCACAACATTTTCTTCTCTTATAATTAGGTTTGAGCTTAAATGATTAATTTAAATATTGATTGGAGATTTTAACTTAAAATATTTAAATTCCACTCCTCATGGTTATGGTTTTTTTGTGAGTTTTTTTTTCTCCTGAAATGAAATTTATTGTTGAAAAATTAATGGTAGTTCTTTATTATTAATAAAATCCTTTCAAGGACCATCAAAACGAATTGAATGCAAAAAAAATTATATTAAAAAAGTTTCGCACTCATTAACAACACAGTTTCAAATGTCGCTAGCAGGTTCTCAGAATTCTAAAAAAAAACCCTCTTAAAACCCTTTTTTATTCAAAAATCAACAATTGCTTCAAGAGTCCATTGTCGGACAATAAAAATCCTCACCATTCCGTCACGAACAGTGTGAATGGAATCCTTTTATGAGGATTTTTTCCAGTTCTTTCTGTTCAACCTGGAAATTGGCCGGAAAGGTGAGGCAAGTAAGTCGCTGACTTTCGACGACTGTGACAACAAAAGGTGACCCGATGGAAGAGTTAACAGGAAAATTCCATTTGCGAATAGCAGACGGGCAATGATGACCTTCCACCTGCGGCAGCCGACACAGATTTGCGTAGATGTCTCAGCATAAATGTCGGATTCCAGTCAAGCAAATCACTGACTTGGCCCAGGGCAGGACCAAGGATGAGAGGCACTTAGCTTCCTTTGAGTTTCCACACGGAGCTGGTGAAAATTGAAATTTATTTCAGCAACCTGGGCCTGCACGAAAAATAAAGCCAGCAGATTATTTCAAGCCGAAAAACCAAACATTAATACACGACTTGGTGTTATTAATATGTAAAGCTGATTTTGGGCCCACAATTTGTGGCTCTTGTGTGTGCAATTATGCGAGAACATGTTCATTTTCATAATTGTTTGACAAAACTGAGAGTCCTTTTGTGGAGCCAATGTAAATAATGCAAATAATTGCAGCAAATTTTCGGGGACACTGAACCCACTCGTGCACACAATCTGTCATTAATTTATGGCCAGCCACGAGCGATGACCGGCAGCATAATTAATATGCCACAGGAACAGGCTTTGGGGTCGAAGGCAACAATGTCAGGGTTCAATGTCATTCTGCACTCAATGGCTGCAGGCTCGAGAGTTTATTGATATCGTATGGTAAGTGGCAGGGGAATTGAATCCTTTAAAAGCTGAGCTACAATCTTTATTTCTTCCTTACTCCGCACTGTTTTTAGGCAGGAATTGAATAAAATAACGATTAAACAAATGTAGCATTATTTCCCGCCCCTTAGATAGAAAAACGTGTACAACTAATGGCTCTTCAATTACTGAATGTATATAATCAGACGCATGTATGTAAATTCCTTCAGCCTTTGGAGAAGGCAAATCAGGAATTCCGCCTACTAACCGCCATTGTGATGATTTTCCTAGAAAGCCAGACAAATTGCTCGTTTCGGTTTTTTTCGTCGTTATTTTTTGTTTTCTTTGGCCATGGCTGAGTGCAAAGCAAAATCATTTTTCACAAGAGTGAAGAAGGTTTGCGAGAACAGGGCCAGGAACACGAACACATTAAATTGCTATAAAGCCATTTGCCAGGTCCCAGGATACACCCTCCAAGGAAGCGGCGCCGACATGTGAACTCGAGCCTACAGTTTTTTTCTTGGCTTTACAGTAAGCGAATATTTTGAATGTTATTACAATTCAAGTAATTATTACTAATTATTAAGTGCTCTGTTTTATATTTATTTTAATATTTTTTTACCAAAAATTTAAAATTTAATGGAGCCTCTTCCAGCAATAGTAAATAAATTTGATTAATTATAATTTTTCTTTTTTATATTGTTAGTGTATTTCAGGGCTTCCCAATCGTCAGACCAGGACTCCCTGAATCCAGCACCTCGCTTCAACTTTCACTCCCCTAGGAGACCGTACGTTGCTTTTTGTAAATTTAATTTTTCCTGGCTGAGTGGGCCGAATACTGAGTGTTGGAAAACGAGTCCTTTTGCGCTCGTTAGGCCGCGTCCAGTGTCCTGAGCTTTCATCTCACTGCCAGAAATTACGAGCAGATTGAATTGTTTGATTACTTCGCCGAACAACTGTGGCGGTTCGCGTGCCGGCGAGCGTTTTGGCCAAATTTTATGGTTGGCAATTAGCAGGTCCGCCGCTGCCTTGGAAAGTAGGCAACACTTTTCACATGTCGTGCTGGCGGACATTAATCAGCAGTCTGAGTGCACGGCTAGAAGCAGCAATCGTAATGGAATCGAAACGGACGGAAATGCGAACAAATAAATCAAGTTCACATAAATTATGAAAAGGACGTCCCGGCCGCCATGGCTAAAAATAACAATATGGCCGACCGTTTGCGTCACAGCCTCATCCCCAAATTAAATTTATGACACTCGACCAAAATACATGATAATAATAATCCAATAAAAGCAAACACAAAATACTCGAGTAAAGATGTTAACGACATCATATAATAAAAAAGAAATCTTAAAAATAGAACTTTGTATCCGTAAGATTGAATGTTTTTTTCCATTGTTGCTGTAACATTTCTCCTTCAGGCCAACATCGTTCGGTTGTTATTTATTCGCGGCATTTCGTTGATCACTCAAAATATTTGGAAATATGTGCATATTTTTCGCGATATATGTTTGTTTCGTTTAATTTCATGGAAATCTCTTCGCAAGAGCCGACATGACGTCAGAGCAGAGTCCGGAGCTTTGGGGATATCGATGTGATTTCAGTGGACATGTGATTGGGGAATCTGTTCGTAAATGAATTTCAATGGCGGCCATTGCAATTGCGAACACTTTCGAAACGATTTCCATTTGCTGGTCCAAACTTTGAAATGTTCAATTGAGTGGAAGGCAAAAGGGGCAAGGGGCAGGGTTTACGCGATAGGATTTCAAACAAAGTTGGTTTCTTTTTTGCGAGGCCATTTTTAGAACTGTTATTGCGGCTGGTTTTTGAATGGCTTGGCAATTTGTTTGAATGGTGGCGTTCTAATGGAATTTATATTGCATCAAAAAAGACCAATTAGTGTGTTGAAAGTACAGAGAAAACCCCCTCTCCTCCTATAAAGAAAGTTCTATTCAACTTTTTTGGAGAATTGTATGTATTATTCGTTATTTGGTTCTGAGTTCGATTGCAGCTTAATTTCCGCCTCGGTAGAAAAACGATGGAAAAGCCTCGGCAAATTGAAATGCAATCAAACAAATAAGAGGACAAAACCATGGAACTGCCACTGAATTATGTATGCCAAGGATGGCAGGATGGCCCAGGACTCTGTCTCATTTTTTCTGTTGTATTGGGAGGGGCACGTGATTGCACTTGCCCGGCTCCATGCATTTATTTGCATATTTACCGCATAGGAGACGCAGTGGCATTTACAGCATTTACTTGCATTTGCATTGCTTCCGAGATTGCAGGCCAGCAGCACACGTCAGGAGGCGGACAGAGGTCCTGGGCCAGGATCGGAATGCAAATTGCTTCACCTTGCCAGTTGTCAACTCATCTGGCTGTTCTGCTCTATGTGAGGTGTTTAAACGGTGACAACGGTAATCCAATTGGTTAAAAGAAGAGCTGCCCAATAAATATCTTCCCATTTACAGTTAAAAATCAAGGTGATGGCTGGCCAGGGAGCCAGTATGTGGAATATGACTATGAATGGAAAATTAAGTAAAATGCCAAAGGAAAATTAAGTGAATGAAATAATTCTACTACTCTATTAAACTAATACTAATACTCTATTAAACTCTAATACTGACTCCAAAGAGTGAAGCCTTTCCTAGTAATCCTTACCGTAAAAGTTTAATTTTGTGCTCTTAAGGTAAAAACTTAAACACCCACACTTATGTTTATTTTTGAAGCAAACTTCTCTAAGAAAATATCTCCCATATTAACGTTTATTTACCAAACAAAAGTTGTAATAAACTAGCACGGGGCGTGGCATATCACATAAAGTGCGAAAAGTTTCTGTGGAGAGAAGGTATTTGCATTACCTTCTTGTTGCCACTGTGTTTAAAATAACAATTGACTGCTCTGGCTGCGCCATGTCCTTGATGTCCTGGCTGAGTGTTTTTGTTGCTGCTGGTGTTCTTCATTTGCAGTGCAAATGTGCGTGGGAAACTGGGCGGAAAAAGGAGCTGCAAACGAAGATCCATGTGGCGATGTGAGGGAGGGGCTACTGCAGCTTAGCGTTAATTCCCAAGAAACTCAAACGGATGTGCTCGCGCACACACACTCAGAGATACTCATACACACACGCTCGCATAACCAAGGAGCATCAAGTGCCATTTCGTATGACTAAGTTGAGCGAAATTAAAAAAGAAATTGCATGAAACTTGCGCGCCAGAAGCCGAGAACTGTATAAAATGAAATGCTTGCCGCGTAGGAGCCCAAAACAAGGACTAAGGGTAAGCACTAAAGAGGAGAGCCCACAAAAGGAATGAGGAAAACAGGCCCTGCAGCTTAAAGTGCAGCAAATTAAATTTTTGTGCCGGAAAAGTTTAAGCCACACTTTTCGACGCCTTTCTAACTTGGCCGCATATTCAAGTGCCAACATCTTCAGAGTTACTACACTTGGAAATAAATAAAAAATAAATACTAATTTTTAGATCAGTCGACTTACAAATAATTTGTATATAACCTCTACAAGAGAAAAAAGTTAAGTTCAAGTTCGCTTTAAGTGTCCTCCAACGGTCGAAAGGATAACAAAGGCTTAGGGCAGGCACCTTGTTTCACAGCTCAGGGCCACTTCCGTTGTAGGCCTTATTGGGTAGTTTTTGGCCTCACACTTTTAGCCATCTAATCGGGAGGGTATCCTTGCAATTTGCATGGAAATGGAGAACGTCCTGCATCGGTATTCGTTGCAAGTAACCTTTCAAGCCCTTTCTGTGTGTTGTCAGGACTTCAATGGCTTTGGCCTTTCTTTTGTCTTCGTTTCGACGTTTTCTCAATTCAATTTTGGCCAAATGGCCAAATTCTACCTTGCGCTTGCGGAATTTCTATTTCCATTTTTTCTTGATTTGCAACATTCCCTGAATATTCGTAAGGAATATTCCTTACGAATATGCCAAATTGGTGATGATCTTTTAAGTTGCCTTCTGGAGTATTCTTGTTCTTTTTTTTAACGAAATAGGCAAACGGTCCGTTGAATTCTCTTAACGTTCACTGGACTAGGACACAATTGACTAATATTCCTGCCAAACCCCAAATAAAGTCCTAAAGTCGACGAATTTTTCCCCAGCACGTGCACGCCCCCACATCCTTGGGCTGAGAGTATTTTTTTTTTGTTTGCTTCCTACTTGGATCAAAGACAGTTCCCGCATACATATACATACATACATATTAACTCCATTATGGCCAAGACAATCCAGCTAATAGAGCCGAAAACAGAGTCCGACCGGGTCCTTGGGCGGAATACATTGTTTGGGGTTGAGGGAGTAGGTCTGTGGGGTTTCTGGGGTCCTTCCATTTCTAATGCGACACCCAATCGGATTTGTCAGCAATGGCCGGGCAGATGGTAGATGAATTTTGTTTGTCCCACTGATTACGCATCAAGTGCCATGGGGGAAAGGACACACAAAGCATAAGCAAATTGTGGACAAATGGCAAAAATGGAAAAAACAGGCCACTTTCAATTCCGGTGGGACAGATACCAGTGTGTGTCCAGGATACGTGGGCAAACACAAACAACCTCGAAGGATATCCATATGCAGCAACGGAAGTAAACAAAACTGATTCTTCCATGTAATGTGCTGCAAATAATCGCCCACTGTTCGTTTATTTTTGCATTTCATTTACTTGGCTGATGAAAACACGAAAGTGTTAATGAAAATATTTGGCATTCATTTGAGGACAATCTCGTTTGGAGCACTTCTCAGGAAAGTGCTTAATTTACGGTGCATTGCGCATACGCCCTGTGGTTTCGCTCCACAGCTCTAGAATGGGAAACACTCTCAATTTGTGTGTTAGAGAAACAAATGTACGCCATTCCATAAGGCGTTCTTTTCAGCTCCTGGGAGTCCTGGCTGCCGTGCTGCCTGTCTCCCCCATGTGTGCGTTAGGATGCAACTCATTTATCATGCCCAGCTTTGCACTCGCCTTCTTTCAGCGTTGGAGCCCCAGCAAGCTGCCAAAGGACACAAAAAGAGGTCCTTAATGAGCAGGGACCAAGAAGTCAACAACGTTTACTTTATTGTCCCTCTAATTGGACAATGGCCACTGCCATTGGGGAGGGGTGTGAGTAGTGTTGCAAAAATAATATTTAGAAATGAAATGCAGTTGGGGTATTCCCAGGAAAGCGTTCCAAGAATTTAATTAGAAAATGTATAAATATTATTTCTCTGAACATAACATCCCCCGATATTTCACTCTCCGGTAATGGCTTTAAGATGAAAAAATGAACAAACAGGATAAGAGCCATCACACAATGCATAAAGTATTGTTGTCCTTGGACAAATATAAAACATAATGCGAAAAATAAATGCCCAGAAATGTTCTCACCCGGCGAGCAGCTAAAGAATATTCATGTGCCTCAATAAACCGAAAAGAAAAGATGTCCTTTTAGCCGTTCCACAGAACCAGGCACTAAACTGAGCCAGCCAAGATAAAAGTGGCAACAAACACAAAAAAAGAGCCAAGAAAAATAAAGTAAGGCAAACAAAGGAAGCGCAAACAGCAAACGTGCATTAAAAATATTGAGAGTGACTCCCTCGGCTCTGGTCTGAGGTCCTTTGCAGTCCCCCATGGGGGAATAAGGACGAAACTAACAATTAAAGAGTCTAAGAACGGCATTTAAAGGCAGAGCATACTGGCACAGATATAGCATAAAGACAATTGCCGAACTTGGGAGTTTTCGCTCCGCTGAATGTCTTGCCAAATAAATAAAATTGATTAGAAACGGCCGAATTGGCAGCGACATCGATGCGATGCTCCTTATCGGCCGGCAATTTCATTATTTTAATGCGCCGCACGACCATCAAAACTTATGGGCGGACCAATCTGACTGACAGGACTCCGGGCCAGGACAGTGGAGTATTGATTGACCGGACACCACATCCTGTCAACAGTCCTGTCGAGAGGGAGATCCGAGAGTGCGGTCTGGACAGCAGTACATCGGAAAAAATCATTACATGCTTCGGTTACTTTTGTTTTGATTATGATTATTTTTTTGTTTCTAGAATATAAGAAAGTAAATAAACTATTGAATCCTAAGTATTTTGTGGTTGGTTTATTATTTCTTCATGTGCATTTGTATTCAGGTTTCATTCAACTTTTAGTCCTATTTCTGGTTGACATTTTGCAGCAACAGGAAGTACTGCCCACTTGTCCGGACCATCTGCAAATCAATCAAGCGAAATGGAGGGTGTTGGGGGAATATTCTCGTTTGGATACAAAACTCCACTCACCGCCATCAGCGTGGGCAGGGACATTTGCATGAACCAGGACACGTCCAGCCTGAAGCCGCGGTTCGTGCGCATCAGCATCATCCGGATGAGCTGGCGGAACTCCCGGGACTCTGTCCACCACTCGCACTCGTAGAAGGCCTGGCCAATCTGTTCGCTCTGTGGAAGGATTAGTCATGCAATTAGAACCTGCTAGCCAGGAGGACTCATTTATATCCATGTCACCCACAGCGGAGGTAAATCGCTGGCCATTGTAGCAGTAGACGACTATTTGATATCCCGATGCCACCAGGAACATGGTCATCCGGATCATGGTGATGCTGCTGTTGGTGCCCTAGGGGTTGGGGTACAGAAATTATCCTCTAAAAGTACAAATTGTTTTAAGAGAGTGCCTTACAAGTCCCACACTCATTTGAAACAAGGCCAGGCCCCAGCCGAAAAGGCTGAGCAGGAACTGCAAAAAGGTGATGTGCCGGAAACAGTCATTGATTTCCGCGGCAAAGCTTTCAGGGGAAATAATTATTAAAAACTAAACTGCAATGCTATAAAAATACCTTGCCACTCTTTGGTACTGCAGGATACAGCAACGCAGGTATTCCAGCCTTCGTTCTGGAGCCACGAGCTCTGATGTGGAGTTCTGGACCATTTGGTTTAGGGATTCCATCAAACCCAAACTGTGCAGGCACAGGACTATAAAGACACCATCGAAGCTGATGGCGCCTATAAGTTGGTCAGGAATAAGTTGGTATTCTCAACAAAGTACTAATATATCTTACACATTCCACATATATACAATGAACAGGTCTCCAGGTACATTTGAATATGGTAGTACGGAAAGGATAGGCCCTTTCTCTCCCAACCAGGATAGAGTGATGGTAGAGCTGAAAATAAGGCAATGTTAGGAGTCATTTTATCCAAATTCCTTTGCCTTAAACTCACGCAGCAAAATGTCATAGGACCCCTGGGGCAGTGTAAAGTATCTATAGAGATTACTGGCAAAAGAGTTGATAAAATAGTTGGATGTAATGCAAGTGCAACTATACAGATAAATCAATAGCTGCCGGCGAGTACTGGCCCAATGCCGATCCATAATAGCCTCTACCTTTTGGCGGAGCAACTTCGTAACAGGAAGATCTAAAAACACAAAGCACGGGTGTTAAAGGACACACCATAGGCGACACTCACCCGACATCCTTTCGAATAATTCGCATTTCTGGAGAATCTCATGAGTCCTCGCTCTCCTCAGCAAATCATACATTTTCTGATGGGCGTAGAGGAAATACCACATTTTGCCAATAGAGGTAAGAAACTGAAAGGCGGTGCTTACGGTCTAAAAATGTTAAATATCTGTAGCACCAATATTTATAAGAATCCTTGAAGGATTTACCTCTACAATTCGAGGAATATCCTGAATATATCTGCGGAACATATGCCAATGACCATAAAGTGAGGCCAAGCTGCTGAGGCTCAACACAATGGTCCAGCTTTTGGATTTTATTATAAATCTGTTATTCCCTAATAAAGACAGAGACTCACATTCGTAGAATCTGTCCACATCGGGAGGGATCCATCAGGTTGAAGCCCACCGTGTAGGCGAGCCGTATCATCTCCCGGATTCTGTGATAGTTGCGCTTCTTCAGCGCCTCGGCCTCTGCCCGGGTGTACATGTTCACTAATTGACGGCTAATTGGCTTAATCGGTCATTTATAAGGGTTGTCAGGGGGGCGTGGCACGAGGGCTGGCTTTAATTAGAAGGACGAGAAGTGCCACGCCCCCTTACGTGAGCAGAGTTGCACTAAATAATTGAAATACTGTGCGCCGTCCCACAAAAAAGGATGTGCCCTTTGGTTAATTAGTCAGCAAGGACCTTAGATCCTTGGGAAAGACGTGTGAAGACTAGGAAAAGCTTACAATTACGAGCTTTTTCAGCTTTCATTGGGTGGGTACACTGACTAGCTGCTGCTGCACTCACTTTTCAACACTACAATGAGCTTTGTTTTGGTTTCCATACAGGATAGAGCTTACTGTAGGTAATAAATAAAATATAATATCTTTATTACTTTATACTTGGTTTTGGGTCATTGGTACGTAAATATAAGCGGCGACTTACCGTTTAATCTAACTATTGGTAACTGTAATTTTTAACAATGCAGGAGGTCTGATAACAAACTAAATAAAAATATGTTCCTATTCAAGAGATAACTGATGGCCGAGCAGCTTCAGATACAGTTCCGCGAAAGATTACTTTCTTAACTGTAATCTTTTCATTGTATCAGTTTCCGTCTGATCATCAGACCAGAGACATCGCCCATAGAATGGAGAGCCTAAATATTTTAAGCCTGAATGACGATTGTTTCTTGAACATTTTCAAGTATCTCGGGATACTAGATCATCTGAATCTTTTCAGGACTTGCCTTAGATTTCGGCAAATTCTTCTGGAATACGACGAATATGCAACTTACCCGGTATTCCACAGGACTGATCCACATATTAGGCCTGTTCTCTTCTACTCAAATACAGCCTTCAGGATACTCAGGATTCTTAACAATAATGTGAAGACCCTGGGAGTGATTCAAGGACATGGCCAGGACAATGAAGAGTTGGGGAATGTTGTGAAGGACTTCCAGATCCTCAAAAACACCGAAAACAAAATCAATAAGCGCGAGTGCCTCAAAAACTTGCTTCATACGACGGATATATTAAGATTCTCCAATAGTAAGTTCTCAAAATGGAATTTAAGAAATCTAAACATTTGCTCCTTTAGACATTTCAGGACTTGATTATCTGAGCGTCAATGTCCCCTCCTGCATCTGTTACCTGGAGGAGTTCTTTCAAACTATTCCCGACCTGAGGGCGTTACGACTCTCTGGCTATGCCAAGTGCTCGGAAAGTATGAGGACTATCTGGAAGTGCTTTCCCAACTTGAAGGAGCTATCTATTCGGGGTGGTTGCCTCCGCAACCGATCGGATTTTGAACTGATCGCTCAAATGAAAACTGTGACGAAACTTTCGTTGAACGTGGGAGGAATGGATTGTCTGGGTCCTTTGGGGGAAATGACTGAACTCTATTCGCTTTACCTGGAAAGCAATAACGGCTATATTCTGGCAACAGATATTGTTGAAATAATAAAAAAGTGCAGGAAACTGGAGTTTCTGTACTGCTACCACATCAATCACGGCGATCGGCCCCTGGAGTCCGTTGCTAATATGTTCAGAATGATTAAAATCCACCGAGATCCCAGCCAACAGAAGCCATTACAACTTTTCGCCTATCTCGATCCTCCACTATCTGCCGAAAATGTAGGTATCTGTATGTAACCGGAAAATCTGTGCTCGTGTTTATATCCTTATCTTCTTCAGAGAATGCTCATTGATAAGGCCTACTTTGAGTATCGACCACGGAACTAATACCCCTGGAAGTAAAAATCACTTTAAATGTTACTCAATGATTTTATATTTTCATGACCTTTCGCTCATATAGATTTAAATACGCTTTAATAAATTTGTATGCTCTCAACGATTTCCGGTATTCAAATTTTCTGATTTACAATCGTCGTCGCCGTCAGACTACCTTAAAATGTTTGTTTTTGTTTATCTTTAGGTAAATAATTTAAATATTAATAACATTTGCGTTTGTTTGGTTGTTTCGTGTGTGTTTTACATAAATCTGTCTTTAGTTTTTAGTTTTTAATCATTAGCTTTTAGTTTCGAGTTCAATTCGTTTGCAGCTGGCGTAAATAAATTCGAAAAATAATAGAACTGAAAGACACTCTTAGCCGGACTTTGTTCACAATATATATGTATGTATATACGAGAGTATGTATATGAAATCAATATTTACAAAAGTTACAATTAAAATTATGGAGTGGCGGAATGTGGCCTGTGCTCACCAAAAAACTTGTGTAGATAATCCTAAATGAATTGCTTACAAAATGTTTGGATGCATCAAGCATTTGTTAATACGTACACATATTTCTAAAAGTTCTTTAACTATATTACTTTGAGTTCTTGGCTTTAACATTAGTTATCGAGTAATGTTTTGCTTTTTGCTTTTTTTTGTTTACCCTTTTTTTTTATATAATGCTCGTGTTCTTATCGATTTGAAAAGCGGACGATGAGACACTTTACTAAAGTCTCGTAATAAAATTAGTGTGTGTGTGTGTGTGTGTGTGTGTGGGTGAGGGTGAGGGTTTGTGTGTGTGTGTTCTTTACAGTGCATGTGTTGGTGTGTCTGTGTGAGTCTTCCTGGTGTCGAGTGAGTGTTTGTTTGAATTACCTTTGCTGATATGTTTCTAAGAGGCTAAGCTCACATCCTGGCAACGGCAATGGCAATGGCAACTGAACAGGATTAACCGTACATAGGCTGGCAGGACACCTACGCATACACTGAGAGAATGGAATGTGGAGAAACAACTTTGGGTTGCAATAATTGACTAAAAACTGCTCTGCTTTCAATTTTATTGCTTACGTATTCGGAAAACTGGTAACTAAACTAAGCAACTAATCATCGAATCAACTAACTAACTAACTCAACTAACTAACTTTCACACATACACGCTCAATAGCTAACAAACAGTATTTGTTCCAGTACAAAAATCTGAAAAGTATCTATAAACTGTTAAAATCATGGAAAGAAATTGAATGAAAAGTTGTGAAACACTTTGTACTGGACACATAATAAATAACAACACCTACTTTTGCATTTACTCCCTAATATTCCGTATCTCTATATATATCTAGCCATTAAATCAGGTGGGGGTGGGGAGGATAAGCCAAGCCAAGCTCTATCGGTAAGCCCTAGGTCCTACTCACACGCACATATACTTATAGATATAGAAACGAACTGGTTCGAACGATTTTCAACTACTTTTTGACATTATGAATTTTTGTTTTTAGGTTTTGTTTTTTTTTTTTTTTTTTGTTAACGATACGCGAACGAGCGATTTTACATACAGATATATGCATGGCTATATGTATGTGTTATATGTCCCTTTCCTCGACTATATATCTATCCGATCTGTGGGTGTGGCGGTGTTTTCAGCGCGTGATTTTTGAAAAATAGTTCGAGCTATATATATTCCGTATGCGACCCATATAGATTGTATATATAATGTGTAAATATGCGAGTTGCAATTGCGATGCGTGTATACTCTATATATATTGTATATATTTATAAGTGGCATTCAAAATATGAATATTTCTTTGTTGCTATTTAGGCTTTTCTGGTGATTTCGTTTCGTCTATACTTTTTGAGTTAGCTGTGTTCTGAAGGCTGTAAATAAAGGTTGCTCTGTACAAGAGTGGATAGGGGCTCTGCTATTTACACATTTCGCCAATTTAGCATATACATATAGATTTGAGATTTCGTAGTATTATTATAATATTATTCGGTGATTTTCGGTTCTCGACTCTCATGTTTTCCGTGTTTAATTTTTTTTGTACGACTTGCGCGGCATCTTGGGTTGCACTTTCATTTTTGTAAAAATATGCAGATCGCATTCTCCACCACGAGGATCCTTTCATCTTATCCTTTCTGCCCTAGACTAGGATACTGTTCATTGCTTTTATATAATTCACATTCCATGTTTGCTAACTTTGCTATCACTTTGAGTTTTCCCTTTTGTATGTTTGTGTTTGTGTGTGGGTTTCCTTGGAATAGGTCTGTATATATCATAACATATATATTTTAACTACTTGGCGCTCTGTGTGTGAGACTCTGAGTGTCTGTGTGTGTGTGTGTCCTTATTGCTACGTGGCCTCGGTCCCCGCACTATCCCTTCCCTTCCCATCCCCCCCGTCCTTTTCCTTTCCGTCGCCCTTCTGCAGCAGGGCCCTCTGCTCGTCGTTGTCCTCGGCCTCGCCCTCCTCGTCCTGGGCATCCTCCTGGGCTCCCTGGCCAGTCCCTGCGGAAGGATCTTCGACGGGTCGACTGCTCACTGGCGATGTGAAGGTCGTCTCCGAGTCTGTGGTGGGAAAATGGTCTATTAAATGGAGTTTATACTGGCTTGAGAGTATTCACAAACATTTACACAGGATTTGGGAACGATTATTAATCCATTTTATGTTTCAAACTAATTTTATAAAAGGACTACCTATGAAATTATACTTCTAGATATACTTAAAGCAGAGCTTAGGAAAATAAAATCTAAATCTAATCAAAAACTATAAAACCTTGGTAATATTATTTCCGAAAAACCAATTTAAATGAATCATAATATGGATTAATTCCATTCGAAGTGCTATACGGGAAGCGGCATGTGTGTGAGTTTGTGTAATGTGTTTGAGTGTGTGTGTGAGTGTAGCTGTGAGATCAAGTTCTAAAGCTTAACAACGACAGATGATCGCTCGGATAAACCCGGCTTAGTGCTAAACAAAATCTGTGATCAACAAATAAGGAGCCCATAGTTCTCGATATTCAAACGAGTGAGTTTGGGTGCCATTTTACAAATACACGGAAACGGTCATGATCGATAGCTATCGATAGGCAATCGGTGATGGACCGGATACTAACAAGTCGCTCGCCTGGCGCCCGACGTTCTCCACTCGGTGTCAGTGTGTCTGTGTCTGTATCTGTGTTTTTTGGATCGATGGGTGCAATTTCGGATTCCGATTCGAATTCAGATTCAGATTCAGATTCAGAAGGCGGCATCGAAGATGGTGACTGGGGCGAGCCAGCAAGCGGGATAGCGAGATAGACAGATGGGGAGAGAGAAAGAAATGGCTGTAGATGATATCTGGTTTCTTGACTAAAAACTACAGAAACCCCAAAGGACGCACTTACAGAATGAAACAGAGGGAAATAGACAGAGAGAAAGAGAATAGAATAAACAAAAAACAAGATGGCAGCGATGGGAGAGTTACGGTATTGCCTCGGTCACTGTGCATGGCTTTCCAGGTAGGTGACGAACGGAATTATCTTATTAGTAAAATCCAGGACACTCCCCATCTCTGCCAGCTTCTGATACCCGTGCAAATCACCTACCCAGACTACTGTCCCTTGTTGGTTGCCCACCATCCGCAGATACGGATGCAGGGGCGGACGTGGATGGAGTCGTAGCTCCCCGGGAGAGCAGAGGCTTCACTTGGCGCAGAGCCTGCTCCTCGGGATAGCGCGGTGTCTGGAACTTTGTGGGCTTCGATTGCAAGGTCGCGGGTCCTGAGCGCTGGTGCATTAGGGTGCGGTGCCTGAGGGGTGGGGGGGATATAGACTTAGCTAAAACTGAATGAGGTAATTTATTCGGTGAGTAATCGCTGCCGGATTCGCCCTAAAAACAAAGGACATGTTAGGCATTTGAACAGGATATGGGAAGATAAGATATGGGATATTTACCATAACGGTGCCATTGTCGGAGACGCCGGAGCCGGACATGTTGTCCGCCAGGAGGCGTTCGCTCTCCGGATCGGATAGGACGCGCGAGACATCAGACTTGTTTTTCAGTATCGACTTGGAGCGCCGGTGATGCTCCAGATTGGGCGAGGCATCAATCGAGTCTATCGATGAGGAATGCTTGCTCTCGAACTTGGCTGTTTACAAAGTATTATATAAATTATTCAATAAATAGCTCCAATAATTAATGAAAGTGGAATAGCAGTACCTTTGGCGCCTACGTTCTGAATGCCAAACAAATGCTGGTTGATCAGTTTGGTGGCAGTGGCTAAGCTTTTGCCCGGCATGAAAACCGAGCGCTTCTTCTTCAGTCCGGATCCGGAAGAGGATCCAGATGCGGCTGGACTACCCGAGGCTACAGCTTCCAGACGGCCCAGAGCCTCATCGTCCAGCTTGGTGTCCTCGAAACGGGCACGTGGTCGCAGCCCGACACTCGGCCGGAGGACCTGGGTGAAGCTCTGCTGGAACCGCGTCTTGCGGTGCTTTGGCACTGAGTTCTCGTTCAGGCTGACCCGGCTGCCCCGCTCCTGGACATCGAAGCTCTGGTAGACATCGTCCAGTGGCGAGGTGGCACCGCCACCGCCGGCGGCCAAGTTCCGGAGCGCCGTGTCCCCGGAGGCGCTCTTCTTCACCTGCGTCCGTATTCCGCCCGACGCCGACTGGGTGCTGGGCAGGCCCACAATGAACCCCGTGGAGCTGCTGATGGCCTGGTGGTGGTGCTGGTGCTCCCGCTCCAGCGGATTTATGTACAGGTTATCCATGTCGATGTCCAGGGCGCAGGCCTCGTCGTTGAAGTCCGCCGTAAGGTCGCCCTGGGAGAGGAACGGATGAGTCTGGCAACTCGCATATGTGTCCGAGCTGTCCACACTGGCCAGATCGGCGTTGTTGTTGTTGTTCCCGTTGTTGCCGTAGTTGCCGCCGTAGTTGCCACCAAAGTTGGCTCCGAAGTTGCCCCCAAAGAGGAGCATCGCCCCGTTACCCCCAGCCACCGTGGTGGTGTTGAAGTTGTTGTTGTAGTTGTGATTGAAGTTGGACGAACTGCAGATGGAGGCTCCGTATCTCATGGATGCGGCGTCGAGGGGCAGCGCAATCGTGGTGGAGGTTGTGGTTCCATACGACGAGGACGTGGACGACGACTGCGAGATGGCAGGCAGCAGGGCAGTGGGTGGTGGAGGCGGCGGAGGGGGTGGCAGTGCCAGCAGAGGTCCTTGGAAGGCGGCAGCTGGACCTGACGGAGGTGGCGCCAGGAGGCCGAAGGCGCCCGCCTGTCGATTCGCCGCCGCCAGTCGCATCTCCAGACAGATCGGCTTGTGGAAGTCGGAAGTTGGAAGCGAGATGACACCCTCCGCATCGGTGTACTCCTTGAAGTCCTGCAACGAATTTAGTTTTTTGGAATAAGGACAAAGCACAACTATAAGGATCGAGTACAGAGCAGATGGGATTGCTTGTAAGTAATCATGAATCCCATCGGCCATCTTCGTCCTTAAAAGACAAAACTTGTTCTCTCCGGGGCATAAAGATTCGTGATTCTGGCTGGTTAAGATTCGTGTACCTGGAGTCTGATGTTAGAATTAGTGTGCTAATGGTAGTTATTTGTTATATTTTCGGTTCTTATTGAAAATTAACATGCAACTAGAAGGCGCCAAGTAAAAGTCGAACGTGCAGCGCTAATTACCGTTGATAAGTTTAAGTTAGAAAATAAAAATAGTTGGCCAAAAGCGGGGCGAGTTCTCAACTTGATATTGGAATATGATGGAACGATTTGAGGTGTCAGAGTTGAGAATACGCCTTGAAAAATAATATTCCATTCGATAATTACTTACCAAGGAAGTTGCCATTGAAGTGGTTCCATTAAACGATACATATGTATGTTTTCAAAAAAAATCTTCTAATCGAAATCAAAATGGAAATACGGAATTTCTAGGCGAGCAATGCGGAAACAATCAGTAAAAATAGTGAAGTGCCAAAGAAGTCGAGTGCGCAGAATAAAGTTAACCAACGGAAATAAATTCAAATGTTTATTTTTTATTGTTTATTGCAAGATTTTTTAAATCGATTTGTTTGTTGTTTGTGTTCCTCTGGCTTGTTTTGTTTAATTCTGAGGTGTTTTTCTTTGTTTTTTTGGTTGAGTGATAACAGGAAATAAACAACTAATAATGAAGCAGTAACATTGTTGTTTGAGTAACTAAACATTTCTATATTTGTTTTAATATTTAATTGTAGTTTTCGTTGTGTTTGTTTTTATTTATTTTTTTTTTTTTTGTTCGATTTTGGCATTTGCAGTTGCAGCTACTACGTATCTTAGGGCTTAGGCCATTTTGCTAGGATAAATATATAATTATGAATAGAGAGATACAGGGCTAGTTACGTGCTTAGTGTAAATAAAAATAATCGATTTAAACTTTCGTCAAGCCCTCAAGCTCAAGCTCCTCCGGTTCACTGGCTCCGGTTCACATTAAATTAAATAATAACACATGCTGCTTTGGGTTTCCGTTCTCCTGGTTGCGTTTTTAGATTTTAGATTTAAGAGATTAGATTTAGAGATTTAACGTTTTAGTTAATTTAATTAAATTCTTAGAATTTGCTATGTCTTTCTTTAGCTTTCACGTCACGTCACGCCAGGCCCGTAGTTATAATAATAATAATAACATAATCATAATAATCGTAATCATAACATTAATTCGTAATTTTTTTTAAAGCTAGAGTAACGTGTAGAGAGTAAGTCTGCCGCGCATTCGATGCGCTCCGATCTCTAAGGATATATATCCGATTTATATCCGATTTCTATATCTGGTTATACGCTATTAGCGCGCAATGGAATACACTCGCCGTCCCGGCAGCCCGGCAAACCCTTTAAGAAAAGAAACGAAAAAGAAACAAGGTCAACATAAAATTTCCACATCCACATCCAATCCAATTTCAGTTCTTAAATCCAACTCCAATCTCACAGGAAGCGACAAAAAATGAATAACCGAAGGATAGTAAAAGAAAACGAGTAAAATAAAGGGGGACGGTAACGGGACGAGGACGAGATTCACACTGTTCTTGTTTACCATCCTATAGATAGTATATGTCGATGATGCCCTGCTCGAGCATCCTTTTGAGGGCCAGGTAGTTCTTGGGCGAGGGGGGCGGGCGGGCCAGCCGCTTGATGCTGTACTCCTTGTCGTGGAAGACGCAAATGCGATCCTGCAACAAGGACACGGGCTCATGGGCGATCGTTATTATTATCGCTGATCTACCAATCCAACTACTTGCTGAGGGGGTAGTCCTAATTTTGTTCTGGGAAGGACCTATGCGATAAGCTTCAAGTTCTACAAAATGATAATCTTTTAGGATTTAAGGACTTGAGATCAAAAATATTCTTTTAAGGGTTGTTGACTTTACTTTTGTATGTTTTCTAAAAATTATGTTCTTTAAATTTAAAAGGTTATCAATGAATTTACATAAACGGAATGGAAAAAGTACTATTCCCTTCGTGAGATCACACATCGAGCCTGGATCGGAGCTATTAATTTCCACAAAAGGATCAACATATCCACAGTCTGCCAATGGCGGTTAAGCAGCGTTGTTATTTACACAGTTGGCATAAGTTTTAGTTTGTATTTAGTTAGTGTTAGGAAACTAAAAGTGTGACTATAATCGATAAGGGTGCAGGACATGCGACTAGAACAGTAGAGAGCACAGTACACGGAAAAGCATTTGCAAACGAGTTACACCAAAGGAGTGAGAGTGTTGTTAAGGTACTATTTGGACACTACAGCTACATCCGATCTGGATCTGGATATGAATCTGGATCGGTCGCAATGTTACCTTGGTCGTGCAGAAGCAGCATTCGAATTCCACGGGCACATCCTGCTCCAGGTTGTCCATCCTCTGATTCTGGAGGTTCTCCAGGGCGACCTGGCGACGCAGCTCGGCCACTTCCTATAAATATCGGGTGGTTGGGATTGTTGCATCACGTAAGTGGTTTTTTACGCATCATAACGTTAAACAATCGGAATATATTATATATATATATATAGAATATTATATAGCTAGGTATGTACAGATCATCGGATGCAAATGCATGCAGCATTCAAACTCGAGAGATTAGAAATATATTAGGATCGTTAGAAGGGCTCCTTACGGCATGCGGCTCAAGCTGTGTGAAGGATGTGCCTGTTTGATTTTTGCCTCAATCTAGCAACTCAAAGCCTATCACTCAAATTTGTCTCGATTGCGAGAAAATTAAAGGAAAGCCGCATGAAAGTGACGCTGCCCAGGTTTTGTTCTACAGCTAAATGGTCCAGCTAAATGGAACGCCACTTGACCTCTTCTAAATGTGCTCTAAATGCGCCTCAGAAATCTCCTCTGGATCGGTGAGCTATAACTGTTTGCAGGACAATACATAATATATCCTTTCTCCATCAGTTCAACTGTCTATTATAATCTGCGGAATCAGTATACACGGACAGCCCATGATCGGTGGAAAAGAAAGTCGCGGTGATTACCGGAAGGGAACGGAAGCGGAGGTGGCAGCGGTAGAGAGGTTTCAGAGAAAAGAAAAAAACTCGGCACTCGATGGCGAACAGATGGGTGAGTTTTAGCAAAGATTTCAGCGAATTCGAGAATTATTTAAGTTCATCCATTTAGCTCCTCAAATGCCGGCTGGGCCTGCGGCACAGGGTCCAGTGCAGACAATGGTGCAGATTCCCGTGCAGGAGCCCTATGTTGGTGCTCCCGAAGCCTACCAGGGACCCTGGCCGCAGCCACAACCGGCCTATGGATCGAGATCTAGGTTGCCTGACGCACAGGGATACGCACCCGTAGAAGGGGACGAGGGAGAGCTGAGGCGCCACGATCTCCGCACCCTAGTCCAGCACCTGTACGTGGCCCAGGCCCGGGTCCAGCTGGAGGCCACCGAGATCAAGAAGGCGCAGGCGGTGGCCACCTCCACGCAGGCCCAGTTGGAGGAGTCGGCCAACCATGTGCGAACCATTACCGCCTCCTTGCACACAGCACAGCAGGAGGTGGCCGCTTCCGCTATCCGAGCCCAGATCGCCCAGCTCCAGCTGGCCGCACACGACCAGCTTCTATTCGCCGCCCGACAGGACGTGGACGCCCTCTCCTCACAGATGGTCGGCCTGCAGGCGGCCGAAGGCATCGTCCAGCCCAAGATGACGGTGGACCTCCATGCTCTCCTCGACAAGCTGAGGCAGCCCCTTCAGCACGTGGACCGCCCCACTGCCGTGCCCGCCATCATCCCCAGCTATTCACGCTTCGAAGCAGACAGCCAGAGGGTTCCGCCGCAGCAGCAGTTGCAGCAGCAGTTGGAGCAGCAGTTGCAAGTCCCGATGCTGCAGCAGCAACAGGGGTTGGCGCTGGGAATGGGCCAGGGGCAGGCCAGGTTTCCCGAAAACCAGGGATCCGGGAATGCAGTGGGGGGCAGTTCTAGCGACTACATCGGCTTGCCGAAAATGAATCCCTATTCTCTTTTGGGTTGAAGACCGAACGCCTAAGGAGCTATGTCCGATTAGGTCTGTATTTTTATATTTTGTATGAATTTCTTTGTTGCTAAAAATTAAATATTTTAAAGAATACTGTGTTAGTCTTGAATGTTGGTTTTTTCTTCTATCATTTATCTTTTTATAAAATGTGTTTTCTTTTGCCTAAATTTGAGTGTCTTCTAAACTAAACATTTTGTAGTATTTAATAAATATGTAGAACGCAGTTTATTTTTTATATTTCCTAATTTCCTTATACAATTATTTAAGAAAAAAAGTATATTACCTGGTGTTGCTCAGTGTTTGTATATGTAGGTGAGTGTTAAAATGGATTTAAGAAATATTGAGATCTAGAACTGTACAAGTATTTAAACGATTATCTTATTGGGTATTAAAAAGATAAAAAATAAATGAGCACTTTTGCTGATAAATTTCGAAGTCGAATTAAAATATGCGGCATTAGGGATTAGCTTTAATTAATTAGCCTTAATCGAGTCTAGTCAAGACTTTCGTATCTACAATTTACAATATAAACAAATAATCGCCAAGGCAGCCGCGACAATCAAATTTTCACTAGACCGGAAATGAAATTAAAAAACTTTTGATCTGAATATCCGAAGAATTGAAGGAAGATAAGAAAAAAGTAAGATTTATGCAAAAGGCATTCTTTATTCTTCTGTATAACTCTGGAAATGCAATGCCCAAAATGCAGCTTAGGATTCTCCCGGATACGAAAATATGGATAAGTTAGCGTTCGTTCAGCCACTGGAAAAGAAGACGATCATCTGCAAGTTCATTCAAAATGCTGGCAAAATCGAGTAGATAAGTTAAGGATTAAGGATATAGCTTTGGCTTAAATGCATTCGAGTTGAGTATAGTAGAGTAGAGTAGAGTAGAGAGTAGGTTGAGTTCTTGTGTATACTTTTTGAATGTACCTCCTTACTGCGTCCCCGTAAAATCTAAAAGTTGAAACGTGTGGTTGTGGTTAACGAACTTCATATGGTTCTCAAGGAGTTTGTAAATTGATCTTTATTTTTGATAATTATTAACAAAGTTTGTACTAAAATCAAGAAGCTAAACAGACGTCTAACGACTACGAAAATAGGCCAACCGAAAAGTACTTAACCAAAGGACACCAAGGATAACATATGGGTGACATTACTAAAAATCGTAATCGAACTCAAGAGAACCGAACTCATTTTCCCAGCAAATTAGGAGTTGTGAGAAATTAGGTTATAGGTAGAATTATTATTTTGAATATATATTTCGATCCAGCTTAACGGCTTCACATTTACTAATACAATAGGATTACGATTTAGGAACTTTGAAAACATTAAGATATTCAAGATATACGATTGCGAGTATGATCATGAGTGGGCATCTCCTCCAGCATCGCTCACTTACCCCGGGCGTAATCATCATCTGGATGGGCAGGCCCTTTGCCTGCGACAGGTTGTCCTCATCCCCTTCTCCTTCGACGCCACCCTCGGCTGCTGCTCCCGGAGCGGAACTGCTGCCACTGGCGGTGGCCACAGCGGTAGCCGCACTGGAGGCCGCCACCATGGCCAGGTTGTTGGCCACTCCGCTTCCGGTTCCGGTTCCGGTTCCATTGCTCGGCTTCTGTGGCATCTGTTGCATTTGCAGCATCTGTTGCTGCTGTTGTTGTTGCTGTTGCTGTTGCTGCTGTTGGAGCAGGGCTTGCTGCTCCCTTCGATAGGACTCCATGGCCATCATCGAGGTCTGGCGGGCGTTGGGATTGTCGAAGCTGTACGGCGGCACAGCATCCTGTTCGGAGCTGGAACCGCGACGCTGAATAAAATAGAAGAATCAGTATCCTTCTAGTATATCTTGTACATACAACACAAACTCCAGAATATTTTCATGACATTCGCGGCTTTGGTTTTGTGAGGGTACTTACAACACACGACTTTTGGAGGGAACGTACATTTCAATTTGTTATTTCAATTTATTTCAAATGCAAATTTTCAATATATTTTGTATAATATTTAAAAGATCTAATAGAATTTTTTGTTTAAAATAGAAAAAAACTAATAGAAAAAAACAGTACTATTTTTAGGGAAATCAGGAGGCGTACTCTTAACTGATAGATGGTGGTTAAGAGCTAAGTAGAATTTTTAGGCAAATGCATCTAATTCAGTTTAGTATTTATATGACAAGAATAATAATGATTGAATGTGACTTTTTTATGAGGCAAATTTAAAGGATTAAATTAAAAATTTCAAAGATACTTTTTACTTCAGAAATAGCAAATGCGTATGCCAAAGATGTTAACTATAAATATTACATAAAATAAATATTACGTATGCGACCCAGAGTCTCAGGAATGATAGTTAATATAACGTATACGACATGTTGTCTTAGAAATAAGAAAAAGGGAAAAGAAGAGTAAGACCCAAATACCACCCGGATAGGACTTACGTGATGCAGGTTGGAGTTGCGCAGGTTGGCTACGTGGTCGTAATTCTTGTAGCATCCGGTTCCGGTGGTCGCCGGATTCCGTCCGCTGGTAGACTCGCCCTCGGTGCTGTTCCCGTCCGTTTGCGAAAGATTGTGGCCTGTGGGCGATCGGCGGAGCGCGTGGGTTAAACGGTGCCAATTTTTTAGTGATCGTGTGTGACTCTCGCGCTTTTCTGCTTGGCATTTGTGTGTGTTTTTTGGTGTATCGGATGTGTATCAGGTGTGTGTTGATGGGTGTGTTATTGGGTTACACAATCGGGTTGGATTGTTGGTGGTTTTCGGTTTTTGATTTTTGATATTTTGGGGTTCGCGCAAAAAAGCCATGAATGCATTTTGTCGCCATTTTCGTTTCGCATTTGTTTAGCCGACAGACGTCAGTCAGGTATGATATGTACACAAGGATATATATATATATATATATTTCGTATATATATTTTATTTTTTATATAATGAGTTAGAGCGGATATTGTTCGTATATTTTATTCGGAGCGCAAATGAAGGTGTTTGTTTTTTTCGTTTCAAATAAAAAAGGGGGAAAAACAGAAAGAGAATGAGTTTCATGGAGGCTTCATATTAATTTTATGTTGATTAATATTCAGTTACGACGACGGCGATCACAAGAACGTTGAGGGCTAAGTATTAAGTTTAGTTTAGTGGGAGAACAGTGAGAACAACATTGAAGTACGACGTCGAAAATTTTGGGGTTAACTTGGAACAACATTAAGTCAACAGGTGAGACTAGTGGCTGTTAAAATCTAGGAGAACTTTTAGCTAATTAGTTTAGAGTCATAGAGTTAGTAGACGTAGTAAACTAGTAGTTAGGTTTCTATTAAAATAGTTGGTGTTGGATGGAAACGGAAGAGAGGTACTACTTACTATATCTTTTCAATAAAATTCAATAGGAACGCGGCAAAACAAATGTGCGAAACCTTTTTACATTAATTTCAATTTTAATTTTAGACAAAATTAGACGATTCATGGTAGTTCACGCCATTTATGTTAGGGTGTATCTTTAGTAATTCAAAAACTAAAAATTTGATGAGTGAGAAACGAAAAGTTCTTCAAATATCCTTGACAGTACCTTTCCATTGCGTTCAAGGCTTGACTTGGCCAAGCTTCAAACACCAAATATTGTAAGTAATTAGAATGGGATGGCATAGCTGGTGGGAACTTTACAATGAAATAAATACAGCGCAGTTGGGTTTCGGTTTTATTGCTAATTTCACAGACACACATAGTTGTTTATGGCTTTAACAGTAGTACACAAAAGTATGAGTACAAGACAGTACAGTACAGTACACAGTTATTCATTTGGGTTAGTACGAGTACGAATCACTAGTATGTTTAGTTTATATTTTTATTTTCATACATGGCTTGAGCATAAGGAGAGCGTACACAGTTTCTATAGATTAGTTCATAGGATTAGAGCATGCAGCGCGATAGATTGGATTCAATTTCGTTACGAAATCAATAAAAAACAGTGAGAACAAAAGGGCGAGGGACACACACACAGGTACATATAGGTATAAATATAATATATATATATAAATGTATAGATAGAAGGATATAAAAGTCATAAGGAAAAGAAGTAGAAAATGGAAAATGGAGAACCGAAAAACATTTGGTAAAAGGCACGTAAAGGCTTTTTGGAATGGCAGGGTCCCAGGACCCTCAGTTTTTATTTGATTTTGGTTTTTCATTTTTTTTTCTCATCGAGCGCAATGATAGAAATGTTTGAACTATGCGGGAACTCAGTGCAAATCAAAAGTAATCGATCGTTCCAATATCATATACAAAAAAATGGGAATCAGCTTCGCATAAAAAACATTGTATATTTTGGATAATTTCATTCCATCGAACTGCTCGGCTCGCTTACAAATGTATGTATGTGACTTCGTGGGCTTACAATTTAACAAAATTTCAGCTGTTTTCATTTGTGGCATGTTCTATATATCTTATAGTACACATTATATATGTATGGCTGCAAACTAGGAGCACTTTGCTTTAAATAAGGCAATTTCATTTTGTTTTTCTGCGGCATTGTAGGAACGTTTCGCCATCGATTTCTAAGTATTACATCCGTCTACAAATGGAACGAGTATATTTTGTTTGGCATACCTAATACACGCTATTTGCCGAGGCGCTCTCTAAATTATAATCTAAGCTTACCCTCTCACAGCTACTAAAAACTAATTTCATAAATAAGGCTGTTCCTTTATATAGTTTCTCTTTATTTATGTATTTTGGTTTGGGTTTTCGATTTGATTCTGCTTTTGGGCTTCCATGGAAATCACTTGAAGCGATATCTCGGGCGACCATGGAGGGAATTTTTTTGACTTTGGTTTTTTGACTAATACGCTCAATAAATGCCTCGTCGGAGTTTGCACGGAGGTTAGGCCTAGTTTAACGCTAAGATTTAGACTAAATCGAAAATTGTGCTTACGCGGATTGTATTCAGAGTTCAGCTCTCTCGAATGGCGTGTCGTGTGTTAGCTTTTATTTTGGAAGGGAATTCTGGAAGGGATTCCTGGAAGATTCTTCACACACATGCTGCCGCCCACTCTTCGCAGTTCCGGGAGGGGTACTTGAAAGTTTTGCTTGATACTTGATTATTTAGGGGGTGGGGGTGGACCAAATTATAGCATAAACATAGCAACAAATGGTACAAAAAAGTTACAACAAATAGAGGCGATCAACAAAAAATGTTTAGCCGATCTCCATGAGTTTTTAGAAATATTTCAATTTTTTATTTGTTTTTTAGTTTCATTTTCAAGTGCTGATTGCAGGACTTTAGCAAAACTTTCAAAATACAATGGTAATAGGGGAGAGTATGAAGCATACGCCATGTTGTACGAGGATAACGTGGCGTATGCGCAATTTACGGACAACAAGCAGCAGCGTTCGACTGTGTGTGTGACAGCATGTGTGTGTGACGTGTATGTGTGTGTTTTTGTGTGTTTATGACGCCTAAAAGCGATTACAGTTAATCACAACATTCAACTTTGGATCTATGGGCTCTATGATAACCGAAAAACTGGAAGTACATAACATTTCTTTTGATTGGAAGCTTCAAGCAAGCCTAACTGCTAACCAAATGCTGGAAGTACTTTCGCTTAAGTCTAAGACTCGGTTCATGTGTGTGGGTGTGAAGTGTGTGTGTGTTTGAGAGTGTGTGGGTGAGTTTGTAACAAATTGCATTTGTTTGTTCTAATTTACATATACAGTAACAATCGCATTTCATTCTCTTAGCTAGGTATCGCTTAGTGTAGATTTGTAGGCTTCTGGTTTTCTGGGTTTTGGGTATTTTGGGTCGGGTTGTTGTTGCTGTGGTTGCAGCTCTTCTAGCTATCCTAGCGGCTGTCTTCGTTGTCGCTGGAGCTGTTCTGCTGCTGGGCGTCCCGCTCCTCCAGCAGGCTGCGGTTCAGCTCCTGGATGCGGGCGGAGAGCGCTCGGCGACGGGGCGTGCCGAACGATGGCAGCGGCGGCGCCTCGATCAGTGTGTTTTTCTCGCCTAGGTCGCATCGAAATTGGATTATTTGTGTTTTTTTTTTTTATTCGGGAGCTCGTAATTAGAGAGTGGGGTGTGTTTCAGGTGTATGGTGTGTGTTTTTGGGGGTCGAAAATGTTTGAAAATTCAAAAGATTATGGTGGTGGTTGTGGCAGAAAGTAGAAAAAGAAGAGCAGAGAAAAGAACACGTTGTAGGTTGATATCTTTTTTTTGTATTTCTCGGGCAGTGACCCTTCCCACACAGCTAAAATGATTTCGATTTGGCTAAAATACAACTACATTTGGCTAAGAGAATGAGCATATACAATATGTTTGTGTTCTTTTATATTATTTTTGTTTTTTTTTTGGTAATCAGCACTTGAAAATTTTCTAAAAATATTTATAATATTTATAATATTTGGAATTCTTTTGGTTTTTTTTGTTACATTATTAAACGTAAGTCTAGGTTGAGCATTCAAATTTGCTATGGTTGGTGGCAGATTCAAAACAAGTATCAAGCAATGAGTAATAATTTCGTCATAATTCACACAATTCTGGGCAAATATCCAACTGAAGTCAGCAATTAGGCAAACTCAATCAAACTGAAGCCAAAAATGAAACCGAAGAATGCAACTAATCGCGAGAGCAATTGCCTAAGTCTATGATATATCCCAGTCTATGAGACAGATACTTATATACAGAGTGAGTTTATAAAAGTTGAATAAAGACAAGACTCTCCAGGCAGCTGTGCTTCAGATTGTCAGCGTTTTAGAGACTGTTTCTCCAATAACTATATTAAGGTACTCCTTTCATCTTCATTTTAGACCTATGTCAATGAAATGCACTGTCTTCCAGCACAGCTGCAGCTTGAGGAGCAAAGCCAAAGCCTTGTGAATTCTCTCCCTGCACTACATTTTACAAAAGTTGAGAACTATTAAGAACTAACCAACCAAAAAAATAATACTTTATTACACTATGAGAAAAAAAGAGGGAGAAATAACTCCATAGAGAAAAAGAGAGATAGAGATTGTGTGCGAATTGTACATATGTGTTTGTATTGACGCGTGTGTGGGTGTGTGTGTGTGGGTCTGAGTGTGTGTATCTTTGGTATATTGAAAGCGTTATATATTCAAAGGCTACGGCATTAATAGAATATTTCAGAGTGGCAAGGCTAGAGAGTATATGGGCTAGAGAATACGTATACGCAATGTAGTCACCTGGAGCGCTTTGCACATCGAGGGTCTGCCTGCCTATATTGGGGGTGCTTTGTCTTTTACCCTTCGGATGCACGACATTTGTTTGCTTTCCTAAAATAAAACACAGGCCGGATGGAGGTTGAGAAGAGGGAGGCTACTCGGCTATTCGGGGGCTTAGAGCGGCATTAGAGGGTGTAGGTAGAGATACCGTTGCCTACTTCCAGGCGCGCTGGCAATTTGTATTGTTTTTACAGCAGAGGTGTGTTTGTGGTTGTGGGGTAGGGGTGCTTTGTACAGGTGAAAACCCCACTAATTTCGCGTTTAATGCGCTAAGTACAAAGCATTTGGCTAATTGTCTGAATTGTGTATATTCCGTACTTATTATATTTGCTGTTGTTGTTTGTTTCTGTTGTTGTTTTGGAGGAGGAAGGTGGGTCTAAGAGACTACTAGAACTTAAAAGTAATCCAAAATGGCTTAACTAGTTAACAATTGATCAATCGAACGTAAGTCTAAGCTCGAGATAATCAAAGGTTCAACAATTTCTATCATCTTACGGCTCTACAGTTGCCGGACACGGGATCCGGCTTCTGTGAAATGCTATTTACACGCCTCTTGGCTGGAATTATTCAACCAACTTGAAACAAAGATATAGAAAAACCAATTCCAAATGATAGTGAGAAGAAGCGATAAAGAAAGAAGAGTGCATGCTAAAGTACAAGTCTACAAAGAAATATAGAGGGGTTTCAATAGAAAAGATGGAAGTCTATTTGGAAAATTTGTAAATAAAACAAAAGGTAGGTGAAAAACTCAGTAAAAATGGGTAAAAATACATAGTTATACCAGTTTGGTTTTTGAAAATGTTGTGAAAATAAAAGTGTTGTGTCTCAGAGTAAGGATAGTAAGCATAGCATGAGGCATAGGCAGCGGATCGGGGGATAGGTTTCAGTTTTAGACCCGATCCGTTTAGTTATTTATCGATAGTTTAGTAGATACATAAGCAAGGCAATCAAGACATCTCACTAAGGTGGCCCAGGAAGGCGCTGTAAGTCTTACCTGTGTCGACAATCACATCGATGAGATCCATGGACTTGGCGAAGGCGTCTTTCAGATTGATATGATGGAAGGAGACAATGCTGCCCTCGCGTTTGGCACGATCGAGAGCCTCGCGCCGCTTGAGGGCCTTTTCGCGTCGCATCTGATTCTTATAAAATTCAGCAAAATTGTTAACGATGATGGGAATAGGCAAAGCGATTACCAGAACACCGCATATGCAACACACAGTACCAATAACCTTTCCCAGTGCAGTTGTGGGATAGATGTCCCCGTAGCCAACAGTTGTCATTGTAATACCCGCCCACCAAAATGTTTCCGGTATTGAAACGAATTTTGTATCCTTTTCATCCTTTTCGGCAAAATATGCCAGCGAAGAAAATATGAGAACGCCCATGGCCAGGAACAGCATTAGTAGACCGAGTTCCTTATATGAGTTACGCAGCGTAAAGCCTAGCGACTGCAGGCCCGTTGAGTGACGGGCCAGCTTAAGGATTCGCAGGATGCGCATGATGCGAAAGACCTGCACCACCCGACGCACATCCTGGAACTGGTCCGTTGCATTCTTATTCGTTTCCAATAGAAATAACGAGACAAAGTATGGGAGTATTGCCAATAGATCGATTATGTTAAGGCCGCCCTTAAAGAACTTCCACTTGTCCGGCGAGGCGCTAAACCTAAGTATGTACTCTAGAGTGAACCACGTGATACACACGGCCTCAACCATTGCCAATTGCGGATTATCCTGTGGTGTACCGTTGTCAATGTGTTGTAGTTGTGGTAGGGTGTTCAACGTCAGGGCTATGGTAGACAGGACTATGAATAGTATGGATATCACTGCGATAACCTGCGAACGGTAAAGAACAATCGAGACTTTGTCGAGACCATGATTCAAGCAACGATTCAAATTTCAATTCAAAACTTTCAATCATATCACAACGATAATAGATACTTTGATATTTTGATACTTGATATTTGGTTTTTGATATTTCATATTTGATATTTGGTATTTGATATTTGATATTTGGTAGGTACATAACACGATACGTTCAATAAATATTACGATTAACTCTGTCCTTTTATACATAGCTATTACATTAATTCCAAAAACAAACGAACAATAAAAAAAAACACGAATTACACGGTTACAACAATTAGCAAAGATCGGCGAGTTATCCTTATTAGAGTTCACTTTGATTCTGTTTGATTATTTTGTTTTCTTGGCTAAGGCAGACATTCAGTTAGCTTTTTTGGGTCATTGTTCGGGTCTGGTTAGTTGGCTTTCGAAATTCGAATCCTACAATTCGTTTCTTTCGGGGGTTTCGAGGGGGTCGGTTTGGTTGGCTTCCCTGATCGGTTTCTTGTACTTTTCAAAGGCTGCTGTACTATATGTGAAGTATATATATATTATTTGTCGTGAATCCTTCTTCATCATCATCATCATCATCAGCATCGAAACAAACGAAAAAGTGTGAAATCAAAGGTTGGCAACAAACTAAAACACACAAACGAAAATATGGGTTGGGTTTCCTTTAGAATATATATTTGATTTTTAACCTTGGTCTCGAAGCTCAGTGGGTCTCTAGTCTAGATCAACTCTTTTTCTGGGTGGTTGGTTTGTGAGTGTGGATCGGTGGTGGGGTGGTTGAAAGTTGAGTGGTTATAGTTTTGTGGTTAGTGGTTCGTGGCTTGTGGCTTGTGGTTTGTGGTTCGTGGTGTGAGGTTTAGTGGTTCAGTGGTTTAGTGGATTAGTGTATGAGTTTTCTTGTGGGGGACTGATCACATGACGCAACACAAGGACATAACACACCTACATACATGTATCTATACGTGTGTGTGTCTAATTGGATCTATATTATGGTATGAGGGTGAACCAGGGGGGGCACTCCTTCGTCAAATAAGAGACGCTACCCATGGGGACTGCAGTCGACTTTTATTATTCATCATTTTTCTATAAAACTACCGATTTTGATACCGATATCCTGATATTCTGTGGGTTGTTTTTCGCTCATCCGCTGTTAGTGTATTTTGTTTAAATATATATATTTTCATTGAGTTGTTTTCTCTTGGAAAATGAGGAGGAGTAACTAAGTAACTGAGGTGGTTCAATCAAATCAAATCGGTTTACATATATATGGTTACTGATGAAGGGCAATTACATTATCTAGCAAAGAAGAAAGAAAATTTTAAGTAAAATTCAAGTTCTAAGTCAAATCCAAATGCATAAACTTTCGTACCAAACGAGCTAGGAATTACAATTATGGGAAAAACGAAACGATAATGAATAAGAAATCACGGAATCAGGCCATCAAATAATTGCATCTGTCACGCTATTCGCATATAGATCCGCATCATCATCCTCTGGCCTGATAAATTGATTCCTTTGTTTTGAATAGACAAACACACAAAACGGTTTTAATTGCTTGACTCTAAATAATTGAGGTAATTTACCAAAAACTGCCAATTGCAGAACGAGGATGAAATTTTTGGGGACCTGTCAAATATGCAAATTTCAATTGCAATTTCAATGCCAGTTGGGAGGAAAGTGGGGGAGTCCCCTTCAAATGCAAGGGTTAGCCGCAGTCGTCTGATTGCCACATTAGGTCACAAATTGTTCTGTATCTGTATCTGAATCGGAATCTGAGTCCGTATCTGTAGCTGTATCTGAGGGTAGGGTGTGTGTGGCCTTTGTGGGTGTATGGTGTTGGGTGTTGGGTGTTGGGGTGTTGGGTGTGTAGAGTGTGGTGGCTGAAATGTTAAGGTGTCTGTGTGACTGACATTCGACTTGGCTGAGCTGATACAGGGGGGATGCGAGAGACAGACTGGGTTATCTTCAACATGCCACGCCCCCAATCGAATATACATGGCATGTATAGTATATATATATTATATATGGTGTGTATGTCCAGATCTACCATAGTAGGCCACTGTACGCAACCACGCAGTTCTGGTTTCGGATACGGATGTGGAACTGGATATGGATATGGACATGGATCTGGATCTGGATCTGGAGGAGGTAGATTTGGGGAAGAGGTGTATCAGGACTTTCAGTTAACAGGGGCGGCTGAATTTCTTATTGGGGCTTCGAAGGTAGATGAGCTGGCTTATGGCATTCTACGTATATAGATACAAAAGTTAAAGATACAGATATGCAGTTTATTAGACAAAAGATACATAGTCAAGTAGGAGTCATTACGTAAGGATAAACGAAACGCACTAAAGGATACACAAACTCACAAAACGAAACCGAAATACTTTAAAAAACTAAAGATACTAAGGAAAATTATCTGGATGGTGCTTTTCTTAGCTAGATTGTAATACGATGAGATACGAGAGAATAAGTCATAAATTCAAAGTACAGATACGAAGATAGAAAGATACAAGTGCGAGGGGGCACGCGGGCTTAGGTCGGAGTAAGAGAGACAGAAATAGAGAGAGAGTGAAAGAGAGGGTAAATGTTCTTGCACTAACTAGTTTACAGATTGCAATTGAAGTGGTCTTTTCCTTTGGTGGTCTTGGACTGTCAAACTTCGGGAAAGTTAATTAAATTTCCATAGAAATTTTCGGAATTCGGTTATGGGGGGATTTTGGATTCGGGGGGGCGGTGGATAGAGCGGGGTAACAACAATCTACTTGAGATGAAGATGAAACTTTACTTTAAAAACTAATTCTTACTTTCGATTTCTCGCTTTTTTTGCCTTTGTTGAACAGAATGCATTGGAGGGATGTTTCGTAAACAAAAAAGGATTGTGTGTGCGAGTTATTCACTTTGGCATACTTGCTTTTGGATTTTGGAACTGCTAGCTACCATTGCTGCTCAGTCATGAAGGTGGTTTTCGGGGCGGGGGGTGGTTGCTTTGGGGCTTTTTGGGGGGAGACTGGGATCGGGTGGTTCGCTGGGTTGAAAGTAAAACATGATTTCGCAATACTCCAGCTGGCTTACTTTACTTCATACTTCATACTGACTGTCTGGTTCGGTAGAACGGAACTCAAAAGTTAACTGAAAAATGCACAAAACTCACAACAGCTACAAAGTTCAAAGCGTCGCAGCAACAATTGGCCAAAAAAGCTGTTTCCGGTGACTGAGCCTACAAAAATCAAAATCTATAACCATAAAGCTGCCGACAACAGAGCCACAAAATAATAACAATAAGCTTAACATCGGTGGCCCGAAATTCTAGATACCCTTGCAATGTTATGGGGCTTCCTGATTTCAAAAATGTTTTTCGAAAACGGATAAACGGACCAAGGATACCCTGTCTGTTTTTGCAAGTGCATCGATTTGGAGAACAAATTTAAATTAACTTCCCTGAACCTGGCTGAAATCCACTTGAATTACAAGTTATGAAAAGTCGATGGATAACAGGACAAGATCCGAGGGCAAGGATAAGCATCGTGGATATAAAGAGAGAAAAGAAAGGGCAGAGGTGAGGTCGGGGGTTCTGTGACGGGAGGTCGGAGGTGGGGCAAAATAAAAAGACAGGGTCACAAAACAGTCAAAAAACAATCCATGCGACAAGAAAATCGGGGCTAAAAAATGTCCTTATAGAGTTAAAGATATATACGATAATAAATATATAGGTACAAAATTTACAAATGCCACTCAAGTCGCAATCACTGTACATATTTAAACTAAATCTAGATCAAAATACGGGATGGATACGAAACGGAAAAGTTACAAGACAAAAAGTGCAAGACTGGAAATTGATTTTGCTCAGTGTAGGGTGTAACGGTGTAACAGTGTGTTTGTGTATGTGTTTTGGTGTTGGTGTTGGTTTTTTGGGTCAATTTGCACTGGAGAACTCGAGGTTCCTGCTAAAATATTTGATCAGGTTTGCATTTGCTTCTGGTGGAGTGTTTTATTTTACGGTTTGTTCGTTTTGTGGTTTTGGTTTTCGGTTTCAGTGGCTTGGTCAGGGGTCGGAGGGGGTGGGTGGAGTTGAGTGGGTGGTTTGTTGGGTGCATGAGTTGGTTCGCATACTTTGTTCGACTCACTAAAAAACAAACAAAATTCGATACAAACGGCTATAGAATTCTGTACGAATCGGCTACGAAATTCTATGCTAGTGGCATTCAAATGCAGCAAATTTGGTGGGTTAATATTTCAAGTTGGAGATTTGTTCGATCGATACTTGGATGTATAGTATACATATATACTTTTTGGGTACGGGTCTTGAATACCAAACTCATGAAACTAAAGCTATACGGCTTGATAAAATCGAAAATCAAAAGGATATGATGAGTTTTGTTCACATTTCTCCTGTTCTGATCACGTTAGTTGGGTTAGGATGGAGTAGATTAATCTGATTTATATGCTGATCTGTAGAGAGGGGGATCAATAGACTAGCGTTGACGTTTTTCTTCAAGTGTATTGTGTGTGTGTTTGTGTGTGTCGGTGTAAGAGATAATCAATTCACCAATAGTTTACGACAATTAAGAGTCAAAGGAGGTTAAAGTACAATAAGAACAATAAGAGAGATAGAGTTAAATAAGAGTCTTCCATATGCAATACACACAAGATTACACAACATCATGACATCAAATATCGAAAAGAATAAGGAGGTTTATATACGACATATAGAATTATGTACATATGTCATCGCCAATCGAACGATAAAAAAAAACAAAAAAAAAAGAAGGAAACTGAAGAGCAAAGACAACTAAACAACATTTTGGATTTTTCAAATTCCATTTCTGTTATTGTTGTTTTTGTTTTTGTGGTGTAAAACAAACAAAATATGTAAACTTTTGGTAGAGTATTTTGGTATTCGGGTAGTAGAGTAGCGTAGAGTAGTTCTTGTTTGTTTGTCTTGTGAGCGCGCTTGGTTTCTTGCTTTCAACGAGGCGAAGGTTTCAACTGAGTTTTCTGAGAGTCGGATCGGAGGTTGTTGACTATATTCAGACTAGATTGGTTCTCATATTTATCATTTCGTTGAAAAAAGGATGTGTTTAGGCGTGGTATTAAAAAGAACATAAAAAATACAGAACTCAAAAATCTGGGTTAGATCCTTCTTTCTCTAATATCTGACTATCTGAAGTCGATTGAGTTAGTAATATTTGGAAAAAAAAAAAAAACAAAAATGAAAATACGATAAAAAGTACAACTGGCAAAGAGCTCTGGAAATTTTTCATTACCTTTAAAATTGAACTAAAAAGTAAATCAAAAATGTAAGTCTGTAATTAACTCAAACTCATAGTTGGATAGGGAGTGATTTCTGTCTCGAGAAATGCTTCCACTAACTTCTTTTTTAATAAAAGAAAACCAAAGAGAAAATAAAAAGTTACAACCCTAAGCGAGTTGGAAAATAAAAAGTACATAAATCAACTGAAAATCAAACTGAAAATCGAATGAAAAATTATAGGAGATGCCCCCAAATATGTTGTAATTATTTCCATTCTCCCACCATACAGTTATTTGTATGGTGAAGCCAAAGCTAATGCCAGAAATCGGTTCCGATATCGGCTGTATAATACAAGCTAAGTCAGACTGACTTCGCGGGTGTGTGGGTGTGAGTGTGATCGATGGGTTTATTTATAGATGAGAAAGCTAAAGCTTTAGACCTTGTCGGAATAGGCTGAATAGCCTGAAGGCTTCCGGTCTGGTTGGATGGATTCCTATGTAGACTCCCCACCTAGCACCTAGCACTCGGAAAATGGAAATGTATTACAACACGACTTTGGCCGCTTCTCCCCAGAGTCCTTTTTCGTAACAATATTTTCGAGGATTTCTACAGCACACCTGCCGCCTGGTCATATCGCTTATTGCCCATTCCCAAACATGGTTACAGTGGGGTTTTTGGGTTTTTTGGGTTTCGGGGAGAACATTAGAGATAAACAGAGAGATTACTTCACCATCATCATCAACAATTAAGAGATATACATTATTAATTATATTAATTGTAATTGTAAGAGTAGATATAGTAAGTTTATATATATTGTAGAATGTTTGTATCAAACAGGGCTTGTCAATTTCGCAAATACTGTGTGTGATGTAAAAAGACTGGATTAGAGAAACGATTAGTAAACAATTTTGCAGGTTTCGGTTGCCCGATCAGTTCTGACTTGATCTTTTGTGGCAACTACATATGTATGTATCGGGGAACTCTCTGGGTGTCGTCGCGTGATTTCACTTATTTTTCGTTCAAAATACACTAAGAAACGTGATATCGAAACTAAAACATAAAATGCATCTTAGCCTAGGATCAGAAGAGTGGGGGGTTCGGGGGTGGTTGAAGTGGAAGTGGTTAGGCGATAGCGAAATTATGGGGTGAAAATAACGAAACTCAAACGAAAAGGTGCCGAAAAACTCTTTACTTCAGTTTGTCGTCGTGTTTGTTACTCTGCGGACTTGCTCAGGTTTCCGTTCAGGGACTTCCGGTTCCGGTCGGGGAAAGAAGAAGACTGTCCTGTGCGTCCAGTTCCGATCGGTACGATACATGGCACACAAGCGTGAAGCGTTTTATTTGAAATGGCTTATTCACATGGGCTCGGCGATATTTACAGACACTGAGACAGATCTGCCTCTGCGCGCTAAGCAGCGGATTATATAGTGGATATATCACATCATATATTATTGTATATGCAGGTATGTAGTATGTTGAACAGTTAACTGGCAGACATTCGTATCGAATAGTAGCGAGTAACCAGTAACGAGTAGCGAGCAACGAGTAACGGGTAAAGATCAGAGTGCAAGCATAGATTTGAGTCGCAAAAGCAAGTGATGTAAGTTTGGCGGTTTTGTACAGCTTTGAGTGGGATTTTAGTAAACGTTAGTAAGATAGAAATATAGATATAGATTGGTAGGTAGATTGCCGTTATTCTTATACTATACTCTGATCTGCTCGACGGCCATATGTTCATATATTACACAGTGAGAAACTTGGCGATAGTGTACAAATAATAGTGTCTTTGCACAGAACCAAAGTTCGACTACAAAAGAGTAACTCAAGAGGTAGACAGAAATTATAGTTATAGAATTGAAATTGGATAGGAGGATGAATGTTTTGGAATTGTCTGGGTTTCTGGGTTGTTCATAAAACTAAATATTGTTTTCTTACGCTTGACATTGACACGGTTCACAGTTTAACGGTTAGAAACACAATACGAACACATCTATAATAATCTTTTTTGGGAATTCGGATTTTTCGGGGGATTTTTCGGGAGAGCACAGAGAAAAAAGTTTATAAGAAAAATATTTAACATTTTTCAGCAATGGTTATAAAAATATTAAAATGTTTTGAAATTGATTCACTTTATCAGGAATTAAATATATTGCTTTTATTCTCTGTGCTTTAGGAATAAGGAGTTCCGGGTTGAGGAATCAAGGACTCTATCTGGTACCTTAGTGTCAGTGCAACCGACTGGACTTACCCGGGCGGCGAAGCTCGTGTTGGGCTTCTCGAGGAGTTCCCACAGATACTTCTGGTACTCGGCGCATTTACCTTCGCCGAACTCCTCCTCGTCCCGCTGCCGCAAGGACTCGGCCTCCTTGCGCATCTCCTCGTGAACGTTCTCCTTGCGCTGGTGGTATTTGTGCTGGCAACAGGACTCCAGGTACAGTTCGTCGACGCCCCAGTACTCCAGATCATCACTAAACGCCAGCACGCACATCTCGTCCACGATGTGCAGCTTGCCGGTGCGGTAGAAGTTCAGGATCGAGCTGAAGCTTTTCGGGTGGCGGTCGAAGAAGTACTCGTTGTCCGTCAGCGAGTAGTCGTCGCACAGCTCCACGATGGCCTCGTGGGTGGTGCACTCCCTCAGCCGCCCGAGCCGCGTGTGGGGCAGCCGCTCCAAGGTCCGCCAGAGGACCTCGTGCCTCACGCCGCCCACGTTGATGCTGACGCGGCTGTTCAGCTGCTTCGACTGGGCTATCATGAACGGCTCGGGCGGCGGTATGGAGGACATGGATCTGGAATGTGTCCGCTGCAGGGCGCCGGTGGTGTTGCTCTGCTGTGTGATGCCGCCGATAATCGACTGGGTGCTAGCACCACCGACGCCCCCTCCCCCACCGCCACCGCCGCTGCTGCTACCACCTCCGCCTCCACCGCTGGGCTGAGTCTGCTGGGAAGTTGTGGGATTCGGATTCGAGTGCGTTGGTGATGCGACTGGGAATGGAGCGTAGCGAACTTCTTTGCCCGACTGTGGAGGTCCTGTGGGGAAGGGCAGCAAAAATATATGATTAAGAAATGATTCAGACATCTTGTGAAATATGCATACCTCCTGATCCTCCTCCTCCTCCGCCGCCTGATCCGGATCCGCCTGAACCGCCAACAGATCCAACAGAAATGCCTTGAGCACCTGCTCCCATGACTCCCTCGGCGGATGCGCCAGCAAGGTGGCCGCCATCAGGATAATCCATGTGGCGAGCGGCACCAGCAGGTCCAAGGTGATAACCAGCGCCGCCACCTGCTGCGACAGATCCGATCCCGAGCCCACCATATGCACCAGCTCCACCGGCTCCCATCGCTCTCTCCCAATCGACATTACCGCTTGTATCGTAGTAGGGCTGATTATCGCCGAGGTCGGCAGGTGTTGCAGCCTGCAGTCCCCTTGCAATTGCAATTGCCTCGTGATGTTGCTGATAGAGGAGATCTTGTTGCTGTTGCTGCTTGTGTTGCTGCTGCTGCTGCTGCTGTTGCTGTTGCTGCTTTGAAAGTTGCTGTTGTTGCTGAGTCGATTGTTGCTGTTGCTGCTGCTGTTGTTGGCCAGCAGCCTGTCCACCATGCAATTGCCCGACCATTTGTAATACTCCATTATTGGTTTGAAGCGGTGTTGATTCACCCGTTGCCCAGCGTACCGCCTCACGGTCCCTGTCGCGTTCGCCGACCATAAGTCTGCTGTATAATAGAAGTAGTTTTTAAATGATATTTATTGGCTAGTAGAGATAGTTCGATATAGTATAACATTCTTATCGATCCTATGCATTTAATGGCTTTCCACTCACCGCTACATCGCGTCAATTGTCGTCATTACAGCCTCCTTTGGTGTGTGTGCTGCTCCGTAGTTTAGCTGTGCTTTGATTCTGCTCCTTTTTCTGCCTTGATTTGCTGCCCGGGCAATTGATTTTGATTATCCGGCCCAGGGAGGAGTGTCTGCGGCTTTATAAATCGCTCAGTTGCGGTCTGGCAGGATGCTGCTGCTGGCTGCTGACTCCCTGCCGCTCTCCCTTCCGCTCATTTTTGGCTGTGTGGCTATATAGCTTTTGGTTTCTGTGTCCTCTGTCCTATGTCCTGTCGGCTGTGTCCTCCGCGGCTTGGCTCGTTGCTATGTCTATGATCACAGATGTGTTCTGGCCTTTTTGTTTCTTTTGTTTGTGGTTTTTGCGGCTCAGGTTCAGGTTGAGGCTCAGGCTCAGGCTCAGGCGTGGTTTGGCAGCATTTTGTGGGGCAATATAGCTGCAATGAAACCGGGAAAACGGAAAACGGCAATCAGCGTTGGTCGTTTATTGGAAAGCAATTATGGCTAACGGCATATCAATGGTTGATAAGCCACACAAATACCGCGCACCTTAATTATGCATGCCGTGTAATCGTTCATACAGCAGTACAGTGGATCGGGACCGACTTAAAAGTTATTACATGAAATAAAAAAAATATTTAAATATTTAATAAACCTCAACAATAAGTGAAGACTGAGAGAATTTCCCACGTAGCTGTGGCTATAAGAGAAATATATATTTATACCATACGAAGCAGCCACGGCCACTGTACCCAACGGTTCTGTAAATCAATAGTTGCGGACAGCTGATAAGATATGGAAAGACACTTTCCACCCCACTCACTTTTTATAGCACACTTTTTGGGGCCCTCAGCTGATTGGCAATTATCGTCTAATTGCAGAGCTTCACTGACTACTGGCCTGGTATGCAAATGAGGTCGGCCCGTTCTCCCTTATTTATTAGCTTTAATTTACAAATTCCGAAGGCTGAGCACCAAGCTCAGCCTTTGCATTTAAATGCCGCCAAAGCAAGCGCATTTTTTTGTGCTCCGCCAATGCGTCTATGGTCTATTTTTGGGGTCAGTTCACAAATGCCGTTTGCCGCTGCCATTTGGCCTTTGCCTAGATTGCAGCTTTGTGATTCACTTTCTGCCGCATTGCAATCAAATTTGAATTTTTACGCCCCACCGGAAATGGCGAGTAATATGCCGGGCCATTTTTCTAATGGATTGCAATGCGTAGGGGCCTCGAAAATGGTTAACCTCTGGATCGACTTGGCAGTCAAATGTCTTCATTTCATATTCAGTTGCCATTCTTAATCGGATTCGAAACCTTTCATTTTCAAAAACTCACATTCGCATGCAGATTTGTGCGCCACTTGTCACTCTCGCTGCCCTTTCACCTCACATGCAAGGGGTCGCATAAGGACTTATGGCTGCCACTAAAATTATATAGTTTTGTTGCATTTTAGTCGGACTAAATTGTTGTTTATTGGCCACCATGGCGAGTGGCAACTTGGCGTTATATAATTGCAATCGCATTTTTGACGACATTTCTGGCGAATTTTGGTTTTCGATCAATTTTTGAATGATTAGGGCATGCCAAGCTATGGCTATAAATTAAATAATTATACAACTGAAAACTTAAAAGGCTTCTCTTAAGTTTATATACACCATAGTCTTAGCAATCAAGTCTTTATTCTCTCTAATTAAATTAATGCTAGACCATGGGTACCCAACTAGTTGAAACTGAACTGAAACTATCCTCCAGACGAAAGCTTTTATTCGCGGTGCTTGAATTTTCCATTTATTTTAATCGCGTGCAGGCAAAGCGAGCAAAGTTTTTCTACACATTTTTTTCGTATTTTTCAGTTGCAATTATTTCTGGCGCAAAATGAAACTAAACTGCATGCAAAGTCTCAGCTCCTGGTTTTGTAATTTTTGTTGTGGCATGCAACATGTTAGCCCGCAGCCCGACAATTAATTTTTTGTGTGCCAATGTGTGTGTGAGGCTATAGCCACTTATGGTATATGTATATGTATGTGTATGTGAGAAGTGGCCAACTTCACCTTGGAACCTGTTGAATATCCTTGAGGCGACCACAACGCCATGCCAGAATGCAATTAATTTCCCATTTTAATGAGGTGAGACCTTTTCGTTGTTCGGGCAAAACTTGGCCAAAAGAAAGACAAGGACGTAAAGACCGTTTCTGGCCTTGTCATAAAAACACTGTCAGATAATGGTTGCTAAAATTTATGACACGCCCACACCCACATCCACTCACGCCCTTAGCTGAGACTGCATTTAGTGAAGCTCATAAATCTGCAAACATAATTTGCCAACACGTATGCCGAACATTACAAAATGGCAACTTAATTGCCCTCAAATTGTTTGACATTGTCCGTCGTCGGACAGCCTTGACTTGGCCCAGACATCCCTCCCTTCCCGTTCCCAGCCATCAGGATACTCGGGTTACTTTGTCCGCCAAAAACAATGGCTCTAAAGTTTCTGGCCCAATTTGATGACAAAGCTAAAAGCCGGGACAGCCTCATGTGTGATTAATGGTTTCTTTGCTTTGCTGACGCTAATTGAAAAATGCTGGGCCAACATCAGAGAAAATAATTAGCCGAGGAGAAAATTACGAGGACTCGGGCAGTGATTGAAAATATTTAGAGTCTTTATCAAGGTAATCAATCACGAGAGACAGAAGATATCAAAATAAAACATTATTTAACTTAAAAGGTATAACTGATATACTAAATAACGTGGTGTACTAACTAAAGAAAAAACAGGACTTTACTCCTTAAATGTATACTTATATGCATCCTTATATCCTCATTCCAAATATGGTATAAAAAAGTGCCCCTGCCAGCAAGATACATTGCATCAAATGCCAAAAATCCACTTAAGTGCTAAAAGCAGGGCGCCCCTAGCTTTTCCATTTGCATATTGCAGGGCGGAATGTTTCCTGTTTCGTCCTTAAGGGGGTTAGAGAGGAGAGGGGGTGAGGGCAAGAAAAATAGTCAGGACTAAAACTAAAACTAAAGCCAAAGTTTACCAAAAGCGTGTCAATGTTGCAACTAAGCCCGTAGCTCTTGTTATGCCAATTGTTGTAACAGCCGTTGTTGCAATTGCGATTGCAACAGCAATAGTAGTTGCAGCTGCAATAGCGAGGGGCAAACATTTATTGCCGACTCTCGAGCGTCGCCATTGTCTAAATTTATGGCTGCCATTTTGTTTTGTTTGGTGCAAGCATTTTGCAAGTCAAGTGCATTTATTTTTAAATGGTCTACGAGGGCTAGAGGCGCGAAGGGCGCCTTTCTACATTTCAGAGTGCGTCAGCGGCAACCTCAACACTTTGGGGCATGCGAGAGTGTCTGTGAATCAGTGTGAGGGGCTTCCTTTTCGCTGGCGGGTCCTTCCCAATTCGACGCCATTCACTTCCGGCCACAACCACAACATCCACCAGCAGCTGACCCCTAAAGGCACTGAGAGAAATTTGGGTTCTATTTAAAGGAAGTTTTAAGAACTTTGTAGAGACTTGAATTTCTCTATTTATACATTTTTATATATTTATTAAAATAATATTTTTATATTTAACACTTTTTCTTCAAGTGTCCTGCTCTAATTTAGTTTGGCAAGAAAGTTAGAGAAACAGTCACGTCCCGACCACACTTTCCATTTTCTTTTTTTAAGTTTAAGCGAGTTACTCTAATTGTGTTCGCTGCTTTCTCTGGCTTTCTCCTATTTTTTGGGGGGCTTTCATTTTGCGTGCCACAGCGACTTATTGGCCATTGGCATGCAAGCTGTTTCTTCCTCTTGACCAACTTGACTTGGCCTTGGCTAACACACTCCGCGTGTGTGTGTGTGTATGTGGGTGGATGGGTGCTTGTTTCCACTTTCTCTCAATTGTTGCACTTCGTGTATTAACTTAATTGTTTTTATTGGGTATTACGCGACTTTTACGGCCCCGAGGTCCTGCAACCTGACATGGCGTCATCTGGAGAGTCCTGGCCCAGGATGGGGATCTGCGAGAGCCAAAATCGATGGCATCAGGGTGTGCCCGGTGCCTGGCACTTGGCAGTGTCATTAACCCGCCGTCAGAACAAACGGTTGTCTGCTATAAGCCATGGTTAATATCCAGTCAGTCCGTTATCCTGGCAGCCGTAGTCTGTGTTTTTACAACCCTGTTGCTGCTGTCGGCCATGTCAACTGCGCAGTTTGATGAATCGCATAAAATATTCATAATCAACTTTAGGCCATTGCCCGTTAACGGTTTACCTGCCGGCCAATATACCATGTTTCTCATATGTGGGGCTATGAGGCCCTCGACGCCTATTGATTTTCGATTATGGGCAGTGCAGCCGCCATTTCATAAGTACACTAGTAAAAAATAGGTCTGCTTTAATTAGCAACAATTGATTTTGATGGATTACCTCAATACACTTGACCCCTGTCTGATTATGTTGAGACTTGACTGTTTGCAGAAGTAATTACAGAACTCTACTGTAAGGTCTGATTTATTTTTTTGACTATGTGCCTTTCGGCCAACCTGTTAGACCTTCGTGTTTGGACTAATAAGTCATAGACAAAGGCACTAAATAATGTATGGGTTTACCAATTCAAATCGAGTAATGATAATGCCAACTAAGCCCCTCAATTACTTTGAAAGGGTATCGGGAACTTCGATTTCCTACACCCCCGAAGAGTCGGAAAAGTCTGCGCTGCAGAACATTTATCAAGTCGCTGGCCTTAAACAGCTCATGAATGTTTCAAATGTCCAATGTCCTCTGATAATGATAAATGTTCGATGGACGTTTTAAGTTCATTGCTGGCCAAGTTCTTTAGTGTGGACCTTATTTTTAGCACGATTTATTGTTGCTCTTGGCGATCTCCAACGCCTCCGTAATCCGTAATCCGTAGTCCGTAGTCCGGAGGTGTGCAAGAAAAATAAATAATGACTAGCAAATCGCTTAAAATTCCACATCGCCGCACGCAGTGAGTTCTCCGTCCAAAGATTAATTGGGCATCCGAAAATAGTTTGCCGGAACCCGCTGAGACTGAGATTGAGTTCCTGGCGGCGGTAGGCGTTTCATTCCAAAAATGAAAACAACAATTCCGGCCCAGATTCGCGTGCCTTTTCGCAATTAAAGCCAAAGCCAAAGGCAAATGTTTGGGCAGAGCACGTGTTTGGCTTTTGACCCCAAAAAGCACACCACCTCTGGGGGCCACCTTCAAATGGAACTTGGGATTTGTTTAATAAGCGGTTCCTTTAATTGCGATTTAAATGATTTGGCATTGGGAAGGGATAGGTGTAATATTCAAATATCTTCCGACTTCGAACCACTGTACATTCGTTACACTAAATATTTGAGTTTAATCTGTTATTTTTACGTTCATTTCCCTGGCGAGCAACAAATTTTCCTCTGCACTTTGCTGTTCGACAAATGACGCCATTAATATATTTTTGTTTTGGATCTTTTGTTTCTTTTCCATCGATTTGGCTCGAGAGGCTTTGTTTTGTTTTTTTTTTTCGCCGGCAATTCCGGCTATTTTGGCCATTCTGGCATGCAGTTCGATGCAGATTTTCGGTGTGTTGGAATGCGGCAGAAAGTAAATCTTTGAACTCATAAAAATCGATGAGCGCACGCAGCCCATTTGTTTATCCGTCAGATGCACAGATATCGAGATACTGAAAATCTGAGGAAGACGACGACGCCTTCGATTTGGCTTCAGTGACGTCATCGAGCGTTGATCGCCGGTGTTTACAAAATATTAGTGTATAATTAATAGGAGGTCGGTGATGGGAACGGAAACTTGGCGAGCTTTCTTTTTGAATTTTCTGGCACTTTTGACTTTGCCACTCAATTCCGAATATGAAATACTTGGCCCTTGGCATTTGGCCAAGGAAATTGCCTTCGGGTCTGAGGCTCTGGGGGTCTCTTCGCTCTCTTCCTGCCACATCCTGGCACTTAGAGGACTCCGCTTCTTGTTGCTATTGTCGCCGCAATTATGCCGGGGGAAAATATTGCTCAAGCTGCGGGGCACTGATCTGGAAAAACCAGAACACGCAACACACTCGTGGAGAAAGAAAAAGCTCCGAAGAAGCTGCAGGGGAATGTGGTACATAAAGCAAGTACCATTTGTATATAATGCCAAGGACACTGGAGCAGGACGTGGGTCAGAGCTGGCTCCCTTTATTCACAACAAAAAATATTTATTCACAAAAATGAATTGTACCTTTGTCAGATTAGTTTTCGGGCTCATGGATTCTTCATGGGGCTTAATGCACAAACGCAACAGGAAATTGAAAAACCAGAAAACGGAAGAGATGGAAGAACTGGAAGAGATTGCTTAAAACACACATCACGTATACGCAGTGTATACAAGGACAGCAGCGCCATACGTGCGCAAGTGGCGCGAAAGTGTTGCGCATATTTGGGTTCTTTAATTTCGTGCAGCGTCCTTGAGACAACTGAATTGAAATTCATAACAATAAAATAATAACAGGCCCGAAACACTGAAGGCTGAGGTCAGTTCCCAGAGTTCATCATGACGATACCCACCTTCGGCATTCGTTCATTTGCATATTTATTCGCTCTCAGATTTGAATATATTGTATATCCGCCCTGGCTCTTTCATCTGGCCATTTGCTCGTCCATTCATTCGTAAAAACGTCAAAGTGTTGAAATACGAAATACGAAATAAGGATTTATGGATGGATTTTTTATGAAAACTGCAAATGAGATGAAATGGCCTGGTATTGCTAATAAATTTTGGGCGATTGTTTATTGAATTACAGCCAATAAACGGGAATCCTAGTTTTCTTTCCAATCAGGCATTCCACCTCTTGTGTTTGCATTAGTCACAGTCGAGAGGACAATCAACTAGCAGGGATATCCTCTGGGGCCAGATATCTGCCATGGATATACTTCCAGTTCTATATGGTAATTATCCACATTTCATCGGAGGCAGCGAAGCGTTGAACCGTGACATGCCAGCATATTTGCGGGTCAAAGCCAAACAATGCGGGATCTGCATTTGGCAGGGTTATGGCCTGCGTCCTGGATCCGAGTCCTGCCTGGCTGCCTGTCTGGCTGGATGGCTGGATGGCTTATTTGCATGCAAATCAGCCGAGAAGGAAATGTTTGGATTTGTCTTTGCTTAATACGAAATTAAAATTAAATCCATTTGGCAGCAGAATGAATTTCAAATGGGATTAGTGAAGATTTTGTCATCCACCTTGGACAACCCACTTTGTGTGCTACCGAGTGTCCTGGCAGGAATGTGGAAATTACATTCACAAAAATGGGAAAATAAATTCATAGGAGGGGCACTCTTCATAGCAAGAGAGAGGCCCCAGCTGAAGCGCAATAAAAGCAAGTAAATGTAATAATAATTCCAATGTCTCAGTTGCCGCTACGCATGTTACCCTTTCACCCCGGCACTCCTCCTCCCCGCCACTGCCACTGACACTGCCACATTCCGCCCCCTGTGTTAACACCCCACCGCCACCCGCCTTGCAACCTTTTCGGTTGCTTTGGCTACTTTTTCAACTGTTTACAGAGTGTTGTTTTTATTTTTGTTATTCCAGCAAAATATAAAGCCGACGACTCCAATAACTCTCCTCGTCCTGTGGCTCTCCTGTGCTGACTGCGCAGGTCCTTTCCAGGCAGCTCCAACGGAAGCAGATTGAATGGAGATTCAGTCGCTTAGATCCTTTAACTCGCCCGTGAATTAATGTTTTGGCATTTTATTTAAACTATTTGCGTAGGTTTATTAAACAATAGTTCCAAAAATAAAATGTATTATTTAATCTTGTTAAAAATATTTTAATTTCTGCTGAAAAGGACAACCTTTGGCCTTCCTGCCGCCCACCTCCCACTTCATTCAACCTTTGTGCGCAGCCTTTGGAGACGAACGAGCTGGTGAAGGCGCAGAGCCCAACCAATGACGTCATCAGTTGGCGTAGCAAAACTCGTAATGAGGTTAGGTGAAGTCCTTTTTTTTCTGTTGGCCGTCTTCGTGCTCTCCGTGTTCCTCGGGTTCGCCTTTGTGCCTGCCTTCGCTCCTCTGCAAGGACAGACGCGACGACCTACTTTGCCCGGTAGTTAGGGGCCAGAGGGGGGAGTGGGGGACTGGGCCGTGTTGGCGATGGTCGGGAGAGGGGGTGGGCTACGAAGTGCCCGTGGAATAAGGATACTGAATGAAAATTGGAAACAGGATACAACTCACAGCTAAGACACTGCTATTATTTTTGTTTTAAGGTTTTTTTGAGAGAAAATTAAATAGTTTAATTAATGTTATTAGTTATAATAAATAGGAATAAACTATTTTAATTTTGAATTTGATTAAAATCTCTAGCAGGACAGCCCTCCAGTTTCTCTCAGTGTGGGCTTGTTATTTTAGTGTTTCTTGCTTTGGTGGCTGTGTGGCTGGGCTGCTGCGAGGGTCAGAGGTTGGGTGGCTGCCATCTCAGAGCTCGGCTTTTCGCATTCTCCTCGCTGAGTGCCCGTGCACCGAAGCCCGAGTTCGTCTTCTCGCCTTTGTGACAGGTGAAGGTGCACTGACGAGGTCACCCACCATCTCCATCTCCATCACCGCCAGAGCCAGCGCTGCGAGTTGAAAGTTTGTGTGGCCGAGTTCGAGTGTCTGATTCTGATTCAAGGACAGCAGCAAGGCACCTTGCCACACTCGACCGCATTGAGGCGGGCTTAAGCTCGTTTCGCATCCTGCCACCTATGTATCCTGCCGTTTATACACTTTTCTGTTGGTTAAATGAGCTGGAGTTTCTATTCGGTCACCCAGGACCCACTTCTCACATTTCTCCCGCAAATGTAATTTATTTTGTGAGCCAGACCAGGACCGGGCAGGGCCTTGTGTAGCTTTCCTCAAAACGTAATAATGCCAGTGAGTGTATTTATTTTTCCTTTATTAATCCGATTTATCACTTCGCTCACTCACAATATGTTTTCGCCAACACAGGACTCTAGTTGAAAGTTTTTATGGCTATTTTTGTTTGTGGCAAGATAAGCGATTTTAGTTGCGAACTCGCCGCATGGAAGAGCAAGCCTACCAGGATGGAAATTTCTCGCAGGACCTCGGCCAGAGTTGTTCGCTGGCCGGTTACATCAGACCGCACATAACTTCAAATTACTGCCCCCGGGGCCCTCTGACCTCTGACCCCCCGTTAGCCTCCGTTGCCTCTGAAACGTTGCACAGGCAATTTGTGTGGCGCTACAGATGGAAAAATCACCGCATTTCTTGGCAGCCAGAGAGTTAATTAAGCCAGGGATAGATTTCAGGAGCTCCTGCCTCATAATCCACTTGTCCCCTCGTTATTTGTGCCTCGTATTTGGCTTATTGTTTGCCACATGCTTCTGCCACATGCCTCACATCTATTGTGTGCTTTGTGCTTTCTGCTTGGTGCTTCCGCTTCCCCTGCCATTGTTATCTATTATTAATTTGCAACAACAATGGAAGTTGCGGAATGATACTATTGAATGATTTTTATTGTATTCAATTCTCATTTCCTGCCTGTTTTTGTGGCGAAAAAAATGGGGAAAAATGAAAGAAACAGACCAAAATAAAGCAAACAAAAATTAATATCGTTTTGCTATTTTTGGCACAGGGCTGGACTGGATGGAGCCTATCCGTCCATGGATCAGGAAAAACTACCAAGTATTGTATCTGTGAGGGGTCAGAGGTGCTCCGCTGGGGGATTCGAGTTCGTCATTGCTTGTTGACAGAAATGAAAAGAATTTTTGGCATTTTAATGGCCAAAATCCAATCAAATTTATTGCTAAGCACTATTTGGGTGGAAAAATGGAGAATATTTGCGGAAGCTTAGAGTGGGGCCTTGTGGCTCAAATAAAACTGAATGTGGAAACAAATTTTTATTACTATTAGATTTTCCATTACCAGCCTTCAGTGAATACGAGGAATGTGCTCATTATTCGAAAATGGCCAATATATTTGTCCAGGCCCAACCTCCTTCTAGGGTTAATTTAACACTTTCGTGTTTTTTATTGAAATTTCCCTCAAATGGATTTCTGTCCTTTTTGCCTTTTTCGGTTCTCCCTTCGCTTTGTTTGTGAACAGATGACGGGTTTCAGTTTTTGGATTGGGCTTTTAGCCAAATTAAATAGAGCGAGCCGAGGCAATTTGTTGGCCATTCGCGAATTTGTTTGGTTGGCCACGAAAAGGCCGAAAAAAGTAACACATTTTTCTGGGGAATTTCAATTGATTGTCTATTCCGGGAAGATGTCAATTAATTTTTCCAGATAGCTATAGATGTCCTTGGTTTTGACACAGTTTCTAATTGCAAGTGACACACCTAATTGCGGACTAGATGGAAGTCCAGGCCCTTTCCCCATAACTGGGCTAATTGCCAAGGCAAGAAGCGACGAAAAGCCAACACAATAAATATTCAGAATTCGAAAATTGTTTCTAATGTGTGCCTGTTTGTGGCTGTGACATGTCTGAACTGACAACATAAATGCGCCAAACATTCAAGTCCCCCAGTCGCCTCGACATTGCCAGCAACTGCCTTTTTGGCTTTTGAAGTCCCGTCAAAAGTAGAGGGGCTATTAGGGGGGAGAGATGGGGCATGTCAGAGGGGAAAGTGATGACGTAGTGGTCACATGCCTGGGCGGGAAACTTTTCCGCAAATTTTTCACCCGTTCGGCCAGATGCGAACACTCACCGCACTCGAAAAACTCAAATATAATGATTCATGGGTCCGCTCGGGCGCGAATTCGTTTCTAATCAATCACATTTTGTACTCGAGAGGGTCAGAAACGGCTAAACAAATTCCATTGAACTATATATGTTGGCTAATTCATGGAATAACACAAACGAATCGAATAATTGTTGGAAATTTTATAAAATTACATATATATGAAATTTGTTCTGTAGGGCAACCCAATCTGGTTTGCTTAGAGAACCAGACAGATAGCTGGCATGTGGGGAAAGGGCCTCTTCAAGGGCAAGACCTCTTCGAAGTCTGTTTACGTGTAACAATAGCATAGGAAACGGCACAAGAAACGACGCTTTATGGAATCGGAAATTTTCCCATTAGCGAGAAGTGCAAATCACCCGAGTTCCGCGGGCCTTCACAACACCCTTCAATAGTTCTCTGGCTCGAGTTCAAGCAGCAACGTCAAGGTGGCCCCCTCCCAGCCTCCCTCACTCCTACTTAGTAATGAACCAATTTCAGTTTTATTTTCGTTTCGTCTAGTATTTGTTGTTTTTTTTTGCATACATACTCGTATCTCGCCGTCGTCGCACTGCTTTTACAGCATTAATGGTCGCGTAGGCAGGCCAAAATACTTTATGGACCAGCTGACGATGTTGCGCCAGCTATTTGTGGTCTTGTAGCTCCCTCCCCCACCCCTAGAGTCCACCTCCTCGGCCACTCCCATCCCGCCCCCTGCGGCACTCCCGAAGTGGTCGCGCATTTCGACGCATGATTTTAATTGGTTTTTTCCTCTCGTTTCGATTGTTTATGGCGAATCGATGGCGGAACAGCTGATGCTCGGAGAGGCTGAATGAATTGCATGAATAACGTATACGCAGAGTGGGCCCGGGAAGGGCGACTCTTAAAACTGGTTACTAGCTATCATAGCCCATCAAAACTTTAGTTTTTGCACACCTTTATGGCCCGAAACTTTCCACAGCAATATATAATGGCTGTTTTTCCTTAATTAAAATCAGAGCTGCCGGGCAAAGAAGTTTTAATTTAAATTCATGAACACCATTAAGCCTGCACTTTGAATAAACTTTTCTATTTATAAGCTGTTTAAATATTACTGAGCATTGCGCCCGGAATGCTAATTAAAATTATAAATTCATAACGAAAATTACCAGCCAGCCGCAATATAATTTGGCTAATTCAAAATATTATTTTTAATTGGTCACCGAGGAAATGTGAAAGATTAATGCCGTTTTCATTGGCATCATTGGATGTAGTTTTCATATTTCCCCTATACATCATATAGATCGTATAGAATAAGTCCCTGGGACAGTTTACGATCTTGTTTCTGGGCTCTAGAATCTTGAATCTGCCAGGGTCTTGCAATTTATCATGGGCATGCCGTTTGCGCTTTTGTTGTCATTGCATTTTCATTTTCATTTCCATTTTTAATTTTAATTTTAATTTAATGTAATGCACTTGGCAGTTTTAATTGCGCATTACCCGGCAAAAACAGGGCCATAAATTCGTGTAGTTGGATGCCGTAAATGCCATTTTACAGCTACTTTTTATTGGCCTGCACATCCCTTAAACCCCATCCCCCTGCCTCCACCCCCTGCGAACAGAACCCCCTGGCCGCATCTGCAGCCCCGCCCCTTTTATTTACATTCATGTCCTCGCTCAACTGTTGTTTGTTTTTGTTTTTGTGTTTGCGGTCGTTCGCCGTTTTCCATTCGCCCGGCTTGGATTTTCCACACATCTGCAATATCTTACGTGGGGTCCAGAGGTGTGGTAACAGGCGAATGGAGGCCGGGGAGGTTGGCGTCAATGTATGCACAAACACGAAATGCCCGTGGCCGCAATGTTGAACACTGCGTTAACGAGCCGGCAACAATTTTTGACACATAATTAAGTTTTAATGTTTAAACGCGCTTTTGGCCAGCGTCCGCCTCATTTGGGTAGTCCGCGTTAAGGGTAGACCCTGTTGGCCTATAAGGCAGGACGATGGGGATGCAGATGTGTCATGTACTCCACACAAAGGATATTCAAGGTGGATGGTCACATTGCAGTTTATTGAAAATGTTTTCCATAAACCAGCATAACAGCATTTCATATTCCATAACCATATTTCCCCTTCAATAAGCCAAGCATTTCACTTATTTTTCAATTACTTATTGCAACCACTGATGACGTCATTAGTGGCTTGAACACATAAATCAATAAAGCCCCATCGGTGCGTTAAAGATGACAAGGTGGCATGTGGCAGGTGGCATTAGCGAGAAATTCCGTAAGCTTCTCACCTCTGCCAATAGCATTTCATGCTAAATATTTGCAAAAAAAAAACATGGAAATCATAGGGTAGAAAGGTGGCTCAAACCAAACTATCACCGCCAAACAGTGCGTATACGCGACGCCCACTCGAATGCACACGTTGCGTATACGCACCGAGAGCCAAAATTACCAAAATGACACAATCTAAACGGAAATAAATTCACAAGCGTCTGCGGCCAAAAGTGCAAATTACACAAATGTTGCAGAGAAAATGGAAATGGGGGGAGGCGTCTAAAATAAACTGCAACTAACGACAAAACACAGTGACCTTCCCAGGCGAAAATTAATGGAAAATACACGGTGCTCTCGTTTCCTCCAGGACACCCCCTTCGAAGCACCCACCTCTGGCTGCTCTTATCAGAGCACATTTTTAAATTGATGACGCCACCGAGAGAAAAGGCAAGGAAAAGCCAAAGAAAAGCAGGCTGCCTGCAGTTGCGATTGTGAAAATGTGAAAATGACTTTTCCTAGTTGGCAAATGAAATTTTTATCTGAAAATTTAAGCGAACATTTCGCCTGCCAAAAAGGAACTACAAAATATTGCAATAAACAATTGCTGGGGGGGGAGGGAAAAAAAGAAATATATGGCCACCGTATAGGTTGTGTATCGGAAGAGCTGATTTAGCTGAGTAGCATATGTTATCCATAAACAGTTTTCGTTGCGTTATGGAAAATTATACACCCCAAGTCCCCCCCAGTTCCAGTCCTGGTCTTGGATGTATTTGTACATAAACAAATCGAATTGTTTATACTCAAGATTGTAGAGCGTGAATGGGCCAGAATAATAACAATATCAACAACATCAGAAGGGGCAGCCTCTTCTCGGCCTCTCACGTTGCGCATACGCAGCGTTGACAACCATGACATGGTATATGCAAAATTAACAATCTCACAGCGATTGTCACAGAATTATTTATATATTTTTGTCTTGTAAATAATTAAAAAACACAACAAGCACCGAAGCACTGAAGCACCGAGCACCGAAGGCGACATGAGTAAGAGTTTATTTTGGTGGTCAGCGTTTTGTTCAATTTCGCTAAATCAAAAATAAATCCCACACGGAGAAAGAACAGAGTGAGACGAGTGACAGCGAGAGAGAGAGAGAGACGGGGGATAGAGTGCATCGCCGGCTATATCTATTTTTGTTAACCCAAATAGAGGCCGTCGAGCGAAAGAGAGCGCCCGGAATCGGAATCAGAATCGGAATCTCATTGAAAACAATCGCTATTTATAGGCCTTTGGGAAACCACCTGATAAATGGAAATTCTCTGCCAGACAGGGTATTTTCTTGGCTTGTTTTTTACAATATTTTGTTAGTAGACCCCACAAGCTTAAAAAGAGATACCATTTTTTGTTTCCTGGTACTCCAAACTTGATTCCCAAGTATTCCAAATTCATTTCTTAAACAAACACTTCGTCATTCGGGCTAAATCCAGTGGGGCGAACCAACTTCAAATAGGGCAGAAACAAATTTTCCCAAAAAAAAAGGAGAAGAGGGAAAACCATTTGAGTTTGTTTACAAAAGCCCGAAGAATTTTCAATTTGTTGCAACCCATTTCCCCACTCATGGCTTTCCATTTGAAAGTTTTTTGTTGCTGGGATTTCAGTTTACTTTGTGTCATCTGCCGACTGCACAATTAAATGCTTATTTTTTGTTCTGGTTGCCTCTGAAACGAGCGTCAAAACGAGATACAATAGAGTCAGCTTGGCAGGCGAATATATCAAGATGTTGCACAGATCCCCAGGATGCAACTTGTCGCTGCACTCCCTTGGCAAAATAACAATAACGTGGGCCAGAGTCGGGCCGCTACAGGGATGCACTGGGATATATTTTTCACAATCTGGTATGTCTTATCCTGTGTGAGATATACCTCTTTCTCCGAGTGCAAGCCCGCATGTGCCGAGGCTGACAATTGTTTTGCCTTTTGCCTGGCTGCCTCCTTTGAAATCTCCTGCAATTGCCGAGTCTGGGAGTCTGGGGACTGGAACAAAGTCACGCATCCCATTTCTTCTCACAAATTTTTTGCAGCAGTTGCAGCGGCAGTGGCACAATGCCTGTTAGCAGGCGCAAATTACACAAATTTGCAACAATCCTCGAGGGCAAAACCAAGAGAAAGGAATCTAGAACAATGCCGGGAAAGTGGAGAAAAACGTGTGTCCATGCTTACACAAACATGTTTAGAAATTAGAGAAAGGACTCACAGCTGGGAGTTGTAAGGACTGGGAGAGCTATCTTAAGTTTGTCTGAAAATTTCAATAAATTTCGTTCCAGGAACTTTAGAGAAGCACTCCTGAGAAGGAGTGTTTACAACCCTCAATATGTTGTCGGAATGGGTGGGGCAGTTGTCAGGACCGCTCTCAGCGCCGTGTCCTGGCCGTGTTTGTAGCACGTCCTGCATCCTGCCGTGGCCTAATCGATACAAGGCACCACGGGCGGGCAACTGTTTTGCAAATGTGCCACAAAATGCGGCAATTGTCAATCAATCTCATGGAAATTATGTCCAAAGGGGGTGGCTACACAGCGGCGAGCGTTGAAGGGCGTCTGTCAGTGGCAAGTGAGCAGAAAAAAGTGCCAGGACATGTGCCTGGCACAAAAAAAAAAAGAAAAAAAAACAGAAAGCCAAGACAACTGCCAACTGGCAGCACTCGACACTCGAGCTCCGAGACGAGTAAACAGTTTTTGATAATCTTTCACTCTAGTGTTTGGCACTCACACCCCAAGAAGAAAAAAAAATGGAAAACGAAAACTTGAGGGAATAAAAAGCAAAAATTTTTAAGAAAACTAGAGACGGGAAGAAGAGCCACGAATGACGGCAATGATGAGTACGTCAATGATGTTGATGACTGTGTCGAGTGTGATTATACGGCTGAAGCTTAAAGCTTCAAGTGTTCTCGAGCGAGGCACACACAGATACACACACACACACAGACGCACACTTGGGGCCACCGCAGAAGGATCAACATAATCGCAAACCCACACACTCTGTGAATAGAGTTTATGCGGAGAGTTTGCACATCTAATTTTTAACTAAAATCCTGAGAAATTATTCACTTTTTTACCCATTCAATTAAGCATCTAAATATCCTAAACATTTTTATTGGGAATTGTAGAACAATTTTCCTCTCCGTGTAAACCTCAAATAACAAGCTCCTCCTGCCACGCAACAAATATGCTTTTGCGACACTCGACTCGAGTGCTCGACTCAGCCATTTCAATTGGATTTTTCAGTAGTGGGCCTATTAGCCGTAACGCCATTTCGGGATTTGGCCCAAAGCCGCTCGTTTGCCGGCTAATCCAACTTATGGATTTTCTAATCCAACTATTTAATTTCCATTTGGCCCGCGAATAAAAAATGGCCAAGCTCCGATTAATGATGATGAAGCCGTAAATAAATATCGGAAAGGGCAGAAGGAATCAATTTATGAACAATTAATCGTGTTTTATGTTTCTCGAATTTAATATTTATTTTATCCGCCCCGGAGCCCCCATGGCTCTCATCTGGCTGTTCAAACAAACAAATCACCGATGAATTTCGGGGCGGAAGTTTTTCATTATGACGATCCCCACGGGCCAAGGAATTCTATTACTTTTTCTGGCCAGGAGCCTCCCATAAACATAATTTCATAATTTTTACGATATGATGGGATGTGAGTATGCGCCGCGTATGGAACGTCTAGGAGCCTGTGCTCGTAAAAACTGATTTGTATATTTATAAATCAAATAAACTTTTCAATTTTATTGATTTGTTTGTGATAGCCGGCGAGTGCGAGTACAAGTGGATTTCAGGAAATGTATATGATGGGATATGAATCGATTTAATGCCCCCCATAAGGCGGTTGGAATGACAGAGAGTCCGAGGAGGGAGCTCTTAGCGAAATTAATTCGAAAACTTTCAAAACAAAAAGTATTCCCGTCAGTCTGTGGCATTTATTTATAGCACACGGCCGTAAATGCACCCAAAAGGTAAATTTAGAAAATTACAAAGAGCAAGGACCAAGGGGGGAGAGAGGGTAAGGGGCAAGCAGAAAGAATAGTGGCAAGGCAGCGTCGTAAAACAGCAACCACGAGCCAAGTTTTCCACTCAAGGCGCCTGAAAATAGGCAAAGGTCCTCGCCACGTTCTCGTTCTCCTTGCTAGTCGGTGACTGGCAGAATCCGCTGGATGCGAATATCCACGCCCACAGAATCCTGCGGCTGAGTGCTCATTAAATAGTAAGGCCCATACACACACACACACACACACACATGCAAGGATACAGGACACGGGGACAGGTGGAAAGCGCTCGTGAAAAGCTCCAGTTACCGCTGCAGGAGGCAGGCATCCAACTGGAATCGTTAGCACACATTGACCGGGCCCAGACACTATTAATTATTCGTGGGCCAGGTTGTCTCTGCTCCCTGGCAGTACAGTATTATCCTGCTGGCCGTGTAACAGCAACAGGAAGGATCCGCATCCGCATCCGCATCCGTAGCCGCACCTTGAGTGCAAATATGCCCAGAGATACCAGATACCAGGTACAAGATACACGATACAGATGTCACTTCTTGGCGCCCAGTCACCTGCAGGCTCGTCTGTATGTGTGTGTGTGCATCGTCCTGTGGCCTGTGGTGTTTTTCCCTTTTAGCACTCGCCGTCGCAGTTTCACTTAAAGTGGAACCATATATTCCACTATAACTGACTTGCAACACGCTCATATGTATGCAAAGTAACTGCCGCCACAGGCCAGCCTGGCTTCAAGAGGCACAAAAGCCATTCCGACTCGAGTTTCAGTTACAGCCAGGATACACTGTATTACATCCTCTGGGTGCAGCAGCAGCTGTGCCATAAATAAACCAAGAGCGTTGCTACACAACCCGAGTGGAATCGAGAAAAATCCGCCGTAGACATTTCCATCGCGTTTCCTGCAACTTCGCAGCAGGATACACCCATACATACACACAATGGAGGCAAGTGGCAGGGACACAAAGCCCCCGTGACCGTTATTCCAAGGGGAGAGAGTCACTGCGAAAAAGAGACAATTTTTTTGGGGATTTCTTTTCGCTGTTTTAACACGAAATTTAAGCCTCGTTTCAGCCTCACAGATTTTTCGGCCTGGCCTTTTTTGTGCCCGCCACGCCACGGTCGTGTTTTTCTTGCTGGCGGAGTGCAAAATTTTATTTTTCAATTTCCTTGAGCAGCTTTGATCTGGCGCAGGCCAGGATGTCGCCAGCAAAAAGCGAAAACTTTGAGCCAAGTCCTCGATTGTCCCCCTCGCATCCTTGCGAAGGCGCACAATCGCTCCTCAACGTATTCCTTGCTCGTGTGCAGATGACAGTAACAAGTTTGAACAAAAAGCGCCAGCGCTTTTAACTTTATTAAGATATCACAAACATACGCAAGACAGACAGAGCCACGCCCACACTCGCCTATCAAACGCCTTTTAAGGGGCATTCCCCAACGGCAGAATTTTCATTTAATTTGCAGCAATAACAAGAGAAAGGGTTCCAGTTCCACACTTAATTGAATCCCGACGCCATTAAAAAAGAATTACGCCAGCATGTGAGCAGAGTCGGGAATGGAAACGGGACTAGAGGGGGGCAGAGTCATGTTTAGGTGCTTATTATCACTTGGAAGACGCCATCATGAAGTTTCATTATCATGCCACATAATGCTGATGACGCTAATGGTGGCTGCAGCATCCTTGGCGCCTCCCCCGCCACATCGGGCTGCAATTACCGCCCCAGGAAAGGCGGAAAAGCGCGGTTTCTCTTCCAGAGGAAGCTCGGAGTGGCAGCTGCGGATGCTGCAACAAGATTCCAAGAATCACACTCCATGAAAGCGCTCGCGAATTTAATTTGGTAGACGAAAGTGGCTTGGAGTTGGCGGTGATTGATTATCAGGATAATTGCTTTCTTGGCCTTTAATTATTTAACTTGGTTTGCTGACTAAACTTTCAGAGGGCTGTCTTGGAGCTCCACGAATCAATAGTAATTAGTTTAAATTAACTAAAACTTTGGAGAAACTTCTACTGGAAACTATCGTAAACTTTGTCTTGAATATTTCACATCATATATTTTAGTTAACCCAAAGTTTGAAAAGTGTCTTAGGACCTTAGGACATGTAGTATCTAAAAACCTCCTCTCTACCTCTTCATCCACCAATGCTGCCTCATTATAGGTAGACCACATCACATCGCAAATTGAGGCACCACCGCAAAAGCAATTGCATTGCCACATTCTGCCACACATTCCCCGGTAATGTGGTGTATTTAAGTGCAGTTTTCCATGAACAATTACGGACCTCAGGACAGCATACAGAATACGGACAACGGAGGAAGATGAACTGGTGGGCGGGCTAGAGAGTCGAGTCACATGGAGGCACAGTCAAGAGGCAATTAGTTTCAAGTTGTTGCCACAGACAATTCTTTGCTGGCCATTTAGCATAAATGCGTTGCCACTTAGGCCGAAACGAGCGGCCGAAATAGCCTTCAAAGTGGCCGAAAAGGCAAAAAACGAGCAACGACACGACCCACAATTAATCTTGCAAGGTTTTTGTACATTTTCTGCCTTTTTTTCTCCGCATTAGAGCCAACATTACAGGCAACACTCCCATGCTAATGAGCTCCGCTTTGGAAGCAAAGATTAATCGCATTGCGTATCCGCCGCGTTGCGCACCAAATCGAAGCGGAATCCCTAAGGCGTGAGCAATTGGCACTCCATCTCGTTGGCCAAATGCAATCCACTCGAGGTACATAAATAAATAAACCAAGCAGATCCAGGACTGCCAGGCAGGCAGGTTCAAATCGGAGCAGGCTCCAGAAGTCTGTGACAGCTCAGTGAGGCCCACAAATTGTACACTCGAGAAAAACGTATATGAACTTCTTTGCTGGCTAAAATTTATTGCAAGTCTTATCCCTAGGAGTACCTATTGTATGAACCTATAATAATTCATAGAAATTTTGTTCAGTGCCTTTTGATCTCCCTTTTGCCGCTCCAGTTGCCCAATTGAAAGGGAAAATTTGTGGCGCGCTGCCGTTTTCTTGGCAGCCCCTGCCTTGACAAACAAGGCCCATAACAAATACGGGCCAGCGTCTAAAGTTTTTGACTGTTCGAGTTGCTTCGCCCCTCTTCCATCCATCCCTCCACCCTGCTGTCAACTTGCTGCAAATCCAATTGTGTTGTCGTCTGAGCGCCGAGTAGAACGCCCACGATAATATCTTGCAACTTGCACCTGCAGAATGCAGCGGCGACTTTTGAACTCCCACGCTGCCACTCGGGGAGGGGCATTGCATGTGTGCCAAAAACTACGGCGGAGCCATAATATCCGTAGCCGGAGACCCGCTGGCTGTCGCTGCCATTGATTTTTATCGCCTCCCGGCAAGTCACAAAAAAGTTGATTCGCCAAACCAGAATCTGAATAAATCAGTAAAGCAGTTAAGTGGAAGCCAGCATACTCTTATTTCTTATTCCAATAACATTTTAGATGTTAAATACTAACCACTAACCACTAAATGTTGAGTCCATTTTCCATCCAGCCTTTGCTTAAACGTTTTTGCCATTTCTTGCCATTTTTTCAGATAGCTCGAACAAAGGAACTCTGCGAATTTGATTTATGCAAAGGGTGGCCCGGGCAAAAACAAAATCCTTTTTTGTAAATCATCAAAAGCCCACTCGGGCAGGATTCAATGGGCTGATGCACTTTGCTGATGGGCTGGCAATGGCTGGCAATCGCCTCCATCCCATCCTTCCAGAGGCCCCCTCCAGAGGCATACATATACCGTATATCGCGTAGCCCTGTCGCTGTTTGTCATATGCGATTCGGCTCCTTGCCAAATATTGATTATGTGCCCCCAAACATGAATGGAAGCGCGCTCCGCTGACTCCGCTCAAGTGGCAAAAAACAGGACCAGGGGGACCAGGCAGGACGGCGGGCATGCCTTCGACGTATGCACGTCATCAGGCTAGGGGATCCCCCTGTCGTCTCCGAAGAGGAAAAAGCACATCCGGGATAGCTAATGTGCAAGCTCTGAAACCTCTTCCGAAGCCAACGTATCCGGCCCGGGTATCTGTATCTGGGGACTCTGTAGTGGCGTCAAATCCAGTTAACAACTTTAATGGCCCAAATAAACGCTTCTACGCTGCTCTAATGAAAGCCAAACTTGGCCGCCTAATGGGCCATGAACATTAACAAATACTCGCCAGAAACGAAAAAGAGTCAACGAGGCAAAGTTTTCAACTTTCTTTGGGTCAAACGTGCTATTAGGTTATTTAATCGAGGCCCAACGGAAAATGTCAGGCGGTTCAATAAGCCGACAAACAATTCAAATGAAATCGAAGCCCCCTGCCCGGATCGCTTTCAATTTTCATTCAGAACTCGTCCTGAACTCTGAATAATCTTTCGACTGCAATAAAAATGTCAGGCTGCAATAGTCTGGTATTTATTTTGACAGGCCACACAATTCATGGCTTTTAACTGGCAACTGGCAACTGGCAAAGATAAATAAGTACAAGCGCGGAGTCCGTTACCAAATTTATGGACAACCTTCAGGACCAACTTTTTGCCGTCATCTAGGAAGCTTCTGCTGGTGGAAATTTCTGAGCTGCTGCTGGTTGTAAACTTTTATGCACCAGAGCAGAGGGTGCTCTTACTTGTTATGGACTAAAGTGTGTTTATCTTGTAGCTAATAATTAAAGATAATTTATAAAACAAAGTGTAGATCAATTGTGGCAAAGATAACTACAAACACTTTTAAGTATTCCAGTCATATTATGAAATCATTATCTTTTCCCAAATCGGAAGAATCAGAAATGTTGGACTCAGCATGAGGTGTATAGCTCATAAGAGCTTCAAACTCCCATCGATCCCATCAAAACCCGTCAATCCCTTTGGAAACATTTCACTTTGGCCAAAATTGCTCTGGACGCCACCTCTGGAATGGCGGCCACGCCTTGCCGAACACGGAACCAAAATTGGCAACCCATTAAGCGGCGTGCATTGTTGTTGTTTACACATCTAAAGCAATTTTATCACCTGCTGGCAATGTTTGGACTAAGTATATTTTATGGCCCCGCCCTCCCATTGTCGGAGCCCATAAATTTCCAAAACTTTCGCCGAAGCGGAATGGGGGGAGGAGGAAGTGCCTAGGTGGATCCCGCCTTATCACAATATTTGCGGCACATCACTTGATTATTGGCTTGTCTGTCAACTAGCATGAGCATTATATTATTTTCCTTCCTTATCTGCTGGGCCACGTACCAGAGGGGGCGTGGTCGGGGGCGGACTACGTATATGTTGGTGCCATTAGGGCCGTTTTGACAACTTGGGGAAATGTGTTTGCTCAGCTCGGGTAATTGTTGCCGATAAAAGCAAAGGCCCGCAACCGCAGAACCGCACGAGCCAGGAGAAAGAGGTATCCCCGCCCGGATCCTCCTGGAGTCGGCTGGAAAAGCCCAATAAGTAAGTAGCATGTCGAATTAGAAACGCTAATTGAGTCGTAAAGCTGCCGAAATATCGATTGCATTACCATATTACCAAAAAAAAAAAAAACCCGCTATTACTTACCGACTAGAGAGCAGTAGAAGTTTCACTTTCCTCCGGATTGGTATCGGTTTTAGGATTTAGGCTTAAGCGTTGATTAAGTTTCTTTTTTGATTTTCTGTTTATTATAGTTAGAGCGTAGGAATAGATTTTATTTTACATTTTCCAATATTACAGGTAATTTACAAAGATTAGGCTTCACAAACACACGCGCTGCAAAACAAAGAATTGAGACGCTTTCGTTTATGAATTAAGATTCTAGAATCTGAATTCGAAACAAAAATTTGAACAAAGGACGGAGAAACTTTGGGGCTTTATGGTAATGCGAGTCCTAGTGCTGATTTTTCTCCATTTTCCGAGCCTGTCTGTCTGCCTCTCAGGCATTTCCTTTTTCGCATTTGTGTTTGTGTTTGCTTTTGCGTTGCGTTGCGTTGCGTTGCTTTGCGTTTGTATTTGTGCTTGTGTTGGTGGTACACGCCTTACTTTACGGCGGAAAACACTCGCGACGGAGCTCGTAGCTCGGAGTTCTCGAAACTCTCCGCCCTTTACGGTGTACGGTGTACGGTGTACGGTGTACTTTACGGTGCCCACAATTCAAATGAACTTCAATTCTTGTATTATGTGCTCTGTTGTTTTGTTTGGCGTTCCATTGTTTCGATTTTATTGCACACTTTTCTGGTGGAAAACGGTTATGAGTGTATAAGTGTGTGTGTGTGTTTGTGTGCGAGAGTTTGGGGCAAGGGGGTAACTGTGAGGGTGGGGAGTATCTGGGGGAGTGGGCTTTTCTGGGGACACTCCGCTTTTCCGCTGCTCACGCACTCTGAGTTTTCCAAGCACAGCACGCTCCAAAGTCTAGCCACGAACTGAAAGCGTTGTCGGGGAAACTCCAAACTCGAGTCTCGAGCAGCAGGAAAAGCTGAAAAGCGGAAAACCGAAAACCCAAAACCGAAAACCCGAAACGACGCGACACGAGTAGCTTCCAATGTCAAGCCTGCCTGCAATCCTTTGTACGAGTATCCTTGCTAACGGAATGTGTTATTTTGGAAAGCCCAAGCCGCCTGGAAAACTCTACGCTCTCCCTCTCTCTGTGCTCTCTCCGCCGCTTTCTCTCTCTGCGGTTTGTTTTCCCTGTGCGTGTCTTTTGACAACTACATTCGCACTTTTCCCCCGCAAAATAAAAAAAAACAACAAAAAAAACAAAAAGAAAGGAAGGATGAGTTTTGAAGTTTTTGAAAGAAGATTTTCACTTGCAAAGTCTAATTAATATGAATGTCTCGGCCTACATATACGCTCTAGCTCTCTCTGTTTTCCTTCTGGCTGGCTGGCTGGCTGGGGGAAAAATTTATTGGCCGTGCGGGCGTGCTTTTTCGTTAAAAATAGACAGTAGCCTCGCGATGCGTCGTCGGTCGCCTCAGCGACAGCATCAAGTTCAGATGGGATCCGCTTTTCTTTTTTTGCTGTTTTGGGGGACTATGTATCTTCGGAGATACAACTTTTGACCTTAGTCAAGCGGGAAACGTGACAGTGTGCCTGTGCAGGTGTGTAGGTGTGTGGGTGTGTGTGCCACCTGCCCGCTGAAATGTGTGTTTTTTTTGGAGGATTTCTGTAAACGGCTTATGCGCCTAATTGGCCAAGTTGCGTTGCGGCTTTTAGACTAAAGGCTGTCAAATAATTCATGCAACTGCAACTGCCGGGCTAATTACAGCTACTGAATGAATAATCAGTCGGGCTTATAGCCACCCCTACGAACTGAGTGCCCCAACCCTTATACCTCCCCTCCCCCCCCACAATAACCCCGGGAAAAAAAATGAAGAGCCACCGCTGACACATGAATTTATGATTTCTTGTGCCCTGTTATTGCTTTTATGATTATTGCGACGCCGCGTCTGTTGTCTGGGCCGAGACTTTCGAGACTTTTTCTGAGACTTTCCCGCCTGACGCCAACTATGGTAGCCATGTTAGCCACCCCTGTGGTTAAGCAGTCCACCCCCCGCACTATTGTCAATCATATGACCCTGTTTTTGGGGCTTCGTTTGGGCTGCGATCTGGTTTTTGGGTTTCTGGGTTTCCGTTTGGCAATTTGTTTTCGTTGTCTGTTGGCGTTGGCGGTTTGTTGTTTATCTTCTAGTTCCACCGATTTGTAAGTGGCCAGATGGAGATACAAATTGTGGAAACGCTGCCGCAGCATTATTAATGCGCCCCACACAGGGGGTACGAGTAGTTGGGAGATGCCAGTAGATGGTAGACGGGACGGCCCTAAAGAAAAATCAATTGATTGACTGCGATGGGCACATTTTCTGCACTTTTGAACGCGCGTCACAAGAAATTTAGATTTCAGATTATACGTTTCGGTATTTGTGTTGCGACTTTGCTTTCGCTCCGTTCCTTATTTTATTTTTTTTTCCCATTTTTTTTTTTTTTGCTTCGTGTCACACTTGATTTATTTTGCTCGTTGGGCTTAAAATTTTAATTTTTCCTCATTGGCTTTTTGGCATTTTCTCACGAATTTTCCACACACACTTTCCTCTGCACTTTCACGCACCGCGAACTCGCCTCTGACTCTGGCTGTGTGTGTGAGTGTCGGAGTGTCTTTGTGCTCAAGGCGATGTTGCAAGGAGTTGCATTTGATTCCGAATCAGTATCAGTTGATAGTCAGCCGCCGACTGACCGACTGACTGAATGACAAACCGACCGGTGTCCAGTCGGACACCAACGAAGCACAAACCGAGAACAAACGACTGGTGACCCGAGAAGTTAAGTATACGCCATGTGGCACACGGATGCACGGCTACACGGATACACGGATGTACGGCTATACGGACACTCGCCGCTCGTCCAGCTCTCGACTTTCTAGTTTCGACTTTCTACTTCCACCTGCTCTCACCCACCACACGTACACGTACACGTCCGTTCTCAGCTGTGGCCCAGCGCATTTGACGGCGCCCCACGAGAGTTTTCCGCCGTAGAGCCGCTTTCGCCGGATCCGTTGCTTTTGGCGCCGACGTCGCTGTCGCCGTCGTGGTGAATTTGCGGCCAGCTGATGGAAGAGGAAAGTCCGCCACAGGGGCGGAGTGCGCATACTCTCGAGGTGCCGGCAAGCTTTAAAATTTTATAAGGATGCCTCAATAAAATGATTAAAAATGTTATAAAAAAAAAACCAGTAACTGAGCAGGAACTTTTTCCTCTCTTTTTATCGAATATTTACACCAATTTGTATCCGATTTATGAATCAGGGCTTCAATCCGCTTCGCTTCAATCCGTATAAATATAGAAATTAAATATAGAACCAAAAAAATTTGGGTCCAATTTTGGTGATCATGATACCCAAAACCCTTAAAACAATTTCGAAAACCGTGTCAAATTTGTTGCCGGGTTTTGATGGAATAAGGTGGTTCCATAATTTTTGGATCTTCCAAGTATTAGCCGAGTTATACACATTTTTTCATTACAAAAACATTAGAAGTGGAGAAACGTTTTCGAATTTTTTTTGTTCTAAAATCAATACTTTTCGTTTACTTTTTAACGAATATCTTAACTAATTTTTAACCGATTCAGAAACGGAATACCATTTAGTTATCAGAGCTTAAATGCGCTCCGATCTACATCTAAGGATCGGAAAAGTCAAACAAAAATTATTTTGCCCTTATTTTGGTTAAAATCATGATGTTACCCCTTTGAAAAATTTCGAAAATCAGGTCAAAAATGGTGTTGCCAGATTTTGATTGAATATGATGGTACTCGGTTTCCTAAGAACGGGAAGGTATAACATTTTTGGATCGGCCAAATATTAGATGAGTTATACACATTTTTTGTCACGAAAATACAAAAATTTTAAGATATTTTGGATTCTATTGTTTTTGCTTAAAATCGAATCTTTTCATGTACTGTTTAGCCTGTATCTTAAATATTTCACAACCGATTAAAAAGCGGAACAATATTTATGAAAAATAGCTCCATTCCCCTTCCATCTGCATCAAAAGATTGAAAAATTCAAGCAACAAAATTTTTTCTTAGTATTAGGCTAAAATCAAGCCTTTCAAATATTTCAAAAATTGGATTAAAATTCTGTTGTCAAAATATTTTCTTTCAAATTCTTAAATACTCTTAAAAACTCTAAACATTTAAATGCATTTTAGAAACAATGGCCGCACGCGTGTCATACTAGTTAGCTTTTGTCAACCAACGATCGTGGACCACAACCTCGCGGTTTTGGCGCGGTTTGATAGCGGTTTTGAAGCGACTCTTTACCGTTCAGCGCTTTTGAAAGAGGAAACGCATAAAAATGGCCAACTATTGATACCAACCAGCCTAAAACCTCTATTGCGTCACAGGCAGGGCAGGGTAGGGCGGACAGCATCTTAAGTAGTGGGACAAACTCTCCACCGAATTATATGGCAAGGTATCAATTGGCCCGGCGGGCAGAGGCCTCTCGATCGTTTCAATGGCCAAGCCTCTAATTAAACGTTTCGCAATGGCAGCGCTAAGCCCCAAAAGGGGGGCGGTGGGCGCTACGCAAGGGGAGTGGCAGCGCGCACAAGAAACTTAGGCACATCTGTGCAACAACAACAACCGTGTGTGTTTGGCGGAGTGTTATAAAATGATTTTAGGTCCCGATACCTTGGGTGTGATTAATGAGCGGCTTAAGTGAGTCTCCAGCCAAATCTGAGTCTAAGCCTGCCCGCCCAGTTGGCCAGGCTGATGAGGCACTAATTTGACTTAAAAACGCATTAAAAACCATTTTCGATAAGAGCTCCCCAATCGTGATTTCGGCAAGGGTTTTCCCGTACTTATCTGCCTGGCCAAAAAAAAAAAAACTAGACGTCGACGTCTCGTGGTCTAGGTCGTCATTTTTGTGAAAGTTGTGCAAAAACCGAAAAACCCGAAAAAAAACGCAAAAATTAAACGCAGAAGATGAAATTCCAAAAACGCCTCGAAAGGTATGAGGGTGCAAAGCTCTTGCTTTATGGGACATGGCCTATTGGCAATCAGCTGTGAACATAAATAATAGATTATTAAATGGAAGCGGAATGACAGATACCCTATAGGTCTAAAATTTTTGTATTTAAAATATATTCATACTCAGATAATATTTTAAATGAGTAACCATTCCGAAAATCCAACTTTAAAAGTCTCAAACTTAAAATATAATAATAAAATCGGAAAATATATACCCCTGCTACCCTGTACCATAACTAAAATTGATTTAAATGCCTTTGGCGAGGGACAAAAGCGACTAAAAGAGGTAACTCCTACAATTGTGCGTGGTCTTGGCCATTAAAAGCCTTTTCTTGCCAATGCTTATGGCCAAATGTGTACGATTTCCATGTATCCTCAATGTCTCAAGCCAAAGGCAACGGCAGCAGTCACAAATCTGAGACAGATAAAAGCTGTTAAATGACCTTCATTGGCCATAAAATCCAAAATCATCGCCCCGAACAATGAATCGCATCTATGGGCCAAAACCAGCGGCAACGCCAATAACAATAACAAAAGCACACACAACAATTGGCTGGCAAAAAATTAACAATTTAAATAAATTCACTTTATTGCAGTTCGCATATTGGCGACAATGTAAAACAAACAATAAAACTTGTCAATAAATAAAGCCCGGCTCATTGTCTCCGCGGCGCGTCATGAATGGCCCGAACCGTTGGACTTCCGGTCTTGATTCGGGCCAAAAACCGCACATATCGTATAACCAAAAAGAAAATGAATCACGGGCCACAAAACGCCACAAAGTTCAAAGTTGAGCGGGCCAAATTGAGAGATTAGCCGGACGATCTGTGATCTGCTATCTGGTATCTGGTATCTGCGGATTGCCCGGAATTACGCTCCGGACAATTCCCATCGCTTCTCAGCTTTTCTCCGCTCGGCTCTGGTTTTGTTTCTGGGCTCGGGCTCTTGGCTCTGAGCTGATGTTGGCCTGGCTTAGAGCGCTCAGTTGGGTACGAGCTGCTGCCGTGAGCATTGGCCAAACGCGCGATACGGAAAACAAAAACCAAAAATCGAAAAGCCTAAAATCAAAACTCAAAATCGAAAATTCGACTCGAAATCTCCGCCGCTGTTTTCGGTACGTGTTGAGTTTTTTAATTTGTAGAATTTTCAAGTGAATTTGTGATACAAACAAAACAAAAAGAGAAAATTATTCAATAAAATCAAATTGCAGAAATAACAAAAGTGAAAAGTGAAGAAGATTTATGAATTAAACCGAAAATAGTTCGACAAACAAAAAATACTTTAAATCACTACAAACTAGACTCCACCCAGTAAGTAGTTATTTAAGTGATTTAAAATTCAACTTACCTAGACCGCAATAAATTAATATATTTAATTAATCTGTCTCTTCTGATTTATTATAACATTTTATTGTTTTTATTTGTCCACATATTTTTTATTCGCCTGGCTGTTGTACACACATGTGAGCGATGAAAAAATGAAGAAATACCACAAATTAAATCAAAGCGCTCACAAAACAAAATCAACAAAATGCAGACAACATTTTAAGCAAATAAAAACAAAAACCTTAAAAAAAAATATATAATAAAATGGGGAGAAAAAACCTGGCCATGGCCTTCAAAAGTCGTGGTTAATTTCTCAGCCAAATGCAGGCATAAAATATATGTTTAAAAAATTATAATGAGGCTTACAGTATCTGTACGGATTAAGTTCCTCTTATTACTAGTACCTAGTCTGTTGCAAAGTCACCAATATTTTAAAGCCGAAATGCACTTGGAAATCGAAGAACCATTAGGTGTACACTTCAATTAAGGCGCCCATATAATTAATTAGCAGTATTTCAAGTTCATTCATCTCCTTCTGCGGCTGCTAATATCCCAATTAGACCCTGGCAATGGCAACACATTTCTATCAAGAGTCCCAAACAAAAAGTTCCATTCGAGTGAATAAGTGAGAATGTCTGGCTGCTTTCAACCCGAGACAGAGATAAAGATCCGACAATCGATCATTATTCAGGCGCTCTGGCGACCAGGCGACCAGGGCCATAATCAATTAAATATAGATAGATGATTTTGCGGCCAAATCATTCAAACAAATGGAATTGAATAAGGTCTATCCATTTGAGCACTCAATTTGGGACACAAAAACCAGCCCAAAACGATGCCGCAGCCAATGGATTAGCGTGGCCGGGCTTTTGGCCAAGAAGATCTTTAACAATTTCATTAACTTTTGGCCTGGCGCCCTAATGATGTGCAAATGGCCCCAAACACACCATAAAGCACACTCACACACCGCCACAGAAATTGGTAAGACAAACTTTTGGCCTGTCTCCGGCTCACAGACTCTGTCCCAATGCGACTTCTTTTGGCCACTTTATGATTTATGAGGTGATCGCTTGACGCAACTCTGCTCTCGAGGGGAAATACCAGCCATACGTGGGTGTAGCTCCATGTAGCTCCATGTGCAAGACTCTATTAGTGGCTAGGAAGACATAAAAAAAAATTACTTATCTGTGAAAATATTAGAGATAAATACTTAGCAAATAATTGTGGCTTAAATTTTTAAAAAACGTCCGAATGATAGACGAAATTCTTACAATCCACAGTCTGTTTTTATTCTATACCTTTATCATATCTATGACTATTTGTTTTCTGTGTACATTGACTTACTATTGTGTGTCATTGGAGCTTGATTGTTGACTGATTTGTTTTGCTCGAAACTGGCCAAAGAGCCTGTGATCCCGGAAATCCTATCCCAGCGTGTGGCAGGTGTTTCTTTATCACAATAAATTCCATTTAATTCTTGGCTGTCTGGCTCGAGAGTAAAGTGTTATTGCTTTTTTTGTTCTATAAATAATTGTGTTATAGATTTATAAAAAAAAACTTAAAAAGTAAAGCATGGCTTGACACGAAATCCGGTTTCTGGCTATGACACTGCGAGTGCTTTCGATCTGATAGGTTGTACTGAATAAATATTATGGAAATAATAAGGCACTTCGTGTAGTATTGTTTGGGGAAGTTTAATTTTTAATTACTATTTTTTGACAAGCGATTAATACAGTTACAGTTTCCAAAATGGGAATTTTTCACTCCCCGATTTAAAGTCTATTATTAGCCGGGGAAGCTCCACTTCTTTCGTGACTTTATTACCGTCATTTGGATGTCAGTGGGCAATGCCAACAAATCATTAGAGTTTATAAATATTGTCATTAGCTGACAGCTCGGGTTGCCAATTGAAAACGCCCCCAACATGCCTGCTGGCTGTGGCTGTTCGCCGGGGGCTGTGGGCGTGACCTGTCTATTATCCAACATGGCGTATACTTAATCTACGTATACTTAATCTTGTTGTTCGTCACTTTCACTTTTTGCCAATTTATTTTCGCTATTTACGGGAGTTGTTCGGTCCGCTGCTTGTTTGTTGTATTTTGTACAAGGCTGTCCGCATTGTCCGCGATGTCCGTATCTCTGGTGTTTATGTTATTGTCTCGGTTGTTGATTGTTTGTCTTAACAATGTGCCCCAAGTAACCCCCTACTATTTGGGCCGTAAAACGACCACTAGCTGGGCAAACATTTGTTTTGCGGAAAACGCCCGAAAAGGCATCATGAAAATGTCTTTTTCGCAACTGTCTGGTGTTCGAGTCCCCATGGAAATGACGAGCTGTGGTGCGAACCTGCCACTTTTGTGCGACTTCTTCTTGGCGATTCCCGACTAATATTTGGCCAAATAATTCACGGCAGTTTCTCTTTCGCTTCAGATTTCCGACTACCCGCTGAGGACAGCTGCTGAATCGCAATCGAGTCGAATGCAAATGCAAATCGACGCCGAATGAATTGACAATGACAAAGAGTATTAAATGTCCGCCCGCTTCTAGTTGTAACCGCGTTCTCCTCACCTATGTGGTGAGTACTGATATTCCCGGTACGGGATCGGATAAGATCGAAATACTAATGAGAGTCCCTTGCAGATATTAGCTTATACTGTAGCAGCCCACAGCTCGCCCCCGCCATGTGGATTGTACGGCGCCCCGCCTTGCCAATTCCTTCCGGCCCCCCCCGGACAGACGCCCACCTGTGCCCGGCCCGGGAAGACGTACTGCGAGCATGCCGATAATTATCCCACGTGAGTATAAAATCATTCAAATCTTCATCATATTCATAATAAATTATGGGACTGTTTGAGGACAAGAACCATGTAGCAAAGGGTTCAAGTTTCATTAATTTTTTCAAAAGAAAGTATTTTTCTTCCTACTGAATTAAATCAATCAATTAAAGTCTTAATTTCTCGCAAGTCATTTACTGATAAAAGTGAAACAAACTTAAGATAATCAAGCCAAAGTTAAAAGCCAATACCAAAAGACATCATTATTAAAAGACGATGTTGGATTTATCAAAAATCAAATTTAAAACAACTGCAGACCCAATCAATTCCACTTCATACGAATGCATTTCAAACAAATGTTTGGCCACGAGACAATTTCAACTTCAACTTGAATTCGCTAACGAAATCGAAACTTGTCCGGCGGCATCCCATTATTATTAGCATACGGCATGCGGATCGGGTCGGACGAGTGAGTATGAGTATCTAACTATGCGAGTATCTGTTGTTGGTGGTGCTTCCGCGACGAGAGCACTCGGATTCGGATTCGAGATGCCGAGATAGTCGAGATGATGCTCCTCTCAGTCATCTAACAGCCGGCGGGGGGAGCTCCTTGACCCAATAAACTTGAATTGACAGTTCAAGACACTTTTTGTTTGGCTCCGGCTCCGGCTCCGCTCGGCTCCTACAACTCTACTCGAAAATCTTTTGGCGACGATGAGACGAGCAAGACAACGACTGGCCGCGTGCTTCTCGAATATTTATGAATGCCTCCAATGAATAATCGTGTCTTCGGGGCATCATAAGTTGCTCAGACCGGCACTTGGCGCGTGAGCTAGTGTATTTCGGATATGCCCCTCTATGTTTGATGCGAATTTATGAATAATTTTTAAGAAATATATTGGCTATGCTGTTAATAATATAGAAATAGAAATACAAATATTATAGATTCTTAAGGCCTTTGCTCAACAGTATGATCCCCCGAAAGAGCATCCACTATTCAAGGTACTATTCGGGTTTCCCCCAAAAATGCATCTATTGTCTTAGTCTCAGGTTTTCATCCGCCTCCGCGCGGGTCTCGAGACTAACCAGTCTGCTATTTTTAGAGAATTTCTTCGCCACGCATTTAAATAAAATGTGCGTTAGGCGGTAATGGTAATTCAAATGGCTTGATAAGCCCTCGGCGCCGACTGGGCAATTAAATAGGCATTTTTATTACAAAGCCTGCATTGGAATTTCAGTGCGTTGCATAATTCTCACCCGAAAATAAACAAACGGCCAGATATCATATGGGAAAGCCCAAAGCTGGTTTTTTTTTTTTTTGGGACTATAGGTGCGGGTCTGCCCCCGCCCCGGTAACCTACACCTTTCTCTGTGGCAGTTTCGGGTGGCACGTGATGGGCATGCGATGCACGTTGATAACAGAAGCAAAATTTGTGAAAAAAATATGAAAAAAATAATAAACTCCGGGGCAATGCCAATTTATTATTTACGATGTCTGCCCCTCCTCCCTGGGGCCGCATATTAATTATGATACTCATATTTGATTTGGCTTGGGCAACTCCGCAATTACCATTTCCGTGGCGATTTCTGGCACTTGTCAGTCAGTCGGGCTGTGACTTGCATAAGTTGCTACCACAAGTGCATGATATTCGCTTTCCCAGCCACTCTTGCATCATCCATTGTTTTCCACTGGGGCGCCTCGAAAAACAGGTCATACTCAAAAATTACGCACATCTGAGGGTAAAGATGCACAGACATTGAAGAGTTCATTTTCTCTGCAGATATCTCATCAAGAGCCTGGTCCGCAAGTGGGGCTATGAGGCTGCCACACTGCTGGTGGACGAGACGTGGGAGGACTTTGCAGCAGTGGCGTGGCATGACACTCCGGTGTTCTACGATCCCAAGTCCATCTTTCCGACACGCGATCCCAACGGCCAGGACTTCAATGGCTACAACTACCAGACCCCCTTCGGAGGCACGGCCCAAAGAGTTCCGGGCGGTGGTGGCGGGAACTCCTATTTTTCCAGCAGCCCATCAACGGAAGCGCCAACGTGAGTTTCCCAAAAAAAAAATGGATAGAACTCAGAGATCCTAATCCTCTATCTTCACTCAGGTATTTGCTGTACACATCCTCTGGAGGCGGAGGACATCGCTCCGGACCACGATATCAAGGCGGCGCCTCCACTTCCGGAGGGCAGTTGTTCTTCAACCAGGCCGGCAAGTCCACTCCGTACAATGCCACGCTCTGGCTGAAACGTTTGGTGAGGGATCTCAGTCGCAAGGTGGACAAGCCCCAAGAGCAACCCGAGGAGGAGGACGTGGGGAAAAAGGAGGATAAGCAGAAGGAGGAGAAGGACGAGGAGGAGCACCCGCTTAGCAAGCGCGATGTCTCGCTCAACATGGATCTCTTGGACATTGTGGGCGTCGACTCGCCTAATGCCCAGCCGCTGAGGAAGCGTTCGCGCACCAAGCGGCAAAGTCCTGGACGCTCGACGCTTTGCCAGACCACTTCGCAGTTCATCACTCCCCAGGCGGCGCTCAACAGTCGGGGCAACTGGATGTTTGTGGTCAACGAGCAGAACACTGCCCGTCAGATGGTGAAGGCGGAGCTGTGCGCGTAAGTACGGGGAATATAGGACTTATTGGCTTCCGCGTCGCTATATCTGGAGTTATATTGTTCCTGTCGATCCTTTGGCTCTTTGTGGTGGTGGTAATGTCTGAATTCTTTTATCCAGTCCTCCTCAAATAAGCATTTCAATTTCATGATTCCTGTCTACAAAATATTTTTACATGCAATTTACACCACACTTCCACGCTTAGCGAAGACACGACCCTGTAAAATACGGTTTGTCACAAAACGGTGATGGTCATGGCTATCATAATATGGAAGTGCTGGAAAATAACAATGCAGTTTAAAAATTCACAAACGGGTTTTTAAAAGTCAAACTATGAACTTCCAACTTCCTTTTCGCAAAATATACATTTACGAAAATACATAGTTAAGCTGAGAAACCAGTTCAATGCCTTGCTACTCCAGAAAAGGAATCACTTTTTAGAGTTTCTTGACCCTTATTATAAACGCTAATAATTGAAGTACAGATTGGTTGTCTACCTCTACTCATAATTGCAATTACAATTAAATTGCATTAGGGGATGAGCCGAGAAGTATACTTGAAGTTGCAATTTGCAGTCATTATTTGAAGCCTTTCCCGGCCCCGCCCACTGACTTTCCCCTTGCCCCGTATCAGGACTTGCAATCAGATTCGAGTCGAGGTATTGGCAGCATAGCATCCCCTTTCCCACATTTCGCAGCGGGACGTTCAAAGTCCCCCTTGGTTTTTTCTTTTTAGACCGGTTAGGGGAAATCGCTCCCTCTCACTCACTCCCTCTCTGGCCGTCTCACTCGCACTGGGCACGTGGTAGTGCAGGTCGAACTAAGACCGTTTATTCGGTGTCATAATTGCGGTTAAACGAATTATCACACCCCAAAGGGAGTGCAGGCCATGGGAATGCCGGGGCAGTGGCAGTGAGCCCAGGATGCCATTAGGCCTTATCCTTGTCCCCTGTGTTTTATTTTTTATCCCCTCGGATCGCCCTTGTTGTTTTTATTTGGGTATATGCGTTAACTACTCGAAAACCTTTCAACACTCTGAAAACGCTCTGAAAAAGCGCAAACAAATGCCCGAAAATGGGGTGAGACCTGGCCTGGTTCTCCCGGCTGGGTCGATGCGTTGCTCTAATTGTTGACCGTTTCGTCCTGTCCGTCCCCCTTCTGCCTGTTAACCTTTCCCTCCGCTAACGCCACTTGTTGGCAGCACTGAGCCCCGTACTTGGCGCAATTTGTTTAACCAAATTGAGTACCTACGCAGGCGCGCATAAATCTTGGCCAAAGGAACCAGCTGGGAGCCAAAATACAGAGAAACAAATAGGGGTTACCCCAAGGACTATTAATATTTAAGAGTTAGCTCAAGATTTCTTAGCTTGATTTACAAGCCTTGTACTTATATCTTTATTAAGTCTTTAGATACTGGTTGTATCTTCCAAATACTTCCCTCTGTGTATGAATACCGTTGCTCCATCCTGGACTGCGACTCCTTATCAATTACGTACGATTCCCGTTTTAACGAGTTCGTTAAACTTTCAACTCTGGCTCCGCCTGCGACTCCAGATCCTCTTTTTTGGATTTCTTTCCCCCTGCATCCTAACCCTCCATCCTTAGGAGACGCAGCCGGCGCAGTTTATTTATGTGGGCAACCCACAACTAAATTCGGAGCAATTGTTGATTTTTAGCATTTGGCATTTCGGATTCCGCATTTACAGTACCCGAGTCCAATGCTTTCCGTTTTCCGCTTTATCGTTTCAGCTCGAACACCTGCTCCAACCTGTGCGAACTGCCCAACGGCTACAACTCGAGATGCGAGCAGAAGTTTGTGCAAAAACGCTTAATTGCGCTCCAGGGCAACGGGCAGAATCTGTACACGGACACGTTCTGGTTTCCCAGTTGCTGCGTCTGCACGATAGCCGCCAATTAAATGTGTCAGGATCCGTACAAGGACGAGCTGGAGGACCGAGGAGGATGGCGATGCGATTTTTGCAAAATCATATCTGATAACTGAATGATACAAAAGCGCAACACAAGCACACCCCCCCCCGAAACTCACGAAACACACACTCAACACAAAAACAATCTCTCTCATATATAGTTACACACAAAACACACACAATGTAGTTCTTAAAAATGTAATTTAAAATCGAAAACATCGAGTGCGGCCCCCAAAATTGGATTCTATGCCCGCCAATCCTTTTTCTGTTCTGTATAGTAGAATTAGTCTTACCCTGTGAAGCTAATGGATAATGGATCAAATAAACACCGATTCGAGCTCATGTTTTCTTCGAGTTAAAATAAAAAATTAATTGCTTTTCATTTTCTGGGGTATTAGCATATAAAGAGAGGTAAGTGGTTGTCATATAACTTTATTAACGATAATAAACCAATTCTATTCCCTCTCGCAAATCCCCAGCAGCTATTTTCAATTACACAGAAAGATTTCCATTACAATCCCTACTAGAGCCACGGGGCATAGACTAAAATCGGATTTTGTGGTTTTTAATTAATATATTGAAGTTGTCCTCTTAGATGTACTAAAGCCCCGAGAGCAGTCACAAGTTTTAATTGTGAAATAACGAATTGATAACTTCCGCACCGTCGCACCAACAACAGCAACATCTAGCTGCAACAACACCTGCTGCTGCTGCTGCTGCTGCTGCTGAAAATGCAATTGCGTTCCATAAATCCAGAAGCAATAATCGTAAAATAACATCAGGTGTCACGCGCACGAAACGCGGCTCAAAAGTAAAGGGGCCAGGGCCACTCGGCTGAGGGGAACGGCTAAAAGGAGTGCATAATATGGTATTGAGGCCGACATTATGGCCTCAATATGATGTACGACTGGGTCTATTATTATACGGAGCGTCCAGATGGCCACCCAAGAGAAAGTTTACAAATGTGTTTAAAATTTAGTCAATATCTTAGGTAAAACTTATCCTTGAGTTATTTATCTCCAAGACTGCGACCGAGGAAGCTAGCTTCGCTACTTGGATGGCTGTTTTGCTGTTCACTCTGCCACCGGATATTCCAAAAACTTACATCATCCTGGACATCACCAGGTGAACATCTTCTAGCCGCCGGAGGTCTTTTTCTTCGACGAGAGTCTAAGGATAAATAATGCCCCCTTAGAACACCCTCCCATGAGGATCTTGCAGATGCGAGGACTCTAACGCAAGGATATACTCACCAATGAAAACTCTGTATTTCCATCCCGTTTATTATTAAATAAATAAAATTCTTTTTAAAGGACATGTTTTATTTTTTATTCAGGGGGTGTATGATTTACAGGGTAAAAGATATAAAAAATATCGACTTTTCGTAATGTTAAAATGTTTATAGCTTGGCCAATAATTGTTAGATCCAGATATGGTATAACTATCCTATCTTAGAAAACCGAGTACCATATTCAATCAAAATCTGGCACCAAAATTTTTGACCCGATGGGCTCATGATTTTGGCCAAAAAATTACTCCAAGTTTTTTGTTCCACATTTCCACGTATTAGATTTAGATGGAACCGGATTTAAGCCCATGTTTCATCGTATATTACCGGATTCGATATTATCGTAATACGTGTTGCGGTAATATCGTATATTAAGTATACGACTCGTAATAGTCTAATTCCCTCTTAAAGAGTGCAAAAATATTATTATTGGTTATCCTTCAGTTATGAATTCTCTCCCCAATTTATTGTCTTCCTCAAATCCCGCATCGAATGCAATTCCAGGCCTGTCCCAAATGACATGATAAATATAAACACACCCTTGCATTGCCAAAAATATAGCTCCAGCCTCGTTCATAGTCCTGCATCGCAATATTTCCGGGTAATAAGTCAAAGTTCAGGCATTTGCATGGGCGAAAATCTCAATTAAACCGAAGGTGCAACAGCCTCTCGGCCTGCTGCAACTAAATACTTTCCGTTTTTATACCTGTTGTGGAAATTTAGGGGCCGGCCAGGCACACAGTGGGCCTTCGAACTGGCACAGTGGGTCGCACCCACCCACTGGGCTCTATTGTGGATCATCTCACACCCGGTGACTCTGCCGAGGGTTAATTTGTCCTGCGAGTCCTGTGGGACGGCGAGAGGGAGAGAGACAGGGCTGCGAAGAGACAGAGCCGGAGCTACTGGCATGCATGTATTGTACGAAGTTTTAGCAATGATTAGCATCATGGAATGGAAAACTATTGTTCCCAATACGCCGTCGAGAGTCCCAGGTAGAAGGACATTGACAAATCAGGTAAGGATAGATCCACAAAAAAAAAATAATAATAGAACGGAGTGGCAAGTAGAAATTGCTACAATTTCAATTAATTCTGATTCTGGAGAGTAGGTTGCTATATATTTTCGAGAAGTTGAGGAAGATATTGTCCTTAATTTGAGATTGCCGATCCAATTGCCAAAAAATATCCTTTTGAAAACTTTTTGAAATATTTCTGATTAAATGTATTCTTTGATTATTTTCGGTGTGAGGATACGTGTGGGTCTCTGCAACTCTCAACTTTGGCAACAACAACGGCTACCACTGCAGGCTCCTCTAAGGACGGTCAATGTCCAGATCCCCCTGACCCCCCCTGATACCCCTGATACCCCCAGCCCATCGAAAAGAAGCAGAAAAAAACCAACAACATCGGGGGCAGCTGAAGTTTCATCAGCAACAACAATAAGAACAACAACAAGGAACATGGTGGAAAGAGAAGGCCATATTCTGTGGCTGCCTGGCAACCAAAACCCCTGGAAAGAGATGGCCTGATGATGAAGAGCAAGCATCAAAGGCAACCAACAACAATAACATCAGCCAGCAACAACAACACAGCACTAACAACACCAACAAAAGCAACAAAAGGCAATGCAGCGCTGCCGGCGTTGCTGCTGCTGAGTTGTGTATAAAAATTTAACATCTGCTCCTTTCATGATTTCGGAAAACTCAAAACTCGCACAACAACGAGGGCTGTAATGGCACAAATATAAATACGTGAGTGTATTAGTCACTGGCTCTCTTTCGCACACCATTGCCCCGTCTCTTTCTGGCTTGTCAGAGTGCGTGCTTGGCAGCTTGATGTTGCTGTTGTTGCTGTTAATGCATTTGGCTTGCTTTGCTCGTATTACGTGCATTTGCCACTCTGAGATACGCAGATACTCGGATGCCAAGATACTCAGATACTCAGATACTCGCACCGATGGATACTCGGCTGCTGCCAACTGGCGGATCTTAAGCGGAATGAAATAAATTAAAATAAGCATTGCCAGCTGAAGGCGAAAAAGCAACAGGAATAGCATCCATATCCACAGGATGTCTTAGTCCTTTTTTTTTTGCCGACAATCCTTGCACCAACAAGGATGGTGGTGCATTCAACTTTGAGGGGCAACGTCAGTTACCCAAGGGGCATGCAATCAAATAGAAAATTTTAAAATTAAATCAAAAATATGAAGCATCTATTCTTAAAGTCCTTCTTATATCCTTCCTAAAAAGAAAAACAGATACGATATCTCTGCCTTTTCATTTCCTTGCTCGCATTTCATTCATTTTTCAAATACTTAACTGCTGCAACTGTCAGATACATTTCTGGTTTCCTTTGCCGCTTTCCTTTGTATTGTGGCTGCATGCAATGTGAATGTCCTTTGCTGTCCTCGCAAAGGACACGCAAGAAGCGAACGAGTGCGATAGAGCGAGAGAGTGCAGAATGCACAAGAGAAATCGCACAGAAGTAACTTTCTGCCAAGAAGAGAAAACTTGCCGCAAACTTTCAGTTGTGGCTGTGGCTATCTGCTAAATACCCGACTGCTGAAAACCTGAACTAGGACTCGGATCGCCAGTAGGTGAGGCAGAGACTATCTCGAAATTGTGGCAGAGGCCAAATAGCCGGCTGCATTCAGTTTGTTTGTGCAGATGTTCCTCCGCTTCTTGGTCTTGCAAGGCGCCCATACAGATAGATTCGTATCTGTGTGCCTCGTGGGATTTTCGGTGCATGGCATGGGTTGTAGCATGGGACAGGTCAGTGTTCTCGGTATAAGGGTTGGGCTAGGGTCTGGATGGATCCGCCTCCGGACGGATGGTTCTCCATTACGCAATGCAAATAGGCAACGTTCCGCAAACTTTTTTGTTGCTTCTATTTTTTGCCTGTCAGCGCCAGGATACAATGCAACTGTCAAGGTTTCGCTGGCTGCCATTTTGCGCTGCCTGGCTGCCTTGCTGCCTGTTGTTTTCCCGCATCCACGTGCAACGTGGGGCATCAAAAGGCGCCCCACAATAACTCGGGGAAAAATGGCACGGCCAAAGGAGCCCAGCTCGACTAATAGTTGGCATGAAACGAGGTTGCAGGCGGCTCACAAAAAAAAGTGAAATGAAATCAACTGACATATAGAGCCAGCAGCAACCCCCGCCACCCCCTCGGCCTCTTCAACTCTTTGCAAACAAGAGAGGATGGCAAAAAAAAAAACACAGAAGAAAAAAACTGTGAAAAAACATAGGAGGAGGCAAATTGTACCAAAATCCCGCAACGGCAGCCAGTGCACTGTGCCCGGCCAGGATATGGCACACTCGCCGGCGCGCACACACACACCCCAGGTCCTGGGCCATGTCCTGGGTCCAGCTACAAGCTACACACAGCAGCGACAGTGGCAGCAACATCAGCAGCAGCACCGCAGCAATACCAGCAATCCCTGCAACAGCAGCCAATGTGCAAAAAATAAAAGCACCAGAAAATATCTCGTGGTGCACATAGATTGCAAGTTCGTATTGTGCGCGCGAAACTAGGGAAAAAATTTTTTAATTGGAACAACAACTGTACAGGGGCAGCAGCGACGCAGCGGAGGCAGAAGGAGCAGCAGCAACGGTCACAGCAGCAACAGCAACAGCAAGAGCAACACCAACACCAGCAACAGAAACCAAAGCGCACTTCAAACACCGCATGGCCGTATCCGTATCCGTGTTGCTGTCTCTGTGTATGTGTGTGTTAATGAAAGAGAGAGGACATGCAGCTGTAAATATCCTTCTGTCTGTGTGTGTGTGTGTCCAAAGGACACTCGAACGACTCGCAACTGCAACAGCAACATCAACCGCAGAGGCAGCAACAAGCAGAGGTTCGAGGGGTTGATCGCAGGTTGCAACGCAACTGAAGAGTCGAACTAGTTTTTAGATTGTCTAGTTTTTAAAATAAGCATTTTAGTTTTAAAATCGAAATTTCTAAGAAATAAAAATACAATTTTTAAATTAAGATTTATACAAAAAGGTTTTTATTTAGAAAAAAACAAGACCACTTGTTAAAAAATGAAATCTTTTAAAAAAATTTTAGGTCCTTAACTAAATATTTATTTTGTTAACGAAATCCTTAAATATTAGAAATAAAATAATAAATTTTGACTTTATTCCTTTACGACCCCTGGCAACATGTTGCTTCCCAGCATGTTCGATGGTTCGATGCTGAACGTCGCTGCCTGGCCGGGCATGTTGTGGCTGAGCTATATGTTGCCGCTGTGCCAACAGGGTTGGTTCGCCAGTGTTCGCCAGTTCGAGATACACCGAAAAGTATCTGAAAGATACGCACAGTTGTTGTGTATCCTTCGAAGGGTGAAAAGTTTCCTACAAAACCAAAACACCGCCGCCGCCGTCGCTGTTTTCGAGCGCTAGAAACGAGTGCGAGTGCGACTGCTTTCCCGATTTCCCCGAAGCATATGAAAGTATCTTTAAGTCATCCTGGAATTAGACACTCTGTTTTCGATGTGATCGAGTCCGCGGACTCAAAACTACATAACTTGCCCCAGTTTCCGATATACAAAATACAAAATAGTTACCAATGTGAACCAGTGAGATACCAAGATCAAAGCCACAAAAAACAAGAACTGGAGCAGATGTTGCATCTGCCGTTCTAAGTTCCAATCTCGGTTTCAACTTCGAGCTTCGCGTTTAGTTTCTGGCCCTAATTACTGCCTCTTGGCTTGTTACTTTTGCGTTCCTTTCGTTTCGTTTTCGCGTCGCGGTTTGTTATTGTCAACTTTCGTTTTCGAGCGGTTTTCGCGGCTTTTCCAACGGTCTAATGGATAAGGAACTTGGCCAGGACTAACTATAGTTGCCAAGGACTCGCCATTGTCGAAGAAGTACAATTGGGGACAGCAGCAGAAATGGATTAACAACAAAGGTTTGTAATTGGGCTAATAATATGACGATCAAAATGAGGTGCTGAATGAGTTCTATTCTATATTCTTTTGTTCCTAATTCAGTTTAATCAAAAGTTGAAAAAAAAAACCTTAAAAAACAATCATAATTGGCTCTCAAAAGCCCCATAAGAAGAGATTCCGAGAAACCAAGAAGTAGCCACTTCCTCGCCCATTGAAAAGACTCCAATTAATTAAAATAGATTGCAGAAAAGACAAATCCGCTGGGGGGAGAGTCCTAATACACCTCTCGAGTGGAAAAAAGAAACAATTTAAATTCGGAATTTTGGCCACAGGAAATACGTGTAAGGCCGAACATAAACAAGATAACATTTGTTGTTATTAGACATTCGAGGATCAAGTTACAATAAGTGCAGGCTCCAGAAATCGGGAGACAGGCCATCAAATCAGAGCCATTTAAACGGGCAATTCGGGAGGCGGCTAAGCAGCTTTATGTTCTTTACGAAGTGCAAGCAAAACAAACAAAAAATAAAATAATAAAGTTTGGGGGCAGAAGACAAACTTCCACTTGTTTTTTTTTTTTTTTTTTTTGCCTTGGATTGCCGAAGATTGACAGAAGAACATTTGGCAATGAGTAATGACAACGGAGAACGCGAAAACTGTTGCTGGCGCTGAGGCTGTGGCTGTGGCTGTCAGAAAGTATCTTCGGGTCGCTAGATACTTTTCGCGTCAGTATCTGCGCCAACTTAAATTAAAAAGCAGCAGGCTTTCGGAGGCTGCGAGTCTCAGTCTGAAGAGTTATGCCATTCGCAGAGCCATTCCCTGAAAACGTGCCAGCAACATAACATAACACACAACGACATACAGATACAAATACTCAGATACTCGTAACTAACAGTAACGTGCGTACGCCAAAGGCAGAAACACGAGTGCACAACTTGAAGACACAGGCGGCTTCTTTTTTGGCGCGCTCTGAGCTGAAGCGCCAAAAAAAAGCACAGAAAGAAAACGAACGAAGCACAACAGAAAGCGAAAAGAACCCAAACGGGGAGGAGGACAGATACAGCTACAGATACAACTGCGGACAGTGCCACAGATACAGCCCACGCCCGAAGACAGAGGCTCCTCGGGAGCTGAGGCTGCCTTGACATGGCAATAAAGAGAATTTAAAGAAAGATAAATAATAAAGGCAAACAAATTGAGGCGCAGACAGCGAAAGAAGTTCAAGTTCAACGGCGACCAGACTCTATCTGTATCTGTTGGATGCACATGTGCCGCCAACTGGCCGCCTCCGACAGCTACTGCAATTTTATGACTACATCTCGGGCATCTTGGACGGGCCATACCCCCAATGAATTAGCAGATATGGATGCTACATGGGTGCTATATATATCTCGCGTCTCAAAAACACCCACATAAACACCGTATGCGTGGATTTTGTTTACATTCCGCCGTTTGGCGTTTTCATTCATAAAATACATGCCAAAAAAGCAAACGAAAAACGAGGCATACAAGGAGGAGCGTACAGGTAAAGGACACGCAGGCAAATTAAGGCTTTGACCTAGAGAAAAACAAACAACCGCCGAACATGAACTCCCCCGAAACACACTCCCACACACACACCCACCCACCCGTACACTCGTTAACAGTAACGTGCGTGACTTTGAAAGCATGCAACGCAAATGACAAACTCGTAAATCTCAACACACTCACGGGAAGTGGGCTGAGGAAGAAGTGGCAAGACCGGCACGGCTGGGGGGGGCGGGGCAATAAGTACCCGTACGTATACGTATTCATATATGGTTAATACTCGGCCGGGTATGCATGGACAGGAATTCAGCGGCCAGAGCCAGAGCCAGAGGAGCAGTTCCTTGCATGGCTTCATTGTGCCGCACAGCACGTTTCATTTCATCCACACCTGCAACACCGCTGCCCCACCATACCATGCCACCTAACCCACCTACCTTCGGCACAACTCAATTTACACGTGACACACAGAAGACTGAGAAGTGGAGCAGCAGTGGGGGACTTGCCGAGCAAATGAACCCATGGAAGATGTTTAAAAAGATATTTTTTTAGGTAGCCCGGGAGGAGGCATTCATAATGAGAGATGCATCAAATTCATGGCTTTATTAACAGATTTTAATTCAAGAACAATATCTTTAATCCACGAACTTCTCGAGCCGTCAGGTCCCTCTATAAGAAATTAATTAGCGAGCATAAAACCCAAAGTGGCACTACTTCTACGGCTTCTTGAAATGTGAACTGGCACCACCCCGTTTCGAAACTTTGAAATTTTATTCATTAAGTTGCAGCGGAAAGCATTTGGCAATTGTAGAACATATCGTGCATAACTAACCAACTTATTATGCAGCCAGAAATAGTTTCGAAACGTGTTGCAATATGCTGGGGCTCAAATTTTAATAAATATTTAGCCAAACTGCTTTTGAACAATTCTCATATGAGCAAAAGTTGTAAACAAGCGCAGAATGTTCAGATAACATATTAAAATATTACATGGCAGCGGATGAACTGGGTAAGTGGCCAAAGGGAGGGGCAGGAGCTGGGTACTTCATTTGCACAAATGGAGCGTCAGCTTGACAGTCAGACAGGACGCGGGATCTAGATGGCAGGATATGTGGCGGCTGGAGGATACTCTCCATCCTCCCTTTAGTTGAACTTGTTATAGAAGAGTGGGTTGCAGATTAGAGGGTATGGGAGTAACTATCTAGTTGATGGACTTTCTAGTCCCTACTTGAAATAATATAATACTACAACTTCAAGCTCAGGCCAAGGCAAAATTTATAAGGATTGGGAGGATGCTGAAATCTTCAAGAAGATCATTGTAGTAGACGGTATCCTTCTCGTCTAGAAACTTCTTCAAAATCCACTATATTTTCAACTTTTTTGCTTCTTTGCTTCTCGTTGAAACAAATATAAAGTCAAACAACGCACAGGTAGGACCTCCCCTTGGTCCTGTTCCTGTTTCTCCTCCTGCGGCTTCATGGCTGGCTTCACTTGCTCTTCCATTCTGCCCGGGCAACCTAGTTCTTCTTCCGCTGGAACTCCCCTGAACTTCTCCCTGAATGTATGTATGTACATATATGTGTGTTTGTAGTGCTCGCCATGGACTCCCAAAAAACAGCCCTCGCAGTCACCTAGATTCGTCTGCCATTTTCATTCCAACACTGCGACTTTGTTTTCCAAATGATGCATTGTTCAGAAACCCGTACTCGTACATGTGCCATCTATGTCGGTGTGAGTGCGTCTGGGCTGCGTGTTTAATTTGCAAATTCAAAAATGAAAAAAAAATGGAAAAAAATGGATATGTGGAATGTTGTATGTACATTATACAATGTACATACATGTTGCAAAATGTTCTGCATCAAGAGTAAGCAGCAAACAAGAAATTTAAGTGAATTGCGGTCATTGTTCGTGTTTTCATCGCTTTTTCTTTTTTTTTTTTCATATTTCTCTCCATTTTTTAACCCACTCACACACACTAGTGCTGGGTGGCAGTTGGAAATAGAAATCCCCGCTTACATAGACCCTGTATATGCATAACATTGAAACTTCGCTGGAGAGCTTAGCGATAAGGTCGGGAGGATAAGATAAGGGAAGTTCGAATTCGATTACCGATTGAGTAAGTGGGGGAAGGTTAGGTAAACTCACGTAATTTATATAATTTTTGGTGTTATATCACAAGGCGGACAAACGGAAACGAGGGCGACGTAGGAAGTGTCAATCCTGGGGAGCAATTTCAGTTGTTATTCACCGTTATTTTGGGGGAAAATGGTTACTTTTAAGAAGGTTCTACAAACGGTATTATTTGGCAAGCTTTTGTTTGACATTTGGCTTGGATGCATGGGTCCTGCGGAAGAGGAAACACTAATTGCAGCCTGCACATCGCCTGCTGTCGCCAATTTTGCCAACTCTTTGGCCCAATTTCAAAAAATCGCGCTCTGGCCGGATCGCAGAGATCAGGATCTTTATCGCGCCTTGTCAAGCGTAAGACTCGTAACTCTCCCAGGGAAGAAGCCGAAGACTGAAGACTGCATGGGGGGCGGCGGCGGAGAAGGGGAGGCAGTTACAGCTGCAGAAAACAGGACAGGATGGAAGGCCAGAAGTGGAAACGCGAAACGGAATCGCATAAAACGGAAAGTGCAGCAAATTGTGGCAGCTGCAACATTTTTTCTCTTCTGCTGCAGGTTCTCTACAGTTTTAGTTTTTTTTTTTTTTCTCCATTTTTTTATTATTTTTTTTTTTGGTTTGCTTGGCATGGCCGTTGGCCTTTTACCGTTTTTATTGAAGGCAACAAAGAAGAAGCAAACGATGATGGCAACTAATGTGAGTGAGACAGAGTAACCCAGTGGCAGGGTCTGTGGCATGGTCCGGGGGCAGGGGCAATTGCAGCACGCAAATTGTAGTCGACAAAATAATCAGACTTTAATTGTCGTTCTGCAACAATGTGCAGTGGGAAGACCTCGAGGGAACCTCAAGGAACTGCACAGCCAGAACAATGGCACCCCGATGATGACTCAGTGGAGATGTCAACCGAAATCCGGCGAAAAGTTTGTCAATTCAGAAAGTTCAGGACCGAGCCGAGGGTTACTCGCAAATTGTAGTCGAATATAAGCTTAATGGGGCATAACTTGTACGGAGATACTGCCACAAAATGTACCATTTTAATTGGAAATTCAGATAGGACTTCTAAATGGATTATTTTCTAATTTCGTGAGAGGTCAGGACGACATGGTTTGGGGATTAGCTTTAAAGGCATATTTAGGGATAACCTTTAGCCATTAAAAATGCACAAAACCCCTCTCACTATCTGCAACACCTAAACTGCCGCATATTTATGAATTTTCCCATCAAAAAACACTGAAATTCGCACAACTTGGGGCACATCCCAGTGCACACACGTCATAATCACCTACATCATCATCGCCGGCCCAATGAACTTTCTGAAGCGCAACGAAATGCTGGCTGGCCAAATGCAAAAGGCAAAGGACAAAAGGTACACCTGTGCCGGCCAAAATACAAGCAAAAAAAAATAAGGCAAAAAAAGATACTGGGAATGGGGAGAAAACGAAGAGAGCGAATAAAAAACCTACAAAAAATGGCGAAAAAAGGCAAGAAAATGACAACGGCGTTGAAATACACTCCTGTGTCTGTGTGTGAGGACTTCACAAGTGTTTGTGAGAGTGTGTTCTGAGTGTGTGTGTGTGTGGGGCTTTACAAAGCCAAGCCAACTTGGCAGCATAACTTACAAGCCAAAAACAGCAACAACGTCAGCGCGGCAACGGCAGCGGCAATAAAAAGCCAGAAGTGAGTGTCCTTTAGCTCATTTTTTGTGCTGTTCCCTGCTTCTTTTTTTTTGTATTTTTTTCCGCTTCCTGCCTCGCTGACTTGGACTTGGCCAACGCCGCTCATTATATAGTCAAAGACCATAATTATGTGTTGAAGTTTGTAGATGTTTAAAGTGAATAAAAAAACGCTGCGAAAAGTAAGAAACTTTGCAGCAAGGATACTCTGTATCTCTCCAAGAATACGCCTGACTAACCTCGCTTTTTTTGCTCATTTCAGCTTTCAATCAAAGGATTTGAGGACACAGACACAGCAACAAAGAAACACTTTGGAATATCTCTTTTAGCCAACTAAGCACCAAAATCTCCCCCTTTCGGCCCAAAATCAAAATTCAAGCCTCAAACTCAAAACCAAAACAAGCAAACAAAAAACACATCAAATGCATTAAGATAATATACAACTTAAAAAGGAGTAGCTACATAAATATTATTACTATTAAAGTCAATAGCAATTAACGGGCTAATGTTTAATTAATCGGTAAGCCAGGACCCAAGCAAACAAACAAACGGAAGACAAAGATTTTTAAGGAAGCCACAGGATTAAGCCTACACATTAAGTACAATTTACTAGACCTAATACCTAACTTATTTCAAACTGCAACTATTTTTGTACCCGACAACATATTAACGACAAAAACCAACAATTGAGAAACGAAGTTAAAACCAGAGTACAAAACTTAATCAATTTACAAGCAAGCAACAAATATTAATCGACATTATAACAAATAATATCACCAAACAGCAAATAAAAAATATTATAATCTATCAACAAAAACAAAAGCAACAACAACAACAACAACGCATAATAAAGAAATACAAATTTTACAAATTACAAATTTACAAATTTTTTAAAAGCCAACCGCAAAACAAAACAAATCGAAGTCTGCTACAAATTTTAAACTTAAAAAAATAGCAAAAACCAAAAATAAAGAATAAAGAATAACAAATTTTTGCATAGCTGCCGTTTTTACAACAACAAAGGAGTAAAGTACAAAACAACAAATCTTTAAAGTTTTCAAGCAACATACAAATTTTTAAGCAAAACGAACAAGTAAACAATTAAATATAATAGCACTTTACAATAAAAAAAATTCAAATAAAATAATTAATCAATATTGCATTAGTACACGCAAACCAGTGAGTTCAAAATAAACGAATACAAATCTTGGAGTAGCTTCAACTTATATAAACCGATATATAACATTAGAACATAGTATTATACAAACTCGAGTGTGTTACACTGGCCAACAAATAGCGAGAGAAATTTTTATGAAAAACTACCTCAAACCGAACAAACAAAAGTGAATCAAAAGTGTACAAAAAATCTGGCAAAAAAACAATAATAAAATTTAAAATACTTAGTACAAATCGTTGCGCCTTGGCAGTTTTTTAGAGAACTGCATAGCCATGCCAGTGTGCGAGCTTAAATGGCGTCTTCAATTTTAGCCCAGAGCAGCTCTGGCGGTCCCGTCGACAGCAGCAACATCGGACACATCGCAGCAGCGGGTGCAACATCAGCAGCGGCAGCAGCCACGTCTGTGGAGGCCACGGTTTCCAGCTTGCACAATACTCACCTCAACCAGCTGAGCAGCCTCAGTCAGCACTACACCAGTCCGTACCACCACCCACATCCGCATCACTACCAGCAGCACTATCCCCAGCAGCAGCACCATCAGCCGCAGCAGCAGCAACACTGGGAATACTATGCCAGGCAGCAGCAACATCAGCAACAGCAACAGCAACAGCAGCAGCAGCAGCAGCAGCAACAGCAACAGCCAGCGGCCACCACCAACGGCAACAGCAACAGCAACACCAACGGTGACACGCCCACGGTATCAGCGCCTCTGGGCAGCAGCGGCAACAGCAGCAATCATGCTAGTGCTGCCAACAGCAACAACGGCAACAATGGCAGTAGCAATGCCAATGCCAATGCCAATGCCATTTCCGCCGCCTCCGCCTCAGTGAATCCTCAGAACACGAACTCCAGCAACCCGAATTCAAACTCCAATTCCAATTCAAACGGCAGCTACACGCGTCCTTGGGAAATGGAGTCTAAGGATTCGGGTCAGCCACCGCCCCAGCAGCAACAGCAGCAGCAGCAACGGCAGCAACAGCAGCAGCAGCAGCAACAGCAACAACACCAACAGCAGTTGCAGCAACAACAGCATCATCTGAAGAGCGGCTTTGAGCCATTCTCGAAGCTGCCCTCGTTCCAGAGCCAGTTCCATGGCTTCAACGAGCAGCTCCTTCCGGATGGGACACCTATGCCGGTGCCGATGGCAACAGCAGCTGCGGCTGCGGCAGCAGCAGCCGGAGGAGCAGGATCAGGGCCAGGCTCAGTGACAGGATCGGGAGGATCTGCCTCGCTGAGCGCCCTGCAAACGGTGGCCATGTCGCCGGCCAGCATCTCCGTCAGCTCCCCAGGAATGATGAGCGTAGGCTCGCCGCTGACTCAGCTCTCGAGTTTGCAGACGAGCATCACGCCGCCCTCGGCGGGCAGCTTTCCGGCCCCACCGCCGCCCAATGCCTTCGGCCACCACCACGCCCTCAATCCGCACCACCATAGATCGGCCGGTGCCGGATATGCCACGCCCTACGGCGAACTGCCCATCTATCCGGGATTCGCCCCGCTGGGCGTAAAGAAGGAGCCCGGCGGCACCGACTTCGAGATGCTGCTCAAGAAGGAGGACTTTGATCTCAGCAACAGTGGTAGTGTAGCAGGTGCCGGAGCGGGTGGCATGCACCATCCTGGCATGCAGCACCACCAGCCACACCCCATTCCCATGGGCATGCACACGCCGACCTCGTTCGACGGCAACAGCAACACCAGCTACCCGCAAACGGCCAGCGGGAGTGGCAGCCACACGCCGCACACCACCCAGCCCACGCCGACCACCACCACCCCGGTGAAGGCCGAGAAGCTGCTCCAGTCGCCGATCGCCCGGCTGGAGGCGCGGAAGAAAGAACGCCGGAAACAGAGGCCCAATTCGCTCGAGTCCAGTGCCGAGAGCGAGGCCAGCGGCATGGACGTCGACCCGAGTAATCCTGGCCAGGTGGACGCCGTCTCGAGCACCGCCAACTTCAAGAGTCCCCTGAGCACCCTGGGCATGGGCGACAGCAATGATGCGAACGCCAGTGGATGCGACAAGCAGGTAAGTGTCCACAAGGTGGGATTGTTGGAGGAGCAGAAATATCATGTCTGACCAGATCGGAACTTGCCATACAAATATGATAAATTATATCCTTTAGCGACAATCCTTTAATGAAGAAGGATAACCCATGGGTGACATGAATATTTTTGATCCTACTTCTCAACAATCCCACCTATCTTTTGAGCGTTAGGGAAACGGGGGGCGAACTGGCAACCGCTGCGATTAACAGGACTACGGTCGTCGTCTGCCACCACCCCTCACACTCACTCCAATGCCACTGCCACCGCCACAGCCACCACCCACCACCCACACTCACAACCACAATCACAACCTACACCACAACCACTCCAACGACAACAACTCCTCTTCCTGCTCTCTCTTTCAGTCGAAGAAGAAGCGCAAGCGGTGCGGCGAGTGCATTGGATGCCAGCGGAAGGACAACTGCGGGGAGTGCGCCCCCTGCCGCAACGACAAGAGCCACCAGATCTGCAAGCAGCGTCGCTGCGAGAAGCTCACCGAGAAGAAGGTGAGTCCCCAACTTCTTCGTATTCATTCAGGGCGAAGCAAAAGTTACTCAATGAAATTGGTAGACACAGTGGTAGGATAGCTCTTATTTGTAAGATACAAATCTTTGAAGTTGTAGGTGAAAATAGTCCACTAATTAGGATTAAAATAAAGCTTAAACTAGGATTAAATTAATAACTTTCAGTTAGTGTCTGACATAATAAGAGCGACCCAGTGACTAAGGTAGTTGGGAAGTCTTGACTATGATCCTTCTAGACACTAACCATATATGTAGAATTTGAAAAAAAGGTTAATAGGATTCAAAAGCTAAGCCAAAAAACTTAGTAACATTTTATAAACATAGTTCATCAAATAATATTAAAGAGCCTGCAACCTAATCCTCATAATATAGTTGGTTGTGATTCAATTTTGTTAAGAAACCCCCCAGATTTCCCATTGTGGCGGAACGGGCAGCTGGGAATCGGCCAGAACTGGTTTCTGTCCCAAAACGAGAGCCGGCGGGCAAGTCGAGAGCTCATGAGATTCGCATCCACCACTCACATGCACATTTGCGATTCGCGATTCGCGGTCTTTCGCACCAGCGGTCAGTCACTCAGGATTTATGTCAGCGCAACAGATGTTCCGCGGCCAAGTGCCAACGCATCCTGTCTCTTTCAGCCCGTCTCTCGCCCTCTCCCTCTGTCACTAGTAACCTACTATAAGAGGCCTGGAAATTTAAATGGAGCCTGGGGATGGGAATGGGAATGGGTCTTGGACTCGGTCTGGCTCTGGCTCTGGGTCGGGGGGGATGTGTGTGTTTGTGCTTAAGTGCCTGCGTATGCGATGCACTCGAGTATCCCAGCATCTGAGTTTCTGAGCCGTGCGATCCGACATCCTCGCATCCTCGAGATACATTCGCAGCGAAATCACTTAAGATGCCGCTGCCGCAGGCTGAGCGTGTCCTGTGAGCGGCTGGAAATCAGGTTGCAGATGTGTGCGCGGCGGCAGGAATCTCAAATTGCCCAGCATGTCGTCACCGGAGAGGCTGGAGTGGTTCGAGAGCAAGTTCAATGGCCCAAGGACCTCTAAGCAGTTCTCAAGTGATCGATACATGGGGCGATGATGGAAATGTCTTCATATAACAGACATAGATACGTCTTCAAGGGATGTCCTCTAGGGATTGTTGGTGGCCCTATCCAGCCTAGATATTCATATTTTTCCTCATGGGATTGTTTTAATTAGAAATTATATGAAAGCAGACAGTTACCCCTATACAGTCTTGGTTGCCGAATCTACGAAATACTCCCATGAAATGTGTCTAGTATTGACAAAAGAGGGTTCCTTCCACATTGCCGCTGAGCTGCCTCATATACAAATACAGACGTTCGTAAATAATAACAAGATCGGCCCAATATGCCGTGCTATATAAAATAAGAAAAACAAAAATAATAAAAACGATAATAACGAAACGAGGCAACGAAAACAATAATAAAAGGAAAGCAAACGTTGCTGCCGGCGTCGAGGAGCAGATGTTCACAAGTTACAAACGCGGCTTTTGATCGCACACACACACTCGCATGCCCGCTCACACAGATACTCGCGCTCGCACACACAGATACAAACAAAACAGGCAGCACACTCACACACTCACAGACACAAAACACGCAGACAGACAGAGATAAATAAATAAGCGAGTGCCGCGATCAGCGGACTGCAAACAGGAAACAAAAAAAATTGACGATGAGAGGGAGATGGGGCTATGCTGTGCGGAAAGAGATGGCAGCAATACAATTAAGGTTGACAGGACCGAGGAGAGCGGGCGCACCACGAGATACAAAAGGCCGTCAAACGAGAAAATGGCACGCAGAGATCTTCTACCGCTTTCCCCGATCGTCGATCGACGATCACCGAGTCCCCGATCCCCGATCCCCTATCCTGTCCCCCTTCCCCTTCCCCGGTCCGGTCCACCCCCTCTCCCCCAGCTCGCACACAGCTGTGTCCATTGACGACACACATAGATAAAGTTGTAAATTTCGCAGTTTCACTCTGAGGAGCAACAGTTGACATGTCAATACGGACTGGCGGACGGACGGATGGACGGACGGACGGCCTGGTGTATCTGTATCTACAAGATACGCGCTGCGATAGCGCAACGCCAATTTCGTGTCTTCTGTGTCCCGTCTCCTGGCCCCGACTGGCTCTCTTCCTCTTTGTATTCATCATCGTCCTGGCAGACAATTGACGCTTCAGTTTTATATCTTCCTTTTTATCATCGCCATCCGCAACATCATTATCAGAGACTTCGTTGCCCAAACTGCCTCCATGTGGCTGGGCTAGTGGGACAGTTACACTAGACTGCCGGCTAGGGGATACTTTTAGTTTCTACAATTATGCCCCAAGACTCTTAAAGGCTTGCAGACTGTGAACGAAAACTAGAAAGTCACAAGTCCTTCCTTAGTCTTGTGCCTCGAAATTGGTAGCACAGTGTACCATAAAATTACTCATGTCGGTAGTCATATATTTATGCCATTGTCCGTGTACTTTATAATGACAATGTTTTCGCGTTTTTTATCCGCCTTGGCCTTCACAGCTGGCTCTCGCCAATCCGATTCTTTTCGAATCAGTCAGGTTCTTCATTCGCGGCTGCCATAAATTTTTTACGTGAATTATTTCATTCTGTAGTTTCCCATCGAATGCGGATCAATGGACTCTTCGAATTTTATTTGCGGTATTCTTTTTTATCGGCAGAGTCTTAAATTTCAAGATGAGCCTTGGCGCTCCGAGCTCTTTAAAGCCCCACTCTCCCCCACTCATCACACTTTTCACTTAATATTTTTCGTAATTTATTTTTTCTACTTTCACAAATCAGCTGAAAGGGCCTCCGGGCGTAAGTCATTAACTTGGCTATTTGAATTGCCGGGAAAACGGACTCCCACACCACACAGATTTCTCTCCCATCGGACAGGCCTATCTGAGAGGATATTTCCTGTGTCGCTGGCAGTGTTATTAGTATTTTTTTTTTGTTGGCCGCTTTCCTTCGCTGGCTTTCTTTAAATATGCAGTTTTTTCTTAGGAATTTTCTCATTAAAATTTGAACATTTTTCATACGATTTTTTCTTGTTGGCTTCCACAAATAAAGGAAAACCAACAGCAGGCAGAAGCAAATATTGAAAGTGTCTGAGTGAAAGGAAAGTTGCCGAAAGCCAAAGGAATCAACCCCGAAAGTCCATTTGGAGTCTGTCCGGGGTTTGAGTGATTGACTGTCCATGGATGGCTTTCTACACAGAAGGACTCTGGCATATCCCCCCTTAGTCCATCTTTCTTCCTTTCGGCTGGCCTTTATTTTCAATTCAAGTTGCGCTCCAACTTCATTGAAGCAAATGCACTGCAGTCACTAAACATCGCCCATCTCAAGCCAAAGTGACTTAAAGGTTCTCGCCTCGTGCATACGAAATGTCCTGATGCTGGCACATGCATATGCGGAACACTCGCCGTATCCTGGGCACAGAGTTCTTTGGGCCAGGACGAGTGCAATGCTCCTACTTGAAGACAAACACACACACAGGAACAGAGAAACATTCCACAATCGTGACACACTCTCTTGGCAAACACCCACTAACAGCCACGGAGAAAGAGCACTTGTCAAGGTGGATGGTACACTGAGAGAAAATACGCAAATTATTCGGTTTATTCTCTTAAAAATCACGCAATTTAAAACCATCTATTCCATCAAAGAAATCGTAAGAAATCAGATATGACATCTGTTTCTCTTTGAAACCTTTTTTCTCCGTGTCTGTTTGGCTTGACACGTTGGCTTGAGAGCTCCTGGAAAACAGGATAATGCACACACACACACACACACACTCACTCACACATAACTGCAACGTATGGCGGTAATGATGAAGTTGCAGATGATAATGCCGTGCATGTGCTTCATTATGAGCATGTTGTGCAATCTGATACTCGGTCGTGGTCGTGGTCGTGCTCCTGGCATATCCAGTTGCACTCGGGCATCCTCTTTCATCCTGGCACCCCGCACTCCCCTCTCCCTCCACTCACCTTGCCGGTTTTCAGCGCTATCGCCATTCCCTTCTCGCCGCAGCTCCTTGTGCCCGGCCAAGTCTGAAAAATATGTTTGGGACAAAAACGTTGTCTTTTTGGTTAATTGTCGCTTTTGGCCAGGCACACGACTGCCGCCCCCTCCTCAGCTCCCCTGGAGGACAGCGCTTTATCCTTCAATCATTCAATTTAGAGGCAGCAATATGTGCGTTTGTCATTCGATAAGTCCCCAAAGATGCTTCGAGGCATGCCTCACAAACTCGAATCCCGAAATTTTGGTTCTGAGTTTGAGTTTGAGTTCAATGCTCCTGCCTCGGACTGGCAGATGAAGTTCTGTTTTGGGTTTCCAATATGCACTGCGAGAAAAGAGGGTGGTTTGAAAGGGGGAGATCTCATTATTTATTTTAATTGATGACTCTATACGAGCTTGAAATCATCATCGATGATTACTATGATTTTTGGTATATATTCATCGTGAATGTGTAAACAATTGTTCGTTGTGTGAAAAGATTGTCCACAAAACTCAATTGAAAATTCCTTACAGCTTCCGTTGTTTTATTTCGAACTCGTATTGCATATTCATCTGCTGGAACATCTGCGACTCACGCTTCCCTGCACATCTGCTAGCATTGTGTTTAGAGTCCTAAGCCAAATCTAGGAGTAATACCTAAGCCTCATGCCCAGCACACTCGCATGCCCGCACGTCCTGTCGTCCTTTCGGGGCGGACAGAACCGATGCATGTATTTTTTGTTCGTATTTATTATATTATTTTAAGCCGCTTAGGACTTGCTTCTGGGATTTGTGTGCGTCTTTTAATTGCCAAAATTTAATTCATAACTTTAAAACCACAATTTAATATGAGGATTGTGTGGAGCTGTTCTTTTGCCTTTATCGTTTAAATGGATTTTCAGTTTTGATTCTCTTGGGAGCGGGAATTCATTCCGCCCTGACAGCCAATTAGTGTCCTTGTTTGCCGATTCTCACTGTCCTTCAGTCCCTGCAAATATTTTCCATGTCATACCACGCATATAGAGTTTTTTTTAATGGCTTCTAGCCATCGATACATGATTTATTTTATTTGTAATTATTGCTAATTATTTCATGCATCACAGCTTATTTGCATTCACAGTTGGTTTGTTTTAATTTTCCGTTTTTTTTTTCTTTTCCAGGAACCCAAAGCAAAAAACGTACGTATACACAACCATTTCATTTAATTACATTTTCACTCGCCGGCGTATTAAATGATTATTAATTTATAATTATGGGCAAATGCATTTTTATGATTAATCTCGTTTAATCCGGTAACTATTTGTGCGGCAGATTACAGTGATTATTTACCAAAGGGGGAACATGAAATTGAATATCCTTTCAGGGAGATAGATAGAGCTGTAATATTCAAATTAATGTTTGCACTCCTGTGTCTTATATCTAGGGAATGCCATTCCACATCCAGTAGTTGCACGAATTGGGGTTTTAGGTGACCAATGTTATTTCGGATGCACAATTCCCTTTGTTTGGACTATGCAGATACAGATACAAATGTATCTTTCATCTATGTATGTACTTTTTGTGGTGGTTTCGGTGCTCTTTTTTTACCAGCAGATTTTCCATTTTTTTTTTTTTTTTTTGTAGTCCCTGCATAAATTAAATAATAAAATGCTCGAGTGTGTCGGTCTGTGTGTCTGCGCAATTGAATGCTTTTGTTGTTTTCTTTTTTTTTTGTTTGTATGTAAAAACAGATTTGATTCTGCTCATGTGGATGGATAATGGTTGTGGTAGTCGGGTTGATCTACTGTGGCAGCTACTGCTTCTGATTCTGATTTGGATTCTGCTGCTGCCACTGGTGGTTGTTCTTGCGGACGACAATCAGCCGGGCCACGGTCCGCACATTTATATAAATCTGCGCTGATCATAAAGCGTTGTTAAGTTTTAATAAATAAATGTTCACATCCTCGTTAAGCTGCCGGCGCGTACATTTGCATTGATTGCACCATCACTGACAAAACAGCAGAAAAAGCACCAGAAACAGAAACAGAGACAACTTGAATGCAAATTAATGTTATATAATTACGCACGGAACACGCTGCGTATACTCGATGCCAATTTGCATACATACTGTAGAGCAGAGCTCGGGCTGGGGCGGCACAAGGCTAAGAAAGTGCGAGGGGCGGCCGAGTATCCTTGTAATAGTTAAAGGACAAAACTACCGCATAGCACTGGAATCCTGGTCTCGCTTTTTTCCTCGTAATGAGTGCGAAATCTGTTTCCATCCCGCTCTCTTTTAATGAGACAAAAAATCCATTCCGTAATGAGGCCCGGGGCCGTTGAAGCATTATGGCAGCCGTAGGTAGGAAGGGGGCTCAGGGGGCTGGGAGGGTTGCCACGGGGCAGGTGCAATACAGCAATACAGCAATTAAGCAATTTGTTGCTGTTATTGTTTATTAATAAACAAACAACAAGGCAACACACCGAACTCCAGCGCTAATTGCCACAGCAACTGCTCAGCAGAAGCTCTGGAGAAAGAGAGAGGCTGAGCGTGGGGAAGAGGGACAGAGCTCAAATAGATCAAGGATACCCGGCCAGAGTCCTAGGAGCGTGGAACCCTTTTTTTTCTATTTTTGAAGTGCATTTAACCCTTTTGCCCTGGCCCTTGGAATTTTTCACTGCCCGTTGGCTCAATTTAAATATCACCGATGCATGTCCAAAAAGGGTAAGGGGTGCACTGCGAGAAAAGTGGTTAAGTGGTAAATAAATCATAAAGAAGCAGGATCTCCTTCAGATGTTACTCTGACATGTTGGAAGTGTGCAACAAAGCCTAACATGAGAGTTATAGCCCTAGTATTCGCATCTATTTTCCCAACACCTTTTTTCTCTAGGTGCACAATTGCTGTGCCTCTGTATCCGAGTGCAAGGTGCAATTGCAGCGCATTTTTCAGCTTGACCGACTCGTCGTCGCTGCCGCTGTCGGACCCTTTTCACAGCTTATTCCTAACTGCGCGACAAACTAAGCAAATTCGCACCCCAAGCAAGCTGGCAGGAAAAGCGACAGGGATCGAGGGGGCGGACCCGGGGCGGTAGGACGGCAGGACGGCAGGACGGCAGGCCGGAGTCAGAGTCGGAGGAAACGGTTGTCATTTAGTCCAGTTTCCGAGGGGTTAAATGCAGCCATAGGCAGGCAGATTCACACAGATACACAGATACAGGCACACGCTTATTTAAATGGGTGTATTTAACTGTGTTGGCTTAGAGGGTCAGCAGGTTACAAAACTTACTAATTGCTGAAGGCCTTTGGCACATAATAATGACAGAGAAGTCGGCTAAATGGGGCACTAAACAAGGGCTACAATGCCGAGTGGTAACTACTTCGAGGCAGTTTACAACTGGGAGTATGCATTTTTCATTTTCTCCACTGTATTCGGAGGGCAGGCACCAGAAAAACTGACACAAAAACCAATACTAAAATAATTGCTAGTATTTTCATTGAAATAGATAGGGAATCGATCTTAAATCGTTTATGATATTCCTCTCAAGCATCGGTTGAGAATTGGCAAAGATATAGAATAGGAGGACGTAGTGTCCTTCCCATGCATTTGTAGAATATCAAAGGGGAGCCACCAGAAAAATTAACAAAAAATCTAATTAAAAATTTTTTGTGGGACTTTGATGCAGATTGATGGGCAATCGATCTACAAATCGTTTTATGTATTCCTTTCAAAAATCGGATACGAATTGACAAAGATATAGTATAAGTTTGAGGACGTAGTGTCCTTTCATCAGAAAATATACGAAAAGGACTGTTTCTCAGAGAATTGAATCAAATATTACTTTTTATGGATTACGCTCGAGTGGCTTAGATTTCGAAAAATCTGGTCTCCAATTCCCTCTCCAGTTCCAATTTAAATATGAAACACTTCCTGCATTGGCTGCCAATGTTTCGTTTCCTGCTCTCTGCTGGCACATTCCTGTTACCCACTTCCTTTCGGGCCCGGCCCAAATCCGTTTAAGTCAAGTGAATCAAAATCAGAAAAATATATAAAAAGTGCGGCCCAGGCCCGCCTTGCCATTTCAATTTTCAAATGCTTCCCGGAGAAAGTTCTGTTGCTTGTTGTTCTTTTCTGTTTTTTTCTTATTTTTTTTTTTGCTTTGCTTACAAAGTGCCTATCAAGCTGTAAAAAAAGCAACAAAGCAACAACAACATGATTGCATTTTGACAACAGCAACAAGGACAACAACAATAGCAACAACAACAACACAAACGGAAAATGGAAAATGCTGGCATATTGTTACAACAAAAACAAAGAACGAAAAGCAAAGCAAACAGGGGAAAGCGAGACAGGAGGACGCACTTTCCAAATCGATTTTTGATTATTTTTGCTTATCATTCTGTTTGCTGCCTCCTCTCTTCCGCCTCCTGCCACCCCCTCGATCCCTTCTCAGTTACAGAACAAAGGACGACAACAAGGAACCGCCGTAAATTCAATTTAATTTTCTTTAAATATTATTTGAGACAATTTTGCCTGCATTACATGGAAAAAGTGGAATACAATTTTTTCCACTCTCGCTCTTTTTGTGTGCAAAGTTTATTTTATCATGTTTACTTTCAATAACTTCGCCCCTCCTCCCTGCCCCCCCTGACAATTTCCATTGCGCGCATAAACCTGGCCAAAAACAACAAGGCCAAAAAAAGCAGAAAAAGAGAAAACAAATTTCAGTTCGTTTGCTATTTATTTTATTTATAGCTGAGAGCCTTTTTGCATTTTGGCGGACTTTTTGTTTGTCGGCGCAAATTGAAAATATAATTGAAACAATAAATTGTTGTTTCCGTGCGAAAGAGTTGCCAGGGATCTGTGTTGTTTCAGTTTGGGGCTCACTCGACCAGAAATATATGAATTCTGCTCGTCTTTTTCGTGCTTGACTTGCTCGAAAGGAAATGAAAAGAAAAAAAAATCAATTTAATTTCAGCTTTACTTTTTTCCTTTTTTTTTCGTAGCTTTCCCAGCTAACAACTAAAAGTTGGTCTCAGTTCTCTGACCAAAGTCAAGTCATTTGCCAAAGTACGAAAGTCCTGCCGCGCATAAACATCCCCTAACGTGGGGGTGGTTTGCAGTCAAGACTCAAGCTCAAACGAAAGAAACGCAAAAAAATTAAAGAAATGTTTTCAACAACAACACAACAAAATACAAAAAAAAAATAAAGTAAAAACTCCACAGAATCAGCAGGAACAACAATGGCCGAAACGTGCAACATGAAATGCGCTGAAAAAATTTCGTGGCACGTATAGGAGACACTGACAGAAAGGATCCATAGAGGTCTATCTATAAGGATTTAGGTTTTGGGTCATTAAACATTATTCTCTTTATAAGGCTTAAGAACCTTTTCTTTTATTCTCCTTCATTAAAATCTATTCAAATTTGAATAGTTTCTTCAAGTGTAGGTTGAAAACTTTGAGCAGGACTTTGCACTTAGCATTTTCATCTGTATGCATGTGCATCTGTGTGCGTCAAAACAATTTAGCGCATTGCATTACAAGTAGCAGGCACCGAGCGCAAAAAAAAAAAAATACAAGTTGCAACGCAAGTTTTCTAATTGCAATGGCGCCCCCAAAGGATATTAGAAGAGCAGGAGAAGAGTGTGGGCTTCAAGGGGTTAAAAGGGGAACTCCAGGCGGAAATGTTGTTGGCACGCACTCATAAAGTGTTCCGATGGTGCGTTGTTGCTGTAGTTGCTGTTGTTGCTGTTGTTGCTGGCACATCATCAGCTATGCAAACAAATACGCATAAATATGCACACCCACACGCACACATGCATACACGCACGCTTTTATGCCAAAGGAGTGGGTGGCAAGGATGGGAGAGCTCGAGAAGAGGCGAAATAACAAACTCAACACGCACAGCAGCTAGAGCTAACGGTACATGTGCAAATATACATCACTTCTCCCCCACCCCCCATCCACCATCCTCCATCCTCTATCCTGACTTCCCTCTTACGTTCTTTTTAAGTTCCTGCCATACGCACTTTGCGTACGGAAGAACAAAGAGGAAGAAAAGAAGGCACTGCAATGGCTTCTTGGCTGAACTCGCTGAACTCCTTTTACCTTTTGCTTTAGATCTTCAGAGAGCATAACCCTCTTGGCGGTACAGTGAGAGAAATAGTCCAGTTCGAAAGGATCAAAGACCTAAGCCATGTTGCAACAGGATTAATTAGCACTTATCGCAACATCCTCGAAGATCAAAGCCCGGGGTGCCCTCCGATACAGCTAATTTAAGCCGCGAATGCCCTTTGAGGACTAAAGTGTCGGGACTTGCGGTGGCACTTAATTGATATTCACTGTTTCCCAAGGATGACGCACTTTTCTAGCCGTTTTCCCCCGCGTTTTCCACTCGCAGTCGCTCTCAAGTAGTTGGTATAAATATTTGCATTTCACAGGCCGCCCCAGTTGGCCAGAATCCGGAGGGGGAGGGCGGGACTCGAAACCAGAAGTCGTGCTTGGCTTGTCACCCTCGCTAAAAATGGGGAATGAAAACGGAAAAATACACAGACAGCCCCAATGCAGTTCCTTGGGCCCCCAATCCTAGTACTACGTAGTAGCTACACCTCGTCGATTCTTTGGCCCTGATAGGATGCCGATGGTGAGATGCGAAAAGCATGCCTTGCATCTTCTGGCTGTGCTACTTTGTGGCTGTTAATTATAAAAATTTTCCATTTTCCCTCATTTTAGTTTAGCAAGTGGAGGAAATTTTCTAAGCGAGCGCTCAAAAGCATGCTACAGTTTTTCCCCGCTTTACATTCGCCATTGCGGCAGCTTTTGTTGAGAGTACATATTCTCCTGCAGATGTACATATGTATATGTATCTGCACATATACGTGCCACCCGGTACATAAGGATATATATTTAGACTTGCTTGAATTTGAGCAAATTGCAAGCAAGCAGTTTATGCTGGGTGGTAGAAGCGAAAAAAAAAAAAAAGTGAAGGGGCGTTCACAACAAAAGTTTAAGAAAAAGAAAACTGTGCAAATAAAACTTTTTGCTTTCGTTGGCGCGGCGCGTTGCCTTCCACAGAGCTATACTTTCCCCCATTGCAAAAGTCCTTGCCAAGGGTAAATGCAAAGTTCGCACACACTCTGACACATCCCGGAGCAGTGCCGAGCGCTGTGTGTGAAAGTGGCAAGCGAGAATTCCGCTGGAAAATGCGTGCAAATGCTGGCCAAAAGATGTTGCACGAACACAGGCAACTAAAATAGAAGCAACCGAAAACCGAAAAAAAAAAACAAAATAAAATGGCAGAAGGAGCAGAAATGCCAAAGCAGGAGTGCAAATAAAATGAAGAGAATTGCGGAGGAAGTCGGGCTTTGATTTTGTCCCGAAGTGGGATAAGGGGAGTGCTGCAGTTGGCAAAACGCTTCACTGCACTTGACTATTATTGAAGTTGGAAGCCAGGACCCGCAGAGCCCCCAGGACCCCCAAGTTTGTCCTTGCTGCAAATTGAGTTGTTGTTGGTGCTGCGAAACTTTTGCCTTGGGGCACAAGCTGCAGAACAGCAAAGGCAACATCTTTGGCACTGCCATCCGGCCATCCTGCCACACCGCCAACCAGCCATCCACCCATCCTGGGCATCCTGGGCATCCTCTTCATCGTCCTTTTGCATATTTTAGCGCGCGATTCGTGCCTTCGCCTGCCTTGCCACTTTTTGCATTTTTTATGTGTTGGTAGGTCATTGCACGTACAAAAGCCACTTTTACTGCAGCTGCCACTGCCACTGCCATTGCTGTTGCATGCTACTGCTGATGCCTCTGCTGCTGCTGCTAAACTTTTCTCTAGCTGATGCTGCCAAATTAAACAACATTTGTAGAGCCAAAGCGTGTTGTTGAATTTTATTTTCAATTTATATGCCCTGCTCGCTGAAACTTTCGCTGAAGGAGTCTGTAAATTCTATTACCAGTTTGCCAGTTGAGTTTAGGTAATTGCGAAAATCAATTAAATATTCAGCTGAATTTGCCAATGCGGTTGGGGAACTAAGTTCTTCAATATTTATATTAAATAAGGGATACTACTAAGGATGTAGCTAAAGGGGAAAAAAGGATACAACTATTGCTGTAAATTTTGTTTAAAGAAATGCATATTATAGTAGGAAGTTTAATTTTGTGTAGAATTATAAAAAAATAATAATTTAAGTAAAAAAAAAATAATGCCACTTTAGAGAGCATTATGAATTCCTGAACATAATCAAGCTCTACAATCTATTTAATGCATTTTAATGGTCAGTCATTTTTATTTTGAAGAACCACTCGGTGGTTTAAATGCAATTTGGAGCGCTCCGGCACGCCCCCTCTTTGGGACATTATTTGCATTTCTTGTTGGACCAACAGCCACAGTCGATGCGAAAAGTTTCTAGCCCGCATTTTGCATTTTGCATTTTGCATTTTTGCAGCTTTGTGGCCGTGTCGCTGGTCGTCCCAGGAATATGCATCCGAAATGGCTTTTTAATTTGCGATTCGAGTTGGGCGAAAACAAAAATGCAAAAATACATAAATCATGCTCTGGATTTCATGCAACGAATTAAAAATTAATGCGAAATCACACGGTGATACGGACCAAAACAAAAAATGCATTTCAAATGGGATATAGAGAGATGGAAGGAGATATATATAGAGTGCTATAGAGGGAGATATACTGCTCGTATATCTCACATCCCAGGACTCAGGTCGAGGACTCAGTTTTCAGTTTTCAGTTTTGTTTTTTTTATTTCAAAGCCAACAGCAGCAGCACCGGCACATTTTTATCGATTTTCTTTGCAATGCAGGCGTTGAAATTTTTGCAACCCCAAAAACCTTGGTGAATTTTTTTCTGCCACTCGGTGGCACCCCTCCTCCCGTGGCATGTGGCAGGAAAGAGACAGCCGCCCTGGACCACGCACTTTTAGAAAAATACCAGAAACGATGGAAAAACTGAGAAAAAAGTTGAATAAAAATAAGAGGAAAGGAGGAACGAAAAGAAAGGCAAGCAAGGAGAGTGGGTGGGAGGAATGGGAGGATGGGAGGATGGGAGGATAGTGCGTGCGTGTGCGTTGAACATTGAAAAGGGAGACAAGAAAAAAATTCGCAATGAGGGTTGAAAATAAATTGCTTTTAATTTGATTTCAACTCAATTAAATCTACGAAATGGAATTTCAAATTAATTCTTTTCTCCTTTTCCGTTCCATGAGCTTCAATTTGCTCACTTTTCTCTCTATCTTTGGTATTAGCTGCCGCAGGGCCATCCCGGACTCCATTATCCATTATCCTTGCCCGGTCCTCGTGCTAATGCAGTTTCATTGCCGCCCATCCTCAAGCCCACAAGTCGAAAATATAACTAATTAGTCGGTTTCCATGGACCTGGAGTTATCTTCTCTATACTCCTGGGGCCTTGCAGCTGTCCCTGATTGTCCAGATTAAGGTCCCGCATTTGTTTACTGTGGGATGGCTTTTAATTAAGCGAATTAAAGAATATGTAGTTTCAAAGGGGTCCATTAATTGCATTGCTTCTGGTGTTGCATTCATCGAGAGGACAGTACTTGACATGACAGACCTTCAAGCTGCCTCGAAGGACCAATAGTTGATAAGTCCCCTCAATTAAGCACAAGATTCCAATGCTTTCCTTTGAATTCTGTGCAAATATTTGAGTCCTGGTTGAATTATTTGTGTCCTTGCTCTAATTTACCCTTTTCCGCTCTCATTTGGCTCTCATTTTGCGGGCTGTGGCTTCTGTCGCCATCCGCCATCCGCCTTCCGTCTTCCGCTACCTCAACAAACAATAAGGCGCGTCCTCGACGTCCCCCTCTGAACTTGACCTTGATAAATTTGTGAAGTGAGCTTTTTAGCACATATCAAAACGGTTACATCTCAAGGGGCCCACCAACCCAAACCCAAATCGAGGGGGTGGCTGGTGCAGGGCGGGCGGCCAAGGACGAAGCACAAAATGGGGGGAAGCCGTCTCGCAGTTGACATTGAAAATTTCGCATCTAAATTACGTGTAACAAATCGTCGGATGACGCATCGGAGAAAGCGGATATACCGTATACCATACCGTACGTAGCTATGTATCCGCCAGATACCCGACTATACATATGTATGTGTATGTGTGGCAGTGAATAATGTATAGGGGTTGCTTCAATTACTACAAAAACCGAAACTCACCCCCGACTCGGCGAGAAGTCAACCCCCGAAAACGGAGAAAGGCCAGGGGAGTGGTAAGAAAAGGCTGACAGCCGCAATCAAAATGGGATATAAGCCGTAAAAAGCAAATCCTGCAGGCGTCGGCCATATTTCCAACCCCCCCTGCCCCTGACCCTGCCCCTGCCCAGCCCCAACTCCCCCTGCAATCCTGGGTGAATCATCATCATCGTCAGACAAAACCGGAGATGGAGTCACGGCGTGAAATTTTTGGGCAACCTTCAAGGACGACCGGCTAATCAAGGAACTGCCGGTGGGCGGGTGGTGTTGGCTTGGAGACACTGCTGCCTGCCACGAAAGTGATAATCAAAATAAACAGAGATTAGGGCGGGTAGGCTTGATAACCTTGAAATATTTTGCCTACGAAAATCGATTTTCCTTCCTGGCCGTCGTGTCTGGTGGCCCAAAAAGGGTTGTCCTTGGGGTGGCGGTAATTAGGATTATGTTTTTGGGGCAGGTCAGGACATTGCCTCGAACTAGGCCACTCCCTTCTAGATTATACCTTTGATTAGGACACCTGTTGGTTATTTTTAAAGAGGTTTTTGAGACAAATAGGATCTGATATACATAGGTCCTGGATCATACTGTGGCGGAAAAGGGTTCCGCCCCAAAAACACACACATTTTGACGAACTTGAGAACTTTTTATGGCTCATTAGTAGGGGTAGAATATTGCGAGGGGTTGCCTTCTGGCTCCTGTTTTGTGCCATTGCTCTGGTTTCTGTTTCTCTTGATGTTATTGCTGTTTTTGTTGTGGTTTCCCCGGAACAACCGACCGCCCGCCCGCCCGACCGCCCGAAAATTGTGTCATAAAAAGCCAACGAGCCCGCCCCGCTGAGAAATGGGGGACTGAAACGAAGTGGAACCTACCACAAAGCCAATTGGGCTAGGTCAGGGCCCAGCCGAGTTTTCGGGCCCGGCTTGGTGTGCGTGTGGCCTTTGCGGTTAAACCCAAACTGGGGCTACCTGTTGCTGCGGCTGCCTCGGCTCCTGTTGTTATACGGACTGCCCCCCGACCCGGACAAGCTTTTGTGAGCGGCTCATTATTGTATCGCGGCAGCTGCCACCTGCCCCAGCTCATCATCGGGAATCGGGCATCGGGCTTCCTTTTAATAAAAACTAATAGCCCCAATTAAGTCAACATGCGTTTTGTGCCTCAACAGTTTGTTTCTCTCGCTTTTTGCATTGTTGGCGCTAATAAAGTCCCCAGCGAAAAAGCCGAAATGCAGTTAATGGAAAAAAAGGACGAAACATGGTTCCTCCTTTCAACAGGAAATGGCTGTGAAAAAAATTGATTTAAAGACGGTTTCACTTCGAGGCTCATAAACTGTCATCGATTTCTTGTCTTCTTTGTACATTTTTTGTTAAGAAATGATGGAGCTTTTTGGCAACAGCACTTACGAGCTTCGTGCTTTCGTGGATAGCCTACTTTCGGCCCGAACGTGGGTCTTTTGTGGGTCATTCTGGTCCTGGTTCCCATGTGTGTCTTCTTAAAGGCGAATTTAAGACCGTTTAGACCTAAAATTATAGACATTCCTTGACTCTGGAAGACCCACTTCGTAGACACTTTGTCTGAATTTAATTTCTTTTAAAGATTACACTTCATTTCTTGTGCATTCTCCCCCTATTCTAAGCACAACTGTACCAATGCCAGGGCAAACACAACTGTACCCCAACAAAGACAAACATTGTCGTATCAGTTTCGACCGAAAACACCTCAAGATCTCGCGCGAAGACAAAAACTAAATTTAGACGCCACCGAGCAACCCCAACTTGCCGCCACATTCAAGTCGTAATCCCAGGCCCCAGTGACATCGTCTCCATCTTGTACTTTCCATCTCGTGGCAGTCCTCCCCGATTCATCGTCATTGGGGGGCTGGCACGCTCTCAACTGAAACTTCATCTCCACCTCCATCTCCACCTCCATCTCCAACTGCAACTGCAACTTCAGCTCTGCATTAAAATAATTGCTTCCGAAATGACAACTGCTGCTAAAATTGAAAAGAGCCCTGTACGCAGACGCATTTCGGTTCTTGGTTCCCATCTTCACATCTTGCAGTCGCCCAGTTCCCAGTTCTCAGTCTTCAGCTCCCGGCTCCCCTCGTCCTATTGCTCGCCCCAAAGCGATTGACGTTCTTGCAACATGTGTGCGCGCCTGCGCGTGCCAACAATGTAAGAGCAGGCTGGCGATGGAGATGGATATGGCTTGGGGATGTGGCAGCATACTGGGGATGGTTGGTGGCAAAGTACAGCCAACAAATTGGGGGGCAAGTTCATCAGATTCTATGCTATGGGCATTATATATAAAATACCTCATTTGAGGAAGTTTTATTTTTCAAGTGTAATTGAAAACTGGCAAGTAACATTTCTCTCACTGTAATGGCGTCGCTTATTTACCGTTAAGATGCCGCGGCTGTCAATCAGCCACCCAAACGACTCAGACAAGGGCATTCCACAGGCACTCCTGCAAAGCCGTCTGGATCTGGATCTGCATCTGAATCCGGAGCCATATGTCGCCTCCTGCTCCTCCTCCTCCTCCTCCTCCTTTTTCCGATCTATTTTCGTCCGGACTATGACTGTGGAGCAGGGCACGCCTGCGCACACACACACACACACCCATACACCCCTCATACCCGTCAGAGATTTTCGATTTTAGTTTCCCAACTTCACCGCTCGTTTCCCAGCACTTTGGCTAATGGGTCTCTCTGGTGAGGCCCGGCTTGATATTTATGAGTCTGCGCCGGAAATAGACTCCTCCGACTTATTGGTTCCAACAGGCGGTTTAAGCGCTTAAATACCCGGAGTTCGGTTGCACATTCTTCATGCTTATTGGAATTATCTACGGCTGTGTTCCAGGGTTAGTCTCCGGTCCACATGGGTTTCTCGCTATGATGTAATTTAATATGGCAGCCATTTGGACCAGGGGTTAAATGTCATTATTTCTCAGTGAGAATAGAGAAATTATTTTTGGGGCAATGGGAACTATTATGACTTTTCGTGTCGGAGAGCCTCCCTTCCAGGAAATGCTTTTATATCCCTGTGGGTGTTGCCTTGATTTCCATGATGTTTATTGGGTGCAATAACCGGACAGACTTCCTCAAAGTGAATGGATGAAAAAGGACAAAAGTCTTGAAATGATTTAAAGAAATTAATATAATTCGTGGCCAGAATACCAGGCACCAGAACTTCCTTGAATCTGGACTGGACTTTGTTGGTCGAACCAGTTCCAGGGTTCCCATTCTACATGAATTCTACATTCCGTCTACATGCATTCTACATGCGCCACCTACCGATACATTATGGCAATTCCGGAAATGTCTTCTTTCTGACAATAGATGGCGGTGCTAGTTACAATGTTTTCCTACAATGTAGAGTGTCAAGTCTACTTTGGGACTTGTTTGGGACATTCTTAAATATCCCTAAGTCCTCGCCTTATATTATACCTTTTGGCGCCAGGGTTGCCAAGAGTTTAAATATATTTCCGATTCTTGCAAATAACCATACAACTATTAAACAAACGACTTATTTATTTGACTTATTTTAGATCATCTATGGAGCCGATGGCCAGCCCGTGAGAACAGATTCGAAACGTGGTCGGGGCAAAGGAAAGGCCACCATTTCCGGAAATGGAACTAATGCAGGCATAGCCGCCGGCAATGGAACACCAACAACTGGGGTAAGTGACGTCAGGCCAAGTGCCTTTTTTATTGCCCAGGTGGTCCCCCGGCCCCCTGGCCCCTGGCGCCTGGCCGCCTGGCCTCTTTCTTGGCCAACTCCCCTGACATTTTGTCCATGGGAACTAATTAAGTCACGCGACGACAACTGGCAGACAGACTGTCTGCGGTCGAGGGATTGCCCAGATTCCAGTTACTACTCGGCTTCCCAGACCCTCGGAGTTTGTTGCTTTTTAAGCGGCATGCCACAGCAACGTTTACCACGTCATCAGTCGCTTTTGTTGGCGGCTCTTTTGGCAAGACTACACTGAGAGACACTCGGTCGGGGTTTGAGTCTCATGAGAATCACTTTTGCTATTTTATTGAAAAAACATTTCCATTGTGTACTGCCGTCACCGGCTTCCCCGAAAGGTTCCATTCCTCCTCTGAGCGCCAATCCCTGTCCCAGACACACTGCCAGACATAATCTCCGCCACAGGCAGCCGACCGCACGTAGCTGGGGGTCACCGTCATAAAAACCTGCCGGCAGCACCAAAGGAACCCAAAAGCATCCGAAGCCCCAGAAGCAAAAGGAAAAAAATCCACCAGCCACCAGAAGCAGGCAAAGTTGTGCCGTTCTGTTGACTTGCGAAACTCAAACGCGAGCCACTTGGCTGCGGATGTGGATGTGGATGAGGCAGCCCGCCACAAGCCGCACGTAGCAGCCAACCAGCCAACCAGCCAAAGAGCCAAGAGCCCAGCTTATTGTTGCCAAGGTTTTCCTCCTCCATCCTCTTACATCCGTTGCTCTGGGGACACCCAGTGGGTCTGGGTCTGGGTCTCCGTCTCCGTCTCCGTCTCGGTATCGGTCTGTGGGCTCTTCTGTGGAGAACTCGAGTAGTGACTCGAGTGAACCGGGAAAACGGCACTGCCAGTGACTTTGACCTTTCGGGGATTTCCCTTTCAGCGGCACGCAACATCCTCGGGTGTCATGTCGTTGGGGATTCAAGGTCGGGATGTCGTAAAAACTTGACACAAGCTGATACAGTGAGTAAATGGCAGGACAGTGAAGGTTAGATATGAAGGACGACCAAGTTGAGGTCATAAAAGGCTAAGCAGGACCAGACTGATGACTACTATTCTTGGGCTTCAGATGAGGAGTTACCTGCACTTGAAAGGAAGTATAATGGTTTCTTGTGAGGACTTACCACTGTACCCACTTGGCTAGACCGCCCATCACTCAAGTCATTTGATGGGACCCGCCTTCTCCTCACTCTCTAAGCCGGTGATTTGTTTGGCAAGCAACAGCTGGGATCCAATGAAGCGATGATTATGTCGTCACAGCGACTCCCTGTTGTGCCACACACATCCACATCCACATCCACACACGCAGTAAACAGGCAGTGCCAGCACTCGACAGACATCCTCATCCAGCCGACTCACGTGAGGCTCCTCTGGCCACAGACGCGCAACAGGTTGCCGGCTGCCTCTCTCAGGGATTCTATTTTCTGGTTACCAGATATACCCGGGCGGGGGCGGACAATTTCCCCAGGAAGAGTGGCGGAGGAAGCCACTGGAGCTGGAGCCGCAGGAGCTTGACATTGAACGGTCGTGGAGGAGGAGAATTCTTGCCTCAAGTTTTCCGGCAGATGTCTCGGCATCAGCTCTCCCCTCCATTGCCTGCCCCGTCCCGGCCACTACGTCGTGCAACACTTGGAAACTTTTCCAGCTCCTCTGGCGCATTTTCCGAACGGGGAAAGTGAAGTTTTTCGGTGGCCCAGTGACACGGACACGGACATGGAGCCGGCAACCGAAACAGAGGCCACCATGCAACGGGGCCACTATATTTTCATTTTTCCTTTTTTTTTTGGCGGGGCCGCCAATTCAGGTCGCGTTCAGGTCGCACATAGTTACACCTCTGCCCCTGCAACAAAAAAGAAAAAAAAAAAGAAAATAGCGGGTCAGGGAGAGTCGAATCCATTGACAGTCCTGGCATTGGGATTTGGCAAGGACAATCTGGCCAACTGCAGCTCCATGGTCATGGCCAGGGGCAACAAATCCAACTCCAACCCACCCACTCTGCCACTCCCTTACATGCCCCGGGCATTCGCCTCATACACTGAACAAAGTTCTGGCTACTTCTCTTACAATTCTTGGCTAATTACTCATCTAATGATGGGAAAAGTTATCCTTCTCGTCTTATATCTAATATTAAAAAAAAAATAATAAATAGTTGCCACACCAATACTTTCTCTCAGTGCAAGTTGCGGCCTTCATGTTCATGTTTGCATGCAGTTACCAACATTTTTGGCCCGACCATCCAGTCTGGCAGTTGGCCATTGTTCCGTTGTTCAGGCCGGGTCGGATTGGGTCGCGTTGGGGCTTAAACGGCGTCGAGGAGACGCGTCGAGTCGGGCTTTCGGCTTTGATAGCCTCTCCAGCTATCCAGCTATCCAGTCTGCCATCATCCGCCATCCGCAATCCACAATCCCAGAGCCCGGAGTCGGGGTCGCCATGTCGACTCTGTCCTTTGGCGACATCAACTTGTTGCACTCCTATTCAGCCCGATTTCCATGCCTCTCGCTTTCCCATCGGGCTCTGTAATCTGCATAGACACGGGTTAACATGGAATGCGACTGGCGGTAGTGCTGGCCGGACAAGCCATGGCTGCAACACTGGACTACCAGGCAGGGGTTTGGATTGAGGCGAGAGATTAGGGGCAACCCCAAAGGAGATTCTTCCATCAATATAAATGGAAACAATAGCTCCAACCTGACCACTCTCCTCTTGAGAATGCAATCTTTAAAATGTATTAGGCACTTTGTAGCCCAGTGTAGTGCCCACACTGCACATCCAGGTTGCATTTTTTCAAGTCCCCATCCCACCCATCTGCCACCACCCACCTGTGCAATTTTTTCCTCCGGCCTGGTCAGCTGGGAATGGGGCCACATTTCATCGTCCATCGTGCCACAGTAGCCGGTGGCAATTAGTCAACACATGCCCCGGCGATGCAATCAGCCTGTCACAATGTTTGGACATGTCGGCAGTGGGTTAGGGGGGGCAGGAAAGGGGTTAAGGCACACGCTGAGTAGCCGCTGGCCGCTTCAATTGGAGGCCGGTCCATGCCACCAGTGCACTTAACGTCTAATTAGGCGGCGCCTGGTAGAGAAAAAGCGGCTCGACGGGTTCCCCCAGCCGACTCAGTTGGCAATGTCAAAGCGAAGGCTTTTTAAGACTTTCAGCCACACCTCGGACATCGCTCAAAAACGCCTAAAAACAGAAGCCAACGGAGAGCTGGAGCAGGAGCAGTGGCAGTGGCAGAAGTAGCGGTGGCCAGACATAATCGTAAATGCCAACATGTCGGCGCCACGTCGGCTGGCATGGCTACTTCAGTGGCACCACCAACCGTGACAGCAGCAACAGATACACCAGCAACATCAACAAGGGGACTCCTACGTGCGATGGCGATACAAGAGCTTACAAAACAGCTCGTAAAAAACAGACCCACGGCACCAGAAGCAGCACCACCAGCAGCACCAGCAGCAGGCGGCAGGCAGACAATTTGTCGTCCAACTGTCCGCATTGGAGGCACCACCATCGGAGGCAGCAACCAGCAACAAGCCACGGAAGCACCAGCAACACTTGCCACACAGAAAACAATCATCCAGAGCTGGCTCATTCTCGTTAAATCATATTTGGAGTTTAGGTAATAAAGGGACAACCGATTTCTCTCAGTGCACGGCCTTATGTCCCAAACTGTAAGAGGAGAAGGCGACAGAGCGACTTTTGGCAGCACGCAGCACGTGAGCAGCCGGCAACCTGTCGGTTTCTGTGTCTGCGGTTGCCGCTTCGCCCTGCTCGTTTTTTGCTTTCCTCCGCTTGTGAGGGACAGACGGCCGGCGGAAGGACGAGCGGAGGACGGAATGGCAGGCAGTCAGGCACCCAGCCAGCCAGCCAGCGATCCCGAGTGGGTCTTAAGTCGAACAATGAAAGCGCTGAAAGCGGCCACGCAACTGGCAACTGGCAACTGGCAACATTTGCTGCCACAGTAGTGAACGGGACACGCCTGCGGCACCTTCATTGAAATCCAAGCCAACAGGACAGGAGCAACAAAACCAAAAAAAAAAAAAAAAACAAAGCAGGAAGAGAACGAAGCCGAGAATAAAAATAAATAAAAAACGAAGGCAGGCAGGAAAGGGAAGCCAATGTCAAGGTTGTCGCTGTGGGTCAAGGTCGTCCGCGTACGGGTCCGGGTCCGGGTCGGGGTCTGGGCTGTGGCCATAAAAATACCCTCAAAAGCGGAAACAAAAAATAAGGGACACAGCCCAAAAGGCAACCTCTATCCGGCCTTGCGTCCTGCCGTCCTGCCATCCTTCCGTCCCATGTCCTGCCCCCGTCCTTGTATCCTTTCTAATAATAAAAAGGGCAATGAGCTTAATTTAACCCTTTTCGGGTTGATGTCCTTCCCGCACAAATCCCAGTACCCATTCGCAGTCCTTCGTCCCTGCGCCACGCGCTGCCACTTGACCCTTTCTGGGGAAACTGTTGCTTTTCCTGCTGTGCTGCGTCAAACATCCTTGAGCCTTGAGCCAGTCAACCTAAAAAAAAGGTCCTTGCTCGCATCCTTTTTGGTGTCGTCAACCTTTTGTGAGTCGCTGACTTGTAACTTTCTGCTGTCGTTCTTGCTCTCGCCTTCGTATTTTTTGTCCTTTCTTCCTTTATCAACTGTTGCTCCGGGGCCAAGGAGCGGTATTTGCATGTCCTTTTTGGCCGGGGTATCCTTTTCGGGCAGACAAGTCTGGCGAGCGTCTGGTCCGGATCTAGCCGGAACGGGACGGTCCTTTTCAAAGGTTTCCTTTGGCCTTACCAGGTTGATTGACCTTCGACGGGTCAGAACATTTTCCGCTTTTCTTTTTTTCTTTCCCTTCCCTGATTTCCTTTTTAATTATCCTGGGAAGCCCTGGGAAACTTCAACTCGATTTGCAAGTTCATTTTTTGCCATGGAGTGTTTTTAGGTAATTTTTAGCCTGCCCTGTGCGTAATTAATTTTCTTGTCTGCAACAATGAAATTTACAACTTTTAACGCACAAATACTTTTGCGAAAAAGGCAGTTGCCAACAAAGCCGAGCACTTCCGTTTCCTGCACACACATACACACACACACACACAGCCACTCTCACACAGACACTGAGCCACAAAGAGAGACTAAATTGCTGCAATAAATTTGAAATTCAATTTAAAATGAACATAAATTGCTTCAACTTTCGAAGCTTGTCATTTTTAAAAAACATTTTTCAACTAACACAAGCACAAATACCAACACACTCTTACATACACACACACACACATACACTAACACACTCACATAAATCGCATTAAGCGCTTTAAGGCACAAAATGCTGCCATAAAAATCGTTTGCTCGTTAATTTCTTGTGTAGTTGTGTGCGTGTTTTTTCTTTTTACTTCTTTTTTGTTTACTGCTCTCGCTTGTCTTACGCGTCCCCCAGCCACGCCCACTCCCCATCGGCCCATGCCTCCATCCATTTCCTTTGCTTTTCCACCAACTTCATGGCCCGTACATAATGGCTGCCAGCTGAAGCTTCAGCTTCCTCCTATATACCACTTGATAAATGTGCACAGCAGACACATACACATAGCCACATACACTGAGAAATATACACACACTATAGCATATATATATATTTATATATGTATATGTATAACGTATAGCTATATTGGGCAAAAAGTAAGCAAAGAACACGAAGGCAGAAGCATAGCCAAGAAAATTGAACTCAATTGATACCCAGCAGAGAGGGTTGGCTGGGAATTTTGGAAGGGAATAAATAAGACTAAAGGGTATCATGTTTAGAGTTTTCAATTTTTAAACTTATTTAATTATAGAACATGAAACATGAACAGGAATGGGTTTCAAAGACACCTTTTTTTTTAAAATAACAAGCATTTCAACATATAAGAACTGGAAAAGTTTAAGATATGATGTTATTCCCAAAATATATGGCACAAATATACTTTAAAAAAGCCTTTAAAATCCCCGCATACCCCTTGAAAACTTCAAGAGGTATCCCAAAGTTGTTGTGAATGGAAATGGAGGTGGCGAGGCGATGGCGATGGCGATGGCAGCAGTAAAGCTTTTCAATTGCCACCCCCACACAAATGCGCGTCTATAATGCCTTATATAAACCAACTCTCTCGACAGCCCCAACCACCCCCAATCACCCCGCCACCCACTCATACTAACACTCGCATGGATGTGTGTATCTGTGTGTCTGTCTGAGTTCGCTTGAGGTTGAGGTTGGCTGAATTTCCAAGGGGTGGGGCCGAAAAACGCCTCTCACTTTAATTTTGGCATGCATTAAGTGCGCTCCTGGGGGTTGTTTCCCGTTATTATGCCAAAGATATATGTATGTATATTTTTTTTGTATTTTTTTGCACGCGCGAGCCGTTTTCCATTTGCCTTGAATGCGGCGGTGGCTTCTTTAAAATTTTTGATTGCCTACTTACGTGGGCATTGCGGCTAATTGCATTTCATGCCGGCCAATTGCACTCTCCCTGGCTCTCTCTCCCCGTCTCTGCCTCTATTCCGCTTTCAGTCATGTGTGTGTGAGTGTGTGAAGGCTGCCAGACAGAAACACACACAGACGCAGCAAGGAGACTGCCGGGCTTTGTCTGCGATTAGTTGCAACCCCTAAAATGGTTGCTGCATTGCTCATACGACCCGTTGGACGTTTTTTGCCGGCTTCTGCCGCTGGTGCTGGTCCTGGTGCTTCTGCTTTGTTTTTGCCCGTCTGCTGCCGGTCGTCGTCTTCTGGCGGAGTCAACTTTTTCGCTTCGGAGTCGAAACTAATTTTTCTTTGTTTTTCAATAACCGAATCCGGCCGATGCTCTTTGTCTTGGCCATGTCTGGCAACCCCCTTTGAATTATTTGGTAGCCGAAACGTCAGTGTCAGTACCGAAAATGCCAAAACGGTCATAGACATCATGTTCCGAGAGGACGTCTTCACGAGGGAGAGGGTAGAGACAGCATCCCTGTCTCCTCTGTCTGGAGCTGACTCGTCTGTCTAATGCACATTTGATGGCATTCGCTAATTGCTTGATTAGCAATGCGGTTCCCACGCCCCCACGCTCCCAGCCGGATGTTCGGCGGCAACTTCAAACGATTCTGCAATAATCCTCCCCAGAGCCGGGCATAAATAATAATTAATAAAGGAGACAGGCCGGAGTGCAGATACACGCCCGAAGCTCTCAAACCGATGGCGTAAATCCAGGGATAAAAAAAGCAATATAGATAAGAAATAATAATAATTTAAGGAGAGTGTTTAAGGAAAACCTAGAAGAAAACCTGTTTTGCCAAATACACAAAAACTATAACCAATATTTGCGCTGCATTAAGTTTTCGTTTTGCCCCAGCCAGCTGCATCTCTTGCCACTTTTGCTGGCTAAAAGCATAAAGGCCGAAACAAAAAAGGCAAAACAAAAGCCGGGCAAAAAAGCAAGAAGAAAAAGCTGAGAAGTGAACACATAAATTACAGACAAGCTACGAGCAACTACGAGACAACTAAAAAAAGGCAAGAAAGGCAATGAAAAAGGCCAGCAACATGGAAAAATGAAAATGATAAATTGCAAACTGCACATAATTATGCAATTAAAGTTCGACGTTGTGTACTATGATGTACATTCCTCGAACTACTATTATTATAACTCTTATTATTATTTCCAAGATGGTTGGGTAAAATTGAAACCAGCAGATATTGCTACATAAAAGATACATTATTAATATGAAACTATGAAGGACTATAAATTGGGCTCATCTGTTATATAAACTGTTCATTAAATTAATTAGTTTCTTTTGTTTAATCCTCAAGAAATATATTGTCAACTGTGTTTACAACGAATTCGCATTAATGAACGAAAACACCACGGAAAATGCATTTAATGCAGAATGCAAGCATCCATTTGCAATTACACTTACATATGTGCATGTGTGTGCATGTGCGAGTCTGTATGTGTGTGAGGCAATACAAAGTCACAACCACCAGTGTAAAGTGGAAGAAACTACGAATATTTTTCGTATGCACGCCCAATTTAAAATTAATTGCCAGATACAAAAGAACGCTGGCAAAATGATGATGACAAGCAGGGGCGTGGGCAGGGGCCAGGGTGCTGGAAGTTATGCCACACACACACGCATACATGCAGGGTCTGTTTGTGTGGGTGAGTGTCCTGGCTGTGCACTGAAGTATGCATGCAGAAAATTAAAATTAATAATTTATATATTTAAAGCGGGGCGAACGCGGGCGAAGCAAGAGACAAGACGTCGAAGCACGAGAATAAATAAAACGAAGAACAACACATAAAATAGCCAAAAGTAAATGCATTAAATGGGAAAAAATTACATTTTCTGCAGTCTGGAAACTGCACTAAAAATATTCGCAACAGCCTGCCATGAAAACAGAAAACAAACAAATTAAAAAATTATTCTCATAATTGAGCAACAGAAGCGACGGCAGCTGTCCCCGTTCTGTCCAAACAGGGGCGTGGCAGGGGCGTAGGAGCATGGGGTACAAGTGCAAGGAAACGTTCAGCAAATTGCAGTAAATTACAGGGCAGGACCAAAGTGGGCGGGGCTGGGGGTGAGGCCCGGCTTTTGGCCGCTAGATTGACAAGTTCTTTAACTGCCAATGGGAGTAGCCTTAGGCAGGAAAATAGTTGCTTAATCGAAGGTTTTCATTAGAGTTTTATTGATCAAATAATCACACTGATTTGACGTATCTAAATTGCTCTTTTGATTTCTTAATGAATATATACAGAGATCTCTCTTATAAAGGGGAGTGTTTAAGTAATAATTTCGGAGAACTATGCAACAATTATAATTAAGTTATTTCTGGTAAAAAGGAAACTTTAGGAAATCATTTTGGAAATTCTTAGATCAGTAGGAATATCAAAGAGAGATGTTTTATTAAAATTCTTTGGAAAAATTCTATTTATTACTCTCTTTTTTTGAAAGATCTCTGTTGAATTTTAAAATATTTTTGAATTCAGGAATTCCTGCCTACATTTCCGCCAAAGATTCTAATCACTTTTCTTGCCGAGGGGGAAGTCCGCCTCCTTCCGACCGCAAAACTTCGTCGCTGTCCTCCCTGTCCTGAAAACCAAATTCATTTTTTAGGTTAGCCCCTCACCTCCAACCCGAAGAAGCCAACTCAGGACAACAAATTGCCAAACGTTTTCCCATTAACATTAAAATAAATAAAAGAAAAAAAAAAATACCCTCCGAACAACCCTTTTTGGACGAAACCACCACCCCAGTTATTCCCACACCCCACAAAAATGTACCGCATTGCCTCATTTCATTTGCTTAAAATTCCAATTCACTTTAAACACGAAAATTTGAATATTTTACATATTTTATGTGTGTGTTTGTCTGCCTTTAGATGTTATGTTTGTGCTTTTTTCTTCGCTTTTATTTGGTTTTGCATTAAAGAAAATTTGTGGCATGAATGAGGGATAAAGGGGAAACAAAACTGGCCACTTTTTGTGCCAGAAATTCCAGCAGCTAATAATAAAAAATATAAATAAAATGCAAAAAACAAAAAAGCAGCAGAGAAAATAATGTTATACGCCTGCCATAAAAATTGTTGCTTATATAGATGGGTCTGGAAGGAGGGGAGTGGGGGGAGCGATTGCTACAGGCTTATAAATAATTCATACGAATTGCGCGTACAAGAAATTAAAAAGAGAAAAAACAGAGAAGAAAACTGAAAACTCTGAGGAAGTTTATTGATTTTCTTACGTATATATATAGGTGTATGTGTGTGTATTTGCGGATATGTATGTATGTGTATGTAATATATATATATGTTTATAAGTACAACCCCCAATAGCTTTAAAGACTGAAGACTGAAGGCGAGGCCCAAAAAAAAAAAAAAGAATGTAAAAATAAAGGCAATTTTTATTGCAATTTGCATGAATAAACTATAAAATAAACATATAAATATAAATAATGTGTGTTGCCACAGAAACAACAATAACAACAAAAAGAATAATAATAAACAACAAAACTTCAGAAGAAAACAAACAAAATGAAATGAAGGCAAAATAATCGAAGCGTGGGGGCGGAATGATGGCAAAGGGAAAAACAATAAGAAGAAGTAAAGAAAAACAAAAATAAATAAACGAAAATTGTTTCTGCTTCTTCCAGCCCACCTCCTGACCCTGCCTGACCCCTCCCTCCCTTCCTCACCCACTGTGGCTCCCTCCTCCTCCTCCTTTTGGCCATGTTGAAATCAAGAAAAATAACATGAAGAAAAGAAGGAAAATTTGTGCTGGAAAGTGAACCGAAGAGAAAATAAAATAAATTGCATCATAAAAACGGGCCGAAAGCAGGAGCTGCAGAAAGATAGAGCGGGATGGACGGCTCTGGCTAAAATAAATAGCAAGAAGAGGAAGACATCCGGGTTGCAGAAGAACAAGCACGAGAAGAAGAAGCATCAGCAGTTAAATTAGAATTTTATGCAAATGAGATGTATTTATAGAGGAGATATGTTCAGATGGGAAAAACACCAGGAAGTAGCAACTGAAATCGAGTTCAGGAGAATTGATCAGTTAATTATGAGGATTTTGAAGGAAAAAACTAGATATTATCTCTCTTATTTAGTTATAGTACAGGTTCTCTTTATAGAACTTCTGATAACTTTAATTTCCTTTTTCCAACCACTCCCGAAAGCCAATTCCACAAACTTTGGCATAAAAAAGCAAAGAAAAGGTCAAAGCTGGAAAAAGTGAATATGAAACATGTGATATAAGTTAAGTGATACTGGAGTGTGAGTGTGTGTGTGTGTGTGTGTGTGAGTGTGCTGGTTGCCCCCTTGTTCAGGACCTATCCTTTTAGATCTCCGGCTGTAGGTGCATTAAAACTTTGATAATTACATAACTTTTATGTATATGAAATCTCGCAAAATGTTTGGCTGCACATTTTTGCCGCAGGCTGCAGGATGCAGTCCGAGGGGGCGTGATGTCATAGCGGCGGCGGGGCAGGACTTTTCAGGGGGCAAGGACCATAATAAATAAACGTAAATTTTGCATGTGGCGAGTTAATGCAAACACACACACACACACACACACACTATACTGGCAAAAGGTATACAAGCTCTGGATGAATTTTTGGGGCACGAGAAGGCGCGGGGGCAAGGGGGCAATGTTGGTCCAGGAAAATGTAAAATTAATGCATAAAGTTTACAACAATAACAGTACCAGCAGCAGCAGCAGCAGTAGCAGTAGCAGTAGCAGCTACAACAACAATGTCCACAACGACAGCCACAAAACTAACAAGAGCCGGGCCAAATAAAGACAGCAAATGCGGGGCACGAAGGAAGCAAGGGAGTCGGGGCATGGGAAGCTGGGAAATGAAATGAAAATGGAGAAAGATATTACGAGTAAATAATGTTTGTCGAAAAACGTTGATAAAAACTGGCATAGTTTATGTTTATTTAGGCTTCCCCTCTGCTCCGCTTACCTTTTTGGCAACTGAATTACATCAGAGGGCGGAATAAGCGGCAAGGAGGCTGATTAAAACCGGATGCCGGAAGTCCTCGAGTAATAATTTATATGCCAAATTGTGGAAACATTTAAATTGACAGACTCGAGCCATTGACAGTATTTCAAGTGCCATTGTTCCGCAGACAATTACCCATCAAGTGGAGTATTAAAATTTTTTGCATCACCCTAAATGCAACATCTTGTTGCACAGAACGTGGATGCAAACAAGCGCCAGCAGATATAAACAGTTTTCGCTTTTAATTTCAAAGTTTCGTCGAGCTGTGCAACATTTTGTGGGCGCTTATAGGGGGCGTGGCAGTTAAGCAGCCAGCGCAAGCTGCTTTTAATGTTCCATTAAAACGTGGCATGGCTCTTATTGTTGTTGTTCTTGTTGCTTTTGTTGTTATTTTTGTTGCTGGGGTCAGCAGCAATGTCTGCCTTGGAAGCGAAACTAAAGCCATAAAAGCGACAGCAGCAACAACAACAGCCCAGAATATATTGCATTCGAGAAGAGGAAGAGCAAACAAAAAAAAAATGGCGAAGAAAACAAACTGCACATTGCCCGCCATTTTATATTATTATTATTATTATTATTTTGGTGTGTTTTCATTTCATGCGAGAGTAAAACACAGAGAAAATAAGTTTAAACATAAAAAATATCTTTAAACACATAAGATTTCATTCGGTTTTAATTATTTTTAATCTTGAAGACCATTTAGATCACATCACACAAGTCCATGGAAAGTAAAAGCGAGATGAGACTTATGGTCTTAAAAAATAAAAGTATCTCAAGATGGATTAGATTTAAATGATTTTATTTTTTGTTCGAATACTATTTTTTATCAGTGCTTTGTCAGCAACATCACCGTTTTTAATATTACCAACTGTTTTTTTTGTTTTTCTGGGCTTTGGCTTATTTTTTCTGGCCAAATCCCGCCCCCCGCTGTGTCATCTCCTTTGAGTCTTTTTCGCCGAAGAATTTCCGGTTGTTTTTATGGCCTTCAATATGTACATCATATAATTCAATGTTCAGTGCCATTATGCAGCCTCTCCTTTCGGAGATTTTTCTTTTGCCTTTTCGGTTTCGGCTTAAAGGTATCGGCCTTCAGTGCAGTTCAAGTGTCGCAAAGGGCCAGAAAGCGGCCGAGAATAAGGCCCAGACACAAAGTTCGAGATAATTGCCAAACACGAAACACGCCGAGGAGCCACTCCCCCGAAAAGTAATTGGGGGGAGGAGAAAGGAACTGGGCGCGGCCACACCTACGCCCACACACATACTGCCTCCCTTTTTGTTCTTCGCTTTTTGTTCTTCTCGACTGCTTGCAATTTTCATATCATTTAATTAAAATCGCAAAATTTCGTACACGTTTCCATTTTCGTTTTTCACTCCGCTCCTCTGCCTTGGCTCTCCGTCGAGTTTAAGTTTTATTTTTATGATTTTTATGGCCCGGTAAAAACGCTGAGAAAAGTGCAAAAGGCAGAAAATTAAAAATACTTCTTCGATGCACACACAGACGAGACCGAGCAGCACACAAAAATAATAAAAATAAAAATAAAAATGGGGAATACACGAAATGGTAAAAATGCTAAATGGAAGAAAAACAAAACAAAAAACAAGAGCAAAAAACGTGAAACACGAGAATGAAGGCGAATTCAATTGAAATGGATCGAGGAGTTTAAATAAAAATATTCCCCATCTTCGCATCGTGGCCCCAAAAGGAAGCGGGCGTAACGTCATTAAAAACGAGAGAACCAGAGCAAGAAGAAACCGAAATATATATAACGAATAAAAATATATATATGTATATAATTTTGTGGTCGATCTACCTTTGGTGCCGCGGTGGGGGCCCTTTTTATATCCAGCTTGTTGATTTATTTCCTCGCCGCCAAGTTTTATTTGGCAAAACACAATTTCCAAAACGCAATCAACTCTTCCAATCAAATTATTCAATAAACAAACCAAAAAGCAAGGCAAGAACAAAAAGCATAAGCAAGAAATAAGGACAACATTTTGGGTCTGGTTTCGGCCAAAAAACGAAAACAAACAGACGTCTCTTTTGCATTCCTCGACTTGTCAACCAAAAAAGGCAACAGTTATTGCTTTTTTATTGCTCTTAATAGGCCAAGTTAGTGCTGCGACTTTAAGACCCCCACCAACACAACGACCTCGGAGGACTTTATGTATAGAGGTCCCTCATGATGCGAAAAAACAAAGTTGCAAAAAATCATGGGGAAAAGTTATTTTTGGATCTTCTGCCCAACTTGCTTTCCTACTCTTGATGATTTTCCTGCCAAAGCGTATTTTTAATTTCATTTTACTTTTAAATCAAAAGCTTTCTAGCAGCTCCTTCGCCATTTTCGTTCCTTACACTTTTCAGTTTTTACTTTTGTTTCCTTCGTTTATGTGTCTCTGTCTGTGTGAGTGTGTGTGAATGTGGGTGTGGGTGTGGGTGTGAGGGAGATGCAAAAAGCAAACTAATCAAAAAATTCAATTTCCTTGGAAAATTTAATTTTGCTCAGGGAAAATTCAATTTGCTTGCCTTCGCCTTCGTTCTTTTATTTTTATTTTTTCTTTTTTTTTCAAGTTATTTTTTAGAGCTTTTCGAGGACGGGGAAAGCTTCTCGCGGAAAACTCATGGCTCTGTGTGAGTGTGATAAATCGTTTGCTTTTGTGTAGATTTCCCCCTCGATTTTCCTTTGTGTGTGTCAGTGAAAGATAAACATTCTTAATGTTATTATCGAGAGTGGCCTTTGTTACCTGCTTTTTGATCATTAGGCGCCACAAAGTATGCAGCTCCGTTTGGATTATCATTTAATTAATATTTATGCACTTTTTAATGAGCTGCTGCTGTTGCCAGAAAGCCAACTCAGCCAGCCCAGCCATCTCAGCCACAAAGGTCACGGCCAAAATGTAAGCGATCCAAGTTTCAGAACCAGCCAAGAGCCAAGCCATGTTGGCCAGCTGCAACTCGCAACTTGCCTTGAAACTGGCAACAATGCCACAGAAAAGCAAAAGCAAAAGCAACAAACTGGAAACGAGTTTTCGATTTGGCCTGGCTGGCTGCTGCTGCTGCTGCTGGTGCTGCTTTTGCTGCTTTTGGCTCTCGGCGCGATTTAAACATATTTTTAGCCCCACACAGATACACACTCACACAGCCGCAGCCAACAATTGCATGCATATTAAATAAAGGAAAAAGAATGCGCCTTGGGGTTGCCACAACCTCAGTGCCTCATGAGATATGCTGACCCCCAGCAGTACTCGTTTGGCAGGACTGGTGGGGGGAAATGGCCAAAATAGGGGACCACATTCAAAGGGTTCTGGTTCAAAGAGAAGTTTTCAACCAAAATACACAAATGGTATGAACTCTCTTAATAGTACATTGTAATATATAGATAGTGGCAGTATCTAATAGCAGTATTGCTACATATTCCAACTTATTTTTTGTCAACTCCAACAATATTTCTTCTGGTGCACTGTTCATTAAAGGAGATCGGAAAATATTAAAAGTGAAAATGCAATTTATGTGTCCATTGTCTACCAACATTGCCAGGGAAACGGCAACAACAAGCTTAACGCCTTTTTGTCGTAAATTTTAACACAACTTCTTTCTATATATTTTTCGTCTGGATACAGTGGCCTAAGTGGATTAAAAATTAATATATATTTTAGTTTAAAAATACGGCTACTAATATGTTAAATTATACCAAAAAGTATAACAGTACCAAAAAGTGAAAAGCACTTTTCTATTTCTTCATTTACTTAATAAAATTTGAAAGAAAAGTCAGCATTTAAATATATATATTTAAAATAAAAAATTATATTTATTTCCTTGGCAAGAACCACTGTGCATTCCCACCTTTTTTTTCAATTTTTCGCACATTTCTTAGCTTCTGCTTCGGCCTGTTGTTGCTGCATGCCCTTTTTGAGCTTTTATGTCCTTTCTGCTGTCCGCTGTAAAATGCACTTAAGCTCCACAGGCAAAAAGATGCTGCATCCTCGGTCCTCTGTCCTCCGTCCTCGGCCCGTAGACCTGCCGCCTCCTCCTCCTCTTATGTTGTATTTATTCCCTTTGTTTTTTGCAGATCCAGCTCAATTTTGTTGCCTTTTTTGTGGCCGGGGCTGTTGCCTTGTACCTTTTAAATATTCGCAGGCATCCATAAATCATTCGAGGTTATGTTGAATTTTTAGACAATTTTTGTTGTTGCCCGCCGTCTGCTACCTCCTTGCCTCCGTAGCCTCCCCAGCCTGCCCCCCGGTCGGCATGATTTGTAGTTTATGGCCGCATTTTGCTTCGTTTCTGTTGCCATTTTTCGTTTCCTTTAGCATTTTGAGGCATATAAATAAAATAGTGGCAAAGGTTCCTCTTCGTCTCGTCTTCTCATCGCACTCTCTCATCTGGTTCGGTGTCAGAAACCAAATGGAAAATTAGTTCTTTTTGCGAGTCTTTGATATGAAAATGAATACAAAACCCCAGCTGAGACAGGCAATTAAAAAAGGAGTTGACAGAGGGATCTGAAATCTGGGATGTGGGATCTGGGGAGTTATTAGCTCGAGGGCTTATTGATATTTCTCAGACGGAACACGGAAAGAAATATAAATGTTTTTGAATGTTTATTGTTTATAAAATTATTGCTTTTGGACAACAATTGTTCAGTAGTTTAATAAGTAATTTTGTCCGAAAACTAATATCAAAGATAGTCTCTGAAAGTTATAGAGAATCAATATATGGTTGCCTAGGGGAACACATTCATATTTTGCTAGCAATTTTGTGTCCTTTTGGCCATGGCTCTTGGCCAAACTGTCTGGCGCTCAGACTCACTCACTCGGCCAGCATTTAAATGGATGAAAGCGAAAGGATTTTGCCAAAGTCCAAAATCAAACAGCAAAACATTTTTGCGACGCGGCAGTGCGAAAACAACAGGGGGGAGACTACTCCACTGGAGGGAGTACGAGCCGGAGTACCAGACAGACCAGTCATCGTTGTTGCTGCCTTTTTTCCAGTTGACCAGGCTCGCGGCAAAAACCAAAAAAAGCGCGAAAAAGGGGGAGCATACACAGGCAGAAAAGGGTTGGCGGAGTGAGGGTGGCGGAGGCTGTCTGGTGTGGTCTGGACCATGGCTTAAAGTCTCATATTTGCCAGGCTTTTTTTTAATGGATGCGCGCGTGTTTTTAATTAAGTGCAGAATAATGAAAACTTTTTTCTTTTTTGTGAAAAATTCTAGCTCTAGGACTGTCCACGCAAAGCGAAAGTGAATTTGGTCACTTTCCGGCACGAATACGGCATTTAGTTGCTCCAGGGGGAAAGGGGGTGGTGCATGGGGGGATGCATTTAAGCGGTCCAAGGGACCGGCATTCATTTGGGCCAAAATGATGGCAACTGACTTAATGCAATTTCTCGCTTTTCGTTCTCCCAGATCGCGCCCTGAATTTTCATTACTAGCGGAGCCAGCAGAGCATTTTCGCCAACGTCCACCCACACCCACACACCGATAGACACCCACACACCCGCAAAAGTCACGCCCACACACACATGGCCACACCCACAGCGAATATCCTACCGCCGAGGCAGGCCCCTCCCCCCTTTCTTGGCCCATGGCACGTAATTCAATTTCGAACTGAAGTTAAAATTCAATTAAAATGAGTCAACTTGAGCGTAATGCAATTTCGCCAGCCAATGCCATTAGTGAAATATTAACGCAAAAAGAGAAACACGGCAAAATAAAGAACGCAAACGAGATGGGAAGGAAAAATAATGGATGCCGGGGAGAGGTGCTAGTGGAAATATACGATTTTAGCCAAGGGGATCAGAGAAAATGGCCAGCATAGACTTTCATAAATTGCAATTGGCTGAGGATGAGGAGAATTATAGAAGAGTCTGGCTAAGATTTCTATGGAACTATATGTCTATAAGAATCATAAGATCTATTGATCAATTTTCTGTAGAACTACCAGATACAATAAGGATATCTTGTAAACATAACCACCTTATAAGAATCCTTAAATCTGAGACATAACTATTCCACAACTCTCTTCATAAGAATAAAAATCCCCAATATAAACTATATATCTCAAAATATCTCAAGGTTTTTAGGACAACAATAGAACAATGTATTTTTGAAAATGTTCCACTTAGAATGTTTTCTTGGCCTATTAAATCTAGAAAAAGTTGTATACATCAAAGCGATAAATTTTTAGTATTAGTCGAGCGGCACGGAATTTCTGCACCCTGCCATTATAGTAATAGGGTGTATTAACTTTCCTTTGGCCGCGTTTGCTGGAAACCAATTTTCACTGTTTCCCCACAGCTTTCTCAACTTTCCCCCCCCCCCACCTCTATCGCATCTCCGGCTTACATATTTTTTGGTCTTTCTTTCTCTATTTCCGCTTGGCTCGTTATGTAAGCCATAAAAGCTGAAATAATGCGCCTGCCCTGGCACACGCCTAAAAGTATGCTATAATTCAGTCCACACTCACAAAATGGCAGACAAGTCGATAGGGATAACCATGTGTGTGTGTGCGTGTGAGTGTGAGTATATGTGTGTGTGCGAGCGACTATAAAAAATGAAATTATTAAATTTTATGTAGCGTAAATTCTTTATGGCTGGAACACAAAAAATAATATCCAACCGAACACAAACAACAATTTCCTTACACATGAGATATTTGAAAAGGATTTCTTTTTTCGAACCCCATTTTTACCCCAGTTTTTGGCTTTGAGTTATATCCGTGGTAGTTGGGTCTATGGTATATGGTATATGGGGGAATATTACTATGCATCTTGCTTATATAACAGGCTGTCACTTGGACCAACAAAAAAAAAATGTTCAAGTAATCAACGTAGCAATGAAAACCTTTTCGTCTGACATTGAAAAATGCGCGGTCACGTTTTTTTTTTATTTTTGTGACCATCTCGTGCTGGCTTTTTTTATTTTTTAGCTGGGGGTTTGGTTTGATTTCGTTTTATTTTTAGAGCGCATAATTTTTGTTATTCTCCTTTTGGGCCAACTTCGCAGACGAAATTGTTTTTGTTGCGCTCTGCTCTGGCGAAAAATGTTTATTTATTTATTTATTTGCCTTTTATCCTTTTTTTCTGCCGCTGACGCTGCTGCTGCTGCTGTTGCGGCAGCGGCTGCTTCTTCTTCCACGGCCGACGGCATCGCCATTGTTGGAGCTCGTGACTTGTTTTTGTATTTTTGTTCCTTTTTGCCTTTTTCTCCTGTTTCTGGCCATTAAAACGACGCAGCATAATGGCAGGGAACGACGAAACAGGCGGACGAAACAAAAAGAAAAAAGCCAAAAGAGGAAAAAAAAGAATATGGCCAGGAGTAGGAGAGCGTCGAGCATTCACATAAATTAAACTACCTGTCGCTCCACTCGGGCGATGTTTTCCCTCTTCCTCCCAGCCACCCCCTCGATCGACTCCCCTGCCCCCTTGGTTCGAAATTAGTTCCATCTGCCTCCATTTCTTGCATTTGACTAATCATTATCTTAATTGCTTCTTCTCGTTCTAGGTAAGTTTCTATTTTCGCAAAAAGCCATTTTTCTACGAGCAGTAAGTAATTGAAAAATAAGATTGATAATAGTATTATTTTTTTTTGGTAATAAAAGGAAGAATTTCCAATCAGATTTAAGGAAAAACTGACTCAGTGCTAGAACTACTTGGAGCAAAAATACAAATTCATATTAAGAAAGGTCAATAAAATGCAGAGTTCATACATTCTTTCACATTTTAAATGCATTCCAATCACATATTTTACATTTACAATGCAACCTTTCACTGGAAAGAGCTGCCGCAGGATATTCTGCGCATCCTTAACGTAGCATCCTGGAGAGCAGAGCACAACAGGGCGATAACGAGAGAAGGAGAGAAAATTCATACTGAAATATGCAAATAAGTGGCAAAATTTATTTTCCGAATTCAGGAGCAAATTGCTTTACATGCACGAACATGCACAGAGAAGGACTCGAAAATTTAATCATTGCGAGGAAAGGCTTTCATTAAGGAGGCATTATGAATGGAAATTTTAAATTTCCAATCCCCGCTAATGAAAGTCTAAAGGAATTTACTTTGTTTTAACATTTCAAAGGACTTGGTAATTACTTAAAGCCGTCACATTTCGTTTCGAATTCAATGGCAAAGCCAAAGTCTTCCTTATCGACTCGAAATAGTCCTTTCAAATGGAACTCACAGAGCACATTGAGATCCCCAGGTCCCTGTCCAATTACGGCGGCCAACTCCATAGTTTTCCACCCCCGACCGCCTCCCACGGCGGCCAAGCACACTCATCAAAACCGTCTCAACTCAAGCCAGCAAAACAAATAAATTTTGAGGCAAAAAATCAACAGGCAGAAACAAAGGAAAGGGGAAAAAATGAGTTATTAATGGCAATCAATCAAAAGCTGGCAAAACGCTCAAGCTAAACAACAAAGCGCTCCGGAAGGAGAGCGGGGGAGTGCCAGTGAGTGAAAAAAACCGCGAGGAATACATAAATTGATTGATTGATTTAATGAATGATTGATTAATGCATTTCAGTTGCAAATGCCCCCATGCAGAATGCAGCAGCCAGATGGAGCTGATGATGCTGAAGCAAAAAAGATGCACTCAAAAATAATTATATTTTCTAATTGTTTTCTTTTTCGAAAATAACTATAATTGATATACAAAATTAGGATATGAGTTTTTTTTTATAAATTTTATTGACATTTATAATTCTATATAATGCGGTATAGTTTATAGGATTTTTTCTGCGTGTCCTTTTGCCAAGTTGGTGTGTTCAGAATGCGGCCTTCAGTGGCAGCCTTCAGCTTGCAGCCTTCGGCTCCTCTCGACTGCCAGACAGGCGGGCGGGCTAGAGGGTGTTCGGGGCGGCAATGGCAATTATTGCAAAAGGAAGAAGGAAGCTGGGCTCCGTTGGCCGTGGCATTGCCGGAGTGCCTCGAACCAGTCGCCTGGCAACTGCTTTAAAATGCATTTTCAATTAGGCATAATTTCAGACAGCCCGCCTCCCGCCCTCACCCCTCGTCTGAAATGCATTTTGGCCAGGAAATGATGTGTGAAAATAGAAGCAGTTAAAAGCAGTTAAAGCGATACAGGTCCTATTCCATATTAAGCGGTTAAGAGAGGATTTAGGTTTTCAGTCTCCAGAAGAGTCCTCTAAAGGATTCTCTCAAAAAACGCATTTCTTAATCAATTAAGGATTAAATTTATAAAACTTTAATGAGAAAGTCAGGCAATGTATGAAACAAATTAGAGAGAACTACAGCCAAGTTGCTGAAAGAAAGCAGGACCCACTGGTAGTGAGGTCCTGCCACTACATTCTTGCACACACACTTACATACATTTAGCCCATCCTGCAATATAATATTGTAGCAAAAACAAAGACAGAAACAATACAAAAAAAAAAAAAACAGAACAGAAAAGAGAAAAAAGAAATGGGGAAAAAAAGAAAACTTGCACAAGGTTTTTAATAACGTGGAAAACACAAGGAAAAAGCAAATATTGATGCAAGCCGCAAATTTCAATTAAGAACAGGAAGAAGAAGCAGACAGAACAACGACGTCGTCGCCGCCAACCGCAGCTACGGCAACGCCAGCCGAGGCAGCGACGACGGCAGCGGCGCTGGGCAAGAGAGAAACGTGAAGCCCTGAAAAGAGAAGAGATGAGAAGAGCGAGAAGTGTCTGTAAAACATTTGATGTAATAAAATTACGTATACGCCATGGCGGCTGTGAAGGAAGGAAGGACGTGCCAGGACGACGGAGGACGGACGAAGAAGAAGAAGAACCAAGTCACCCCCAGGATCGCAAAAAGCGAACAATAAGAGCAATTTAAGCCACAGGAATGTGTGCGGCGGAAGAGGAAAATGGAAAAGCAAGGAAGCGAAAGGCGGAAGGCAGTGGGTGGAGGGCAGAGGGTGAACAGGAACAGGAAGGAACTGAAGCGAAATAAAAAGGACCCCAGATAAAAACAAAAAACCAAAAACAAGGCACGTTACTCCTGCCATGCAAAGTTAAAAAAGCCTTTAAAATTGGGAAAAATATATAATATTTCTTATAGACACGGATACCATTTTAAGACCTTATTGTGTCTTTTTTTTTAAATCACAATCTTAACCCTTAACCTTTTTGGTTGGAAAAGTAATTACCGTATTTTTTGGCAATTCCCAAACCCAATCGAAATTGGCAATAACGGAAATAACGGAAAAGCCAGAGACAAAGGCGCAAAATCAGTGCAAGAAACCGTGGAAGAAGACAAGAATGGCGAGAAAATAGCGAAAATTGAGCGCAAACTCACGAGAGGAAAGGCTGAAGCGCAAGGAAATTCCTGGCAAAGGAAAACGGAACATCGGAAGAACGGAAGAGAATGGAAAGCGGAAGTAACGCCGCACAACGAGGAAGTGCGGAAAAGGCAGCCAAGCGCCAACCGAAGTCGGAGCCAAAGCGCAAATGCCGATGAAAGTAAGTGCCAAAAAGGGCCACGAAGCCGACGACGACGACGACGTCGACGACGACGTTGACATGACGAGGCATACACATACACATATACACACTCCCGCACACATACACAGGGATGTGTGCATGTGTATGGGCCGCGTGAGTTTGCACAACATTTTGCTACCCTTGCTGTGGCTGGCTGGCAACCCCCAGCTTTCCAACTTTCAACATTTCAGCGCGCGGCTGCTGTCTCTGTCTGAGGCATATCGATTTTTTCCGCCTTCTCGGATAGCTTTTCCTCCTCTCTTAGCCGCTGTTTTCCTTCTGGGCGCGTCTCCCAGGAAACCCGCTTTTCATCCTTGGCAAAAAGTTGGCTTGTTTTGATTTCTATTTTTAGCAGGACATGTCAATGAACCTGAAGAATTGCAATTTGTTAATCAGCCACGGCCTTCAATTACCTTGCCAAGCGGCAAGTTTTTGTGGCAAGCGGAGAAACAGAGTCGCACAAACTTATCAACTTTTGTCCCTTAAGTGGCAACTTCCGCTGCAGACGGAAGAAGTTTCCTTTTTGTCGCCCCAAAGAAATTGCATAACAAAGAAGGAGAAGAAACAAACAGAAAACAATTGTTGCAACCCGAAATGAGGGAAAAAAGTTTCTCATCAACGGGTGTGGCGGGCAAGGATTTTCCGGCCAGGATGTAGATGCAACGTCATGGCAGCGCGTGCGAAAGTAAAAAGAACCGAGTCCTGGCACAAAGGAGTCCGGGAATCTCGTGTCTGGGACTCTGGGACCGAAACCGAGACTCCGGGAGACCGCCAACCTGCCAGCTAAACGTTTTTCACGCTTTCCCCGCTTTTCTTTCTTGTGAGGGTGTGGGTGTGGGTGTGTGTGTCTGTGTGTGAGTGAAGGAGGGTGTAGCTGTATGTGTGAAGGTTGACATTATGAACTTGAAAGTTGTACATAAAAAAGCGACAGCAGTGGGAAAACTGCTGTTATGAATGAATGCATGTGGGTGGTCACCTCTTGGTTGCCTTCCAGGTTACCATGGCGCCCGCCAAGCGGCATTTTTGCGTGACGTATTTTTTTCCTTTTTATTTTTATATTTTTTTTTTCCTTTTTGTTGTCGTATTTATAAACAAATGTCAGCTGTGTGGCCGGGCCGGCCATCAATTACGCATGCAATCGGCATGGCAACAGCAAACACAGGAAACCGGGTTGAAACGAGGTCAAAACTATCGGCAAACAAAAATTCGCGAGGACGCGAAATCACAAAACAAAGCACCTGCCGATTGATTTCGCTCGTCTAGCGCATGAATGAACACGCACACACATGCACTAGCATGCTACCCACCCACACCTACACCCACACTCGCAGTCCCAGTGGAAATGCATCTCACAGATTCATTCACACACACACACACACACACATGCACATGCACACACTCATACATACTGTTACAAACGCATACGCAGTGGAGAGCATCACTCATACGCCGCGTGGTGCAGCAAGGCCCATAAAAAAGAAGTTCGGCCATCGAAAGAGAAACGTTTTTTGGGCCAAACGTTTTTCTTACTTTTTTCCCCCCCTTTTTTTTTTGTGTTGTAGCTGCCGCGGGAATGCAACCGACTCTGTGACCTGCTGGGGCTTCTGTTTTCGGTTCAGACCCGCGCTAAAACCTTGTCCAATTTCCCGGCTGTCCCGGCGAGGACATTTGCACTTTTATTTTCAGTCCAGACCAGTAATGGGTAAGAGAGGGTGTTTCAGGACTACTGATGATGGAGCAGCTAGAGTGTCTCAAGGAGATAAAGTTTGCTAATTACTAGTTATCTACTTTTTCCAGTTACTCATTAGTTACCAGATGCTAGAGAAAGTTCGTAAAAAGTTTCTAAAAATATAAAAAACTGTTAAATATATCTCCATTTGTCGTGGGTAAACTTTTTTTTTGAAAATTTTAGGGTATCAGTTAGTCGTGATCTTAAAAGCCGTCTACCCAATGTTGCTTTGGCTTTTGGCCACTCGCGAAAATTTGAATTTTTATGCAGCAGCAGCGCGAGTGCAACAAGAGCAACAACAAGGAGCGTGCCAGAAAGTTTGTCGACCTATATAAGCGTGTTGGCACCGACACCACCGACGCCGCTCTCTGCCCCACCACCACCTACCGTGCCCCACCAGAGGTTCTCCAGCGGATACGTGTAATGCAAGTTCAAAGCAGAAGCAGCAGCAGCAGCAGCAACAACAACTCGAACTATTTGGGCGTCACGTATTTGAAATGCAACAACCTGTTGTTGGGCCAAAGTTTCAGGAGGCGAATTCTTGGTAACCAGGATATCCGGCATATCCTTGAACAGTGCCATGAAGCAGTGAAAGTCGATTCTGCAGAGACACGGCCCTAGCCGAGAACTTTTCTAATTGCAGGACAATCAATATCGTATTTATCCAAGGATAGAGACAGGAAGGGCAGAAGTCACCCCCTGGAAGTTTCTCCTGGAACTCATTCCCCCGATTTTTGCGCCCTTCTTTCAACCCCCAACCCCTCGATTTTTGAACCACCTTCGGTGTTATTTATTCCCCCACAAAAATGTAAATACACTTGGAGGAATAAGATGGAAGTTTAAGATCTATATACCACGGCTAAGAGCAAAGGATCTGAGGGAAACTTTTTCCGTGTATTCCATTCCAATATTTGATGAAAAGAAGGTGCGGCTCAGGTTAGGAATTTTTCGAAGAATGTTCGGGGGTGGCAAGGTGCACCCACCCACCACCCCCCACCCATCACAGCACACCCACTACCACTACCACTTCCACTTCCACCCCCAACCATAAGCCAGGCGCCCCCACCCCCTTTTCTGGCCATCAACAAAGAGGGTGGTGGCTCGACTGAGTGAAAATTTTGGGTGGCGCTTTTAACAAACGATAGCAATTTAGAAGATGCCAGAGGTATGCAAATTTATTGCCGGAAATGTAATTTACAAAATACGCTGCAGGCTTCGACGCTGACGTCTGCTTTGACGCCGGGGCAGTGGGCTGCGGGCAGCGGGCAGCGACGTCAGCAGCAAGACTGCAAGCTGCTTTGCATTTGCTTTGTTTCTGTTTCTTCCACTATTTTGGGGGAAATAAAAGTTGAGGTTGGCCAAAAAACAGAAAAAAAAATGAAAGGTAAAAGGGTTTGCCGGAGAGGGGGGGAGAGCCTTGAAACTGAAGGGACAAAAACCAAAGTTGGACTTTGCGGATCGGTGGGTGTCGGGGGTGGAGGGGGAAAGCGGCTTACAACGCTTCTACATTACAAAAACAATCAATGCAACGCATGCGCCCCACGGAGAGTGCGAGAGTGCCGCAGAGAGAGGCCAGAGAGAGCAGATGCATTAACTCTTCCCCCAGGGGGGGGTGGGAGGCGGAAGAAAGGGGGCCTGCTGAAGAAGAAGACTGCAAGCAGCCCCCAAAAATCGCGAAAACAACAAAAAATTCCCAAATAAACAAGAGACAAAATTAACAAAATAAGAAAATTGGCAACACAAGTCGAGAAAATAGGGAGGAATGGTGGGAGGGAGAGATGAGGCTGCTTATGCAAAATGCACAGCAAAGGGCTAGAAACAACAACAACAAAGCCATCAGTAATGCAGACGAGACAACAAAGACGACCAACAGAGACAGAGACAGCGAAGGCTGAGGATGGGGATGAGGATGAGGATGGGGCGAGGGGGAGGACGACGGCAGGGCGGGGGGCGTAGCGCATATGAAGGAAAAGCCAAAAGGCAAAGCGCAAAAAGAACGCCAACGCCAAAATGCAGCGACATCGACGGCGGCAGAGCAGCGACGGCGGCAGCAAAAGTAGAAGAAGGAGGAGAACTAAAAGCAGCTGCTTTCCGAAGGGGTACAATGGGCTCCAAACTGGAGAGGACATAGCAAATAAAACAAGTTATTTTTCTATAAAGATTATTTTTCAATTTTTTTTCTAGAAGATCTATAAAGATCGTTATATTTGGTTCTGACTATGATCAAAATATATTGCCTACTTCAAGGCACCGGAAGTCATTTTTGGGCCTAAGAATATAGGACTTGTCGAAAGATGATCCACAACAGATCTCCACTGGAATAAGATCACTTTAGCCCACTGTTGAGACTAAGAAAGTGCAAGAGCACGAGGTGCACTTGTGTCTGTGTGTGTGTGTGTGTGCGTTGGTGGCGCAGGAGGCCAGACGTGTTGTTGTTGGGCTCCACATGCCCCCTTCAGCCTCCTCTAGCCCCACAAACCAAGAGCCTTGTTGCCTGTACTTTTTGCTTTTGGCATTTTGCGGCGATATTCGCGAAATACGCGCAGCACTCACACCAACACACACACAAACACACACAGAGGCAGACAAAAGACGAAACAAAGTGCAAGACGCACACGAGAATAATTGAATTTTATTACATTGTTTGGAGAGGCACAACAAGCTGCGAGAGCGAGCGAGTGAATGAGTGAAAGAGAGTGGGTGTTTCTCTGTGTGTGTGTGCAGTCCCCCCAACTTGAGCGTGTGTTTGTGTGTGTGAGCGCAGCAGCAACCACCAAGGCTAGCTGCAGCAGCAACAGCAACAGCAATAACATGCGACTCGAAGAGAATAATGACCCCAAAGGCTTGTCGATTGTTGTTGCTGCTTTTATTGACTGCTATTTTCGCTCTCCCGCTCTGCGACACCGCCATGTGTGTGTGTGTGTGTGAGAGGCGCGCGTTGCAGTTTTGTTTTTGTTGTTGCTCGCCAAAGAGCCGAAGAAGACCAAGAAGAAGAAGGAGTGGAGACCGCAGCAGCGGAAGAAGAAGAAGCCGGCATATGCTGTGGCCCCAAACTGAGCCAGCCCCTCGCCGCCCACCACCCCCTAAGCACACACACAAACTCCCACACGCCGTCCTGTGGCACCCCCTTATCATCGAAAATGCAGCAGAAGAAAAGAGGTCGATGATGGTGGCAGCACTAGCGAAAAATAATGGAAAAATTATTTTAAGCCAAAATAAGAATATTTTTAAAAATAAACATGAGATTTGAGGCCCAAAATTAATCGAAAAGGAATATGTAGAATATCCAAAAGATTCTCAATTTCCGGAAAGATAATAATTGTCAGTGTATTTTTGGCAGACACAGACACATGGAGAGGGTCCTAGATGGGGGCGTGGGACGTGGGGGCGGCAAGGTGGAACTTTAGAACGATGCGCTAAAATGGAAACTACAAACAACAAAAGCAAGAAACAGAAGAAAATACTTATGAGGCAGCCAGCGAAGATAACAAAGACGAGAATCGAACAAAAAAATGGACAAGAAAATAAATGCCACAAAGAAAATGCCACAAAAAAAATATTCCCCATCCGAAGTAAAATGCAAAATCCAAGAAAAGTAAAGAAAAAGGAAAATCCAAATCAAAATAAATAAATGCAAGACAACATCTGCCTTTTGCAAGTTTTAATTTTTGCATTTCCAGCCAAGTAACTTTACAAAATAAAAATAATAATAATAATAGGAATAAAAAGAAGTAAACGGCGGGCAAAATAATAATAAAACAAAATTGAAATTTGTAATGAAGCCACTTTTTCACTCCACTCTCACACACACACACGCGCGCGTATTGGAGTATCTGTGTGTGCACGAGGGGGCGGAAATTGCCTGCAGGAAGAAGAAGAGCGAGGCGCAAGCGAATAGGGTACGAGGGGGTGGGGAAGTTGTGGGAGGCTAACTTAATGGGTGGCATGAAATATTGCCGGCTAAAGTTTTTTCAAAATGAGTTGCGTGGCAAAAGAGCAAAAGCAAAACAAAAACTCTGCCACAAAGAGAGATAGAAGACAGAGAGGGGCGCAGGGGGCCGAGGGGGCGGAGGTGGAGGGGCTGTGGAAGTTGCAAACTGTTTGGAGGAATGGCAATTCAAGGAAACCAATTTAAATTGAGTTTGATCATCGTCCCAGCTGCCATAACGATATAGCCCACCCAAAACCCAAGCCCAAGCCGAAACTCAAAATCAATATAAATGGCACAATATAAAGTTTCCCATTTGGAGTTCCCATTTCAACGTTAATTCAAAGGCACTCGATCTTGATTCCCGGGAATTACTAGTCCATTTAGTGCTTGAGACGCATCCAATCAGCATTTATCCTATGGATAAATTGATGCTTTTAACATATATATAGAAGATCTATTAAGGACAATTATTTCTTCTATTGAGCCATATTCATTTATTTAAATTTAGAGCCCAACTTCTTTCATTCTATGAATAATTAAGTCACTTCCAGGAAAATTAAGGACAATTATTTCTAGAATATCCTACGGCTAAATGCGCGATTTTAAGAAATACATATATAGATCCAAATACCTTTGAAAACCTTATCTTATTCCTTTTATCTCTCTTTCTTTTCAGGTAAGTAACTGCTTATCAAGATGCATTTCAAATCCAGAATTCGCTGTAAGTAGCCTAGAAATATGCAACAAAGATACAGAACCAAAATAGAACCCCGAGATCAGTTATCAGACGACCAATTCCCAAGACTTTGCGCATTTCGCCAAAATGCAGAAAAGAAATTGAAAAGAACTTGCGAATTTTATTTGTTTGGCCAAAGGGGTGGGCGGCGGAGTGGGTGGGTGGTAATGGCTTGAGGGAGGTGGATTTCCTCCCGTTTTCGTTTTCAGTTTTTGTTTTCTTTTCGGTCGTTCCCCGCTTTTTTGTGCCTTTTTCGGTTTACCGCAGTTATTTTTTACTACCTTTTTTCCGTAGCAACATGCACACACAGATACACCCATACACTTGCAGGAGACAGCGCAGTCGGCAGCGGCAGCGCTGCCAACCGGAGAGAGCGCGAGAGCGAGCGCCATAATGGCGGCAAACACGTTTTTTGTTGCTGCCGTTTCTTCGGCTCTCTCGGCTGGCGCTCGCATGCGCTCTCGGCTCCATCCCCACCACCACCATAGACCTCACACTCGCACAGAGAGACCTCACACTCACACTCAAAGACGCAGCGCCAACTTCGCTGTCGCCGCCGCCGTTGCCGTTGCCGTTTGCCGTAGTCGTTGCCGTCGTATCTGTATCTTTTACGCTGCTTACACTCCACGTTCAGATTCAGATTCATTCTGTAAACGCGATTCCTCGAGGACGTAACGTGAAACGTCGCAGCGGCAGCAGCAGCAGCAGCTACTCAGCGGTTACGGAGCGGCTCATTAGTAACAACACCACCACCACCCACCACCCCCCGCGTCAGTCGAAGCATCTGAAAGATACAAATGCCGAAGAAATGCATTAGGAGCGCCAAATCGTATCCAAACAAATTCACGATAAAATAAAACGTCCCCCAAGTGTGCTGTGAGTGTGTGAGGCAGTGTATCCATGAGGTTGTGGTTGTGTGTGTGTGTGCTTAAATTCTTTAACTAAAATTGATTGTTTATTTCCGTTGATGCAACAATAACAACAAGCAACAACAAAAGCAAGCCAGAAGATAACAAACACGAGCAACTAATGAAATTTGGGGCAGTTGCCAATTGAAAAATGTGATTTCGTTATCAGCCGCATAACAAGTGACAACAAAAATAAGCAAATAAATAATATAGAAAACAGAGAAGCCAAGGTAGAGAGGCAGATAGTAATAAATTCAGTTTTTTGCGCGCGCTTAGAAATCAAATTCAAAATGTCATTCCAAGTGCACAACCAAACAGCAGCAAAAACAACACCATCACCATCACAGGTTGAAAATAAATAAATACTAAACACAACACAACAAAAAAAAAAAAAGAAACAAATTGTCCAACAATATATATCACAAGCTCTAATAACTAAAAGTAAATAAGAAATAATTGTGTAAATAGCAATCATCATAAACAATTTAATTGTTTAATTGTGTTGTGTGGCCGCAAATATAATTATATATAAATATTCAATGAATACGTAGTAGGATAATAAAAAAAGTAAATAAAAAATAACAAATCTGATAATTCCGTGCAATCTATTTCTAAAATAACAACAACAAGCCATAAAAAGTATATTAATAACTCAAGAACCAAACCCGATAAGAGCCAGAATCAAATTGCGAACGCAAGACGTAAAACTCAAACGCAAATCCAAATCCAAAACCAAATCCAAATCGAACCTAGACTTGCACTTGCCATAAAGGAGATTGAGCGACATCCGACATAACAATTCCCAACAGCTTTAAGCAGAAACGTGATAAAAAGTAAGTGATCTCGAATGCATCAATCACGGCCTGATATTATGTAGATTACGGGGATTATTGATTGAGTTTTCCACAACCACCACTACCACCACCACCACCGCCCCAGAAAAGGGGCTGGGCCCGTGATAGCAACCCCTACCCCTGGGAAATTCGAAACGCATTATAAAATAGAATTTAATTCAAGTTTTGTAATTAAAATTTCATTCCCAGAAATATCAAGAGTCATTCCGGGTCGTGACAATGGATTTTCGACTCCCAAACTTTGATTTCAATAAGAAGGAGGTCGGAGGTTGTGGGGCGAGGGTCGAGATTTGTTTATTTTTTATTTTTTCTATCGTTTCTTGTGGGGTCAATGACGAGAAATCGCTTTCTGTCTGTCATGGAACTCCAATCACTCAGATACTCACAGTTTCGAGACGATATAATCAATAAATGTACTCGAGAGTCGCAGAACAAATAAATCAAAGAAACCAAACAGCAACGGCAACAGCAACAGCTTTTTTGCATTAAAATCGAAGCGTAACGAATCGAAATTGAATTGAAGACAAGATAAATGAAAGAATCAGAATCAGAATCAAGAGCCAAGACTCGAGAATCAGAAAAGGCAAAACTTAGAACAAATAAACGAAATCAAGGAAAGATTACAAAAACAATTACACTTGCAAAAATCTCACTGAACCGCCTGACATCCGGGAGAACCTTTTTATGAATAAATACTTTAGACACAGATACGTTACCCTCATTCGTGGCCAGCTTATTTCTATTAATAATTCATTTGCTTAAAGCGAGCAAAGCATGCAATTCCTACATTTTTAATGAATTAATTAAGTTTCCCGCTTCCCGCTTGAAAAGCCCCGAAAAATAAAAAAAACAAGCCAGGGATACACTTTGTATCTTTTACTTTGTGAGCACACACGTTGCATGACGTCGATGAAGCATGCACCGCGCAAAAAAGCTAAAGATGCAACATTGCTGCAGCGAAGCGAGAAATTGGATTTTCTTTTTTTGGAGGAAAACTAGTTGCGAAATGGCATGTAAAACTGTTTGCGAAATACATTTTTTGAAACTTTAAAGATTTTAAGTCTTTGAGGCAAGATGCATTCCTTCCACTACCCAATTTCCTAGTCCTCAGATACCTTCCAGACAATTCGCGAAATTCCAATCGAATCAGATTCCAAGCAGATAAATTCCAGAGCCGAACTCTTCCAGCAAAAGATCAGACCTGGAGTAGATTTCCTAATCGGGCAGCAGAAATCTAATGAAGAGAAATTGCAACTATTGTTGCAGTTGCAGTTGCAACAAAAAAACAGCTCCCCAGCACATTTTTTCCTTTGTGTGGGGCGGGGAGTGGGGAGTGGCGAGTGGAGAGCGGGAAGCTAATGCAAAATGGCGGGTCGCATAAATTTTTGTTTCTCAGCCGCGCGACACATTGTGTGGCAAGAAAAGAGCCCCAAAGGAAGAAGAACAGCAAGGAAAGAAGAAAATAAAAAAAAGCTTAAGAAACGAAAAGAAATATTCTGTCAGAAATGAAGGAGAATAAATACAGGGGGCTAATAATAAATAAAAAAAACTATTTCAATTTTTAATCAAAGTTTAGTTAACAACTGAGTCTCTTTCTGAAAGGTCCTTCAAATTCTTCTTAAAGCTCTGGAAACACTCAGAATGGCAAACATGTGGTCTGCTCCTCCTTTTCTCCTCTTTCTCCCTCTCTTTGGAACTATCAGCCCCACTGTGTGTGTGTGTTTGTGTGTGAGTGTGAGAGAAGCGCAGACAATTAGTTTTATTATGCTTTGTTGCCGAGCTTCGCGCTGAAATGGCACGGCATAAAAAACCAGCGAAAAAAAGTAAACACAAAAAAAAGCATATATATATACGCTCAAGAGATAAAATACGGCGCACAAAAGACAACAACAATAACAAGATCGGGGGTATATATATAGGTCTATATGATGCGCATCTTGAAGATACATTTAGCGACAGAAATGTTGGATTGCACTAATTTCCGATGGCCGAGAGCCAAATGTGCAAAAAGTAACATGAAATGCAAAAATACGAAAATACAAAAATGCAGAAACACGCAGCAGAAATACTGAAAATGCAGGCGAAAATTACACCATTGGGGAGGCCTAGGAAGTCAGAATTACAATTATGCTGGGCAGGCAACCATAAATATTAATTTATTAGCGTTGCGCAAATTTATCTGCGCAATTTAATTTTTTTTTTTTTCGCTACGCACACACACAGATACATATACACGCACATTCATACAAATAATAGCAGGAAGAAAGTAATGGTCTTGTTGGGGAAAGTCGACTAAGTGATGCCCTGATTTATTGGGCTTGAGCTTCCGTTTCCGGTTCAGGCTTCGCTGGGGGCTAGAAAAGTTTTCTTTAACCAAGAACAGACTTCTTAAAAGGGTAAAAATAAAGTATATTTTAAAACTATTATTACTCTGAAACTCTATAAGAGTTGAAAAAGTATTTTTTAAAAAGAAAATACTTATAAAAATGGTTTAAAAATGTAGTACACTTTTAAAACCCTTTATACCTGGCAACTCTATAAAAATACCAGATATAACCCTTCCAGATATAGCCTTTGCCCTTAAATAGACTCGTATTTATGCGTGGCATGGCATATTTGGCCGCGACTCAAGTTGCAAACACAAACACAAAGGCGAAAAAGGATAACTCAGTCCTGGCGCGTCCGAGCGAGAGGGCCGGGGTGTGTGCGAGCGAGCGGCCATAACAAAGATTAATGACCAGGCAAGGGCTGCAGCCCGGCTCGGCTCGGCTCATCGCACACAACAAAAGGCAATAAAAACATAATAAATTACCATATCAAGTATACGCCCGGTGTACCCCCTCGGTCTCTCCTCGAGGGGGGCACATGCATTTCCGTGTGTGTCTCCCGTCTCAGTCTCTTTGAATTTATTTTCCTAGCAGGGCCTAGGCGCTACCTTGAGAATCCTCCTCATCTCCTCAGAAGAGAACACAGAACTTTTACCCACATGATTTATGCAATTCAATTCATAAAAGTTGCTTTCTCGCCGTCTCTGTCTCTTTCGCATTTGTACTTGCTGCCACGCCCCAGAAAGAAAGGAACGCCTTCAATTTGTGATGCTTTCTCCAGGTTTTCTACTTTCTTGTTTTTAGTAATTTTTTGTTCTTCTCATCTTCTTCGGAGAGCAGCGAAAAAATAAAACAAAAAACTTTTCCCAAACTGTCATAAATTTTTTCCGATGCTGCACAAAACTTTGGCATCCTCCCACCCAGCCCCTCGTAGCCCTTCAAGCCTGGCCAAAACTTTTCCCAGCTTATAAATCCATGTAAAACTTTTGCATACATACGCAATTTCTCAACTTTTGCTCTTCCACGACACTCGCATACATAAAACATAATACATACATAGATACAAACAATTATGAGGGCCAAAAAACAAATTTGGCAATCAAGTTCACATGTCCTCGCAAGGATCTCTCTCGGGCAAACTCATTAAGGCTGTTTTTTCCTTCTGAGGAATTTGAGAGCAGGGAATGGGGGAAGTTATCTAACCCTCGGGCTCGGCTTAATCGAAATTCCTTATCAACCCTTTTTTATTCCCTTCCATATCTTACCCTCATTAATCTCAGGTATTGCAGCTGCTCTCTGCCAGGACCTCGAAGGACTCACATAGTTTCTCACCTTGGACCGAGGTCCATAAATCCCTATCAGTTTGCACAAAGGACTTCTGCTCATTTCGCCATTATTTTAATTCGTGGGGAAAAATTTATGAGGATCTAAAAACTGATTCCCAGGCTCTTATCTAAAACTTTTTAAAATTATTCAACAAATAAAGAAAGTCAACAAAAAAGGTCCACAAAACCTCTATAAATAATTGATCAAATAAATATGAAACAAGAAACAAAATTACATAAACTTTCTGATAAAAGAAACACCAAAGAGCAGCAATCAATACGAGTTGGCCAAAAAAAGTTGAACAATTGAAATGAATGCCTGACATTTTGGCCAAAAGTTTTTTGTTCGCTTCTGCTTTTTATGCTTTTTTCGCCGAAATTACAAAACAGCAAAGAGGAAAGCGAATTTTTGTGTATTTTCCGGCATTAAATTAAATTTATACATAAATTAAAGTCTACTTCGTGCAGATCATTAGAGGCGCAGCTGCATGTTGCATGTTGCAGTTGCACTTTCAGTTAGATAACAGCCAAAAATCTTGTTTCTCTTCGGGAGACTCTCCATCGTTAATTTGTAAATTGGCATAATTAAAATGATAATTTCGGGGCAAAAATAAACAAATTAGGCTCGCCAGAAATCAAAAGAGACTTGTCCGTAATAATGCTCATTAGGCCTTTGTGTCCGGGCCGTGGCGACTTCAATTAGCAATTCCAACAATGTCAGTGCAATTGCGGTCCCCCTCGGTCTTCGGACCGCCTTGCTCTAAAATTGCTGAAAAATACTGTCAGTTTGGCGGCCCAAGAAATTGTTGCATTCGAGACTATAATTTGGCTCTTAAAATGTATTTCTTGGCAGGCCATTTTGCGCAAATACTAATTTTAGAAAGGGGCAAATTTTATAAACATAATATTAAATACACAGATACAGATACAGATGCAGATGCAGATCGTTTACAACTTTCACAATGGCATTAATCTAGTGCCCAATATAAATCATTGTAATGAGCTGATACCGGAGTCGGGAGAAGCAACCAACATGACCCACACACACAACAAACCCATAAATAATGCGATAGTTTAGCCTCCCCCCACTCCACCCCCTCCTTATGGCAAGGTTCTGGCAGATAAACCCACACATTCACGGAGAAAGACTGAAAGTACTTACTGGCGGCAGTAAATCAACTGCTTAACCTCCCAAGACATATTAGAAACTTTATAAATACACAAAAAGAAAAATACATGTCTAGTTGATTAAATAAATTAATATAACATCTCGGAATACCCATTTTTTTAAGTGTATAAGCCTTTTTGAAAACGAAACCAGGTTAGTTCAAATATTTGGGTTTATTTTTGCATTTAGTTTAGATTTTAGTTTCTTCCCCGACTGCCATCCAGTCCGCCACTCAGATGTATCTTTGTATCTACGTATCCAAGTATCTGTAGAAAGTTGTCGCAACCAGTTTCGAGTCTCAGCCAGACGGGGGCAAGACTGTCACGCATGGATTTATGCTACACGTTTATTATATTTATATTTAATTTAAAGGCCTTAAATTACATTGACAAATGTCTGCATTTTAAGACCACATACATATATATACCACTATCTATATATATCCGTAGCTGTATTTATCCTCGTACTGTAATCGAAAGAAAACAATTTTCATGTAATCTAGGACATCATCATAAATTACAGCAATTTCGAGAGCCATTTTCCAACTTCTTCCTCTCGACTTTAGTCCATTATGGCCACAAAAGTCCGCACAAACAAACTTATATATATATAGTGTATATATAGTCATGATTCATGAATACATAGCAGAATAACAGACAACGGCCAAGTAAAGCCTTAATAGGTAATTATTTACAATTTATTATGCTGCCTTTTGGTTATTATGGGCCAGTAGACCTTATAGAGACTCCCATTAGGAGACTTTGCAAATAGGTGATAGAAGCTGACAAAGTTGGCAGTAAATATAAGCCACTTAATTATTGAAGAACTTATCAAGAGCCATGTGACTCCAACAGTTTCGCTATTCCTCGTTATTCCTAAAAATAAAAAGTCAATAAATCTGATAACAAGCAGCTGTTATCACGGCCGATAAACTAGTGTTTATAAAGAAATAAAAAACCATAAAATGTGGCCACTATCTCACTGACTCACTCCTCGAAGTCAAGAGTCCAAAATCGATCGCAATTTACGGGCCACCTTTTGAAATTTTCCCCCTAACGATGAGTTCGGAGAAAAGTTAATGGTACTGAACGATGATATCAGAACGAAATTGGAATAAATTAATTTTTAGATTTTTTTTCCGCATTTTTTACTCTGGGGGTTGGGAAATACCTCTTTTTTTCGCATTGCCAGCAGAGAGTTCACTCGAGTTTAAGTGCATTTTGCCATCTTTATTTGCACTTTGGTATTTGTTTTGTTGTGTCTTAGACCCTGCCTGCCATTATACACCGACACTTTTTCATATCCTGTCTGGGCCCTCTCGAGTCTATGGCCCGAGTCTCGAAAGCCAAACTGACAGTCGGCCCGCCCTCCACCGCTGCTCCTCCACTTTTGATGTGAGAAATGCGGCTCCATGACTTGGCTAAAAACCGAAAAAGCGTGCAAGGCAAAAAAGCCAACTAAACTATGTATGCAGAAGAGAGGGCCAGAATAGTGTACAAACAATGCCAAAAGCGCTAACAAGTACACTCGGAGAAAGACTATGCATTTCTCACTATTTTTTATGATCTTCTGTAGAGAATGACTCGGAATTTTGCTCTGTGTAGTTTCTGGATATCTCCTTTTTTTAGCCTTCAGTACAATTTGTCATCGGCTGTGACCATGAATCGGGTCAGGTGTCAATAGAATACCGAAACGCAAAAAGCCAAACAGGAAAAAAGCCCAAAAAGCAGCCTGGTGCTGGCGAGATACATTTGTATCAATGCATCTGCCAGCTACTTTAATGCACTTTCAACGCTCAACGTCAAAATGTCAAATTGATAAAGCAGCCTAGACTCTGAAATAGAGTCTGAAATAAGAAAAAAATTACAGCCAAGTGCTTTGCATGAGCAGAGGAGTTCGATGGCCCTTCTGCGGAGCTCCACGGCCATATCCTTTCCAGCTTTCAGCTGTCTTGTAGTGATTATCGAGTGTGTGTTTTTCGATAGACCGCGGAAGGGGGTAGGTAGACGGTAGATACAAGCCGGTAAGGGGGAGGAGGTTGTGGCAGGGGCAGAGCCTTATCAGCGTCTTGGCTCAGGTGTTGGGTGATTGCCTTGTAATCCATACTCGGCAATGTTCTCCTTCCCGCACTTATCTCTCGGATACAAAGATACGCAGATACATAGATACGGCTGTTCTGGTCTGGCGTTTGTTTACTTGTTTGCTTATTCCATGCCGACTATCAGGAGTAGTTTCTTCTTGAAGGTTTACCTGAAATCGGACTCACATTTCCCATACATTTCCAGATAAGTTTCAAGCAATTGTCTATGAAAATAAATGGGGTTTTGAAGTTCGATTTCTATAAATTATATAAATAGAAATATTCTTACATAAAACTAGATCTCTTCTATAAACTATTTGCTAAAGGATAGGTCCCAAACAGTCTTTGAAAAATATATTTGGTTGAATAAAAGTCAATAAATAAATCAAACATAAAAATAACTGAAACAATGTCCTTTCTGCCAATAGTTCCTTGAACTCCGATGGGAGCCAGAGTCCCGACTTATCGATTGCAACACCTGTTCAGGCAACTGCATTTCAATTGCAGATTAATTGAATTGCCCAAATCGAAGAGCCCGGAAAATATACAAAAATTTAAGCAAACACCATGGGACTCACAAATTCTGACTTTAGGAATTTCAAAGCCCCAGACTCTTGCATCCAGCTCCACAACTACAATTGTCCGGATTCCATCCGGAGAGTCGGAGGACCGTACAGCCGTATAGAGGGCCGGAGCCTCGTTGTATTTTCTGCTTTATGTTGGCCAAATATTGACATTCGTTTATTAAAATTCCTGCAGAGCGGCCAAGGCGAGAGCCAAAGAAAAGCCAGTCAGCATGGGGCACAAGACTCAAGGCAGCAGGGGCGTGGCCGCCACAGTCGCCCCCACAGCCCCCCACATTTTATGTCATGTTTGCATATGTAAATGTGTCGTTCCCCACCCGTTGCCTTAGCCTTTCCGTTTTGTTGGCAATATTTGCTTTTAATTTTTGCTTTGTTTAAACTGCAGTTTAATTTTATTTTCCACAAATATTGCCAACAAATTGAAGACGTACAATTTGCCAGAGGAGATGCCACAAAAAAAAAAAAAAAAGAGACGGCCAGACGGCCAGCGACTTGCAGTCAGTAAGATTGAGTGCCACAGATACATCCGAGAGATACTTTGTAGTTAATATCCAACTGCTGTCAGACTTCAAATTTAATTGACACATTTCCTTCGGCTGCAGAAACAACTAAATCAACCATTTCCTACATTTTCTCTTTTTTGCTTCTCTCGTCTTGGTTTTTGGCCAAAATAGTTTCCACATGAGAAACAATTTTCGCATACCCGACAAGCGAAATAAATTTTCATTTAATGCCAAAAAAAAAACCCAAAAACAACAAATGCCAGACAACAAACAGACAACAAAAAGGCAAACAAAACAACAAATTCAAGTGACAATCACAGAATTGCAATGGCAGTGCAAATAAACTTTCAACTTTATGGTTCCTTCATTTGCATTCCTTTTGATTAAATCCAAGGAAAATAATGACAATAGACTAAGGAGTGTAAGGACCTTAAGAGGACCCTTCTGAAAAAATACCACAAATAATATTTGTCTCTTTTCTTCAAGTTTGGAGGTTAGACTAAACAAAAGTTCAAGTCATAATATGATTGGCGAGCAAAAGACCCAAACAGGAAGTGCAATTAACCGGGAAATGAAGTAAATTATTAAGGAAAATATACCAAAATCAATAAGATAAACTTTCAGAGACCTTAAAATGGTAATCAAGCCAAAGGGAGTGGCACTTAAAAAACACCCATTAGTCCCGAGAGGCAACCAGCAAAAAGTGCAGTTAAACGATCCAAGGATAATTGATTCGCTCATCGGCCGCAGCGAATTGTGGCCATAAAAATGTCCATGAGCCAGGCTAAGATGCAGGGTCCAGAACCCTACCAACACCTTGAGAGACTCTTCGCTTTGCTGTTAACTTTTTGTGCATTCCGAGGTTACAAGAAAAAAAAAAAGTACATGTATCTCGTATTCGAACATGGCTGAAGTGCCGGCTCATGCCTAGAAGAGAGAGGCTCATGGCTCTTGACTGGAATCGAGGCTGTGTCGGGGTCACGTAGACTCCATTTATATCAAATTATCTTACCATAATAATGAATTGTTGGCAATTATAGGCATTATCGTTATTTATGGCCCTCGAGGCCGTATTCCCATGTATTCGAAATTCGAATATCTGCGCGCCCTCCCAAGGGAGCCCTTGCTCTTAAGCCCTGTCGGCCATAAAGAAAATCTAATTAAATGCCTCAATAGGAAATTTTATACTGACATTGTCAATGTAATTGGCAACTTCCGGCGAGCCACTCAGCGAGGCATTAATGAAATGTCTTTCCAGATCGACATTGAACGACTAATTGAGTGAAGCATTAATTGGCCTAGATTTTCCCCAAAAACAGCCTTTTCTTACTATTTTTTTTTCCTGATACTGATAAGGGAAAGGTGCCATAAACCAATTCGCTTGAAGGCAACTCTGGGCCCTGATAAGAGCACTCTGTTTAGTAGTATGATGTATGATACGGTTGGAGTTTCAAGGAGAAACCATAAAATGTGACTAAAGATATCGCCAAATGGGGGGAGGGGAAATTTCTACGAACTAAGGCAGGTGCTTTCGGGGATTCTCCCTTTGATTGACGCAATTTTTATCCATTTTTTGATGTCTTAAACATTAATCATACATATGGCCATAGTTTCCCCGTAACTTTCCTCAATTGATTTTTATTAGAATGGGCATTTCCTCTGGGCTCCCAAAAGGGAAGTCGTTAATATAAATATGAATTGCTTTTAAATATTCTTTTATGACTCCATTGATGGCCTCTTCTCCGTCCAGCACACACACACACACACACTCGGACAGACACTGACATTTATTTGAAAGGCCATGATTTATGGACGGCTCGTTAAAGCCAAAAACGGAAATAGAACTCGTTTAATAAGAAAACACTTTGCATTTTGGCAGAGACAGAAAAAAAATTTTGAAATTAAAACAAAACCCTGCATTTAATTGACCCAGAGGGGGCGGGGGGAGGGAAAAATCAGAAAGAAATTCCGCATAAATGGGCTTTAAGACAAACAAAAAAAAAGGAGAAAAGAAAACAAACAGAAAATTAAGACAAACAATAAAAAAGTAAAGTAAGGGAAGAAGCAAATGTCGAATTAAAATTAATGTCGAGTTAATCGAGTTTTGTTGTTGCTGCTCTCTCTTGTTGTTTTTTTTTTTTTATGTTCTTTTGTTCCAACGAACAAAGAGCAAACAGTCAAGGCAAAAAAAAAGAAATATAAAAGAAAAAGAAACCAAAGGAGAAGAAGAAAGAATCTGATTCTCAATCTGAAAGCAGTTTGTCTTCTTCCCATTTTTTTAATGTTCCAGAGCCTGTTTATGCGCTGGCCCCCCTCCTTCTTGGCCCTCTTGGCAGGCCATCTTGCTCACTCACTCTCGCCCTCTCCCTCGCACTCCCTCACCTGAGCGGCAGTGTTTACCTTGGCAGCAGAGCCCTCTGCCGCCGTCGCAGCCTCCGAGGGGTACAGCAGGCATTGTACTATTTCAAGGATAACCACTAACCCCAGGTTGCTCCTTTGTCCGCTTATTCCATTTCCATGCCGTTCTGTTTCGATCCGAATCTGGCCTTCGACTACGGAGAGTATTTTTCTATAAATTGCAATCAATTGCTGTAATTAAGGGGGGTATACTTTGTAGCAATTGTAAATCTTTAAAATAACAGTCCAATTTCTACCAGACTTATAGATCTATGGTAGTTATTCCTAATTTACTAATATTACTTTCTAAAAAAAAAAACTCCTTAAAATTGAGGCCAATCTTTATAAGTATTCTTAATAACTATAAAAAAAAAGTATGGATCATAATTACATCTTCAAAAAAAAGTAATATTCTACTACTAATTCCACTACTTTTGTGATAAACCTCCTTAAAATTGAGGCCACCGTTATAATAACCCCCTAAATCAAACATTAAATTTTAATAAGCATTTTTAATTAATTTCACTTAGCCCACAAACCTTACAACTCTTACTAATTAACACCTTTTTTCGCTTTCTTTTGCAGGTAAGTTCTGGACATTCGCCTGCTCGGCTTAACCCAAATCGATGGTTGGTAAGGAATCGGGCTAACAAGACAAGTCACTTAATGTCTGTCGCCAATTTATTTCGCATTTTTTCTGCATCCATCGTGCTCTTTGTTTTTGGGGCCAATTAGCGAAACGAGTTTCTGGTGTAAACGGTGGAGGAAAAGAAAACATTTCCGCAAAATAAATAAAGTAAAGAGCTGAGCAGAGCAGAGCAGAGCTGGCTAAGAGAGACAGAGCGAGAGGGAAGGAAAGGCCAAAACCAGCTGGCCGAATCGGAGGTATGAGTGATTCATGGGTATCTCTTAATACGCTCCAACTCACATGGCCGGAATCGAGTTCCCCCTGCCTCTGCCCTCGCACTCCTACTCCATGCTCCAGTCTCCAGTCTCCAGTCACTTGGCAAGATAATGAGCCGAGCCGTAAGGAAATTAAATACAGTGATTAAGTAACTTAATGAGGTGGGATAAGCCACGAAATGAGAAGCAGCATGCCTTAAAGGCTGTCTAAATCCGGGGGATCAGAACTTGGTCTTAATGTAATCCCCCAAAGTGGATAGAAAACTCTTAGAGACTTACTCAGGATTTTGGGGGCTTCGACTTTCATTTAAATAGATGATCGGAGCTCTTCACAGATCTCCAGATGATATGCCTCTCGACTTGGCCCGAAGAGCACTTAACCAAAGTTCACTTATTTTGGGGGTCAGCGAACCCTGCTGCCTTTCAGCCATCTCCTCCTCTTCCTCATTTGCATTTTGGCCAAGAACAAGATAGAACCATTTTAATTGTGTTTAATTAGACTTGAAGCTGGCGGGCAACCCAAATAATTATTCATAATTAAAACCTATTTTGCATTTTTCACTCACTCTTTTATCGAGAGAGCCAGTTTTTGCCGAAAAATGTTATTTTTTAAGGCATTAACCTTAGGAAATTAATTATGGATGTCAGGTGGCATTAAAAGCCAAATATGATTTAGATTTATTGTGTTAAATTGTTAAATAAACTTTAATTGAATCGAATTGGACCCGATGATATCACAGCAGATTCCGCAGAAATAAAACCCAATAAACCCCTGTTTATGAGATCATAAATTTCGGATTCAAATTATTCATAAATATTCAATTATATTCTCGGGAGTTTCTAAATTTCTGCACCAGTTCAATGAACCAAAAGTAGGCAACACTTTTGTTTTTGACCAAAATCAGTACTTGAGCGTCTAAAATAATATTTCTCGTTATTCCTCCTCTTTCATTTTATAAAGAATGATTTTTGGGTGCGGCAGGTGGATTATTGGATGGGGATTATGGGTTTTGCTGTCATTTCTCAAGTCGTTTGCATAGACATGGAGTTAATGAAATTTTTCAATAAATATTTTTATTCATTGATTGGTTTTCTGTGTGTGTGTGTGGGAGGAGTGTGACGTGCATATTTAATATTGAGAGGCTAGAGTGGCAGAAATATGACTTTGATGACTTTGTAGTCTGATGGACCCTCGTAATACCGTGTATTTTCGGGGGTTACTATTCAGTTTGTATGTTAAACACTTTAAACGTGTTTTCATTTGGACGTGTTTGCTTTGCTCTTTACCTTCTTTTTTGTCTGAATTTTCTGTATATTTTGTATTTTGACTTCTTACTACAGAAACTACACGACCCTTCGTTTCGTTTTCTGCCGTTTTCTGTAAAAAATTATATTTATTTTTGCATTAAGCACGAGGTCAATTAACCTCATGCCGCGACGGGAGTTCAATAAACGCAAAGCACACATACAGTGGAGCAGAAGGCAAAAAAACTAAGCAGAAAACTAAAGCACACAAGCACATATTCAACATTCACATCAAAAATAAGAAAAAACATGGCGAAAAAAAATGCAAAAAATGTGTGTTGTGACGTCGTTGTTGCCGCTGACATTTTGTTGCCAGTAAAGTTACAACAGCAACACGAACAACAACAATGTTGGCAACGCGACGCGTACTTTTCTTGTTGTTGCTTTTTTTACAATTGTAAATTGAGTCATTTGGTTGTAGTTGCTCGTTGTCTGTTTTTTATTTTTTTTTTTATTTTTCTGCCATTTTTTACGTGTTATTGTTATTTTTGTTGTGCACTTGACAACGACAACACATCAGCAGGGACAGCAGCAACAACATCTACAACCAGAGCTCATTCATCAACACTTGAAAAGAGTTGTTGGTTCTTTTTTTTGCTGTGTAGTAGTATTTTTTTTTTTAATTTTTTGTTATTTTTATTTGCTTAGCCAAAGGCCAGTCCGTGGCAGGGAGGGAGGTAGATCGCCCCTCGGCTATTGATACGCCGACTCACGTGCCGCTTTTTGCTCTTTTATTTTCATATTTATCTGTTCAGTCTTTTTTCCCCAATTTTTTGGGCACTTTTTGTTTTCTTTTTTTGCACAAATTAATTGTGAGCTCTTTTTTTTGTATTATTTGTATGAGTTCTCGCCCCTCGTTGCCAAGCAAAAAATACAAAAAATATAATTTTGATTCCGTTGTTTATTTTGCTCTCAGCCACCCTGGCAACCCAGCGAGGGGGTGTGGAGGGTGGCACGTGGGTGGCAGGTGGCGGGGGGCGTGGCCCGACAGCGCACAGGTGTGCAAAATGAATGTTGAGTGGGGAAAAAGCGAATGTAAATCAATAATCGAGCAGGGCTGGGGGGAAGTAAAAAAAATGCAAAAATGCAAAATAAATGAAGACAAATTGAACGAAATTCGTGTGAGAGCGGTTTATTATGGCCAGGTTTGTTGCTGGATCGCTAAACGAATAAGGAAACGCTGAGAATAAATAAACAAGATGGGAGAAAATAAGCCAATCAATCTAGATAACGAGATAATCCCACAGAGCGGATTATAATAAAAAGTATAAACGGATTTACGAGCTAAGTCTTATAGTATTTATGGCTCATAAACAATTTTAATTGGGGCTCATAAGCAATTGGCCAACAAGCCTCACACACACTCCAAAATTTTATTGATTAAAATATGTAAATTAAGGCATTCATTCAGACAAACACTCCTGATTCGACCGGCACTTGATTTGCAAAACAATTTACTCATTAAATGACTAAACGCTCATCATAATATACGATAAATGCTATTCCCCGTAAAAATAAACACTCACACTCGCGAATCAGATAAAAATGATTCATGGTGTCGAAATTAAAATTGAAATTTATTTGCCACTAAAGGCGGCTCTCATAGAGAAAAGTAAATTGAGTTGCCAGTTTGGCATTTCCGTTGAAAAAAACACAAATAAAAATTATAAAAGTATTCAAGAGTAAAAGCTTCCCCATTCATGACTCACACTGACAGCTACAACACACACACTGGCACACTCACACACTCCAGGCAATTAGCCAAGTTGATCTAATAAGCCAAGTGGGGAGGAAAACTGTTGCAAATACTTACATTTCCACTTGGCCAAATCGCGGCCAAGCCGCAAAACTAGTTTATGCAACTAACAGAGTAAATAGAAAAAAATAGCAGAAACTAGTATTATAATAATGACTTCAATTTTCAGGCCTTTGCCGGCCCGGCCAAGAGATTGTTGTAAAAATAATAATAACTAAACGGAAAAAAGGTTGAAATTGTATTTGGCAACTTTACAAAACGAGATTCTTTGACGTGAATTTATGGCAATTGAAGACAAGTTTTTAATTATCTTTTTTTTTTTTGCCTTTTTGCTGCTCCACTCTCTGCTGCTGGTGGTGCTACTGCCTGTTGTTATAATAATAATTTAAATATGGCCAGCCTGGAAATTAAGTGGCACAAGCCATTAAATCATCGCGTGCAGCTAAAAAGGATAAATAAACGAGCAGCCTTCCAAGGCTGGATTCAAAAAAAAAAAAAGGCAACAATTTACTTTTCCAATCACACGAATCCAGGCAATTTGCTTTGCTTACTTATCGCAGCAGACAATACCCAATTAAAATGGCTTATCATGAAATGAATTGCGAAAACAGAGCAGAGTGTACATAAGTATGTACAGTGTGCCACAAAATGATGTGTTTGTAAATAAGAGGCAATATTAATGCAAACGAGAAATGTTTTCATATTATGCGGCCTGCAAAAATCTTCTCCTTCTGCTTGTAATTATGCGAGTCTGCTGCTGTTGCTTCTGCTTCTTCATCTACATTGCAATTTGTATGCAAATACAATCGACAATGCACACGCACACACACTCACTGCCAGGCTGACACACACACCAATACCAACGCACACTCGCTCTCCCGAGGAGCAACATAAACAACGTGATTAGCATAACAGTCGACGAGGCCGTAAATATTGCATTTTACCATAATTGTTTATACTTTGCAGCAGCTGCCAAACGAAAGCAACGCCTCTTTTGGGTATTTCTGGCCACTTTGTAAGCCAAGTAATTAAGCCAGCAACCAGGCCAGCTAAAGGACATACAAGGCCTGCCCTCATTCTTCGTTTCTCTTCTTGACTAGTAACCAAGATGCTTTTTTTTAAGCCAAGTAATTAAGCCAATAATCAGGCAAGCTAAAGGACATTTTTATATTATTTAATTATTTATTTTTTTTGGATATTTCCTCACACTAATGTCAACACTTTTAAGCCACGATCGCTTTCGGCCATCGGATTCTGACAATCTTTTCCTGAAAATCCAACAAGTAGAGTCCCATTCCAATTTCCCATTTTCCATTTTCCATGCCTGCCGCCAAACAGATTTTCAACGAGCTCAGCTAACTTTCTATTGTCGAATGCGATCCAGTCACTTGTTTTTGGCCCCCATTCGTGTGTGTGTGTGTGTGTTTGTGCCAATTCCCGGCGAGGTGTATGTGGCAAGTATCTACAATGCCAAACAGCCTGTGACGTTGAGTATGTTGAATGTTCTCAGCCCCTCTTACAGAGAAAGAAAAATATACTAAACTATAGGAATAATTTATGTTTCCTAAAAGTTTTCCTTAAGATCATCGTGTATTATTAAAATTGGTATATGTTTAATTCATTATTGAATTATATTATCCTTCGTCTCCTAATTCCTCTCAGTGTGGGGATGTTGCATGCCACTAGTATCCCCGTTTCGGGGACTCCGCTTTGTTCGTGTTCATTTGGCAGTTTCCGCGCTGCAAACTTTGTAATTAACTTTTGTCACGACGATGCCAAAGTTGCCGAGGACTCTCGACTCTCGAACTGGAAACAGAAAAACAGCACTCCGAGAGGTGAACATGCATAAGTAATTATTTATTTGCGAGATGACAGGAAATATTTTTGAAATATGTATGCAACAATTAGCATCGCCGGCTTAAAAACAGATTAAAGTCAACAAACACCAAGCAAAAAACATCAAATTAAAGTCAAAAAGCAGAACAATAGAGCTGAGAACATACTTCAATATAAAGCATGCCATGACGTGCCAAAAAAAAAACAAAAAATGAAAAAGAAAGAGAGGGAAAAAAGCCCCAAAGAAAAGAGGGGGAAAAAGAATTGCCAAGGAATTCGTTAACGACTCGACATGCCAAAATTAATGGCATGCCTGGCAATAATTAAAACAAAAACAAGGCACCACGAAGCTGACGCTGCAGAATGAACAAAAAATGAACACACCAGACAGAGACAGATACAGGGAAGGAGCAAGCGAGAGGGGGCGAAGCATCTCAAACAAGTTTTCAACTGCTTTTCAGGAAAAAATAAAATAAAATAAAAGCGGGGGTGGCACGAAGCGAAATGCATTATACAATATAAGCATTTCTATCCCCTTCCAAAGTGACTCTGCGGTCCGTCATTAAATCCCGAAGGTATTAATGGCACTTTTTAAAAAAAAGAATTCAATAATAATTCAACTTTTCAATAATAAATGAATGTTTCCGGGAATGTAAAGTCTACTGCTCCTTTTTCGAGTATGATTTGCCCATATTTGCTCTATTGATTACCCGCCGCCAGAAATGCATTATAATCCCGTTCCCCGCCCTTTTGCAATTTAATTTATCGCAAATATTCAATCAAAATAATGATGTGAGAGGAAGGGGATGAACACAATCAGAGATGGAAAGCTTGATGAAAAGCCATCCAATCCAATCGCATAGAGTCGGACTGACAATTTAATAATTCAAGCGGTGGCCGCAGGAGGCGTAAATTGAATTAGTCCGGGAATTTCTTGGGGCAAATGTCAGGCTTGGATTATTGGGATTTTAGTTAGACTGTTTAAGAATGCAACTGGCCGAGCAACGGACGAACAATTGCAGCCTAATTGAAAGCTAAATTGAATAAAACACACGCACACACGGACAGGGCAGGGCAGGCAGGGCGGCCGACACACATACACTCCCTCTCGACACATGCTAACAAGGCAGAAAAAGAGAGAAAAAAAGTGTAGCCTGCTCAACGGCGCACACTCGACACGTACAATTACAGGCGTTCGCATACAAATGCAGGCTCACATGCAGCTGCCGTTATTTGTGGGGTGTGTGGGTGAGTGTTTTTGTGAGAGGAGATAGTCCAGACAGTGGCAAGAAATTCGAGAACCACAAGGACACTGTAAAGAACAATTTAATTTGAAATAGGGCGTAAGAAAACTGTAAATAAATATTTAATTATTAATTATTATAAAATATCATTAAAATTAAAATCGCAATATTTCTCAAATAATACTTTAGATACTAAAATTTCTTTCACTGCAGCAGTAGCCATTGCAAAATGCTGCAGGATAATGGAATGGAATAAAGCAGGATATGGTCTGCGGAGGGACTGGGAAATAAAGGAAAAGCATTCTACGGGCCGGGAAAGGCCAGGGGGAGGGGTGGTAAAATTGTGGAAAATGCAAAATTAGCATGAATACGAAATACAAGTTAAATATTTGAGCAGCCCAAAGGTGTTTCAAACGAGAGGCGATATGCGAGCGAGCAGGACAGAGCCAAGGACCGCCCATAAGAATAGAACATTAGGAGCTTTCGCCTGGAAGGACGGGGAGGACGTGGGGAAAGGGGGCTAACGGGAAGTGCAAGCGAAAGGATGTCTGGGATGCAATCATAGAAATTGCATTTGCCGTTAAAGCAAAATGGCTCGTACGAAATGAAATATTCTGCCGCATAAGCACAATGTGCTCTATAAAGATTTCGTTTAATTGCTATCCATTATCCCTCGAAAAAGCTTCTTAAATTAAACCCAGAGTTCCAATCAATCTTCCCCCAAGTTTTCCAATTTAAACCCAACACGCCAGTAGATAAATAGAATGCCGATAACGTTTTAAACAAATAGGAACGCGAGTGGAGTAAAGAAATAAACGATAACTAATATTTGATTTATTTACAATTTAAACGCTGCATTTGTTTTTTATACCTTTATTGTCTTTCCTTGGCTTTTTTGTTGTTGTTTTGCTGTGTTTTGTTGATTTGTTTTCTTCGTTCCCCAGTACTCCCCGCCTTATCAGCAGACTTTGACTTTGGGGACATGTAAATAATTTATATTGTATACTTTGTTATGTGTGTAATTTATGAGCACACTATAAAAACAAAGAAAGAGAGGGGGCGACCGCGTAGATAGGGGAGGTGTTATATGGCTCTTATCAGCGTGAAAGTGGGACGGGTATACATAGTTAGCTATGCCTGGCAACAATAGAGCTATATGGGGCAATTAGCATATATTTTTTTTTTTAGGCCTCTAAAACTAGATCAATAAAAAGTATATGAACTAATAAATATTTATAGCATTACGAGTTCGTAGTATCAATCCCCCAACCTGTAGTTGAAGATTTTTCTCCGTCTTCCACCTTTGCCTAACCTTATTTCACTTCTGCTGCTTATCGGGGCGATGTAACGCACACATGGTTAGATAAACGCACACAGAGACACAACTAATTGCTGTTTACTTTGCGCGCAATTTTCTTTTCCAACACTGGGAGAAATGGGGGAGGGCGTAGAACGCTCAGGGCCATCCACCCGCTGATGTTGTTTGTGTTTCTCTTTCAACTGCAGTTCACTAATCTCTTACTATCTCAGAGACACACACATACACACAAACACGTAGACAGAACTCAGGTTTATCTGTCATCTTTTTTCCATGGGCGGTTTTTTATTTATTTTACCAAGAAACAAATAGTGGACGATCATAAAAATTTAATTAACTTTTATGAACTGGGTAAATAGTGGGAAAATGCATTAAACACAGCGCAGAAACTAGAAAAACATTTGCTCGGGCTCGGGCTCGGGCTCAGGTCGGGTCCTCGAGCTTTGATATAATTTGTATTTACTTTCTTTACGATTTTTCATTTGTTTTTCTGTTTGTTTGTATATTTGTCTCTTGGCGTGTTTGTTTGTTTGTTTGTTTGGCGATGTCTAAGCAAATGTGTTGGCCAATGTTTGCGAAACTTTAATTAATACTCCTTGGATGCAAACACACATCTATTTTGGGCCATATTTACATTTGCGATTGTTTGCCAAATAACGAGAGGAAAGCACGCCCAGAAGAAAAAAGCAAATGTAAGCAAAAATAATTGGCAATTTTCAATTGGAAATTGCGTGCAAATTTATTTTAATTTTGCACCTGCGTTTCAGACCTCCTCTCAGTCAGTGTGTTTGCAATGCAAATATTTTTAGAAAGCAAAGAGGAAAAAGGCAGCAGCAGCAGCAGCAACAGCAACAGCAGTGGCAGCAACAACAGTGGCAGCAACACCCCCTCTTACTGAATGTTTGTTCAAGTTATTTGGCTGCTTTGTTGCCACCTGGTATTCCAGAGATAAGGTGGGAGAAATTCGAATTTGCCAGTTCGCATTGTTGGATTTTATTTGCATAGCATTATGCTGGCGCAAGGCGACACATCCACACACATCTACACTCACAGCCGTATAGATTCCAGTTCCTAAGGTGGCAAATATTATTTCACAGGCACACACATTGGTGTAAAATATAAATCACTTTATTGCAGCCAATTTGCACAAACGATTTGCTCTCGACTCTGTATGCAAATTTGTGTTTATTGTCTGGCCAGAGCTCTAAGCCCGTTTGGGCCATTTTTGATTTGTGCCTTTTGCAATTAGCAGAAATATTTCCAGAAGTATTTCCACAAATATTTGTTGGCATTTCCTGCCCCAAGAAATTGTTGATTTATGGCAAGAATTTTAGGACAAACACAATGTTTATTTAAAAATTCTCTTTGCCAACCAAGACAATAACCGGACAATAAAAATGTGTAGTTGCCTTGCCAGCATTTTAATTGTTTCGTAAACGAATTGTTTATTGGTTTAAAAGCCACTGATAGAAGCAATTCTGCTTTTCAAAAACTAATCAAGAGAAATTTATTTCAGTTTCTCAAGGCAGCCCCATTTTTCATTGGACTTTTGATGGCTTCCACAAGACACAACTTTTTGCGGCATTATGCAAAAATATCTGACCTGACATTATCGATTGACCTGCCCAGGGCAGAGCGGAAAACTATTTTTACATTTTCCATTAGAGCGTGCTAGAGCGGGGCTTCCCTTTTGGCCAGAAGAAATAAAAATAAGAGACTCTTTTACGAACATAAATTTTGAAAGCCTTTAATGGCGAGCGCAACATATTTCAGAGCAAGCAGCCGCAACGACAACCGCAGCTGTTGCTCCAATGAATTTGTTGCAACAACAATTTTTCCTCCTCCTCGGTTTTTGTATTTTTTTGTTTTTGTTTTTGGCTGCACAAATAAATTGCGCATAAATCGTGTGCAACATAAATTTTACATGTTGCCGGCGTGCAGACTGAAAACTGAAAACTGAAAACAAGTTGAAATTATGTGAGCGAAGCCGGCAGTGGCATAATTTATGCGATTTGGGGGGGAAGGCCATTAAAATATTTGTGCCACCAGCAAATTTTCTTAATTAAAAAATAAATATTTTAAGCCGAGCAATTAGGAATAGTTGCTGGCAAATTGCATATAAATTAGAGCGCATCCCACTTGCGCCATTTATGCAGATTACCAACTTTATCAGCAGTTGGCTGTTTGTTTTGTCAATAGCCGTAACTAACTCTTGGCCTTCCTTTTTTTTATGGCTTATTTCCAGCAGTCACGCGCCCGCAAAAACTCCACCAAAGCAAACAAACTGAATGCAGCCGCTGCATCAGCAACATCGCCTCGTCTAAGTCCAGCGCCGGCAGCAACACTGTTGCCGCAGCAATCGCCAAATACCACAGCAACAGTTGCCGCCGCCGGGGGCAACCTGCAACATCAGCAGCAGCAGCAACAATATCAGCAGCATCAGCAACTACTGTCGCAGCAGCAGCTCTTGTCGCAGCAGCAACAGCAACAACAACAGCAATACCAGCAGCCGCAGCAGCATCACTTCCAGCCACAGCAGCAGCAGCAGCAGCCGCTTTTGCAGCAGCAACAACACGCACAACAGCAGCAGCAGCAACATCTGCCACAGCAGCAGCATCAGATAACCGCACAAATTCAAACCATGAAGGATCAACCGCAACAGCCCATGGTAAGGTTTCAATTAGTGGTTGAAATTTGATAATTTCCAATTATTATGCATTAATTAAGTTTTAATAAAAGTCGGGGCTACACTGCGTATACGTAATATTCTATACCTACTGTAGGGTAGAGTCTAGTTCTGTTGAAATGACTCGATATACCCATCGATTTGTGTCAATAGCGTTTCGATTTCAATTTTCCAATTAAAAGCCATTGACCTTGATGACGGATTTTCGCCCCTTATTCCCCCCTCCCCGCCCTCCGCTGTTCAATCACTTTGATTTTGTTTCGCTTTCCGTTTCAAGGCAACCGAACAGAATGCAAAATGCAAACTACGAAATACACACAAAAACACAACACAAAACCCATAAATCCGGCTCGGTTGTGTGCGTGTGTGTGTGTGTGGCCACATATTGCGTATACGTCACGTCACCCGGAGGCCCCATCAACAACTGCAGCTGTGCACACACAACCCGAGTCCGATACGAAAATATATACATACTGCATGCGGCATATATACTTCTGCCCCATTCATTCATAAAGATTTGGTCGATTTTTATCAATGATTGCTAAATGCTTTCAAAATAAAACCAGATACATGCAAACACACAAACACGAATGCCAGGTGCAGATAAATTTCAGATGAATTTTACAGATACACAGATACAGATACAAATGCAGGCTGAAAAAAAAAAATACACACACAAAAACAGGAAGCCAGAGAGCAGCAGCTGCCCGGCAGTTGAACTTGCCTATTAAAAATTGTTTGTGTTTTAATTTTTGTATTTTATTGTGGCAATATCCCTGCTCCTCCCTTCTCCCACCTCCCCTCTTGCCACCTCCCTCTACTTTCACTTTCATAACTTTTTTTCCACCGCCGCTCGTAAAAATGCAAATGGAAAACGGGTTGCGACCGCCAGTCTGGGTTGGCTATTTGGTTTTGTTTTTGGGGGACTTTTCCGGTTTATTCAGCCACCGCAACAAAACAAGAATGTAGCATAATTTGAGGCGCGTTAATTAACAGCCAGGATTTTTTGTTTCTCCACCGCGGAAGTTGTAACTCAGCTGCCGCCATTCGGGGGAGGCCCACCAATTAAACTAAACCTAATTAGGACACGAAAAATATGATTTATGAGGCCCGATTCGGGCGGCTTAGGACCATTATTTATGTTCACGGAACAGGTCTCTTTTCACCACAGTGTGTAATTAAGGATAAAGGACTGAAGGACGTCTGGACCGAGTATTAATGTTCCCCCCATTTTTGCTATCCTTTTAGGCGCCCATGGCCTTCTATCCCACATGGCAGGCAGATCCCTCGCAGGGCTGGCAGAACCAGTTCATCCAGCAGATACCACAGAACACGCCGGCCATCACATCGCTCAACTCGCTGGACTTCCAGACCCAGTCGTATGCGTATCCCTCCAACGGCTACGTCCAGACGGGACTGGGATTCGATCCGAACTACGGCCGCTCCCCGTACGGGGCTCCGGTCCAGAGCTACGACTTCCAGCGCCAGCAGCTGTCCAGCGCCCCCTCGGCCATCAACCAGGTGGGTCTGCAGGGCGTGGCCGGGTTCGCGCCCAGCTATGCCGGGCAGGTGACGGCGGCCCCGGTGCCGCCCTCGCAGCAACAGCAGCAACAGGTGCAGCAGCAGCAACAGCAGCAGCAGCATCTGGGAGCGGATCTGAACAAGACGATGTCGGGAAACGACACGCCTGGATATCCGCGGGTGAGCAGCGTGCCGCCGCGCTCACTCAACTGTAACGGGTATTCAGGCGACTACAGCGGTTCAACATCAGCCACTAACAACAACAACAACACCAGTAGCAACAGCAACAGCAGCAGCAACAACAACAGCAGCAGCAACAGCTCCCAACAGCAACCCTCGGCCCTCAGCGGAGGCACCACCACACCAGCACCCGCTGTTCCAGCCACAGTGGTGGCCCAGCCCGCCTCCTCGCCCATGCAGCCTCCCATTCCCCAATCGCCCACGCGCGGCAACATGTTGCAGCAGCAGCAACAGCAACAGCAGCAGCAGCATCAGCCCCGGCTGGTGAGTCAGTCCCCGACCGGAAATGGCCTGCAACCGTATGTGGCGCCGCAGCAACAACACCTTGCCTCGCCACCCATGCAGGAGTGGAACTGGCAGCAGCAGCAGCAGCAACAACAACAGCAGCAACCACAGGCACTGGGAGGCGATGGATACGCCTCTCAGGGGGAGAGACTCAACCTCAACACTCGCATCAAGTCCATGATCATGCGCAAGAGCGATCCCAAGGATCCGCCGCCTGATCTGCAGCAGCAACAGTTGCAGCAACAACAGTCGCCGGTGCAACAGCAGCAGCAACAGCAGCAGCAGCAGACCGGTCATTTTTTATCGTATAGCCACCATCTCCGGCCCGAAACGGCGCTGAGCGCCAACGGACCGAGCAGCGCCACGCCCACTCACCCAATGCAGCAGCAACAGCAGCAGCAGCAGCAACAACAACAGCAGCAGCAGCAGCAAGTGCAGCAGCAGCAGGTGCAACAAGTGCAACAGGTGCAGCAGCAACAACAACAGCAGCAGGCGTCGGCTGCTGCCGAGCCGATCGGAGGTGGTGGCGTAGATCACATCTGGAAGCCGCACCACTCGACGCAGAGTTTTAAGAAGCCGCCGGTGAGCGTCGTGGGTGGCGGCTATCCGGGATCGGATGCGCAGCTGCAACTGCAGCTGCAACAACACCAGCCAGGACAACACACAACCATCAGCCACGGCGACCCCACGCCGTTGGTGCCCCAAGCAGCCCCGCCAGTAGTTCAGCCGCAGGCTCCGGTGGTGCCACCGCCGCCCGCTGCAGCCCAGCCCGCCAAGAAGTCGCGGAGTCGCAGCAAGGCCAGTCGCGCGGCGGCAGCAGCAGCAGCGGCTGCAGCCGAGGCAGCGGCCGAGGATCCGCGCAACTCCACGGATCCGGGTGGCGGTGGTCTAAAGCCCCCGCTGAGTGCCCACTACCCGCCGCATCCGCCGCCGGTGCATCCCGGCCAGGAATACCACGGTCAGTACATCAAGACCGAGCCGGGCCTCCTGGGGCCGCCGCAGCCCAACAAAATGGAGGGCTACGAGCGGAACTACCAGAACTTCATCCAGTACGCGGACTTCTGCCAGAACGACGGACAGGGGCAGCCGGTGCAGCAGCACCACGGCCACTCGCAGCAGGACTACGCCGGTTACCATCACAACTCCGCCTACTACGGAGCCGGAGCCAGCAGCTTCCAGCAGAACTTCCAGCAGAACTTCGTTCCCGGCTACCAGCACTCGACGTACGGTAGCCGTGCCAAGGTCACGGGGCCGGGCAACCACCAGCCCAGCCACCAGCTTCACGGCCACGGGCAGAGCATGCTGGAGCTGGACCGGAAGCCGGACACCAACAGCATCATACCCCTGCCCACGAACTACGAGAAGGATATTCCGGCGCACGCCTATCCTATCCCGCCACACCGCTACGCCCTTGGACACGGAGCACCGCCACCAGTGCCACCTCCCCACTTGGGACACCACGGAATGCTGGAGCCCAAGCTGGAAGACATGGGAATGCTTGGACACGGTGGCGGATACACGTATTTGGGCGGAGCCGGCGAAGGCAAGGGCCTGAACAACGGGTTCTCTTGCTGCCGACAAGGTGGCACTCGACCGCCGACGGCAGAGCACCTCAAGGACGGCACCTGCCTCGGTCTGGGCATCCAGCCCAAGGAGGAGCTGCTCGACGAGGACGAACTCATCGATAGCCACGGCAACGGCCTGAAACCGGGAGGAGGAGCAGCCGGCAAGGCGAAGGGCAAACAAAAGCCGGACGAGATCCCCGAGATTGTGGTGAAGCACGAGAAGATTAACCCCCTGTTCGATACCACGGATCGATTGGAAAAGGGAAACAAGACGGAGATACCCGAGTGCGAGTGCTTCCAGTCCGACAAGAATCCCCCGGAACCGGGCACCTACTACACGCATTTGGGTGAGTACTTCGATGATCCAATCCCGGGAACCATTTCTAAAGACATTTAATCCTTAAAGGCACTGCTTCGTCCCTCATGGAGCTCCGGCGAGAGTTCGAGGAGCGATGTAACCTGACGGGTCGGCAGCTCCGCATCGAGAAGATCGTCTACACGGGCAAGGAGGGCAAGACCACGCAGGGCTGTCCGGTGGCCAAGTGGGTGATCCGGCGGGCGGACATGGAGGAGAAGATTCTGGTGGTTGTGAAGAAGCGACCAGGACACAGGTGGGTTTCTATTTCTATTTACTTCCTTAGTTCTTGACTAATGTATCCTGATCTTTAGATGCATTGCCGCCTACATTGTGGTGTGCATGGTGGCCTGGGACGGAATGCCACGTCTGGAGGCGGACAACGCCTACAAGAATCTGATCCCGAAGCTGAACAAGTACGGCCTGCCCACCACCCGAAGATGTGCCACCAACGAGAACCGCACTTGTGCCTGTCAAGGTGAGGCTTGGCGAGAGATTCTATCTGAAATCCGTTTTTAAAAATGTTTCAAAATTTCAGGACTGGATCCTGAGACATCTGGCGCTTCGTACAGCTTCGGCTGCTCCTGGTCCATGTACTACAATGGCTGCAAGTACGCCCGCTCCAAGACGGTGCGCAAGTTCCGGCTGTCGGTGAAGAGCGAGGAGGCGGCCATCGAGGACCACATGAACCTGATCGCCACTCTGCTGGCGCCGGTCTTCAAGCAGGTGTGCCCGCGATCCTACGACAACCAGACCAAGTACGAGCAGGAGGCTTCCGACTGCCGGCTCGGCCTGGAGCCGGGCAAGCCCTTCTCGGGCGTGACAGCCTGCCTGGACTTCTGCGCCCACTCGCACCGGGATCTGCACAACATGCAGGACGGATGCACGGTGCACGTGGCGCTCCTGAAGCCCGGCAACAGGGACACACGGCTGCCGGACGACGAGCAGTTCCACGTCCTGCCGCTCTACACGATGGACGGCACGGACGAGTTCGAGAGCGTCGAGGGGCAGAGGGACAAGCACCGCACCGGGGCGGTGCAAATGCTGGACAAGTGAGTGTACCGTTGAGTTTTGAGCAGCTGGCTCCCCGGCGCAGTTCCATATGTGGTTCTCATTCTAATCCATCCACACTATCTCCCTCCAATCCTCTGTAGATTTCCCTGCGAAGTACGCGTTCGTTCCACGCCGCTGATACCCTGCCGGAGGCACGGCAAGAAGCGGAAGGATGGCGACGAGTCGGCGCCACCGGACGGCGACCAGGACGCCGCCGGCGATGCCAACAGCCAGAGCAGCTCCAGCAACGGGGCCCAGTCGCAGACGCAGACCGCGAGCAATCAGTCGAGCCCGCCCGCGTTGGGAGCTGGAGCAGGATCGGGAGCTGGAGGCCATAGCATCAAGAAGGAGAACGGCGGGACAGGAGCTGTGGCCGCCAACGGGAAATCCAAGGCGAAGGGCAAGTCGAATCAGTCGAACAACTCTAGTGCCTCCACGCCCGGATCGGCGCCTCCGTCCACGCCCTCGCCGCGATGCCAGACTCCGGTCACGAACAACCCCAGTCCGGCGGGCAGCGCCTTCAGCACGCCCCCGGTCCATGGCAGCGGCAATCCTGCCGGAAATCCCGCCCAGAACGGCAATCCCAACCAGCAGCCCGGCCAGCTGATGAGCTCCAACTCCAGCCTGATGAACATGGCCACCATGATAGACACCTTCACGGACGCCCAGCTGCAGTCGAATCAGATCTCGAGCACCGTTTTGGACTCGCCGTACTCGTACGACTACCAGACGGGCTCCTACATAGATTCCAGGAACTACTACGGCAACTGGCCGACGCCCCACGCCCCCATGGGCATGGCGGCGCAGGCACAGGTGGGTGGAGCCGGACCAGGAGCCGGCGCGGGGGCCGGAGTCGCGCCCCTGACACCCACTACGCCGACAGCCCAAACGCAGCTGGGGGGAGTGCCGACCGCCACTGCTCTGCCAGGAGTAGGAGGAGTCGGCGTCGGGGGAGGAGTTGGGGTGGGTGGCACCACATTGCCAGGCGGAGCACCTACCTTGCCGCCATCGGTTACGCCAACGCAGCTGGAGGCCAGCAACGGGTATGGAGCTGCCAGCTACCAGAGCCTGGCCTCCGCGGGTGCCTTGGGAGGCACCCCCGGAAATCCGGAGCCCCAGCAGCAGCAGCAGCACCAGCAGCCGGGACAGCCACAGCAGCAGGCAGCCCTGGCAGGAGCAGCCGGAGGAGACCTGAAGAGCCGGCTATTGAACGAGGAGAATCCTGACTCCACCACGCTGGTGAACCATCATCACCACCACCACCACAACCTGTCGGAGAGCAAGCTGACCGCCCTGACGGCCATGCAGCCGATGACCGCCAACCTGGCGCCCTCGCTGACCACCTCGCATCCGCACCACCCGCACTCGCACCCGCACCAGCAGGAGGGATTCGTGAAGCCGAAGCCGCCGCCCAGCGACTACACGGCCCAGTACACGGCCCAGTATCCGAACAACTATCAGATGTACCCGCCCCCGCCACCACCGCCCCACTCCGCGTACTCGGCCTACGACGCGTACCAGAACATGAACTACAACTACGGGTACCACCACCAGGCCTACTCGCCCTACGGCATGTATCCGCAGCAGACTCCGCCGCCCACGCCGCCGCCTCCGTCGCCCAACTGGAACGTCTACGGACACCACCAGACGACAACGAACTCCGGCTACGGCTCCGGCTCCACTACCCCCGGATCAGGAGCAGGCACTCTGATAGCCAGCCATGGTGCCGTGCCGGGAGCCGCGGGTCTGCAGAAGCCGACGATTCCCGCACCATCGCCTCTCCACCACCAGCAGCAGCAGCAACAGGATACGCCGCAGACCATCCTGCCCGACCTGAGCAATGGCCAGAGTTCTGTGGAAACTGTGGTCACACCCACCACACCCGTGGGAGAGACCAATTCCGGCAACGACTCCACCGCCGGAGTGGGAGGTGCAGGAGGAGCAGGTGCCGGGGCAGGCGCCGTGGCGGCCGGAGGTCCTCCGGCAAATGCCACAACCCCAGTCCCAGTCGGATCGCCGGGCAGCACCAACGCCAGCAAGATCGAGCCCATTGGCGAGGTGGCCGAGGTCAATGAGAACATCGAGGCCTTCCAGGATCCGCAGATGGGGGGCGTGGCCATCGCCCTCAATCACGGCAGCGTGCTGATCGAGTGCGCCAAGCACGAGATGCATGCCACGACGGCGGTGAGGCGACCGGATCGCCACCATCCGACGCGGATGACCCTGATCTTCTACCAGCACCGGAACCTCAACCGATCCCGGCACGGTATCGACGAGTGGGAGGAGAAGATGCGGGTGAAGAAGATCAACACGGACCTGGACAACAAAGCCAAAGAGGAGCGCGAGCGTCTGATCAAGAAGGCGGCTGGCGAGGATCTGGACGAGCTGGACGAGGATGCCCTTATGGACGATGCTCCGGTGCCGGTGGTCAAGAAGGAGACCAACGGACAGGCTCTAAAAAACGGAGCCAGCGGCAGTAAAAAGAAGAAAAACAACAGCACTGCGGAGTCGAAGAAATCACAATCCGGTGAGCAGTCAAAAAACGAGAAGGTTGCCCTCCACGCACCAACACTTACGACCACGTCGTGGACGACCCTGTTCCCCATGCATCCGTGCGTGGTTACGGGGACCTATCCGGAGGGCAATAGCAGTCCGACCTCGTCCACGAACAACAACAGCAACGCTGGCAATGGCCAGTCCCTGCCACCTGGCAGTGGTCCTCAGGCTCCCCCTGGTCAGTCCGGCGGAGCACCAGCTATCCCGCAGCAACAGCATCCGCATCCGCATCCGCATCAGCTGCAGCAGCAGCAGCATCAGCCGCAGCAGCAGCCGACCTGAATCTGCTCCGGCTAAGGGGCTACTACTGGTAATCGCTGAATTCCACGCCGAATTCTTCATAACCCAAGTCCACACACACACTGATCAGCCCGGTTGGGAGCTTTCGTTTCGAAAGGATTTGAGAGATTTGGGTATACATATGTGCTTATACCACTAATACTCCTCCATCATATGATTCTATTCGAATCCAAGTTGAAATAATTTTTCCAAGAAAAAGAATTCATTCAGAAGATTGTATTGCAAAAAAAAAATCAAACTTTTCCTCAAATTCGATCGAGATTTGAAGCCCAAAACCAGGTTGTATGACTGAAAAATCACTCAAAGCTAAGAGAAAAGATTGGAGATCCTCCAAGCTGGGAGGCTGAAGAATTATTTTTGTAAATGCATCTGATTTCGTGTGCCATACGAGGAGAAGAACATGTCCCCCGAAAACGAGTTGAAGGCGAAAAGTAAAAAGTACAGTTGACGCTGCCAGGCCAGAGTTGTCACCATTCCACACACACACACACACACACAGTCACATCCAGAAACAAACATCACTCAGCAAACAAAAAACAACAACAAAAAAAAACACTCAAAAACAACAAGTTTCTAAACTAGTTTAAAATAAACTATTAACTTTAGTTTTTTAAGAGCCAGCAAAAAACAATTTGTGTTAAATGAGTTTTAAAAAATACTACAGAACAAGAACAAAAACGAATACTACTAAAAACTAATAAACAACAGCAAATGCTAAAGAAATTTTTGCTTGACTTTCTCTTGCAAGCAAAAACCAAAAACGAAAACATATTCAAAGTTAGTGGAGTTAAAACAAAAATAAAAGATCATTGCCAAAAGTACAAATAAACCATTTTTAAAGAGCAAACTAGAAAAACGTAAAGAATTTCGCAAGACAACAAAAACAAACAAAATGATAATAGTTGGTAACAAAATGCAATTTTCACTAAAAAAAAATGGAAACCATTATAAAGATTTATATTTTAATTTCTCATATTCCCACAATTCGTCTCTCTTTTGGAACTCGATCCGAACTAGTTCTAATCGAATTCGAATTGCAGAGCCTTCCGACAGAACAGGTATTGCTCCCTTGAGTGCGATTTCTAACTACAAGGACCTCTAGTCCTTGAAATCGCCACTCAAGCTGCGAGGAATGCCGATTTCCAATATAGCTTCAGGACAGATCAGTCACAGCCACAGAAAACCGAGCAGGATAATATGGAAAATGGTGCGGGGAGTGCAGGACAACTAAAGGATAATTAAATTGAGTATTTTTTAAGAGGGCGGCACACGCTCCCAAAAAATTAAACAAAAAAAAAAGGATCAGAGGGAGGGAGGCGAGAAGAGATGTAAGGCAGCAAGACATTTTAAAACTTTAATCATAATTTAAACTAAGTTTAAGTAAAGCCCAGAAACCCAAACACACACACACACACACACACATGAGAAGTTATATATTTATTTATGCGAATCGAAGGCAAAAGGGTTCATTCTAGTTATTATTATTATTTTTGCAAGATTTAGTTTCAAAGGCAAAGGACAAAACCCAAAAAGACTCGAAACCAATCAAGTATTAAGCACTAATAAAAACCAACAACTATTTGCCTATTCATTTGTAATTGTTGTATAAAGCAAAACTAATAATTTGCATCCATCCAAAAGAGCAAAAATAAGAAATAAAAAATAAAAAACAAAAGCAAGCAAGCAAAGGATAAAAAGGACAAATGAGAAAACTTAAAATTAGAATGAAAATGTGGCAGCGCAACTGAATTTCAAATCAAATTAGTCTAACAAACAAACAAACAAAAAACAAAAACACAACATATATATAAATATATTTTGCACAAAAATAAAAAAAAAAATAATAAACGATTGATTTTTAATTTGTCGAGAAAGGACACTAGCCGACATGAATGTAGGTCGTATGTACGTAATGTAATGTAAATGTAAGGCAGCGAAGAAGACTTTTGAGCAACAAGAAAAAACATGTTTTGATAAATATTTAAATGTTTATATAAATATATTGATATATATATATATATATTAATATAAATTATGATAATTGATTAACTGATTACGCAAGCCAACAACTATTATAGTTTGTAAATGCTTTTTTATCATTTCAAATAAATGCAAATCTTTTGCCATTTCTAAGTTACAACACCTCACACGACTTTTCTGTTTCGCGGGACTTCTATCTATACATATATTATATATATTATCATATATATATACTATACATATTGGAATATGATGATAAAGCAGCAAGAAAACCAATTAAATCGGCGAGGCGTACGATGATTTAGCGAAGATACATACATATTGTAAAACGATAAAGACACACAACACAACACAACACAACCGAGAACGTATATACTGAATGTGAAACCGATGACGATGACAAGAGTTGGATAAAATTAAAAAAGAAAATCATAAATTATATTTATTTAAAGTACGCGCATGGAAAAGCAAACAGATATTAATATTAAATAAAATGAAAACAAAGTTAAATCAGCCACTTGCGTTTTTCTTTTTTATACAAAAACTTGATTCTCTTTCTTGTAGGTCTTGGGGGGTAAAAAAATTCTATCAAAGATTCGAATGATTCGAAGCTCAACAATATAATTTTATATCATATTTTATAATAAAGTATTTAAATTGTTTAAAAATGCTTATATCAACTGGACTCTATCCATCGGCTCGTCCCACCTACAACCTTTTCGTTGGATCTCGTAGATAAATTCAACATACTAGTAATTCACAGATAGAAATTAATTTATAGTCTTTACTGCGGCATTGGAATGTGCGTGGAGTCGTTGAGAGTGTCAATCGGGCCAAAACGCCTTACGAGCTAGCCTAGCCTAGAGATTATTTACATCGAACGTTCGTTATGTTAAGTACATGGCAAGTGATTCCGTCGCTGGGCAGGCCACAGACTACAGGTTTAGGACCAGCTCCTCGCTGTAGTGGTCCAGGGCCGTCTGGTTGAAAATGCCAAAGTTCCACTGCATGTAGGGGTTGTCGGGCTTGCAATTGTTGACGACCACCTCGTGGGAGAAGGGCAGCAGCTCCAGGCACCGCCGGCCTTCATTTCCGTGCCTTAGCAGCTTCTTGTGGTAGTCGTAGTACCAGTACTGATTGCCACCCTGGCCGTGGCAATCCCACAGCCAGACCGGCGCATTGGCATCCCAGATCTGTACGTCCAGGCAGTCCTTCTTGCGCCGCTGCCTCAGATCACGCTTCCAGCTTAGCTCCCAGAACTGTGACTTCTGCGGCACCTTCAGGTCGTCGGCGCAGGCGAACATGCCCATGCGGTTGTGCTTCTTGCGACCCATCGTGTCCAGGCATAGCTGCGGATTGCCGACACTCTGAATGGCGCCCATGGCGTAGTTGGGCGGATCCACCGGCGGGTAGTTCTTCATCAAATCGAAAGCCACCTCCTCCATGAACCACCGGAAGGACTTGCACTTGAGTTTCTGGCGGATGGCCTTCTGTGCGGTCAGATCGCCGGCATCCACCCGCTCGTAGATACCATCGCCGTGGCTGTACAAGTAGTTCTTGTACTCATCCATCCAGACCTCGGCCACACGTTTGTAGTTCTGTGCGAAAATAAATATAGTTGGAAGATTAAAATAAAACTCAATAGAAGGCAGGTGTGAAAATTAGAAACATGGTAGAGAATTAGAGTTACCATATGACCCCATTTCTCATTGGCATTAAAAACAGGTTCCCCATCTTAACAGAACATTTATTCCCAATCAGGTTTTGCGAAAACTAAGGGTCTATCACCCGCTTGCAATAAAAATAAACCTAAGGTTACTTTTGCCAGCAAGAGATAAAGAGTTTATCTTTTAATTGGAAATAGACAAATGTCTAGACTCTCCTAGAATTCTGTATGTTGCTTATCGCTGCATGTAATCTGAATGGTATACATCATTAGGAGATATAAATAGAAGAGAAAAACCCGCCTTTTTATCTGCAACTTCTTCTAAAATATTCTACTCCAACTTTAAATTCAACTCACCCGGTGCAGATAGTCGCCCTTTCGCGGACTGGGATTGTGATTGCGGGGTCCCCGGTATATGTGTCCGATGCGAGAGCAGGGTGCATCGTACATCTGACCACCGCACATCCAGATCTTGAAGCTCAGCTCGTACTGCTCGCCACCCCAGATATCCAGCCCCTCATCATAGCCGCCCAGCTCCCAGAAGAACTCCGATGAGATGGCAAACAGACCGCCCGCCATTACAGGACTCTTGAACGGATCCGCCGGATGCTTCAGGTCCTCCGGCAACAGTCGCAATCTCTTGTAGTAGAACTCCCAGTCAAAGGCACCGCGGGCTCCCTCGTCCTGGGCGCGATACTGGAAGTTGCTGTGATCGATAACATCGATGAAGGGACACACGGCCGTCCGTTTGTTGAGGGCAATGGGCTCCAGAAGCGGCGGCAGCCAGTTATAGTTGGCCTCCACGTGGGAGTCGAGGAATATCAGGACTTCGGCAGTGGCATTCCTAGCGCCCTCGGATCGAGCTCCAATCAAGCCAGTGCGCTTCGGGAGCCGGATCACGCGTACAATCTTAAAATGATCGGCAATGTAAGCCTCCAAATCGTGGCGCAAGTACTCGCGATCGCTGTAATCGTCCACCAAGATGATTTCTTTGAGCAGCTCAGGCGGTGAGCGATTAATCAGGCTGTGTACGGACCGCATAAGCACGCTGAGGTACTCGTTCCAGAATATAATGATCACCGAAACGGTGGGCAGTTGGGTCAAGTACTCCTTCTTGCGACATCTGAAAAAGTTAAAAGTTTATTTCTTCTTTCATAGACTTCCTTTTTAATTAAAAAAAACTCACAGAGGGTGGCGGATATCAGTCACGGAACGATTGACCGAAATGGAGTCGGAGAGCAGGGCATTGAATCCGTTCTCTAGGGACATGCGCTTCTCCGTTTCTATCTGGGATTCATCGTCCAAGCTGGCGGCCTGGCCCTGTTCGCCGAGACCCACTCGCCTAGAATCTCGTCCCATGGCCGTATAGTCGTGCCAATCCTTCTTCACCATATCTGCCGGCGGAACCACCTGCAGCTCATCCTCCGGCGGTACTACATTTACTCTTTCCGCTGAATCTTTCGCTTCTCCTTTCCGTTCGTCGTCGGGTTCCACTTCATTCTTTTTCTCAATGTCTGGATCTGGCTTTACGGGGTTATGCACTTTTTCATGGCTCACGTCATCACGCTTTTCCAGCACATCGCCAGAACGTCCTTGTTGCTGGGGGAGCGGTTCAACGCCGTGGTGGACGGGTTTGTTGGTGTACGGACTGGAGGATATCCAGCTGGTGATGAGCACGAACAGGGTGAAGGAGACCAGGACCACGAGCCCTGTCTTGACGATCCACTTGAGATTGGGCCGCCGCATTCTGGTGACGCCGCTGGTTACGTGTCCGGGCCTCTTGGGGTGCCAAGCGCTGATGATGGAGTGTTAGCTCAGGTGTATCTCCGCCCAAGAAGTATCTGTATCTGCCGACGTGGGTACCACTGCAAATACACGAAAGAGAGAAATGACAAAAGGCCATGGAAACGTGTGCACATATGTATGATAGTAAATACCCATACATATGTATATAGCGTAAATTATATATATATCCAAGTACTGGAAGTATAAAAACAAGAAACGCAACCCAAAAGATAAGAAACTTCTGATAAACGAAATGTTGTAGGCAAGCACTCAACGAACTTCCGGCACATATTTCAGAGCTTATCACTTTTTGCCAAAAAAGAAATTATGTTGGGCTACTTTGAGAGATAGTTTCCCCGTCAATTTAAAATTACTGAATATTAATCACAGGTGAAGACGTCATCAACGAAATTCTTATCAGAACTATTTAGGACCCAATTCTCACCTGTCAGTTTAGCTGTGATTTGTGCGACTCTGCTCCAGACTCCATCCGATTTCGGTTCAATAAACTAGTAAAATTACTAATTAGCATAACAAAACAAAAGTATGTCTTCCACGTCCGCGAAAGCTGGTGTTTCTGTATTTTTGATTGCTTCTACTCGAAATTCTAACCTGCCGCAAAGCAGCTGCTTGCGGGGGAGTGTTGGAAAAGTACAAAATAGAGGGGCGTATATTGGGGGATCTTTAGTCCGATTTAAAGAAAATATTTTACATTTATGTATTGCAGCGTTGTCAAAATAATATAAGTATGTTTTTGAGAGCTCCTAGACATTTTTGCGGCTATTGTCATCGATTTTAATCAATGGGGAACAGCTTAAGTCAAATTCAGGAATTTCAATTGTTTTCAATTATATAAGTTTTATTACTTTTAAATAGATGGATGATTAACCTTCTTAAAATAATCTTAAATATTCTTCAAATAAATACTGTAAACGAAACCTTATACACTTTTGACAACACAGTAAATAAATTTAAATTTTCCCGCCCAGTTATCAAAAGTATCGTTAGTAAGAGGTAAGACTATTTTATGTCATCACTAAGTCAAAGTACAACCAACTAAAAACTAAAAGTAAATAAATCAAGCCAGTATGTCCGTGGATAATTGCATATTTTGCAAAATCACCAGTGGCCATGATGCAAACACTGTCCTGGAAATGGAAAACGACGAGTTTGTGATATTCAAGGATATAAAGCCTGCTTCCCAGCATCACTATCTTGCCGTCACCAAGGAGCACCATAATAGCCTCAAGACCCTTAATAAATCTCACGAAGATCTAGGTGAGAATGCACATTATAATTTGTCTATTATAGCTAATTCTATTCTTTAAAAAGTTGCTAGAATGGAGGATGGCTTGAAGCAGTTCCTCAGGGAAAAAGGAGTGACCACCGACGACGCCCTGCTCGGCTTCCACCTGCCTCCTTTTATAACGGTAAACCATCTCCACATGCATGCCATTGCTCCGCGCTCGCAAATGGGGTTCCTATCCAAGCTCATATTCTTGCCATCGGCCTGGTTTAAGACAGTAAGTTATATAATTTATAGCTTTGCTAAACTAATCTTATCTCTCTATTTGCAGGCCGACAACGCTCGTCTATATCTTTCCGCAAAAGAGACATAGTAGCTCTTACTCTTTAAAATAATTTTTAGAAAAATGTGTCTTCTTGTTATCTAATCCCTAAACTATTATCCCTACTATTCCATTCGTATCTGAAGTGCCAAGAATGCGCAAATACAATTTTAAGTAAAAACATTACCAATAACAACTTCCAACTTTATTGTTTACCACAACTCTTGTTCACATTTTACTTCACTGACTGGCAATGTTCAACATTTTCTTGACTTCCTCCTTGTATTTGGTCAGGTTGTACTCGTTCTCGCCCTCGTTGATCAGTTGCTCCACACTCTGCCCATAACTGGGACTGGGTTCTACCTTCGGCGCTCCTTCTGCAGTATTCCAGTTCAGGATCTCCTCGGCGGAGAGCTTGGATTTGTTCCGCCCGAAAAGATACACCTCCATGTCGGCCTCCGACTTTGTAGCTTCCCATGGTTCGGTCACAAAGGATTCGTGGTAGCAGGCAGTTAGCAAGTAGAGGGCGTAGTCGTAGTTCTGCTTCCTCAGGGGACAACGATCCGTGACGAAGGTGAGGATGTCGGTTTCCTTGTCATAACGATCTCCGACAAGACGGAGGAACTTGTCCCTGGCATGGGCATCGAATTTGAGATCGGAGAGCTTTAGAGAAACGGTTACCCTCCGAGCTTCGGGATTCCTGATTGTGGGCAAGGCTTGCAGGTAGTCGGTGGTAATCACCTCCACTGGGAAATGGCGCTGCCACTTAGCCTCCGTCTCCAGGCCCTTTGGCCAGGGCGTGCAGAACTTCTTGATGGCCTCGCACTGCTGCCGGATAGCCGGCGGGGTTAAATGCAGGAAGTTGGGGATCTTCATCAGCTCTGCGTTGGCGAATTTCGAGGGCGCAGCTGCCCCGCGCTCTGTGAATCCTTGTCGCAGCGGCAGTGGGACACTGGCCGGGTGGAAGGACCGTGGTCCGGGCCATGCCGCCGTCCAATCCTGATCCACGGCCATGCGGTTCGAGCGGGGAGGTGTCACAGGATCCTTTTTCACTTCCCGCCGCTTTTGGAATTGCTGCTTCACTGTCCGCAGGCTCAGTACTCGGAACTCTATTCGTTTGTTTTGAGCATTATTAATATATGTATTATATCTTTTGAGAACCTTTTTTGTTTACCTTCTTCTTCCTCGACTTCAGGTTTCTGTTGACTAGAAAAGCCGCGCACTCCGGTCTGTACCACGTGCTTTTGGAGGGATCCCTGTCCCCAAAATCGAGTCAAGGATGTCGCCATGGTTGCTCAATTTAGATTTGCAAGAAATTCTATATTTTATAGAAAAAACTACAAAATTTGCGGCTTTTACGTAAACCATGCGCCAGAAGACTGCCAACTCGTTACAATAAAAAATCAGCTGCAATCTTGTGAAGGGCTACCCTACCAACCTATCGCACGAATTAAAATTATTTAAATTTTTTCAGATTACTAATTTTATTTTTTTTAACACATATATAAAAATAGTACAAGGTATTCATCTTAGAAATCCGATGACAATTACCCAAAAGACATCCTTTGTGGTTGGCCCTATGTGATGCCACGTCTGTTTGTCGATTTTCGAAGGGGATCCCCTAGAAATTTAACAAAAATCCAAAAAATTTTATGTTCATAGATTTTGATGCAGATTTGTGGAGAATCGATCCAAGAATCGATTAAGGTATTCCGCTTAAGAATCGGATTAAAATTGGCAATGATATGGCTTTTGTTGTGGGCGATATAGGGGCTCCACGACTTTTCGTCGATTTTCGAAGGGGACCCCAGGAAAATTTAACAAAAAATCCCAAAAATTTTATGTTCTTCGATTTTGATGCAGATTTGTGGAGAATGGATCCAAGAATCGATTAAGGTATTCCGCTGAAGAATCGGATTAAAATTGGCAAAGATATGGCCTTCGTTGTTGGCATTATAGTAGCTGCACGTCTCTTTGTCGATTTTCGAAGGGGACCCCCTAGAAACTTAACAAAAAATCCAAAAAAATTTATGTTCTTAGATTTTGATGCAGATTTGTGGAGAATTGATATACAAATCGATTACGGTATTCCGCTTAAGAATCGGATTAAAATTGGCAAAGATATGGCCTTCGTTGTTGGCATTATAGTAGCTCCACGTCTCTTTGTCGATTTTCGAAGGGGACCCCTGGAAAATTTAACAAAAAATCCCAAAAATTTTATGTTCTTAGATTTTGATGCAGATTTGTGGAGAATCGATCCAAGAATCGATTAAGGTATTCCGCTTAAGAATCGGATTAAAATTGGCAAAGATATGGCCTTCGTTGTTGGCATTATAGTAGCTCCACGTCTCTTTGTCGATTTTCGAAGGGGACCCCCTAGAAATTTAACAAAAATCCAAAAAAATTTATGTTCTTAGATTTTGATGCAGATTTGTGGAGAATTGATATACAAATCGATTACGGTATTCCGCTTAAGAATCGGATTAAAATTGGCAAAGATATGGCTTTTGTTGTGGGCGGTATAGTGGCTCCACGTCTGCTTGTCGATTTTCGAAGGGGATCCCCTAGAAATTTAACAAAAAATCCAAAAAATTTTATGTTCTTCGATTTTGATGCAGATTTGTGGAGAATCGATCCAAGAATCGATTAAGGTATTCCGCTTAAGAATCGGATTAAAATTGGCAAAGATATGGCCTTCGTTGTTGGCATTATAGTAGCTGCACGTCTCTTTGTCGATTTTCGAAGGGGACCCCCTAGAAATTTAACAAAAATCCAAAAAAATTTATGTTCTTAGATTTTGATGCAGATTTGTGGAGAATTGATATACAAATCGATTACGGTATTCCGCTTAAGAATCGGATTAAAATTGGCAAAGATATGGCTTTTGTTGTGGGCGGTATAGTGGCTCCACGTCTGCTTGTCGATTTTCGAAGGGGATCCCCTAGAAATTTAACAAAAAATCCAAAAAATTTTATGTTCTTCGATTTTGATGCAGATTTGTGGAGAATCGATCCAAGAATCGATTAAGGTATTCCGCTTAAGAATCGGATTAAAATTGGCAAAGATATGGCCTTCGTTGTTGGCATTATAGTAGCTCCACGTCTCTTTGTCGATTTTCGAAGGGGACCCTAGAAATTTAACAAAAATCCAAAAAAATTTATGTTCTTAGATTTTGATGCAGATTTGTGGAGAATTGATATACAAATCGATTACGGTATTCCGCTTAAGAATCGGATTAAAATTGGCAAAGATATGGCTTTTGTTGTGGGCGGTATAGTAGCTCCACGTCTCTTTGTCGATTTTCGAAGGGAACCCCCTAGAAATTTAACAAAAAATCCAAAAAATTTTATGTTCTTAGATTTTGATGCAGATTTGTGGAGAATCGATCCAAGAATCGATTAAGGTATTCCACTTAAGAATCGGATTAAAATTGGCAATGATATGGCTTTTGTTGTGGGCGATATAGGGGCTCCACGTCTTTTCGTCGATTTTCGAAGGGTACCCCCTAGAAATTTAACAAAAAATCCAAAAAATTGTATGTTTTTAGATTTTGATGCAGATTTGTGGAGAATTGATATACAAATCGATTATGGTATTCCGCTCAAGAATCGGATAAAAATTGGCAAAGATATGGCCTGTAGTGGCTCCACGTCTCCTTGTCGATTTTCGAAGGGGATCCCCTGGAAAATTTAACAAAAAAACCAAAATATCTGATGTTCTCAGATATTTTAAGGAAACTAATCATAAAAATGTATAATCTCTTTCGCAAATAATCTTTATAATGATTATTGAATAATTTAAAAACTAAAAAACACATTCAATTTCATATTCACTTTTATTTAGATAAAATAATAGAAAAATATAACTTTGATGAACTGTAATATGGCTAAACAGAATAAGTTCAATCACACCCATTCCGGAATCATGTTTCAGGATCCGTCGTCCCGCCTTGTGCTTGTACTCCGTGTATGTACATTATTATTTATTTTTAGTAAAACGATAAAAAACGTTTGTTAGATTACGTTGGTTAACTAACCCCACGCCTAAAGCTACCTAACCTAATTCCCCTAATGGATCTCCTGCTTCCATTTGTCCCGCGCCTCCAGCTTGGCCTCCGGGACCAGGGAGCTCTTGGCCCCGCCCAGGATGTTGGTGGTGGCCTGGGTCGCCAGCACCGCCGGGCAGACCACCAGCTGGGGGATCTGGCGCACCACCGCACCCACGGCGCCGCTGTATCCCTTCTGGTCGTGTTCGGTAATGGCAGCTTCTATGAGGGTGTTGGCCGATTCGTTGATTCCCTCCCGGACTATGGTGTAGGCGTTGGCGACTCCCTCGCGCAGATCCTTGGGCCTTCCCTGGCGGCGCCGCTTTCCCTGCCGGCCGGCCTTTCGCTTCTTTAGCGACGGACCGGCGGAGAGCATGTCGAAAGTGGTTTCCGCCGTAAACTGCAGGAGGTGTATGATCCGGGAGGTGATCTCCAGGGCGGCCAAGGCAGTTCGGGCGGTGAAGCTCTGGGCGCCCAGCTGGAATCCCCGGATGATGCGTCCGTCCTTGTTGTACTGCTCGATGGGCAGCCGGAAAAGATCGTAGACGCCCTGGAAGAGCTGGAGCACCGCGTTGGTGGGCCCAATGCCACTAAGTATGTTCGGCAACTGGTTGCGCTTGATGTCCTTCAGCCACTCCTTGGCCAGGAACTCGCAGAGCTTGCCCCATCCGAGGATGCCCCGGCGGTTCACGATTTCCCGCAGACAGATTCCGGATCCCTGCAGCTGGGCCAGTCCCATGATCAGTCCGGTGACCGGGCCGCGAGACAGTTCGATGCGGCGCCCGTGGTAATCGAAGCAAATGGGCAGGGCCGGGCTGAAGATCACCTCCCGGAAGAAGGTGGGCGGGGCTTCCGCGCCACCGCCCGACTCCTCTTCCAGTTCCGGCTCCGCTTCCAGGCTGTGCTCTTCGATGAGCACATTCAGATTCCTCTCCACCATCTCCTTGACCTCCGAATCGGGCAATTCGTCTTCGAAGTCTTCCGGTAATTTGCTTACCGACATCACAGGCATATCACTAGCGGCTGAGCTGCTGCCCTCCGCCTTAGAGGCACCGCCTCCAGCACCGGCCGAGTTCTTGAAGATACCCGAAAAGAAGTCCTCCAGGAAGAGCAGAGTATCCTGGTCGATGTTCAGCTTGATGGGCAGAATGGAGACCCTAAGGGAGCACTCCTCGTCCGAGCTCTTCTGCGGATTGGGGCGCACGTTCAGAGCCTTCACTATCACCATGTTCTCATCCGGCTTGTGGGAAAGGTTGTTGCCCGAGGGATGGTACAGGAATTTGTTGATGTCCGAGGAGCGCAGTCTGTCCCGGATCTCTATCTCCGACACGAGTAGCACCTGTCGCGAGGAGTACATGGAGGTCGCGGGATAAGTCTCGTAGGAGAAACGGATCTTGGAGAGCTGCATCTCCACCAACACTTCCAGATTGCGCTTGGAGCCCTTGGGCTCCTTGGGCAGACCCCTCTTAGCACCCTTCCGCTCTTGCTTGTCCTGCTCCTGGGCCTGGGACACACCGTACTTGTACGTATCCGACATGCCGGAGCCACTGGGCGCCGGCGATCTCTGGGGAGCCTGCTCGGGGAAGTCCCTGCCGCCGTACAAATGCCAAGTGAAGGTCATCTCGCACAGGGTGTAGCTGCTCTCGGCCACCGGAAAGTTGGCAGGCGGGCGCAGCAGGTCCACCTTCTCGTGCGGCAGACAGAAGTGGTTGTCGACGATCTGGAGGGGATCCTCGGACACGAAGATCTGCTTGATTCCGAACTTGTCCATTCGGGAGATCTCTTCGTCGTGGATGACGTCGAAACCGCGCTCCTCCAGGGATGCGTTTGCCAGGTCGAGTGAGCCCAGCTCCTGCTGCACCTGCGTGCCCAGCGAGATGTCGTGCTCCATCTGGCTCTGCTGGTAGTAGGACTTCATGATCACATTGGATTCAAAGTCCAGAATGTCGCCAATGACCGAGGGGCTCTCCGCCATGAGCGACGTGGTCTGGATTTTGGCCGGTGTGGACTTCTTCTTCTCCTTCGGCTCGTCCGGGAAGTAGAAGATCTCGATGCCCTCCTCGCGGCCCCCCAGGGGATTGCCAAGTCGCGGGTTGAGCGAACTACAGTCCACGTCCTGGACGGCCTCGGCCATCAGCTTGTTCACATGGTTCTGGGTGAGATCGCTGACCTCATGATCCTCGTTCTGCTTAGGCCCCGACTGCTTGGTTTCCTCGTTCGCCTGGGCCTCCTCGATCCCCGTCAAATCCCGGTCGTTGGCCACGTAGGCTATCAGCTGAGCTAGCGCGGCCGCCGAGTCGTAGCAGGTTTTCAGGTGCATGTCGTGAATGGAGAAGCGCAGGTCCAATCGTGGCTGGCCCTTTCCCTCCTCGTTCAGGCGGAAGGATATGTTCAGCAGGCCCAGATTCAGGACCGGAATAAGGCAATCCGCGGAGGCGTCGTTCACCGCACCCAGCTGCAGAATACAGTCCTCGGCAAGGACCCGCAGGGTGCAGCCGCTCATCGAGGAGATGATGTTGCTGCTCAGCGTGCAGTAGCCGAGGTCCAGGAAGGCGCGCTGCGGGAAGAACTTGGGACGATAGTCGATGCCGGCGTTCCAAACATGCAACTGCAGCTCGGAGACCAGGGCGAACGGCTCGTACTCCTCGATGGGGTAGTCGGCCACGTCGATGAAGTCCATCAGTTGGTTCAACCAGCTGTGCTCAGAGAGGCAGGAGTGGTGCCGCAGGATGGCGCCACTGATGCCGAAGGACATCTTCATCCGCTTGATGCGCTGCTCCGGCTGCTTCTTGATCTCCGCCACCAGGGAAAGAACCTCCGAGCGCTTCCGGCCCTCCACCCGCGCAAAATTATGGATCGTGAGCAGCAAGTTATCGTCCGGCTGGTCGCTCCAGGCCAGAGACAAGTCCTGGAGAGTGTTGCCGCAGTGGAGGGCTTCAATTTCGCCCAACTGAATGCAAAAGAAGCTTCGGTTCTGGTCGTTGTCCAGGCCATTCACCGTAAACAGGCGTAGCTCCTTGACGTTCACCTGGAACTTGCCGCACTCCTTGCCGCGCTGCTGGCTCTCCGGGTCCAGCAGGTGGGAGAACAGGATCAGCGAACCCTGCTCGACAAACAGCTCAAAGGAGAAGGCTTCGCTGCTCACCTTGGGGCTGGGAGCAGCTGCCGGAGCAGGAGTTGTCGGCTCCGCCATGGAGAAGTATATGCTGCTCTCCATGGTACTGGTGCTCAGGAGCAGATTGCGGCGGAACTGGTCTTCGTCCTCCTCCTCCGGCTGGGACTCCGAGCTGGAATCCTTGCGCGCCGAGGGCTCACAACTGTAGTGCGGGGAACGCGGCTCCCACATGAAGAGATCGCAGTTCAGGCGATTGTAGATCAGCTCGTACATGGCCTTCGACTCCAGCACCACCTTGACCTGCGGCACAAAGGCGAAGATCTTCAGCTTGGAGGATTGGGTGCAGCTGTCGCAGAACTCGTTGATCTCCTCTGTCTCCCCAGGCAGGAAGGCATCGGTTTTCTCCACGCCCCCGTCAAGGCCCTCCACATGGGAGGTGTAGCCGAAGGTGCACTTGGAACTGAAGGGCGACTTCCTCAGGGGCTTTCGCTGGGCCTCGGCTTGACCGTTGTTGGCCTCCTTCAGCTGGAGCACATCGATTTGGATCTTCTTTTGGGACTGCTGGCACTTCAGCAGGTGCGCAGCGCTCTGCTTGTCCGCATCGCAGTAGAACGCATCCAGTTCCTCCGCCACGATGCTGATCTGAGATCTGGCGCTGACCACCAGGCCACGGAATTCGAGGGCCAAAAAGTCCCGGCGCACATTCTTGCACCACCAGGGAATCTTCTGTGGATCGTTCGCTTCCCGCCCGTCGATCACCGGGAACCGTAGGTGGAGCCGCAAGTTATCGCACTTGACACTCACTTCCGTTTGGCTGGGATCCTCCGCATACGAGTCCGGCAGATTGGTGTCCCTGGCGAAGGGTGAGCTGCCGAAGAGAGCACTTAGCCGATCGTAAATGGAGACATCCAGCTCCGCGGTGCACTCGTCCAGGATGCACTCGATTTTGTTTGTGCAGCGATTGTGGTTCTGTTTGAACATCGAAATGGAGCTCTGGGTGAGCACGATTTCCGGGCGGATGTGGTAGCCATCCGGGCAGTTTCTTTGGCGATCGAATTGCAACAGGTACTCCTTGGCGCCGTCGAGGACTTCGCAGAAATCCACAGCCGTGGCTGAGAGCGTAGTCCGCGATGTCAGCTCCTGGAAGAAGCGCTGCTGGCTGCCGCTCACCAGGATGGGAGCCGCTCGCAGCAACAGGTACTTCTGATCCGCCAGCGGCAGTTCGTTGTCCAGCAGGGTGCCCACGAAGAAGCCCCTGGCCGTTTCAGAGTAGCGCACATAGCTGGCATGGTCAAAGACAGTGCTCCAGCTATCGATATTCGCGGTGTTTTGGATCAGGATGTCGTTGTGCAGTGCTACGCCGTACAGCTTCGAGATCTGCACCTTGAACTTGAGTATCTCGCCGGACTTCTCCGTGTAGCCCAGCTCCTGCTGGAGCGTATTGGTACAGGAGGTGACCATGCTGGTGTTGGACTCGCTCATCTTTCGACTACGTGAGTACAGGCTCCGGGGCGCGTTGCCGTAGCCCGAGTACTCCGAAGGTTCTGGCTCATTCAGACCCGTGGACCAGTCAGCGTTCTGGCCCAGGATGCCAGTCATCCTAGTGGGCTGCTGTTGCTGGGCCTGGTACTCGCTGCCCAAATGGGATTTAATGCTCCGACTCGGCTTCTTGGGCCGCTCCTGCTGCCCGTCTCCGGTGTTAAAGCCTTTGGAGAGCTCCACGAGCAGGTGTATTTGGCGGGGGGTGAGCATGAAGTAGATGTCGTCCAGGCTCAGCTCCAGACTGACCTTGGGTCCCACTATATTCTCCGTTTGCTTGATGTTGATCTGGATGTTCTGGGCGCCCTTCAACTCCACAATTTTACAGAGCTGCTCGTAGGGCGTGGGCTCGTACCGGTGGCCCATTGCATCCAGGGCCTCGGAGGTGTGCAGGCTCAGGCCTTCGATCACCAGGTTGTGCTTGGCTATCATTGGCAGGGCGTTGAAGGTGTTGCTGGGATCCTCGTCGGCCTCGGGATCCACGGAAATAGACGTTGGCATTTCGTAGCCCGTTTTGTTCACGTAGTCCACGTGGTTGGCCTGGAAGGAGAGGACCAGCTTGCGATCGGATCTGGGCAGCAGGTACTCTATGTTCAGCGTTGTGTTGGTCAGCTTGGCGCGAATCCTGTTCAGGACATTGTCAATGGTCTCGGCAAACTTTTCCAGGCCAATCAAGGCGTTGTTGTGGTTGAGGAAGGGCACGTCGTCGTCCTGCTGCTTCATGCACTCCTCGGCCATTTGCATCGAGCTGCTGACTGACGACCACATGGACTCCAGCATGGTGGTGCCGCTCTGGAAACGTGTGACGGGGCGCAGGGTGATGGTCAGGTTGGAGATCTCCAGGCTGCTGTCGTTCGTCATCAGGGCGTTCCAGGGTACCACGACTGTGAGGCAGCCGATATGGCCGGATACCACCTCGAAAGCCCAGCCCTGGTCCTCGAACAGATCGTTGAAGGCGTCGACCTTGAGGTAAATGTCCTCCACCAGGGCCTTGCCGTTGTACAGGTCCACCTTCAGCTGCTCTAAGTTCAGGTTGTTCTCGAAGAACTGGCCCAGGTATCGCTGCAGCAGGTAGCGACACATTTTGGTCTTCAGCCCGTCCCACGGATTAAACCACGACATGGTGGTTTTTTTTAATTTTCTCTACTTTACGCTTTGTGCGTTTTAATTTTTCTCCAGGGCAGTAGCAGCAGCAGCAGCAGCAACAACAACGAGCAACAGACCTTTGTTATTGTTTTCTGGAAAGACAAGGAAGTGATGGTTAGTAGCCAGTCGGCCAAATTCATCTGATAAGCGGTTGTAATGCGTTCTAGACTTACATTTTGAGGCTAGAGGAGGTGGCGGGGGTATCCGGTCGGATATATATGTGCATTATTTTAGGAAAATAACAAATTAAAGCGTAGAAGAGAGTGACCACCATGGGCAGTGTACTTCCTCTTCTTCCTCTTGTTGTTGGTGCAATAGTGGGACCAGGCAGCAGATGGCCAGGAAATCCCCTTAAATGTGAAGGTGGCTTACAAATATTTGAATCTATACCTCGTTATATGGCTAATTTTATAATTAAGTTTTGCATTTATATTAAAAAGAATATAGCACCCACACTTAGAACATGTTCAATTCCATTTCTTGTTCATGTTTTAAGTAAACTTCAACCAATATCTCCTTTTGATACCCTGTAGGAAGTCTGACTCAGACCAGTGCTGTAAAACGGAGCTTGGGCAACAGCTGTTTGCACCATAAATTCTTAACTATTATTTAGTTTTCTTTGTTTTTCTTCTTTTGTTGCTTGTGTTATTAATTATTATGATTCTATTCCATATTTTGTCCGTTCTGTGCCTTATTTTCGCCCTAACTGAGGCGAAATCAATCAAGAAGTCCCATGCCAATCTCTTGGAGCCCACTTTTGGTTTGGATGACTGGCAAGGGAAGTGGTTTCCCTACGCTCCCGGAGAGCCGCATATTCCGAAAAATGTGCAACGTGTGCAGCCGACAACTGGTGAGCCGACTACTTCATCATTCAAAGATGACTGGAAGGGCAAGTGGTTTCCCTACGGACCCGGGGAACCCCACATAATAAAGATGACACCGGAGCAGAGGACGGAGGTGACGGAACCAAGTACCACAGAGGCAACGACTACAGAGGACTCCAAGGGCAAGTGGCAGGGAAAGTGGTTTCCCCAAGGACCCAATGAGCCACACAAGTCAGAGCCAAAGGACAACCGACCCTGTGACGATGGCAAAGTGAGTGGAATTATTTTTTAATTAGTCATACGGTTTTTCTATTAAAAAATTTGTTTACAGAGCAACTTGGGTGTGGATTTCGATCCAAACGACATCCGAGACAGCCTCAACTATCTGTGCATCAGTAGCAATCGCCGGCTGTTTGAGCCCAACCTAACCAGGGAAGCTATTCTAACAGAACACTTTGTGCCCAGCGCCTACGTTCCTCCTTCCAAGTGCCTTAACGAATCCATCGACTACACCCACCTTCCGGCTACCAAGTGGGTTTTAATTACTTATTTGGTTTCCCTTTAATTTATATTTATTTACCCTTTTTAGTGGCGCTTATCGCCCTTTGCCGGCGGAGTATGGAGCCTACAGCTACTTGCCTCCCCAGCGGTATCTGCGCAACCTGGCTGAAGGTGCCATTGTGATGCTCTACCATCCCTGTGCGTTTCCTGGGCAAGTGGAACAACTTCGGCACATCGTTTCCGGCTGCCTGTATCGACATCTCATCTCTCCATCTTTGAGTCTCAGGCCTGAGAGGCCACTTGCTTTGTTGGCCTGGAGCTGGAGCCTGGAGATGTCCGTGGTGGACAAGCACCTGGTCTCGGATTTCATCCACAAGCACGCCAAGAAAGGACCACTTGCTGTGGAGGAGCTTTCGCGCGTGGTGGACAAGCGGGAGAAGTACAAGGAGGGTCTGCTGACGGAGGCCCGCTTGGTCACCACGGCAGATGACTACGAGTTGTGCGGTTACCTCCAGGAGGAGATGTAATTGGGTGTCATATACATGTTAACTATTATTTTAATAAACTTCGAATAATTGGACTATAATAAAAGTTATTTTTAATAAATATAAAACAATTTTTAAAATATTAAAATTTTTTATTTTATTTTAGTAAAATAATTATTTGATTTTAGGGGCGAAATAAACAACATTAATGTGATTTAAAATTGCCAATAAAAACGGAAAGCGGAACATCCCGCTGAAAGCACAAGGAGTTCCAATTACAGAGCCCCCCAACAGTGGCATTTCACGATTGCCAAGTCTGGGCACACTTCCTCGGTTTTTGGTTTAGTTCTCTTTCTCCGAAATAAAAAACAAATTTAAACGATCGCGAAACGATCCCCGCTTTGGTCACCTCTCAGACGACTCTGTCATCTACCGACAACTATTCCCCCAACGCCCCAATCTCCGCCGGAATCTGCGTGGCACCCCCCTGAAGAGGAAGCAGCTGAAGCAGAAGTACCCAACCATAACAACAACAACCACACTGGAGAGGTGAAACAAAGGAGACGCAAACTTAAAAACAATTAAGCGGCTACTTGTGGTCGTCGCAGCGTCGAAGCATCACGTGATTCGGGGCAGTATTCATATCTTGAATCTCCACTCTAGAGGCTTCAGATAGTCCTGCAAGCGAGCGCTAGTTTACATAACCGAGCAGAGGAGGAGGCAGCGCTGCAGCAGAGCAAAAACAGGCGACGAGCAGGGGAGGATTTGGGCTGGAAACAAGGTGAAGGAGAGGCAGCAGGAGCAACCTCAACAGTCACCCTGCTACCCATCATGAACAACTTGGCCGACACCGTGGTAGTGGACCCCGGGTTCGGGGGTGGCGACAAGCAGCAGCAGGCCGGAGCGGCGCCGCAGGATGCAAGCGTTGTGGTGCCTCCGCCGGCCACCAAGCAGTCGTCGGCCCTGAAGAAGACAAGTCGCTATCGCAGCCGGTCGCTGAGCGCCTCCTCGACGGACTCCTTCAGCTCGGCCAGCTACACGGGCAGCAGCGAGGACGGGGACGATGTGCCGCCACGCGAAAAGGTGCAGAAGAACTCGCGCGGCAGCTCCGATTTCTGTGTGCGCAACATCGCCGCCCAGCACGCGTTCGGCCGCCGGGAGATCGAGATCGCCGAGCAGGAGATGCCCGGAATCATGGCGCTGAGGAAGCGGGCGGCGGAGGACAAGCCCCTGAAGGATGCCAAGATTGTCGGCTGCACGCACATCAACGCCCAGACGGCGGTGCTCATCGAGACGCTAGTGGAGCTGGGCGCCAGTGTGCGCTGGGCAGCCTGCAACATCTACTCCACGCAGGTGGGTCTTTAGGAAGATAAGGCACAGAAGGGCTTCTCTCCCATAATTCTATCATTTAAAATTAATATTCGAGGCACGCTGGGCCATAAAATTATTGAAACTAAAAGCTATTCGACAGAAAGTAGTTACAAACGCCGTAAACAACCCCAGACAGATGCCAGAATACGAGCGTAGATTAATTTGTGTGTCATGCCTTTGCATTCGGAGACTGTCTGTGGATTTTTATTTGAATTTTCGGTCACTTGATCTGGCCAGCCGCTTGGAGACAATTGCCGTCACGTCGGGCGGCGCAAACAAATGATCAATCAAGCCATGTTAATCAATTAAGCGCCCTCAGCGCGGCTCAAGTGTTTGGCAATCGCTGAGTAATTGATGTGCCCTGAATTGGGTCGCCGGAGCTGGAGCTGTCGGTGGTGGTGGAGCTTCGCAATTCCTCCACTCCACCCAGCATCGATCCTGCTCTGGTGTGTCCAATGCAATTATCAAGAGTCTGTAGACTCTAAAATATTTATGGCAGCTCTAATGGAACGGGCACTCCCCTTCCTGCCCAGACCCCATCTTGCTGCCAGCTTTTATCGCCCGCGGCCCTGACGGTCTGTCACGCTGAATCACCTGCCCGCCCACCCGCTTATCAGCCCAGTGCCAAGTGCCGTGCTTAGCGAGGGCGCAGCCCCAATCTCCTATCAGTGCCGATATAAGCTCCAGATATTACAGCGCCTTAGGGGACGCCATCTATCACGTTCCGAGAGTCTCTTTTTGCGCAACTCTCTCTGGGTTTTGAACTTTTTATTATTGACAAAAAATTATTGCCTTGTTTTCTATAAAATATAAATCTTATTATTATTGTTTTCCGATATTTGTATACATCTTTTTTACAACCCAAAAATTTTGATAAACCCCAGAACTTATAAACAGCTATATCTTAATCACTTCGATTCCCTATCAGCCCGATATAAGACCCATATTATAAATATGTGTACCTGGCATTGGGGTGCTCCGATGCGTTCGATTTCAAGACTTCCCCCTTGACGATAAAAATTCAAAAATAAATATGCATACATCATGTCTATTTATTTTGGAAAATTAAAAACCCCAGATCGATGACTATTTTTTTTTTTAACAAAAAATAAAACTACAAACAGTGACTAACTTTTTTTCGTTAATTACTTTTCGTCAACCGATTAGAAAAGTGTTTAATGTTATTTTAAAGATGAAAGAATAAAAATATCTTCCTTTCCAGAACGAAGTGGCTGCCGCCTTGGCAGAGTCCAACATCCCGATCTTCGCCTGGCGCGGCGAGACCGAGGAGGACTTCTGGTGGTGCATCGACCGGTGCGTGAACGCCGAAAACTGGCAGCCCAACATGATCCTGGACGACGGCGGCGATGCCACCCACCTGATGCTGAAAAAGTACCCGACCATGTTCAAGCTGGTCAAGGGCATCGTGGAGGAGAGTGTCACCGGAGTGCATCGCCTCTACCAGCTGTCCAAGGCCGGCAAGCTGACGGTGCCGGCGATGAACGTCAACGACTCGGTGACGAAGACCAAGTTCGACAATCTGTACAGCTGCAAGGAGTCGATCCTCGACAGTCTGAAGCGCTCCACGGATGTCATGTTCGGCGGCAAGCAGGTAGTCGTCTGCGGCTACGGGGACGTCGGCAAGGGCTGTGCCCAGGCCTTGAAAGGGCAGGTAACTAGCGAAATAAATCATATTTTTGTGTATCCTGAAGTATCCGAATACACTTTTTTTGGTTCTTCCTGCAGGGCTGCATCGTCTACATCACCGAAATCGACCCGATCTGCGCCCTGCAGGCCAGCATGGACGGCTTCCGGGTCGTCAAGCTGAACGAGGTGATCCGCAACGTGGACATTGTGGTGACGGCGACGGGCAACAAGAACGTGGTGGTGCGCGAGCACATGGACAAGATGAAGAGCGGCTGCATCGTGTGCAACATGGGCCACTCCAACACCGAGATCGATGTGAACGGGCTGCGCACCCCGGACCTGACCTGGGAGAAGGTGCGCTCCCAGGTGGACCACATCATTTGGCCGGAGGGCAAGTACATCATCCTACTGGCCGAGGGCAGGCTCGTCAATCTCAGCTGCTCCAGCATCCCCTCGTTCGCCGTCTCCATCACTTCGGCCACCCAGGCTCTGGCGCTAATCGAGCTGTTCAATGCCCCGCCCGGCCGCTACAAGTCCGACGTCTACTTGCTGCCCAAGAAGATGGACGAGTACGTGGCCAGCCTGCATCTGCCCACCTTCGACGCTCACCTGACGGAGCTGAGCGACGAACAGGCCAAGTACATGGGCCTCAATAAGGCCGGTCCTTTCAAGCCCAACTACTATCGCTACTAGGCTGTGGGGGATGCTACTAGGTCGGGATATGCACTCGCACAGAAATGCGGACAATAACACCACAACAACAACGCCAACGAAAGTATTGTCTTTGCGAAGAAGAAAAAAAAAAACTATTTAGAAAGAAACACAAATCAATTGTTGACAGACGACGAACCACAAAAGAGGAAAAGGAGGTCACAAAGTTACTATTAGTTAGCTCGAGCGGAATTCTTGGTTGCTTTTTTTGTTAGCATTTAACTTCTAGTATTTGGCACTTGCTTTAGCCGCAGGAGTATTCTCTTCCCCTGTTTACTTAACTCCCCCCTGAGACTCTCTAGACCCTCTGACCCGCTTAACCCCCAACTAATCTTGCCCCTTCAAGAATTTAATCCCTTTTGAAATGTTTTATTGCCGATTGATTGAATTTATTTTAGATGATTCGCTCAGTTGCTACAAGAGTGAGTTAATATTCAGAACTCAGTTATGTGAAATTTAATTGAAATTTCTAAAATTTATAATCCAAATCACCAATCCCCCATTATTTTGAAACTTCTCTGAAAATGTCAAACTAAAAAGGTTTCATTATCATTAGTAGTCCCCCATATAAGTGTTTTCTGCAATTTGATAACCCCTTTTAGTAGCAACCTGAGCGATTTAGACTCTCGTATTGTTTATGTACTTAATTTGTTAAATGTTTTTCGTCCCCCACTTGAGAATGTTGATAGAAATGCAGTGCAAAGTAATTCCATTTATTCAATTATATACACGCTGGCATATATATCAGATCGAGAATTATATATATATACACTGCATATACACCTAATCTGTATATTAGAGAAAAAGTAAAACAATGTTTGTAAGAAATTTGTGAAAAACGCAAAAACAATAAAAAAAAAAATTAAGCAAAACTGCTTCCCCCCCGCCCATTTCATTTCCCATAAAAAACAGACTCCAATTATATTTCAGATGCATCACTCGTCTATTTCTCATTTTTGTTACCTTAAACTTGTTATGTTCTTTCCATACGTTTATAAAATGTAAACTACTCGAGTCGTTACAAAAAATTATACATTCTTTTTGTTTTTTTTTTTATGTATTACAATTATATTCATTCTTAATTTTTTCCTTTCAGTGTCGTCCTTTCATACTTTTTACTTAAAATGCCGTAGACTACGTAAAAAATGGTCAGTAGATCCGACTTCTTAATTAGGTTAATGCTACACACATATATGTCCCGAGTTCCGGAAGCCACCGGAGCAGGGACGCGGAAGTCTACATCGCGTAACTAAATCTTAATAAAAAATTGGAACAAACAAATCATGCGGAGCCGAAAGTTTGCCGGAGGGCGAGAGAGAGAGGAAGTGTGGAAACTAAGCTCAAGCTGTAAGCGATGTGTTTGTATGTGAGGCCTATTTGCATCTGGAGGGGATCGGCGGGATTTAGTCGAGGAAGTGCGGCTTCAGGTGCTTCAGCATACCGAAGGTGCGGAAGCGGCGGATCTTCATCACCTTCATGAGCTCATCATCGCAGATGGCGAACTGCTTGTTCTTCGGGTCGTACAGATCGCGCTCCTTGATGATCGCCCACACCTTCTTGACCACCTCGTGACGGGGCAGCGACTGGGCGCCCATTAGGGCGCTCAGCTCCGGCGACAGGTTGTAGGCTCGTGTAAAGCCGGTGCTCTTCCTGCCACTACCACTGCCAGCGCCGCCCGAGGCCTTGGCCTTCTTTTTGGCGGCCGGTTTCTTTACCACTTCGTAGTCGGAATCGGATCCGGCATCGCTTTCGGTACCGGAGTCGTCGGCATTCAAGCTCTTACGCTTCTTCTTCGGCGCCTTGTGCTTTGTGGGCTGGGGTCGCTTCTTGGGACCTGGCTTCTTCTTCTTCTGGGACTCCTCCTCACTGCTGCTGGGGTCCTCCTCCTCGCTCTGCTCGCTCTCATCATCGGGATCGGCGTCGGGGTCCTTGCCGTCGTCATCGTCCTCGTCGTCTTCTTCGTCCTGCTGCTCGTTGATCACCTCCATGACAATCTTGTCGAACTCCTTCTTTCGGTTCAGCAGGGAGCAGTTGAGCTTGCCCTCCACCTGCTCGCGCACTCGCTTAGCGGAAATGGTGGACAGGTCGGCGTCCTTCAGCACCGCCTGGATCTCGCGGCGCAGGTCCTCGCTGGAGATGTCCGACATGTTCCTTACTTTTATGTACCTTCTTCCGACTGGCGGCGCGACACGTTTTTCTCAGCGCTGTGGGTTGTGAGGGGCCTTTCGGTTATATGGAAATGCACTCTGGGCCGCACTTTGTAGTTTTCACCTACCAGCGGGACTTCGTTTGGTGGACTTTTCACGTTTCCTGGGCGATTTTTCAGAAAAGGCTTCTACTCTTTTTTTTCTTTTTTTCCAAGTGTCCGGCGTCTGTACAGGGTTGCTTTTAGGGTTGTCAAAATATCAATATATCGATATATTTGTATATATTCCAACAAAATATCGATAGCATTTGGTTCGTGTCTTCAGTTTATACCTATCGGCCGGATATACTTATCGAGGTCGGGTATTTTTCGATACCAGTCGTCCCTGCTTGACATAATTTCACAATCTTAACATAAGAATTGCAAGTTTCCTTTACGTCGAATATTTTTATTTAAAAAAAAATGAATTAAGAAATAAATTTAGTTTCTGGCATAGTCAAGACACAACCCATTCTCATATGGTGGCAGCTACCATTCAGATAATGTGGCAGCACTGCCTTGGGCGACAACTCTGGCTAGTCTCACCGTAAAAGAACGTCGCGTATTTTGTTAAACAAAACTTAATAATACTTAACAACCATTTTCGGCCATTGTTAAGCCCCAGTTCTGGGGCCAAATGTGCAATAAGTGTATGTCGCAGTTGACAATCGCCCACGTGCCGCGGAAAGTGCCCAAACTGCAGCAGCTGCAGCAACAATAACAATCGCAGGGAGCCAATAAAAAGTTCTACAACAACAACACACCAGTCGGGGGCGCTGAGGTAATTTTGCTATTTTTTATGCTATTTTTTGTTTATTTATATAGCCATGGTGTGGCAGACTTTGTGCGTGTGGTGGGTCCCATTGTGCGTGTGTGATTTTCTAAATTTGATTTCTGGTGCAACCTGGAGCTCTGCACGGATTTCCCCATGTTCTTCGGTGCCCCTTTTGTTTTATTGACATTTAGTGTACATAATATTATTATCTTGTGTGGTAAATAATCAAAAAAGTCACTAGCAATGCAAAGCTTTCCTCTTCTTATTCTTCTCCTCTCCGCTTTGTCGCTCTGCTTCGCGTCTTTGTTGTGCCGGCGTTTTGGCGACTTTGTTTTGTGCTCTCCGTTCGCCTCTGCTACGCCCTTTTTCCAATTGGACTTTATGCTGCTCCCCAAAATGATTTTTTTTATCAATAATATTTTATTTTTAAGCAAGCATTTATAGTTAAGAATTATATTTATATTATTAACTTAAATGATTTGGTTTTTATATTTTGCGTACAGTGAAGCCTCTATAGTAAGTAACCTTTGTAGAAGGCTAAGAAACTCTTTAGGAAACTGAAACATTTGTAGAACCTATTTTATAAGTCATCTGTATCATTTTGGTTTTTGTACAGTAATGCCTCTATAGGGTGAAAAATAAAATACGATACTGTGTATGTACCCATCCTCTACAATTTGTAATCTAAATAATGAGTAATAATCCAAAAAAATTATTAAAAATACAAATCTTTTACAATAAGAAATTCCTTCTTAATACATGCCTATTTTTTTTTCAAAATACTGATAATAGTTTGTGGTTTTTATTAATCACAGGCTGATAGATAAGAAGCCCACAACCTACCATAGGGGCGATTAAGTTAATATGTTACTTTTAGTTTATTTTGTATCTGAATTACTGAGGAAATCCTTCAAATAAACAAAATTCTCTTTTATTTTCTCTCGAAAATTATATTGTTTACAAAATTTATGTGTGTTTTGTAATATTATTAGCCGATTTGAATATTTATTTATTGCAGCGCCTTAGCTCCGCGTTGTTAGGCATCCATTTATTTATTTATTTCTATTTTTTGTGGCTTTTTGTCGCCGTACAGTGCCCGAGAGCAGTCTTTTGCCTCAACCTGTTGCTTGCAGACACCCACTATCTGGGGGGCATACTTTCCACCGGCAGTGTGGAGGCACAAATTTAATATTTCATCGTATTTTTTTTTCTTTTGGACCAATTAGATGTTCTTGGCATAGTTTTTTCTCATTTCGCCCGATCTAACATTGCTCATTTAAGTAATCACATAAATTATCACAGATTTAGAAATCAGGCGATGTTTTTCAGCTTGAACAAATTAAAGGCCTTTTCTTGGATGTTTAATTTACAATATATTCAAATGCTAGGATTTAATTGGTTTCTGTAAAATGTTTGAATAAATAGGATCTATATAGACCTTTATTGCAATTCCTTATAGTTTCGTCACTAAAATGAAAAGTAGCTTTCTTATTTCGTTAAAGTTAATAACTTAAATTAAAAAAGAGTATTTTGGCATGGACATAATATCTTTAAACATTTTCCTAAAAACCTCACAAATTTTTGGTTTATAGCTTCTGAAAATGAAAAAAAAAAAACTAAATTATCGGCGCTTCGTCACTAAAATTAATCGTAGTTTCTTACTTATTTCTTAACTATTAATAATTTAAACAAAAACGAATATTTAAATGGTGTGATAATACAAAAAAAAATATCGTAGCATGGAATTAATATTTCTAAACATTTTCTCGAAAACCTCCCAGCATCTTTGTTTATAGCTTTTGAAAATGAAAAAAAACTAAATTCTCGACGTTTCGTCATTAAAAAACGACGTCAAAGTAAAAAGCAAGAACTTTCGCACGATGAAAAATGTTTTTCAATTTTCCGCCGCTCCTCCCCCTCGCCCTGCTCCTCCCCCTTTCTCCGCAGGGGAAAAAGCATCGAAAAAAGTTTTCCCGCCCACACTAGAAATTCTGACGCGCTCGATTTGCACTTGTCGTGGTGAGATCGTCGTGTATTTTTTTATGCTACCCGCTTTATAATTTATGCAGAGAAAATCGCAAAAAAAAACAAATAAATAAGCAGTATTCTTTGTTGCCTGCATTAAGACGTTTGGGAGCGGATTGGCAGAGCATTTTGGCCGGAAAGTGAATGGGAAGGATGGCTGGGTGGGTGGGGTGCAGACTGGGCACAGTGGGCCATAAAAGTCGTCCCACTCATAACTCATAGGCCAGAACTATTTGGCTGTGACCCTGGGCGAGGTGCTTGACAGTGGCGGAGCGGCAGCAACAATTAAATTCGGGTGGAAATGCACATATTTTTTTATGTTTCAAGCATGTGCACTATAAATTGCACAGCCCCCCTCCCCTCTCCTTGGGTGATTCGCGAATAAATTCCCTTTTTTTCGGTGCATTTGTTTGGCCCTGACATTGGCACTTGCAGCATGGAAATGGAAAATGGGAAATGCAAATGCAAATGGCAATATTTTCCCATGAAAAATGACTCGCTTTGTTTATGACAATTTCTAAATTGGAGACCAGACTGCACAAAGGCAAGAAATCGGAGGGAAATAAGATTTACAAACAAGTACAGGGCGTTACAAGAGTTCAATTTTGAACAAAAAAGAATACAAAATTTTAAAACATGTCTTGTTTTAAGTTAAAATTTGTCATTTTACAAGTTAAAATAAGTCTAAACTGGTCTTTTCATAATTTTTTTTTTTAATATTTGTTTGTAGTTTTTGAATCTCCACTGTCCAATAGGGGGTTGGGAATAGTTCCTAGACTTGGATGCCCACGTAAAGGCGTCATAAAGCACGCCCACAGCCATGACACAACCGAAGACGCCGCCCGGTAATCCGCCGCCCATCTTCTCTGATTCAATTTTCCCCGGAGGGATGTGGCAAGGAGGGCATTTTGTCGTCGAACAGTTGCGCCCAATTTGGCCATAAATTTGAAAAATGATTTTCTACACAATTCTGCACTCTCTGTCGCTAAATCAAATCGGACGACGACAAAAGTCACAGAGCTGAGTCAATTTTCTTATTTTTAGTTGCTGGTTTTGGGGCTGGGCGGCGGCTCTTATTTTAATCTTTTATTCCTAAAGTATATTCCTATTTTCGAATAAAAAACATATTTGTTCTAAATTTAAGCGAATTAGTTGTCGGCAGTCTAATTTTAAATATTTGCAATTTACTTTGATTTTCCTCGCCTGCATTCCTCGGCCGCAAATCAATCGAAAGTGGGGGGGATATGGATCGGAGATTAGTCATGCAGGTGGTTCTCTCTATCTCTCACAGCCCCACAATCGAATCGGTTTGGCAGCTAGCTGGTGTTTAGACAATCCGAAATATTCATAAATTATATTTTATATCTCGGAATCGGCTCCCCGACGGCCCAATTGGCCAATTTGTGAATTTGTTTATTGGCCAAAAATTATGCTCGGATCTGGCGAAAGTTATGTCAGAACGCTGCCTTTCAAGGTCGTGGGGTATGTTTCTTGTTCCCTGGGGGGGGCTTGCAAAGGATTTCTGCAGTTAAGATCGTCTTGCTGGCCGCTGGCCAAATAATAAATTTTGTTTTTTTCACATTTCTCACTCGGCATAGCTTACTGCTGCTCCTTGACATCGCTCAGGGAAATAAAATAAAATATAAGAAGAGTAGGAGGACTGGAGATATCAAGAGGGAAATATATTTTGGGAAGTCATCCATAAATAAAGTATGTTTTTTTTTTTTTTGAGTTTGATGCTATATTTAATGTCGAATTTGTATTGGACTGGGATGCGTTGAACCTTTATCGGAAAGGTGTAGTTCTTATTATATAAGAAGGAGGCAGCCTATGAGATAATTATTCTCTGACACCGTTTAAGGAACAATTAGTGGTTGGCCTCCAAGTTATGACAAGCAAGGCTCTCCTTGCCATTTCCTGTCACTTCCAACCTTTGAAGAGATGCCTCTAATTTGCCAAATTCCCTCTAACTAAGATAAGGCTAAGTGCCACAACGCCTTGACCCACAAACCCACTTGCCGGCGATACCAAGACGCCTCTGAAACCCGAAATGCCCGACCCCACGGACAACTCTCGGCTGTGTAGGGTGCACGGCCGCAAAGAAAGATCCCAAAACTTTTCAGAATCTTTCAGAAAACTTTTCGAAATTAAGAGCCGTGCGCCGATCGTTGAGAGACCATCTCGCCTCGGTCTCGGTTCTATTTTCGAAAACATGTTTTCGAAAGCAGGAGAGCCGGAGAGAGGAACTTTCGGGGCTTGTTGTTTGTGGAGGAAATGTGAAAGTTCATTGTTTCATTGAGGAAAAATGATGAAAAAGACTCGGCGTTGGGCTGTGCGCGTAGCCGCCAAATTATCTAACAGCGGCTGAGTGTGTTCGGTGCTCGGAAAATTCGTATCTTCGAAAAGGAAAGATTTCGAAGATTCGAAATGGGAGCAGATCGGCGTGCGCCCGGCCGTGTGCCTGCTCAGTGGTCTCTGCGGAGGTTTCACGTTTGAACGTTCAGACGATTTCCACGGAAAAGCGCAATGTGAAAGCCAAAAAAGACTAGAAATAGCCTGGCGTGACGTCCAACACACAGAGACAGAAACCGAGACAGAGACGACAGACAGCAGAACCATTAACACCATAACATCATCAGTAGCAGACGATATCGTACCGAGAGTGGATCTGATCTGATCTGATCTGTGATGTGATGTGATCTTATCGATCAAAGAGTGTTATGAGTGGTGCCAAAAAAAAAAAGAGTGTCGCGAAAATGCCAGCCGAATAACCGACAACATTCCATTGAAGAACCAAAACTGAAACTGAAACTGAAACTGAAACCGAAACTGAAACGAGGATTATCGAGAAAAATCGAAAAACTGGCAGGTGGTTGTGTCCTTCTGAACGCGAGTGTGTTGTGTCAAGTGCCCCCAGGTGGATATCTAGTGGATGCCGAGGCATACGAAGATGCGACATCATTATCGGGCGTGAGCGACCCAGATCAGCGTTAGTCCCGGATCGAGAGAAGAACCAGCGCGCAACCTGCCGATTCGAGGACCATGCCGGTCATTGTCGATGCCGCCAGCGACGAGCCACCAGCAAAATGTTGCAAACATTGTGAGGGTATGCCTAGATCTTACATCCACCTATCTACATACCATTCGTCTACCACCTCGCTACCCAGCTATCGCGGTCTGTAAACAAAAGCCGGACAGGCCCAGGCCCAGGCCGGAAAAGTGCAGCAGGAACGGGCTCGAGTTCACTAACCGATTCTGTACCCGATTCCGTTCCGTTCCGTTCGATCCAACGGCTATTAACTTCGGCCCAAAATCCAAACACAATTGAAAGATTTATGCGTAATTTAGCCGCCCTCCTGCGTTTGATTATTTCCTACACCAAGAGAAAAAAGTGGGAATATTTTTTTTAGGTATTATTTGTTAACAGAAACATGGGAAATCCTTTATTGTTTGCTTCCAGCAAGCCATAAACTTTATTTGAATAAAATAAGCAAGCTTAGTGAATAGAAAATATATTGAATATTTTCCGTTCAGTGTAGCACTTGACTGACTTGAACTGGCATTAACTTGGCTGCCCTGCACCCTGGCCCCGTAGTTTTTCCGCCTTCGCCACCGCCCTCCATTTGTTTGTTTTAAATTTTTGATTGTTGCTGTTGCCTTAGGCAGCAATTGCCGGGCACTTAGTTTTTCCTGCTCGTACCGCCCAAAAAAATCACAAAAAAAATAACAAGAGCAAGAGCAACTGCTGACGCGTCTACTTAAAATTTCTCGATGGAATTCATGACAGCTCAAATGCCACCGGCTGCAAAATAGGCCTCGAAATTAGCCAAGAAAACTGTGCTTTTTTCGACTACGGCTACTGCTACTGGGGTGTAGTTTGTTTTCAAAATAGATTTTCGCAGGGATTTTGACAACATTAAAATTGTGACCGGAAATGTCAAAATATTTCAAATAAATTAATTTAAAACAGGCTAAAAGAAACTTTAAAATATGGTCTTGCTTCCAATGTTCCAAAAAGTAATTATTATTGTGATTCATAAAGAATTGTGGAAAATGCAATAGGTTTGAGTTAATTTTAGTTCTTTAAGAAAATGTGAATTTATTTTTAATATAAAAACCATTAAACGTGCTTTGGTTTGCTTATTTCAAACGTGCTTTGCTTTTTCGCATTAGCACAGAGTTTTGAGTTGAAAAATATCTGGAAAAGGCTAGTAGTTATTAGTTAATTTTTGTTGAATGTGTGAATTTTTTGAAAGTGTGTGTTTTGAAATATATAAAAATCATTAAACTTGATTTGTTTGCTTATTTCATGCGTGCTCTGCTTTCAATAATACTTGCTACCTTGAAGCCTTCTTTACGCTTTAAAGCTGAAATAAAAAATCTAGAAAATGCTAGTAGTTAAATTTAGTTAATTTTTGTTAATTAACCAAAGGCGTTGTCCCTAATGAGGGAGGCTATGCTCTCTGCCTTCTGTGCTGCCTTTGGCAGTGCGTTTTTGCTTGGCACGCGCTCAATGTCAGAGTGACCAAAGTGACGACCCCCTGGTCCGCCAGTACGCCCGGCCACCATCCCAGCCACCCCCTTAAAGCGCCCGGCCCCAGCCCCAGCCCCAGCCCCAGCCCCAGCCCTACCAACCCCCAGCCCGTTAACGAGCTGTTAAAAATAAAGCAATGTAAAATGTCAACAAAATTGCAGATATTGTATATGAATACAATGTAGCCCGTCTAGGAACCCAGCCAGCATATGCTGGCAGAGTTAAACAAAGCGTGGGCGGACCGCTACAGAATCAAGAATCATGCGGAAAAAATCCAAATAGCTAGGCAAATAATCGAGTTGCGTAACAAGTTTACGGGGAAACTCCTTTTATCCGATCCAGAGTCTGAGGAGGGCGTTTGAAAATAAATAAATTAGTCTAATACCCAGAATTAATCAAAACTAAAACAACAAGCCAATCATCTCGGCCATTCAAACGACTTGTTTACAACAATGCTGCAGTCTTGTTTACAAATCTGGCCGACAAGAGAAAAAAATTCCATTTCTTGCGGCTAATCGGAACGTAAAATTTTCCAAGCCTTGACACTCTTTTAATATTTCGTACAGTATCCGTATAGTATAGTTTTTATTTCTTTGATATATGATGGAATTAATGATTTCAAACTAAAACTGCAGCTAAAAAGTTTCATTTCTCCTTTATGGCTTTTTTATTTACAAAATCGGAATGAGACTGACTGGCTGCTCGACGAAATTAGCTGAAATAAAATTCAAATTTAATGAAAATCAAGAGCGAGACGACTCCTTCTGTCCCCTGCCACCGCCTCTGCCCTTTCCTGCACAGCCTCCAGGTTACTTTTGGCCTTTTTTTTCGTGTTTTTACGACCATTTTCAATGTAATTTTTAGTGTTGAGTGGGGCACAAGGTGTTGTCGTTTGTGTGTTTGGTGTGTGTGGGGCGCTCTTAAACACTTTAGAGTGAGTGTCGCCGGGGCTATTTCCAGCCCTGCCTCCCAGCCTGCCCGCCCTCAGCTCGGGGGCTGATGGATGCTATGTGGCATGTGGCATCTGGAGGGGGGAGAACTTCGTGCTGAACTGTGAATTTGAAAAGGGGAGAAATTCTGAATTTTGAGTCGTTTCGGAAAAGGCATTTCAATCAGTCAGTAGTACAATTGGCAAAAAGCTCATTAGACTAGTTTCTGCGGTGAAATTACATTTTTGGGGTAAAAAAAAGAGAATCTAATAAACAATATCTTTTACCGAGACAAAATACCAGTGAGGAAGGCACATGATGTAAAGTTTTTGCACAGAAGGTACATTTTGTGAATAAAATAAAAGGAGAATCTAATAGAAAACTCTTGAAAGGTAAAATTCAAGTGACAAAGGCACAAGCCCCTAAAAAAATATCTGATATCAATTTAAGTGACAAAAAAATTGAATTTTTTATTGAATATCTTGTTATTTTTTACTGTGTAGACTTTTGTTTCTTTGAAAACTACTAACCAGAAACCACTCAGCCTGCAATTGAGAAAATCAATCAACTTTTGAGGCTTTTCGGCCAATGAGATATTTGAAAGTTCACTTACAACAAGCGGGGGCAAGGACTGGGGCACAGAACAGAACCAAGTGGCAAATAAATTTGCACTTGCATCATCATCATCGCCATCGCCATCCACATCCCCATGCGATGGAAAATGAAAACGAATATGAATATCCACGGCAGCCAGAGCGTCGTGTTCAATTGTTTTTCCTCGCAGCGCGCGAATGTGTGAAAAACATGCCGCAAAATTGCCGAAAAAGCCGCACGCACACATGCCAAAATTTTCCAGGGGGTGGTGGCCGGAGCAAGGGGAGTCTGTCGATGCTGTGGCCTGTGTATTTGCATTTTGCCCATTTTTGTAGTCAAATTTCTGTTCTGTTGTCTGAATCAGCTTGGACCGCCCGCCCGTTCGGCCCACTCCCCACCCCGCTCTGACGTCTTTTGGGGCGAACTCGTACAACGTGGCGTATGAATATAGAAATTTTATTACTTCTCCCGCTGTTGTTGTTGTATCTGTTGTTGTTACTCTTGTTGTTGTTGCTTTCGGCTTGCGCAATGTTTACATACATTAAATGGCAGCGTCCAGTCAAAGTCAAAATTCATGTACACTACAGAGAGCGAAAAAGATTGGAGTAGCATTTTTTATTACAATTTAATATATATTTATATATTTTTTATTTTAAGATTATTTTTCTTCTGAGGTGTTGTTTCAAGGATCTGCTTTGATGATATATTTTTTTAAAAATTATTTAATTAAAAAATAATATTTATGGAAAAAAAGAAGTAGTTTCACAAAATAAATTCTAAAATAAAATATTTCCAAGTCAAATTTAATGTAAATTACAGAGAGAGAGATTAGATTACAGATGATTTTCAGAATGTATTTTTTGGGTACTACCATTTTTAAGAGAGATTTTAAGAAATCTTAAGATTGATAAGATTATTTTATTAAATTCTCAAAAATATAAAATATTAGAATCATGTGAAAATTATTTTAAACAAAAAAGGTATATAGAAACTAAAACTTCTATAAGACTACTTTGTGCTAGTAGTTCTTTTAATTAAATTCATTAACTATTTAATATTATTTCCGAGAATACTATTTTTTTTTTCCACTGTGTACTGTAGATTGTAGATTTCTGAAAGAGTGGAGGTGGTCGCAGCTCTGCCACTAGTTGTTGTGCATTACTTTTGCATGTTGCAGACATATGTTCGAGAACAAAAACCGAACCAAGAACAGCAACAGGCTGTACAGATCTATATGCATAAAGAATATCCAGAAAGTATGGCATCTACACTACATATCTGTGTATCCCGCACTGTCCAGTTCTACCTAGTTTTGCAATTGCTGGCCTGGACTGGCTGGCCAAGAAATTCGTTGGAAATTCGTTTCTCCAAACGAAAGCGCACGCATTTGTGCAAATAAACAATTTGTGGGCTGTGGGCGGAAGAACAGGTGCGGGTGGGTGGGTGTGGGTGGTGTGGGGCGTGTCTAAATAATTTACAGTGGGTATTAGGCCTATATGTGGGAGTGCTGGGCATGAGATCGGGATGAAAGATTTAATACTTTCCACAGAAGTTTTAATTAAAAGGTGAAGGGTTTTTTTGCTCAAGAAGGCGTTTGATTAAAAGTTCAATTCTGATATAAATTCTGTATATAATATATCCCTTTTCCCGAAGATTTTCTCATTTCCATTTGACAAATGATATAATGGTCCGGTTGCCCCTGGAAACTACTGCATTCCGGTGCCACAAAAGAAAAGCGATTGACTCGAGGAGAGTCTCTGCTGTCTCTGCAGTCTCTTTGGCTCTTTGGCTCTCGAGTAGGCAATCTGCAGGTGTTCCTTGCTCCGGATAAACAAATCACCTGCCCCCTCCTCTCCAGGCCCCCTTGGCTGAATTCTTTTCTCGCTGCCTTATTGAAAAATATTTTTCTTGGTAATTTAGTTGAAGTTTCCAGGCGTAGCACTGCGTAGATGTGTGTGCCAGTGTCTTTCGCAAAGGTCGTTCCTCATGTTTCCCATTGGCTTTTATTTAATAAACAGTTTCCCCTGCCCTTGCCTCCTTTTCGGCTGCATTATTGCCCAGTTTCGCTTATTGAAATGGAAGCCCATGAATTTTTTATTGTAAATGCAACAATTTGTATTCATGGCGTGGCTCGGGTCGAGTTCAAGATCCAGGACCCGCATAGCATGACTGTTATGACTCGAAGGGGGTGGAGGAATGGCGACGGCGGCGGCGACCTTGATTTTGAACTCATTTCGATGAAAATCGAGCATTAAATTGGAGGCCAATGCCTGATCCAAGTACTGTCCAAAAAGGGGGAAAGTGAAAGGTTAAAAGGTGAAATGACAGTGTCTCTACTTGTAGCCTTTTATGCAAATTCCTTAATGATTAGTAGACCCAGTTTTGTGTTTATCTGCTAATACTATTTCTGGCGGAAGCCCATTTAGCCGCTTTCCAGTCCATAAACATCGGCTAAACTTTTATGATAACTTTATGTGCCAACACCTCCCACACTCCCCGCTCCCCACCCCCATAGCCAGCCCGGCGCACGCCTCATTAGAACACCTTTCAGTTCGCTGTGTAATTTTCGCAACATTTTTAATGGCGTGCGGGGACATTTTGGCACTCGAGTGACCGTGTGCGTTTTACCTCCCCCGCCCCCCCCTACTGCAGTTCCCCCCTCTTTCTACAGTGGTTCTTTGGCTTTCTTCTCGCTGCGTCGCACGCAAAACTATTTAGAGAAGTGTCAAGAAATGTCTGCATTTTGCCACGATTTGCCGTGGCCATTGCAACATCGTCGTCGTTGCAGTCACACGCCTGCCTCAGCCTCTACTTTTGCCCCGCCCCCTCTATATATCTAGATATACGTATACATATATATATATACCAATTCGGATCTGGTGCGGGCGGGCGTTGATAAATTACAAAACATAGCACTGGCTATTTTAAATGTGGCATGAAATTTGCATTTCATATGATTTTTTAGCCACTTTTTTTCGGCACTTTTCTCTGCTAAAATGCTGTCAACAGAATCGGGGCTATAACGGCCTAATCTTCCTGGCTCCTACGCCCCCGTGGGCGGGACTTTCTGGCCGAGCAGATCTGTGTCACAGATTCCCCACTGGCTCTCGAGTGCAGAGAGCTCTGGGTAGGCTGCCTCGCTCTGCTGGCCTTTCTAAGCAAGCACTCTTTCAAACAAAAATACAAATAAAGTAAGATAAATAACAAAATAACAATTAAAAATAAATAAAAAGCCAAGCATATATGTATAATGGGGAGTAAGAAGAAAAATTGTCATTTGCGCTGCGTTCTGCGTTCTGCGTTTTGTTTGCTTGCCGTTGTGTGATTTATTTTCGGTTTGACAAATGCACAAAAATTTGACCATGACGTGTCAAGGAGTGTGGTCATTGTATCTATAATGCCCCTCCGATATAGATAAATGGGCGACAGGCACGACAGCTGAGCGATAGATGGATGTCTCTCGGTGACTCTTCCAGAAGGGATAGCGGCGTGATCCGAGTGGCTAATTAGTTAGAGATTTGTTTGTTTTCGAATTTTTAACTAAAATTGTTGACTCTGTTGACTGGCCACCCGTTACTTCCTGCTTATGCAGCTACTTTTAATTGAAGTGCTCCTCGCAATTAAAGCCAGACCAGTTGGGAGCCCCAGCCAGACTGATAACTTCATTTCCGTTGAGGGAACTGCAACAGCTGGGCGGAGTCTGCGTATTAATAAACATGAAAATTGTCAATGTGGGTCAGCAGAAAGTGAGACCACGGCAGAGGGCTACAAAGAGGCAGGGCTCCGAGGCAGAGACACTACAGAAATAGAGTGAAGCTGAAACAGGTGCATGTTGCTGTGGCACTTGGCCGGGGGTCACTCGCACGCTCAACTCTTGAACTTTCCAATGGATCCCCGAAAGAAATTGCATTTCACTGACACGGACTCGCTGACATGGACCCAGAGCCCTGCCAGCTACGTAACTTTTCAATTCCGGCTCCCAAATCCCAGAACTGCACACAAACTGCCAGTTGGCCCGACAGCCAGTTGGCCCGACAGCCAGTTGGCCCGACAATGCAATCAACATAAATACAAATCCCTAAACTATTTTAATGTCGACTTGACCCGAAAGCATCCTGTCGAGTGTTGATGTGGTAATGGAAAAGTTTGGCCAGCAAAGAACCAACTTAAAAACGTATCAGTGCCAGAGTCCAACAGGGCGTATACGTAATCTGATGTGTGGCTCCTGGAAAGTTTCGGAGGGAGGCCCCAAAACGATGGCTTTATGCTCCTGGGAGTGGATTGTAGGCTTCCTTTTCTGATTCTAGGATCATGCTCTGTATATTATTCACAGAGTTGGCAATTGAGAAGGTTTTGGTTGTGGAAACTTTTTCATTTCTCGAGGGATAGTGATTTATTTATAATGGTCTGCCTATTAAACATGATATTAGTCCACAGAATCATATTGTATGGAACTATTCCGATTCCAATTATTAATGTTTCAGCAGCCAATTGGAAACTGATTTCACTTCGTGCATTGAACTCTGCTCCCAATTGATCCTTTTTTTCGGCTTGGCTGTGAAACACATGCAGACACTTGAGTTCATTGACATTTTCATAATATTTTGCCATTAGCGGCCCAATTTTCCGGGCGGGGAATACAAATCGAAATATGGGCAAGACACATAGAAATTATGAAGACATTATGAAGCCCAGACATGGCCCAATGTTTCCCAAAGACTTTGCATAAATTGCGATGTTTTCGCCGTTCGGCTGGAGGAGCAATCAAATGGCAATTAACACTCTGCAGCCTTTCGGCCTAATTGATGGGCCTGGCCAATAACCTCGACGACCATAGTTTTTCTTTACAATTAGTGGAAATTTGTTGATTTGCATAAATCTGTTCTGTGGATCTGTCTGTTTTTTGGTTTGATTTTTTTATTGGTTTCTGTTGCGCATCGGCCCTGCCCTGACCCGCCCTGCCTTGTTTATGTTTATGCCGTGTGTTGTTAACTTAAATATTTGGCTGCCATTGCTGGCCCCAACATTAGTCACCAATTAAACGGCTGCCTTGTTTTGGCTTTCAGAATTTTAATTAGCAGCAATAGTTTGGAAAACTATTCAGTTCTAGTCCGCTATCTGACTGGAAGATTAAATATTTTGTTTACTTCGAGGGGGTCGCTCCACCTTTTCAAGTCGATGGCTTCAATTGGCTCCTTCGCGGCTCTCTCGAATCTGTTAATTGCCTTTGAAGGCAGAGCCAGAGCGACATCATAACCATAAATTGTGATGGGCCTGCCGTTTGTATTTATTTTTAACCCGATTTCCCGTCGCCCGTCCATAGTTTTTATATCAATGGTGGGCTCTCTGTGAGTGTGTTTGCCTTCTTTTTTATATGCTTGTCAGCCTTTTAGAATTTATGTTGTGTTTTTCATACATTCCTCTGGTTTGTCTGATATTCCTTTCTATAAAATAATTTTGTTGTCTTCGCTGCCTCCCTCGCTTTTCTTAGGCGAGAGACACACCGACCGACCCCTTGGGCGATTTGTCGGTTAGTCTGTTAGTCTGTCAGTCGGAAAGCAACAGATTTCTTCGCTTCACACACATTTGACTTTCAAATGAAGGACAAATATTGTACGGGCGAGCGGGCAGGCAGGCCGAGCAACAAGCAACAACAAACAAACAAACATGAAATCTTGAGGGGGAGGCCTGCGAGGGCGTTCTCTGAAAGTTTTGCATTGGATTGAATTTTTCCAAAGGTTGTGGCAGTCGTTTCATTTCAACTTCTTGCCGAGGTTCTTGCTTAAGTTTCTGGCTATGAATTATGGCCGTAATTTGGTTTTAAACTGTCCTGTATTGCTGAGAAAAGTGGAAAAGTTTCCCCAAAGTAATTGGTTTGGACATCCATTCAAAGTATCATAGAAATAATATGAATATCCCAAGTAGTATCATAAACAAACCTTTACTTAAGCTATTTTTTTCCAAATTATATTATATTAATTTGTTTTTCTCGAAATTCCCCATTAATCCCCCCCCAATGGCTATGCAATGCGTGTGGTTTTTTATTTAATTTTCATTCTCATGCTTAGAAAGCTAAACTAATTTATGCTGCACACGTTGGGCAAGAGGCAGCAGCATAGCATCTCAGAGGCGTTTGCAACGTCCGGCGGCGACACAAAAATAGACTGTTGCCACTTAAGCCGCCGCGGCAGCAACATTTTATCGACACGAGCCAACTGTCAGTTGGCCTGGGATCGCCTCGGATCGTATCGGGATCCTCGTCTAACTCATTGTCAGAGCCCCCTGAGCTCCCTGGCTTTTTTAGACCAAATAAGCGCAAAAAGTATCTCGCAGATACGCACGCAGCGCATCAGATGCAATGCAAATAACTTGGCACGCATCTTGTCGTCGTCTTGGTCTTGTTTTTATTTCGTTGGCCGCTTGGGGCTTCTTTTCTTCTTTTTTTTTTTCTCTATTTTGTCGCTGTGGCCATGCATGAGGAGCAGATTCTAATGCATTTTCCTTGGGACTGCCCGAATAATTTCGAAACTTAACTTGTCCGCTTATGTCGGAATGGGGAATGGGGCATTGGGCATGGGGCTGGGCGGATTCCATGTCCGTGCAGTTTTTGGTCTTGTTTATTTAGGACTCGGCCTGTCTGCCTGTTGGATAATTTTCTATTTTATTCTTGCTGGGTCTGCATAAAAAATGCAAAAACCAAACGTCAGACGAGAGTTTTATTTGCTGTTTTTATTATTTTCCCCAGTGACTTCTCCTCCCGGCTCTTCTCTGGGCTTTGTGGTTGCCATTCCCCTCATGTGTTTCTGGTTTTGCTTGGAAAATTGTTTTGTTTTGGCCTTTTATTTGGCCTGGCTTTAATTAATTTACAGACCAGCCGCAGAAAGTCCTTTCCTGGTCGAATCTCTGGCTGGGATCTTAAGGCATTTCTCCTCAGACTGATTTAGAAATTAAATTAGTGCCTTTAACTAAATGTTGTAGTTTTTCCAGGCTGACTTTGTCAAATATTCGCTTTAACAATTCAGGTTTCAATCAAACCCCCGAATGCAAAAACACCTGAGAGATACAAGCTAACAGATACAGATACACATACAGATAGGGGGGGAGTATCACATGCAGAGCTCATAAAAATAAAATGGCGCTACACAAAACTAAACGTTATTTCACCCTCAATGGCGACTCGGAGCTAGTGATGCGAATCAAATGACGGCCAGAACGTGACAAATGGCTCAAATGGAGCGGTTTCAGATACAAGATACAATTGAAAAATATTTAAATTCCGTAGATAGATGTTTGGTGGGTGACTAATGGGGTACTGGTAGAGTGAATAAAAGTTTATAGGTATTTGATGGGGAAACGTGAGAAAACTATAATAAATTATACGAATTGTCATTTATTTCACTTTATATCCGATAGTTCCATCTAATTCCAATATCCGATCATTTTGATATACGATTATTCCGATATCCGCTATCCGATTAATCCGATATCTGACTATCAAAATATTTATAAGAACAACCATCGCTATTTTGTGAAAAATCTTTGCAACACATTCGCAGAGCAATCGAACACACCTGAGAAATCAATCAATCGATTTGTTCTAACTGTAACTGACAGGGTCGGAAAGAGACGGCGACAAAGAGAGAAAGAGAAGGGGCGAAAGACAATCAATCGCAACATGTTGTCAACAAATTTTGAGCTTTTGATAAAAAAAAAAGGGAAGGGAGAAAGACAAAAAACAGAGTGCTGAGCGACTAGCTGACTGCGCCAAATAACCGCTGGCATTTTACTTTATTTTTTATTTATTTATTTTTTGTCTTTGCCTTGTGCGTGAAAGGAAAGAGAGGGCCAGATGGTGCGAGAGGGAGGCAAATGTCAATTGTCGGGCGGCGGTGGCAGTGGCGGTGGCGGTGGCGGTGGCGACACATGTAAATACTTCAAAAGAAAACAAATGCGAAATGAAAATAAGAAAAGTGTCAACAAATGGCGGCCGAAAGTGTTTATTTCTGTTGCCGATTTCGGTTATTTCCAAGAAGAGATTTGAAGACTGGTCCTGCCTTAAACTGCACCCTTTTGGGCCTTGATTGGGCCATGGAATTTAAGGTGACAGCCCTTCGGCCATTTTCCCCCAAAAACATCCAGAGAGAATCTCCTCAAATACCTTTGACAGTTCTGGCTTCAAAGCGAAATGCAGGAGGCCATTCCATCTCCACCTTTTGATTTACGCCGTCCGGCGTGGAAAATTTTTACGCAGACACACGCATTCTCACGCATTCTCTGGGGCAAAGAAAATCTTGCCACGCATTCCATGTAAATATTTGGAGCATCGAAGCAGCTGACAACTGTTGCCGCTTTTCCTTTGGCCTTCTGCCCTTCTGCCCTTCTGGTCTTCTGGCCTTGTGCAATGGCTGTGGAGCGCTGCTGAAAAGTTTCTGAAAAGAGAAAAGCCCGGGCAGCTGGACAACAAATCAGCTTAGATGGAATGCCTCAATAAACTTTTACTTTTGTTACCAACTTTTCGCCTTCCCTGGGACATGGGAGAAGTCATCTCAAATCCGTCTGTCTTTCAGTCTCTGTCCCCATCGTCGACGGCGTCTATTTTTGGCCAGAGATTTGTGGCGTTCCCATTTCCATTTTCTCCCAAAGTTTTTACCTTAATGTGGCACTAAGTATAGCTGGCAAGATACATACATATATATAATATTTTCAGTGGGAGTGCCGAACACGCCAGTTGGAATCTAATTAACTTTTGGAATAATCACCCCCGAAATTGTGTCGCAGCATTGCAGTTGTGGTCCGGGGAGCATAATAAATATGCTAAATGCTAATAAATTGCCAATAGAACAGAACTGAACAGGACAGGGCCCTCTCGCTCGTATTTGGCATAAACAGAAATGATTAATGCCAACGTTGGGGGACATGAATGAGCCGAATTGGAGAACAAAGGCTGGGCAGACCAGGCCAGAACAGCGGCCATCAATTGGCAAATGTCGCACGCACATCCATCATAATTATGCACATATTCGAGTCCGGCCAGGGCGTTTGACAACTTTATTCGGTTGTGGCGGCGGTTCTTCGGTTTGTTTGCCAGATTTACAGGTTTTTAATTAAAATCATTCCATCTGAATCCATCAAGTGATGGACTGGTGTCTGGTCCAGTTTTTCATTTAATTTTTGGCATTCCAGTGGGCGTTGCTCTTCATTTTCCCCCATCATGTATGGGTCGGGAATGGCGCTGCACTTGCGAATCTCCTCGGCGACATGTCCACTTATTTTTGGCCATTTTGTTTATTTATTGCATTCTGGGCATGTCTCGGGCGCTCCTTAATTGAGATATTTATGCGAGTGCCTTGTTTATAATTTACGGTTCTGATAGCCCAACCGGCACGGAGCTAATGGAAAATTAGTCTGTTTAATGGCGCTAGTACAAGCACAAAGTGTACATTTTAATTAGATCTTTGTTTTAAGAATCCAATAGCTTCAATGGCTCTTGAATAGAGCTATTTTTACCGTTCCCACAGTCATCATTTGTTTGTGAAAATATGCTTGGAAATTATGCTATATATATGCACTCTCTAGCAGCAGCAGCTGTTGCTGTGTCATGTTTCTAGTTTTATTTTTTTTTTTTTTTAGTTATGGCCCAGAATTTATTAATCGCTGTTTGCACAAATGTTCGCCACTCAGCGCCTCCCACTGTTTAAAGTGCTTGGTTGTTGGATTGCTGGCTGGCCTCCAGTCTTCCAGTTGGACATCGAGCCTCCACCTTCGCACCTCCAGCATTAAACGGCAATTACTCAGCCCCCTCTAAGCCCTATGCCCAGTCGCATAAATACCAGAGAATAATGCCCCCTCCATATAGACGCAGAATATATATATCAGAACAATATATCTCTTATATATCTTAATGACCCTCGCTCCTTAGCCGGTGGAGGGGGGAGAGTGTCCAAGTAGGCGAAGCTGCCAAGAAATATAACATAAAAATTGCCGCAAATATTTTCTAAATATTTGTATTTAGCGCAAGTTAAATAATCAGACAGATTATGCATACGTTGGACCCAGAAACTAAAAATCCAAAAAGCCAAAGCGCATAGTACACGCCCGAAAGTATATACTTTCGCGGATAGAGAGAGAATTTTTGGCAATTTTCCGCACATATAGCCGAAATATAAATAAATCTGTATATTTAAATGTAAATCCGAAAATCCATGTGCAGCATCAGCGCCAAACACCTGTAGCCGTTAATCGGCAAGGTTGCTCCTGTTGCTTATTTTTTGATGATTCTTTTTTTTTTCCTCCTGGCAACGGAACGGCAACATTGAAAGCAAATGCTCTCAATATTTCATACAACAATGTTGCAGTTGCCGTGGCAGTGGCAGGGTGGCAGGGTGTGGGCCACCTACCTGCTGCACCTGTTTAGCCATTGAAGCGTTCAGTTCCGCCAGTCATCCATCCAGCCATCCATCCAGCATCCAGTCAGCCAGCTTGTTGTCATTTTAGCAGCGTAACTTTCCACATCAAACTTAAATTATGCAAATGTTTGCTTTTCGGGGCACGAGTCCTCGCAAATCAGAAATAAAAGTTAAATGTGTACGAAATGCTTACTTTTCAGCGAAATATTTTGTTGGAAAACTCACTAAACTTTAAATTAAAAAGTTTTCTGGAAGAGAATTAAGGTTCAAATTAAAAATAAAAATACTAGAACTCAACTGGATTAGAAGGTGTATTTTATAAATTTATTTAAAAAGGTATAAATTAAAATTCCTGCCAAATTGGTCTCATCAAAAGTCACTTAATTAATTAAATTACCTTTGACACTCGCTGTCCTAGTTTTTAGAATTTTTCCCGCTAGCTTAATTAATTTTAGGACACAAGTCGCAAGCTGGCTTCAAAAATAACAAAATATTTGTGGCGCACCAAAATAATTCAGTATTTATTTTAGACGAATATGACACATTTTTTGAAAAAGCTGTCTTCTTCTCGAGACTAATTGTTTTGTTTGTTCGGCTGTGATGGCTGTGACGGCGGGGGGTTAAAGGTGAGTGGGTAGGTGACGAATGTCTCCGATATTCTTGGCCCGACAGCTTGCAGATTTAGAAGAATTCATTCAGAAGAGCATCCTCGTGACCATTTTCGGCAAGCTCTGATTAGGTGGCCCAGATGCTGGCCTGTGTGGGCGTCATCGGCTTACCTGTCAGCACAATTAAGTTTTCGGCACGCAAATGAATCATTCAAATGCCTTTGCAGATTTTCCCTCCTCTCCGTATTTCTTGTATCTTTATTTCTATCTTGTTTCTTTATTTTTGCCTGTGGGGGCGTCGTGTAGCTCATACGCCCCGTTGTACGGCCGTCGGCTCGTGTTGTGTGCAATTAATAAATTTAATTAAGAAATAATGCACAAGCCGCGGGCCCGGCCCGGGACTTGTGTCGCTCTTTCAAGTGTGAAAATTATGATTTTTTTCTATATATCATTTTTGTTCATTTTCCGTGCGAGATTTAAAATGCAAACACACAGGAATTAAGGTCCTCCCACAGTTCCACAGTTACACAGTCCCACAGTCCTATAGCCACCCCCAAATACTATTTGGCTTAAACCATAAATCAAAGCCAGTACAAGAGTGTGTGTCAGTGTGCTGGCCCACTAAGTTTTTAATTAAATCTCAATTGCCGCACCATGCATCAGCGCACTTAATCCGGCCAGCACACAAAATATATTCAAATGGCGCCGTGTTCATGGCCGGGAATGATGGGGCTTTCATAAAGGAAAACAAGTATTTTATGCCCAAAACTAAATAATTCAGAATTTGCAATGGGATTGCACTATTGAGTGCGCACTCGGCAGCCACATAATTCGGCCCAAATGACCCGGAGCACACGACAGCGTTCAGCGTCTTGCCAAGAAAAGGCCGACTGTCCACCGCTCTCCATTGTTTTTGCCGTTTTTGCTTCATTGGTCGTGCCTGCCTGCGGGTGACGTGCGGTTTTCGGTTGCATTGGCGCTGCGCCTGCTTTTGGCTGCCAGTGGGCAGCTGGCGGTCGGCCCGCCTGGCAACAGCATTGCAGGACAGCCAGTGTGGGTGGTTGTCAGTGGGTGGTGGTTAATGGGTGGTGTGTGGTGGTGATAAAGTGCTAAATGCAATGTAAAATGGTCAGCAATTTGCATCCAGCAGCAGGGATGGGCGGAAAAACGTTTAGTTGTGGGAGGCCCACAGGATTCAAAGCAGTTCATATTTTAGTATTCATTCTCTTGCCAGAGTTTCCATTTATTCTCCATCCCGGCAATGGACCAACTTCGATTTCAGCGTCTTTAAGATTACTTTTATTTTAATCAAATAATAGGTTTCTAATAGGTTTCTCTCTCTACTGAAAAGTTCTAGGCTCTTGAATTATAATAAAGATTTCACAAAAATATATCTTGCACACTAATTGTTTGCTTTTGAAATATTTAGTGTTGATTTTCCCGTCATTAATCAACCTTTTTATAAAAGCGTCTCATTTAATTAGTCTCGATTAATAACTGCCACCTGAAAATAGTGCATTTTAGAGAATATTCTGCTCTGAATCGATTTGGTGCACCTCTGGCCTTGAAATACCTTCGAAATGCACAGCCCATTGACACTAGACGTAGGTCCTGCCAATTGATCACCGCCCCAGAACCAGAACCAGCAGCCTAGTCTCTCTCTCTCGGCCTGTCAAAAGGACGTCCATCATCGCCTCACTGTGCCAAGTGCCCCCCGGCGTTGTGGGCCCCCCTGCTGTAATTTCTTGATTTTTTTATGGCTATAATTTTCTGTTTGCCAGCTTTGAGTCATCGCCGAATTATTGCGAAACTATGCGAACTGAAAATCGTTGGCTATTTTTACAGTCCTGATTGTTGTTGGTGGCGCTGCTTGGCATGCGCTGAGTGGCCAATAATATTTGCAATTATTTATTTCGGCTCGAGGGGGCCACCCAGGGGAGCAGGGGAGTGGCCCGTGAATAATTCTCCGCACAGAGACCTCCTGCCTCTCGATGTGCTGAACGTGCGAAAAACTTTTATGTTATAAAGATTTTGCAACTTTGAACTTTCGAACATGACGACATGATGATACGAGGTGCAATAACAAAACTATTGCAGTTGCAACACACACGAGCAACATTTGCTAGCAATTAATAAATGCGAGTTTCGTGCGAGTCCCCCAGTCGCAGTCCCCCAGAAAGAGCAGTTTCCCTTCTGCCACCAAAGAGGCCACTATTTTGCAATGTTTATGAATGAAAATGCGAATTTTCGTCTCAATTGGTGTCCAATAAATTGCAATCACACTCGGGCGAATGCTAATTAATTTGTAGATCAAAATTATGATTAGCAGAAGAGAGCTCAACATCCATTGGGTTTCGATGCTGCAGCTGCCGTCGATGCGGCCAGAAAACCTTGGGCAGTGCGTTGACCAATGCGGCGTATACGCAATCAGTTGTCAGCCGGCCCACTCGGCCCGAGAATATATGCCTTTGTACTATGCTTTTACATCTTTTTCTTTTTTCTACCTGTGCGCCCCGTAGACTAATTGTTGTCTCGTCTTTTGATTTCTCTTTGCAGGTAAGTTTTGGGCCATCGACTGGAATCTGTTTGAGAGTGAGTGCCTGGCATTAGCCTTCTCGCATCGATTCTCACCTTGTTCCCGTACCGGCTGTCCTCGACTTGTGCCGCCGGGGGGGGGGGGCGAGGGCTCCTTTACAATATCACAACACGGCACAAACTTGACCGCCGACTCTGCCAAATTAATGTTGTGCGCCTGGCCATAGCACTGTTGGCCGTGTTTGTTGTGGTTTTTGGCCGAAATGTTGACGTGCAAATTGCAAATGAATTCTGGCCAGGCCAGGCCAGGCCATGGCTCGGCGCAAAACTTTTCCGAATGTTTTATTATTTGGTTATTTGGCGTCTGGAACAAGCCGTGTACGTCATTAGGGGCTACAAAATATTGCTGCTTATGCTGTTTGTCTCTGTGTTTGTCTGTTGTTTGTTTGTTTTAGCCACGCGATGGGGCCGAGGAGCGGCAGGGTGGGGGCGAAGAATTGCAGAGTCGATCAGAGAATTCTCCTCCTGCCGTTGGCCGAAATGAATTATTCATCTCTGGGCCGAATGAGTGTGCTTTTGGGGGCGAGTGTGTTGCTTTTCGTGCATAATTAAGCACTTTTGCAATTAGATGTGCATGTGTGAGTGTGTGGCCCTAAACCCTTTGAACTGAGCAAAACTTTACCTTGGCTTATCCTTGAATACTTGATTAATAACTTGGCGGGGAGTCTCAAGGATAGTCCTGGGAGGTCATCCTTGAAATAGAATCCTTTTCTATCTGCGGAATGCGGTACCTTAAATCTCCTACATTTTTATGATTCTATCTAGATTTTTCCTGATTCTCTGCTGCCGCTGTGATAAAAACACGAAATATTTAGCCCTGAATTGTTTGCCAAAAAATGTTCATTTTCATCTCCTTTATAGCTTGTTGTTATTGTTGTTGGTAGCACGGCTTATTATGCCTTGTTTTTTAGATCCTTTTCTCTTGTGCCTTGGCTTTCCTCTATTTTCTATTTTATTTTGTTTTGCCGGCAACAATAGAGCCAACAACAATGCCAAATTAAATGCGAAAAACTAAACATAACACACAGCCAGGCCGAGGCAGTCAGGCAGTCGGGCTTTTCCTCTATTATATATACAAACATATACTATGTACACATCTTGATATATATGTATATAGTATTTTTCACACAATAAATGTGTAGAGAGCTTGCGAAATATTTTCCACTTGGCACGCAACATGGCCCTCTAGCCACCAGTATCTGCTGCCTGTGCATTTTACACTTTTAATTTTATTTATTTTTAATGCGATTTCGGTGATAAAACAATATAAGCCAAAGGCCCAACCACCAGATTCCGGTCAAGTGTTTATTGTTGATTTTAAGCCAAGTGGATGGGTGGGAGATATGGTGGTCCTCCAGGACGGGCAGGAGAAGCCATAGTTGCCAGCCAATTTGTAGCTGCAGTTGGCCAACCGAGCCAACCCAAGACGCCCCAAAGAGCCATAGCAAACGTTCTTGATTATAAATAGTTTTGCCAAAAGCTGCCGCTCATGATGGGGGTGGTTAGGTCTTTGGGGGCTACGTCTTCTATGCTATCATTGAAAATTCAATTTCAATTATTAGAAGCTCTGGCTGGGTGTTGTTTCTGCGGCGCTGTGGCACTTAAATGTCACATTTTCCTATGTGGCTCATTTTCTTGGCTCATATTTTCGCAAATTAAATTTTATTGAGCGTATCGTTTGGGCATAATTAATTTTAATTGAGGACACTGCCCACACACCACACCACACACACACACACACACACAGGCCCGAAACACGGTCATTGTGGGTCTATTAATACCGCAGTTCTACTCGGAGGCGGAACTGTCACCCCGAAGGGTTTACCTTATCGCCTCTTTTGAAACACTATTGAGTTTCTATATGATTTCCGCACATACTGTTCTGGCCAAGAACTGGCAATCTTTCGCTTTAATTAACTTTCGATTCAATCAGGCCGGAGTGTTGGACAAAAATGCACAACTGACCACTGCCATTGTAGGGTCAAGTGTGGCACAGCGGCAAGTGCATCCAGTGGCAGCCACACACATGCACTGGAGGAAATCAGGAGCTTTAATCTGGATCAGCCTTTAGTAAATACTATTACTAATGGCTCCTTTTTCCGGAGTATGATATAGACTGGCAGATTCTGGGAATCTAAAAGAGGGTATTGGATGTCTAGATGGGTTTTTCGGAGTGCATCTGAACACATAAAAGGCCAGTCAACGTCAGAGGTGGCTTTGTATGCAAAACATGTCCGACAGCGGCCGAGAGCCTGCTCCTCTGAGGGGCCTCTGTGCGTGTGTGCCTGCCCAATTGACTTTTGGTGTCGAGCAATTGTTTGGTTCAGGTAGTCGAGAATGTGCCAGCCAGCCAGCCAGCAGCAACATCATCAGCAGCAGTAGCAGCAGGAGCTGAAACTGCTGAAAACCGCAGGCATTGAAGTCGACGCTGCCACAACTCATTTGCATGCAACAGCTGAACAAAAACAGCTTTAATTCAATTTCTGTTTCAGTTTCAGTTGCATGGCTCCGACTGGCGCTTATTAGCAGCCATTGTTCGTAAGGAGGGGCCACTGCGTGGTGGCAACATCACAAGAGTCACAACAATCAACGCAATGAAGCGCAAATATGTCAACAGCACGCAAATAAAACTTTTATTTTCAAAAAACCCACAACTGCACTAATTCAATAAAATGCCACAAAAGCTATTCGATGTTCTGCTATAAGCCACTTGGGTCTCGAACTCTTTAATTAGCATAATTAGTTTTGAAATTAAACATATTTTTTAAACGTGCACTAAAGCACTTTTTCCCTTATTGTTTAAAGCCATGTGTGTTGGCTAGTGTGTGTTGGAAACGTCACATAATGCCAGTTAAGTCGCCGACGCCCACCTGTGCCACTCAGTCAGTTGGCCAGGTAAACGTCACTTGGCCATATCCAATGGCGATTCCATTTCGATTCCCACTTCCACAATCGAGCAGCGCCCCCAAAACACTATCCGCTCGACCAGTTTCTGACTTTTTTCAGTTTGCCGGTGTTCTCTCCTCGCATCGGACGCGTTTCAATATCTCACAACTGCTATATCTTCGCCAGCAGACTGATAATGGCTTGTATTAATGAATCACCCGCCGATTTTTGATAAGCCCCGTGGCGTTTGTTTGGCTTTCGATCTAAGCCCCAAACCGAGTAAACAAAAACAAAAGAAGTAAATAGAATCAAGCTGATAAGGAGGCACAGATACCAAAGGTGTGAAGAGTGTTTTCAATAAATGATATTCCTGTAATAATAATATTTCAATTTCTGTTGAAACTAAACCATTTTTTTTTTAACATCTTGTGTCAAAAAAGTGTCCTAATTAGGCTCCATAAAATAATTAATTATTCGAAACCCCATAAAACCACCACATTTTATGTGACTCACTGAACTGATAAGGCCAGAGGCCCGAAAACCCAACAGATCCGACCAAAAACCAAAACAATATTTCCATTTTCAATGCCAGCCTGCATTCGGAATAGATGTTTGTTGATTTTTGTTTTATTGCTCCTCGAATCTAATATTTTTGTTCACATTTTTTTGTGGCTTTCAGCTACCTGACACTTGTCAGTGGCTGCGATAACATGCGAACTTTTTCTGGCAAGAGCCAGATCTCCACCGAAAAGGCAATACCAGCTTATGCATATTAAAAACTATAAAGCCGCTCTCGCCACAGATTGTTTTATTACACATATCGATTGAGTATTAATCCGTGAATCGATCGTGGAGCGAGTGGAAAAACACGTTCCGGCGTTATGACCAAAGCGAATGAAACAACTATGTACTACCTGAGCGCCCCATTCATTGGCATTCGTATTCGTTGGAAACTAAAAACTAGCGACCAATGCTTCTTGGCTTTGACTCTGTACTTTTAATTTGTTCTGCTGCTGAAATGTTTTTCCCATTTAAATGAGTTTCGTCTATGACGTCTGCATATTGTTTACAAATATACGTTTCAATTTGCAGCCAGTACAGTACAGATGTATAGTCCGCAATATACATTATCCACCCACCCAGCGACACATGGCAGGCGATTCTGTTTGCTTCGCCCTGCGGATGCGATACGATTTTGGGTTCTTTTTCATTCTTTTAATGTTATTTATTTATTTATTTTTTTTTTTTTATTTTTGGGGGCTACATGGCGCTTGCATAATCCCCGCCTGTCGAAGCTGTCGGCGTTGTTGCTGCTGCAGCTGTTATTGGCATTCGGATGAGTATCTTGCGGATTGTTTTCGCGAAAAGCGACAATAAACAATGGCCGTGGTCAGGATTTGAGGTGGCACGTTTTTGGAAAGGACTCTTCAAATTCGATGTTCACCTTCTTCTCTGCAATAAGTTTGTGCAACAGCTGCCCAGGCTAGTCACGTGACTAGAAATGGTTTATTCGAGGTCGGTGTTTGTGGCCATTTATTTATTTGGGCCACCTTTTGATTTATGGCATCGGCCCGACGATAAACTGCAAATGAAAGTTAATGCCCATGCACCCGCCGACAAATTGCCAGGTTAGATGCGAGCCTCGTACGACAAGCATCGATTATGTCGAATTGTAACGTTAACAGCATCCTGTTTCCTGTCTTGCCGAAAGGAAGTTGCCCCTGCCCTTACCCATACACCCACACCCATACAGGCCGCACACAAACAGAGAATCGACCTCAACGTAGCATACTTTGCGGCGCGTTGATTCGTGTATGGCTGCCGGCATACAGCATACATAATTGATGTTTACTCTGAAGTAACCATGCCAAACTACCACACACACACGCGCCCACATCCCTGCCCGGCCAGGGGCGGCGGGGCGGATCAAAGGGGTTTCTAAATGAGTTTAATTTTAATGAGAATCGGAAAAGTACTCCTCCCGAGGTGATACCATGCTTGGTTCCAATATATTGGAAGCCTCCTGTAGCCGGCGGCCCTGCCTACGCCCCTGGCTCGCCTTCGAGGGCCCAGGAAGACTGGAGGCTACAACTTCCGCCACAACTTCCGCTCCGCTCCGCCGTGAATGATTAGTTTTGGTCATGGAGCTGGAGCATAGTCGCAGTCCTGGCCCTGAAATCAAACTAAGTGCTCCGCCCCGAGTCCTTTATTTTTCAACTGTTCCAGCTGGCTGGTCCGGACTATATTTATGTGTGTGGGCCATGAGTGTGGGAGGTTCAAGGTTATATGGTAGTTTTGTCAACATCTCTGGCAAGCGGTGGGATGTGTGTATTTGGTTTATTGATTCTTCTTGTGGCTGCGGGTCCTTTGATTATAATTTACATAATGGCAACAAGTGGAGTGTATTAAACGAAATTTAATATTATTTTTGGGGTTGCTCTTAGGGGTTTAGTGGCCTAATCCCTCTTTAAATTTGTGTCATTTATTAGTTTGCTTTTAAATTCTATCTCGAATCTTAATATTTTCGAATCAAAAGCCAATTTAATGACTTTCTTCTCGGCTGCCACTCAATTGTTCTATCCGATTCATTAATTTTCCCTTTGAAGCGGCCGTGGTTTCCTTTTCACTCTCGGTTCCTCGTGTCAATTCAATTGTTTTCAGCAGCAACATCAGAAACATTGCGCATACGCCCCGTATGCCGTATGCCGTTGACAAATTGTAATGGCCAAGGAGACTCCCTGGGGCGGCGAGCAGGGCGGAGGGACGTCTTTGGCCAACAGAAACCACTTGCATTCACTGCTGCTGGCTGCTGGTGGCGCGAAAATAGAATTGGCAATGGCTTTGGTGGGTCCGCGTGTCCGTCCTTTGTCCGTCCGTCCCAGGCCATGTGGCTGCGTGCGGACAACATGTCGCGCCACCTCAAAACACACCACACTCTTTACATAGCACAAAGATTGGGGCAGGCATCTCAGTAGCACGGAAAGAAATTTCATAAAAATGATGACAGAAGTTGCAAAAAACTATGTGATAGCCGGTACTGCTATTTAGGAGTTTTATTTTCTGTTTTATTATTAAAAACCTACGCGGACCCATTTCGAAATTAGTCAAGTTTGTAATTTATGCACTATGCCTGAAAAGCGTGCTTCTATCAAGTATCTGGCTTTGAAAACATGCTTTTTCCAAATATTTGTCAGTGGAATAAAGCCAAAACTGGCTCTATAATATTTCCTTTTTCTGATACTGTGCAGTATGCTCGAAAAGCACGCTTCTGCCATCCAAAAATCAGTATACAAAATGTGACATTTTTCTAATACTTCACACTGTGTTGAAAAAAGCATGCTTTTCCAAATATTATTCTAAGGATAAAAGCCAAAACTGACTCGATAGCTTATACTTTTTCTTTTAGTTTGCAGTATGCTCGAAAAGCATGCTTCTGCCACCCCAGAATCAGTGATAAAATTTGTAATTTTTCTTTTGCCGTGCACTGTGCTTGCAAAGCATGCTTTTCTGCCAAGTGGTTGGTGGCGTCGCGTGGTGATGTTGCTCGGTTGGTCGCCTGGTATGTTGTTTGCCTTCTTGTTTGTTTGTTTGTTTGTCCGCTCGCCCGTTGCCCGTTGCCTGTTGCCTGTTGCCTTTCTGGCGCTCTCCTTTTAATGACCAATAAATGTCGTCGCTGCAGATGCAAACTCGAATGCACCGCCCGACATAGTTATCCGTTTGTTTGCTTGGCAATTTCCAAATTTAGTTTAGATAAACAAACAAGAAAAGAAGACAAAAGTGTCACAGTTTGTAGTCCCACGCAGAAGATTAGGACTTGTATTTGGAATAGCAGCTGGGGCAGCTCGCCTAATTGCGAAACAATTCCGATGAGTTCTCTAAAAATAGGGGCAGTATCCGGCAATAACAACAATGTAGGCGAACCTTTTTAAGCTCAACAGAAATAACAATCAAAGGAAAAGGAAACAGAAACAGAAACAGAAGCAGAAGCTGTGCCAGAAATAGCAGACCATTTGACAAGTGCATGTCAGTCATGTGTGTTGGCAGGAAAAGGTTCTTATTTTGCCTGTGCTTCTTCGGCGAATTTTGGCCATTACCTATCAGACTCAGGACTTATTTATACTGGGATCGGTGCTAAAAATATTGCATAATCTGAGGCGTGTCTGGGAATGTCGCTTTCGCATGATGCAATGCCGTCGGTTGCCAAGATTTTCGTCGCAATTCGCCTCCCGATTCGCATTACTGTCGCCACCAGTTACGAGTAAATGCTGTAAAATGCAATGGGGGCTCAGTGCTCAGTGCTCAGTGATTCGGCAAATTGCAATTATAAATTTATAAGCGTCTATGTATAACGCGGCTATATCTATTTTCCGCCAAGCAGCAGCCAGCAGGCAATTCTCTAGCCAAAAGTGCCGCAAAATCAAAAGCAAGGGGACTCGGATGCGTGCCACCGCCACCAAGCACAGAGATAGAAAAGAATTTGAAAAATAAATACCAAGTACGCGCTTTGCTATGTTTTCTATGCCCCACTGCGGGGGTGGCTGAGAGGGGGTGGTGCTGCGAGGTGGGGAAGGGGCCAACAAACTAGGTTACTTGGCAGTGTTTAGCATAAATAACTAGCACAGCAGCGGTCACAGAAACAGCATCGACGGCGTCATTAGTCTCTTTACGATAGGATGGACATTAAAAAATAATAAAATAACTAAATGATTAATATCCTTCCATTTCTTATCCTTATATTTGCAGAGTCTACGCACAGCGTGGACGGCGGACCTGCATCGTGGCGTCTAACGCTCGATCAGGATCTTTTTGACACGCTCAAGGGCAACTTCCCCAGCTGGTTCCAGAGCAGCTCCGGCGGCGGAGCCACCAGCAAGCCAATAAATCCCAACCAGCAGCTGGCCCAGCAGAAGCACCACCAGCACCAGCACCAGCAACTGGTCGCCATACCCAGTGTCATACCCATTACGATCGACACCAAGATCACCGCCCACACCACCTCACCCCCCACAAGCAACGCAAATACACTCCAGCAACAGCAGCAGCAGCAGACAGTCATCTTGGGCGGAGGCCACCATCAGAGCTCCTCGTCGGCCTCGCCAGCCTCCTCCGTCAGTTCCAATTCCTCGAAGAAGTCCATCAGCAGCAGCCTCAGCAGCTGCAGCAGCAGCAGCAGCAGTAGTAGTTGCAGCAGCAGCAGCAGTTCCAGTTGCAGCGGCAGCTCAAAGGGAGCCAGTGCAGCAGCGACGGCGAGCCGGTTCCTCAACAAGTCCACCTCCACGTCGCCGACAAAGAGCCTCGCCAGGACCCTCAAGGCCCAGACCCAGAAGCCGGGCAACTGCCACAAGGTCGGCCAGCTGGTGAAGTCCGCCTCGCTCCACAGCCTCAGCAGCGGCAGTAGCGGCAGCAGCAGCAGCAGCGGCGGCAGCAGTGGCAACGGCAGCTCCTCGCTGCTGGCCACCATCTCCGCCTCGCCGCTGACCACCGTCGAGCTCATCTCGAGCGCCGCCTGCGGGGGCCTCCTCGCCACCCGGCTCAGTGGCAAGACCTTGGAGCACACCTTTCAGGATATAATACTGCTGCACGAGACCTACGACGACATGTCCGAGGGTGGGTGTTCCCTGCTAATCCCTTAGTCTCTTAGTTTCGAATCATTGTCCTTTGCTCTCCCACAGGTGAGCAGCGCCTACATGCCACTTTTCTGGGCAGCAGCGACGATGGAAACAATTCGGACTGCTACGACGCCAGGCAGTCGCCGCCAAAGGCCATCGTGGACTCCAGTCCGCTGCAGCCCGCCATGGACAAGAACAAAGAATGTGAGTGTTGGGAGCTAGTAAGGATTCGGAGACAAAAGTGTGTCGGGAAAGTGTGAAAGAAACCCCTTGTCGCTCCATTAGTGTCTCTCGTGTTTACTCAATGGATGGCCGCCCACGGTGGGCGACATTTTCCCCGGCTGTTTGGCATTTGTCATCTGGTGGCCCGAATGCCTCGGCCGCTGCCACTGCCGCTTCCACTGCCTCTGCCCCTGCTTAGTCATGACCATAAATGCCAGCCCGGCCAGCAGCAACAGCCAGCCATCACTGTAATTATTAAAATCATAATCGTCAGTGAGAGATTCTCGGCCAATTATTGACGTTCGCCCGGGGAGGGGGCATGCCCACAAAGCTCCTACTATTATTATTATTATTATTATTATGATAATTCTTTTTAATGAAGCTGTCACGGCACAACAGGCACTTACGGCGGCCACGCCCAGCGGAAAGCGGCCAGCAACCCATTCATGGCCCCAGAAGTGTTCTCTATTTTGTCAACAGTTCTTTTTCCGCCGGGCAGTCGCCGTTCTTGGCGCTCGGCGCTGCTTCTGCGGCTGGCCTACATACTTGGCTGGCATTTTGAGTGAAGAGGAATATTCTTATTAATTCTGAATGGCCGAAAGATGACAGGCCGGGGAAGCGGGTCTATGGCTGCATTCTCGCTAATAGTTTTGACAGCATCTGTCGCCTGCACTCGCCTGGCATTTTAGGTGGAACCGGAAATGGGCTGCCTCCCCCTCGGCAGCAGCCATGGGGCCTACCCTTCTGTGGCCAGAAGTGGCCGATAAAGTTCAACTGACCCACCACTGACCATGAGATTGAAAAATCTACATCCCGCCAGCAACTGCCAACAGTGTATGGCGCGATTTCCGGCAAGTTATCTAACAAATAAACTGCATACTATGTGGCAGCAACCACCAGCTCTGCCGTTGGGCCAGTTCTGGTCAGTACTGGCGTGTAAACATTTTGAGAAAATATTTATTATAAACACATGGCTGCTGCAGTGCCTCGGCAGTCGGAGCTGGCGCTGCAGAGATGTTTTGACAAATAAACACTTTGCACGCGACTTGGGATATGATTTTATGATTTCTAACTGGGCCTAGTGGGTTGGTGACTACCCTGGCTGGGATGATGGCGTCTTCGTTCTGACTAGGCACTGGCCCCCGATCACGTAATCGATTCTATAGTACAACCACATTGGCAGAGGCGAAGGCAAAGGCACTGCCACTGCCACCCACACAGGCCCCTCCTATATACATTTCTCACGCGACTGGCCAGCTTGCCAGGCAATTGTTTACCTGACCTTCGGCTCAGTCAGTGGGCCAGGCCGTCGTCTGCGGTGGATGGAAGGGCGGCAGCAACAACACCAGCTAACCACAACAGAACAGCACAACAGGAATTCTATATGAAAATTTTCTGGCCATGTCTACACACGTTTATTGCTATTCGCATAAAACTTTTATGTGTTTAATTTGGAATTTATGTTATTGTTTTTATCAATCGCGCTTCGGTTCTCCTACTCTACTCTGCCGTGGTGTATCGGAGATTCCGGAGAAGACTTCGGAGCAGAAAAAGAAATTTCGCGCATAATTAATTCAAGACTGGCGACACTGGTGTCGTCACCGAGATTTTCCACAGCCAAGTGGCAACTGGCAGGTAGTGGTGGTGGTGATGTTACTTGGCAAAATATTTTCACTGGCACCCGGTAAACAAAAACACGACTTGCCTGGCCCCTGGACCATGGCAAACACGAATTTGTTGTTTTCGCTTATATTTTACGCTTTGCTGAATTTTTTTTTTTGCCTTTTTGTACATTTTTGTGCGGCACACTTCAATCGTAAAACGGGCGACCAAACAGCTGCCACCGCCGTCTGAGACAATTACGCGCCTTGGCAGCTCTCTGTTGGCTTTTATGATGATTTTCGGCAAAGAGCCCAAATTACTTTAATAACGTCATCGTCACTTTGATGTCGACTTTGTTGTGGCGTCAAGTGTGCTCTGGGTGTGTCTGCCAGCCACCGAAGAAGGCCACAAAGGTTCCCCGACAAGATGCACTAACCCACTTCCCAGGATGCCGCACATAATCTGCACAGTGCATATCCTACTAGCTCCTGTTCGATTTCCGGTCGTTCAGCCACAACTGGCCTTGGAAGCAAAGCCACAGAGCCTCCTCCAGTGCACTGTCCTCCTGGTCGGATTCCGGATTCCGTCCCTGTTGGCTTTTCCCCCCACACGCCCTTGGATCGCCGACGGCGCATAAGATTTTGTGTTTTCATTTCATTTGCGGCTTTGGCTTTTATTTACCTCCAGTTTGAGCTTCAGAAGCTCCACCGTCCGTCCAGCCTCTACGCCCTAATGCGCATTATTTCGTTTTAATTACATGGCTGGCTGGCCATTTTGTGAATCAATTTCGGCAGAGTCCTCGCTCCCGGAATGCTAATTGAAGGTAATGATATTAGGACAGCAGGTCGTATGCTTAATATGCCAAAACATTCCTTCGACGAAGGACCGGGACTGCCGACTGAAATTACATTACACAGGGCTGCACGAATTTAATTGTCCATTCCGGGATTTAACGATGAAAGGATAATGTCCCATTAATTGATTATTTTATGCGCTTTGCGATTATAATTGGAAACGTTTCCTTTGCTTGTCGCGAGTGCGGAGTCCTGAGACACAGACTCTCATCTTTCAAAGTCAATTGGCTGGTGAAGCTTCCTTTTTCGAGGCTGGCTGACATCGACTGGATGTCAAGTTAATTGACATCAATCTGTTATTTAGCCGAAGAGCCGTGCGGTGGCGCGGTGGCAATCTAATCAGATTATTACGCATACGCCCCATGGGGCCACACCTTCGTTCGTTCTCGTTGTCGTTGTTGCCGTCATTCCGGTTGGCCCTTAAGCAAGCTTAAATATTTAATTTCCCGGGCTTGAAACTTTGAAGTCGCCTGCCCAATATATGGTGTGTTCACACCATAATAGCCCGCACATAAAGATATTAAAAAGTTTTCCTTTTTTCGCGCGCCGCTGCCTTGTTGTTTCCATTTGCAGCTGCCTTTTGTGTAGCTCCGGACATTTATTGCCCCGGCGTTGTCAAAACGGACGGAAAACCAGCACCAGCAGTGGCAAACTTTGCGCCCCGAAAAGTATTTCCCCCAGCTGCTGGGAGCGCTTTTTTTTATGGGTTTTCTATGTTTGATCTACACACCCCAGAACACTCTCGCTCCTGCCACTGTTTCATAATTTATGATTGTTTGGCCCCGTAATTTGTGGTTTTTTGATTTGTGCTAACAACTTGAGGGTTTTCCAGCCATCCAGCCAACCTGACTAACCTGAACTGTATCTCTCCCGCTTTTTTCCAGCGCTCAAAGTGAAGCTCATGGTGCGGCGGCCACACTCGCAGCTCGTGGAGCAGGGCATCATACCATGTAAGTACTCCAGAAATCAGTGCCCACCTCCGCCCTCAGATAGACAGCGTTTAGCCGCTTAGTCAGTCAGTTAGTAGATCGATAAAATACACATTAACCTCACTTAGCTGGCTCCGAGCAGATGCTCCGGGGCGGGCCCAATTCGTCGGCCAAAAAGGATATGCAAATACAGCCGAACATTTCGTTTGAATGGCTTTCAAATTTATGCGCCCGGCAGAATGAAATGCAAACGGAAGAAGCTGCGCCGAAATGCGGGAGAAAATAAGGAATAAAACGACTCCAGAAAAGAATCCTGAGAAATACGCAAATTTACAAACTAATTCAAAGCCCTCAACGTAGCCGAAAGTGAATTTGAATTTAAATGATGAATTTCCCCGCAAAATGCGTAGCGGAGAGGCACAACTTTTGGGCATTGAATCATCATATATTTTGCGGATGCCCGGATGAGTAAGGGTATTTTTCTGGAGGACTAGGAAACGCATCAAATTTCTTAGACAAATACTTGGGCATTCCACTTCATGTGGTTTGTTTGTTAAAGCCATTGATTAAATGGAAAGTGGATACGATAAGGCAGCTTTATGAGAAAATGTACAAGGTTTGGGGATTATTTTAAAGTATTCCTCTCCAGAAATTATCCAGATAATGATATCCCAAGCTTCGGACATCTCCGAAGATGCCTTTGTGGAATCCTTCCTTTGTTAATATTTTAATTCCTACTTCCTTGTAGCTCTGAAAACATCGCCCGCTATCCACGAACAATGCAAGCAGCTGGAACGGGCCAAGACCAGCGACCTGCTCAAGGCCAAGATCCAGCAGCGGCCGAACCGCGAGGACCTGGAGCGCCGGCACATCCTCGAGGAGGACGAGTGCCACATCGACCCGAGCCTGGCGGAGAAGCAGCGCATGCTGAAGAAGGCCCGCCTGGCCGATCAGCTCAACTCCCAGATCCAGCACCGCCCGGGCCCGCTCGAGCTCATCAAGAAGAACATCCTGCACACGGAGAAGCCCATCGAGAAGATCGTCAAGGAGGGCCTCGTCTCCTTCAAGGCCACCAGCGAGGGGCTGCTGACGCGGCCGCAGCACCCCCACAGCTATGTTACCTTCGACGAGGACTCCCTCAGCTCGGAGAGCGACACGAGGCAGACCCCTCCCCGCCTCGACGAGGCCATGGTGGTCACGGCCACGCCACCGCCTCCCAGTACGGATGTGCTGCAGGCGGCGGCCGCCTCCGCGGGCATCGTGACGATGGCCCTGACCATGCCCACGGCCGGGGGCCAGCTGGTGGTCAGCTCGCCGCAGATCCTGCCACAAGCACAGCCCCAGCCGCAGGCACCCAAGGCTGTGGTGGTGCCGGTAATGGCGCCCGTGCCACCCCCACCGCCTCCGCCACCACCACTGCCAGCGAGCGGAATCAAGGTGAAGCAGGAGACGGCCAATCTGTTCGAGGAACTGTGCCAGAGCGTCACCGGATCGGCGGCCAGTCTGGGGCAGCAGTTCCTGCCCATGCTGGCCTCGCCCTGCTCCCTGGCGTCGAGCACCTCCACCCTGAGTCCGCTGTCTTCCATCGCCTCGCCGCCACCGCCTCCGATGTCGTCCGCCAGCGTCACATCTCACAGGCTGCACCTCCAGCCCGTCTCCATAAAGTCTGATGCCCCGGGCAAGGACAAGAACCGAAAGAAGTCCAAGTCGAAGCCGGTGTCCAAGGCGCGGACGATCAAGTTCCACGAGTACAAGGGTCCGCCGAGCGCCGCCGGCCAGAAACAGGACCAGACGCAGCCGGAGGAGACCTCCTACCAGCTGATGTTGGAGCAGCAGAACTGCCTCTTAAAGTTCCTGGAGAACCTGAACAAGAACCAGTCCATACTCCCACCGAGCAGCACGGCTGGGATTCCGCCCAGCAACAACAGCATCACCGTCACCACCAAGACGGTGCCCGCCCTGGCTTCTCAATCCGTTCCAGCTCCGGCGCCCCTCAGCTTGCCCAACACCATTTCCATAACGAGCAGCACCGGCGGAGCTCCTCTGAATTTCGGTGACGCCGCCATGCTGACTTCTACGCCGGCGGCCACGCCTGCTCCCACGCCGCCTACCCTGTCGCTAATAGCCACGCCCCAGCCGCAGCAGCAGCCCATGCAGTTGCAGCAACAGCCGCAGACGCCGCAACCAGCTGCCGTGCAGCATCCACCGCCACTGCCCTCGCCGGCGCTATCCGTCAGCTCGTCCATACCGCCCAGCCCGGCCACAAGCTACGCCGAGTCGACCACGAGCTCCATCACGGACCTGACGCGTCTGGAGAAGATGAAGGTTTCGGACTTGAAGCAGCACCTGAAGCGGCGGAATCTGCCGGTGTCCGGGCCCAAGCCCCACTTGATAGAGCGCCTAAAACCGTATCTGCCACTGGAGGCGCTGGATAGCACCACGTCAGTGGCCCAGGTGAACGCCACAAGTACTCCGGCCACCACGGAGGTGATCACCATTAGCGATGCCATGGACACGAGCAACTGCGGCCTGGTGGAGCAGTCCCCGCCGGTGACCATGCTGGTGTCGGACCACGGCATGGAGCACGAGCAGATGGACGTGGTGCAGCAGCACCAGATGGACACCAACCACCCGATGACGCTGCAGACCATCCTGCCGCCTCAGCCGCAGACAGCCACGATAATCCTCACCAACGAGGAGTTGCTCCGCGAGCAGCAACGGCGCATCGACGAGCTGCAGCGCCAGTTGCAGCGCTCGCAGCAGGAGTTGCAGCAGATTCGCCAGCGGCAGCAGCAACAGCAGCAGCAGCAGACCGTTACCGCCCAGGTGGTGAATGCCTTGCCCTCGCAGCAGATCACTCTGATCACCACCACCTCGTCCAACGGGCCGGCGCAGACCTTGAAGGTGCTGCCGCAGCAGGTGGAGGCGAAGCACACCACCATTCCCGCCAAGGTAACTGCAGTGAAGGCCAGCAAAGTCAACGGAGTCTCGCAGCAGCAGCAACAGGCGGCCAAGAAGGCCACTAACGGTTGCACCACTACTGGCAGCAACATTTCGGCCAATCCAGCGCCCATCAGCCAGAAAATGGTGGTCAAGCAGCAGCTGGAGGCCAAGATCCAGAAGCAAAAGGCAGCGGCAGCTGCGGCGGCACAGCAACAGCAGCAGCAGGCACTGCAGCAGCAACAACAGCAACAGCAGCAGCAGCAGCAACAGGTGCGCTTGCTCACGCAAAAGACACAAACTGTACTCATTCCATTCAACAACAATAACAACAATCATATAAACAACGCTCCTGCCAAGACAACAGCAACTGCAGCCAAGAAATCCGCAACCATATTGCAGGCAGCCAAGCCAACGGCCGCCGTGGCAGCAGCAGCAACACCAGCAACAGCCACGCCGCACCACAACAATTTGGGACTGCTGTGGAACGAGAGCAATCAGACCATTTTCCTGGTGGGCCTCAACGATCAGCACATGACGGCGCACACTCTGGGGAACATCAGTCTGACAGCCACAACAGCAGCAGCAACCACCACAGCACCACCGCCAGCACCAGCGGCAGCAGCCACAGTGACAGCGGCAGCACCACCACCTGCCGCAGTGGCTCAGCCTAAAAAGCTGCTGAACGGCCATCAGCGCACAAGCTCCCTGCCCAGTATTGTCTTCCCCATTGAAGCCAAATCGATAATCACGCATCAGCAGTTGCAGCAGCTCCAGAAGCAACAACAGCAGCAACAGCAACAGCATCAGCAGTTCCAGCCTGCCCAGCAGCAGCTTATCCAGCTGGACCTCAAGCCCTCGCCCGCTCCACCGCCACAGTATGAGGAGGCCACCAAGCAGCTGGCGGCCAGCAAGGCGGCGGCTCTGAACGGCCTTATGCCGCTGGTGAAGATCAAGGAGGAGCCAGTGCAGTCGCCAGCTCCGGTCCAGGTAGCGCCAACGGCCAGCAGCCAGGCGGCGAAGCGCAAGGTGGCCGGAATAAAGTCCGAACAGGTCAGCGATGTCCTGGACATACTCATCAAGCAGGGGGAGCTGCCGGAAAGTGCCCGGGAGCCGATCACACCTCTCACCCCCCTGCCCGAACTGGCCATGTTCAGTGCCGCCACGACGCCGGGAGGCGCCAGCATAGTGCCCAAGCTGGAGACATCCCACACACCCTCCCAGCAACAGCAGCAACAGCAGCAGCAGCAGCAGAACATGGACATGGCCATGGACACGAATGATTTCCATCCGGGAAGCGCAGCCAGTGCCGCCAGTTTCATTGACAACATCGACATGGCCTCGCCGCTGCAACCGGATGCGGGGGCCATCGATGCGGAGAGTGTGGCCAAGACCCTGGACATCTTCCTGGAGCAACACCATGCCACGCCGCCGCCCAGCACGCCGCCCAAGAGCTGCCACAGCAGCTGTGAGAAGCCGCCGAGTCCGGACGCCAAGCTGAACCACTTCGACGAGTACGAGCTGCTGGAGCTGATGTCGCAGCAACTGGAGATGGACATGGGCGAGGACGCCACTAGCAACCCGGCCAGCAGCTACTGCCAGGCCTCCAAGAACGGTAACAACAACCTGCGACGCGATCTCAATCCCAGCCTGCAGCCGTCCATCAACGAGCTCCTGGACGCCAGCAGCCCGGACAGCGTGCTGCTGAACAACAATCCCGGCGGCCCAGCGGACGTGGACTTTGATGCCGACAGCTTCGTGGCCCAGTTGAGTCAGCACGTCACAGGGGGTGGCAACGGCAACATGGCCTCCGTGAATGGTGCTGGCGAGTCCTCCTCCTCGTCCTCCTCTGCCGGGTGCGTGGTGAACGGCCACTTCAACAGCCACAGCACGCCCATGGACTGCGACGACTTCGAGAGCACCCTGAACTCCTTCATGCAGGCGGTGACCCAGCCGCAGGCGGGCCCACATGGCGAATACGTAACGACCACCAGCATGGCGCACAGCGGATCCGGATGCGTGGACAACGGCGGTAGTGGAGGGGGCGGGGCAGTGGACGCCTTCAACACCAGCGGCGACTTATTCGATCTGTTCAACATGGACGACTACAAGATGAACTGGGCGGCGGGGGATTTTACGGTCTAATGGAGAAACGAGTGGTAGAGCAGATATTTCATACAGATCCCAAAACAAGAAACTTTTCCGTAAAAAAAAAACACAATCCAGCGTGGTGCTCACTTTTCTCGAAAATATTCCTGAAGAATTCACACCCACACACACACACCTATACATACACAAGAAACAAATCCTATTTATTTTCTAAATGCATTTAAAACATTTGAACGTCAGTTGAAATTTCGAAACTTTACTATTTCCAAGAAAACAAGAGCAAAAAACAAAAATGCCAAAATTGCCGGGAGCGACACTCCAAAAACTAAAAACTAAAAGCTAAAAACTAAAAAACATACTTTTGAAACCCTTTCCTATATAAGCAAGAAAAACAAACGAAAAAACAGCCAAAACATTTAGAAAAGCATAACAAGTAAAACTTATCATAAACTATCATTAAAGAGTAAGCCTAAAAATGCAAAAACAAAACAAAAAAAATGTTGTAAAGATCGAAAAGAGAGAAAAGTTTAAACAAAAAAAAAAGGAAAAAAAAAACAAAAGTACATGTTTCTAATGAAGGTCATTCCAATTTGAAAATAATGCGAGTGAAATCTTACTAACTAACAGAAGCGAGAGAAAGTGAGTGAGGATGAATGATAAGAGTCTAGCAGAAGGTCAGAGGTCAGAAGTCATGATGGGCCAAGAAAGGATAGAAGGAGAAACAAGAAGAAACTTTAAAAATATTTTAAATTATAAAAAATATATTCATGTCGTAGGATAACGCGACATCGGTGAAATCACATTCAGTAATTTTGTTTTAAGTTCTATTTAAAATGAAATTAAATACATTATTTAAAGTGAATGCGGAGCTTATTCTAATTTAAAAGCAAATTTAACTAAATATTTAGCGAACACGAAACACTAAATTTGATAAGTATTTCCTGTAAGGAAAGAAAAAGCCTTTAAAGTAGCAAGTCGGAGCAAAACTCAGATCAATTTCATTTGAAATGCCTTTTAAGCCAATTAGCGAAAATATATACACATATTTCTTTCTTTAGTTGCACTCACTTCTTAGGCACAGCGATTCCGTTACTTAAATTAATTCTAATCCAATTCTATTAAATACAATTATTCATAAAGGTACTTTGTAGAGTAACTAGATCCTGCGGCGTGTACTTAACGCACACTTCTAACCGTTTTCAAGCAATTCGGAATTGTTGTAACGTTTTAACCTTCGTATTCGGTTAAGTGTATTTTGTATATCGGGCGGGGGAGCATGCCAAGCATTCGGACATATTTTTGAGTGTTAAGGGTCAACTAAAAAATAACCTAAAGTTGGAATAAATAAATAAATTGTAAGCAATTGACACATTTCAAGGGGAAGCAACCAACCAAGTAAGAGTAAGCGAAAACAATTCAAAATTGCAATTTGTGAGAGTCGAAACAGAAACCACAAAACTCAATACACCAATATATGGATATATTTTTGTATAAGCGAATTATATAAGTGTACTCGTAACTTAGCTCTAGTCTAAAAAGGCATACACATACTACGTAAACATAAATACATTTCACATCTCACCCGCAAAGTTAATCACTTGACACTCGTTTACATTTGCAATAATCCTCTCGGACACTGATTTCAACTATCTGCATAAATTTGCATAATTGAATTTTAAGCTTAACGTTTAATTATCATTGACGCGCTTTAAAAAACATACAGAGTAAAAATGAAAAAATAAAAATACAAAAAAAAAAAAAACCGATATCGCTTCCATTATAACAATTCATAAATTATTTTAATGAATACGTTTATTGTTAGAAGGAACTTAATTATCATAACTAAGCTTATTGTTTGATTAATTCTAAATTTAATTGCATAAATATCTATAATTTAATGTTGGCTTGAACATTTTTGTGCGTTGCGTTTAAAAGAGAACTTCATTTAAATACAAACTGCAGAAATACAGAATAAACTCAATCACATCATAAAACTATGTGTAATTTTTTGCAGCAAGAGCAAATGGATAAAAGTCTATATATAATATATAACAAGTGATATACCGATATACTTATGTATACATTATATGAATATAACTGTGCACATGTGCAAGAATTAAATGCGTAAATAAAAATATTCATTTTTCCAACAAAAATGTTAATTTACTCATCAAAGTGATTAGCTCGCCGGGGCATCGCTGGGGCGGTGGCCGAAAAACAAAGTCAAACAAATAATTTGCTTTGTGCCTTATCGAGTTTTAAACTCTGCGAAGCATATTAAGTACGCATTTAAGCGCATTACGCCCCAACGAAAGATAAATTCAACATTAAAATTAAAATCAATGACAGCATAATACGCAATCATAATGAATTTGGGGGCTGCCACAGCCACAGCAGCAACGCCAACAAAACAAGGCTTATCATTAGCAAAGCGGCCACTGCTTGATTGGCGGATTGGTGTCCTGGGGGAGGACAAGGGGGCGCAGGCGAGTGTCCTGCTGAATTCGAGACTCGACTCGACTCGACTCGACTCGACTCGAATTGAGTTGTTTATTTTTAGACCCGAAACGAAATCAGCAAACAATATGACGCAAAATTGCAGCCACAGTAGCCATGGCAACAATTGTCGGATATTCCATAGTTGGACGGCTGCCAAGCGTTATGGCTTACAGCTCGAGGACACGAAAGGACCTGCTGCGCTGAGCATTTCAGAGCCCCACACAATGGCTTTCTCTCCGCTGGCTTGTGTACATATATCCTTCGAAAATTGACTTGTCTTCTTCGGTAGAGGAGGCGGCTTTAACCCGCTGCGGGTCATTATAATCCTTTGAAATCTTTGATCAGAGGAAACTCTGTTGCATTTGGATTTGGAAGGACACACTATTTTGTTAGAAAATTGTGACAATACTTATGTACATTACTAATACGTCCTGTTTACCAAAAAAATACTCATACGTCCTGCTGGTCTTTGAAGGATTTTATTTATTGATTTCATTTATTGAACTCTTTCAAAACCAGCATTGGGTTAACGATAAATATTACAATCGGATTTCATTCAGTTCAGTTAATCCTTTGTCTGCCAAATAAATGTGAATATATCAATGGTCAATACAGTGGTTAAAGCATCCTTTTAATCAATGAAAAACTTGTACAGTTTCCACAATAAAGCCATATGCCATTGGCTTTAACGACTGGCATGTAGCCATGGCAATTTGTGCATCTATTTGGCGATGTTTTCGAGCGCCTTTGTAGCGGAAAAACAGCAACCGCGTCGTGCCACAACAGCTGAAATATGTGCCAGCAACAGTTGCCACCAATCCGCAACCCATCGGACACCCACACATCCAACCACCCACCCACCCACGGCCACCCACTTCGAACTAAATTTATACAACGCCGACTGTAATTTGCGTTATTAAAATGGCGTCAGTTGCTTACCAAAGCGAAAAGTTTCGCCACGCCCACCTCGTCCCGCCCCAAGGGTCCCACGATTCGGATATCCCGCCCCCACTCGTCCTTGTCACTGGAGTCCTGTGCTGATTGTGCCACGGTCCTCTAATTGTGCTTTAGCTGCGCTACGACTAAGGACTCCGATGGGGAACTGGACTAGCGACAGCGCATGGAGATTTATATCCGCATCTTTCGTATTTTGGGGAAGCCATTATGCTGATATGCTGACATGCTGCTGCTGATGTTAATATAGTATCTTTGAGCCATGGAAATAACAAACATATTCACCTGAAAGTGGTTGCAAAGCTCCGATTTTAAACCAAATCTACAGTATCTTAGTAACTATACTACAGTATCTATACCATACTTTTTTAAATTCACTGTTAATTTGTTTAATAAGAAGCCTTAAGATTCAAAATAAACTTTGATTACCGATTTCCATTAATTTGGTTTCTAATTTATAAGGAATTTTTTAATTTTCTGATTAATAAATGGTATTCCGTATATGTGTCAGTTGCAGAATAGTTAAAAATGCACTCAAAAGTGAATCAAAAGTCTCTTCTTTGGCCATACAGAAAACCTTAAACAATTTCCCAATATTTTCCAATTTCCAAATGGAAAAATGTTCATAACTTGGCCAATACTTGGCCGATCGACAAATGTTGTACCTTCCCAAACTTGTATCTTCAAGAAGCTTCATTCCCAATAAAAATCTAGAAACAAAAATTTTGACCCATTTTTTGAAATTTTTCAAAGGGGTAACAACATGATATTGGCCAAAAGTTGACCGAAATTCTTGTTCTTCGATTTTTCTAATCTTTTGATGCAGATTGAAGCGGATTAGAGCTGTGATTAATAAATGGCATTCCGATTTAGAATCGGGTTTCAAATAGTTACGATATGTGCAAAAATATGATTGAAAAGTTAAAAATTTGGTCAATAGAAGAGTTTAAAAAGCGCTGTTCCATAGTTTTCACTTTTTTTTTAATGGAAACGTATTATTAATTGTAATTATGTGGTTAACATCAAGTAATTATCCTATTGATAAAATTATCCTAAATGATAAGACAAACATTAGATAATTATGGAAGGAAACGTTTTTCCTTCGAAGGAATGGCATTTATAATATTATAGTGAAATCCCTTTATCGTGGCCCCAAGGAGGTTTCCTAAACTGTTCAAGCCGAAGCCCCTCAAGGACCTAGGCAATGTGCAGCCCTTTTTCCCTCCGACTTGGCCCAGCAACAAGTTGGCTAAGGACACACTTTATCCCTCCTTGAAGGCGGCCTTAGCCTCCACTACCACCCACTTGTCAAACTGTTGCTTTGCTCCAGTCTTGTGGTGCGAACTTTTCGCCCGCCTGCCAGCTCTCGGTGCGAGCTGATCGATATCAATTGATTGAACCTGGGCAGGAAGTGGGTTTCCAGGCGCTTAAGAAGGCGCATTTCCTTTTTGATTAACAAAAGGAATTTGCAGGCGCCGAACAAATTATGACCTACTCGACAGCAATTTCCCTGGCACATTATTCAGAGTTAATTACTTTGTCAAATAAAGCGTTGGGAGCCAAGCCGGGCCAAGCCATTATAGCCCCGGGCCATTGCCATTGTTCTTGGCGGCTTTGGCGTGAAAATTCAATTAACTTTGGAGTAAATAGACAAAAATACGCCATTGTGTTCGTTCCTGGCCCGGCCTAGGCGAAATCTGTCGCCAAAACTATTTGCATTGAACATTTAACCAAAATACCAACGACAATGACAGGACAACAATGGCAGTGGCAGTGGCAGTGGCTGCTGCTTCTTGTCGCGATTTTTGCGTCATTTACTCAAGTTTATGTTAAGACCACTTGTCGTCCTGGCAAATTGTTCTAATTAAGAAGACCAAGTTGGCGACGAACTTGGCCCAGAGTGAAAAGTGCGGTGAGGAGCGGCCGGGCAAGGATAGCTGGCGTTTGGCCAGGTAAAATGCCAAATTAAAATCGTAATGAAGCACTTAGGTTGTGTTTTCTTAGACCTTATTTGCTGCCCTCACGAAAGGGGTCACTCGACACAAGACACTGTTTATATATATATTTTAAATAATTAAATATATGTATTAAATATTGAACGGATATGGCATTTCCCTTACCAACGTTATCTTAAATTGTTTCTGAAGCTTCGCTTTTCTTGGTTAGAGTATAGTATCTATCATAAATGCCATCCTTTTTGGATCCTTTTTAATTCTGCAATTCTGTCTGCTGGCCAGCAAGGATTTGAGATTCAAGGCATTAGCGTCAAGTGCTCGGCTGTCTTTCTTACGGGCGGGCTTCCACATAATTAAGTTGTAGCCATTGAAAGTGGCGAAGGGATTACGCGGCCTGGTCCTGGGTCCTTGGAGCGAAGCCCTCTTGCCTGTCGCCATTAATTGAGTGTCATGTCGAATGCAAAATAAGCTTACACATTTAGTTGACATAACAGTCAGGGATAAACTGCCAGCTGGCCGTCCGATTTAATGACAGTTGCACTTGCAGTTGGCCGTCGCTAAATAGATTTTTGAGCCAACTAATGGCGGCCAATTAATCCTTATTTTTCAACTCCGCCTGGCAACAGCTAAAGGGCAGAGATTCGCTTAAAAGTTATCTAAATTGTCCATGCTTGCACCTGGATCAGTTTTTGTTTTTTTTATTGATGTGCCCCGCCGGCAGGACCTCCTGACCTGACCTACCGTCTCTGACCAAGGGTCAATATTGGCTTGCTTTGCTGCGCTCGGTTTGATTTTGTTTGCTTTGGCTGCGAGCGTGTTGGGTGAAAAACTTTCGCCGCAAGACTCTCACACGCGCTCGGTGCTCTTGGTGCCTGAGTCCTGGCTGCTCTGCGAAATTGCTAGGATGTGTGCAAATGCTGGGGATATTCCATGGTTAAACAAAAGCATTTGCATGAAAATGTTTTACTTTTACTTGGAGTTTGTTTGCTGGTGTGACAGGGACGAAAACCCCAGGACCGCAGCCAGCGGGGCGGGGTGGCATTTGTTTGCTTTTTGTTTTGTTTGGTTTTGTTCTGTTTTGTTGTCTTTGTTGCCAGCAGTGCTAATTGAAGCTGAATGCGCGGATTTTAGGCAGCCGACGCACAAAAGTAGGCAACGGATTTCGCTGCCAGCGCCGAAATCCCAAATCCCCACCCCGTATGTCCTGTAAGTGCGCAGACAGCGGACGACGCTGTAAAATGGAAAACTTAATCTGAAAAAATCAATCTGCAATAAAAATAAAATTAAGCAACGGCTCGTGAAAGCGCCGGCGGAAGGCACTAAAAAAAAGGTGATTCGTGGCGTGGGTGGGGCAGCGACACCCACAAAAGCAGCGCCTGCAGGACGCAGGACCCTTGGCCGAAGGCAAAAGGTGTGTGTCAGGATTACGCGGCATTTCAGCATTTCGGCATTTCGTACCCATAAAGGCGTGAGACGAGAGCGTCCGGGGCGGCAAGGATATTCATAAATAAATATCTGCAGGCATACAAATTGATAAGCTGCCAGCCAGGTCGGCCAGGTCCTGGCCATGTTGTCTGTCACGAGGCCGGGCCATAAGCTCCCCAAACACAACTGTAGAACGATTCAGGACCCTCCGAGCCACCGAGCCTGGCATCTTAATCGACAGACGGTGCATACCTTTTCGGAGTCCTGCGACTTCGATTCCTGGGACGTGGCTGGGGTGTCTGAGCAGGCTCAACACAAACATCCCTTCGTGACTGGCCAGGACTACCAGGTAAACATGGTCTACACCAACAATAAATATTGGATGTGTCTTAGATTTAATATTATTATTAAGGAGAAATTGTCGTAGTTTTTAATTTAAATTTAAGATTTTAATTTATATATACATAAAGACATTAAATCATGAAAAAATAAATGAAAAATGAAAAATTATCCTTTTGTTTCTTTAAGTTTATTCGCTTTTATATTTTTTTTGCAGCATTCTAACGCCGTTCGTCCTTCAATAGGCGCTGCTCCTTTCACACGCAATGCCGCCGACCCTTGACGGTTTCCTCCCCCCCTTTGTTCATCGCATTGGCACATTTTCTTTTTGCTGCCTCCTCAGCTTTTTTCGCTTTTCCTGCTTTGCCCGCCACTCCCGCCCACCTTTCCTCGGCGCCCATTCAATTTTATTGTGCGCTCAAATTGTTTTGGTATTCAAGCTTAAAGCACGCGACTGCTTCTATGCCTCCTTCTGTGGTTGCCACTGCTCCTTCTGCTTTCCTTTTTTTTTGTTGCAGCTCCTGAATCCGCTTTCAAGGTGTTTGTGTGTCTGTGTGCGATGTTTCTGTGCCTGGCGATGTTCTCCTGCCTTCCAGCGTATCCTGTTGCTTGCGAAAACGCAACCAGTTGAACATTCCAGCGAGGCTCTCTGGGCCTCGGTATCCTTCGGCTTTCAATGTCGTCCCTAAACCTCTCTCCCAATCACTCTCCCTCTCTCTCGCTGTGTCTGTGTGTGTTGTTTTCTCTCGTCCTTTTTCGGCTGTTGCTTGGCACATGTTTAACGCGCAATTATTTTGGTCCTGTTGCGCTTTTTCCTTCGCTTGTGTGGGAACGAGTGAGCAAAAGGACTCGAGTGTGTGAGAATGGGAATGCTTAGCTTGTATTTTGCATTCGCGAATAAAAACAAATTTGTTAAATTATTTTTAAGAATAAAAATTTTTAAATTGTTCCAAAAAGGCAGTATTCCTTGTAAAATTATTCTATTATTTGTTTTTATTGAAATTTAACAAAAATTTATTATAGAATTATACTTAAGGGCCTTCAAAATGTAGGACTATAAACATAAGTCCAGGTTTTGATGTGATAATAAGTTCAATTATATTATCATACTACTTATAAATTTTTTGAAAAATATATTTTATACTTGTTCAATAATAAGATTTATTCTTAAAGAGCGTTGTTCAAAATAAATAATATATTTGGACAAACTGATTGTTGTGTTGATTCTCCAATGAAAGCATGGAATTATTTTAGTTTTAGCCTTAATATTTATAATAATTTTATATTTGCTTATATACATATGCTCTTTAAAATTCAAAATCTTTTACTGAATATTATATAAAGAAAACTACCAAACCATAATTACTATCATTCCAAATACGAATAGACAATAGCTTTATAAAATACCTTCCTGACTTCCTTTTAAGGTTCCAATATACCAAAATTAAATGTATTAATTTTGAATATAAAACAAATAAAATAAAAATCGTTTATCATCTAACAACATCCCAAACATTCGCATAATCGACATCGGCGGCAAGCAACAATTATGAAAAGTCTCCACTCCGGTACATTTGGACACTTTCGTGTTCTAGGAGGCCGAAGGGGAGCAAAGGACTTGTCGGGTGTGGGGGCGTGGGAGTTGGAGAGTGCGCGCACCTAAAGCTAATGCGTGGGCGTGGGGGGCGGGGCCCAGCTGCTGGCAGCCTGCATCCGCATCCAGGGAAATCGCTTAGCTGTTGCTTTCGCCGTCGTGCGCCGACTTGGCAAGGTGGAAATTGATATTACTTTTTAATGCTGGGCCAGCTGGCGAGCTTTCCAGTCGTGCCAGTCCTACCAGTCCTCTAGTCCTGCCAGCCAGAAAGAGACGGGGCGCGAGAGAAAGCAGGAGAAAGCGGGAGAGTGCGCGAACGAAGGACCAACTGGCAGCCTCGTCACAGTTCGAGTTGAGCCGTCTCGTGAGCAGGACATCAAGCGCGGAAGCTGCCAGTTGCCAGCCAGCCAGCCTGCCAGCCAGCCAGCCAGCCAGTAGATATCCTGTGGCTGTATCCTGTGCGCTGTCCAAGAAGCCAACCTCTGGCTCCTAACTTTCCCGGCCAAGGTGTGCGCGTGTGTTGGTGTGCGTATCCGTATCCCAGTCCGTATCCGTATCCGAACCCGTACCCGTGTGTTGGCCAAACAAAGGCCATATAGCGAACAAGCCAACTTTCAAGTGGCTGCCAAGTGTCGAATATAAACCAATTAAAGCAGCACCAAAATTTTAAAAATCAAATCATTTAAAACACACGCTTTTTGCAAACAATTTCATAACTTCTTGAGCTGGAAAAGGCAGGTGAGTAAGGTGTTTGTGCTTTTCGGGGGCCTGTCCCCAAATATTTCGGTTATGAAACTTGTTCGAGAAAATAATACAAAAATGTGATTTTTTTAAATGAAAAATATTGTTCAAAACAGGCTCCTTTCAGTTTCAAGGTTACCATTGAATATAAATCAAATAAATGGGTGTGAGATGAGTAGAGGAACTTTATTTTCAAGGAAAAGATATTTTCAAAATTAAAAAATCATCCAATTTTTTCAAGTTCCTAAACGAAAAAAATCGAAAAGAATAAATAATAGCTACATGAATGCTTGTCAAAATTTAGTGTTTTGCGTGGCAGGCCCGCTCGCTAGGCTAGCAAATAGTTTAATTTCCGGTCTGGCCATCAGGCGCACATCCGGTTTCAGTTTTATTTCCGTGTGACGAGCCAGCCTGTGCTTACTGTTCACTGTTCGCCGTACATGTTGCGAACAAGAAGCACATATGTTAGGAATATGATTCCATTTAATGGATATAATTTCAATGCTGCGAATGAAAAATGGACGAAATGCGAGGCTATTGATTTTTTATTGAACTAAGGACTTCTCGGGGCTGGGAGATGTTGTTGCAAAACTAATTCAAAATGTATTAACCGGGCTTAGCGGCCCGCGGCGGCCAGGGGCAGCCCTGGGAGGGATTAGGACCAAAGACGGCGGGCCCAACGCCTTGTACTGCGAAATAAAACAACTTAATGAAGCAAGAAATTGAAAACATTATCAAGGCGATTAATTATTGATACTTTGATGTCGCCCCCGTCCCCGTCCCCGCAGTGCTGCCAGCTGCCTGCTCTCCTAATTAATTTATAATTAAGTTAATCATTTGCCGGAGGCGAGTACAGCACCTCTGGATGGCCCTGCCGCTGGCTCTGGCGCTGGGCTTTAAGACGGGCTTTCGGCCCTTAAAGGCCAACTTTAAGCTGTCTCCGGCACCTGGCTATCCGGCGATTGAGACTTTATGGACGTGACCCGCCTGCCGTATCGATGGCAATCAGTGGAAGTTTAGGGTCAGAGCCCAGTGTTGGAGTGGCGGAGTGTGAGGATTCCCTAATGCCCTCGGAGTGGGGGCGCCTGGCCGGCCAACTGTCATTACTCTCGGCCCTAATCCCCGGCTCGCCCAAAACCCAACCCCAAACCAATCCAAGTCCCAATCCTCACCTGCAGGTGCCTGTGTCTGGGCAGAGTCTGTTCGAAAGAGCCTTTATTATGCCATTTTAATTTAGATTCCTATCAATCAGTAATAAGCATTTTGCTCGCTGGCCCAGACCAGACAGAACCTAAAAAATATCAGCCATTAAGGTCACCGGCATTAGTCTTATACCCGCCTGATTTTTATTACGACAACTCCAATTTATCGGAGTTTTCAAATGAATAAACACATAAAGCCTGGGGGCCTGGGACCTAGAATCCATTAAAATGCGATAGTTATTACTGGGGAGGTGTGGTTTTCCATTTCTGCCGTAGGTTGAAAGTCAGGGCCTGTGATTTACAAATTCATTTGATTGTTTCTACAAGAATCACAATTTTTGTATTGATATGGCTTGGTGTTTGTCAACTTTTTATGGCATCCGGAGAGGAGTAAACAAAGTTGTTTAGTTTCCTGTTTTGAGCGGATATGCAAATCAACCATCAAAACTCATTTCGGATTCCAGGACAACACAGCAGAGAGCAGAAAAGTTTCGCAAAAGCAACAACTATGGCGAAAAGAAAACTCATTCGGCTCGTTTGCATAAATTTGCGTCTTATTTTGTTGGCAATTTATATGCGCAGCCGAGTGACACACGCATTTTAATTGAAAGCAAATAAAATACTCCATAATACATAATATGACAAGCCATAATCCTGACAGCAACAGTTATGCATGCTGACAGCCCACACACACTGGCTCTGGCGGGAAGTCCGCTCTGGCAAGCGGACAGAGTGGCGATCTGACAGGACATCTCAGTGAATTTAATGGCATTTTAAACAACTGCACGTTTTGCCCCGCTGCTTCCCAGGCCATCGGGCATCCTTCGTCCTAGAAATGTATTCATTAATGTCGCCAATGTCAAAGTGTTTAAAATGTTGAACACGCTCGTGGCATATCCTTGCCCTCCTTGCCCTCCTTGCCGGTGGCACACACACGTGTTGGGCCGCAGGACTCCCACAAAGGATTAAGCCTTTTGTTTGGGCCCTGTTTGGGCGCCTTTGGCGCATTAGGCTTATTCTGGTTGCGTTTTAATCAAAAGCAAAAATTAATTAACTTTATGCCGCAGAGGCTGCCTTTTTTTCGACTGGCTCTGAATCTGACTTTTCATATTTTTTTGCTGGCTTGTTTAACTGGCTTGTGTGTTGTGAATAATGAACAAGTGCGGACTGCGAGATGCAAAATACCAAATTGCCGCTTCATTTGCACAACAATTTTTAATAAAGCAGCCAACGGCAGGCGTGGCAGGACGGGCGGGGCGGCCAGGACTCGTCCGGCGTAAACAAACAGCGGGCAAAAAATCCGGGCAGAAGATAAAAAATTCGAGTAAACAAATAACCGACATAAAGCGCATAAAGCGAACGATGGTGGCCACAGACGCAAATATTGGTTTTACATTTTTAAATAAGTCGCTCGCATTTGATGTATTTTATTATTTTGATGGCCCATGGAGGACCTTCGAATGCAGGACCCCCCATCTGTTTGGAGGGCCAGTTGATAAGTGAACAGTGGAGGAATGTAATTAATTGAATTCCTTTGGCATGTCCACTCATCGGGACTGGCAGGACTGCCTTTTTTGCTCCTTCCATTACGCATGCAAAAATGTGCAAAGTGCAGGTTTATGCAAAAAATCTAAAGGGTTCTAAATGGAGGCAGCACGGCTCACAGGACTCGCACGGGCCGGCCCACACAGGATGCTGTCATGCATGCGACGTTCAGTTGTCGTTCGCACACACACTTCTCTATTTACTTTCTGTGGCTCGGCTCGGCTCGGCGAATTCTCAATTAAAATGTTTACCCCCAGGTCCTGGGAAGCAGGACTCTCCAGAGCAGCTCTTGTTCGCTGGTAATTTGCATATGTGGCTGCCTGAATGTGTCCCCAAGAACCATTTCGCTTCCCTTTTTCGAGCGCCATTAAAATAAACTATTTTAGGTTCCCCCAAAAGTATTTACTTTTCAGAATTAAATGTGCTCATTTAATAAAGTAAATGTGTAATTATTTGGCAGAGTCCTTCGCCTTCAGTTGCGTTCACCTTGAACTCCAAATGAAGTTTTGAGATCCTTAATCCTGCCGAGAGAAAGCAGCGTGTGTTTTCGCATCTTTTAAATGAGAATGAATTTACCTTTCTCTTCCGAATCCCAGGCATTACTTCATTTGACAATCCAATTTAGATAGTCCTAGGTGTGAGTCCTGGTAGGAAGTCCAGGCGGACTTTGTCGGCTCACCTTAACTTGGCCAGCAGACAGTGACAAAATGCTACAAATTTTACAATTTCCTTCTGCCATTTAAAGCCTCCAGCCGGCGGCTGTTGGCATTACCATTACCGTTACGCGGACTAGCCTTAATATCCGGCCTACGAAAAACCGGACCAGGGAATAGGGAACAGGGAAGATGCGGGGTGTCCTTGCAGCGACAGGAGGCAGATAGCGTGGGCGTGGGTTGCCTGTTTACATTTTGTTAAACGCGACCCTGACCCACGTCCAAAAACTCCTGCCGGTGTGCCCCCAAAGTGTAATCGCTCAAAGCAGCTGATAATGGCTCCGCAGGCTGCAGGATGCCAGGCGAATCCACCTAGGATGCCTACACTCCAAGAAAAGGTGTTAGAGGGAAGATATAAATGAATAATGAGCAACTGACAATTTCAACACTATCTCCCTTTTTCTCAGCAATTATTGATGTACTAGGAAAGTAATTAATTAGTAATTAGAAGCATCTATTGTTGATGTTATTTCTCCCAGTGCATGATTCCTGGCAAACGTAAAATTGCCGCATTGTTTGCCTCTCAGCTCTGGGCAAAATTGACATTTTATGCCCTTCCCTGGGCCGAGTGTGGGTGCGGATTGAATCGCAGGCCAGGATAACCCATCCTAATGAAATATTTGAGCCGCCCAAAGAGTCCTGTTATGAGTGCAGCGTAAGCTTCATGCCTTGATTAATGTAATTGCCGCCCAAGGGCCACGGCTACAGCAGACTTTGACACTTTGAACTGGCTTGTTGTGTACTCGAGATGATTAATGCATCTGGGCAGTGCTCTGTAGTAGCCTGTGTCCAGTGTCCAGGAACGGCAACAGGCTGAGCTGAAAGTTCAACAAAATAAAAGCCCCATCTCCGGGCAGCAAGAACTAAAATTGAAAGTAATTTTTACTGAAATGCAAAAAAGTTCTGGGCAAGCATTCTACCTAAATGTTACCGAACGGAACAAGCCAAGGACGAGCTGTTTGCCCAAAGTTTTAAGTAAATTTCCAATTTTTTTGTCGTCGTCCTTATTTTTTCTGTGTGGGGAGGAGGTATTGTAATTTTTTTGCCGTCTCCTTTGACCGCAGAGCTCATAGCTGACTGCCAGCGATATCGCTACAATGCAATGTGGAAACGGAGCACCGGGATCCGAGAGCCGAGCAACAGTTTGGCCAAAAGTTGGCACAAACATTTATCAAACGAGCTAAGCAAAACTTTTTCGACCACCCCGGAGGCGCCATAAAAAGGGAAATGGGGCAAAAACTATTTGCGGTTGCCTGACAATAAAATACCCTTTATGGGAAAGTCATTCAGTGTGTCACGAGGACTGCGCAGGATAGACGCCTCACTCGAGTGTGGAGTAAATATTTTCGGTGGCGGTATTATTCGCTTTATGCATAAATATTCGCCCCAATTGGGGTTCATCTCTCATCAGGCGCATGAAAGTTCTTTATCAGAATGTATTCAATTTAGTTTGATTGCCTCTGCTCCTTTCGCAGGAACGGGAAGAGTATTATTATCAAACCCGCCCTCCACTCAGCCCCCGGAATGGTGTAACTTTTGCTTGCCTTTCCTTATTTTTTTTTCTACACTTTTGCAAAAAGAGGGGGGACTTTCTGTGTTGTCTACAAAGTCGACATTTTTTCGCTTTGTTGTTCTTGGTGGTCGTGGCTGTGGGTGCTGCGGTGGGTCCTGCGGTTGTGTGGCAGCGTATATTGTGGCACAGCCAGCTCATGTGCAGGGCGAAAATTACAAATTACAAGGCGGTCTGTGCCAGTTTGGCGATTGCCGCTCCCAAAAACGAAAACAAAAGCGCTGGAAAAACGACAGAAACGGCAGAACGAGAACAAGCCAAAAGGATTGACAGTTATTAAAAATGAAACGAGGCAATTACGTCCTGGTTTGGCTGCCAGTTGCTTTTGAGGCGTGTTTTACGGCCATGTTTAACCGAGGCTTTCATTTGCATACTTATTTTGGCCACTGAGTGTGTGGGTGTTTGCTCCGGGGTGGACCTTGTCTATTGTGTCTGGTCGAGGGGAACGACACGCTATTTTCTTAAATGATTTGGCCTGAATACTGGAGAAGTTATTTACCAGTTTCCTAGTACATGCCAACATGTCGTATGAGTAATTTTTGTCTACTTTTAATAATTATTTTTTAGCTATTTTAGATATCTTAAAAAACCATAAAAATTTAAATTTTTTAAGGAATTGGTATTAATTGTTATCCTACCTAAAAACATACGTGCCGTATACTTAATATTTCAAGACAATCACATGAAATAAAATCCACAACCATCACTTGTACCGTGTGCATTTATTAAGTCTCCTTTAAAACCAACAATTTAATTTTAAGACCGTAATGTTTTACGGCCAAACAAAGAGGAAGTTCACCCCCGGGGTGTGCGACTGTTGGTGTGTGTGTGTTAGTGCGTCTTTGTTTGTGTTTGTTAACGTGGCCGTGCATACGTTGATTGCTGGCAAGCCTTCGTCTTATCGCGGCCTTTAAAATTGGCAAAGCCAAGCGGCAAGACTCGAAACTTTCCTCTCCGCCTTTGGCTCAGCGGGGCTCGGCCATAAATCAAATATGTGTGTAAATTTAGCTCCGGCTTTTGCTTTTTGCGTTTTTCTTTTCTTGTTTGTGCCACATCCTCGTCGACTCATTTTTCATGGCGCAGCAACATTTTCTGGCGCATTAAGCGTCGTTTTTGGCAAATTTCAGACAACCCCATCCTCTGGTCCTCCTCCCAAAACTGAATTCCGTCTTCGCCCGAGTAGAATTTACTTTCCGGTCCGTCATTCCCAGCCAGGCCGAAAGTCCCAGGCGTGTACTTAGACACCAAAAACGAACAAATGCCGTCGAAATACTATGCCTGGCCAGTTGGCCTGGCCATATGCCAGGGTCTGTTTAGGCCACTTGCCCTACAAGTATGTATAGTATGCCAATTAGGCAGGATGGGGCAGAGTCATTCGAGCGACTGTTGCTCCTAAAGGACCTCTAGAAACGGAGGTATTTGTTTTTGAAAATATTAAAATATAGAATACTTAAGTCTCCAATTTTTACATCTCAATTTTTCTTGAGTTGAAGTTGTTTTACTTTTACTTCCGCTGATATCCTGTAAGTGAAAACTTTGCATAATAATGAGCAGTTCATATTGCCAGCCATGAGGCAGTATACCCCTGTGTGTGTGTGTGTGAGTGGTTTCCGGTTACAAGGTCCTGGCCTCCCACAACAAAGCCAAAGCCAAATTCAAAGGCATCTGCGGCGATGGCCCAAAGTTTAGCCGGTTTTCGTGTTTTTCTTTCATTTGCTGCAGAAATTGCTTCGTTGTTTTTTTTTCCCAGCGAGCCCCGCTTTGATCAGATTAGTCGTAGACGAGGTTTTCCATTTTATTTCAACATGATAAGGAAAGGAAATTTAATTTTTTTAGGGCTTTATCGATTTCACAAAAATGTTTAGCGGCACCTGAAGTTTCCCAAAGTTTGTGTTTTTCCGTTTTTGTTCAAGGGTGAAGGAATTAACAAGACAGCCCTCCCAGAAATGGGGTAAACAAATGTTTGGTTTCTTCCTAGCTGGTCTCGTTTGTTTTTTGGCCATGTGCTCCGAGTTGCTCCGCTCTGTTTGCCATGCACTTTGTCTGCTGTCCGAGAACTTGCACATTTGTTCTGTTTGCCCAGAGCTTGGCATGTGTGGTTCAGCCACTACATCCCTGCACACCCGACTCCACTCACCAGCCAGTAACTAGCAGCCCTCCCACACATTTGCTGGGCGGAGCAAAGCATTTCTCTCGACTAACAAAACGCACATCAAATTTGCATAATTTTGCGCAAAGTAACGTTTTCCACAAACAGAGTGAACCGCATTCGCAGCACCATCTAACCATCTAACCACCTAACCGCCCATCCGAACACCCAACTACTCAACCACCCAACCACCCCACCAACCGGAGCAGCAACAGGCGGATGTCTCGGTCCGAAGGGCACATTAGTTGGTAGATTTTACGAGACATTTGCATTTAACATGTGCCAAGCAATGAAATCTCCTCTAAGCTCCTCGTTTCACCAGCCATCAAGGAGGTCCTTGGGCTAATTAAAGATACAGTTGCCAGCTCGAACAATGATTTTTAAATGAGCTGTCAACTGAGGAGGCAGGATGCGGAGGCACATCACATCCGCGTAGGTGGATGCCAGACACTGATTGACGGCTCCTGTCAACTTATTAAGTCAGAAATGTGTGGGGAAAAGGAACCCCAAGCAAGCCCACACATTTCGAGTGAGTTATTAGCTTTTCCAAAAATATCTAAAGAAAGCTGCCAGATTTCATTTGCATTTTAAAGAGTGTAGGGCTTAAAGCCACAGTCTCACTTAAGAACTAACCACTTGAGGTGAGCTACTCTCAAGTCTAGTCCTCGTGAACTTAGGAATACAAAGGCAGGATATATATAAAGCATGTATATGCGGGTATTTATAAGCATCCGACAGAAGTCACGTTGCCTTGACACTGAGGGCCCCGCCAATGTTAATGATGTGGCCTGAGCCTGTACTTGTTGAGTTCTTATTGGTCCTTTTCCGGCCTCTGTTGTGACTCTCCACGCTCCGACAATCCCTATTGATTATTGCGCTTATGGATCGGGATTCTAAGGTCCTGCGAACGAGTACCAGCTGTCCTTGATAGCAGGTAAATCAATATTTTTCAATATAAACGCATGAATGGCAATATGTTTTTGTGAGTTGCAAAGCTCCTCTGGCTCCTTGAAACCCAAATATTACGTATACGAAGTGTTTACCAAATTCCTAGCAGAATCTTTCTTCAAATTGTTTCATAGACGGCACGGAGAATATTGGATTTTCGACTCACATGGAGAGGAATATTCAATTTTGATTACGTTTACATTTCTCTAGGAAATTCCCAACTGTTGAAAGAGAGCAAGGATTCTCCGAAAAGGTATGTGTATGTAATCCCAGGAAACAGGAAACAAGGTCCTTTTTTTGGGGGGGAAGGCACTTTAATCCGCTCATTAGGCACCAGCTGCAGCTAGTGGCAGCTTAAAACGATATTTATATAAATGCTTTGACGCTGCCAAGGGATCCGACAAAGGGATAATGTGACTTTCGGATAAAGGCAGCCCTTTGGCCCCGTCCCTCGGAATATAAATTATGGCCCTAATGGGTACGAATAGAAGGGACCAGGGCACGTCCCATCAGGTTTCCAGCTCGATATTGTCACTCCTCCACGTCCTGCAGGCACTGCAATTCCGTGCTGCATCTTATGGCCAGTTCCTATTAAGCTCCTGGCATTTTTCTATGGCATTCTACAAGCCACCGAGTGGCAGCAGCTGTCATTTGGCCTGCCCCACTGCACACACACGAGCCGGCTACTTGCCACTTTATTTTCCACTCTCCGACCCTGATGGTATTTTCCATATATCAGTGGCGGTACGAGGGAGGAGAGGCGAAAGATGATCTAAGGCTACGCCTTAAGTAAACATTATTAAAATTGCCGTTGCCGGGGGAGTCCTAAAATAACCATAGCACCCAGCGAGTGTCGAGTGTCGAGTGTCGAGGAGGGCCTTTGTAGTGGCAATGGAAATTGTCATTTTCATACGAGTATGAGAGAAAAAAAGGAAAGCTGGGAAAAAAAAGGAAACCTACACAGAACCACACAAACACACGCGAATACACACCCTATGACAAAATGGAAGGCATCATGGCAGCCAAGGTTATTATTATTGCTCAGCTAAAGTGGACACATATATACACACACACACACACACACACACTCCAGCCCACTCCAGCAAGGACTTGTTGCTCCTTACGCGCTGATTATCCTGTTTTCTTGCCCTCCTCTCGGGTTTATTAGAAAACTGTCAGCAACTCTCAGCATGCTCCGGCGCACACTTGACATTTATTTATGCAAAAATGTGAAATCATTTGTGAAACTCGCCGTCAGCCCGCCGCTCCAGCTCCTAACCACTGCCCACATAAAGGACCTCGAAAGGACCGAAAGGGATACACGCCTCGTTGAATGTTGGACACAACTGAGCACTGACCGTCGCAGCATTGGGGGAAAAAAATCGGGTCATGAATCAAGTTTTTGTGCTGAACTGGCTGGCTGTGAGAGGCTCTGAGGGGGAAAAAAAGCGTCGCCAAACAGAGGAGGAAAAAAAATATCCATGCCACAAGTGAATGCGTTTTTCCGGCTCTCCCAGATTTCCCAGCTTTCCCAGTTTTCCGAGCTTTTTCCTGCTGTCGCCCGGGAGTGGGTGCTAATAACTTATGATTGGATTATAAACTTTGCCCCGTTCCCCGGTGGCCTCGGCCGTTTCTGGGAATTTATTAACACGGCTGCCATATGCAGAATAAATAAGTTTTCTATGCCATTGAAAGTGTCAGGTCGGGTTAATTTTCGTTTCAGATACCGAGAATTAAACTTCGTATTGTCCGGGGAACTCGTCCACCTGCAAATAGCAATTCAGAGGAAGTCTCCAGAGGCTCGAAAAGTTTGCAAACAAAATAGAAATGAAATCTGATTGCCAGAGAAAATATTATTCTCGTTCGAGGAAAATAAGATAATATTTGCGTAGAATCGGCAGGGCGTAAAAGTTTTGCTTTCAAGTAACATAATCCATTAAGTGCCGTTCCACATGTGTAGGACTAATTTCTTTTGTCGCATTCAAATCAAAGGCACACGTGTGTCCGGTGCTCTTCCGGCGACAGGAAGCTGAATCCTGCAGCCAGGATGGCTCATTAGACAGAGCGGCGTGGCGCTGCTTGTTTGCCAGTCAGCCATCGGGTTATTGCTCCATCGAGCCCAAAGTACTCACTTTGTCATATTCTGGGTATTGAGTGATATAGTCATTGAGGCATAAGCCGTTCCACGTCCTCACTGGGGGATTACACTGGGAGAAAGCGTCAACCTTTCTAGCTCTATCTTGAGGAGGAAAAAGTCTTTTAAAAAGGGCTTTCGCACTCTAAACTGTAGATGATTAAAGTATAGTCTTGTGTGAAGGTCGTTTAAGCCGCAAGTTCTCAAAGTGCACTGCTAGTTGGGTGTTTAGGATCCAAGAGCGAGAAGCAGGCCTTAACCCGAAATGCCTGGACGCATATCGGGCGCAAATATCTGTGGCACACTCCACTGAGCTTAGACAAACAAGCGGGCGACAGCAGCGACAGGCGGTAGCAACAATGGGTGGCAATAGCTATTCCCAGGACCCTGTTGTTGATTGAACAAAAACAAGTTAGCACAAGATCGAAGTGAAGTGGCTACGTGGCCTGTGATAGCTGTGCCGAGTCCCAGGACATCCCAGCACGTACCTACCGGATGTCTGGCTGGCTGGCCGACGAATTTGAACAAATTTGTCAGTACTTCATAATTCGGCTCCGGCCAGAGCTTTTGCATACTTTTCGGGCCAAGTTTTCGGCTTTGGCCAGAAAACGTCTGCTTGAGTGACTTTGATGCTGTCGAAAATGGACTTGGACTTGGATTTGAGCCATGCGATGAAACTTCAGAGCCTCCTGTCGCCCGCCGCCTTTGTGTAATTTATGCTCTTGTTTTTTGCCATCCTGTAGAGCTGTCGGGCTGTCGGGATGTCGGGCTGTCGTCGGATTGCCAAGGACAAGTGCTGCCACTGACATTGACAACTTCCGGCCAAAAACCAACAACTAACTAACAATCCCAGCTAGCCGGGCTTAGCTGTTGGGCATTTCTCATTTACTAATTTTAATAAACTTTCAACAACAGCTCCAAGTCGCAAACTTTCGGCGGCACACAAATTGTGCATTCTGAATGTGCCACTAGAACATAATGAGGATGTCCTGGGCCCGAAATGTTGCCTCAGCCAGCCTCCAATTTCCGGCCAACTTTGTACTTATTAGAGTTGGTTAGGAAAGAAGAATCCTTTTTGAAAATCCTCCCAGAGGTGATGCATTGAAAAAGTTTATTAGTCCAAAATGTAAATTAAAAAATGAAGTTTTGGGCCAATTAAGAGCTTCTAGTTCGTGCCATCTCCAAAAAAAAATACCCATGCACAGTATACAATTGTGTGTTGCATAGTTGAAGGCGCAATACGTGGGGATGGGGGGACTGAGGACTGAAGCCTTGAAGGCATTGTCAAGAAGTTGTATGCCCCAAGGGGCCCGGGAGACGCCACCACAGCCCAGTTGGCCAACTTTCATAATTACGAGAGTAACGACAACAGCCGCAAGAAGGCTTCAGCTCCAGCTACAAATACATTTCTATGTAATATACATATATATATATCCTAAGAGTATATACCCAAATATCTGTGTAGATACAGCCATGAGTCTACGACAACAGGGCCGCAAATGCCACAGCAGTCGAAAAGTTTGCAAGTCAGCCGAATTTATGATGGAAGTATACTTTCCTTTCCAGAGGGGGCCTGCACTTTGGGGGCTTAGTAGGTACTTAGTACTCTGTGCGAGGCTGTGATAAAGTATTAATAGAGAGGTATTTTCTGTGTACACTCGAACAGAATCGATAAATGGTTATAAGTAATAAGTACATTAGGAGCTCTCTGCTGCAAGTTCAAAAAGGCTTACGGCTTACACTTAAGGCGATAATCCTGGCTCGCACAAATCTGCTTATATAATCTTCTTTCCAATACCAACAAATGTGGGATAATTTCAACATTAGTAGCTTGGTAGTCATAAAATAATTTGGCATTGTTTAAATTGAATTATCTGTAACTAAGATTGATTTCTGAACAATGAAAATTGATGAATCCGAAACAGAGAGTGTAGGCCTAGAGTGGGTATCGGGTCAGAGGGGGGGTTTCCGCCCGATCGAATATAACATTTGATTTATGCGCCGCATTTGGGATTCGACAGCTGTCTAATACCATGCTCACATCCAGTCGCTTCCCACCTCACCGAACCGTATCCTTTTGCAGGACTCCAGCCAGGCAGCACAATTTCAAATCGAAAGCCAAAAAACCGAATGCACATTGCCGGCGAACAGAACAAATCGAGCAACATGAGGCCGACTCGGCTGATGATGATTTAGATGGCGCCGGAGATGGTTATGGCCAAGGATCTGGAACAGAGGCAGGAGTAGCATCTGGAGCTCAACAGGAGGAGGAGGCGGAGGAGGAAGATGAAGACGGCGGCAGCCGAACGGAAATGAAATCAAATCGCACAGGTAATTTGTTGCCACAATGGCCAGATGAGAGGCCTACGAATTTTATGTGAAGTTGTGTGGCGGTCTACAGTGAGAGAAAAGTCTGGGCCCTAAAGTTGAAAGGATAGAATGGAATAAATCGGAGTTTTTGCTAGTGTATGGCCCCCACTACGCTGGCATTATACAGATGATGGGATTACTGTGCTCAGATGATTAGGTTTGAGTTGCAAAACCAGACATCGAGCCCGGCTTCCGAACAATATGGGACGCCTGCGGCGCGCCGCAGTCCCGGCAAGGATATGCGGTCGAGTGTTGGCTCCTCCTGGCATCTCCCGGCATCTTCGCATCCTTCGGCAGTGTCTGCCTGTGGGGCCGGCAACCGCAGCAATTATTGCTTTGCGGATCAATTGAAATCATAGGATTCAATAACAGAAGTCCCACCCTGCGGTTTGTAACTCACTCCTCCGCCGGTCCTTGTGATTAATGCGTATGTTAAGTACATTATCATGAAAAATGATTTGGCCCCAGTGACTTGGGGCTGTGCAGTACGTCGTATCCTTTGGCCTTCAGCCTCCATTTCTCATAAACCGTTTCGATTCAATGTTGACTTTTCTGCAGTATCGCAGTTTCGCGGCCTTGTATCCTGGCATTTTTGCAGAAATCTCGTATAATTAGTGTTCCATCAGAGCCGGCTGAATTTGGCCAATTTGCAAACTCATTTCATTCACTTTTCTGAGGGAAAATTAAAACCAATTTGCCGGGAAATATGAAAAATGCATCGCTTTCGGATCGCAATCAAATTAATGAATCTAAGTGCTGAATATTTCAGCAGCTTTAAATGCAACAGGACGGGACTTCCTAGGCTTGTGTGCGATTGTGGGGATTAAATATTTGTCTGCCCGGTGGCCTGACTTTTGACCTTTCATCGAGGCAGTACTTGTTTAATGGGGCATGCAATGCACTGACTTTAAAGGCAGCCCCGACAAGATACACTATTTTTTTTCTGTGCATGCTGAGGCCCATGAAATGCAATTTACACGGCTTAGTCGCTACAGTGCCACATGCGAGGAATGCCGGAATGGCACTGGTAAATGGTGAAAGGATATGGAAATGGGACGAGCAGGAATGGGCTGGGGAAATGGCCGGAGACAGCTGAAGGCGCCGCACGAGCTCCACCGCAGACAGACAGACATCTGCGACAGCCCAGACACATGTTGCGATGTGGGCGATATGCAAGGACAACGGCACAGTACAGTGTAGTACGGTGCTGTATAGTAGACACTAACAATACACAATAAGGAAAGCTGCCGCGGGGGCAGGACACAAAGTCAAGCTATGTGTGCCAGGACGAGGCGGAATGCCAGACTGGTGACGCGATGATAAAATACGATATCGACACGACTTGATTATGCATAATAGTGTTTTAAAAGGCCAAGAAAATCCAGGTTGCCGTCCAAAATATCCTTGAAGCTGCAAAATGAATTTTGCGCTGCCTCTCCAGCTCTCCAGCACTTCTGCATATTTATGACAATTTATTTAGTTCATGCGCTCATGTTTTTAATTGACTTTGCTCCAGAAAGCGAAGCTGACGAGGCACGAGGTCGTCCTTGCCAAGGACGAGTTGAAGGAGTAGCCAGTATGGGAGGGAGGCAGCCTGATAGAGAGCCAGCGAGAGCCTGGCAGGACGACATTGAATTCGCATTAGATGCGCTGCAAAAGTTCATGAGGTCGTTCCCGCCGTTATGGCTTGTTTAGTTGGCTGACATTGACATTGACATTGACATTGGTACATCCTTCATGCATATGCCCTAGCCCTGAATAATTAACGTCGTCGACCAATATGTCGGAGGCTCAGCCTCTGCCCTGCTCAGCTCTGGACCGCATTTAATTAGGCCCCGAATGCCCCGGCACTTGATATCTATTTTACACGATTTCTCCTAAGCGAACTTCCCATCTCTCCTCCGAGCACTTGCTGAAAATAATTATAATTATTTTTTATTGCCAGCGGCATTTTCCGCCTTGTGGTTAATTAATTGCGGTCACTTGCGTCCCCAGCTCCGGAATCCTTTCGGTCGCGCCATCGCTTAACGGCCATTAAGCCTTTTTTGCGGGTTTTCGACGTTATTCTGTTTTTGTTATTGTGGGATTCGGTTTTTTGTGCGACTCCTCCTCACTTTTGTTCTCGGTTTTCGTTTGATTTAATTTTCTATGCCAGCCGCGCGTAATTAATATTAAGTTTTTGCATTCTACCGCCTAATGCCGCAAAGGGGAAGATAGATCAGGGAGTGCATAAAAGTGACGCCCCTTTACGGCGGGAAATTAAGCCGTATTCCCCTTTCCGCCTGGCTGGTTTTATGACAAAGCTGCCATCCGAAATTGGCGACAATTACGCATTCCCCGTATTCGGAGGGCAACTCCACCAATCCCCCCCAATCCCCCTTACCTAGACAGTGCGTTAAATTTCGCGCATTCCTAATGAGTTGACGCTGCGGCGCGACATCATAAATACGATACCATGCGCCTCCCTGGGGCATGCCTCGGTTGCGTGTTGTCATGCAAGAAAACGGTCGTCGAGCTGCACATTTTACAAAGCGTTAATGAGCGCCAGCCATGTATGTACATATATTCCTCATATCAACTCGATTTATTTGCCCCGCCTGGTTTGGTATTATTTCACGAAAAAGCAATTATATTTGAAACACATGCCTGGTCCAGAGGCCTTCCTAATTTTCAGTGTCTGGGGCGCACGCGGCGTATGCGTAATTTCTCCTGATGGCCAACAGCATGCGGAGCGTATACGTAATATTTGCTGAGCACTCGCCTGCCGTTTGATGTTGATTATACGCCGCCAGTGCATTTGCACACTCAAGTCTCTTTGGCCAAGAGCTTTGAACAATCAGAGCCATTTCGGGGATCCTTCGTGTATTAGAGGGAGTGGGCCCTCCAAGGGAATATTACTTCCATAATCCTGTGGCCCAAATCGCTTTGTCAGTCGCCGCACGCAATTCCATCAGCCAGTGTTTACATCAGCCATTGTGCACTCTCTCTACGAGCACTATATGTCCCAGTTTCGGTTTCAGTTCCAGTTCATAATCAAATATCCCCAAAAAAAAGCCATGCCATATCCTTGGGGCTTCGGATTTCGGACGAAAGTGTACACAGTTCCAGTGCGAGACGAAAACCAAATAAAATTCCCCAATAAATAATTTATGAAACAATAAGCCACAATACCAGCAAATTGAGTGTAAAACCAGGGCCCGAACAATGCCAGGTCATTAGTCGGTGGCAACAGTTGGTGGCAGCAACTAAACTAAAAACCAGAACAATGCGTGTCCCAGACAATTTCATTTCGGTGAGTGGAAACACTTTGATTCGATTTCAATTAAGATGAAAGTCAAGACTCCGGCCTAGGCAACGGGATGGTGAGCTGCAAATAGCTGGCAACTGGCAGGATACGGATCCTTGATGTGCAGACCGCAGAACGGTCCTTGATAGCGTGGCTGCCGGGGCATGAGAGTTCGAGTTTGAGTTCGAGTGGATTTCGGTTTGATTAAATGTCAAATTGCAAGTATTGGCGGCGCACAACAACCGCAAAGCGAGTGCCACTTGACGAGGCACATGTGCTATGCCACGCCTCCATCGCCAGGACTTCAGATGCCACCACCCCCGCCGACCCATTTGAATAATTGAGTTTGGCAGCAGTTTAAACGATTGCCAGCTTTTGTTTGTTTCGTTTCGATGGGCGTAGTTTTATTTCATTTCGCAGCGTACGTGCCGTGAATTTTCTATGGGCCCGGGTCTGAAATTGTAAATGGAAATGGGAATGTCACTGCGAGGGTCGGCCATCTGTGTGGCATCCGCCTTTCTAGATCCTTAAACGGAATCAGAATCAGGCAGCAATCTGTTAGTCCAGCCCACAACACGCCGGCATTTGCTTCGCCCGCCACTCTGCCACTTTGCTTTATTTCCAGCAATTAAACCTTTCCAAGGATACGCCAGGATAGGCAAGGATATGCGCTGAGCTCGGGCCAGAAGCCAGCAAGATCGTGTAGTCACCACGTCGCCGTCAATTAGCCACCGTTGACAATGCCGCGTGCCTTATTCAGCACGCCCCATGCCTCGTGCCTCGTGCCGCATTCCGCATGCCGCATGCCTCATGCCTTTTGCCACTTGTGACTTGCTACTGGCCATGGCCAAGGGTAAACAGTCCGCCAACGCGGTCGCAGGTTCATTAAAAATCCTGTTTGGCCCACAATGTCCTCTGTCATCGAGGCACTGCGACCAAAAACTAGAGTTCCCTGTACTATTCTAGAGTACTAGAGTCCTGTCGCTACTCACAGCTTGCCAGCCAAGGATGATAAATCCTCTTTGTAGTCCTAGTTGAAACTTACTACTCACTAACAAGTTTTCGCACAAAACTTTCCATTGTTCGCCTACGGAAATTAATTTTGCTCGTGATCGATAAACTATGATTCTTCAAAGTTTCAAGTATCGCTTGGGAAACAGAATGATTGACTTGGCACCGAGTCCTTGCCTGCCGAGTCCCAACAATAAATTCCTGGCCAGCTGCAGCAGGGGGGGGGGGCGTGTGTTAACAAGGCCAGAACGAGAACCAAGGGAGGTCCTGCCCGCTGGCGGGGAAATCCCCCAACGCCTGGCTTTGTTGACAACGGTTCATTCATGGTATTCATGAGGTCGGTTGCCCAGCATCCTGCAGCCTGTCCTCTGAATCCCTTGCCTCCGGTTTATTTATGAAATGCGCTGTGATTTCTCAACTGCAATTGGACCTGATGCTCGGGACACTGTTGCGCTTCATTTGGCTGGAAAGCAATTGCTTTGGCAGGACTTTGGACTCTTAATTTGTGGCCCGTTCACGTCCTGGCCCAACAATTCACTTTGACACTCGCTGGGTGACGTGAGTCACAATAAATTGCAGGACCTGCCGGACCAGAACTAGGCTTCTGCAGGCCTCCTTCGATTTCGATTCGATTTCGATTCGGTTTCGTATTCTCGTTAGGCAGTGCGTGACACTTCAGATGTCCTCGGGTCTGTGATAAATCGTGTCCTGCGATAAACCCTGCCTAATGCATGTATTATTTTTATACAGAGTGTGTCTGACCTTTAATGGCAATCTGATCAGTTTCATTAGCATGCACAAGGAGGCAGCCCCGCTGGCTGACAGGATTTGGCCCGGAGCTCGATTCGGAATCTGCTCATTCTCATTCAGGCCCGCAAGGAGCCCCCTCGAGCGCCCCGTCCTTCCTTCCAATTTCGCGCTAATTAACTGTGTGCCAACTACAGCAGCCCAAGTTTCGGCATTGGCTGGAACTTTGCCAGCCTGGCTCGTCCTGTCGCGTCCTGCCAACTCATGCCTCTCCTAGGAGAGAGCTCGGGGTGTGTGTGTTCATGTGATTTCATGCTTGTTGCCGGCAACGGAAAGTTACAATTTATGAGCACATCCTTGCGCGCTAAGCTTGTGTAAGCACGAAAGGGAACCCGTCATCGCCCACGTTACCCCCCAGACCCCCAAGACCTCCCGAAACCCCCTCCGACCCCCTGCAAACACTTGTAACACTTTGCCGTACATCTTCCTCCCAAAATCAACTCGTCCTGATTTCGCTGCGAGGAATGCAACCATCCAACCAGCCATGTCCTGTCGCTGGCATTTTGACAGTTTCAAGCGGCAACTAATTTTCATTTTTCCCCAAATACAATTTCAAAGTTTGTCCCTCATTTAGCAAGTCGGGGAATTTCATTACTCCGGGAAAACACATTCCCCATGTCATGGACTCGCCATTCTCCATTCTCCACTCTCGAATCCCGGATCCCGGATTCCGTATCCGGCCACTCAACAAAGCACTCGTCGAACTCTGCTCGAATGACTTTTTATGAACTTTTCTAATGCCTGCCATATAAAAAATAAACCCTTGTCGGATAACTGCATTCTGTGCCAATGACTTGCCAAAAGTTTACAGCTTCAAACTTGATCAGAGTCCCTCGGCTTCGTTTTTAAGTCCACAGTACACAATTGAGAATGCCATGAATATATATATAGATATATATATCCATATATATACGTTTAAACCGATGCAGCTGCAAGTGCAAATCGAGCGAGGAGAGCTCGACAATTGAATTGCTCTGTGGGTCATTTCATTTAATAATTCCATTTCCAGGCGAGAGGCAAAGCCGGCAACAAGGATGACAAGGATTGCCAATCCCAATCCCAGTTTCAATCCCCAATCCTTTGCCCATCAGAGCTGCAGTGAATGCCCGATAAGTTGTCCTCGTTTGAATGGTCTTGTTAGCTATTTTCATTCGGTTCGGTATTAGTTAGTGGTATTAGTAGGTAGTATTTGTTTAAAGTTTAAAAGGGTTTATCGGAATTTCTATATAGAGTTTAGCTCTAAATTTATTACAAGTCCCTTTAAGCCACTTTCGACTATGCAGACTTTGACTTTAAGGCCTCGCGAATGCCAAAAACCCACTTAGCAGGGTCTCCCATGACACAGGTCAGTTTATCGTCAGGAAAGCACTTTCGCATGCCGGGCGACACATTATTTCCGCCTTATAAACTTTCGCCACTTTTCGGCGACGGAGCGTCATGTGCGTGTGATATTTGGGCCAGGGGGTTCGGGTTTTGGGCCTTTGTTTGGGCCAAATACTGGGCTGATGCTTATCGTAGGCAAATTTATGGAGCCAGCTAAGTACGGTGTAAGCCGGTCGGCCCATTACACTCCAAGTCCAAGTTGCGCGTGCAACTCGGCCCGAGAAACGCAAATGACTAATTATAATTTTCTGCCTCTTTCCTGTATTTTCATGTTCGGTCCTCGGTCTCCTCCTGGCCTGCCCGACGAGCAGCTGCAGCCGGCAATGGCAATAATACCGCTTGTGAATTATGGCCAATGTTAATTAAAAGCCAACAGAGAACGCCAGGACTTAAGCCCACAAGAGGCGAGACATAAATCAATTCGAGGAAACAAAGACGACAACATGTAGAGCTGCATTGTGAACGACCGATCCCGATGTCAATGCCTGTTTACACGGCCAATGAAAAATGGCCAACAATATGGCCAGAACACTGAGTACCTGCAGCACCTGCAGCCTGCACCCAAAAACGATTCAAAGCGAAATGACTTAAAGCGGCTTACGAAGAGCGAAGCCAGCCCACACTACGTATACGCAACGTTCCACCAGGCGGATGCGTGATTAATTGCACTTTAAACAAACACTGAGCAAGGACTCGAAACAATCGAAAAGGAAAACCGGAAAGACACAAGAAAAAGCCGTCAAAATGTTGCCAACCAACGTGATGACATTCATGAAGAAGGTAAGTGGACAGCCAGCTACGATGAGAACTTCGAATTGCGAACCGATCCATATCCAGTTTTTAATTAATGAATATAAATCAGAGCTCTGTCACTGCCAGCAGCTCGTAATTTATGCTTAATTTCATTTTCATTTGCCATTTGTGATTTTTTAATTATTCCCTGCCAGTCGGCGGCCCTGAAAATTTAATGAGCAGCAAATGAAAATCAACTAAAACACTCTGAACACCGAACACCGAACACCGAAATGAAAACCGTAAGGGAATTTTCGCATTTTCCACGCTTTTTCATTTTTACAATGCATATTTGCGAAAGGGCGGATGCAGGTTAAGGCTACCAGTTCCACCAAATCATTTAAGCAGGGCCAGGGGGGCGCAGGGGAAAGATTGAAGACAAACAAAACTTTTTAATTAAAAAGCCCTTTAAATGCTTTAGCCGCCTGACTGATTTTTTCCATTGTTTACGAGCCCGAAAATATCAAAAATCCGTAAAACGCAAAAAAATAAAAAGGGGCTAACGCAAGTCGAGCCAATCGAAGTGGTTCAATTATCCTGCCGAGCACCTGGCTGCGAGTCCTTTTTATAATGCGGAAATTGTTCTCGGGAGGGAATAAAATTATACATGAGCCCGTGGGGGTGTCGAGCCAAAAATAACACACAACAACACAGAAAAAAGGGACCCAGAAAGTGTAAATTCCTTGGAAATTCTTGTTTGGCACAAAATTCTTTGCAAAGTTAATAAAAACCAAGTTGAAAACGAAAAGGATGCGAAGGACCAAAGGCGAAGGCAAAATGCCAGCCAACTAAACTAAATGCTGGAGATTTTTGTGTTGCCAGCGGCCCAGGCGGAGAGTTTTGCCAAGTTTGATTAGACCAAATGAAGCACGAAATCAAAGCCTGGTCAGGACCAGAAACAGTTTCAAAACAAAAAACAGTCAAGACCAGACACATCTCAGGAAAATGATGAGCCCGTTGACAGTCCGTTAGCAAGTCTGTTAGGATCGGTTAGGATACGGGAAAAGGATTTGAGCCAAAAACTTTTCCTATTCGGCCCTTTGCGCATTCAAATGCCTAACAACTTGGCCAGCTATTTGGCGACAAATGCTAAGAAGAACCTCACCGCAGGACATCAAAGGATAAGCACAAACAGGCAACTGCAGTTTATTTGCAGCAATTTTCTTAATAGTGTTGCTACTCCTGCTCCTGGCAACTGCCCAGGATCTGCGCTTGGCTCGTTACACATTTCCTTGCGGTCGTGGCAGTCTAGCTGTGGGCTCGCCTGTGGCCACCCATCCTGCCATCCTGCCGTGCCGACATCCTGCTGACCACACGTGTCCCGAGTCGGTTGCAAGTTGTCTGTGTTTTATTGCACTCGGGTGCAGGCCAGGGCCACAAGCAACAGGCACAAGGATACATTATCCTGGCCCTGGCTCTAATGACAGGCACGTGCCGGGACCAAAAGCCGCACAAACAACATTCAGAGAGCCATAAAAGAGCTTTATGTTTATTCAACAATTAAAACGAGTCACATTAATTATAAATAATAAGGTATCTCTAAGTAAATATTTATTTAATGTAGGTAGAACTTAAATAGTTATTTCTCCCAGCGTAGACATTCGTTATGAACTGCAAGGGAAAGTTTTAAGTGGCAAACTATTTGCTCACTGCCTCCGTTTCCATTTCAACTGCTATTGATTTCCACAATGCAAACGCAAACGCAAACGCCTTCATTCATGACAGACAATGCTTTCCCCCAACTTTCTCCGGCTTTCTCCGGCGTGACTGCCGTTTTATGCGGCATACTTTGCGGCCATAAAGGGAGCACATATTGCGCGCCGTATTATTGTCGTGGCTGCCACACTGCCACTGGATGTGTGTGGCAGAAGCAGCCGCTCTTGAACGTCAACACATAATTTTCGGCACTAAACATGAAACTATTTGCGGCTTCGGGCCATAAGGTCCCGATGCCAGAAAAAACTTCATAATAAATGACAAAATTAACACGGCAATAATTGTGAAGGCGGCAGCGACGAAAGGAGGGACGGGGCAAGGAGCTACGGACTCCGGAGGAATGCAGAGTAGTTTACCCGGGCACTGGAAAAATGGCGTCAGACACCTGAGCTCATAAATTAGGCGCGGGCGCGGGCCAGAACGAGGCTTCTGGGCGTTGCGGCAGGATATGATGCTCGCTCGTGAAACATGGCCGCCAAAACAAACAACTATACATTATACTAAGATTTCATGGGCCGGGCCAGCAGGAAAAATAAGCAGGGTTCAGAGGTTGCCGGGGAAGCACATAAATCCGCAGCATGAATATAACCAAGCCGACATCAAATGACATCATCAAAATTGTAGCCCGGGCTCCGAGCACAAAGCGGCCATAATCTGACACTAGATGCCGCTTAGTTCGCGGCTGAGTTGGGTCCTGCTTCCTCCCCGGTCTCCGAGCGTCCTTTTCCCGCTCCTGTGCCCAAGGGTTCCATAGTCTAGGCCCTACTAGTCTCTAGTCTAGGTACTACATCCCAAAGGTAGGCCACCAAAAACGCTGCAGCCGAAAGCACTTAGCGTAATTTGTGCTGTGCGAGTAGGATAGAACACTATAAGGCACTGCACTAAAAGAAAAAGGGATAAAGAGCATATAGAATATATACTAAATTAGTTAAGGAGTTTAAGGACCTTGGACACTTCATAACAATCTTGAGATCCACTTATGAAAAATAATGCAAGAAATTCAAGAAAACTCCTATAAAAATAGTCTATTATCCCAATCCATATCCATTTTTTATCGAATAAGTAATCCCATCTTTCTAAACAGTTTTTGTACAGTTTTTACAATTATTGAAGCCACAAATTTCTCTCCGTGCAGCCAAGTATGCTGCTGTTTGTTCCGGTTTCGTTGGCGCTTTGGCAAATAGAAAATTTCCACTTCATAAAATGCTGACAGAGCAGAGCAACACTTATGTTTTCGGGGCTCGGCTGGTCGGTCGGCTGGTCGCCTCCAATTGTTATTCTAGCCTGAAAAACATACACAGACACACACCCATTGCCAGGCAGACTCTGTGAGCGAATCCCCCAGTCCTGTGCATTAAAAAGAATGACGGCAATTTTCGAAAGCAGCTTCAGAGGATTCTGCCTTTAGTCCTGCCTCTGTTTAATCAAAAATTACTTGCCACACTTTACGATTTCTTGGCAATTTGTTGCGCTTCCAGTGGAGATGCCTACAGCGTGGCAGGTTCCGGGAAAAAATCAAATAAAACGCAACGTGTTACTTTCACCTGCGTGCCCCCGATGACTGGGCACAAAAAAGAAGAAACCGAAAAACAAAAACGTAAGAAATCCGAGAATCCGTAAAGCGGCAGGATAATAACCATACTCTTGGAGAAAAACAACTTTCTGCTAAAATCATCTAGTTTATTTAACCCGGATAATTTGAAAATGATTCGATGAAATTACTTTGTCTATATAATATACTGATTGCAGAAAATCAATCTATATAAAGTACAAAAATTGAGCTTTCAAATACCAAACCAGACATGCAAACAGGAGCATCGTGTCCTGCTTTATTATGCAACACCTTGTATAAACTAAGCTCAGCTGTTGCATAAGACTTTTAGCTGATGGAAAAGTGGTAAGAGCCTCCCCCCCTGAATTTGGCCAATAATCTCATCGTTTCGATGGTTTTTTACGTTCACCGCCACCCAAGAACCGAATAAACATTTAGGACTGCCGCAAATCATGCTTGCAGCCCGATACGCCAATACTTATCCTTTCTCTCACCTTATCCTTGTTCTTTCTCCCGGCAGATGGTGGCCACCGATGAACAGACCACCGGAGGGCAGCAACATGCAACGGACTCGGGGGCAGGGGCCTCCAACACGGGTGCCTTGAACAAGATGAAGGCTACGCTGTCCTCGTCGCTGCTCACGGTCACAGACAAAGGTAAGTGTGTGTGTGTGTGCAAGTGCAGTTATCCCTAAGTTGTCCTTAAGCTATCCTTGCATGCGAATTTACGGCATGAATTTTTATGCAAGTGCGTCCTAAACTTTGTGCAAACTTTGGCTGGGAAAGTCAATGGCAGCCGGAATGGCGTGAGCCGAACCGGGAATGAGCTATGTATGAGCAGGGTTAACGGCGCGTATACGCAATATTTTCTGCTTACGCCCGTTTGCATCGCATCACAGATTGAATTATTCAAAGGGGTCACTGCTTCCTGCCATCCGGCGATGATGCACCATTACCAGAGCCATCGCCACCCGCACTGTCACATTGTTATGGCGTCCATAAACGTCCTCCATCCACCCAGGAGCCGATCCCCAGGCCCAAGCCCCAAACCGAAAGTCAATAAAACGGCAGCTTCTGTTTCAGTTTATATAGTGGCTGGAACAACATGAAAATCTTGTGTTGACTTTTGTGTTATTTTTATCGCATTTTAGTTGGCCACCAGCTAAGCGAAAGCTGCGGCTCGTTGATTTTATTGCACTGCCACCCGATTTATTAGAACTGAAAGCCAAATCTTATTTGCCGATGTTTATTTAGCCCTGGTCGTAAAACAGGACAGATCTAAGGTTTTCGGTTGTTTGCTCGCCATAATTTTCTGGCAAATATTGTGCCACTTGTGCGGCACGACCTTCCTTCCTACTTCATACTTGGTAATTGCGGATAATCGCCTCGATGCCGTGTCTCACCTGAAGGGTTCCTGCAGAAATCCTGCAGATTTCTGCGGCCAACCACAGACACTTTTTGCACCAAAGTCCCAAAATGTCAGGGGCTGACACATAATTTAAGAGCGCAAAAAGTTGCGAATACTTCCGTGTGTGTTTTCCACCTCTTTGTGATAGCTGAGTGCTCCCCAGAGCAGGTGGAATTTTTATATATTCTACGACACACTCGTATATGTAGTAGAAAACAAAAAGCAGAAAAGTTTCGCCAGCGCACTTGGCCGCGCTTATTGTTTCATATTTGCTTTGCCACTTTTACGGCTGAAAATGTCAAGCGCGAGTTGCCAAAAGGTGAGGGCACAAGGTGCAACTGTGCGTATGAGCGATGCCAGATGCTTTGTCCTTGCAACCTGACTGTGACTAATGCACCGCGACTTTTTCCGGGCCAGAAGAAAACTTTTCTCTATTTTCTCAAGGGTAACACATAACACATAATCATAAAAATGTATGCAGCTTGCAGGGAAAAAGGTTTTCCGCTGAAGCACAAAACCTGGAATAAATTTCTCTGAAACGAAAACAAAATAAATCCTGACACTTTGATTTATATATAGAATAAAATCTGTGCTAAATAATTCAGTTTCTGCCATGAATAATTTAGGCATTATTCGCACAACGCAAGGGTTCTGGGAAATTTAATTCACTTTGCTCCGATAAATATCTCTGAAGTGTTTTAATTTTGGCAAAATTCTGAATAACGCAATTTCATGTGGCCATCCTTTGACGAGCTTCGAAGGCCATCTCCTTTCGGCCTGTATCTAATTTATTTGCCACCTGTCGTCCTGGCAATTAGTAAGCCAAACAAATTATGTGGGCTGACAACAAACTAAGAGGAGACTCTGCCTTTAAAGCATTAAGGTCAGTGAATGCAATCAGCGGAAAATCAACAAGTTTTTCATTCGGTTCGGCGTGGGGTAGCTGGGTGGGGTAGCCTCCTCCTCGTAATTGATTACATGACTCTACTGAACAGCGTGTCCTTTTTCCCTCTCTCTACTCAAAGTTAATAAAATGTCGCCACGCCCCTCCCTGATTCCGACGGATGCGGACACCAGCGGCAGCTACGGCTCGCCCAGCTATCAGCAGCAACAGCAGGACTCGGCAGCAGGCAGCACCCTCAACAACAACAACAACAGTGGCACGGCGGCAGCAGCTGCCGGGGGCGGAGGCGGTCCGGCGGCCAAGCAGGAGCCAGGACGAAGGGCCGGTGCCTGCCGGGTGTGCCTGAAGTCCTTCAAGCCGGACGACTACCACAAGACGTGCTTCGAGTGCCAGCAGCGAGTGTGCGAGGACTGTGCCAGCTACAGTAAGCTGGACGAGCACGAGGATGCGGTAAGTTGTGGCAGGATGGAGGATGCAGACTACAAGCTACCGGCTGCAGGCGCCCCTTCCAGGCCACTAGGCAATGCAGCTCGGTCGCGTGGCAGAAATGAACACAAACAGAACATTGCAGGCAGCACTTAATTAATGGGAAAATATGAGACAGGGACAGGGAGTCCTGCAATGTCCTGGTTTGTCCAGTATCCTACAAAGGCAAAGCTATTTGTGGCATCATGAAATTATTATTTTTAGGGGAAAGAGAAAATAGTAAGTTATAGCTATGAAAAATATATAAAAATCCTTTCACATTCTGACTTTTAAAGCCTGGCAAATAGAAGGGTCCTCGTTTTGTTTTCAAATATCCTTTATTTTTCCAACCTCCAGGGGTGCAATGGGTCAGTGCTCACACAAATTAGATTAGAGGGGCGTAGGGAATAGGGTGAGCTTTGACAATGGCACGACTGTGGCCTATTCGCCGCGGGGCATTAATAGGATAAAGGACGAATTAACGAGATTAAACGGCATCCGTGACGCTGGGGAATCAGATGCAACCATCGCCGCCATCGCGCATCTATCAACACCAAGCCGCATAATGATCATTGATAGGCCAAAGGACAACAGCAACAACATGAGGAACAACATGAACATGAACAACAATAGCAACAGCAACAACTAGAGCAACATCAACAGCAACATTGTCTTCGCCCGAAGTTGTGGTAATTTGTCAAGAAGCCTGCCAACGCCCTGAACATAAAATTTAACGTTTGTCTGTCAACCTGGCCACTTTGGCTAATTGAAATTGATGTTCATGGGCGTTGACTACAACACACAGTACACACAACCCACCCACCCACACACACCACACTCACACACACACACCCGAAGACCCACAACCTGTTATTCCCACCCACGGTAATTATGGGCCTGGCAGAGGGTGTTGCGTTGCGGTCTCATCACCGGCCATTCAGGGCTTCTGCAGTCGCAATAATCATTTAGAGCTCGCCACACAGGACATTAAGGACTCTGTTGCACATTCAACTTCATTCTCGGTTAATAACCAACTGCAGGAAGCAACTCCTTGCTTTTGTCTACTGGCTTAGAGCTAAGCTCCGAGTCTCCGCGTCGATTTTCCGGCACAGAAAATAAATCTTAAATTTTCACGAGCGTGCTGCAGCTCCGCTGACGTGGCGGCTTCGTGTGGCAGCTTGGAAATAACTTTTCAGTCGATTTCTCGATGGGATCATGGACTGGCAGCTGCATCGCACACACTCCGCCACACTATGTAATTACAGAACACGCAACTGGGGAGCACAGAGGCAATAAACCAAAGCCAGGCTCTAGTTGCAGCTGCGGTGCCCACAGTACACAGTTACACTGAGAGAAAAATCATGGACAGCGATTTCGAGTAGCTAGAAAAATAGAAATTGAGAAGCAGTCTTTGAAGTTAGGCAGGTCCTGAAGACTAGATCGTTTTCTTCAGTGCATCGACTTAATTACAATGGCGGCAGCTTCCGCCGTGGCATGGCAAAGAGGGAACCGAGAATAGGTTGAAAAAAGGACGATGGTGACACACATGACGATTGAAGCCGCCGGGCAAAATGAATCAGCAGTCGGGTGGAAATGTAACGAGCATTGTGCGGGCGTGCCGCGGAAAAAGGAAAACGCAGAGCTGCCGCTGGAAGGACTCTGGGATGCAGGTTGCAGGCTGGAGGTTGCAGGCTGGAGGTTGCTGGTTGCATGCGCACCTGTGCCCCAAAGCCGCGTGAGCTGAAAAGGGGTTTCGCCATTGCCTCGGATCCATCATTTCCTGGAAATAGAATTTCCGCAACGTGCTGGGCAAAAAGTTTTGTTGCGAAAGTAATTAATATTTATTTTCGCTGCCCGCAACTGGCCACCATAATGGCCATTCTCCAGCTTTCTTCCCGGCCCGTAATAAAGGCTAGCCCGCTGGGCGGCGGCCGCAAATAGACTTCTGCGCTTAGCTGGCATTTTTAATTAACGCTGCGCACTCCCGTTGATGGCACAGTGATGAAAATTGATTTCCCCCGTTCCAGACCATGTGGCGGTGCAGTGTGTGCCGGCGGAAAATGGCCTCGCGGGTCTGCATTCCGCAGGACTCGACGGACTCGATGCTGGACGTCCCGGTGCTGGAGGCTCTGCAGCGACGCCACTCGGACGCCAAGCTGGGCAGCAGCACCCAGACCCTTGCCCCCAGTAATGGCGCTGCCCTCGCACCCCCGCGGAGCCCCGAGCTGCGGCGCCATTCGGATGTTTCGCCTGCATCGCTTAAGGAGTTGGAAAGGGTAAGATTTCTTGCTTTCTTTCTTTTTTGTGGCAAAGCACAGGTGTATTTGGAGCCCACATGGTGTATGAGTGATATTTTGTTGCCCAAATTGTAATCTCACCTTTTGTTTGGCCCTTCCAGCAACTGAAAGGCGGACGCAGCATGGCGCCCAGCCGCTCCAATAGCCCGCCCCGGGGCGATGGCCAGGAGCCGCCTTTTGGAGCGCCGCTCTCCCGGATGCAGTCACGCCGTGGATCCCGGGTGGCGCGGCAGCACAGCTACGACGACGACATGAAGACGGGTCCGGTTAGCGGCAGCATGGGCGGTGGAGGCCCGGCCCTGGGCTTGGGGGCAGATGGAGCGGGTCTGGGCATTCCGTCTATGCCGCGCAGGTAAGTCCTTCGGAGGCACCTCTGTTATTTGTTTTTTACGCCCCGAGCCACCCCCATTAGGAAGTCCGCCTACGATGTGTTCGCTCCCGGACTGATGCAGGCCGGAGGAGCGGCACCTGCCACCCAGTTGCAAAGGTCGCCAGGGGAGGGTGGAATCATGCCGCCCATCCAGCTGCCTGGCTCGCGGAGACCGTCCTTCCGGGTGCCACACGCCTCGGAGGACATACAGAACGATGACTCGCCGGGATCGCCGGACAAGGGAAGCCCCGTACTGACCGTCGACGAGGACCGGAGGATGCGACGACGCGGATCGCAGCTGTGAGTTTACTTTACAGGATTTGTTTGAGTTTTTAATGAAACAATAAAGCAGGGCTGATCATCCTTTGGGATTAACAAAATTAATCGGGGCATGTGGAAATATATTTTTGCTATTATTTATAACCATTCGTTTGATTATTCTATTCCGCAGGCCCGACATTGCCATGCTGCAGAATCGCGGTGCTCTGCCGGCGGCCCCCGTCGCTTCTATTCCGCCGCCCATGGCTGCGTTCACGGGCCCCAATCTGGAGGATTTGGAGGCGCCACGGCGCCAAACCTCAATGGATGGCGAGGCCATTCGCATCGTCATACACGACGTTGATTCGGGCCCGATTTGTGCATCTAAGCGGCGCATTATCCTGCGCCGGGATCCCACGGACAAGGCGCACCGCAGTGAGTGAGCTTAGAAACTAAGGCACAGGACTCGAAAGCCCCAGGGGCTTACCTTTCGAATGAGTGTGATGGGTGTGTGTGTGTGTGGGTGTGAGTGCGAGGGTGGTAGTACACTGTGAAAAAAAATCAACCTTCATTGACTTACAGTCCTTGAAATGTATTTAGCCTTCCGCATTTTTTCTCCGTGCTTGAGAGCGAGGATTGTTGGTCGGCTCCATCCGGCTCCGGCTGATGTCCTGCCTTGGCACCGCACCGGAAATGGGCAAGTAAACAGGACTCATTACAACGTTTGGTTATGCTAATTCGGACGGAGCTCGGTTTCCTCTGGACCTCCCTGGGTTTTGCGGGATCCTTAATTCACCCAACAACACAGAGTGCTCGTTGGGGGGGCGGGAGAAGTGGGTGGGGTGGAAGTGGGCTATCGCCAAGGATAATGTGGTTTCGGCCCCTGTGGGCCTTAATGAAACCCAAAGCGGAAGCAGTCTGGTAGCAGATTAAGCAACTGAGCGGATTTCATCGACATAAAGGCAAAACGAGCACTGAGCTACGAGCTACAGGCTACGAGCTGCAACAAGGACACGCCCCTGCTACCACCCATCTCTGTCTCCCTCTCCACCTATCTCTTTCTCCTCAACACACATATAGTGAAAAAGGACATTTAGCTGCTCGGCATTGTTGGCCAATGTCATTTGCCAGGGGTTTTTGTTTCCTCCTCCCTACCCTTTGTGGGCCCACATCCTGTGGATGTATTTTAATTATATGCATTTTTGTTGCATACCTCAAGGGGCCAGTCAGTCAGCCAGCCAGGAATAGCCGAAGCAGGAGCAGGAGCAGGAGCTGGCCAAATGAATTTTTAATTATCGCCAGTCGACGCGAAGCATGAAAATCAATACAATATGAACGTGACTCGACCCACAACCCTGCATTACAATTCAAAGCAAATTTTTTCGAAAACGAGCAGAGAAATCGAGAAAAAATCGGAAACTGGACGGAGGCGACTGGCAGTGCAAAGTTTACGCCTTGCTGGCCATAAATAATAATGGCCCGGAATGTTTGGCATATGCATGCATGGCTTCCTAGGATTCACAATAAGGAGTGGCCAGCATCCTGACCAGTGTCCATACACGACACCCCATCCCTCACTCCCCCCACATCCCCAAAAGGAGACCACCTCCTTTTTCGACATTTAGATGCACTCTCCACAAGGGCAACACTGAATTTCAAATTTCTAAAGACAGAAAAATGGCAGGCGAGTGAAGGAATTTTCAGTGAAAGGCGAATAGAAACTTTATGGAAATAAAATGTGGAAATTGATTTGTCTCTGAGAGGAATAGATGCCTTTAAAAATGGTTAGCAAGAGTTGTGGAAGTCTTCGTTCTTATAAGCCACTTAAAGCCTCAACTATTTGCCAAGGAGATTCCGTGGAAGCTGACGAACATCCTCGGTGGAGGCACCTATAATTCCAATCAAAATAACTAGCCGCTGGCTGGCAAAGTCAGAAGCTGCGTTCTTAAGTTTTTCCCCTTTTTTCCTGTCGGTTAAGCACCTGCGAGACGTGCGCTTGCTAATATAAAATTTCAATTTGCATATCATAAAAAAATGTCAATACCCAACAAATACGCACAAGACTGCTGCAGCCAAAGAATGTATAGCGAGTGGGTGGCTCTACGGCTGTATATAGGATAGGATATCACGAGCTAAACCCACTCCCGGGAGCCTTGTCTATATATTCTTGTCCGCCTGCCTTCCTGCCTGCCTGCCTGCTTACCCGACATATTTGATATGCGGCGAGGCAAGTGGAATTTTAATGTGCTAAACCATTTCCTTGGCTTGGCTGCTTGGCTGCTTCGATGCTGGCATTCGTTGTTGCATCCCATCCCTATATCCGTGTCCTTATCCTTGCTGCTCTTACCTGAGCTCCTTCACATGCGTGGCAGGGACTGTGGCTTGTGGTGGCAGCTGTGCTGCAATTTCCTTGATATATCGACTGGCTGAGACGGGCAGGGCGAAACACAAAAGACGAACTGCGAGCGATGATGGCTTGTAATTTCAGTGCAGCAGGGCCCGAAAACATGTTACACTTTTTCGCATTAACTTTGGCAGGTGCACCCCCTAATTAGCCATCCTGCACTCGTTCAGCAGCTAATGGAAGAGTTTAATTAAGCATTCGCCATGCTGGGTGTTCATGGGCCATGTAATTGAATCCTTCCCAGCCACCAATCGCACTCGCATTCGCTTTCGGTTGCGGTTCTGGCCTTCAATTATGCACCACTCTAAGTGTGCCCAACGATGTCCGATGGCAACTGTTAATCGAGGGGGACATCGACTCCGGGGGAGTGGGTAGGTGTCCCGCCAAATGGCGCCTTAACACGCCTAATGAAATTTTATGCATCCTCATGAGGCAGACCCGCCACACACACACTCGCACAAGTTTATGGCGGCAAATCACGAACCTCAGGCTTTGGCGTTGCGTGCCCCCTTCTGTGGCAACAGGTGGCCAACTGCCTCGCCTCCCTGCAAAAGTCCTTTGCTCTAACGGTTTGCTTGGCCGTTTTTTCTTAGTTCTACGCTTAATAAGCATTACTTCCATACGGTGCCCGGAGGCACACAGTTATTTTCTTATAGCAGCGACCTAAAAACCATTTAAAGAGTTCATTCGTTCAAGGATCGGAGGAATATTGGCTAAGATATATCCTTCGGTTGATCGATGGGAATCGATCTACAAATCGATTAAGGTATTCGGCTCAAGGATCGGACAAATATTGCCAGAGAAAGCCTATCAGAAAAATTCTCATAAAGGATGTACAGGGACTCAGTTGTGCCCGAAGATAACCTCCCTGTCTTGTATTTTTTTTCATCGTTTGCCTTTACTTACAGTCGTGAACTAGTTTATTAGTTTAATATAGGAAAAGCCTGAAGCCAGGACAATCTCTAGCATGTCTTTTGCTCTCCTAGTTTAATTAAGAGCCAATTTTTATGGCAGCTGATAGGAGCCACTATATCGCTCATGCTCATGACTCATCCACCCACTTCCGGCGCCTGTTCCCTCATGGGTGCAGAATCAGGTGCAGGATGCAGGACGCAGGTGTGGCATCGATTAAGTTGTTCAATGTGTGTCATCTAAACTTTGCACAGTTAATGTCATTAGGTGGATGTGCAGCATGTGAAGGATGGAAGGAGCATTGCATGTAAAGGACGTAAATTTATAAACTTTGAGAAGAAACCGAAAGGTAGAAAGTTGCAAAACACACAGCTTAGGTAGTTAGTTTTCCAATTAAAGGGGGAATCCTTCCCAGTCTGTCAGCCTTTCCTTTTCGGCTTTTATTTATTTTTCTTTTATCCTGCTGAGGGTTGAGGGTATTTGCTTTCAAAGCAAAGTCCTGGCCCTAATGACCTACATACAAATGTTGATTCAATTTGCCGGCATATTTATGGTCCTTGGGCCACAAAGAAAAGGGATACCCGAAATAGGAATAACCCCTTGGACCCTCCGGCCGTAAACACACCTTTGTGTGCGTTGGCCGAGTCCGGCTGTTTGGCTGGGCCGGCTTATTAAATCCCAATGATGGCCACATAAAAAATTGTCGGCCATCCGGCAAACAAATTGTATCATAAAAGTGGCCAGGCCAGGAATGGCAAATACGCACGGAAAAGGACAACCGACCGTCCGAAAACAATGAGACAAAGGACTCGAACCTCACCTCACGGCTCAGATTCGCAGACACGGGCGCCTTCTCATGATTTTTACGGCCAAAACGAATCGAAAATTTCACTCAGCCCGCGCTCATTTCGGCCATGTTAAGTGCCGGCTTAAAGGCAAATGGCCAGTATTCGCGAGTTGGCCAAAACTGTTGCGTCATCGAATGAATAATCTTTTCCGCTTTTCCTGTTTTTTGCTTGCTTGTCAGGCAAAGGATTTGCGTTTTATTTATTTCGTTTTTATTGCTGGCCTTAGGCGAGAAGAGGGAAAAAAGTTTTGATTAAAACACACTCCACACAAACGGCCAGGATAAAAGGAGAAAAACGTCGCCTTATCCTAATTGGGTATCAATGCGCCTGAATCAACAGCAATGGCGGATGCGCAACATTTTATTGCATACTGCCGGGCGCCCAAGTTTGCCGCCATTTCCTGCGCAAAACTTCGGCCCTCCTGTCAGGCTGTCACCTCCTGTCCTGTCCCACACTTCCAGCTTGCAGGCTCCTCGTCCTGGCTGCTTCCCAGCTCACCTTGGAGACACGATTTCTTTGTCATCGCCGCTCCGGTGGCTGGTTAACTTTTTTGGCCATTGTCAGCAGATACACAGAAAAGAAGTTTATACAATATTCGGAGCGGATCGTGTGATATGAGTATGGCAATTTTTCTCTGTGTACCCAAATCGTTAAAATTGTTCAACTGCCAGGCATCGGAACCGTGAGTTCAAAAGGGAGCGCCGGAAATCCGCTTTCGCAAGTTTTCGGTGCACAAATTGTTGAAATTAGTTTTCTGCGCCGAATGATAAGTACTTGAGACCGAACTGCACCCGCCCCCAAATTGCAATTAAATTAATTAAATTGTTTGGATTTGTTGGCCAACGAATTCACTCAATGAGAGCGCCCTCGAACGCCCACATTTGGCTACACTTGAGCTGCAATAAATGTCAAAAGGGGTCAAGTTCAGGTCCAAGACCGCACAAGCACAAATTTTTGGAAGTGAATGGAAACAAAGTAAGGCACTCGAAAGTCCACAGCAACACATCATCCATCCTGCGGGCCAAAAACGAGACCAAAATACGTCGACTAAGCACAAAAACTTAGCAGACACTCGCTGTTTGCTGGGCAACGGGGCGTATACGCATTGCGAGTTTGGTGGAACTTTCCCTCGGTTCGTTTGGGTTTCGAGCCACTGCAAAGTGCAAATGAAATCAACGCAAATTGTTGCCACATGCCCGAAATTTGTATCTGTATCTCCGAGTACGTGCCTAGTCACAGTCTCCGATTTTCCTCTGGCCAGTTCAAGAGCCCGTCTATTGATTATTTTGTACCCGTCTCAGTACATAATCGCCCCAGTTCGTCGTTCGTGAGCCAGTTCTTATTAAATTTTATCCCATCTCCTCCCGCAATGCAGCACGTGGCTTTGGAATGCGCGTCGTCGGTGGAAAAACCGGAGCTGATGGCAGACTTTTCGCCTATATTGTTTGGACGGTGCCGGGCGGAGCGGCCGAGAAGAACGGCCTGCAGCAGGGCGACAAGGTAAGTGGGGTTGGGCGTCCTGGGGGGCTCAGGCTTTAAGCCTGGCTAGCAAATGATGATGAAAAGGGTGCCGAAACGCGGCCAACCGCAGTACAAATTCTGCCAGCTGTCAGCCCGAAATTAATAGCACATGATTGATGATCTCTGGTTGCCATATTTTCAACACTCTGTAAACACTGCCACTTGCCATGAGTAATGTGTTTTGGGCAAAAATAACTAGTAAGCACAAGAGGGGATTTCCACTCTAAACTCATCGGAATTTATTGACTTTTAAACTGTAGTTAGGGGGCTTTTAAAGAGATGACAGTAATATGGAGTTTCGATGTGCTCTCCAATCAGATTCTCGAGTGGAACGGCATGTCTCTGATCGACAGGAGCTTCGAGGAGGTCTGCTCCATCATGGACCGGACCGGGGACATTGTGGAGCTTCTGGTCGAGCACGCCACCGACTTCCGTATGTGCGACCTGTTCGACGAGAACCTGCCCCCGGGCAACGCCGGTGGACAGAGCGGACCCCGACGGTCGGGCGACGGGCCAGTGGGCCTCGGCCTCATAGCGGGTAAGTCATTGTGGCGCCACATGTGCCCCACATCCTGTAAATACTATGTATACCCAACATATATATTAAAATACCTTGTAAGTAAACAACTATGACATTTACATAATTTTCGTTTGTTGCTCTCGTTTCTTGTTACCTCTTGTCGAAAACATTGTCGCAAAAAATAAATATGAAATCAGAACCCGAAACCACCACAGACAAATCACCAGCATCGCCAACTAGACGGAAATTACCAAAAACTCCGGTATAAAACTATTTTGTTATATTTCGTTTGTGTAAGAAGTTGAGCTTCGGCGGCAGTCGCAGCATACTATTGATTAAAAAAAACTAAAAAAATGAAAAGTATAAGAAAAACAACACACCGAGCTATGTGCAGCAAGCCAAACTAAAATACAAATTACCGAATACATATATACTACATATATAAAGTAGCTATTAAATGCAGCTTAAGCATTCGCAGCAGTTTTCCACACGATTTCAGCTTTCACAAAGTGCTCACAAAATGAATTGAAATCTTCGTATTTGATTGCAGCTTCCATGCCAAAAGATATATATGAAACCTATATATAGATACTCGTATTAAACTCACCTTTCTAGTCACTGATTCAACGATTTCGATTTGGATTTAAATGTTTTTATTTTGGTAACACCACATTCATACCCAAAATATATTTACGTAGCTAACTGAGTATTAAAAATTTCTTCATTTTCTATATGTGTTCTCTCCTCGGTTTTCGATTTGTTTCGATTGTTTCGAGTTTTTACTTTTCGATTCGATTACTACCGATTACTAACCATGCGAAGTGGCTAAATGTGTTCATTGCTATTCTTTGTCATATAACCACAAAATGTACCCACATATATTCATTTTTCGGTGTTGGTAGAACTTAGTGATTCGAGAAACTACATAATATATAATACAATATTACTAACATGCCCAACTAACTAGTAAAGGCTAAGCGTAGTCAGCGAGAACTGTATTTAAATTTTAAATAGATGTGCTCAAGATGTGGATACCTTCGTTTCAAGTCTGTTTTTCCTTGGTTGAAGCCTTCTTCCCCGCGGGCAATCCAATTGCCCCGGGACACAGTAAGAACAAAGCACCAAACAATAGAGGTTTAAGAGAACGTACTCGTATAAAGTTTTAACTACTTAGTGGTCGTTCGTGTCTATGATAACACTAACACTCGGCTCTCTCTCCGATGGAGAAACGAATTTTGTGCTAGTCTCCCGATCCCCCGATCCCCCGATATAGTATCCCCAAATAGCGCTTGAGTAGAACCGAATCTTCTCTACGAGCTCTACGAATCGATACAATAATAACAAAGGAACAAGACCTACTGAGAACCTACGACATATTACAATGATAATGTAATGAATGGCCTAGATTGGGGTCCGTACCTATGCAGTTATATGATACATAGTTCATAGTTAAAAATCTTTATAAATGTTACTAGTGAAAATTTGTAGCGAACAGAGTTTAACGATATTTGTGTGTGTTTTAAATGTTATTTATTAACTATACATATATACCTATACATATATTAGTAAGATGAATTTGATGAAAAACAAACCGAATTGGAAACTAAAAAAGATTAAAAAAAAAACAAAGAAAATGAAATGAAAAGTAGTAGTTTGTTGTTGAAATGTTTAAATGTGTTTTTAAGCCAATGAACCCAAGAAATCCAAGTACAAGTTATACGCTATCCGTGTAATTAACACCTCTCTATATGCTACACCTATACGCGTTTGTATTTGTGTATGTATGTCGATGTTAGTGCCATGTTTGTAAATGTTTAAAGAGAGCGGAAACGGAAGCAAAGGCAGAACCGAAACCAGAAACGGATGCAACCATTGTGGAGCCCACCTACATAACATAAAATAGCTTATTCGTATTTAAGAATCATGGAAACCAAGTGCTAGGAGAAGAGAATCATTTTCCAATCAACTAACTAAGAAAGTAACTGAAATTATTCGCATAACACCTAAAAAAATACTTTTACCAGATGCTTTGTAGCTATGTAACTCCTGTCAGATGGGTGATAACTTTGATTGAATTCGATCACGACACTTTTGTATAGCCTACACACGACTTACATGACTTACACCTATATCTATATCTAATATATATATATATTATAAACCTGTAATCGTAATAACTAAATTTAATTGCAACAGCAACTGCAAATGTAACTGTAACTGTAACTGTAACTGTTAACTGTTAACTGTAACTATACCTGTAACTGAATTATTGTACTAGATTTATGAAACCTTTACAAAATCACAGCACATGGTCGCGTTTTTGGGCAAGAGGAGTAGGGTCCCTAGAGAAGTGAAAACTGATGTGAGATTTTTTAACGATTACATGCACTAACAGAGCAGCTCGAGGTTGAGATTAATCCACAATCCAATATCTACGCTATACGATACAAGAATATATATAATGTGTAAACCAAAGTAAATAAGCAAACCACTTTGAACATCCAGTTATTAGTCACTAATGCGTATACCAGCGTACCAATGTGCTAGAAACCTAAATCTAAATCTAAATCTAAATCTAATTCTGAATCTGATTCTGGAAGACAGAAGAACAAAAAAGAAATGTGAAAATAAAGTCTCTCTATTTAACTGCAAAAACAAAACGCAAGCGCGTGCAAACAATTGAGATCTCTCTTGGCAGGACATGCTTTATCCTTTTGAAAGCAGCTACAGCGGACCTCGCCTCCCTTAGCCCCAGCTCCAGTACCATTACCAGTACTAGTACTAGTATCAGTTCCAGCCCCCAAGCCTGCAACCCTCCAACCCGTCGAAGCCATCACTCAAATGGTAAATGAACAAAGCAACTCTAACACAGTACTACCCTGTACATTGAGCATCCCCACCATTATAAATATACAATATAGTTGCCTCGGAGTACCTTCAGTTTTTTGTTTGGAGATACCTTGTACAGTTATAGCACCCCCAGAACCCAACCCCCAGCTAGTGGAAAAACAATCTAGAAAAGTAACTACTAATAGTAACCCCCTTTTGGCCGAGCCAGGTCCTTGTAACATAGCCAGGTTCTATTCGTATATTCGCATAAGATACCATATATATTTTGTAAAGACCCATTCAAAAATAATATGTATTGTAAAGTGCGCTTTCTCCTTTTGATTTTATGTAATGCTGCATTACGATTTTCTTTCCACTTTTTCTTGTTTCTTGTTTTCGTTCTCAGTTCGTTTTCGTTTTCGTTTTAAGTTCCACATTCCGATTCCTATTCCGATTCCATATTCGTTTGTTGCGTTGCGTATACGCCCTGTTCTCCTCCTGTATACAATTTCCGCCTTCCACGCTCTCTCTGTCTGTCAATTTATGAGCTTTTGTTTGGCTTTCGCTTAGCAAATGTTTACCTTTACTTTCGTCTTTCGACTCTAACGCTTTTCCGTCTCGTTTCGCTTGTTTTGGATCTGTTCAGTTTGGCTTTGCATAAACCCGTCTCTTTAATTATGACGCTGCCCCGCCCTGTATATCCCGCAAATACCATATATATATATATATATAAATATACATATTTGTCAGCTATCAGCTAGAGTGTTGTATTTGTGCTGCACTACCGAGGCGATCCAAGGCGATGCCCTTCAGTGTGCAGTTTATTATCCGCCTCGAAACAAAAGCTTATTGTGCGCCAATGTACCCAATTTTTCGCGAATACATAGAATGTAGAGAAAACGATCCGTCAGGCTGCCACGTCCAACACATTGGAGAGACTCGCAGAGAGAATAAATATGGTAGAAATATAAAAGACACAACACAATACAACGTTAAGTACAGTTTTAGGTTTGCCTGATTTGCGATTCCATTTGCTTTGATTTAATTTGAGTTGTGATTTTGGTTTCCTTTGGTTCGGTTTCCTCTCCTTAGAGTCCTTGAGTACTTCACTTTGGTTTCGTTTGCATTTTGGCCTTATTTGCATAAAACCTACGCCTAAGCCTACAAAATTTGTTTGACTAGCATTTAGAGGCTCTTGAATCTTGAATCTTAAATCGATTAGCATTTCTCCTAAAAACCTCAAACTGCAATTGCAACTAAAAACGATATAAATACTATATAAATAAACAACCAACAACCAATACATGCTGATTGTATATGAACTCAATTTTCATTTCCTGTACAACCAAAATGTAACCCCAGCTGGCACGAGTTATGGCTATATAAACATAAAATACCAAAATGCAAGAAAACATTAAACCGAACTTGAACAAATACCCTATACAGAAACCTCAAAGCGAGGCGGCAAGGCCGAAACAAAGCAATATATATTTACGTATAACCATAATGTACAAATTTAAAACAAAGTAATGGGACTGTCGTCAAATTGATGGCAGTGTGATTGACTTATCGAGCTAACCTGCTCTTCTTCCACGCCACCTCGACTCCAAGCGATGATTGATTGATTTATTGAGTGTAATCATTTTGTAATGAGTTCTATTAGCATCCACAGCTGGAAACATTAGAGGGATTCCCCTTTCCACATTTGTTTCAACTGACAAGAGGCAAAGGACAATCCGCCATTTTGTTTCCAGCTTATTTAAGACTCTGTAAATATCTATTGTATGAAACTTTGTACGTTGTTCTCTCTGTTTCTGTCTCTGTCTCTGTCTCTGTACCTGTAGCATATGAAATATTTAATTGTGTGGATAATTTTTTATACAATTTATATCTCTATCTTTCTGTGTGTATCTCTGTGTACCTTCCATTCACTTGGCATGTCTGTGTTTATTATTCATACGCAACTTTTGTCGCGAAAACTTTTGTGTCACATCGAGTTATCTTTTTCGGGGAGAAACGGAGAAATGGAGAAACAGAACCCGCCGTATTCCCCGTGGCTTGCGGTTGTTTCTGTCGCCCAGCCGTAACTTTCCATCGAATACCTAAGAAACCGCCGGGCAGGTGTCAAGTTGCCGTGCAAGTTCCTTTGTCAGTTTTTTTTTTGCCCCCTTTAAGGACCTACCCAGCGACTTTTGTACTTGCGACCCACCCATCGGGGACTTGTCGGCAACAGGTGATGGAGCCTTTAATTGACAGCTGGGAGGCATAATATGCTCGAAATGTCGAAAATTAGAAAACTTTTAACAACAATTCAGGCCAGGATACTGGAACCAGGATCCACATTATTATTATCGACAGGCCCCCGGCCTCGGCCCTCGGTCGGGATCCATTCTGGGTGGAAAGTTTTCAAGTGCTTAGGCTTTTATCGCCGCAGCGCCTGCCTGATGCCTGATAAACTCCAATAATCCAGCAAGTACATGTGCCTGCTGCTTACCTGTAGATAAAAATAAATTCCCCGATTCCTTTGCGCGACTCCTTCCCCTGTCGTCTCCTTATAAAAGAGTCCCAACACGAATTCGATTTCCACAGATGAGAAGTGCGCGCCGTATAATGTAATATTTTACTTTCTTTTTTGTTGTTTTTTGCTCGTAAAAAGTTGCCCAGCAACAGTTCGCAGTTTCGTGTATGCATGTGTGTGTGTGTGTGTGTGCGTCAGTGTGTGGCTGCCATTTCCGCTTGCTACACGTTATTGCAATATGGCGGCTTCCGCTGCAGAGAATCCAGCATTGGAGAAATGGAGAAAGTCAATTCGGCATAGTGTTGCTGTTTCGCATGTACACGCTATGAATATGTTATGAAGCCTCGATATTACCAACTAGCACACGGGGAAAAAACGAGCGAATCGAGGGATTTCAATAGAACCGATAAGGTCATAAATATTAAAAGTAGTCTGTGTTTAACGCAGGAGGGTATTACTAAGGGGGCTCTTACTTCTTCTGTTCGCAAAAAATTTAAATCACAATTAATGACTAGATCCTTGGGGCACTGTTTCGCCGTGTACCCACATGTATAAGCAACTAATGCGGCACTAGGAACAATCGCAGGACCTTCATGCACCGCAGAGCCGCAATGACTTCCGTTTTGGGGCACAGAGAACACTAGACACCGCCCGGGGCAGATTGCATTTGCGGTTGCCTTTGTTTATCTGTGGAGAATGTGTATGTGTGTGTGTGTGTGTGTTTTTGTAAATACCTCCCATATACCTCCCACACACACACGGTGTTGTGCATCATAATTTGCATTATATTTATGTTGCATGCGCCTGTGTTTCGAGTGTTTTCGTATTTGTGTTGTTGAGTAGTAGGCCCCGAGGGCAATCCACCCTGCAATTTAGCCAGCATGCTGCACCCACACAATACCACCCACCACCCACAACCCACTCTGCCCCCAGCCCCACCACCCCCTTTGTTCTCACTCGTTTAATTAGTTTTATTTACGTTTTGATTGCTTTAATTTGCTGTTCAGTTATGTACACATCCAGAACACAGACCCACACAGAGAGGCGCCACAAACACGCCAACTTCCGCAGGACAACAACTGTAAATAGGCGAAAAACTCTCGCACAAACGCTTTCCGTAGGCAATAGAATCTTATCTAGAGATACCATAGCGAATCTCCTTAGCCATCGCTCAGATCCGAAAGGCGGGCCAGGCAGTCTGACTGGGAGATCCCACTAACAAGCTTTTTGATCGCCGCAGGAGCAAATTGCCCGCGAGAAGCTGGTCACCGGACGCGTCCAGATCCAGGTCTGGTACCATGCCGAGCGGAACGAGCTGGTGGTCTCCCTGATGGCCGGCGATGACCTGGCCCTGAGGGACGAAGCCTACGGACACGGAAATATGCCGGAGGCCTATGCCAAGGTCCGCATTTTGCCCAAGTGGTAAGTACGAGATGGCCAAAATAATTTACATCCTTGTAACAGTAGTCAGGGCCCTAGGCGCAAAAATATAACTATAATAATTTTTTTATTTTCACCTCTCTAGTGGAGATGGCAGCGTGCAACAAACGGAGGTCAGCCGACCCACCCAGAACCCCATTTGGAACGCCACTTTGACTTTTGCCCATGTGAAGGCCGACAGCTTGATGGATCGCTACATAGACATCCAGCTGTGGGACCTGGTGCCCCACACCGAATCCATCTTTCTAGGCGAGTGCAGCATAGAGCTGCAGCAGGCCTTCCTGGACGACCAGGCCATCTGGTGTCGGCTCGAGGACCCTAAGGGGCTGAGGGGCATCAGCATCAGCAAGTCGCCGAGCGTCTCGCCACGCGGATCCATCGCCGCCGGGGCCGGAGCTCCGTGCGGAGATGTGACACGGCTGCTGAGACGGGACTACAACATGCAGCGCTCCATCTCCAATGATGTAGACTCCATCGGAGATGGTACCTCGTTGCTGCATCCCGACCATGCCTGGATAGCTGGCTCGCGTCGAGGCTCCTCGCAGTCGGAGACCATGGAAGTGGAGGTCTACCAGCTGGGCAAGGACTTCTCGCGCTCATTGCCGGGCTCGCGTCGATCGAGCTTCCAGGATGCCGAGAAGAATCGGCTGGAGGAGGACGCCATGGCCACGCCGCCCACATCTTATTTGGTGGGCAGGCGCCGTTCGTCTGTGGCTCGACGCGATCCGGATGAGATCTTGAAATCCTTGAAGGCTGTGCGCGGCGAACTGGGCAGGACTATGAGCCTGGGCACTGAGCAGCACAAGCGCATGGGATCGCGACGTGAGTAGAGGGGCTGATTTTCTGTGCTTTTTAATTATGGGGGTTGAAGGCCCAGAACCCTTGGAATGACATGAAATAAGGAATACTTTTTAAGATCCTTTTTATAATAACAATTTAAATACGCAAGTTAAAAGCCAGTTATCCTTGCATAATCCTTATTTCATGTCTCCATTAAGAGGAAGGAAGGAACTGTAATGCAAAATATACTTACTTCTAAGTACTGTGTTCTTCCAACTGAGAGATCCTCCAATCGGACCACGTTCGGTTGAGTAATCCTTGCCGATCGTACTCCTCCACTGCTATGAAGTCCACATCCCTATGCTCTATCTCTCTTGCTCTGCATTTCCTCTCACTTTCTCTCTGCTTCTCTCACTTTAAACACATTTTCCTCAACTGTGCCTTGCTGATTCTGAGTTGTGTCTGATTCTGATGATTATTTCGCTCACCCTCTATGTCTGACACTGTATCTGGCATTGCATCGAACTCGCTACGAAAACACACAACTACTTACCACTCTGTCTATCACTCTCTAATGTCTTCTTCCATGTCTTTCCCTCTATTAGCCACAATATCGGTGTCGCATTACCAAAGCTTTGACACACCCTACACAAACTGGAACAAACACTAAACGAAATGCAAAGTCCCAGCAAAGTCACACAAGATTTAATTAAAAGCAAAATAAATTCAACTTACGCATAAAGCACTAAATAACTAAAAGCCACTTATTTAAAGCTCTCAGAGCACCTGTCTGCATCTACATACATATAGTATCTCTCAGTAATTCCTTTGCTTAACCCAATAAGGGGTAGCTCATTCTTGAGTGAGCCACCAACCACACTGCACCACTACCATCAGTTACCACAATACAGAATACTGACAAGCCAAAAAAAAAAATAAATAAATGTGAAGAATGAAAACCCTTTGTAAATTATACAAGAAAACCAAGTTCAGCCAAGAATCCCAACAAATTGAGCTTAGCAGGCAAGGGCTTGTGCCATGGCAGAATATATTTATTAAGAGTAAGAGTAAATAAAAGTAAAATGCAACGATACTACAACTACAACACTATAAACTACACCACCAAAAACTACATCACCACTCACCACTGGTAAGAATGCAAAATGAACTTAAGTTGAGATTGAGATTGAGTTGCGTTTGGCATTTTGGCATTTTGGTTTCGGCCTGCCTGTGTTCCCTCTTAATTAGCTGAGACTGTGTTCCTGGAATTTTTCGATTCCTTCTAGCTGCATGCCCGCCTCTTAATTAACGCTTAATGCTTACTTTCACACTCAACACCGCACTCTGCACTCCGCACTCCGCACTCCGCACTCCGCACAACACACCAAACACACACCCACTCGTATGTGCAAATCGTATTAGATGTATAAATAAACACGCACCCACAATCACACTCGCTTGATAATCCAGTGGAGACAGTCCCAGGACACAGAAAAACTTCTGATGCCGGGGCTTATTTAAGCTTATTGATGCTATTTTCACAGCACATCGCCAACGGAAAATCGGAGGGAGTACTCGGAAAGCCAGCACACACCGGGCTTACAACAAATTTTTGTGTTTAAAATGCAAAGCCACCGCTCCTGGCGGCCAGGACTCTTTTGTTATTTTATTTATTATTTTTTTTTTGTCAGGGGGTCATGGGCGCATTCTGAGAAACGCCTTATTACCTGTTGGCTTCGCCACAGTTCGGCGCCCTCATAAACCCTTCAACGGCAACGTCAACGGGAATCCGGCGGAATAGCTCAGCCTTGAAATTAACTTTTAAAAGCCAAGAAGGCAAATGCGAAAAAAGTAACGGAAGACGGGTCTTCTATACCCTAACACCAAAAGGATCAGATGGACAAAGAAACGAACCGGGTTCTTCCGACTTTAAAAGTACCCCTAATCCCTGGCTCTAATAAAAAATTTTTAATGAAGCTAAGACACCCCTTAGAAGAGTATAAAAACAAGTAAAGTATAAAATAAACGGGGAGACGCGATAACAGAACAAAGCTGAAATATGCCACAAACAAGCCGTTAAATATGAAAATAAGCACGGCAGCTGTCTGGGAAATTTTTATTTTTCCATCCGTACATATGTACATATGTACATAGGGAATGGGTACATCTATACATACAATACATACGATGGGGAATCGACAGCTCCTTTAGGTCGTCGTGGCGAACCCTATTATTGTGCTTGTTCAGCAAAAAAAAGTTCTGCTCCTTGCTTGCCAATATGCTTTTTCCAATTCTCGGTTCTCCATTCGCAGTTCTCACTTTTCGTTTCCGTTATTCGTTTCACTTTCGCCTTTCTTTCCCGTACGACTCGATTTCGTTTTCGATTTTCCTTTGCAAGACAGTTATTATTAAGCCGCTTAGCGTCTGCCTGGCTTTCTCCCTTCCCGTTTCCGCTTCGCCTTTTACGCACTTTCGCATCCTGTGTGAGTGTACAGTGAACACCTCCACCCCACCACACAAACGACAGCTGCCTTCAAGTTTATTTTATTTTTGCCTGGTGCACAAAAATATTCCAACTTTCGCCATAATCCTTTCGTGTTTCCGGCTCGAGCCGGGCCGACTCACAATTTTTACTCCATACTGCGCTCCACTTTGCAGCGTTGTGCGCGCCCAATTGATTGAATGATTGATTGACTGATTGGCAGGGCTGATAGCCCACCACGGCCTAGCCTACCCCGTGTCCTTGTCATGTCCTTTTGCAGGCTGGGCCCCGCCACTTTCATTTTGGCCAAAAGTTTTAATGAAGCTAGACTGTCAAATAATTACGCATATCACGTATACGCCGTGTGGTGCGTTTAAAGAGTGCCAAGTAATGCCAAATTACTTTTAATATTAGTATTAGTAGGAGGTGGTAACGATATACATATGTAGATCTTTAAAAATCTACGAAAAATCGGGGTTAGTAAAGGGTCATTTCCTTTACTTTAGATTCCGAAGGCAACAAGCTCACTAGTATAACACCAACTGGGGAAGAGTTCTTGATTATTAGATATCACTTGATTATGCCTATCACTCACCCATGGATATGGCTAAGAACGTATTAAAGGCTACATAACAGTTCCATGTCAAAGTGTATCCCATAAACAAGCTGGAAAATAGAATGCCCAGACGCCCACCAATAAGCCCCATTGAAGACGACTTGCCCCTTTGAAAATAATTATCTAGATTAAAATGAAATTGGGATGGAAGTCTGGGTAACCTGTAATGTGTGGGTATTATGTCAATGACCAGGGACTGCACCAATCTCATGCTGCCCATGTGAGGATCCACCATCAGGTAGAGAGCAAACATTACTATCAAATCCTTGTTCAAGAAGTTCACCGAAAAGTTGCACAGCATCGAAAAGGTTAAGTAGATGAGCATAATCAGACGACGCCCCATACAAATGAGCAGAATGCTCGTTAAAATGAAAATTCCAAGTATTAGGAAGCCATGGATTATGGGGTCCTCGAGGTGACTTTTGTCTAATCGGCACTAGAACAGCGTAAGAAAGTGTCAGAGACGTTGGAAGTGAACATGTACTCAGCTCACCTGCTGCTTGTTCGCATGCATGCTCTCCGCAGCGTGAACGCAGACCGTCTGGTTATTATACCTATCGGATTTCATACTGAACCTTATTCGCACCATCCAGACCTGGAGTCCAAAACCTCTAAGAATACAACATTAATCAAAACTAAAATAGAATTTATCCACTTACATGCCGCTCATGATCGTTGTGCAGAGCATTGAGATGACCAGGATGCGAGTGTGCTCTTTAAACATGAGAAACAGAATCCGACAGAATTGTTCTGACGCCTTCCTAGAAATTTCATGGCAGGAAATTATTTTGGACAAGAAACAAGAGGATCTCACCTCGCCGACAGGGCCCGCAATCGTGGTTGGGTTAACTCCTTCACCCCCAGGCTTTCCAGGTCCGTATCCTTTCCCTTGTTCATACGGCAGCATCTCTCCATGACTTCCATGGCCTCCTCCTGTCGGTGCTTGGACAAATAGAACTTGGGACTCTCCGGCATAAATGAAATGATGGCCAGCCCTATTATACCGGGTATCTGATTTAAAAGCAGAAGGATGCGCCAGTTTTGCACATTATGGATTTTCAGGGGCAAAATAAAATAGGCCATAGCTGATATCCAAGTTAATTAGTTTGCAAATAAAATACTATTTTCCTCTTACCCGGCACTAAGATAAAGCTGATGCCCAAGCCGTAGCTTAGGAGATTCAGAACTCTTGGTCGAAGCGACTGTTTCGTGAACTCCGCCATGTACGTCATCATAGAAATTACAGGCGCCGCAAGACTAACACAGAGATTATGCAACATATTTCATGAAAGGATCTCTTAACTCACAAAGCAGCACAAATGATACGCAGCGCTGAAAAGGACAAAAACTCGGGCATTCCGGCAGAGAGTATAGAACAGGCGTTGGAAGTCACGCCCGTGAACATTATAATTTTCCGCCTGCCCACGGAATCCACTAGGATGCCCCAAAACACGAAGGACACCATTTGAACGGCGAAGGTCAGAGCCGTTACCCAGGCCAGCTTGTAGTCATTCATTTTGAGGTCGCAGGCGCCGGCAACCATGACGATGCCGAGTCCCAGCTGCTCGGTGGTAAACCACGTCTGCAACAGGAGGCAGCCGACGAAGATGGTTTTCTGCATCCTACCGAATCCTGGGATGGAATCAAGATTAGGCTGGATCGGGATGAGAGAGAGCCGCTTACCCAGCATTTCAAAAACTTCATCAATCTCAGCCATGGATCCTCCTAGCGCTTTAGTCCAAAATTTAATAAACAAAATGAAAATTTAAAATAATTTGTAGATTTTATATTTTTAACTCGATTTATTTATACAAAAATACCGTTGAGCGAGAAAGAAATTTAAAAACAAGCATGCTAAGCCAGTAAAAATTTGCAATCGTGAACTGGGCCATGAAATTCGAGTCACCTGATTGGATTTCCAGGACTCTCCTATGAAACAAAGGCTACTTTCGATATTTTTCAATAGTTTACAAATGGTCACTATGTATGTGGATTAGGCATAAAGGATTATTTTTTCTTACGTAACTATCAGAAAATGATTATGGATATTTTGAGACTTCACATCCTCTGCAGGCTCAAATTTTCAGTGACCTTTGGGCAGAAGGAGACAAAGAACTGTGCAGACTGAAGAAAATAATAAAGAGAAAAAGAACGCAGGATACCAAGATTCTCTTACACGCCAAGTAAACGACAAAGATATTGATGGTAACATCACAGGACACCTTCATCACCAGTCCCACCAAATTGGCACCTATCACTGATCCCAGCCTGGCCAGAGATCTGCCCATGCAGAGAGCCTTACCGCGCATGTGGATGGGCAGGAGGTCGACCATAACTGAGGATGCCAGTGATACCAGAACTCCGGGCACTGATATTAGGCCCGTAAAGCACACCAAGACCAACAGCGGAGTAGCTACGAAGTTCAGGCAGAAGCCAAGTATAGCTCCGCAACCGATGTGCAGCGCCAGGACGTACTTTCGGGGTATAAAGAGGACCAGCACAGTAGCGACCACATAAAAGATGATGTAACAGCACCCGTAGAAGATGGGGTCGTAAAAGTTCGTGAACTTGTCGTGACAGTCCATTTTCGTCTCATGACTGTAAAATGTCTTATTTAATCCTACTCCGGTAATAGCTGGGTTTTCGCACAGCCGTACATGTTGTTTTTCATCAACATTCCGGATGATCGGATACCACACTCCCAAGCCAATAGAGCTAAAATGGAAACAAAAACCATACCCTTACAGACAGGATATTTTAGCGGCAGTCCCTTAAAACTCACTTGAAGAATATTCCAAACAGAATGAGCAGACACCCAAGGAATGTCACCGTGTATGGCTGTCTAAAAAGCCGGAACGTCTCGTAGAATAGCTCTTTACAGGCAGACATTTCGCTCATGACGGTGTTTCGTGTTTCTGGCGTCACGATGATTTTCATATCGTCCCATACTTTACCATTCATCTTGGCCACCCACTTCAGGGCATGCATAGCGTCCTCCACGCGACCCACGGATAACAGGAAGTAGGGAGTCTCTGGAACCAAGGAGATTGTAATCAAGGAAATCCATCCAGGCAATGAAAAGATCATCAAGAGAAAGCGCCAGTCATTCAGCACAAAATCTTCGGCAATTTGAAGTGTGACATTATGCGGGAGCAGGGCCATAGCAACGAGCGGACAGAAGATGAGGCCAACGCCCACGCCGAAGCTAACCAACATCGAGGCTTTGGGCCGCCATGGCGGGGCATAGAACTCAATGAGAAAGCCGACGGCGAGCGATGCCGACCCGGAGAGGCTATCGGAGGAACAATGTGTCAAGGAGTTAAATGATCGGTCCGTCGATTTTACTTACAAGAGCCCCACAACAACCCGGGTAACAATGAAGGCATACGGGTTCGGCATCAACGATGTGATTAAAGAGAAAGTGAGTGCTCCCATTAGCGAAATTATAATAGTAGTCCTCCTGCCGAACCTATCCGCTAGAAAGCCGAGGAAGAATCCGGAGGCCACCATTCCTGCGAGAAGGCTGCTCGCCATCATCGACTTCAATATCCTCCCCGTTTCCCACTCGCAGGATGTCCGCACTATTACATAGCTGATGCCCATCGACTCCGTCACCGAGTACATTGTGATGACGAAGCTCACAGCGAGAATGATCACCTGAGCACATCCAAAGCCTGTCTGTCAAACGACAAGGGTAAAAAGTTGTCAAATGCAGACCACAGGACCATTACCTATGGTGGCAAGTGCGTCGTCGATATCGCTTTCAGGCATCTTCAGTAAAAAGTATAATGAGCTACCAATATGCCGAAAATTAAAAGTAATTGTACAACAACAAAAATTTAGAAAGAACTAAATAAAAATGAAAAAAATAAAATGAAATCGACACTGATATTGGACTGGATCTCATATTTGTGTAGAATTTAGCGTCAACACTTTGTTCCATTTTGTTATAGTTGAAGGAAATACTAGTGTTTATATGTTTAATTTTTTTTTTTTTTTCAATAAATGTGTGTCTGGAAAATGTTTAAAATTAAAACTGTGCGGCTATTCTTAAGACATTGTTCTTAAGCTGAACACTTTAGGAAACTTAAAAACTTTAAGAAGACCTCAAAAATAAGACAATATAAATAGTTTAATTTATAAAAAAGTCACAGGCGTTTAAAACACAATATTAATAATGACAACTCCAAGGTACTACAAATATAAACCAAAACTATCTGTATCTGTAAGTTAGGTGTTGTGTAGCTGCATGTTTTGTTCCACGTAGCTTTCCCTTTCTTTTCTTAGTCCTAGACCTAGACCTAGTCCAGTACCACCTTTCATTCTCAGTCCTCCCGAAGGTCAGTGATGGGAAAAGATGCCATACCTTCATCTAATATACTTTATGAAATTCCCAAAAATGGAATACTATCTCAAAAGTCAAGCCTATGTTGGCAAATAAATTAAAGAATAAAGAATTCTTTTCCCATCACTGCCAGTAATACTTGGTACTTTGAGTTGAGTTCGAAAGCGTCCGACATGTAAAGTATAGACTAGAGCTAACTCACTGATTTTCCGCCTCGACTAGGTGCCAGTCGCGTCGGCCTGCCAAGCGGACCCAACAGCCGCAAGAGCTCGATCCTGGACCTGTCCCAGCAGCACCAGCAGCAGCTGCAGCACCTCCAACAGTTGCAGCTCCACCAACACCTGCCCCCGGGCGTGGGCAACACGGACACTAGTCCCCCCTCGGACGATGAGGACAAGCGCTACCGTCCGCGCTGGAAGGGATCGGGGAGCCAGCTGCCTCCCCAGAGCCCCAAGCAGGCTCTGTCCCGGCTGAAGCAGGCAGCATCAGTGTCCAATGTGGCCGCCCAGGACTCGCCCACCCGGCAGAGCCAACTACTGTCCACCGGCCAATTGCAGCCACGCAAGAGCAGCATGTTCCAGCTGGGTGAGGCCTCGGCTCCGGCACCGACCACCACTACCACGCTCCAGCGCAAGGGCAGTATGTATGTGGCCAAGGTCACGGAGACGCCGCCTCAGGGCGGAACGCCCACACGCAAGGGCAGTATCTATCAGAGGAGTGGAGCGGGATTGGGAGCCGAAAGCTCCACCTTGGCCCCGGACAGTCCGCAGCGCAAGCAGAGCGTGGTGAAGACCCTGAGTGGCAGCTATGTCAATGTGTCGGCCATCACTGGCGGAGAGTCCAGCTACGGCCTGAAGCTAGGTCCCTCCCAGATTCATCCCAAGGGCTACCGCCTGACCACCGCCCGTTACGGAGAGCTCAAGATGGGTTTCGTCAAGATCAAGGGCAATGTGGAGGTGGAGGTAAGTTCTTTGTTCTTGGTTGGATCTGGATTTTAATATTCTATTGAATCGATGAGACCACGGAGAGAGTTTCAAACCTTTCCCCAAATGGAACAGTACTCCTGTCAGGGTATAGATACTTATTGGAGTAGGAATTTGGTGAAGCTTTTTAGGAGTCACCTTTACATTCTTGTACATGACATCACACAGAGCCGTTTTATTGACCCGTTTTTACTACCGGCTCGTTGTTGCAGCTAATCTGCGCCCGTAACATTGTCAACGAGGACTGCGAGACGCCACCGGATACCTATGTGAAGTGCTACATCAAGGACGGCGACCGGCTGCGGCACAAGAAGAAGACGCGTGTTGTGCGCCACTCGGCGGAGCCCTTCTACCGCCAGACCATTAAATACCAGGTGAGCAAATGGCCCATTTTGTAACGCGTGCCAGGTGACAACGATGATGATGATGGCGGTGGCGGTGGCTATAGCTGAATCCGAGACTGAAGCTGACCAGGGCCATGTCAGGATGTTATTATCGGGTGCCTGCATTGTAATGCGATTAATGGCTGCTGTCCGGACCCGGTCCGGGAAGCTCGCATCCGCAAGGCCAATTTACGCGCCCAGCAGGTGTTACGCGCCCTTAACCCTCTGTTTGGCCAGGCTCCTTTACAAATAATTTATTTTAAATATATTTACGGGAGTTTACGGATATGAAGATACTATCGCTTAAATAAATATTTATTTTTTAAAAACTTTTAAAACCCTGGAGAAAGGCAGACACTTGGCCACACAGAGGGTTAATCTTTATTACGGGTGACCTGCACCGTGTAATTACCCGTACCGTTATATTCCCCAACGAATCAAACTTAAACGAATTTCCATGCAAATCACAGAGCTCCGACGTCTTTGGACGCAACATCGTCATCATGGTGTGGCAGCGGTGCGTGGGATTCGAGCACAACCAGGGGCTGGGCGGCACGGAGGTCAACCTGGACAAGGTGAACATCGGGCAGCACATCAACGGCTGGTACCCGCTCTTCCCGATGCACAGCTACGGCGGCTCCGACTCGGACAACTCCCCCTGACCGAACAACCCGCAGCAGTGCCGCATGGAGCAGGGACGAAGGGAGGTCACTCCGGAGATACTTGCGCTCAAGCTGCAAGCTCAATTTGTTAGCGTCTAAGACTAAGGGGTACTTGGATATCCGATAAATATTGTTCGCCCCACAATGGCTTTACACACGTAAAAAAAAATCACATCCCCGCCCCCGCATTACAAGATTTTTTCCCCCAAGTGTATGTATTAATAGTAATAGTTAAATGAGCTTAGCTGAGGCTGGCAGGATCTGGCAGGATCGGTTTATGTTACACTAAAAGAAAATCTGTATTCCTGGTGAGAGAGCTTTGTAAGTAGGGTTCGGTTAGGCGGTTAGGTTCGGTTAGGGAGCAGCACCACCAACATATTATATATCAGACAGCACAATAATTGAGGAATCGAGAGTACCAGATGCTTAGACATAATATATATGTCTATATATTATATACACGGGTTAATATATATTTTTGCTTGTTGTGTTTGTGAAAGTTTAAAATGTTGTTTGCATTCGAATGTGAAAGTAAGAGAATTGAGAATTTGGAAAGTGGAAAATGGAACGGCACCATTGGCACCAAACGAAAAACAATAAAGTTGAAATATCGAGGCAACGAAGAGGACAGAGGCTTGGTAGCTAAACAGAGGCATATACATACATACATACATATATTCAAATAAGTGTTATTTAAATGTTGCGCTAAAGCAAACCACTTAAAGTAAATACAAGTAATAACCCAACAGCTGAGAACCCGCTAAGGTTTCAACTGCCCCCCCCCAAAAAACGAGTCCTTTGAGATCTGTGCATCAAAAATCTGGATCTAGATCTGAATCTGAATCTGATAACGAAATCTAATTTAAATCGACAATCTTTATGGGTGCGTGCTTGTGTGGATGTGAAGTGAGTTGTAACGAGTGATTAAGACGAATTTACTGTAGTAGTTTTATGGTAGGGATTTGATTGCAACACAGCAAATAGACGACATCCTTCCCGCTAACTCTTCCTGCTAACTATCCTGTGCTCTAGGCCCTCGAAACCAAACCAACAAAATGATATCTTCAGCCACTCAAACAGGACAATCTCTGTTTTAAGAACAAAAGTGAAAAATTTACAATTTCGGAACTTGTGTATAGATCTACTCGTAATACTTATCCCAATCAATGTTCAGCCTAATGACTTGGAGTTTCAAACTAAAGTTACAAAGCATATATCTCTATATATATATACATATATATATTTATTTATACAATACATTGTGGAAAACTTTAACTGTCCCTCTCTAGACAGGCTCACTATTGACACTAGTTATGGTTAAAATGGATAATCCGAAGATCAGATGAAGGAGATCCTCTTCTTATAAGCCACTCTGTTACTATATTTGAATTTGGGCTTTCAAACTGTTATGTGTTGCTTATAACGATTACTTAGTACCAGATAATCCCCTTAACTCGTAGTCAGGGAAAACGAAATAAATAATACAGACACTGACAGATACTCTTGCTTTTCGGTCGGGTTTCTACTCTTCACAATCTGGCTGTTGACTTGCCCAAGTTTATGATGTCTAATATAGGAAGCCCAGTTGGGCAACGAAAACTTAAATGGTTGTGCTATCTCAAAATTAAAACTACTCAGTATCGGAGCTATTTTTCAGGGCGGCTGAGACGCTGCTTTTATAATCTACTCTTAGGTCTATTCGGTCTTTTCTACTACATCTAATTCTAATACTACGTACTAGTACTACTCGATACTCGATACTCGATACCCGGTAGTCGGTAGTAGGTTGGTTTAATCATAAACGACGAGTACTTTGAACACTGTAAAAATAACACCATATCAGCGTGTAGCGTTGGGTTTAAGGATCTGGGTCCTGGGGAGGATTGCGCTTCAAAAGTGCCGAGTGGGCTGTAGCAAGGCTTATAAGAATACAAATCTTAACTATTTGTTAAAAAAATAACACTTAGCGATTACCTGCGTACACACTATGTAAAACACTATACACAGTTGTGAACTACATAAATATGATCGTACATATTATTATATATATAATATTATATTGAGAACCCAAATAACTGTAGAAACCCCAAAAAGAGACCCATATTACATGTATATCGAATTGAGTTTCAATAAAAATCCAATATTTATTTCAATGTGTATTCATTTTAAATGGTCGGAAAGTACATAAACTTTTCAAAGCTTATTTTATGAAAACAAACGCCTCATGAAGCATCCTAGGTGTATCTACATTATTCACAAAAGCTTATAACATATATATTGAAATGGAAAACTTAAGATATAAAATTCCGCAAAAATACATCAGCAACTTACAAAAAGATTCTTTCAGGGGGGACTACTTTATAGCGACTAAATTGTTTATCCATTTAAAGCAACCTAGTTTCTAAACTTTCCGCCGGTGCTGGGACTTGCGTTCACCCCGGGAGCAGCGCCCACGACAGCTCCTCCGTTGTTCAGCAGCGCCGTCAACGTGGCGTGTGAGGAGCTCAGGGTGGAACTGGCACCCAGCTTGGTCTTCAGCGGCGTTGTGGTGCTACCCACGACTTGGCCTTGCAAGCAGGGAGTAGGCGATGCGGCCGGTAGCTCCTTCAAAACCGAATCCTCAGCTGGTGGAGTGGCCACCGATTGTTGTTGTATTTGCTGCTGCTGGGCAGATGCCCCCTGGAGAAGCGCATTTCTCAGGTGACTATTGTTGGGGGAGTTTCCCGTCTGCTGATTTGGCATTATAAATGAGTTGGTGATGAGACCGCGGCTCTTGATGTTCAGATCCACGAAGAAAAGCTTCATCTTGTGGATCATGCTCTCCGTCACATTAAAAGTTAGCATCATGGATAGATCTATGTTGGTCTTGTGGCGGTACAAGTCATGGGTCTGCTGCAGCCGGCAGACTTCATCGTAGATGAGAAACAAAAAGCGGGAACTGCGATTTTCGGCCGGTATGATGCCTCGGGTAGCCAACCACTCTCGATCTTCGGCATCGGGTAGGTAGCGTATCAGCTCTGGATGTTTGCTGGCTAGCCGCTCCTTCCCGTCGGTGCCGAATCCAAAGGCCAGGTTAGCCTGCACATCCAGCACAAACTTGGTGCTCGTCGATATCTGAGCAGTGTTCCAGAAAATCTGGCGGCGAACTGGAGTGGGCAGAGTCCCACCAACTAACGGGGTAATCGTTGACCGATGCGCCGGCTGCTGAAGAGGCGGCACTACTGGCAGTTCCTGTGGCACTGCCAGCGACTGGTTTGCAATCTGCTGCTGATTTACGGGCGGCAACTGATTCGCTGTTGTGGCCGTGCATGGCATGGGTTTGGTGGCCACAAAACTAGCAAAGACCTTGTTGTTTGTGGCAGTCTCCGGCTTAGCTGTGCGTTTCAGGGCCAAGCGCTGCTGCTCCGTGGTGGCTCCTGGCACCAAACGATGCTGGCGCACAAAATTGGTGTACTGGGCCTTGGCATTCTCGAGCAGGGCACACGAGGACATCTTCTGAAGCGTTTCCTCGTTCACCGAATGCTGGCCCAGGTTTTCCTTGATATTCGCAAATGCAGGCTTAAAGTAGTTCTTTAAAGAAAATATTGTCAGTTAAAGTACTTTGGCAAATGCAGCTGAACCCACATTAATGTAGCGTTGAATTATCTCATTGACCTCCGCATCAAACGACTGCTGCACGCTAATCCTCAGAAGCTCCAGAGCTCTCATGGCCGACTCGGCACTGCCGCCGCTTTCCATGTTGTGTGTGCCACCAAGTCTCTGCCGTATGCGCTGCAACATGGTCTCTGCCATGTCCGGGGTAGTAACGTATTTCTACGAGGAACAGTTTAGAAATATATGTTTTTTTGGGGATAATCTTCTTTTACCAAAGCAGGCTCCGCATCCGACGATGTGGATTCGCCCAGCAGGGAGAGGGTAATACTGCTGGTTTCGGTGACGCCTGCATCCTTTTCGCCGTGCTTTTTCACACACTCCGCCGGACTTGCCACCCGTGTGTCCATGGAGTGTGTGGTCTGATTTGAGCAATCGGAGTCATCCGAGGAGGAGTTTGCTGCTTGCAGCTGCAGGCCCGGAGACGAGCGCTGCTGGCCTTCGTTGGAGGCTGTGGTGCTGCCGCCTAATGAACCCCCAACATCGGAGGGAATTTTCCAACTTCGCTGTATTACCATTCTGAATCCTTGTGTCGTGCAGTTGTTTCTTTTATTTGTATTTTGTAAGCTGATTTTTTGCGGATGCTGCTTCTGTTGGCCTGGCCAAAATCTGGGCTGCTTTTCCTGGGCGCGAGCTGAGGCCGTTTGTCAGGGCCGCGTGGCCAGGGCGCAGGCGCAGAAAATCCTTAACGCGGCGTTATAAATGGATGGTGGTGGTGGTGGTGGGTTTAGCGCCTAGCAGCTAACAGCTGACGGCGACTCTTCACAGTCCATGTCCAATTCGCCCAGCTCCAAGCGCCGCTCGTGGTCAAGAAGACTTTTAAGGCTGGCGAACTCATCGCTATCTTCGTCATCGTCCTGCACATCCTGGACCATGGAGGAAGATGCGTGCTCCTCCTTCTCTGCTTCATTGGCGGGCTCTTTCTTTTTCTTCTGCTTGCGGCGCTGCAATCGTTGCTCATCCAGCTTGCGATCGAACTCGTTCATGTACTCCACCGGCTGGCTGGGCTGGTAGTTATCCGGGGCTTCGTAGTTGCCACTTACCGATAATCCCAGTACATCCGGCACCATGAAGGCGAAAAGCCAGCAAACCAAGGGAGTAGTGTCACATACGTAACTGGCCTCTTTGTGATAGAACAGAAAACCGTCCAGCGCTGGCTTGTTCCCATCCCACAGGGGGTACTTACGGAGCGCCTCCTCGATGGCCGAGCTGTTGTCGAAGTCGTGGTGATCCACTAGCACGAATGCCTTTTCGTTGTGCTCGCCAATCTTGGCGAAATCGTTCTCTTCAAAGCGGGCACGCAGCCAATAGAAGCGAAACACTGCTTCGCATTCCTGCAGCTCCTGCTGGCCAAAGGATATAGCGTCCAGCACGTAAAAAGTGTTCTCCTTCTCCACGTAAACACAGTCCAGCACTGATTGGTACTTCAATTGGGTGACATCACCCGGCAAACTCGATCGGAACTCCTGAAAGCAGTAGCCGGCTTTGGTGTAGACCTTGGTTTTTCCATTGTACGCAACTACCAGGCATCGCCTTCCCACGGGACACGGCACTAGCATCCACTCGCCCAGTTCCTCCGGCTTCTCACGCAGCCATTCGGAAAGCTGCGGCCTAAAAGGAAAATCGTTTCGCCTGGCAGCACGTTGTTTCTTGCCAAAGTTGCTTGTTGAGGGCTTTTCAGTTTCTGTTGTCTGCAGCGACCTGACGCCATCCTGTTCCTGCTGACGCCGCAGCTTCTGTTGCCTGAGCAGATCCTTTTGTCGCTGTCTTTGGTGGGCACCGCGATCCATGCCTTTTTTGTAAAGATCTTGGAAGGCGCTCATGTTTCTAGTGATTAGGGTTGTCGATAAATATATAAATGTATCGATATTCTTGCGGTTTTTTTATATTGGCGGCATGTTCAAAAAGATAAGTTAAGTTCACCGGTTTACTGGTTAAACGTTGTCTAGAATCTAGATTGTAACTTCCTCTGGCTAGATGGGTTTCATTTTTCACCATACAAATGACAATAAAAGTTACGCCATTTTTATATGTCAAGTATGTACATATATACCTGATTTTATGTCAACAATATTTCATTTAGTCGATTTACAATTTATAACATATTCTTTGTATCAAAATGATGGCATTTGTATCTTGATATGATCTCGACAACTAATTATATATTTTATGTAGTTTTATTTACTTTTCACCACATTATCCTCATATTCACCACCGCCCTGTTATCGATAAATTCTCTTCCAACAGCTGTTTTCAAATCCAACAGCTGATTTATTTCGCATTTGCCGGGTTTATAAATAAATAATATAGCTCAACTATTTCAAAGTAGATTATCAATTAATGTTAAAATGAACAAAGCCTCTAGACTCTTCTGCCCAGCTCTGATAACTCCGAAAAATGCGGTTGTCAAGCAAACAGAGCAGCTTTCACGCAGCCAAAAGGTAAATGTTCCAGGTGTTACGAAAGCGATTATGAAAATAAACAACTTTTCCAGCTACTCACAGAATTAGGACTAATCAAATCAGGCAGCAATGGCACCTACCAAATAATGCCCATAGCCCAGCGATCGTTGGATAAACTGATCGACTTGGTCCAGAGCAATATGCGATTGGCGGGCGGGCAGAAGATCAGTTTACCCGTCCTCACGCCCTCGGCTCTTTGGAAGAAGACAGGACGCCTGGAGGGGGACATTTCCGAGTTCTATATGGTGCGAGACCGAAGCGGAAAGCAGTTCCTAATGAGTCCAGTAAGAGACTACAAAACAATGCCCTAATGGTTAATTTCATTCTCGTTTTATGTTTCAAATTCTTAGACTCACGAAGAGGCTATTACCGCCATGTTGGCCACTGCCTCTCCCATTTCCTACCGTCAGTTACCCCTCCGTCTCTATCAAATTGGTCCCAAGTTCAGAGATGAGCTTAAGTCACGTTTCGGGCTTATGCGAGCGAAGGAATTCTTGATGAAGGACATGTATTCGTTTGATGTCTCGGAGGAAACAGCCAGGGAATCATATTCTACTGTAAGCGAAGCCTACGATAGGCTCTTCCAGCAGCTAGAGGTTCCTTTTGTAAAGGGTATGTTGTCCTAACTTTCCTGGGGGCGTCAATTAATGACAATTATCTGTTTTGTAGTAAATGCCGCCACAGGAATGATGGGTGGAAGCCTCTCCCACGAGTACCATTACATTTCCACAGTGGGCGAGGACTCGTTGGTCCAGTGCAGCTCCTGCGGCTTTGCCGGTAACTCCGAGGTATTGACTACCCCGGAAAACTGTCCAAGCTGTCAGAGTTCGAATCTGAACGAAGTTCGTGGCGTGGAGATAGCGCACACTTTTCTACTAGGTGACAAATACTCCAAGCCCCTGGGAGCCACCTTCCTTAACACTTCTGGAAAACCGCAGTCTCTGATTATGGGATGTTATGGGATCGGTATAACCAGGGTTATAGCAGCCGCCTTAGAAGTACTCTCTACAGAGCAAGAACTGCAATGGCCGAAGCTTTTGGCGCCCTTTGACGTGTGCCTAATTGGACCCAAACAGGGAAGCAAGGAGCAGCAGTCAGCAGAGGTGATAGAACACGAATTACTCCATAGCATGGGTCAGCTTTGTGGACCCCAGGATCTTCTTCACGACGATCGCAAGGACCTAACCATAGGCAAGCGTCTGCTTGAAGCGAAAAGGCTAGGTCATCCCCTAACCATCATTGTGGGTGCCAAAGCCATTCAACAAGATTCACCCAAGCTGGAAGTGCATTTCAACGGAGGCGATAAACTAGAGTTAGATTTGAGCGACACCCTCAAGCTTGTAGCTGAACACAGTCAGCACAAACAGGATCTACTTTTGGGTAATTTCAAGAAGGAAAACAAAAGTCAAGCAGTTGGCCATCAGCTTTAGCTTTATGCAATAAAGTTAACAATAACACAAAACTCATCACAACCGCGCATCCTGGCTGATTAACCCGCAATCAGCTTCGAGCTGCTCGTCCCCAACGCTATTCCTTTCTAGTGGTCGTGGTCCGCGTAATCGGGCTCCGGGATCTGGGGATAGATCTGTACCTGCAGCTGGGGCTTTCGAGGCGGTGGTGGCGGCTTGGTGATCATGCTAGTATAGGACCAGGGCATCTGGTTGCGCAACTCCTCGCTGACCCGGGGATTGGCCGGCGGAGCTGGATAAATTTCGCTGTAGCGATTATTTAGCGGCGAGGTAACGGCCAGCTGCTGGACAGCCGGCGAGGGAGATCGCGGAGTCTCCGGGGGCGGATAGTTCAAACGGTCCGGATGAGCCTCAGTGGTGCGGTAGGTGTTGATGTCCGGCTGCGGTGAGACCACCTCCCTCTGGGGCGGTGGCACCTGGGGAGGCAACACCATCACTGGCGACTGCAGGGTAGTGCGATCTCCGGCCGCAAACTGACGCGAGTCCTGACGCTGGATACCCTGATCGGACGGTATGAAAATGGGAAGTGGTTTGGGACGGATTTGCTCGGGATACTCTGGGCTTTCCAAGGGGGCAGTCGGCTGCAGCACAGCAGTCGCCACCAGAGCGGGCTGCACTACCGGCTGGGGCTCCACCACTGCCGGCTGGGGAGTTGGCTGGCGGGTAGGAGCCTCACTCCGGCTCACTGCGGCAGCCTTCGCCGCATTTTGGTTGGCCATCACGTTGGAGAGGGACAGGCAGAAACTGACGCCGATGATGTTCAAGAGCCAGATGATGACCACGCGGGAAGTCAGACAGAGCATTACGATGGCCGGCGTCGAGAAGTACACTCCTAAGTTCTCCAGGAGGACCCAGTACGCGCTGTTCGAATTAGCCTCGGCGCCTATGTAAGTAAAAGCACCATCCAGTGACTAAAAAAAAGAGTGAGTTTATGTTTAGAGAGGCATTTTTATATAAAGGACTACCCACCGTTGTGTGGCTCAAATCAATTCCATGGTACACACTAGCCACCACATCCAGGATGCACCCGGCGAGTACGGATAAAAACCAAGGCCAGTAGAGGGCGCCAGATATCAGTTTGGTTGTCCGACTGCACAAAGTAACTGAAAGATATCAAAATTACTGGTTTGGACTGGAAACATATTCTAAAGACACTTACGAATGACCAGAACCGAAGAGGCTATCCACAGTCCACTGACGACCGCATAGGCGATCATAAAGATGTACTCTCGATGGGTGATTTCATAAGATTTGTCCCAATTATTAATGGTCAGAGACAAGTCATGATCGCTAACAACAAGCGAGGGGACACCGCAGTCACGTTCTGTTTTTAAAAATATATTGGGTTTATCGCACATTTAATTTAGGACTACAATTTGTTGGTTTTCCAATAACTAGGAAGTGTTCTCCCAGGATTATGTTATCTTATCTACGGGCTTGAGATTTACATCATCCAAAGCACCTTTTCACATTCGAAATATTTTGATATCACGGCTCTCAAGTTTAGGTTGCTTTTATTGGACTTGGCATTACTCACCCGCAAAGTAAATCAGCTCCATGGCGAACTTGAATGGGTTGGATTCAAATGACGCCGCATCATGGCACTGCCGGAAAGTAATTCCCCATAGGGATAGGCCAAGATAGATGACTCCCTGGGTCTGCGGAATCATTTGAAGGGAAGTCAGAACTCAAACAAGATTGGTGGACAATCTTTATGGCACTTACGAGTATGACAATCGCCATAAAGAGAATAAAGCACTTGGCGAATCCCGTTCCGGCCATCTTGTGTTGGACTTATTATTGAGCACTCCGGTGGGATGTATGGCGGATTCCTTTGGGGTTGTGCAACCTCCGTGATCGCTGCCAACCAATTGGCTACTCGATAAGACAACACACGCTTCGGAGCTATAAATTCAATTTGAAATTACAATTCGTCAATTCGCATTTGGAATCTTATCAGCTTGATTAGTTTTTGTGGGGATTTTGCATGGGACACTGGAGTGGAGGCACTGGAGAAATCGGCCAGGCATTTTCCAGCCTGCTTCCTAATCTCAATGACAATTGAATTGAATGATTCAGACGGAGGAAATTACGCTGTCGTCACAACGATCGCGGATACGCAATGGGTGCCATAAACACTACATAGTGGGTGCCATACACCTTCAGCACCACCCGTCTGTGTTATCTCACCCACCGATGGAACTCTGGATGCCGCGGATTCTTTTGAGCTGGGAATTGTGGGCGATACGCGTTCGCCGACAGACTGCTTCGCACTGAGCACCCACCACCCATCGAATTGGCCATCGACTCTGGGCCCAAAGCCTCTTCTGGCCCGCTCTCGGCGATAAGATAAGCCTAATGAAATTTTAAGGGTTACACCTGTTATCATAGCATGGGTTCTCTGATGCCCAATTCCAGCAATTGCTCAATGGCCGAGTGCAAATATTTTAGCCAGGCCGATTTTGTAATACAAATTGAATGTGATAGACCTGGCAGTCCTTATCTGAGCGGGCTGTTTGTTTTATCGCTGTCATGTTGTTGTACTGCCCCCAAACATGGGAGAAGACGGCGCTGAACCTGCCCCCATGTGGGTAAATAAATATGGAAGAGTCAACAGCTAGCAGGAACTAAACGTAAACTCACAGCTGATGGCTGATGGTTGTTTTTATCGTGTGACCGACTTATCACTCTGGCCGCTTACGTTGCGTATACTTGATATTGGGAGACTCATCAGAGGCAGTCCCGTCGCGGTGCTCATCTTTATCGGCCGTAAAGCTTTCTAGCAGGTATATAATTGAGAGCGGGTCCCAGGCGAAGGTTTCTTTATCGCCGATGACTCATTTCCAAGAAGCCCCTGAAATTACAAATGTTTACTTCTCCATTGTGTTCCGGCCATTGTAATCATTATAGCCTTAGGATTTATTACTTTTACAGTCTTTGGGCTATAACTAAGACAGTTGGCACGGATATGGGATGTTGCTAGTGTTTAGGAATATTTGATTATCAAAAGCGAATGTTGAATAAGCCATTCATAACTACTTTGCTACTGACTTCATAATTTATCCATCAAATATATATTCTTCACACCTTACAACAACGTTCAATACAATATTTTGAATATTTTTACAATCTAATTGTTATAAAGATAAACCAAAGTTCCCATGTTAGACAATTTCCGATTATAAAAACTGCACTCCCCTGTTTTGCTAATTATAGAATTATAGAAAAGGCAAACAACACATTATATGTCATTAACATTGAATATTTGAATACATTTTTATGAACCAATGTGAGTAGAAGTAATAAAGTGAACTTTCTCCGCCAATTGCCAATCAAAGATCAAACACTGGATTTGCAATTAATTTGCGAATTGTGATTAGCACTTTGGCGGCAAATAAACAAATCGCCTCGAGTAGTTAGTCCCACCCAACACGCCCCACAATATTGGACAATAATTGACCCAATTGAAGTCAGAAACACACCCACCCGTTTCGAAATTAAAATATTTGCTGGGTGGCTCAGATATTTGCATTTCAACGTAAGGTTTTTCCCGCCAGAGATTCTGGGAAGGTTCCAGGTGAATCGCTCCATGCCTCAGTGAGCCCCAGGGCGGAATACCAGCTACTGGCTGTTATCTCAGCAATTAGAGCCTCAAATTTGGCAGCCGCCGTGTGAATTGGAAATGCAAATAAAGAGAGAAGCTTCGGATCAAAAATCACATGACTTTAATTGAACTTGGTCAGCGTGTCGTATAAATATGTGAGAGTGCGGGGATGGCATTAAAACTAGGCGGGGTTCAAAGGTCAGCTGGCTTAAACGCGAGCCGAGAGGATGACAGGCTCAGCCTCCACCTCAGCCACCTTCTCCTTGAGCTTCTTCTCGTCCTTCTTCAGCTTCTGAATGGGCTCCTCCGTGGTGGTGGAAGTGGTAGAGGGAGTGGTGCTGGAAGTGGTGCTGGAGACGGTGCTGGACGGCGGTGAGATGGAACTATCGCTCACACTGACCAGAACGGTAGTGCTGGAGCTCTTTTTATCCTCCTCGGAAGTCTCTGATGTCCCGGCTGCTTTGGTGGTGCTCTCAATCTTGGTTGGAGCCACTGTGGTGCTCTCCTCCTTGACAGGAACCACCACGGAGCTGGTCTCCTCCTTGGATGCCAGAGCCACTGCTTCCTCGACACTCTCCAGCGGCGCCGTGGACGTGATCGAGGTCTTGGTGATGCTAATCTTGGTCTGCTTGCCGTCGCTGCTGTCGTTGTTGGAGTCCTCCTTGATGGTGGCCGAGATCAGCTTGGTGTGGTGCACCTGGAAGGTGGGGATCAGCGGCAGGGCACCTCCATTGTGTGGCTGCACGGACACATGATCGATGATCAGGTGGGCGGGCACACCATCCTCGTCGGGGATTTTCTTGGTGGTCTGCAGCAGGATCTTGCGTGCCAGACCATCGTCCGTGGAGGCGGCATCTGTGGCGGGAGTGGACTCATCGGAGCGCTTGGTGATCGAGTGCTCCTCCTCCTCGCTGGCCACCGGCTGGGGCCTAACCTCCTCCACCTCACTGCCCGGAGCACTGGCCTGGTGCAGGCTGAGGGCGGACTCGAAGAGACTGTCCTCCAGTTCCCCGATCAGACCGTGAAACGATACCTGCTTCAGCTCGGCATCCGGATTGCCGGCCACCTGTCGCTTGACCACATCCTGTTTATTCGCCGGCTGGAAGGCGGCCAGAACATCGCTGAACTGCAGGGGAGCGGCCAAAGAGGCAACTGTCAAGGTCGCAAGCACCTGGAAGGGTCAAGAGATCCTAGTCTTGTCGCTTATTCTTCAAAGTTGGAGTACTCACAGTGGTTAGCAAAAAGCACTTCATGGCCACTGCTGCTGCTGTAGCTGCTTCAGGGGATCTGATGATCTGGTGATGACTTTGTCCGAGGGTTGTGTTCGGCTCCAAGCTCTGATCGGAAATAAGTTTGAGGCCCCGGAGCCGGCGAGTTTTTAAAGTTTTCGCCCGGCCCGAAAGTTGCGGCTAAGCTTTGTTAGTACGCTTAGTTAGCACTTGGAATAACTTGGAACTTGGCTTGGGGAGCCTGAATCGGTGGGGTGGCTGCGCGTGGTACGTCTCCAGGTTGGGCAGAAGCCTATTCTACATGATAATATGAACCCCATAGGGTGGGCCCCTCATCGCATCGAAAGCTCAGACACTAAGAAAAAAAGCACGAGTGAAAATCATGAGTTAATGTTTAGGGGATTCTTTAAATATTAAATGAATTATTACCTCAAGCCTCAAAGATAAGATCATCTAAAAGAATATTATTCTGGAGGTCATCTATTTGTGGCTAATTGCTAAAAAATGTTAATAATTTAAGCCTTCATCGGCTGACAAATTAGTTCAATTAGTTGGAAAATATATTCCAAGGATTAAAAAACCGCCGAGCTGCATGAACCAGGAGTTTTTTTGGTACAGATCTTAAGGCACCGCTCCCAAGACCAAGTTGATTGTCCTAATTGGGATGATTAACATACATTTACTAAAATAAACGCCCAAATTGAATTCCAAGAAAACTGACTCAAAATCAAAACAATATTAGAGCCAGACTCGAAACTCGAGACACTTCCAAAAGGCCAAAACAATCGACCCAAAATTTGTAAACAAGCACGCGCTGCCAAAACCGCAAAAATATCTAGACGTTTGTGAAGTATCTGTTCGGATGAGTATCTTTCGGATGCACTTTGGAGCAGCAGAGGCAATTACAATTACGTCTCTTTAACACTTCATAATTAGAGCATTCCCCATGAGATCACCCCATGGGGGGGAGAGCGCAAAGTTAATATGCAAAATGTGCAAATTAATTTCGAAAATTTTCCGCTGAGACAAAGGTCCATGATTAGGTGAAAACTTGGCGGCAATAAGTGTACCATCTGGGAACCTTATAGCCTCCCAACCGAAATACCGAAAAACCGCAAAACGTGTACTGCCGGCAACGACGATTCGCCGGAGAAAGATTCGAGATCCGAATTGAAATACAAAAACCGGCAATCATGAATGAAAGTCAAGATCTGGCTGGTTATGCCGGAAAATGAGCGGCTTTAGGCGGTTAACTCTGGTGTGAAACGATTTTATTTGGGGTGTTATAAATTATAATTAAAGTCCTTCTACATTGATCACAGATTTATGAGCCGCCTTAGTCCGGATCTACTTCTGGAGCAGATAATTAATACTAACGAAATTGGTAATATTGGGGTTGGTGAACAAGTTGGTCAAAATAACTACCAGATTATTCCAATTTTTCTCAGAAATTAACAGAAGTTTAATGAGCCTAAATAAGTAATAACAAATCTAAACAAAATGATTTAAATGTCGATGGTGAGAAATACTTCGAAAAGCTGTACTTGCGGGAACTTTCGCATTGCACATTTAGGGCCAAAACGAAAATGTTCCTTGGACTGTAAACATTCTACGTCAGACGGGGCGTATGCGTAATATCAAGAGTGTTGATAGACAGGCGCGTGTCTTCCCGGGCACATGCAATTTAAGATGCCAAATGCGTCACCACGAAGGTGCAATGTTCATGAACTTATTTTTGGGCCAGGCTCGACAACAAAGCGACATTTGCGTAGGCAGCCCCATATTTGGTCCCAATATTTGTGGGGATTCGTTGTGCGGCTCAGTCCCTGGGATCGCTCCGAAACGAGCACAATTAATTAGAGTCTGGGCTGAGTCTTCAAAAACAATCGTCGAGTCGCGTCGCCAAATCCCCACAGCCCCGAACATTCTCCTCGCGCCCTGTTGTTATTTTTGAAACGGAAGCCAAGTCCGGCGACTGGAAGACAACGGAGATCTGCCTAGAAACTGAAGATGGCAATGCCAGCGATCCGGAGAGTGGTGGAAAACCTGTCGGGCAATTAACAGATGCCGATAATTACGCGGAATCGCGCCTCGCCAAGTCTCCGGCCGAAGCTCCAACCGGGGGCCTATAAAAGCGCTCCGATCTGCACTAATTAACTTTAAACGCGCGAAAGTCAGGCAAGGCACCACAGCAGGCACCACAGCAGGCACACCACAGGCACCACCACAAGCGCCACACAGCCACCAGAGAGCCACTCCAGTTAGGCAAGATGCAGGTCCACCAGGCTGTGTTTGGAGCCGCCGTGCTCGGTATGCTGCTGGCGATCGGATGCTCCCTGCCGGTCTTGGATGTCAGTTCGGGCATCGACAACCAGACCATCGAGGACCTCAGGGCCAGTGTTAATGATTCCCCTAAAAATTTGTAAGTTTCAAATGGATATCTATTTTGTTTTTATTTTTAATATAACAAAGAGTTTCTTAAAAATAATTAACTTATTGTTTACGTAAAAAAACTAACATGGAACCATAAGCATCCTGAGCAAGAAAAGAGTTGTAATATTTTATTCCCTTTCCAGGTATGTGGTCAAGGCGGTGGTCTACGAAATCGGCATCCTAACGGAAGTGGATGAGAACGACACCAGCTTCGAGAGCCAGGAGCGCGTCGACCTCACCTTCTACGACACGCACAGCAACAAGAGCCACATCGACCTGGGCAACATCCCGCTGCCCATCCAGACGAACGTCACCGGCCAGGTGCTCACCGGCATTGCGCCGGTGAACCTGGGCGCCTTCAGCAGTCCCCAGGAGCTGCTGGAAACACTTCCGCTAACCGGCAGCATTGTGAACATCACGCACAGCGACACCGCCTTCTACCAGCTGAGCAAGTCCAACGTATCGGCCGCCGACAAGCCCCAGGTCCTGGACCAGGACGCGCTCTCCAAGCTCACCCATGTGGCCCAGCTGTTCCCGCCCTCGTCGACAATCGGCAAGTCTCTGCCAGTGAACCCGACCAGAGACAACGAAGTGGCGCAGTCCGAGCCGGAGGATTAGAGATGCTGGGCAGACCATGATGCAGTGCTTCAAACGTATACGGGACATTAATAGATCTACTTAGTTTTACGGCTACACAAAAGACACATACTTAAGTACCTACAGTGCTAGAAAAGACTGGACGAGGACAGAAGGCCATCGCCATCATTGAACCCATTCCGCCTTGGTCGCAGGTCACATCACAAGGCTGGAATTTCACTTTTCTGTTGTAAAGTAAAAATAAATTTCGCATTAGAGCTAGGCAAATGAGGTGGTGTCCGCCGGTGTTATCTGGGGAGGGAGGGAGGTAGGAGGTAGGAAGGTTGGTGCGTCGATATAGTCATGTGACTATGGCTGGCCAGGCCAATGCTAAAAGCATTTCTATCACTTCTCACCTCGACGTCAAGAGGTGATGGAGTGGTTCGGCCTGCCCGGCCTGCCAGAGGGCCCCAAATGCAATCCACATAAGAATGAAATACTCGACCAGAGTTCTTTGCATTTTATATTAACTAGGTTTTTAATTTTCTCATTTTCAGTTTGTTGTTGTTGGTTTGTTGTGTTTGTGTGGTTTGCTTTATAACTGTAGTACATGGGGGTTGGTTCTTAGGCGGTAATAGATGATATATACTTTTAATATTAATCGATAATGTTTAATATAAATATAAATTTAAGCTTGTACACAAAAAATTAAAAGTTGAACGTCTCTCAGATCAATTTCTAAAGGTCCTCGCTCTCTCACTCGCCGTTGCAGAGCGCAGCCGCTCTCGGCCTACATTCTAAGACTCTAATCTGGAAAAGATGAGAAGTTCCTCGAGACCAGCACAGGCCCACAGGACGACAGGACGCCACGGTAATTTCGAGGGGCGGGAGGGAAGGTTATCGAGGAGGTACCTAATCAAAATGTATATACATACTGCAACACACATTTGGATACTCGTAGTTGTCGTATAAATAGTTTAGTTTTTAACTAATTTACATAGTCATCATGCAGACGATGCGCTCTGGCGGCTTCTTCATAATATGCATTAAATATATTTAAATATGTATATATATATATATATGTATGTATATGTATGTGGTATTTTTAGTAGTAGCTACAACTTCAACTTATGTGCACACTCCAAAAACGTATATAACTAATCCGTAACTAGTATCTCTAACTTGTATCTGTATCTAAGCCGTTAGCTTTATGTTTATCGTGTATCCTGTAGCTCGTGTTAGTGGTTCGTTAAGCCGCAATTATATAGCTAACACTAGTTTAGTCAGGGTTAGGCGGCCCAACACTCCGGTTCACCGTTCTGCTCTTCCACTCTCGTTTACTTCTGCACTTTATACATACAACTCGTCTTACAAAAGTAAATGGGTACGACCTTGGGATGGCAAGGTCACTTAAAACGAAACTAATGTTAAAGCGCTGTCAATGCTGCAAACTTTGCGAGATTAGGTATTTGGTTGATCCAACATGTTCTTTAATCTACAAAGTTAAGGAATAGTTAGCAAATAGAGATCACGACAGCACTTGATGGATATATCTCACCTATGACATGACTCTCCATATTTGTGATGCGTGGCTTCGATGCGGGCTGGGGTATGATGGTGATCTCATCGTTGATCTTTAAAGGCTTCAGCAGCGAATCATTGGCCGCTCCCAGTGAGCTGCGCGACATCCCTGCCCCCGAACCCGACCCGCTCGACTGCGCACTGTTCTTCTTGCTGTCCATCGCTTTCCGTGCCACCGTACTGTGGGCGGTGTACACGTGCGTCTCGAATTGCTTGTACATGCCGAAGGTGGCCGTGCACACGGTGCACTTGTAGGAGAGGTGCGCGGGCTTCAGAGTCATGTGGTGATCGCGCGACACATGGTTCAGCAGCTTCCATTGGTACATCTGCAACAGGAGCCAACTATTATCCACCGAACGGCATCAAGACTATGAGTATTCTTACCCTGCCACAAACGGGACAACGCCCGGCATCCTTGCCCTTGTTGGCAGCCTCCTGCATGGAGCTTGTGACCAGGCCATGAGAGCCAAGCAAATGCCTTTCCAGTCCCTGGTCCGTGAAAAACCGGAACTGGCACTTTTGGCAATTCAACGGCGGCCTGTTGTAGATCATCTTCGGATGGATCTGTACCAAAGAGAGATTGGAAGATTAGCAAGACGAAAAATGGGATGAATGGAAACTCAGCAGTACCTTCACTTTGTGCATCCATTGCATGTGATTGCGCAGCTGCTCCAGGTCCTTAATATAGCCATCGCAGATTTCGCATATAACGAACTGTGCCTTGTTGTTGCCGCTGGGACTCTGGCCTGGCTTCATGCCAGCAGCGGCCGGAGGCACCTTGCTGGAGGAGGCTCCCGCCCCGGCACCCGCCGAACTCTGTCGAGGTAATGGCGTTATCGAGATGCTTGGCTGGCCGGCCATTGGCTTCTTGGACGCCTGCTGCGGAAACAGATGTTGGGTTAAAACCGGTTCTCTTTCCGTTGCCAAAGATTCAAAAACTATTTTCACAACGGTCTCGGCGCTTCATCTTACCTGGACAAGTTGTCCGGCAGCCAGTTGATAGCTGTTTGGCAGAGAAAGACCAGCACCGATTGCGTTGCCTCCTCGCACAGGCGCCGGATTGCGTACCATGTTCTGCTTGGGCGGTTGGGGCGCTCGCTGTCGCATCTTGGCTGCATTTTGGGCGGCCAGAGCTGCAGCCTGCAGATTCCTGGCCTGGGCTGCGGCCTGCTGCTGCTGGATGGTGGCCAAGGCAGCCTTCTGAGCTGCTGCCTGCGCAGCCATCGCCTGAAAGGAACAGGGGGGATTAATTTATAGAAGTCCAAGTGGAAGTGATAGGAAGCCTTACCTGGTAGGCGGTGGCAGTGCCTACAAGTCCGTGGCGAGGCTTGATCCGCGGTATCTTGGCCGGAGCCTCCCAGTCGTTTGGCGGCGCCAGGTTCAGCTCCGGCCGGAACTTCTTGGCGCAGACGGGCTGATGCCGGGCCAGCTTCGCCTTGCCGTTGTCCTCAAAGCCGCAGTTGGGACACTGGTGGTAGGGCAGTGGCTTGATAAGGCGCGCCTTGATGTTGTGCACCGCCTCCATGTGGTAGACAATCTCCGTGGCGTTCCGGATCTCGAACGTGCAGAAGTTGCACTTGTACAGTACCCCGTTCATATGCGGCGTCTCGTAGTGGTTGGCCATCGCCATCGCCGACTCTGACTTGAAGTTACAGAACTCGCAGCGCTTCATCCGGAACTTGAACGGAGCATTTTTCGTTTTCGAGGCCTGCAGGTTGCCGGACAGGGCATTGATGGCCATCTCGAACTCCTTGGGATCGCGGACGTTTGATTTGCGCATCTTGCGCTTCTGTAACCGCAAGAGATCGGCCTGCACATATTCCTGCACTAGGCCCACGCCAATGTCCATGAAGAACTTGCCCAGCGGACTCTCGAAGTAGTTCTCCTGCCCGGGCTTGCTGGCTCCAGTATTTGTGGTTCCGCCGGAGGCCGCCAACGCAGAAGCAGGCTTGATGGCTCCCTTCAAGGCAGTGAGGTCGTCGTTAGCCTCCTTGATCAGCACCTTGGTGCGCACACCCGACTCGGAGTCGTCATCATCGTCATCGTCGTCGTCGTCATCCGATTGCTCCGACCACGATTCGTCGTCCCCTCGCTTCTTTTTCTTCTTGCTAGACTGCTCCTGATTCTGGTCCGGCTTGTCCTCCTTATTCTGCTCAGTCATCATGTCGAACTCGTCGCCCTTGTCCGCCTCCGCCAGGTCCTCGGCGGAGAGGGCGTACTTCGTTTCGAGGGCCTTGACCACTTCGCAGATGTTCTGGTTCGGCGGCTTCTCATAGATGTAGGGCACAATGAACGAAGGTGCCTCCAGGACGAACATGTCGTCGGTGAGGCCCGGCAGCAGATTCGCATTGTTGGTCATGCTGGGCAACCCGCCGGTGAGCGATAGCGTAGGCGGATTCAGCTGCGCGGGGCTCGCACTGAGTCCCCCGGCCATGGGCACCAGTTTTGGTGGAACGGCTCCCAGATTCGTTGCCGCACCCGTCACGGCATTCGTGATAGTAACCGGGTATACGGAGTCCCGGGGGCCCGAAGCAACAGGTCCACTGACTCCATCGAGGGGCATCAGAGACCGGGCGTCCTTGATGGTCAGCCCACCAATGCCAGACGGCGTCGAACTGCGCTGCCGCTTGTGACTCGGCTGCAAGTCATCCAAGTCGGCTTTCCTCTTCATACTGCTGGGAGAAATACTTGGGGGTGTGTCGTCTTCTATGACCACGCAGTCATCGTCGTCGTCGTCGTCATCGTCCTCCGGCGGGTGTACCGGAAGCTGGGGCGTTGCCTTCGCCGGCGGTAGGGGAAGCTTCTTTGCCGGTGCTGGAGCTGCTGCCTCGTTCTCCGAATCAGAGGCTATCAGCACCGCGTCGTCGGAGGACTCTCCGCCGCTGACAGATGCTGGCGCAGCCGGCTTTGCAGCCAAGTCAGTTGGCTTTGCCGGCTCCTTGTGTTCCTTGAGATCCTCCATTTCGTCATCACTGTCCTCGTCCAGGTTGACAATTCCGTCAATGTTCTGGCTGGCCGCCTTCGCTTCCGCCACGCTGGCCTGGCCGTTCTCCTTCTGCTTGGAAGCGGGCTGCGGGCTAACCACGAAGCCATTTTCTTTTCTCGTTACTCCCTCCTCTCCTACGTCGCTCTTTTCGCTGGGCTGGCTTTCCTCTTCATCCGGCAGCGTCTTCGTGCCGCTAACCAGCTCCACTTCATCCCCATCCTGCTCCTCTGTGGCCGCTCCCAGCGGATCTTCCGCTTCGCAACTGTTTTCTGCGGTACTGCCGATTTTTTCGACATCGTCGTCGTCCTCAGGTTCGTGGTCCCCGTTCGTGGTGGCCTCCTCGCCGTCATCCAGATCTTCGGGCTGCTGCTTCACCACCTTGGGGCTGCTGTCCGTGACCTGGGAATCATCCTCGTCGGTGTTGACAGCCTCCTCTGCCTCCGTGGGGTGTTCATCCACCTCCATTATCTCCTCAGGAGCAGGTGCTTTCGGTGAAGCCTGGGAGACATCTTCCTTGGCGATCTCTTTGTCGTCCGAAGATAGCTTCTCCTTGGCGGGCTTTTCCAGGTCACTTTCGACTTGAGTTTCAGCTTCGGCGTCGCCATCGCCATCGGCATCGGCGTCGGCGTCAGCCTCTGGCTCTGCTCCCTCTTCATCGACTTCGTCCACATTCCGTTCCTCTTCCTCTGGCTTTTGAAGGTTCTGCGGCGAATCTGCTGCTGATGCGCTGGCAAGCTTTGTCGTGGGCTCGGCCACGCCCTCCGGCAAAACGACATCGACTTCGGTCATTTGTTGTCCGTTCTCTGCTATGTAGAATGCGGCCCAGTCACTTTCGGATACGTTCTGTCTTCCGAATGTTTGAATATCTGTGGAATGTGGACAAAATACAGATTCGGGAATTAGCCGGAGATGTTTGCATTAATGACTAAAAGCTGGCTCTGGCTGTGGGTCTGGCTCTCTTCTTTAGACCAACCGGAAAAATTGGCACGTAAAAGAAAACTAAAGTATCAAAAAAAAAAAAATATATATATATATATATATATTATAAAACAACAAAAAGGCAACGAACGAACAGCACAAAGCGTAGCGGGCAAAGAGTAAAAATAAAAAGAGCTAAAACTGCAGAAAGAGAGGGGCATGGCAAAAACAAAAAAAACTTAACAATCGCCGAAAAATTTGAAAATCTAGGTGAATTAAAACCCTGTTAAGAAAGGCGGTAGAGAGAAGATTAGCGCGGGAGCCGGGGTATGGTGGAGTAAAGGGTGCTGGGTACGGGGCTCTGGGTAGTGGGCGGCGGAAGGCGGGGGGGAAGTTGAAAGAATTAATACAAAATGGCTGCCATATTGGATTAAAACTAAAATACAATTTAATATGTAATGAATGCATGTAGATATGTGTGTGGCCGACTTTATGTAAATTACACTATGGGAAAAAATAGTCGAGTGCAGGGAGTTATGTATGTAATTATGCATGTAAGTATGTACATTACATATTTACCTAAGTAAATATGTATGTAAAAAAAATATGTTTTTTTATATATGTACATATATAAGAATATATGTTTGTATGAACGAACAGTTACCGAGCAGAGCCAACAAACCGATTGACATACATACAGACACAGCAACAACACACACACCGACACACATACATATGTACTAGAGCGGACACCCAAACATACAAACAATCTATATATACAATATATATATATATTTATATACAAATATACGTAAGTTTGTACGGAGACGGGCTGCTGGCGGGGGGGGGCGGGAGGTCGGTGGGAAGGTGGGGGTCGAAGGGGCTGCGGATGACGACGTTTGGCTTTGGTTGTTGTTGTTATTGCTGTTCTTGTTTTTGTTGGTTTTTTTGCGGCGTGGTGGAGTACTTTTTGTTTTTGCCTTTTGGTACAGGAGCGTGTTTTTGCGCTAGTGTGTGTGTGTGTGTGTGTGTGATGTGCTCTCATGTGTGTGTGTGTCTTGCTTCTATGCTGCTTGATGTCTTTCGCACTTTTAACTTATTTAAATAACGCCTTATTTATTACATGATAACGGTTTATGTTTAATACACGTTTTAATGTTGTTTTTGTGTTTGACGCTTACATTTACATTTTCCTCTCACAATCGGCAGGTTGTTGTTTTGCTCTCGCTTTTCTTCTCCCCTCCTCTCTCTTTAAAGTGTTTTGATCGTCACAACAAACAAAACTTCCGAATTAAGGATCTTTTTCGCGAAAAACAACCAAATCCGTTTCTTTTTTGCGTGGGGTTGGTGGCAGAAAAAAATGAGTGGAAAGAACGCCGCGAGACAAGAGGGACGAACGAACAAGACAAAAGGCAAACTGGAAATGTGTGAAGCGGAAAAAGCAAAAACAGAGTTGCACCGAACAGCCGGGCGCGCGCACGGTTGCTGATATCAGTTATCGGTTATCGATAAGAGGTACCCAGTTAAAACAAGTGATTTAAATTAGATAATTAGGTGGCAAAAAAATGAATAATTGACGTAGTTAACAATACAAAAAATATTTTCCATTTCAAGCTTTGAATTCCATATATATTCCATAATAAAGCAGCGCGCCAAATACCGCTCTCAAAAATAGCGAATGAGTGTGTGAAGCGCATAGCGTGAGCGTTTATGTCAGTGGTGCGAAAAAAGATAGCTATTTATCTTAAAGATACTTTATCTAAGAGATATAAAAAACAAAAATAATTTTTTACAGGTTAATAATAATAATTTGCCACTTTAAAAATTAAATACTTAAAAAGAAAATAACAATAATATTTATTTACAAAAAAATTCAATGAATTTCATTAAAAACTGAATAGTATTTCCAAGGTCAAGGGTTAATCAGACGAATTATAAATGGTTCCCACGAAAAACATTTACTTTACAAAATAAAATTAGTCAAATTTTGTAACTAGCATGGTATTAATCTGATCAGCAGTCAGGGGAAACATATCTGGCTATAACACCTCCAGTCCAACAGTATCTGCGGTATGCGAGTGTTGGTGGGCCATGTGAATGGGATGAAAGAAAGCCGTGGAATGAGAGAAAAAACAAATTTGACAATTGTACGCGCGCCACGAAGGAAATGAACAAAACAAAACTGAAACGGCATTGCTTGTCGCCGGCATTTCTGATGGATTTATGCGATTTTGCATGTGCAGATATTCAAAAGTAGCGCGCGAAAGTCCATTTTTCGCATGCGGTGATAATGGATATCGGAAATAGTTGCAAGCTCCCAATGCCACATCCCCCCCGGCGACCGCCCACACACACAGACACTTACTAATACTAATACACTGAGCGTCTTAAACTGTATACTCATCACGATACTTTTGCTGATGCTTCTTCTTCTCCAACTTATTTCAGATTACGCTGCCTCTCTTTCGCTCCCACAGCGAAACATATATACAGTCCTACATACCTACCTATATGTATACATACAACTAAATATGTATATATATGTATGTGAGCGTTTTGGTCTATATGCAAGTACAAAATTTGAAAGTAACCCGCTTCTGGCGCAGTTTATACTGCTACTTCCACTCCACCACTTCTCACCCCCGTGATCATCAACTAGAATGTGCTATAGGGTACAGGGTATGATAACAAGGGATTATAGGGTATGTCGCATGCGATTCACCGGCCCCAATACCTCCTCATCCCGACCTAATGCTATCAGTTTATGTTATACACACACGTGACCTTTTCCCTTTAAATTAAATTGGCCGTTCTCAGGTGATTCGAAATTGGAGCCTCGACTAGTAAGATGCCATGCTTGCAGACACGAAGAAAAGGTGTATGAACTCCGAAAGGTTCTTCCAAATACATTTCTCAAGGTTGAACCGCGTTAGAAAGTAAAGAACTATTAACTAATTTAAGTAAACTAAAGACCTCTTTTAATTACTTTAAATTTAGAGTAAGTATTTTAGTTGATAAACTGAAATAAATTATTTCTCTTAATATTTCAAGCATTTCATAATAAAAGTCAAGAAAGTAGAAGTCGAAATAGTCGGTTTGGTATTCTAATGAGTCACAATAATAAATTTTAGATTATGAGTAATACGAGAATATGTTTACAAAATAATGCAACACATGACTCAAAAGTTTAAGTTTGAATTAAATAAAAAAAATTGATCTTATCTATTGCATAACTACATTGATATTTTCATAAAACTTAAAGCTAACAAGACTAAGTCTCCCCAGTACCAACATCACAGATAAATTTCTTAAAAATTACCGAAAATATAATTACTTTAAAAATGAACGGGAATTTAAAACATTTTATTAATGGCTACGCCATTCTGATTCAGAGTCTGACATGGCAACAGAAAGAACCTTAGCTGGCTAACAAAGATTTACAATTTTTCCAATCGCCTATATACATATGTAAATATCTCTCACCTTAATCATCCGCCAAAGGTTTCCCGAAACTATTGGATGTTATTTTTCACTCAGCCAGCTTCTAACTCGAATCCTCAGCCTCGTCTTCGTCCTCGTTGAAGGAAAGCTTACTGCTGGCAGCGGCCTTGGTCTTCTTGGACTTGGACTTCGATTTATCGGACTTTTCTGACTTCTGGCTGCTGGCGGATTCCACGTTGGCCGGCTTCACCCTTTGCTTGAAAACGATTGGCTGGGACAGGTCGGCGCGTTTCTCGGCTAGTTCTGGAACAAAATTAGATACAGATTTAGGCATTTTGCGCAGATTTCGATTCAAAATAAATATGACATGAATGGAAAGCTATACTGGCTTACTTTTATTTAAATCTACAACATTAAAAGATATGTATATTAAAAGATACTTTAGGTGATGTAATCCCAGATAACAAAAATATACAAAATAGAGATGTAATACGAGTGTCAGGAGGTGATGTTTTTGATCTAAAAACTATATATTTATGGATTTAAGATCGCAGTTTTCCACTTGTATCTTGTATCTGGTCGGAAAATATATCTGGGATTTGAAATTGCAGCATGACGAAGAGAGGAAATCTGTTCCACCCACCACCCCGCCTTCCTGGGGAGCACCTACAAGATGTTTTTCTCAGCCCTGGTTCCGCCTCCTCCTCCACCATCCGCTCCACCTTCTAATTCGCAATCCGCCCCCACTGCCCAGCCCCCAGCCCCCACCACGTCGTCAAGCCACTTTGGCCTGCTCTTTGCTCGCCTGCTTCGTTCATCATTGTCTCTCCGCTTTGGCTGCCTCCTTCGTTCGTTTTCACCCGATTTTCTGCGCTGCGAAGAAGAAGAAGAATATAACGAATTGAAGGGGAAGAGGAGGCGGGCACGGGGACAGAGGAAGCGGAAGAACTGAGGGAGAACGAGGGGACGCAGAGGAGGCAGCGACAGCTGCTGTTAACTTCTTTGCCGGCTGCTTTATCGCACCGCCCGCTTTGGCCACGATTTTCATCACATGCTCTGCTTTGGGGGCTCCAATGAAAATGTCTGTGTGTATGCCCGCCCCGTCTTTGTGTGAGTGCGCCCAGTCTGTGTGAGGGGTGCTCCGCTGGCCGAAAAGGGGACTCCTCGGGGCAGGAGTTACAAATGGCCAAAAGTATGTATTCTTTTTATTTCCATAGCAACAGTGGACTTAACCCAGACTATAACTGATGAGTACGATAAAAAAACAAGACACTAAAACATATATTTAACATATTCAAATAAAAAACTATTAACAAAAACTATCAAAATCACCTTTAGGGAACACAACAAAACAACGCTTAGCACTCCAGTTTTTGCTAGAACGGATTTTCTTTTGTTTATATTGCTATTTTCAAAATTTGATTTGCAAAAATTCAATGCACACACAACCACACGCGCACCTTGCCACACACACACGCAGTACATATATACAATATTAAATAAAAGTACATATGTATGTAACAGAGCGGCGGGCAGCAGCAACAGAAGAAGCGGCGTGGAGGCGACCGCTCGATTGAAAATTTTTTTTGAAACTGAAAGACCAACTACAACATCCTACCTACGCACACACGTGTGCGCCGTGTCTGTGTCTGGCTGTGTGTGCGAGCGTGTAACCGTTTATATGTATGGGTGGCGTACCTTTGGCGGCCAAGCGTTTTTCCTCGAGAGCTTCCTCGGCGGTTAGATCGCCCGCTTTCAGGACCACCACCTGCGGCTGTTCGTCCTCTCGCTCCGGTCGCTCCTCGCCGGAATCCGAATCGTTGTCCTCTGGATCGCGCTCCAAACGCTGGCGCTGCCGGTGCGGAGGCGGGAAATGAGCGCGATTGCGGCCCGGGAAAGCGGCTAAAAACTCACCTTGGTTTCCAATGTCGGACCCTCTTTGTAGCCAATCTCTGCCTTCAATTTGGCCAAAAAACTCGGTTCCTGGGGCTTTACGTACGTTATATTGTTGCGCTTGGACATATCAATGTTATTTATAGGCAGCAAATATCATTTTCCGGTTGTAGTTGGGCAAAAAAACAACAAATTCCGAAAATATAATCACTTGTTTTTTGGTGTTCAGTGTGACCATGGTACGGCCGTTACAATATACCACCAGACTTTTAAAAATATACCGAAACATTCCAGGTCCAATAAGAATATTGATTATTATGTTTAAATTCAAATATTCTGATCTTGAAGACTTATCGATAACAGCGATAGCTAGTAAAAGGAAGTTGGCAGCTCCTTTGGTTTTGGCGCCAAGCTTTTAAAATTCCTTGCCAGCGTTGTAGCTTTACTAATAAAATAACTATATAAAACACTGCTTAGATGAAATATATAATATTCAGTATCGTAGAAAAACTTAATTTATCAAAGAACCAATCACTCGAATTGCGAAGCCAGCGAATTCAGGCTGAGATTTGCAATCAATTTGCAAATAGAGTCCATTTCTGTTCCCCCCCAGAAGGCGGCCATAAATGGGCGCATAAAACTGTCGCATAACTTGCAAATTTTCCGGTTCACCTGCAATTCGATGCCCCGAAACGAATTTGATCGAAACTGACAGCAAAACAATACACAGCGGCATTCATCAACGTCAGTAGAGGCTTCCATTTGCCGCTGTCGTATGCACAGCTTCCTCCTTTACTCCTTGCTCCTTTTTCCCGCCTCTAACCTGCCTGCCGCCCCGCCTGCCTCTTCGCTGCTCTCTGAACATAATAAATCATCTGCAAATTGATTTCAAAACTTCGACAGCTAACCGAAAAAAGTGACGCCGACAAAAAAATAGAGGAGACAAAATGAAATCTGCAGCAAAATCGAGAGGGGAATTTTATGAGCTGCAGCATGGCAGCATATGTCCAAAAAAGCAAACAACTAGTGGACGGGAAGCCCCCTACACCCCGTACACCCGAAAAAAAGAAACTACAGGGAAACTCTGCATTCCGGCACGCGCAGCAAACTTTCCCCCAAAGGGTTTCTCGGCAGTCCCCGAACTAATATCAAATTGATAGCTTTTAAATTTGATTTCGCGTCTTATCACCGAACGCTTAGTTTACCCGATTTTTGGGGGCAAAATCAAGAGGGACGTGGGGTGTGTCCCATGCCACCTCCATGCCATCCCCTATGCCACCCCTCTATGCATTAAACATGAATCGGAGAACAAGCAAGGCATGCGATGCTGGCAAGTGCAACGTGGCGTATACTTGTTGTGTTTTCCAAATAGAAAATACATTGAAAATCCACCGGCGCCACAAGAGCTCCGGCCTTGGCTAGACTCTCCACTATATCGTGCATAGATAGACCCATCAATCCCTCCACTCATCCATGCATCCATACATCCATACATCCATACATCCAACTTTCCATCCAGCTAGCCAAGAACCATAGGCTTTCTGCCCGAGAACTAATATCGAGAACTCTTGAGCTGAGCGCCTCAGGAAAATGTTATCACAGTCTGCATCCGGCCTAGGCTGTGGCACGAAGCAGTGGGAGTCCTCCATCCCCACCGCCACCCCCCCTCCCGCATGCGCTGCATGTGCAACTCGGCTCGGTTCCGCTTTTTTCCCACTCGGCGTTCAGATGCTCGTCGGCATTTGGCGCGTGCAGTTCACCCGGACGGAATCGAAAATTCCCGCAGTCAATTTTCATAAAAAGTGTCAAATTTTATCGCTTCGTAAATACACGAAAAACAAAACAATCGGTAGCTGTTAAAAATACATTTTTTATTTTTAAAATCCTGTGTCTTTAATTTAATTTATGGTTAAGTTTCTTTTGTGGTGCAATATTAAAAATAAATGTAAATGAAATTTGATGTTTTTGTGTTTAAATAAATTCAGGTGTCAGGAAATAGTTTTAAAAGTTAATATTCTATAACGATTGAAATTCCAAAATATATTTTTAATTTAATTAATTTTACGTTTGAATTACTATTGTATATTTTGAAGAAATTCTGCTTAATTTATATTGAACCAGTAGTCTCCTTTAAAGAATCCTTTTCTCTCCGTGTAGCTAAGCTCAGCTCAAGGCGATATGTGAGGCGCATTTGCGCAGTGTTACGAGCTCCGAATTAGTGATAGACGCTGTACGAGGACCACTTCAGTGATAAGTCGGGGGCTTTAACTTCCGCTCGTGTTGTGTACATTATCGTTCATACTGCTGTAGTCTCGAACCATTCTCAAAGAAGTATCCATCTGGTAAGAAGTGCGTGAGTTAAATCCGTCGTTAAAATGAGTTCTCCGGGAGTGCGGCCGGTCCTTTGGCTGCAGCTTCTGGGCCTGGTCCTTATTTTTGGAGGAGCAGAGTCCGTCTATTGTCCGGCCGGATGCAATTGCCTGGAGCGCACCGTACGCTGCATTCGCGCCAAGCTGTCCGCCGTGCCCCAAGTGCCGCAGGACACCCAAGTGCTGTGAGTATTATCCTAATTTATGGCGTGGAGTACAGATAGAAGAATGGGGTTTTAATAGAGTAGCTTTCTGAGTTTCTACTCTGGTTATTTTTTTGTTAAAATATAATATATATCTATAGAATCTTAATTCAAAAACTATTTCATATAGATCCGTTGAGTCAAAAAACTACTTAGGAAATATTTAAAAGTTGCTTACTTTGTTATGTTTTCAAGAAATTTCAAGAGATCTACAGAGTAGGATTATAAAATATATCTCTATCTTAACATAAGGAAGAGTATTACGCCTTAGGAACTCTGCCAGACCGCGATTTGGTTAAGAGTCCAAGTTTGTGTTTGCTTTCGCTAAGTGTATCTACATAAATCAACGCCGGAGTTGGCTTGCAAATCCATAAATTAGTTTTTAATGTTTTTTGTGCACGCAGCGAAAAGATGACAGCGTTAATTTGACGCCACCCCAGGCCCTTTCTCCGGCTGCTTTCTGCATGTGCCTCTGGATTTCTGGATTCCACAGATTCTCCGGCTGTGGCTTTGCGTTCTGTTGACTCAATTAAACGGATGTCTAACCAGCAGAGCTGGCTGGGATTTGTGTATTTATCACTCTGCTGCGTCGCGAGTCGCACTATTTGCATGCATGTGCAATATTTCTGACGTTGCATTTATTTTGCAAAATGTCAGCAGTTTTCGCATGAATTTCGGGGACCACATCCCAACCCAGTCCTCGGTCCCAGGCAGATTCGTGGGGACGGATAGCTTGGCAAATGTTTGTGGAGCATATGCATATTTATGTAGGCCGTGGCATGCCCCAAAACGGAGACAACCGGGAGGAGCGGAAAGCCTGCGACGTGGAGCAGCTGCCACAGCAGCCAAAGGCTGTCACGGCACGGGGGTGCCGCACAAGGATTTTACGTGGCATTTACGGGGAATTCAATTTTCATGGGGATGAGCAGATGAAGACTGGGGATTGGCAGGAATAAGGCTGCAGACTTCCAAACTCTTGACAGGTGCAAAATGCATCCTTACGGTGCAGAATGTCAGCGAATTTGAATTCCTAAAAGGAAACATTTTCCAGTTGATATTATTGCGCTTTTAAGAGTCATAAGTGTGTGAGGTGGAGCAGGGATTCTGTCGCATGATATGCTGATATCACCTGGCTGAGTCTTAGGAAAAGGACTCTCTGCATCGAATCCCTAAATAAGAATTCATTTATCCCATTTGCATTTACTCGTAATCCTGCAAATCCCACATTCTCGACCCAACAGCAATTTCTCAAGCGGAAAAAAAGTAAAATGTTTGCCAGCAAAACGAAACAACACCATTTGGCAGTACTTAAATTAATCTTCATTTTAAATAAGGTGATGGCTGCATAATTTATCATGCCACTCTGGAAAGCAACAGCAGTTGTAGTGGAACAAAAATAAAACAATAGGAAAAATAGCAAAACACAGGCACTGCGAGCGAGTGCATTCAGGAACTTTTCCATTTTGATTCCCATTTCATTTGTTTCGTAGCCGACCCGTAGCACACTTTTAATTAATTTGTTTCATTTATTACTGTATGTCTGAAAGTGCCACTTGTTTTGCACTATTTTGTGCTATTTTGCCTTTGTCCCTCCTCCCCAGTTAGCTGCCGTCGAGTCGAATCTCTCCGTTCTGTCATAATAATTCCGAAAATCTGAAAAATGTATTTTTCCTCCCAGAGACCAGTATATGTCTCACACATGTCTTTCATCTTCAAGAAAATGTTTTTGATTTAATTTTGGTTAGGGAAAATGTTTTGTTTACAATTCGGTTCCATGTCTCGCATTTTTATTAAGAAAATGTGTGAAAAATAGCTTACTCGGAGGTATATTAGTTTTGATTTAATATTCAATATTTCATGATCTAATTGGGAAGGCATGGGCAATTTTTGTTCTGAAAAACTTTCAGACTATTTCGTGAAAAGCCTTTGAGTAAATTCTTTCACATTTTAGCCACTCTTCAGTTTCGGCCCTTATTCAATTTTCTCCTTCCGACCTGCTCAGGGCTCTAAGCCACATTTCACTTCTTTAAAATGCTCCATCCATCAGCCATAAAGTCTTCTCGGCAGCCATTGAAAGTTCCTTTCGGTGGCGGAACTCATAAAAAAAAATGCAGCACCACTCACCCACCCCTGACCCCCGGAACTCTCCCCGAACAAAGGCCAAACGTTTTCGGCCCGTCCCGTGTGTATTTAAACTTGCAACTAAATGGAAGTCGAAACTGTGTAACATACGGCGGCCGGCTGCCTGCATCATTCATCTTGAAGGGGGTGGTGGTGGCTTCTTTTAATACCCATCCCCCTTGTGTGGGCTAAATAAATGCACTTGATTTCATTTCGTGATGATGCATTTTTAGCTGACCTCCCATAAAGCACACATTTCACATTTTGCTCCGCCGTGGAGGCAGTTGCTTTGTCATTATTCCCCGAACAGAGCACATATCTCTCAGTGGATTCAGTGGATATCCCATCTTGATAAGGGCACTGGAAAAAAATATATAATAATGGGGTTTAGAAGGGGGTTCCTTATAGAAACTATGAGGTAAACTTGCTTTAGACAAAGGAATAGTCTCAATTATTATTCCTTAAATCGTAAAATATATTTTTGAAGGACCTTCATCTTTTCTTCAAGTACATCTTAGCATAGCAAGATGAGCACATAAAATACAGATGGAGCCAAGGCACACGAACTGAATTTGTGGCTGCCCCTGCCCCAGCACCTCCTCCTGCCACATATGCGATATCTAATAACTCGGTGGGCATTCGGTGGGCATACATATATCACATAATGGCTCGCCTCGACTTGCCACTCTGCCCTCTGGCGTGTCAAAACAAAAGTCGCCTCACGTTGCATGCATGGCATATTAAAAAGTTTGATTAGCGTCCAGTTCGCTGACTCTGCCACGCCCACTCTTATGTTGCATGGCAATATGTTTTCGCTTTGGTTCCATCTAGATATATATATTTTTTTTTGGGGAATCAACTATTTTAGAAAACTATTTTGCTTGCAAATATGTTTCATCTACCTCCCCTTAACCCGTTTCGCTCTAGCTCCCTACACCCCTCCTTTTCTAGCTCCATATACCACCTTTCTCTTTCTAGCCCCCTATACCCCTCTCTTTCTAGGAGAATCTCTTTCATCTCGTTGGGTGCATTTATGCGTGAGAAATGCCTTGTATTTTCTAGCTGGTCGTCGTCGTCGTCGTCGTCATAGCCGGCGTCTCCATATCCTTGTTCCTGTTTCTGCCCCAATTCCCCCTACCCCCTGCCCACCGTCCCCCTCCGGTTTCCCTTCCTGTTCCTATGTTGTTATTAAATATGCATAAATTTCCTTTTTGCACAGCCAGCAGCAGCCGGCAGTCGTTATTGTTGCTTTCGGAATTTTGCATTTACATTTGCTGTTTATTTGTCGGTGGAAATATTGAAATTGTTACCAATGCGATGGATAGTACCGTCCAGTCCAGCCCTGTGCTGTCCTGTCCTGTCCAGGACGATGTGGACGGAGGCTTGTGCAATGTGTTTCCGGCCCAGGATCTCCGGACTCTCCCCGGATTCTCGGGGCTCAGGTGCGGATGAGTGGCCAGGAGCCGGGGCTATATCTGCCCGGCGCACCCACCTATCGGCTGGATGGGGATAATTACGGCAGTCGGCGAGTTGTCTGGCAAAGATGCTGCTGCCCCAGCTAGTGATTTGTGGCTATTTAATTTTCGAGTATTTAATTTCAGTTCCTGCATTCATGCATTTTGATAAAGCTAGGAATAAATAATATTAATAGCCATCCTCACTTCCCCGACAAGGCGATATGTTTTCAAAGAGAAACGACTAAAAATGTATGTATCTTCCATTGATTTATTTCAACAAACAAAACATTTAATCCAAGCACTGTATTAAGAGGAATATAAATATGGATTAAAAGTGTTGTGACAGATTGTATTAGTTTATAAACAATCCAACTAGAAGTGTATTTAAGAGAGATTAACACAGAGATTCGTGCATTCAATTACCATTTGTTCTGAAAGTGTTTAAATTTGATTCATTTGTTTAAAAATTCATTTATTCACTCAGTGTTATAGAACACTATTGGGCGGATTAATAAAAGGAGCATATTTTACTAAAATATTTGAAAGCATTGAAAGCTTACGGGTATATACGCTTTTTATTATGAAACTAATTATGCACATTTCAAACATTTTGATGCAGAAAAGGATTAATTAACGGATTAAACAAAAATATCGTTTTTTTATTCACTGACCGGATGATTTTTGCCACTGACATAGCTTTTCCTGAGCGTCTTACAGTAGCTCCGTCGATTTTTAAAGGGGCTACCCTAGAAAATATAACAAAAATCTAAAAATATTTCTTTTCTCAGACTTTGATGAAGATTTTTCGAGAATCGATCTACAAATCGTTTAAGGTATTCCGCTTAATAATCGGATGAAAATTGTCAAAAATATAGCCATCGCTGGGGGCCATATTGCGGCTACATTCATTTTTGGGGATTTCCGAAGGGGATCCTCCAGAAAATTTCATCAAAAATATAAAAAATATTTTTTTCCCAGATTTTGATGCAGAGCTACGGAGAATCGATCCACAAATTGTTTAAGGTATTCCCCATAATATTCGGATGAAAATTTACAAAAATATAGCCATCGCTGGGGGCCATATTGCGGCTACATTCATTTTTGTGGATTTCCGAAGGGGAACCTCCAGAAAATTTCACCAAAAATATAAAAAATATTTTGTTCCCAGATTTTGATGCAGATCTACGGAGAATCGATCTACAAATCGTTTAAGGTATTCCGCTTAATAATCGGATGAAAATTGGCAAAAATATAGCCATCGCTGGCGGCCATATAGCGGCTACATTTATTTTTGTGGATTTCCGAAAGGGGATCCTTCTGAAAATTTCACCAAAAATATGAAAAATATTTTGTTTCCAGATTTTGATGCAGGTTAATGGGGAATTGATCCACTAATTTTTTAAGGTATTCCGCTTAATAATCGGATGAAAATTGGCAAAAATATAGCCATCGCTGGGGGCCATATTGCGGCTACATTCATTTTTGTGGATTTCCGAAGGGGATCCTCCAGAAAATTTCACCAAAAATATGAAAAATATTTTGTTCCCAGATTTTGATGCAGATCTACGGAGAATCGATCCACAAATTGTTTAAGGTATTCCCCATAATATTCGGATGAAAATTTACAAAAATATAGCCATCGCTGGGGGCCATATTGCGGCTACATTCATTTTTGTGGATTTCCGAAGGGGAACCTCCAGAAAATTTCACCAAAAATATAAAAAATATTTTGTTCCCAGATTTTGATGCAGATCTACGGAGAATCGATCTAGAAATCGTTTAAGGTATTCCCCATAATAATCGGATGAAAATTGGCAAAAATATAGCAATCGCTGGGGGCCACATTGCGGCTACATTCATTTTTGGGGATTTCCGAAGGGGACCATCCAGAAAATTTCACCAAAAATATGAAAAATATTTTGTTCCCAGATTTTGATGCAGATCTACGGAGAATCGATCTACAAATCGTTTAAGGTATTCCCCATAATAATCGGATGAAAATTGGCAAAAATATAGCAATCGCTGGGGGCCACATTGCGGCTACATTCATTTTTGGGGATTTCCGAAGGGGATCCTCCAGAAAATTTCACCAAAAATATGAAAAATATTTTGTTCCCAGATTTTGATGCAGATCTACGGAGAATCGATCTACAAATCGTTTAAGGTATTCCGCTTAATAATCGGATGAAAATTGGCAAAAATATAGCCATCGCTGGGGGCCATATTGCGGCTACATTCATTTTTGGGGATTTCCGAAGGGGACCATCCAGAAAATTTCACCAAAAATATGAAAAATATTTTGTTCCCAGATTTTGATGCAGATCTACGGAGAATCGATCTAGAAATCGTTTAAGGTATTCCGCTTAATAATCGGATGAAAATTGGCAAAAATATACCCATCGCTGGGGGCCATATTGCGGCTACATTCATTTTTGGGGATTTCCGAAGGGGATCCTCCAGAAAATTTCATCAAAAATATGAAAAATATTTTGTTCCCAGATTTTGATGCAGATCTACGGAGAATCGATCTAGAAATCGTTTAAGGTATTCCCCATAATAATCGGATGAAAATTGGCAAAAATATAGCAATCGCTGGGGGCCACATTGCGGCTACATTCATTTTTGGGGATTTCCGAAGGGGATCCTCCAGAAAATTTCACCAAAAATATGAAAAATATTTTGTTCCCAGATTTTGATGCAGGTTGATGGGGAATTGATCCACAAATCGTTTAAGGCATTCCTTTCAAGAATCTGATGATTCTAGTCAATTATATGGCCTTTTCTGTGGGCCTTATAGTGGCTCCATGCGTTGTTGTCGATTTTCGTAGGGAACCCCTCGGAAAAAGTAGGATAAAAACCTAAAACAAGTTATTTTCTCAGATTTTATGCAGATTTATGGAGCATCGATCTAAAAATCGTTTAAGTTATTCAGCTCAATATTCCGATGATTTGTTCCAAAGATACATGAAGCCTTCGCGGATAGAAGAGAGAACTGAAAATGAAATGGATTTTCCATCTTTCGCTGGAGGAACAAATAAGTGTTCCTCAGCCATCCATCAATGTGTCCACGTTTGTCTAACGACAAATCCACTAAATGCATTTCCAATTCAATTACCAATCAATCAAAGAGCATACAGACTTCGCACTCGTCTCCTCGCGCGCTGTCCGTCCGCCTCGGGCCACGCCCGTCTCCAACAGCAGCCCCACATCCACCCACTTTTGTGAAATATAATATTATTGTTGTTAAGGTTTTTGCCCTCTGGTTTGACTTTTCAATTGTTGCCATATTTTCAGCCGAAAAAAAGGATGAAAATCGAAATTTTGCACACTGGCATGGAACATGAAACATGAAAATAAAATTAAATTGCCTATACGGGAGGGAGGGCTTTTGAAAAACGTAATATGATTTGTAATTATGCAAATGAAGCGGTAGACCAGCATTCGGTGGCCCACTCGAAATGGGCGTTACATTTATGGGGCGATTAAAGCTTGGCAACTTCCAAAGGATAATACTTAAAGGGAGAAGTTTTCGCCAATCACACGGCGTATGCATTTTTAATTCACTGTCAAATGCAGATGGAGAAATGTAATCGAGAAATGTGAAAATGTGGAGGGAGATTGGCATCGAGTGGCATCTTTAATGCATATAGATTCCAGATACCAGATACCAGATCGGATTTTTCGAATCCCCCCAGGGTGCCGGGGGCAGCACTGCGTTTCTCCCTTTGACGGAGAAAAATTCTCTATTGATTTCGCCTCCCGATTCCTTCTGCAATCCGTCACGGCTAGCAATTTGCATTTAAAGTTTGCTATTTTTTTTTTGTTTTCTGCTCCTGCGAATTTCTTTGCTTTAATGCTACAAAGTGCCACTTGCTTCATTTGCCAGCAGCAGCTCTTCTGCGCCACGCCCAGATGCCCAGACGCCCACATGCCAAAACGCCCACACGCTTTGTCATTTCGCATGCTCGTTAGTGCAGAGCAAAGAATGCAAAGTAGCAAGATAGGAAGATGCAACAACAGCAACGGCAACATCATCACTACACAAACACTTGCCACAATTTATAAGCAAAGTTATTTTGCCATCGAGGAGGAGGAATGAGGTGGAGAAGGGTGCCAGGGGGCAGTGGCAAGGACAGGGGTAGGGGCAAGGGCAGGGGCAGCGATTGCAACCGGCAACATGTCAAAGTGGAGCAATCGGCATGTGCAACGGACACAGCAGACAGGACAAGCCACTGTAACCAGGATGTCTACAAAGCTGAGAAAGATAAATTGCCGGGACTGTTAGTGTCTTCTATTTGCTCCATTTTTTGCTCAGTGCAGAAGACGGTCAAGCATAAGAAGCATGTTGCCTCGAAGGAAAAGCAAGAGCATTGCTCGGGAAGCAGCCCATAAGTATGCTATGGCAACGGAGCGAAGCCAAAAGCAAAGGAATAAGAGCTGCAAATAAAAAGCGGAAGCCGGCCACTGAATGCGGCATCTTTCTCCAGACCTCCAGGTGAGAGTACCAGCTTCCAGCCATCGTGTGGCCCGGACCAAAGTCAACAACAGACATCGAGCTGGCCAAAATAAAAAAAAAGTAAGAAAGCACGGTTTTAAGATCGAAACTATGCACTGCACTCACCAATTAGTAAATTATTGGAACAAAAATATATCGAATAAAAATATATTGAATTCCTAAATGCTTTTACTTTAATGACTAATATATTTATTTATGTATAAGTACTGAACTATCTCTTAAGGATATTCTTATTTGGAAAGATAACCCTTGTTAGAGTATAAAATAAAAAGCAAAAAATGTCTAAAAGCAAAAGCAGTCGAAGCCCGTCCAGGACAAGTGGCAGACCACGTAACCGACAACCGTATAGCCGGGGAGCGGAACTTGGTCCAGACAGATGCATAATAATGTTAATGTAAATGCTGGAGACCGAAAGGACCTCAAGAAGACTGTGAAGAGCATTACCGGGGCGTATGCGTAATATGCTAGCAAATTTGAAGCTCTTTTGGCAAATGTGAGTGGCAAGCCAATTGGCAAAATTACCATTAACTATACCCAGGAACGACTTGTGGCTTAAAGCGATTTCAAGCGCCAGTCTTGAATTGTAAAAGAGCTAACTAATAACTATATCATATCCAGTGGGTGCCGCATAAATCCCAGTCGTATCTAAAATAGGAAACTGCATCAGCAGTGGCTTTGGGTAATGTTCGCCTTTTATACGCATATTAAACCATTTCCACTTGAATGGCGAACTGATTTCATTGCATTTTTATATCGCATATATATTGTATGTGAGGGCGTGGGAGTGTGGCTCCTGTTATCCTTTTTTTTTCGGCTCCTCAAATAAAAGCCCTACTGGCAGTGCTCCGTGCTCCATGCTCGACATATAAATCTGCTGTATAATTGAATTTCACACGTTGTGAAGAGCAAAAAAAAAAATAATGCCAAAATGCTGCACAAAACGAGCCAAAAATAACAAAAAAAAAAACACAACCGGCGGCAGCGAAAGTTTAAATAAAATTTATTTCAACAAAAATACACACACGTCGGTGGGAAAATGTGGAAGGACTGAGCTGCCTGCAAAATGTGAGAATTATTTGAAAGGGCAAAGAGCGGAAGGCGGAGGACGAAGGAGGAAGGACTCCTCCAGGTGGCCACTTTTAACCATGAAGGTGTTGCCTGGCCAGGCGGCAAGCAGCTTAAGGAGGCCAGGACGATGGTGTGACGATCGAGGGAAGGGGCGAGAGGACTTCTGACTGAGGGAGTCCTGAAATTGCATGTGTGGAAAGTGCACTTGTGAGACATTTACACCTGTAGGGATGTCGATGGAGCGCTGGGCTCTGATCCGGCATCTCCTGGATGAGCTGCAGCACTTACAGGATGAGGATGTGGGCGAGCTAAAGGAGCAGTCGAGGCACAACACATTAGCAGCCGAAGAAAACTGAAAAGTGTCGCTCCAAAGAGTGTTTTTCCGGCAAAAAGAGCCGTTTTCTCGAGTGAAAAACAGCAACTTTCGAGGCTTCGAAATGTACTGGGAAAAAATTTTAAGATCTCCATGAACTTCCTGCATCCTTTTGGTTCAATAGAAACACTAGTTTCTTGAAATTAAATGAAAGCATTACATATTTTCCGACCTCCTCGTCGTTTTCGTGGTTGAAATAAAATGGCGAATCAATGTCCATTCTTGGAGAGGCATTCTTTCCTTGTCCAGGACGAAGCCTGAGAGACACCGAGCTAAAAAGAAAGGCAAGTGAGGTGGCCAGGAAAAATTTGTAGCTTGGGCATTCGTGCTTCTGGCTAGCTTCTTTTTATTTTGGTTCTAAGGGCCTTCTCCTTCTGTCCTGGCGGCAGTCTTCCTTTTGATTTTCTCTTGCTGTCAGGAGTTTTCTTTCGGTGGCAGCCCAAAAGTATGCACTGAAAGTTTAGATTCCTCTCTTGTTCTTCCAGCACTCATCCTGTTCCTGCTCCTTTTCGCCCTTTAGAAGTGTGAGAGTGTGTGTGGCTCGGAAGTGAATTTTCTGCACGTGGCTTAACTTTTGCTGCCTGTTCTGGCCAAGTCTGGCGTGTCAGGCAGTCAGCAATCTTTATCCAGCCTCTCCACTCTTCACTCTGCTCTACCCACTCCACCAGGACCTCTTCAGCCCACTGCGCCCGCTTGGGTGGTGCGCCTTTCATTCTTTTCTTGCGGATTTCGCTCAAGGATTGCATTTAACGCAGGAACAGGAAGGAAGGAAATGCCATGTCGACGCTAAAACTGGGTTAGCTTACATAACGACAACATTAACGACAACGTTTTCCTTCCGGGGAGAGGGTTGCATGGGTGGGTACGGCAGTGCAGGATGGCAGGATCCGCTTCATGCTCCACCGCTTATTGGACATAATTACGGAATATAACAATTCTGTGGTGGCCTCCAGGCACTTTAAAAAAAATGCATTAATTTCTAGAAGAATTATATTTTTCTTTAAAGGATATAGCTTTTAAAAATAATTTTAATGTAGAAAATATTTAAAAACCTTGTCCATAAAACCTCAAAACGTAATAAGAAATAATGTATTTTTTTCAAGTGCCACAACTTGCCATTTGGCTTGCCACTTGTGCGTAACGGCAGCGTCAGATAAGTGCACCAAAGCCGGGGGAAGCTGCGGATGCAGCCAGGAGTCGCCACAAAGCCGGGCCACATATCAATTCCGTGTGAGCGGACAAAATGTTCTTGCTGCAGTTCCAGTTCCGGAATGTCCTGTTCTGTTCCGGGCATAGGATCAGGGGTCAATGGTGGGGGCGATAGAGTCCTTTATCGTTTACACTTGGCCAAAGGCGGATCAGGACGCAGTCCACTTGGTGGCACAGATTGGTCGCACTAAGTCCGTAAAGTTGCTTGGCTTGAACCCACGGGGCTCAAGCAGAGCGAAAGTTTCGTCCTTTGTCAGTTGGGGAAACAATGTTAATTGCTTGGCAGTTTACTTTCTGCAACTGTTGAACTTTTCCGGCGCAGGTGAGAGCCATTAAGTGTGATCTATTGGCCCGAAACCTGGCCTAGTCAAGCAATTAAGCAGAAGACTTTTTAGATATTGTCCCCTAGATAGTGACAATGGACTTTCCGGAGTAGTTTGAATCCTGCAAGCCATGATCCTTTGTCGAAAGGCCTTTGTTGTTCCAAATTCGGAGTCAAACAAAACGTTTTATGCATGCACACTCCTAGCCAATTACGCAAAGTGCTCTAAGTATCTCAAACAGTCCTAACTGGACACAATTACATTAACAGTTTAGAACAAACACACAGACTGGCCAAAATGCAGATGCAGATACGGATACACTGGGAGCAGCAGCAGCAGCCGCTGCAGCAGCAGATATACATAGATACAGATACAGTAGCCAGAAGTGAGCCGAATTCGGAGCAAGCAAACAGAACGAAAATTAAATCAAAGCTGCAGAGGCTCGAAAATAAGCTCCGGAAAGGAGTCCTGGCTAACGGTAACTAACTGCACTTTAACCCAGGCACCCTTCAACCCTTCAACCCGTCAACCTTAACCCTCTGACAAAGTGACTGCCTGACTGACAGCTGAACCCCCTACGTCTCTCAGTCCGCAAATAAACAATGTCAAGAGCCAAAAGGAGGTCCTGCCGTGTGGCGGAAGGCGGGCGTCGGTAGGCGGGCGGCTTTTGTTTAATAATAATAAAATGTCACTGGGCACAAAAATAAACGGCAAGGGAGAACTCTGAACGGCTGAAGGATTACATTACACACAAACACACACACACATGTCCAAAAGAGACACAGGGATTCCAAAAAGAGGCACAGCAATTGTCATGAGTCCTTCTGACTATCGTCAGTCGGGGAAATCACCTGGGCAACCCAGCAGTGTGTGTCCTGGCATGCAAGGAGGCTGCTTGCTGCTTGCTCCATGCTCCTTGCCACTTGCTCTTCTTGCTCCTTGCCCTCCATGCAGTCACTTTTATTCATTGTTGTTGCTGCTGATGCTTTAGTGTTGCTGCTGCTGTTATATTGCCGAGCATGTTGCTGCTGCTCCTGCTGCTATTTCTGCTGCCTCTGCCTTTGCGTGTTTGTAAGCCATGTTATTACAATAATGTGCAATCTGAGCCAGGATAGAGGACTGAAAGAAATGCTACACTTGGTTATTTATTTAATTTTTTCATAATAATAAGAGCAAACTCACAGGTAGGCTACTGACACTAAGTTGACTTAATTGCAACTATTAACTAGATCTTCAAAAAAACACACACATTCCAAACTAGTTTTTCTCTCTGTGCATGTGTGGTATCTGCGGCACTGCGTGTGTGAGTGCCTGTGTGCGGCAGGCCAAAGTTAAATCATGTTTTTATTGTCACATTTGCCATAAAGGCAGCCAGGGGACCCTGGCAGACCATAAAAGGATTTAGAACGGCACAGGAGCCGTCATAAGATGTTGTCTAAGCTTGGGAGGAGTGGGAGGAAGGATGGGTAGGAGGAGGAGCAGGACTCTGATTGCAGGTGGGTAAGCCAGACAAATCATAATCAGAGCCTCCAACAGGCAGCAGGCCGGCAAGGCAACAAGCTTAACAAAGCCAGAATCACCTTAACAACCTGGTGAGGATTGGCCCTGAGACTGGGGGGGTTCTTGGTTCAGGGTGTTTTTGATCCCGTTGATAAGGCACCAACACCAGCACCAGCACTCAGGTGGCAGCTGCTCCCACCACCCACTCTCCTGTTAGCCACGTTTATAGCCTTGTTTATGTTGCATACTTTATACGAAAGGGGTGGGTGTGAAATGTGTGCGCGGATAAAAAGCGAAGCGTAAGCGTTAACTCTAATGAAAATGCAATGAACTGGAAAATATACTGACTCAATGATAAAGCTAACTGACGTTGAAAGCGAACAGAATCCAATTTCAGAACACATAAGAACATGAAAATTAGAGCGTTATTGCAAAAGGATATCGCAGATATGGAGGTGGATGGCTGGATGGAGGAAACTAACAAACAAGCAGTAGTGGCAACATTAAATAAACTATCCCTTGGGGTATTACACCTATTTAAGTATAAATTGCAGACGGTTTCTTTGTTCAAATACTACATTTCCAGTAGAATACATCAGGAGCCCGAAACCGCCCTTATTAAGCATTTTGCAAACCCTCTTAAACCGCATTCCGGTCTTAAGCAATCAGTCTGAAATCTCAAAGCAGACACCACAAACTTGTACTGCCAAAATTCCACCGCACACACACACACACACACACACACCCTGCCAGACATCCCCTCCTAGCCCCATCACCCTTAACCCCCTGTTAAGCATATCCTCACTAATTTACTTGCTGCGGTTTTTCCTTCACTAATTGTGACAACTAATTGAAATCAAATTAGTGAAGCCACTAAACACAGCTTAACAAACGCTCGCCGAGCACCCAGCATATTTTCCACCTCATGCCCCCGCGAGGTTTAAGGCCAACCCCTTTAACTGGGTGGTGCAAATGGGTTAACCGAATACCCCACAGAATGCTAATTGTTTTCATTCAATTTGCTGTCTGCGCTGGCTGGGCTGCTTTAAAATATCGCTCATGGCTCCAGTTTGGCTGACCATAAATTTTCGTCATTCGGACATCAAAGCGTATACGCAATATTCCTGTGTGTGGCAGGTGGGTGTGTGTGTTGTGGTGTGTAGAGTGGACCTTATATTTTTAATAGATTTGAATATGTGATTCTGTTATGTTAGGATTTAGGATTAAATACAATGAGTTGCTTTCTATTTTCCATCTTTTCCATCCCTATTTAGATCTGTAAGTTAGAGGAAGTTTTTAAAATTTGTATATCAAATACCATTTATTTTTCATTTAAAAAAATCATCTTAAGCCCAAGATGCCACGCCATATTATACTTTACTAGCCATCTCGAGAGTACTTCTTCAGTTTAATTAAAAATCCAATAACCTCTTACTTGATTTTTAAGTAAAAAGTAAAAGACAAACAATTCCAGAGTGTCGGACCTAAAGTTTTCAAATTTGCAAAGGTCCTGGCAACGTCCACCCTCGTGGGCAGGCATGCGTGAATAGACAAACATGCCGGAGCTGAGCAGCCTTTGTCAATAATATGCATTAATTAAGTGCAGACATGGATACGGCCAAGCACACGGCCGGGCAGCAGCAAGGAATCAAATCCGGAGGCCGACACAGGAGGCAGAGGCTGTCCCCCGACCAGGACACGGCACGTCACGGCACACACGGCTGTGCTGTGCTGTGGAAATTTAATTGAAAATATCGAATAATGCGAAAATGCAAATGTCATTATCAAATTCACGCCGCCGGAAGTGTCAGAGTGCTGAAAAGAAGTTTCAAGATTCAATTTCCGCCTCCCATGGCAGCGCCATGGCAACACATGACGCGAATCCCGGCAGGTGGTCTTAGGGTGTGGCCAAAAACGGGGGGTATTCGGCGGGAGGGAGGTGTGGACTGCGGCGCGGGTGGGGCTCCTGCGATTGAATGCCGGAGCAGGCAAGTTATTTGTGTGTCTCTGCATTCTTTTTTGGAGCAAATAGTTGCGCAACTGACATGACGGCCCCCGCAGATGGCGGGATGGACTCACTTGAGAGGACACTCGCACACAGGAGGCACTGGAAAAAAAAATTGGATATCACTATCCCCACAGCCATGCCTTTGGCTCATGGTATGCTGCCTTGGTTCTCTCGGTGTCTGACCAACTAGGCTCGACAAGAACTCGGAAACCCATTGCCCGGACACGCACTCTCCATGTGTGCACATTGAAGTGGACCATCGTTTGTCACACGTCACCCGGACGGGTGGTGGTGGCGCCACAGTGGTTATGCAGAAAGGGACTCGAAAAGTGGCATGGAATTTTAAAGTGCATGGAGCCCCCCATCTAGCCCCACACCACTCGGCGGAGCAAATAGCAAACAGCCACACAGACAGAGGGAGGCGCCTCCAAGTTTGAAAAGAAGCCGAGTTCCATGTTGATTCAAATTAGACCGATCCATCTGCCGGCTCTCGACTTGACCCACTGTGGTTCCTCCTCGTGTTGACTGATGGTGGCGGGGCTAATGGAGTTTGCAAGAAGTGGGCAAAAATGTCGATCAAGCAGCCGCAGCCGTCGCACAAAGGCCTCCTCGGGCCCATCCCTGTCCCTGTTCCTGTCCCTGTCCCCCATCCGTTAACATTCCTTCTTCCTTGTGGGGGAAATGCGAGTAACTTTGCAAAATTGTTGTTGCCACCCGGCATCTGGCCGCCACTGACTGGCCCACTTCCTCCGAGCACCGCAACGTGCATGTGGCTGCCACCTTCTAGTAGCTGCACTCGAAAGTGTTTTAAAAGAGTTTTGGGAATTTTTTGACTGGATTTAAGGATTTCCTAACGATAGCTTCCTCAAAAGCATCCTTTCTTATATCCCCTTAAAAATTTAAAAATAATAACAATGCTTTATTTTATTTATATTTATTTTATTAACATTTTAAAAGCAATTTCCATCTCTGATGGAAGGAAGATTAATGAATATTGTATGAGGCACACAACGCAATCCTCAGTGTATTTCCCAGCCAAGGGGTTACGAGGATGGCAGTGGGTCGACTGGCCTCGGGACTTGGGTCTTTCATCAGGCCAAAACCAAAACCAGAGCCAGGACTAGAGCCAGGGCCCGGACGAGAGCCAAGACCGTAACAGAAACCGAACTCAGGGCTGAGGTGGCTAGGTGGCTGCTTTGTTTATGTGGCTCCATTTGGGCGCATGCATGACCCACTCAACCACCCAATGACCCAACCACCAAGCCACCGAACCACCCACCTCCTGTGGTTCTTGTTATTATTGTGCCGGGGCCTCAAGCTCTACGTGTGAGTGGTTTTAGTGTTGTTCTGGATTTTTAAGTTGTTTTCGTTGTAGTTGCTTGTTTGTGTTGCCTTTTTGTTTTCTGTTATCCTGAGGTAGAAAGAGGTCCTGTGTGAGTGTGTCTGTGTATGTGTGTGTGTGTCTTTCTCGTCCTGTGTTGCATCCTCGTCTTTAGTTGCAATTTGAACACTCACACACTGACAGAGCGAATGCTGACACCAATTAGGGCTGCAAGTTGTTGTAGTTGCAAGTTGCTGCTGCCGCTGCCGCTACTGCTACTGCTGGTGGTGGTGGTGGTGGTAGTTAGTTAGTTTGGTTGCACTTTGTGCGTTGCATGTTTACAGTAGCCACAAAACATAATTTCTGTTTAGACAACTTCAGTCGGGGCTCCAATTGCAGTTGCTTCTGGCCACAACGAAGCCAAAACAGAAATACAAAAAAAAAAAATAGAGAAAACCCCAAAACGAGCAAAAACTGGCTCATAATTATCGCAGCAACAAAGACAGCAGCGGTAAACGATGTTGCCACAAGGCAGGAAGCAGAAGGCAGCCAGCAGCAGTGGCTACAATTTTTGGTATAATTTTCACTTTGGCCAAGAAGAAACTTTTTCGCTGCCGCATTGAATTTGCAACCAGCTCAGCCCGGCCAGCAGCAACGGCAGCGGCAGCGGCAACAACAGCAAATAGCAACAAAGTTCACGAGTTGATTAGAAAGTTTTTTACCGCTGTTGCAGCTACATCCTTAACTCAATGCAGCCCCCACTCCTGCCAGCAACCTTGGCACTCAAAAAAATGGGTCTAGTTGCTAATTCATTCATAATCGGTTATTAGTGCAGGCCGACTAGTAGATATCAAAGACTATACTTCCTTTGAAGAAGATCCGAATATCATATAGCCTCTAAAGAGAGGTCTGAATCATATAGTAAAAAAATAAAACTATAATTAGTCATTTCTCTTAGTGCACTGTTGCTAATGGCAACTCCCCATGAGCTCTGCATATGCGAAGGACCTCAATCCGGTGGCTTTGGCTTCCGACTCTCTATGCCACTATGTGCTCGTCCATATATTTACAGTTTGCTTTGCTTTTTGAGGGGGCGGACAGGGTTGCCAGGGTAGCCGGCTTATGGCTTATCGCTTGGCTGCTTTGTCGCCGTAAACTATGCGAGCATCAACTTTTTGTAATTAATTTTTAATGTGTGCAAAATGCTTGTGAAAACGAGCATGTTGTTTGTCGCTAAACCATATCAAGCGGATGTCGTTAGAGCGGCTTATCGAGTGTGCTAAGAGGCGGATAAGCCACCGCGGCGCCAAGAGGACCGCTCCACATACATACACAGGTCTCAGTTTACCCAGAGAATATAATTAGATTTCGTTTTAAACTCCGAATGCCGGATGTGAGTTAACTCTTGCCGACTTTCTGTGCCACTAATTGCATATGACAATGCTGCATGAGCTTTAACCCGGCCACGAGGTAGAGGATGTGCGAGTGTGAAAGGACGAAGGAGCAGGAGCAGCAGCTGGACGAAGCACAGCAGACCGCATGACGGGAATTGGCATTGGCAACTTGCAGCAATTTGCCGGAACCAAAAATTGATTTACCCTCATCTGCTAGAGCTCCGAAGTTGCGGATGCCACGCACTGAAAAAAAAATAGCTACTGACTTACTTACTAACAGGTTCTTAGTTTAGTTTGTTAGTTAAAGTCATTAAACTGCCCAAGTCATGAGAAATCATACTCAAGAATAGGATTTTTTAGGATGAACCAAACATTCCTCATCTCAGTGTAGCCATTTTCAGCCGGCCATCTATCGAACAACCATCCGTCCATCCATCAGATAAACGTTCTGCTATCTCGGATTCCCCCATTCAGCTCTTTCCCTTTCACAGAACTCACTCACTCACTCACTGTGTCCATGTTTTTGCGTTTGGCAACATTTTTGCAGAGATTTGCGTTTCAATCACATCGAGGAGCTGCCGGCGAACGCGTTCAGTGGCCTCCCCCAGCTGACGACACTCTTCCTGAACGACAACGAGCTGGCCTACCTGCAGGATGGGGCACTCAACGGACTCCCGGCCCTGAGGTTCCTCTATCTGAACAATAATCGGCTAAGCCGCTTACCGGCCACCATCTTCCAGCGCCTGCCACGCCTCGAGGCGCTGTAAGTGAACCCGCCTTAATTAAGGATCCAGCTCGTCCTGCAATCGCCTTACCGCCTCACCGCTTACCATTTCAGGTCCCTGGAGAACAATGACATTTGGCAGCTGCCTTCGGGACTCTTTGATAACTTGCCGCGCCTGAATCGCCTGTAAGTTGTCGGGAGGGTGGTGGAGGAGGGTGCTTTGAGGGTCCTTATTTTCCTCTCTCTTTCACAGGATCTTGTTCAAGAACAAGCTCGCCCAACTGCCAGTGGATGCATTCAACCGATTGAACAGCCTGAAGCGCCTCCGTTTGGACAGCAATGCCATCGATTGCAACTGCGGCGTCTATTCGCTGTGGCGCCGCTGGCACTTGGATGTCCAGCGTCAGCTGGTGGACATCTCCCTCACCTGTGCCACTCCCCAGCACCTTCAGAAACAAAGTTTTGGAGGCCTCTCCGAACAGCACTTCAAGTGCGGTAAGGATCTGAAAGGGCCTATTCATTGTTGGTGATTCGAGGACTAATATTATAATTATTATCCTCGGGAATATCATTTACAGCCAAGCCCCAATTTCTGGTGCCGCCACAGGACACGCAGGCGGCGAGTGGAGAGCAGGTGGTGCTAAGCTGCGAGGTGACCGGCCTGCCCCGACCCCAGGTCACGTGGATGCACAACACCAACGAGCTGGGCGAGGAGCAGACCGGCTCGGAAGTCCTCGCCAGCGGCAGCCTGCTCATCCAGAGTGTGGGCGCTAGAGACATGGGCATCTACCAGTGCATAGTCCGCAACGAGATGGGCGAATTGCGTTCCCAGCCCGTTCGTTTGGTGGTCAATAATAACGCAGCAGCAGCAGCAGCAGGAGCAGCAGGAGGGGAGCAGGAGTCGGAGAACCAGGTGTGGGCGGTTGCCGGCTCATCACCCACGTCGTCCTCGTTACCATCGCCACCCACCTCACCCGCGCCACCGAAATTCACCCATCAGCCTCACGACCAAATTGTGGCTCTTCACGGACCCGGACACGTGCTGCTCGATTGCGCCGCCTCCGGCTCCCCGCAGCCGGACATACAATGGTTCGTCAATGGCCGCCAACTGACCCAGTCCAGGCCCGATGTCCAGCTGCAGGCCAACGGCAGTCTGGTCCTCGTCCAGCCCACCCAGCTGTCAGCCGGCACGTATCGCTGCGAGGCGCACAATTCTCTGGGCTTCGTCCAGGCCACCGCCCGCATCGAGGTGAAGGGTGAGTTAATGGAGCGGAAAGGGAATGCAATTTGGATAGGGTATTCCGTGCAGTGGCTATTTCTGGTTTTGAGTGAAATTTGTGCATAAAATCTATGTTTATATCAGTCATATACCCCCTTGGAAAATATCTCTTTGAAATAGTGGAAAATATGGTCCAAAATCACTTTTCTTTAAATGGACTGCCCAGCAAAAAGGCACTCTGTGATTGTCAGAGATCCTGTCGGAATCCCAGTGCCGCACAACCAAGCCGAGAGTCACAACTGTCGCGTTTCACTCAATTTGCAGTCGATTTAATTTGTTTTCGTCTGGGAACTGGACCGACCCGAGTCGAGGGACTGGACAGGACACACTGGCCACACGGGGATGGAATGTCCAGCACCCTCCGCTTGGGGCGTTGGGACTTGGTGGTGAAGTTTGCCACACTTTTCGTGGGCGGTAGATTGAATAGATTGTGACAGCTATGACAGCATCTGGTGGCACTGATTGCTCGAAAGTTCATATAGGAAATAGTCACAGAATCAGTTTCAAATGAGACACTCTACTTGGGAGCACTCTTGCTGCTTTAAAACTCCTTCGGAAAAATGCAATTTAAGATGCTAGTTTTTAGTGCCAGCACTTTGGCCATAGAATATAAATGGCTTGGGGTTTTGATTGGCGAACATTAAGGATCTGCTCATTAAACAAGCCAAGGAGAAGTGCATCCCGGCATGGGTTTAATCCCAAAAACAAACCGGCACTTGAGCTTTTTATGTTTTTCCATTCGTTATTGCTGTATTTGAAGCGTTTGTACGTGACTGTACTTTATTGCGCAATAGAAGGCACAAGGATATACTGGTGGTAGCATGCCATATATATGCACTTTATGTTTTCCGCACGGGGCATGCCAGACAGACGGACGGAGACTGAGGGGTGAAGATAGACGAAGTGGATGCAACAACGCCTTGCTTCCTTGGTGCAACAATGGCTCATTATAATTTGTGGTTGTCGGCACAAAATGAACTACGAAATTTATGCGTTAAATTTTGTGCAACATAAAGTGCAAAAATTATAAACTATTACGCGCCAGTCCCCACTGGCGGGGAGGGAGCTGCGGTTATCCGCTGAGTGGTGTGGGGACAACGGGGCGTATGAACTATTTAAGCAGTCAAGCGTGGTGCTTGGTCAGCATAATTAACCTGGCACTCACACTCACATAAGCACACGGACAAACATGCGTTTAAGCAAACACCCACTAACACACACAAACAAGCAGGCATATAAATAAGCAGTGGAAAATAAATATGGCGGACCCGCCGGAAAGTATGCAGAGTATTTTGAATTGCATATTACCCATACGCCCCGTGGGAGCGTGTGCTTTGTGGTGTTTGGGGCATGTTAGAGGCAAACAAAGGACTCCACTCCTGTTGAAAGCAAAACCGCTGGCAGTGTTTGGCCGATTGTTGCCGCCATTTGGAGCACAAAAATTGCTAGAAAATCGTTCATACGACCCGTTGCATTTCTTCCTTTCGGTTTCTCTTTTTTTTTTTTCATTTATTTTTCCTCCTCCAGAACTGCCCGAAATTTTAATGCCACCGCAAAACCAAACAATCAAACTGGGCAAGGCCTTTGTGCTGGAGTGCGACGCCGACGGCAATCCACTGCCCACCATCGACTGGCAATTCAATGGCCAGCCCCTCATCCCCGGCGCCCGTTCCGACCTGCTGCTGGAGAATGAAAACACCGAGCTGGTGGTGAGCACTGCCCGCCAGGAGCACGCCGGTAAGTAGGATAAAAGTGATTGCCCAAAACGGGTTTACATTTCATCTCGTTCGAATACCCATTCCTCTCCAGGGGTCTATCGCTGCACGGCCCGAAATGAAAACGGGGAGGTGAGCGCCGAGGCAACCATCAAGGTGGAACGATCCCAGACGCCTCCGCGCGTCGCCATTGAGCCGAGCAATTTGGTGGCCATTACGGGCACCACCATCGAGCTGCCCTGCCAGGCCGAACAGCCGGAGGACGGTCTGCAGGTAAAGTTGAGCCGGAAAAACTTTCCATTTTATTTGCCCGCCACTTGTTGAGGTCCTTTTCCATTGCCCCACAGACCAAAAAAAAATATCAGAAATTGAATAAAATAATACCTGATACACCCTTCTCTTAACTGAACCCGTTTTTTTTTTCACTGTACCCTCAGATTTTGTGGCGCCGCGATGGCCGACTCATTGATCCGAACGTGCAACTGACGGAAAAATATCAAATAAGCGGCACGGGAAGCCTCTTCGTCAAGAATGTGACCATCCTGGACGGCGGCCGGTACGAGTGCCAGCTGAAGAACCAGTTCGGCAGGGCCTCCGCCTCCGCCCTCGTCACCATCAGGTGAGTGCGTCCGCCCAGTGGAAGTGGCAGGCCAAAAGGTATATACATATAAGAGAACAAAGCCAACTGAGAATCCGCATCCGAATCAAAATCAAACAGCTCAACTTTGAGCAAGGACCGCAACATTAATTGCACCGTCGGAGGGGTAGAGGGGACGGATCCAGGACTGTATAAAACTCCATTAAAATCCAAAAAGGAAAAACTTTTCCTCAAAGGCCGGGGATGAGACGGAGAAGGGGCGTGGCTGGAAAAAATCAAAGGAGCAGTGCAATCAGAGGACGCACTTAAAATGCGTTTAAGTGCGCGGTAAACTTGCTTAATTAATTGAAAAATAGTTTTCCAGGAGAGGAAAGGAAATCGTACGAACCTAACGGTAACAGTGAAGGATGGAAAAATATATTTTCTTCAATCCACTAGCACTAGCACACTCCATAAATAAATTGGATTTGAATCCAAAGCCCATGAAGTTTCCCAAGAGACACCACAATTGTTGTACGAAACTTTAAAACTGGCCCTCAAATGATTTTTTAATCCCTGTTCTGGCGCCGCAGAGCTAAATTGCTTGGAAACCACTGCCACAAAAATGGGCTTTGAAAAGAACATAAAACCATAAAATAAACCTGCCAGCTCCTTGCACTCCTTGCACAGTGGGTGGAAAGCCAAGGAAATTTGAGTGAAAAACATCATTCCCTCCGGCCAAGCCAACATAAACATCAAACTTGCCGCTCCACCAGGAGCCTGCCTGGCTGGCTGGCTGGCTGGTTGTTATCAAAAGCAGTTAACAGCTGGAAAAACTTGCTAATCCCACCGACAGGATCAGATCCACTGTGTTGTCAGCTAAACTGCAAATAAAATATGCACCAAGGCGGCGAACATCAAAAGGCGATGGTGGCGGCGGGGAAAGCACAAAAGTTGTCGCCAGTTGCTAGCTTCCAGTTGCTAGTTGCCAGTTACCAGTTGCCAGTTACCAGTTGCCAAACTGAAAAACGTGCTAAGCCCGGAAAAGCTACGTGCAACACTCTCACACACACACGCCCGGCAGCAGGATGGCATGAAAATTCCTTTCCGAGGCAACCGCACAAGTTATCCAAATTGCCCAAATTGAAATTGAGTTGACAAGTTGCTTATAGAAAGAAAAGCCATAAGAGCTACACTCTTCAAAAATTGACTTATTTAATATTAATTTAAATAAAATAATTCATAAAGTATTGAGTTTCTTTTCTCCAAGTGCCGTTCCTAGACCCGATCTTAGTCTTTAACATTCGGGCGCCTTTTTGGAGCAGGACGTTGGAGTTTTCGAATTGTTTGTTCCAACAAAAAAGGACAAGATGTGAATTTATTGAGCAAATGGTCCCTGCATGCCTCTGCCACAGGCAGTAAATCAATTTGAGGCAGCTGGAAAAAAGTGGCGAGTCCTCGGACAGGGTGGCGGGTGGTCCTGGCCATTAACCGACTGGCAAAGACCAATGATGGCCCACAAAAGAACCGCCAGGCAGCGGCTTACTTTCTGCTTGCACAGCCATTTTCAGATGCATAATGCAGAAGGATAAAGGAGCAAAGGACCCAGGGTATATCCATGTGAGTGGGTGCCGGGCTGGGTACGCACCATTTAGTGGCACGGCGGAAGCTGAATCGGCTTACGGTTTTGCGCCAGCAGCATTAGAAACTTTACTCATTACGCTGCCAACCTCAGTCGCCAAACCGCAGCAAAGCACCCGGAGACTGGCATTGCCAGTGCCGGAGCCGGAGCCGGTGCCGGAGAAAAAATTATAAAGAAGAAAAGTCCGGAGAGTGTGAGAAAGCAGCGCTAAAAGTGAAAAACTATGTTGGAAGACAGCACGGCGCCCAAGGATCTACCCCGGAAGAGCGGGGCCTGGTTGGCGCCACAGAATGTAAGGAAAAACCAGACCCAAAAAACCGCTGAAAGCACCGCCCATCCACCCAGCCAACCAGCTGGGCCACCCACTTCACCCACCATCCACCATTGTTGCAAAAAAAAAAACAACTGAAGGCAGCACACAGAAATCCGGCTAAGTTGTGGGTAATGCTGGCGTAAAACAAAAGCTTATCCTGTTACTGCTCCCGCTCCTGGAACACAGATCCTGCGGACGAGCTTGATGTTGCTGTTGGCGAAAAGGCCAACCACGGAAATACATTGCCATACGCCGCAGCATGTGGCAGGGCGAGTGAGAGTGAACCAAGGAAGCCAAAACGAAAACCTAAACAAAATTAGGGGCATCTGGAGTTGCGGCAACTAGGATACCCAGGATACTGCGAATACTTAATTGGAACAATAGAGTATAAGCTGAATAACCATTTTCTTAGTTTGGTGAACTCAATAGATGCATAATTCCTCGAGAAATTTTTAAACTGTTCACTAATAGAGATTATATTAATCCCAAAAGTAAACAGACCCGAAATACCCTCGGCAATTGCCAATTGTAGAACAACAAACGCCCCGCCACGTTGCACAAAAAGGAGCCGCAGAATGGCAGCGTCGAAATATGTAGTCCGTAGCCCACTATCCACTGGCTGGCTGGAGTTCCGGCAAAGGTGGTGGACCCGGACTGGCAACTGGCAACTGATAGTGGCGGACTTTTGGCACTGGCCCTGGCGCTGGCACTGGCGGTGCAACAGGGTGTATTACGGTCGTTAAGTTATTACCTACAACGTCGCCTCCGTCTCCGTCTCCGCCTCCAGAGCCTGCGGAGCACAATGCCAAAGTTTACACAGTCGAAAGTTTCCGCAGGGAGCCAAGGAGCATTCCTTGCAAGGCATGAATTGTTGTTAAGGCCGCCTCCACCAACCACCCACCGCGCAGGACCTCCCCCTTAACTTTCTGCAGTCAGAGTTGGAAAAGCGCAGCGCGGATTTTCCTGACTTGGCGAGGAAAAATAATAAAAAAAAAAAAATGCGGAATAATTTCATGGGAGAGTCGGGCGGAGAAGGGACTCCATAGACTCCGTGGCATTTTTATTAGACGAAATGGCCATTTTGGCGACTCCCTCACAAAAGTCGCCGGCATTATGGTAATTAAAATGTGGAAATTCCCAGGAATAGCTTGATTGCTTCAGCACTTTGGGGGACTATCAGGAGTAAACTTCAGGACCTCGACTTTAATTGAATTCTTAATCACTTTTAAAGGCTATTCTATGGGCTACATAGTTATTTGACCATATATTTATTCCGATCCACTTTCCGTTCCAGAAACAACGTGGACCTGGCTCCGGGAGATCGCTATGTGAGGATAGCCTTCGCCGAGGCGGCCCAGGAGATCGATCTGGCCATCAACAACACCCTGGACATGCTATTCACGAACCGATCCGACCGGGTGCAACCGAACTACGGGGAGCTGCTCCGAGTGTTCCGCTTCCCCACCGGCCAGGCCAGGCAGCTGGCCAGAGCGGCGGAGATCTACGAGAGGACCCTGGTCAACATCCGGAAGCACGTGCAGCGCGGCGACAACCTGACCATGGAGAGTGAGAAGTACGAGTTCCGGGACCTGCTCTCGCGGGAGCATCTGCACCTGGTGGCCGAGCTGTCCGGATGCATGGAGCACCGTGAGATGCCCAACTGCACGGACATGTGCTTCCATTCGCGGTACCGCAGCATCGACGGAACGTGCAACAACCTGCAGAACCCCACCTGGGGCGCCTCTCTGACGGCCTTCCGGCGATTGGCTCCGCCGATCTACGAGAATGGCTTCAGCATGCCCGTGGGGTGGACCAAAGGGATGCTCTACTCGGGCCACGCCAAGCCCAGTGCCCGACTCGTATCCACCTCCCTGGTGGCCACCAAGGACATCACACCCGACGCCAGGATAACGCACATGGTGATGCAGTGGGGTCAGTTCCTGGACCACGACCTGGACCATGCCATTCCCTCCGTGAGCTCGGAGAGCTGGGACGGTATCGACTGCAAGAAGAGCTGCGAGATGGCCCCGCCCTGCTACCCCATCGAGGTGCCCCCCAACGATCCACGGGTCAGGAACCGGCGCTGCATCGACGTCGTTCGCTCCAGCGCCATTTGCGGCTCCGGCATGACCTCTCTCTTCTTCGACAGCGTCCAGCACCGCGAGCAGATCAACCAGCTGACCTCCTACGTGGACGCCTCCCAGGTGTACGGCTACAGCACCCCCTTCGCCCAGGAGCTGAGGAACCTGACCTCCGAGGAGGGACTTCTTCGGGTCGGCGTGCACTTCCCGCGGCAGAAAGACATGCTGCCGTTCGCCGCCCCGCAAGACGGCATGGACTGTCGCCGAAACCTGGACGAGAATACCATGAGCTGCTTTGTCTCCGGAGACATTCGGGTCAACGAGCAAGTGGGCCTCCTGGCCATGCATACCATCTGGATGCGAGAGCACAACCGGCTGGCCAGGAAGCTGAAGCAGATAAACCCCCACTGGGACGGCGACACTTTGTACCAGGAGGCCCGCAAGATTGTGGGCGCCCAGATGCAGCACATCACATTCAAGCAGTGGCTGCCTCTGATCATCGGCGAGAGTGGCATGAAGATGATGGACCAGAATCCGGGATACAATCCGCAACTGAATCCCAGCATTGCCAATGAGTTTGCCACAGCTGCCCTGCGTTTCGGCCACACCATCATCAATCCCATCCTGCACCGTCTGAACGAGACCTTCCAGCCCATTCCCCAAGGACATCTGCCGCTGCACAAGGCCTTCTTCGCACCCTGGCGGCTGGCCTATGAGGGCGGCGTCGACCCCCTGATGAGGGGCTTCCTGGCCGTGCCGGCCAAGCTCAAGACCCCGGATCAGAACCTCAACACAGAGCTGACGGAGAAACTCTTCCAGACCGCTCACGCCGTGGCTTTGGATCTGGCTGCCATTAACATCCAGCGGGGCAGGGACCACGGCATGCCCGGCTACAATGTCTACAGGAAGATGTGCAACCTGACCGTGGCCCAGGACTTCGAGGACCTCGCCGGGGAAATCAGCAATGCCGAAATCCGACAGAAGATGAAGGAACTGTATGGCCACCCGGACAACGTGGACGTCTGGCTGGGAGGCATTCTGGAGGACCAGGTGGAGGGTGGCAAGGTCGGTCCTCTGTTCCAGTGTATGCTCGTGGAACAATTCCGGCGCCTGCGCGACGGCGATCGACTGTACTACGAGAATCCCGGAGTCTTTACGCCGGAACAGCTCGTTCAAATCAAGCAGACCAACTTTGGCCGCGTTCTGTGTGATGTGGGCGATAACTTCGACCAGGTTACTGAGAACGTCTTCATCCTGGCCAAGCACCAGGGTGGCTACAAGAAGTGCGAGGACATCCCTGGAATAAATCTGTATCTGTGGCAGGAGTGCGGCCGTTGCAACGACAAACCGACTATTTTCGACTCCTACATTCCACAAACCTACACCAAGAGAAGCTCGAGAAACAAGAGGGATCTTCAAGGGAAATGGGAGCACGATGAGGTGACCACAGCCGAGAGCTACGACAGTCCATTGGAGGCCCTGTACGACGTCAACGAGGAGCGAGTGAGTGGTCTGGAGGAGCTGATTGGCAGCTTCCAGAAGGATCTGAAAAAACTGCACAAGAAACTGCGCAAGCTGGAGGAGTCCTGCAATTCGGTGGACTCCGAGCCGGTGGCACAGGTGGTGCAGCTGGCAGCTGCTCCGGTCTCTGTGCCTGTCCAGGGAAAGCAGAAACGGAGCCACTGCGTCGACGACAAGGGCACCACCCGGCTCAACAACGAGGTATGGTCGCCGGACGTCTGCACCAAGTGTAACTGCTATCACGGGCAGGTGAACTGTCTGCGGGAGCGGTGCGGGGAGGTTAGCTGCCCGCCGGGAGTGGAGCCACTTACGCCTCCAGAGGCCTGTTGCCCACACTGCCCGCTAATCAAGTGAATCACCCACAGCCAAAGAATTACGCATATCGACGTACACGTTTATCCGTAGTAGCCACACTCACTCTAATCGAAAAACCAAGAATCACGAAATGAAATTTAACACCCAGCGGCCGTCGCGTTAAGATCAAGTTTAATTGACAATTAACTAACAATGTACTGCTACACATGTAATAAAATAAAGCACATTAATATTCAAAAACTGATGAGGATGTATTATTGTTCCAGATCCACACAAATTCAACCTCTTTGTAACAAAGCTTGGGAACACTATTCCTAGTCAAATTTCACGTACTTCAAGTGGGTGCCCTTGGCCACCACCTTGTCGTCCTTTTTGTGCTTTAGGGTGCAGTCGATGAAGGCCAGGTACTTGCCCACCTTCGACAAGCTCGCCTCTATGATTACATCGTCGCCCAGCTTGGCGCCATTCAGAAAGTTCACACTAAGGTCGACCGAAACACCTGGATGGCAGGGCTTGGACATTAAGGCGTACGTCGTGATCATGTCCACGAGAGTGACTATATAACCGCCATGCAGGAACTTATACAAGTTAACATGGTCTTGCTCCACCTTCAGCTCGGCACGGCAGACTCCATCGCCGCCATCCAGAATCTTAACCTGGAAAGACACAACTTGTAAGAGAATTATGAAACCAATCGGAGATTCATTCTAACCTTTTGCAAATGATTCTCGAAGCCTTTGGACTTGGTTATGATCTCAGTAATATGCTTAACGAATTCCACTCCCTTCTTGCGGGTGCCCATTTTTCCAGCTGCTCCGACCCGGTCCTAAAGCCTAGACAATCCGTAAGATACTGTTTGAGGAAAATATAAACATTCGGTTTGGAAGTGAGCACATAGAGATACAACTGCTAGTACAGATACAGATATTTAGATGGCTAGATAGTGTTATCTGTAAGGCTTTGCACTTGATCTTAAGTACTTCTGATAATGATTGCTTTGACAGAAGGGTTACATTAATAACATTTACTGTGGATTGCTTTGATTTTGTATTCTTCATTTAACCCGAAGTCTATCTTCTCAAGTGCCATTTTCCGTGTGTCGGTTAAAAACGACAACTCACTTTGAGTTACTTTTCAGTAAACAATAGTTACCGTTTTCGATGAAATTCCTTAGAATGCGGAAGCACTCCCGCAAAACTTAAAAATCTTCCTTGAAGCAAATTCGAAAACAAAAACAAACATCAGCTGTTAAGTCGATAGTCGGGCATCGATTGATCGAAATCGAAGCGGCTTTATTTAAATATTTATATTTTATTTTTTAATTCCAAAGTCCAGTTTTTCCTCGTCAAACTGAATATATTTCACCTGTCCACCCTTGGCAAGTATCCTTCCATCTGACTTTAGCTTCAATACACAGTCCAGATAGGCCATTTTCTTTCCTGCTCGAACAGTAGTTGCTTCGATCTGGACCACATCCCCAACCTTTGCCGGCGCAATGAAGCTCACACTGAGATTGGCGGTGACGCCGGGATGGCTTCCTTTGGACATCATTGCGTAGCTGGTAATGTTGTCTACAATTGTGGATATGAGACCGCCGTGCAGGGTTCCCTGACGATTACAGTGTTCTGGAGCCACAGTAAACTCCCCCACGGCACGGCCATCACCTCCATCCACCATTTGTATCTGAAAAATATAAAATGTTTTAGAAAAAATTAGAGACATTAAGGTTTCCTTCTGAAAAAAAACTATTTAAAAGCCGCGCTCATTTATCGACTATCATTTGTGTAATATCGAAAAACATCTGATTCCTAGTCGCTTTCTTGTCATTCATGAATTTCACATAACTTTACCATTTTTAAAACACGATCGAAACCATTGTAATTGCGGCAGTGCTCGGAAATTTTGAGAATTATGTCAAAACCTTTAGCTTTTCCCGACATTTTGCAGCGAACTATCCCCGACGAAATGAAGAACAGCAATGAGGAGAACAACTCAGGCAGCTGGGTTGAATATTATGAGAAATACAACGGTGTTGGGGCCGATACACAATGTAGCATGTGTTTGTGAGCCCCAACTAAATAGTTTTTCGTATTTTGTTTTGCTCGCTCTATACGGACCAACTGAAATTCGATAGATAACATATGTGCATATTAAGGGGGTAGTCTAGTAACGATTTTTTAAATTATTATTTAAATTATATTATATTATTTATTGAAAAAAAATAAATGTGAGCTTTCATTATCGCTTCAATTCAGACCTCAGAGATACGACCTCGGATGCCCTTTTATTGATTTCACTTATTGATTTTTCTTTATTTGTATTGCCAAATACAAAAATCTAAATCTTTGCGCTAGAAATGACTAGTAATTGGCCTTATTCTTTGGCGAAGTTAATAAACTTGGTTTGTCCACCTTTGGCGAGTATTTTGCCATCCGCCTTAAGCCTCAAAACGCAATCCAAATAGGCCATAGTCTTTCCTGCTCGAATGGTGGTAGCCTCGATCTCCACCAGATCTCCCACCCTTGCGGGCGCCATGTAGCTAACATTTAGGTTGGCTGTAACTCCAGGATGAGCCCCCTTGGACATTAATGCGAATGTGGTGATGTTATCCACGATTGAAGCTGTGAGACCTCCATGGAGGGTGCCCCCAAGATTTAAATGCTCCGGGCCAACTGTGAACTCTCCAACAGCTCGTCCATCACCGCCGCCAGTGATTTTAATCTGAAAACAATACACAATTTTGAGTTTTTAAAGTGTTAACGAAAACTGTAAGTCCTAAGCGAGTGATGGTATTTTTAAAACCGCGCTCACTTATCGATAGTTATGTTACATAATATCGAATATATGTTCAATCGGCCGTATGATTTGCAAAACAACGGCGCGTTTTCTTATTATATTGATTGTTTTTATAAATTTACCATTTTCATAATCCGATCAAATCCCTTAGAATTGCCAGAGAATTCGGCAAGACTTTTTAGAAGCTCCGTGCCAGCTTTTTTGGCCGCCATTTCTCTGCAAGATTACAGATTTCCCGAACTGTACTCCACGAAATGACGAAATGTTCTGAAAACGCCTCAGGCAATGGTCAAGATTTCAAGAAATGTGAGTGTTTAGGTCATACTGGTATATACACACATATATTATAAATAAGTATATAACGTCCACGTGTTGTGAGTTTTTGGGCTTTTGTTTTGCTCGCCTTGTACGCGTTATTTAATAAAAGAATTCTTGCAGTAACTTTCTTCAATTTTCAGATGAGACCCTCCAGTTCCAGTGCCTTGCCAAGGGAGATGTTGTACAGGACTGTGTGTCGGATTTTGTGGCCAGCCAATGGGGCGACGGCTTCATCGCCCTGTCGGGTTCCAAGATGGACGTGATTACTTTGGAGATGACGTCCCAAGCCCAGCCCCTCAATCCCTTTCCCTACACACCGTCATACATCGAATTCTCAGCCTCGGAGCCCCGACCACTGGATGCCCTAGCCGAGAAGGTGGATCTGGAGAAGATATACACCGACTGTCAGATCCTCGATGCCCAAGAGTTGGCCTTGGAGACGGTCTATACGGCGGTTTGCTCTGCGACTGTCCCATCATCCATTTTAAAGGCTGTGAAAAAAGCGCCGCGTCTGCTGCCCACTGGAAACTATCTCCTCGCAGCCCTCAACTCTCATGGATCGCTAACGTTGCTGACTAAGTCAGTGGAATGCACACTGTGGAGTCGCTTCGAAAGTCTCAATGTGCCAATCACTTTGAGAGACAATCTCTTGCCGAGTGTCGCCCCAAACGGGATAAATACTTTCGGGCAATACAAAGCCATGATGGACCAAGCCTGGATCACAATGTTTGGTTGGCTTGGCGAGGAATCGGAAGGCGTGGGGAACCATTCTTTGGTTCTGGGAACCGCCAATGGAAGCCTGTGGATCCTGAAGCTCTCCCCCGATGCTCAAACGCTAGAAGATCACATCCATCAAGCCACCACACTGGATCGTATTTGCTTTCTGCATACCTTCGATAATCTCCTGCTTGTGGGCGATGTCATGGGAAAAGTGCATCTGTACCGATTCACCGAAGGCCCCAATCGTGGACTGACCCTGGTGAGAAGTCTGTGGGAGAGGGCGGATCGCATGGGTCTGCAAGTGGGTACGATTACCCGATGCTCGGAGGGTAACTGCTATCACATAACCTGCTGCAAGGCAGCGCATTTGCTGACCTGGTGCCTCCAAGGAGAGGACTGCTTGGAAGCACGTCTGCATGTCGGCGGAATAAAGATTACGGCGTTGTGCAACTTAGACTACGGGAGTTACCTATTGGGAACGGCAAGCCAGGAACTGAAACTCATTCAATTAATCCACAAGGATGGCCAAGTCCACATTACGATGCAGCCTGTGACCGTGGAAGACATGAGTGACTTCCAGGTGGTGGGACTGGCCACTAGCAGAAACAAGAATCTGCTGACACTGCTCCTCTACCCCGTAAAGGAGTACATAAATGCGAAAAAAACCGAAAAGAATATCGTGTACGTTCAAGTGGGCCAGATCAAGGAGCATGATGTCCTAGCTCGGCTCTCCGACAACCTAAACTCTGACAAACCCATCAATGGCTGTCTGGACTACATTGCGGAACTTCGCATCAGGATATTTTCGCAGAAGGACTTGCAGGCATATACGAATTTCAGTCCGTTAGATGCCTTTAGTTTCGCGGAACCGGCCACGGAAGCCCAGCTGCATCATCTGCAACTGAAGTACCATGTCCTGACGACCCTAAGCGAACTCCAACTGGCCCACCTGCACCTTTCCACGCTCATCAAAAAGACGCAGGACGAAACTCAGCTGCTTCTTGCCATGCTGGCCACCACGCACATAAGACTTCGACTCCAGTATCTGGGTTCCCTGGACAAACTGTCAGGGTTTCAGGAGCAGGCTGCGAACTGCATGCTGGCGGAGGCGCAGCGCTTATGTAATGGGCTCCAGAAAGAGTTAACGGGAGAGGAGAATCCGCTGAAGGATACCACGAATCTGTTTCTACATCAAATGGAGAATCACTTTCAAGAGCTACGCAAAAAGTTTGCCAGGATTAGTGATACTTGTCCTGAAGGGCAGCAGACGACTCTTAGGTGTTCCATTTCCTATGTGGCGGTAAGAAAACATTTCCAGAATTCTAGCACTTTCTTACATTTTTGTTCCCTAGATCGAGCCCAGCTTGGAGAATCGATACTGCAGCCTGTGCAGCCGGCAGGTCCTGATGGAGATTCAGGACCTAAAGCAGCTTTTCGACCCCAACCTGCCCCAGCTGGTGTGCCCCTTCTGCCACGGCAGCTACACCCAGGAACTATTAACTGCATAAACGTAAAATTTATTTTCAACCTTAAACCAAGACATATTTTTGGATCAAAGAATATTGGTTATGGTCCCCAAAGGGAGAGAGAAAGATTAAGATAATGAGGGGCAGCTAATACTCGGAAACATAAATAATGGGCGTTGTCTCGATCAACAGGATGTCCTGCTCCACCTGTCTCAGATCGTGCTCCAGCTTGCTCTTGCGCTGCCGCTTGGCAATATTGTCGATCAACAGCGACATGGATTGGTACTGCTTGGTCATCTCCGTCAAACTCATACGTAGTCCTTCCAGAATCTCGTTGCGCTCAGTCTGTTCCATCACCCGCATGCCCGGCATTTCCGGTGGACCGGCTCCGGCGGTGGCACCTGCAGCCCTCGTGAATCCCTTTATGCCGCGGCAGAGCTCCAGCAGACGCTGCTGCTCCTTGGCACAAACCGCATTCATTTCGGCCAGCAACTTTTTGGTCTTCTTCAGATAGACCGGCACCTTGCCGAAGTCCTTGCGACAAACAAACTGAGGCACCAAGCCCGAGTTCATGAGATTCTGCCGGGTACCTACCGGAGTGTCTACAATGCGAGGTGGCGGTGGACAAGGAATCGTCTGACCGGCGCATTCCCGGTTGCGTTTAATAAAATTGGCAGTCATGCCCTTCTTTGTGCCACTGCCAGGACGTGGCAGCGGCGGCATACACTCCGTCTTGGGACACACGTGATCCCGTTCGCGCCGCCACTTGACGCCCTGGTTTTTGCGCAGATAGGCGCACGGCGGATCGATGGGAGTATGGGCACAGCCCATGGTGCGGTGGAGGGACTTCTTGGCCTCGGTGAGGACGCGGGTGCCATCCTTCTGCACAATGACCGAGAGCTTCTTGTCCTCGATGTCGAGGCGATCGCGGATGCTCTTGGCATACTTGGCAGCCTTTTCCACAATAGCTAGGAAGAAGATTAATAAAATTTGTTATCTTTTACACTTAAAGAAATGTGAGGATAGAACCGCAGCTTACGATGTCTAAAAACATAAAAGGCCGCCTTGGGCCCGGAAGATCTTACGAAATCCTGTTCGCACTCCAGGATATTCTCATCGTGATGGGTAATATAGACCAGCGACATGGTTGATGCAAAATATGTAAGGTTGAAAAATCAGAGAACTCGAAAGCGTGCCAGTTTACAGACTATTGGGTGAACAACTTGTTTGTATTGATTCCCGTTGCCAGGAAGTTCAAGGCTGGCTGGGATTGTTGAGCCTCAAAAACACACGTTGCCATAGCCGGAGTTCTGGAACTTTTCAAACAAACAAGAATTGTGGGAAGATGTGTCCAAAAAGCCACTAACCATTGGTAGTAATATGTAAATATATATATTTTTTTTTAAAGCACAAAATCAAGCAACAGCTTGTGTCGCACACTGTGTCGTTTCGTTCATAGTTTGTATATAATTTGTTACCATATAAAATTCGTGTATACATATAAATATTTCGCTTGCGCACATAAAATAATTGATTTGCGTTGTAAATTAGCACTAAGATCGTTTGTCATGGTTGCATTATGAAGCTTAACAATACAAGTGTCATGGTTACACTACGGAGCCTAACAATACGAGTGGAAGTGTTGGAAGCACGATTACAGTACAAATTATGATGACACGGGTTCAGATTCGCAATCGGATTAGACATTCAGACACAGATTAAAATCAGCACCACTAGACGGGAGGCTGGTGCGCGCTTAAGAACTAGATATGTGGGTGGAATTTGCACTGCTTTCTGTTAAGTGCGGGGAATAAAAGGGATGATCAGTGCAATGGGCACTGATAAAGGCACTACACGACTTTGGATCCGCAACGTGGTCCTGGGTTATTGCACGTTGTCACTTCTGGGGAAGGTGTGGGGGCTACTCCTTGCTCTCCTTGTTCCGCTCCTCTCGTATCCTCTTAAATGCCTCCGTCTTGACAAAGTCCACGGAGTTGTACACCACGCTGCTGGGCACAGGAGCCCGGGTCGCGGCTGCATCTATGGAAGCCAGCCGCATTCCTCCCTGGGCACTGCCGCCCTGCGAGTACAAGTTACCCACACTCATGCTCGAACGATTCAGCATGGGGGGCTTGTTGGTCACGTCCAGATCGAAGTACTGCAGCTTGTGCTCCGCCTGCGGTGGTGGCTGTTGCTTGGGAGCCACTGCTGCGGCACTCATCATGGCAGCCGCCGCCGAGGCTGTGCGCTGATGCTGCACCGACATGCTGCCGGGACTGTTGGGGTGCTGGCTGCGATACGACTGGTGGCGCGGCAGGGTGCGGGTCTCATGAAGGTAGGAGGCTGTTTCATGGACATCCGTCTCGTGGGGAAAGACCATAGTCGCACGACGGGGCGACATGGTGGCCGAAGTACCCGTCTGGAAAATAGGAATGTTAGTGAGTCACTAAGATGTTCTATGAATCACTTACCTTGTAGGCATTTGGCTTGCACTTCCGGTCCACACTGGGCGGTCCACTCGGCTGCTGCAGCTGGGCAGCGCCCAGCTTGGTGGTCAGATGCTCCACCACCCCCACCGGGGGCTTGGCCGGACACTCCTCCGGCGGTTTATCCTCCACGCTCGGAGCAACGCCAGTCGAGTTCTTCGGCTTCAACTTGCGGTTGACAGGCGGACAGTCCAAATGCTCTATGAAGTCGTATCGAAACACGTTTCCCTCCATCTTCGTGGGCGCTGCATTCGTGTAGCAGTGGGGGCGGGGCAACGTACGGGCGCTGGTGGGGGAGGAAGGTGCATGTGCTCCTCCCACCTGGCCGGGATTTGCGGTTGCCAAAGGAGCCACACCAGCCCCGGCTGCCATGAGATTCGGTGTGGATGCGGCAATGGGATTGGTGTTGTGCGGGCTGGTTACCGGTCGTTCGCTCAGGAGCTGGTTCATGTTGTAGTAGGGCAGCTGGTGAGAGCGTGGAATGTCGTAGCTCTCCTCGATAAAGGCGGAGTTGGCATTTCGGGTGGCCACGATGGCCGGGGAAGTGTTTTCCGTGTCCGACAACTGCGGCAGGTCGCGGGATATTCTTTAGAAATAAATAAGTATTTAGTTTGTATCAGAATTCTGATGAACACCACCTACTTTTCATTCTCCTTGAAGTCTAGTATAAGATTATTCTTGTTCTTGAGCACTTTAGCCAGCTTATCTAACGTCCGGCGGTCGCCTGCATCTGCCAGAGATGCTGCGCCCGCCTGCTTGGGATTCTTGTCGGTGGGCTGAACCACAGCTCCCCCTTCCTCGGGCATTTTGGAGAAACGCTGCGAGTAGGTCAGCACGAAGGATTCATTTTCGATAGAACTGTCAGATGGTCGTGTGCTGCGGTCTGTAATCAAAAAAATAACATTAGGACATGGAATTCATATAGTTTTCTTTTAAGAAACTGTCTACCTACCCACATTCTCACGCAGGGGCAGTGGATGAGCCCACTCGTCGTCGTCGGTGAAGATACTCTCGGAATCCGAGTCAGAGCGCTGCTTACTGGCATTGACGTTGGCCAGTTGTTGCTGCAAATGGAAAAGAAATCTTTGAAAATGGGGAACACCAACTAAAAGTGTCCCAAACCTACCAAACTCAAGTTGGTGTTGGTTATCTTGGGAGAACAGGACTGATCGTTGGTCAGATTTAGACCAATGTTGTTATGACTCCTCGGCGTATCGTAGAACTTCGGGTCGAGATTGTTCAACGGGGTGTTTGGTATTCCCAACTCGGCGGGGTTTCCGCTGCCAGGCAAGAACCTGGGACTTCCCGAGAAGCACTCGCTGATGGGGATGTACGGCCCGGAGGCGGTGCTGAGAGCGGGCGACGCCTGCACGCTGCTGTGCTGTTGGGCGGCAGCCTCCGCCAGAGTTTGCTGAGTGAGAACCAGGTGCTCCGGAAGCTTCCGCACCACTCCATTGCAACTGACCGCCAAGCGGGCTGCCTGCTGTTGCTGCTCGGTGCTCATTTCCGCTGCCCGTGCTTGGATGAGAGCACTATAGTTCAGATACAGAGCAGTGGCTGGCGACGGCGGCGGTTGCTGCTGGGCCGCCGACAGGAGCTCCTGCTGGTCGAAGTTAGCATCGCACAGCATGGTCTCGCGATTGCTGTACTCCGTATTGACGTATACCGAGTCCGAGTTATTGTTTCCTTGATTCGAGGGCAGCGGCTGCTGGTCTATAACCGCCGGTCGCCGCATCTGGGCAGCTCCTCCGCCTCCAGTTGCAGCACCGGCTGTCGTCCCAGCAGAGGAGTGAAGCGAAGTGGTGGTTGTGTTCTGCGTGGAGTTGCTCAGTCCCCCACTGGAGCTGGTATGCTGTGTTCGGTTTTCATCTGGGGAGTTGGATATTAAATTATAACATCTGTAGGGAATAGGTTTCTCGGCCACTCACCACCTGCTCCCACCGCGCCCAGGGGCAGCTCATTGGACTGCTTGGTGTCGTGCAGATGGCACACCTGGCAGATGCAGTTGACCCAGTCACGCATGTCCGCCTCCGTCTCGGCCGCCAGGTAGTAGGTGCGCTTGGGCGTCTTGATGTCGAACATGTACTGGAACTTTTGCTTGCGGTTCTCCAGCCGCAGGCCGCAGTCCACCTGCTCGCACTGATCCAGATCGATGACGCCCTTCAGCTTGCGGCACTGCTGGTCGGTGTAGTATTCGAGGCAGAACTGCTCCGGTATCTCGCCCTGCTTCAGCGTGAACCATCGGCGTCGCCAGCGCTGAAAGGTTTAAATAATAAACGATGTGAGTTTTTGTGAAGTTTTTGTGGGTTGTTAGCGAAGCTGGTGAGCGAATCAGGCCCTAAAATTATCGTTTTATGCAAATATTGTCAGTCATGGAAGAGCTTTACAGCAGACTCTAGTCAGACATGTTTGGGGAGATAAGCTTAGGATTTCTATGAATTGAACTTATTATGAATCATTAGGCTGTCTAATCTTAGTTTCAAGCTAGAAACTTTATTTGTACATTTTACAACGAAAGCAATAAGCGATAAGCCAGGCAGGATATAGCAGCTAGTGGGTCTAGTTGATAGTGCCAATTATAGCTACAGAACTAATTACATATCTGGACAGCACACCTCTTCAGCAAAACAATATTGCGGGCAAAGTTGGACTGTGGATATACATATGAGAGGGTGCAGTCCATTAACGCCCCGAGTGATCAGCTGAAAGACTGACTGACTATATGGAGATATGTATGTATAAAGTGATTACCACACTATCATCCACGGGTGGTGAGTAAGCGGATGATGAAGCCAGCGCAGCAGTGGGCAGCGACGCGGACAGTGAAGCTGCTTTTCCGCGAATCATACGTAGCATTGACATTTTCTTGGGCACTTGGGTAATACTTGTACGTACTCGGGTACGAGCACACATTGGCACACCCACGTTACCCCTAAGTGATTGCCAAACATTGGATATGGATCTGGGCAGTACAATTTTACGCTTAATTGAATTATAAACAATAAGCATAATGCCAGACACTTAAGATAAACCAGAAATTGGCACCCCGAGGCGTACCTGATGGTGGAAATAAAAGAATATCATTTTTTTTTCATAATTTTGATTAATTCTATTTGTAAAACTAATCAGTGATTTCTACAATTTGTAGTTTACAAATAAGAGTTTTTGTTTATGAATCCCGTTATTCAAATTCAGATCCAAACATAAACAAACAAGTACAGTGAAGCCGTAAATAAAGTTTGACGCACAGCGTTTGGGGGGTTCTTGGAACTGTTTGTTCCGTTATAAGTGGTTTCGAATTCACACACACACACACACACACACACACACACACACACACACCCACACACACATACGGACACCCAGCAGAACAGAAACAATAACAATAAAAGCAACAACAAGAAGCAAACAAGACAAGTGCGTCATTGTTTTTGTGTCTCCCGTTGCTTATGTTACTTTTTGTGCGTGATGCGATGTGGCTTATCGGCAGTACATGAATAAAAAAAAAACAAGCTATGAACACAGACGCATAAATACATTTAAAAAAAAGCAAGGGTGTATCTAAAAAATTACTTTTTAAATTTATATTAAAATATATATTTTTTTTTAATATTTTAGATACCTTTCTTAATAGTTATCTTATAATAACCTACTTACTACCCATTTTCTCTCAGTGCACATCATAAATTCTCTTTGTGCATATGCTCTTTATAAGCACGGGAAGGGGAAATAAATTTGATTAAGGGCAACAGTTGGCGGTAATTTAATACACGAGCCTCCTCATCCTCCTCCTCAAGTAAACATTAAACGGAAAATTAATTAAGCGTAAATTTAGACCAGCGCCAAAGCGTACAAAAACAACAGAAACAAGTTCCCACGCCATAAGCAAACATAAACATACACGTACACACACATAAACACACAGGCACCCATGGAGGAGAAAGGGAGATGGGTAGAGATGGGAAGCCATCGTAAATCCATTCACATTCGCAATTATCGAAGACCCGCTCGTTGCGGTTTCAGCTTGTTTGCATTCCAATCATCGTCGGATCCCCTTTTTCCGCGGATTAATCATGAATTAAATATGGCAAACATATAGTCACGGCAAACACACGCACACTGCCAAGCACTCCTCACACACACAGCCCCAGGGTAATTGTAAAAAAAAAGCCACTTCCATTATCCATCGTTGTTTTTTTTTGGGTTTGTGACTCAGGCCAAGCCCTAAATTCGTTAGAGTCAGCTTTTTTAAAGGCTTTAGATTGCGGGACACTAGGTAGGCAAAAGTATAGCTCTCAACCACAGGAATTTCCTGTACGAGAATTAGTACATAGCTTGCTGGAAAATTGTTTATCACAGGCTCTTATCCGTGTTTTCTTCTTCGACATTTCAGGACTGGGATTTCCCAATTGAACTTACAGCACGCCAAATGCGCTTTGTGGGTGGCGATTTAATCAGCCAGCCTTCGTAGAAAGTGCGATCCATTTTTTCAAGCGGATTAAGGGAAATTACTTTGATTTATTTCTATCCGCGCACACAATCTGCGTTTAGGGTGACCGTTCGCTGGTCTAAGGAATACGCCCTGCAGTGTTACCATGAAAAAAAAAATACTAACTGATGGATAGTTTTAGAACTTGATCATTTTTAAATAAATCAATTTATTTTCTGTTTTTACGATAATATTTAACTGATACACGCAATAATAGTTTCTTGTTCTGTAAACCTTTTTATTTAAAATTTTTTGATAGATCAATTGCAGAAAAAGATGCATTTTCCTTTAACTTTCTGAACCTTCAATCACAATTATTCGTAAGTAAACTATAAACCTTGGGAAATCAAGTCTTAATTCCTAAATCTTTAACTTAATTCTTTAAGTTCACAATTGTCTTAACTATCTTTTTTTATACAGCAGTTAAAACTATTGCATATATTAGAATCAATGCTATAGATATAACTATAGACTATTTAACAATTAACAACATCCAATATTTTATTCAAATTTTTCCTTAATATGTTTACAATAATTTTGTTTACTAAAACAAAAAAAAATATAAATAAACAAATAAAAAATAGTCACCTAACCCTCAACTGCGGTTTATTCTTGGGAATATTAAAAATCTTACAGAGAAACCGGTTTGAAAGTCTATTAGTAATATCCAAATCTCCAAAAAATAAGAACTTTATATTTATAAACCTCCTTTAATAAAAAATGCACAGTTAAATATTTTTACAAATAAGTTTTATTCCGCCGTGTCACGTGTATGCCGAACACATACAGATTTTCCATGTAAAATAGCGTTTTTTCAAACAGAGCCACACACAACAGTACTACTACTAGAACTGGAGCACTACTGATGAACTCAGGCGGAACCTGCTCCACGCCGGACTCCCGCAACCAGTGCTTATTTGTCCTTGGAATCACCCTTTCCACCACGGATCCTACCGGTACGACGGGCAGCGATGAGACCGACCTTACGACCGGCGGAGGTGCCTCGCTTGACGGTAGAAGCCTTACCGATGTGTTGATGGTTACCACCACCGTGGGGATGCTCCACAGGGTTCATGGCCACACCACGCACCTTAGGCCAGCTGTTGCGCTTCACCTTGTACTTGTGGTAGGCACGACCGGCCTTCAGGATGGGCTTGTCGATACGACCGCCACCGGCAACAATGCCGACCATGGCGCGGTTGGCAGAGGGCACAACCTTCTTGGCGCCGGAGGGCAGCTTGACACGGGTCTTCTTGGTGTCGGGGTTGTGGGCAATCACGGTAGCGTAGTTGCCAGAGGTACGGGCCAGACGGCCGCGATCACCGGTCTTCTCCTCCAGGTTGCAGATGATGGTACCCTCAGGCATCTGGCTCAGGGGCATCACGTTGCCGATCTGCAGGGTGGCCTTGCGACCGCAGTAGACGAACTGTCCGGTGTGCATGCCCTCGGGGGCGATGAACAGTTCCTTACGGATCTTGTAGCGGTAGGGATCACGGAAGTGGACGACGGCCAGAGGAGCGCCACGGCCGGGATCGTGGACGATGTCCTGATATCAAGAATACAAAAATTATTAGTTTCGTTATGGAGGGAAACCTCAGGTAGGGGCGGGGTACTCACCTTGACAACACCGCGAATGTAGCCGGAACGCTCGGCGAAGTCCAGGGAACGCAGTTTAGCGGCTCCCTTGCGCTTCTTAACGTGGGCCTTGAAGACAGACCCTGCGCCTTTACGCTGTGCACGAATAACGCGACCCATTGCTGTAAAACAAAACCAAAACCAATCATTAACATTGGAATCGAAGTATCCACATCAGTTATCCATTGGAAGATAGTGCAACGCCGCATCCAAAAAATATGAAGTCCAAGGGCTTTTATATAGCTCGACGACATTGTTTTGTTTTGTTTCTTTGTTGGATGCGACGAAATAAGCTTTAATTTTCGCGATTAAAATTTCCATTCCTTCACCTACCAAATCCAAGAAAAGAAAGAGAGGAAAATACGGCAACCCAGCGCAGCCAACTTCACGGCGTTTGTCGCGTTAACAGCGCTCTGTTAAGTGAACGTGGTGTGCTGTAAACGCAAAGTATTTTTTAGTTAAATACTAAATTTAAAAAATATAAAATGGTATTAAAATAAATTAAATTTTTTCCCAAAATAATACATTCTAAGGCAACAGCTTTATATTGTTCATAGTTTTGGATAATAGAGAATTGAAATACCAATTATTTACGGTATTTCCCGCAAAAAACGAATGGTGTATTTGAGAAGATAATAGCTATCCTCAGTGCCATATTGTTCTTTCCAAAAATTATCAGGATAATTTTCAGAAATTTGAATCAAAAATTGATTTGAAAATGTATTATGCGATTTTGATGCGGGATCGATCAAGAAATCGTTTAAGGTGTTCCCCTCAAAAATCGGATGACTGTCGGCAAACATATTGGCAATGGCATGCATTTCCGGTGTTTTCAAAGGGAGTCCCCCAGAAAAAATTATGAAAAATCGATTTTAAAAAATTGTTATTTGAAGTTGATGCATTTTGATGCGGAATCAATCCAGAAATCGTTTAAGGCATTCTGCTTAAGAATCGGAAGAGAAATGGCCAAAATATGGCCATGGCTCCGTGCCACATGTCCTCCTCATACATTTTCGGTATTTTTGAAGGGATCGCACAGACAAATAGACGCAAAATTGATTTTAAAGTTTATTATGGGTTTTCGATTTAGATTTAAAGGGAATTTATCTAAAAATTGTTCGAGGTATTCCGCTCAAGGATCGGGTGAAAATTGGCAAAAATACCATGATATGACCATCGCTTGGCGCCATATTGGCAGTCCCATGCATTTTGGGAATGTTCAAGGAGACTCCCCCAGAAAAATGAACAAAAAATCGATCTGAAAATTCGTTGTGGGATTTTTTTGCAGATTGACGGGGAATCGATCCACAAATCGTTTAAGGTATTCCACTCAAGGATCGGGTGAAAATTGGAAAAGATATGGCCATCGCTTGGGGCCATATTGGCAATTCCATGGATTTCTATAATTCCCAAGGGACTCCCCCAGAAAAATGAACAAAAAATCGATTTGAAAATTCGTTGTGGGATTTTGATGCAGATTGACGGGGAATCGATCCACAAATCGTTTAAGGCATTCCACTCAAGGATCGGGTGAAAATTGGAAAAGATATGGCCATCGCTTGGGGCCATATTGGCAATTCCATGGATTTCTATAATTCCCAAGGGACTCCCCCAGAAAAATGAACAAAAAATCGATCTGATAATTCGTTGTGGGATTTTGACGCAAATTGACGGGGAATCGATCCACAAATCGTTTAAGATATTCCGCTCAAGGATTGGATTAAAATTGGCAAAGATATGGCCATCGCTTGGGGCCATATTGGCAATTCCATGGATTTCTATAATTCCCAAGGGACTCCCCCAGAAAAATGAACAAAAAATCGATGTGAAAATCTTTTGTGGGGTTTTGATGCAGATTGACGGGGCATCCATCCACAAATCGTTTAAGGTATTCCACTCAAGGATCGGGTGAAAATTGGCAAAGATATGGCCATCGCTTGGGGCCATATTGGCAATTCCATGGATTTCTATAATTCCCAAGGGACTCCCCCAGAAAAATGAACAAAAAATCGATTTGAAAATTCGTTGTGGGATTTTGATGCAGATTGACGGGGAATCGATCCACAAATCGTTTAAGGTATTCCACTCAAGGATCGGGTGAAAATTGGCAAAGATATGGCCATCGCTTGGGGCCATATTGGCAATTCCATGGATTTCTATAATTCCCAAGGGACTCCCCCAGAAAAATGAACAAAAAATCGATTTGAAAATTCGTTGTGGGATTTTGATGCAAATTGACGGGGAATCGATCCACAAATCGTTTAAGGTATTCCACTCAAGGATCGGGTGAAAATTGGCAAAGATATGGCCATCGCTTGGGGCCATATTGGCAATTCCATGGATTTCTATAATTCCCAAGGGACTCCCCCAGAAAAATGAACAAAAAATCGATTTGAAAATTCGTTGTGGGATTTTGATGCAGATTGACGAGGAATCGATCCACAAATCGTTTAAGGTATTCCACTCAAGGATCGGGTGAAAATTAGCAAAGATATGGCCATCGCTTGGGGCCATATTGGCAATTCCATGGATTTCTATAATTCCCAAGGGACTCCCCCAGAAAAATGAACAAAAAATCGATTTGAAAATTCGTTGTGGGATTTTGATGCAGATTGACGGGGAATCGATCCACAAATCGTTTAAGGTATTCCACTCAAGGATCGGGTGAAAATTGGCAAAGATATGGCCATCGCTTGGGGCCATATTGGCAATTCCATGGATTTCTATAATTCCCAAGGGACTCCCCCAGAAAAATGAACAAAAAATCGATCTGATAATTCGTTGTGGGATTTTGATGCAAATTGAAGGGGAATCGATCCACAAATCGTTTAAGGTATTCCACTCAAGGATCGGGTGAAAATTGGCAAAGATATGGCCATCGCTTGGGGCCATATTGGCAATTCCATGGATTTCTATAATTCCCAAGGGACTCCCCCAGAAAAATGAACAAAAAATCGATCTGATAATTCGTTGTGGGATTTTGATGCAAATTGACGGGGAATCGATCCACAAATCGTTTAAGGTATTCCACTCAAGGATCGGGTGAAAATTGGCAAAGATATGGCCATCGCTTGGGGCCATATTGGCAATTCCATGGATTTCTATAATTCCCAAGGGACTCCCCCAGAAAAATGAACAAAAAATCGATGTGAAAATCTTTTGTGGGGTTTTGATGCAGATTGACGGGGCATCGATCCACAAATCGTTTAAGGTATTCCACTCAATGATCGGGTGAAAATTAGCAAAGATATGGCCGTCGCTTGGGGCCATATTGGCAATTCCATGGATTTCTATAATTCCCAAGGGACTCCCCCAGAAAAATGAACAAAAAATCGATTTGAAAATTCGTTGTGGGATTTTGATGCAGATTGACGGGGAATCGATCCACAAATCGTTTAAGGTATTCCGCTCAAGGATCGGGCTAAAATTGGCAAAGATATGGCCATCGCTTGGGGCCATATTGGCAATTCCATGGATTTCTATAATTCCCAAGGGACTCCCCCAGAAAAATGAACAAAAAATCGATCTGATAATTCGTTGTGGGATTTTGATGCAAATTGACGGGGAATCGATCCACAAATCGTTTAAGGTATTCCACTCAAGGATCGGGTGAAAATTGGCAAAGATATGGCCATCGCTTGGGGCCATATTGGCAATTCCATGGATTTCTATAATTCCCAAGGGACTCCCCCAGAAAAATGAACAAAAAATCGATGTGAAAATCTTTTGTGGGGTTTTGATGCAGATTGACGGGGCATCGATCCACAAATCGTTTAAGGTATTCCACTCAATGATCGGGTGAAAATTAGCAAAGATATGGCCGTCGCTTGGGGCCATATTGGCAATTCCATGGATTTCTATAATTCCCAAGGGACTCCCCCAGAAAAATGAACAAAAAATCGATTTGAAAATTCGTTGTGGGATTTTGATGCAGATTGACGGGGAATCGATCCACAAATCGTTTAAGGTATTCCGCTCAAGGATCGGGCTAAAATTGGCAAAGATATGGCCATCGCTTGGGGCCATATTGGCAATTCCATGGATTTCTATAATTCCCAAGGGACTCCCCCAGAAAAATGAACAAAAAATCGATTTGAAAATTCGTTGTGGGATTTTGATGCAGATTGACGAGGAATCGATCCACAAATCGTTTAAGGTATTCCACTCAAGGATCGGGTGAAAATTGGCAAAGATATGGCCATCGCTTGGGGCCATATTGGCAATTCCATGGATTTCTATAATTCCCAAGGGACTCCCCCAGAAAAATGAACAAAAAATCGATCTGATAATTCGTTGTGGGATTTTGATGCAAATTGACGGGGAATCGATCCACAAATCGTTTAAGGTATTCCACTCAAGGATCGGGTGAAAATTGGCAAAGATATGGCCATCGCTTGGGGCCATATTGGCAATTCCATGGATTTCTATAATTCCCAAGGGACTCCCCCAGAAAAATGAACAAAAAATCGATTTGAAAATTCGTTGTGGGATTTTGATGCAGATTGACGGGGAATCGATCCACAAATCGTTTAAGGTATTCCACTCAAGGATCGGGTGAAAATTGGCAAAGATATGGCCATCGCTTGGGGCCATATTGGCAATTCCATGGATTTCTATAATTATAATTCTATAATTCCCAAGGGACTCCCCCAGAAAAATGAACAAAAAATCGAGTTGAAAATTCGTTGTGGGATTTTGATGCAGATTGACGGGGAATCGATCCACAAATCGTTTAAGATATTCCACTCAAGGATCGGGTGAAAATTGGAAAAGATATGGCCATCGCTTGGGGCCATATTGGCAATTCCATGGATTACTATAATTCCCAAGGGACTCCCCCAGAAAAATGAACAAAAAATCGATGTGAAAATCTTTTGTGGGGTTTTGATGCAGATTGACGGGGAATCGATCCACAAATCGTTTAAGGTATTCCACTCAAGGATCGGGTGGAAATTGGAAAAGATATGGCCATCCCTTGGGGCCATATTGGCAATTCCATGGATTTCTATAATTCCCAAGGGACTCTCCCAGAAAAATGAACAAAAAATCGATCTGAAAATTCGTTGTGGGATTTTGATGCAGATTGACGGGGAATCGATCCACAAATCGTTTAAGGTATTCCACTCAAGGATCGGGTGAAAATTGGCCAAGATATGACAATCGCTTGGTGCCATATTGGCAATCCCATGCATTTCCGGAATGTTCAAGGGGACTCCCCCAGAAAAATGAACAAAAACTCGATTTGAAAAATTTTTTTGGGGGTTTTGATGCAGATTGACGAGGAATCGATCCACAAATCGTTTAAGGTATTCCGTTCAAAAATCGGACGAATATTGGCAAAGGTATGACCATCGCTCGGTGCCGTATTGTCCTCCCTATACATTTTGAGAATATTTGAAGGGGATCTCCCAGAAAAAAGGACGCAAAATTGATTTGAAAAGTTGATATGGGATTTCGATGCAGATGGATGTAGGAATCGTTTAAAGTATTCCGCCAAAGAATCGGATGAATCAAAGATATAGCCAAAGATATTTTCCGTCCCATACAGTTTCAGGATTTTTGAAGGGAATCCCCCGAATCGGGTGAAAATTAACCAAGATATATCCTAGATATAAACAAGATATATCAAGATATTGCCAGAGATTTAGCCTCTACATCTATGTATCTAAGATACACTCGCCTTGCTAATTAAAATAAAAACCATTGAGACACATTTTTTTGTATTTTTTTTTTTAATTTTGAGATTATATATATATAATAATTAGATTTACATTCATTTCTGTATCATTTTACTTGTTTTATTTTAGAAATAAAGTAAGCATTTATTACTAATTCTTTTAATGTTTTTCTGTTTTAAATTTGCATTTTAGTGCACTTTTTCCATTTTGATGCTTCGATGAACATTATTAAATATAGGGGCGGGGGGCGTACATTCATTTGTATAACACAAAAACAAACAATATTTTAAATATATTCTTAATGAGACTTTTGTGTGGAGGGTGTGGAAGCTTAGGGGGGGGTGGCAGGAGAGTGATATACGATTACAGGAAACAACATAAAATAAGGCGGAATTAGTGTTCCATCGTATTGCAGAGTGTGCCAGGTTGGAAAGTTGAAAAAGATCTATATACTGTCGATATAGAGTGTATTGCAACATGACCACTTTTGATATTGAAGCTTTGAAGAACGCAAGGGGGAAATGCACACGGTACAACAAGCGGAGATGGGTCGTCAATGGACATCCATTTAAATGTGCTACGATTTTGTTGAGTTTTGGTTTTTATCATATTATCTCTTTGCTTTTGTATAAAAGTTCAGTAAAAAATGCAGCTTAACTAGGTTCTCGTTTGTGATTCCCTCCAATTTTAATTATTATTTTCTTTTTGTTTTTTGTTTATAAACGTCGCTCTCCATTGGATATCCTCGCAAGCATGCTCTGTTCCTCCTGTTGCTTTTCGGATTTATTTTACACATAATCAATTATTTAATTTTTGTTTTTTTTGTTTTTTGTCGTTTATCACTTAGTTTTTACAATGGCGTTTTATGTGGGTTTTGTTTGCTTTGCTTCCTCCATTAAAATGAGCACAGACAGTGATCTGTATACTTAATTGTCCTCGACTCGCTCGCTCTCCACTAACATTTAATCATCATCAGAAACGCACAAATAAATTCTATCTGATAATATCAAGAACAAAAACTAACTGCATATATCTATTTCTATATAATTATATATATATATATACGTTCTTCTGCTTCGTGTAGAAAATTCGTTATACATATTTGTTTTAATGTGTGGATCTATTTCGCTGCTGCTGCTGTTTGTTTGCTGTTTTTTTTTTCAACATAAGTTTAACTTGTAAGCAAAAAAATCAAAATCATCGACTCTCGAACGCAAACAACACACGACGCATAATTGAAATGGATCCAGAATCCAGAGTCCAGAATCAGGATCTGATTAGCTTGTTCAGAGTTATGTAACGTCAATATACATACATCAAAAGGAGGATAAGGATAAGGGATATAAATTGCTTTAATTGCGATTCTGCGATTCTCTTCTTGCAGTATTTCTGACCAGATCTGACGAAAACCTCGGCGAGTGAGCTTTAAATGTCCGCATCTAAATATTAAGTAGATTATTTATATATTTATATATATATATAAAGACTCGATTCGCACTCGATTCGCGAGTCTGCTTAGCACATTTACTAATTGAAACGTTGTCATGGTGAAATTCTCATAAGCACAAGTTCATGATCGAGTGTGTGTGTGGGTGTTTCGAGGGGCATCTGGTGATTCTGTGTGTGTGTGTGTGTGTGTTTAGGATATCTCTCACTTAATCGTTATGCACTCTTCACTTAAATCAGCTAATTATCATCGTTATGGGTTCGCTTTAGATACTGCCATTTGTGTTCATTTGGGGTAAAATAATAAGAAGAAAATGGATTCCTTTGTGTGTTTTTTGTTCGCCGGATCATCCCCAGACCGGAGATCCGCTTTACCAGTTGGCCATGCCCGGCTTGTTGAGCGTCATGAAGTAGATTTGACACGATGAAGCACCTTTGGCACTGCTGAAGAATACTTTGTCGTTGCGCTCGCAAAGGAATTTCAAGCGCTGCGCCTTCTTGTGCATGAAGACACCGTCCAAGTGGCCGCTTTCGACGGAACGTATCTGTAATAGTTCCCATTATGGTTACTAGTTTCAATAATATTCTGGATAGGATATACCTCTATTGCTTTATTGCCCCAGCCCATGATCTGACCAGTGCCGATGTAGGCCACGGAGGTGGGCATCTCGCCCCACTGAAATCGATTGAAAAAAAGGAGCCATCCTTAGTACAAATATTTATTAAGAACATTAATAACAATATAGCTCACCTGCAGCACAATGTTTTTGGAAACACGACCCACAGTGTTCACATAGACGCCTTCATTGTCGTAGCACAGCAGCAGTTGCATGCCATTTGAGTTCGGAAGCGCCACAATACAATGCGGAATGATTGCACCCTGAGTCTGTGGAACAGTTTTCAAATGAATTTTCAAAACTATGACTTGTCTTGTCCGGAATCTTACATGCTTGGGAAGATATATGTCGTACACTTCAGCTGAATCTAAATCAACCGCATGGAAACCCTCGGCGGAGCCATAGATTACTTTCAGTCTTGACTGATCCTCAATTGTGAGATCGACCAAAAGCGGGCGATGTTCCAATTCACCAAAATTCTAAATAATTAAATGATAAATTATTATTTAAATGAATTTAAAGTGTAAAGTTCTAAAGGAGGAACTCACCTTAAATGCCATAAATTTGTGATATGGTTTGGGAGCCCATGCATAGATTTCGATAGAGTCTTTTAATGCAATCACTAGGAACTTAATCCTCTCGTATTTGACAATCTTAAAATGTACAGCACCTTGGAGATCACCCACGTTAATCCAACCGTTGCGACGCTCCACTTGCTAATGGTTGAAGATTTCGAATTAAGTTTATTGAGTGTAAAAGTTATTAGCAACAACTCACATCGGAGAGACCATCGGTGCGCAAGATCTTCGACTTGAGCCAGGACAAGTAGTAGACCCGCACGCGGTTCTTCTTTCCGGATATGGTCACCAGTATGTTCTGGCCCTCTAGCACCTCCATTTGCTGGAAACGGCGTCGCGAGATTAGCTGATAGACCTGTTGGGGTAGTAGTGCTTATTAATATTGTCACTCCAGAGAATGTATAGCGAGCAGTTAGTTACCTTTCCCTGGCCGGAGCGATCCAGCAACATGAGACCGTTCTCCGTTCCGATCAGCAGGTTGACGCCCCACAGGGCCGCGCACAGGATCTCCGAGTTGAACCGCTTCTTATACTTACGGATCTCGGGCGTGTCGTTGGCCGCTTCGTGGGAGGTGGGTGTCACGTTGACGTTGACGTGGGACTCCCGGCGGGAGGGACCGGAACCGCCAGCCCCAAAGCCGAAGGTCAGGAAGCTGCGCTGCTTCTGTTGGAGGGCGTAGGCGTGCGGGGGCAGGGGATTCGAGGCCGAGGAGGTCGAGGAGCAGGGCGTCAGGTGGTTCATGTGAAGGTTCGCGGAGGAGGAAGAAGCAGATTTGTGCAAGAGATTAGTAATACTGCTGGATGAGCGCGTCTTGCTGATTGAGTTCTTGGGCGAGTTCTGGCGCGAGTTCGACGACGACGAGGCGAGCGATATCGTTGATTGGGGCGAGTGATTGCTGGCGCTGGCACTGACGCTGCCACTGCTTATAATCACCCCGCCCACAACGGTACCGCCCCCCAGGCCGTGGCCGCCGGTGGCGCCGCCTCCGCCGCTCCCGCCGCTGGTAGCAATAAACGATTTCGATGGCGTGGAATGCACGGATGAGCTAATGGCCGCTTGATACTATTCGATTATTCGGATTACAATTCAGTTTTCAATTGATTCGGTTTGGAATTGGTTTTTTGGGATTTTGGATTTCATTGAGTGGAGAGAAAAGAAAAATAGAAAAGTGCAAGAAAAAATCGTAATTAGTCTTGAGATGTCAACTAAAAATAAATAAATTAAACATTTGAAACATGCTGGACTGTGGGTGTCTGTCTGTCTGTTAGAGAACATTAAAAAAAGGTGCTTTTGTGGGGGTGGGAAGGTGCATCATGGGTTAATGTCATTCAAGGGTTAAACGGTTGAGGGGTTGGGAAATTTTGGAAGTGTGTTAGGGAAATAAAAATTCAGATTAAAATCAAATGTGATTAGTCTTTCCCGAGAGGCCAATGGAAGAAACAAATATTTTGTGTGTATGATGGGCGGATGATGGTTTCTTATAGAGTATGTTCTTATGTAAAAAACAAATAAGTGAAAATTAAATGAAATTTATGGACTTTACAGCAAAAAACAAGAGACGCATTGTATGTACAAGAGAAACGTAGGGACATTCCTTGTGCTAGAATGGATCGAACGGAAAATGTGAAAGAGTATTATCCTGGGAAACCACTTCCATTTAATTCCATTTAAATGATAGATCATCTCGAACTTAAACACACACAGTGATGAGAGAGTGAAGATAAATAAAATTATACACAGCAGTTTGGTGTTGGTTTTGATAGTTTTTTGGGAGTTGTTGGATACAAAATAAATACAAGAAGTTGAACGGTTTTTTTGTGGAAACTAGGCGTTTGTTGCTTTTGATTCATACTTACTATGGCAGTGTTTTTGGTTTTGATTGGTAATTGTAATTGGTTAGAATATATCGTATATCGGCCATCAGCTCAATCGTTGCGGAAAGACAAAGCACAATTAAGAAGAAGAAATGGTTGAAAAAACGTTTTTGGTTCTTTGGTTTTCGGTTTTTTTTGTTTTTATTAATCTCATTGCTAATTAATTAGTGGGTCATGCAACTGCAGTACATGCAACTGACCAATCTTTTCTTTTTTTTTTTACACTCTTCATAATGAACTTTGCTCCACGTCAAGGAAATACATGTTTACGCTAAGGATGTCTTAAGGATTAGTCACAAACACAGTGGGGGTTAGGATGGGCTCTTTAAAAAAACTGAACATGAAATACAAAATACGGGGAGGAACTGCAAGGTATCGTGTATCGTTCTGAAGTTGAAACTATAACTATATATATTATGGAGTCTATATAGACTACATATTTAGGGTGAATGGTTTGGGGGACAATGACATTATCGAAGGAGAAGAGTTACTCCCAGTTATGATGCTCACAAAAAATGAATCAGGACACAAACGTTGTGGAACGGAAGAACGAACGATACAACGAGATATTATCACAGAATAAATAACATGGCAATAAACAAAGAAACTCAATGGGAAGCACAATAAAAATTCGATTAAAACGTAAAATATATCACGGCGAGGTGGGGCTATATGGTGGGGCTATGGGGGCTGGCTAGTATGAAAAAAACGTATAGTATTTATGGCACCCATTACTCACCTCCTCACTGGATGATTTGTCGTGGCGTGGTGGCGTTGCCGGCGATGCCTGGCTGAGCAGGTCCGGCAGGACGCTGCTGGTCCTGGTCCCGGGAGTGCCCAGGCCGCTGCCATCGGCGCCCACTCCGCTGGTGCCGGTGGTGGTGCTGCCACCGCCACCGCCGCCGCCTCCTCCTCCGCCACCGCCTCCTCCTCGGTTCTGTGGGGGGGACAGATGAAATAAATTTAGCTTAAATTCCACTCGACCACAACTTTCCACAGAACATAACAGAACAGAACAGAACAGAATCGTAATGAAATTAGAAAAGTTTCGGGCATGAACAGAGCTTGTTATACGAAGGGGATAATGGGCTGAGGGATGGGGGGAGGGGGGTAACGAGAAATGATTCAAGAAACACATATCGAAAAAGATTCAAATGAGCAGCAGCAGCAGCACAATAATAATAGTAATAATAGTACATAATACGTAAATGAATGCCAATGAGACACTGGGAGCACTGCTCCTCCCATCCCAACCCTCCTACCCAGTAACTATGAAAGCCTAGGAATCGATAGTTCCATCGAGGGGTGGATGCTGCTGGCTTACGAACTAAGATTCAGGGGTGATCCTACGGCCTGCCACAAAATTGTTTTAAAGTTCAGATCGGGCAGCACTCCGTACAGCTCCTCCGCAGCTGGCAACTCAGCAGGCACAACGCGTCTCCCAATTAACTCTCCTTCCATCCGCCAGCCAGCCAGCCAGCCAGTCAGCCAACCAAACCAGCAAACTTTTCCAATTGATTTTCGGACAGAGGCTCCGGAGCGAGGGCGGCAAGCTTTAAAACAATTTTGAGCAAAAGCAGTAGAGTTTGGAAGATGATACGAGCAGAGCGATTACAGTTTACATTGAGAGGCAGCAGTATTGCTAGCTAATTTTATACAAATTTTAATCATTACTGTATCAATTTTTTATCAAAATAATCAAGCCTAATTAATCGACTCTGTTATTAACATTTATAGAGGAAGTTGTTTGTTTTTTTTTAGGAAAGCTCCAACCTGCACTACGAGTATTACGACTTGTTCTCATTAGCATTCGATACTGATTCTTTTAGTTTTAGTTACTTTTATTAAGGGCCACTATTAGTAATTTAAGCTTCCAATAGAGAGTTATGTACACAGGCCAGTTAGAAAGCAATCGAGTTGGTTAGTCAGGGCTCTTAGATTAGTTATTGCGACTGAGATGGCGGTCTGATTGAGTTAGGGACTATATACTCTATAGATACAGATACAAATCAAATGAGAATGCAATAAAGTTCTGGAAACAAACCGAGTGGGAACCAAACATGCCAAAAAATATACAAAAGTGAGCGAGCACATAGCGAATGGCCTGCCTCCGAATTGATATCATTTTTTAAACACATTTCCAGCTGTTTTGTTTTTTGGTGAATTGTTTTAGTTATTTACGAGCTGTTAGTTAATGTTATTAACGGTGCGAGTGTGCGTGTGTGTGCGGGTGTGTGCGGGTGTGTGTGTGGGTGTGTGCGTGAGGATGGACATGTGGGGGTGTAGCGAGCCAAATGGTGGATTTCAGCATAATGTTGCTCTTCGCATTTTATTGCAATTTTTATTTTGATAGTTTGGGTTTGGTTTACGTTTCTGGCGCCAACACATAACACGATTAATGGCAGAGATGGCAGGGGCAACATTTTCAGTATTTTTGGTTGTTTGTTTGTTTGTTTGTTGGGTGAATTATGTTTGCAGTCGTTGGGGGGAAATGTTGCCTCTCTGTTGGCCTGTTCTTGCCAGTGCGAGCTGAGAACGTTTACCTGCTGCTGTTGCAGTTGCTGCTGCGGCTGCTGTTGCTGCTGCTGTTGCTGTTGCTGTTGCTGCTGTTGCTGTTGCAGTTGCTGCTGCCGCTGCTGGGCGGCACGAACTGCCGCATTCTGCAGCACAATCACGGATTCAGTCTTTTCGCGACGCGGTCGCATGAAATTGAAGTTGACCAGCGATCTGGAGGCGGGCTTAGGGGCAGCTCCCTTCGTGGCTGATGGAGATGCAGTGGCTCCAGTCCCAGTTCCAGTGGCAGCTCCCGCTCCCGCTCCCGTTCCTGTTCCAGGCTTCGACTCCTTGGCTCCGGCACTGCTGTTGTAAATGCTGTTCCTTTGGTACACGGCACTGGCCCTCTGGGCCTGCATTATCTGCGGCGACTGCAGCTGCTGGCCAGCTGATCCTCCGGCAGTGGCTCCGGAGCCGCCGCCCGTGCCACTTAGGACCGCCGAGTAGCGCTTCGTCAGCGGGAAGAAGTCCGAGTTTTCGCGTCGGAAACCGCGAACAAAATTCATCGGCAGCTTGGAATCTGATTCCTGGCGCTTGTGCGATGTTGTCGAGGAGCCGGAACTTCCGCTTCCACTTCCACTTCCGGTGGCAGTTCCTGCTCCCTTTTCTTTGGCAATACTTTGGCTGGCACTTGTGACTGGCTGGTCGCCGCCCTTGAGCGGCTGGTAGCCCCGCGGCACGGGCCGGGTGATGGCCTCCGCCACGCTGGCCCGCTGCAGCTTGGTCTCCACCTTGAGGGTGCTCTGCTGGGAGCTGCGGCTGAGGCTGGCCGTGGCGGTGGGGCTGCCGCTCTCCCTGCCCAGCCCGGCGGCACCGAACTTGGGGAAGAACCGATCGAACTCCCAGTCCTCCATCAGGCGGTCATCGTGGCGGGCGCCCGACACAGAACGGCCCGAGACATTGGCGTGGGACGTGGAGGCGGACTTTTGCAGGCGGTTTGCGTTCTGTTCTTGTTTCTATTTTTGGTCAGGGGTTTCAGGTTCAGGATTTTTGTATTCAAGGAGTAGTAGTTGTTGTTGTTGTTTTTGTTGTTGTTGGTGAGTACGCAGCAAGAGAAGAATTGTGTTAAGTTGGTCGTCTAGATAACATTAGAAGGAGTCTAGGACTCTAGGCTAGGACCCGCCCACCACACAGCATGGAAAGTCTTTCATGAATTCTGCATTCGCGCATATTATATATATATATATATATATATATATAGTCGAGGTATATATAGTAGAGATGGGTGTGTGTGTGTGTGTGTGCTCGGTGCATATACTATATAAATATATATATTCATATATGTATTTACAAAACAGACTCTCCGCGGGCGTGTCAACATTCTATGCACTTAGTGCTGCACTCGCAGGATACTCGCAGGATGCAACATCACACATTCACGACATGGCTCATTGTCAGAAAAGAAAAAAATATACAAACGGAAATGTACAAAAAATAAAGAAAATTCACGAAAAAGATTTCACACTGTTTCATACGCCGTAAATACTAAATTAAGATATTTGTAAATCAAATCAAGATTAAGTCAAGTTTCAAATAGATTTAGTAGGAAATCATATAGTAGGAGGATATATTTTAAAGCTAAGTAGTACTCTTAAGTAACTTTATTTATTTTTGCGATCTATTTTAGAACCACAACCAGGCTGAGCTTAACTCTTTTAGTTTTTAGTTTAGTTTTGTTTTTAATTTTAGGCAGACCCCGAACCCTATCCAGGCTATGATACAATTTGTACAATTCTTCACCGGTTCTCTTCACAAAATATGTGCATTCCTAAACTCATTCTTCTAAGCCCTCCGATTGCATCTCATCGCAGTGGAAATGAAAAAAAAATACAACAAAAACTAAACTAGAAGGATAAGAAGTCGTACTACTTATATTCGGTGATTGGTGGGATTATAAATGAAAAAAAAAATAAACCATATAGAGGAGGACTTACGCGCTTCATGATCAGAGTGCGATCTCCGGCCTGGTCGTCGTCGTCCGGCGTGGGGGGCAGTGGCCGGTTGGGCGGTCCTCCGCTTCCATGGCCCAGCGGCGTTGTCGTATTCCCGTCCTCGGAAACGGGTCCCAAGCCGGGCCTGTATGAGAATTCGGGTCTGAACACAACGGAAAACCAAAAAGCAACACAAAACGGGCGCCAAATTGTTTGTCGACAAAAATGGAAGTGGAATTGGAATTGGAAATGGAAATGAAATGGGTGGGATTGATGGGATTGTGGGGATCAGGGTGGGGTCGATCGGTTGGGTAATCAATGGGGGGGAGCGGGGTGTTTAAATAAGTGAGAGACAGAAATGTTTGTGGTTTCGAGTTAGTATTCCGAGCGATCTAGAGGTGATTTGGTGCGCTAATCGGGGACTGTGAATAGCGATCCAGTGGATAGATCCTGGTAGAATCTTCACTCCACTCCGGACCACTATTGACAGTCCCCGAGTCCCCCGATTCTTCCCGAGTGATGCCACGCCCCTAGCGGTTTCTACTAGCGGTTCTCTACTTACAGTGGCTTGGGCGGATCACTGGCCAGAAGAGTGCCATCGTTCCGGGCCCGGTCGTTCGGCTCGTCCGGCTCGCTGTCCGAGTCGCTGCTGTCCAGGGGATCCAGCGGATTGACCGGCTGGCCGAGATGATTGTTCGACTGCGGGGGCAGGGCCGCGGCCGGCTTCGAGGAGCCGCCGGACGCGGTGCCTCCTCCGGACGCCGACTGCCTGTTGTTGCGGGGTGGCGCCTCCGGCTGGGCCTGCTGCTGGGATCCGGCAGCGGTCTGGGGCTGCGGCTGTTGGGAGGAGACCACGCCCAATTCATTTAATTGTGCTGCTAACACATCCAAATGGTCCTACAGTTTTTACAATACATTTGTTGTTTTCGTTTTCGTTTAAGGGTCAGGAGGATTTTTGGTGTGTTGTATGTTGTGTGTTGTGTGTTGTGTTTTGTGTGTTGTGTGTTGTGTTTAATGTGTGTTTGTTGTGTGTAGTTTGCACGTAACACCACAGGGTTGATTGGTCATCGGGTATTGGTTTCCGGGGGGAAGGAAATATAAGAGATCATTAGATTGGTCTTCCTTCGACTCTATTCTTACAGATACAGAACGATCAAGAACGCCAAGCGGAAAGTGGTTTCGAGCCAGAAGAGGATTACACACGGAGCGGTGTGGTTAGGTGGGTTAGGAGGTGAAGCTTTCGGTTAGTTTTAGGTGTCTATCTACGTTAGTGGTGGCCGGAGATACTCCGGTGTCGGCAGGTGCCTTTGACGGGCCACGGCTCAATTAGAAACTCATCAATCACTCTACTACCTAAGGGTTAGGGCTTCAGTAGCTTGGATCTTAGTTGTCAGTGGTACGTGCAGGGTGTGGAAAGTTAGGGGTTACCTCCGTAAAGTTTTACATTGGAATTGGATGGAATTTTGACAGAGGTCCGAAAGGGGTTTCTGGGTTATTGGTGTCGACCCATTCAGGTCGTTAAATTTAAACTGATGGGGAACTCAAGCAAGAAACACAAAAAAAGAGATTTGATGCAAACAGGCTTCGAACTAAAAATCGTAGGACATACCTCAGGTCTCCTTGGTGGTAACTGTTTTCATATTCATATATATATATATATATATGTATTTTTTGGCAGTGTAGTGGTCGTGTTTGTTGGTCGTGTTTCAGTTCGGAAATCATACGTTGGTCAACGGCGCAACAGGATGATGGGCAGGATGATGATTCAAATCATAGAGTACGAGTACGGGTTGGTTATCAAGGCATACAGGTATATATAGACAGATATATATTTATATATATATATATATATAGAGATTATGTAGGCGCACAAAACATGAAAATAAAAGAGATATAAATTAGGACGAGATAAGATGGCATCGACTGGTTACATGGCTCGATAAAAACCAAAAAATCTAACTACTCTGGGGGCTACTACTCATACTGGAGTTACTGGCAACAAGTTACTGGGTGGGTATCTTATCTGAGAGTATCATTTCTACTTCGGTCTCTGGCTCGCAGCTGGCAAGCAAGTCATTGCTCCAGAGATCGGATTTCCCCGCCCCACCCAGAGCTATCGCCGATAGCCCTTATCGACCCGGAACGATACGCACCGATGGCTTGAAGTTATTCTGCGAGTTGCGCTGCTGCTGCTGCGGCGTCTGTCCCGCCGGCTCCCCGCACTTGGGGGTCGGCGGCAATGGCCGATTGGCGTGCGGCGGATCCGGCACCACGATCAGGCGCTGTGGCGGTCTAGCCGGCGGACCAGGTTCCTCGATCTGCTGCTGGCGCTGCAATTGTTTTCATTCTATTATCATAATCAGAGCTACTAGGCGGCGGGCCACTAACCGATTGCGGCTTCTGCTGGCGATTCGCTTGCGGCTGCTGGGCCTGAGCCTGCTGCTGGGCGGCCTGGGCCTGCTGCGCCGCGTGCTGGGCCGCTGCTGCCGCCGCCGCAGCCTGTTGCTGCTGCTGCTGCTGCAGCTGGGCCTGGGCCTGGGCGGCGGCGTGGGCGGCAGCCGCCTGGGCCTGGGCCTGGGCCATGAGCTGGTGGTGGTGCTGTTGCTGTTCGGCGGCCAGCCGGCCCTCCTGGATCTGCTGGAAGTTGCGGCGCAGCGTGTCGCCGCCCGGTGCCTGGACAATGGAGCTGTGCTCGCCGGCCAACTGCGGCTCGTCGTCGTCGTTGTCGGAGCCGGAGTAGCGGTAGTCCTCGCGCTCCTTCTCCTGCTTGCGCTTCTTGCAGCGGTCGATGTGGTCCTTCAGCTGGATGCGCACCTGGCGATCTGTGGGCTGGTCCTTGATGAAGGAGTGCTTCAGCAGGTTCTCGGTGTAAGGCCGCTGGTGGTAGTCCTTCACTGTGGGCAGGAGAGCAAGGAGGGAGGATTAACATTCTTAACTCTGTCAGTTAAAAGCCAAATAAATGACTCACCTAGCACCGTGTCGATGAAGCCGTGGAACTTCTTGGACCACTTCTTCGATTTGAGGCGCGGCGGGGAGTTGCGCGGAATTAGGAAGAGGGCTCGCATCGGATGCAGATCGCAGAGCGGGGGCTGTGACTCAGCCATCTCGAGGGCGGTGATGCCCAGCGACCACAGATCGGAGCGATTGTCGTACGTGGCGTCGGGGTTCTCGTCGCAGGCAATGACCTCGGGGGCCATCCAATAGGGAGTACCTGCGGAAAATCAAGTTTTTTTTTTTTTTTTTATGTGTTTAGCATGCAGCTTATGACTCATCCGATCCCCCCATTCCCAAATCCATTCCCATCTCTCACCGATGAATGTGTTGCGCCGGCCTATCGTGCGATCCAACTGGGCGGAGACACCAAAGTCCACCAGCTTCACCTCCGCGTTGTCGGTGAGGAGCACGTTCTGGCCCTTGATGTCGCGATGGATGACCTTGTTGGAGTGGAGGTAGGCCAGGCCGCGCAGGATTTCGCGGCAAATGTACGCGATCCACTCCTCCTTGAGGCTCTGACCCTTTGTCGACTTGACCAGGTCCGTCACGGACCCAGCGCCGCAGTACTCCATCACCAGCCAGAGCTGGTCGTCCTTGCCCGGCGGCGACTTCTTGATGAACGCCCCGTAGTAGGTGGCGATGTTGCGGTGATTCGAGTATTTCTTCAGCACGTTGATCTCTAGCTTGATTTCCTCCTCCTCGTCCTCGGTGACGTCCATCACCTTTATGGCAGCCAGTTGGCCAGTCTTCGTGTGGCGGCCCTGTAATGCACAATTTCAAAAGTGAGTCTCGTAAAGTCACTTGAAATCTCAACTGATTTGGCCGTGGGGAGTGGCCGTGATGGAGGTCAGGTCTGTTCCAGAACCCTGTTCAGTTCACCCTCATCGCGTATTATTCTCTCGGCAACAACGCTGAGACGATGACGCTGACAACGACCGTGGAGGCGTCGCCGGCTAGTGCAGTCTACGTAGTCTGCCTCGGCGCGATGCCTCCTCAGCCAGGCGTCAACAAACTGCGACGCATAAAAAGTGATTAAGTAAACAAAAGCAGCCACAAACATCAGCAACAGCATCATCGCCATCGACTCCAATGGAATCAAACAATAGGAACTCCGAGGGAAGCGGAGGCGAGTGGAGGAGGGCGGGGAACTGTAGGTCTCTGGCGAGGAGCAGTAACCTCAAGTGGGGTAATGTGTCTGCTCAACCAGGGTGTCAAGTAGTGAAGGTAAACATGCCACAAATATCCACCCGAGAGTGCCACCAAGGTGACTAAAGTCGGCCCAAGGAGGAGGGTTCTCTGAAATTAGACAAAAGGCCCCAGGAAAGGGTTAGGGATGGGAAGTGATGGGAAGCCAATAACCGAATGGAGTTTATGGTTCGTTTTTAGAAGGCCAGTCTCTATTCCAGTCATGTCCACTAGAGCGAGCGACTAGTTTCAATTAGCCAGCCACTTGAATAGCCGGAGAGAGGAGCATCTCCAGTCAAGATTGAGTTGTCGTCCTGATGGACCGGTTTCAGATCCCATCTGCCATGCTGGCCCCCTCCTAAGCCGCTTTTAAAGTCATTTTACATTTAATACAGTTTTAATTGAGTGAGCAACGGAGGCAGCATGGCCTCCTTCCTCAATTCCGTCCATAAATCAAAATGCTTAACGAGAGTCGATGATAACAATTTGGGTGACGGCGGCCAGCAGAGGATGATGATTGGCGTTGAGGAGCTGCAGCCTGCAGGGGCTCTGGTCCAGTTTGGCAATCATAGTGCCGGGCTCTCCAAACTCAAAACACAACAATCTCCAGTGTGACACCATCTGCGGGGTGGGTAATCGCAGCGCTTATTGATTAGTTAGAGGCGGGATGCCATCAGAACTGCTGGCGGGGAGTGGAGATTCTAACTGTGCCGCGATTTTATGCAAATTAATGACAGCCACTAATGGAGCCCGACTTGGCGCGTGGACTGCCCGTCCAGCAGGTGTTTTTCAGCAGGAAGTCGTCGCTTTTCGGTTTCCACCGAACAGTCTCGAGTTCCCCGAAGGCAACACAATACAACAAAGTAATCGAAGAAGCCCCCCGATTGCCGCAATTAATACAAAGAGAAATATTTGTGAATCACTCGGTGCAGTCGCACTTTCATCACCTCCGAGTCAGCCCAGTCGCCATAATATTTTCTTCTTAAGAGCCCAAAAGCAAATAGAGCTAAACAATCCCCCCGGAGACAAGTAAACAAAGACGGCGGCGTCGGCGACAAGCCTTTGGCCATATAGAGGCCGACCCGATCCGACAATGGAGAGAAAAATCGCTGAATCCGTAATATAATCAAAATGTGAAAAAATGTTCAAAGGTAGAGTCAACAATGGAGTGGAGTGGAGTGGAGTGGAATGGCATGGAGTGCAGCTGTCCGATTCGGGTTTGGGATTTGCCTACCTATGCACAAGAGATGGTTTATGATTACCACACGGTTCGGTATCTGTATCTGTCAGATACTCTGCCCCCAGGCAAATACAATCAAGCGTGAAATACTACGGAGTAGGGTGGCTCTCAGAGCCACTTTTGAACAAAAAAGAGCTGAGAAGCAGTACCTTCAAGACCCGAAAGCCAAGAAGGTCCGCCCCAAAGTGCAACCATATCTATAGGAAAGCCAAAACCTGCCCAGTCCGGCCAAAAATTCTCATAAGATCGGATCGTCATAAGCCCGAAACCCATTGCAACTTCCAGTAATGGCGGCTCCCTCTCTAGACCCGCCGCCCATTAAAAACAAACTATGCGAGTTGCGAGTTGTGAGTTGCGAGTCAGTTGTTGACAAAAAAGTGCCAGCAAAATTCGCAGTTGACGCTGGGCTGGCGGAATAAAAAACATTTTCCTCCGCGCTGGGGCTGATAATAGAACGAATAAAAAACATTAAAAAAAAAACACACATGACTCGGAAACTGGCGCTGGAGTGTTGCACAAGATGGAAAAAATGCAGTCAAGTGGCCCAAAATATCAACTTTCGGACATGTTTTTCAAGTTGCCCCAACTTGGCACGCAAATCGCTTTCGGATGGGCGGGAAAGCGGAAGGGGGCTGCCCGATAGGGTTCACTAGAAAAGAATACGAATACTACCCCGAGAAGTCCCCGGAGATAAGGCCAGACTGAAGCTGATGAACCGGGCAGACATGTGTTCTGTCCAGGAAATGGAAAAGCATTTACTCCGATAGCCAGTGCTGGGAAGATGGAAACTATTTCTTTAATTGGTTATGGAGCCCAGTTTCCTTTCGATGTAAATTATGCTCCAGCCACCCACCTGCCGGGAGTATTGGGTAACCCGAAGACACATGGCAACCACAGGGCGTCGAAAGGAAACCAAACCACACTGTGCCACATTCTCCACCTCTTCTGTGCCAGGCACCACCTTGCCTTCGATTGAGACTCGGCGGCGGCATATTAATTGTGGCAGGCAGTCTTGGAGGCTCCCACACGGCCGCAATTCAATTACAAAACCTGAAAGATCCAGATACGAGTAGAGCAGCAGCAACCGCAGCAGCACCACGCCCGTGCGATGCGTCGTTGCAAGCCCATGCCGCGTGGATGCCGAGGAGAATAAATAAGGTAACTCCGCTTGTGGCCCACTGGCCCACAGCTGGCTCTCGGCCAGGTTACGCAACATGGCAGTGCAAATAGACTCCACCTGGAGGCGGAGGCGGAGGTGATTGGGAGGAGGAGCGGGAGTAATCATCAATTACCAATTGTTGTTAGTTTCGTTAATTAACCCACCGGATAATCAAAGCGTTTTTTTGCTCAAACCCATTCTACAGTGAGGCCTGGAGACTTGCAACACAGTGCTCGGCGGAAGACTGATCGCCTTAGTTCGCCTTAGCTGGAGCACACTGTAGCTGGCCCAAGTATCTGTATCTCGTTTAGAGATACAGCCTCCAGCTGGCTCATAAAACAGCAATTGAAGGCGAAATAGCGCCTGAAATTTTTGTTTAAATTTGTATCTCAGATACTGGCCGCTCACATTTGGTGCGGTTATGGCCGCACACTGGTGTGGGTCAAAGGTTGCCACTAGCCTTCCACTAGCTCCTCCTCCCCTCCCCCTCCCCCCCTCGCAATGAACCACTTAACTGGCTTTTAGCACTTGGCTGCATTTCATTAAATTGAATTTTCCAAGCCTTCCTGCCAGTCCGCCAGTCAGCCAGTCAGTCTGAGTCTGAGAGTCCACAGAGTTCAAAGTGTTTGAAAAAAGCTTTCCATTTTGTGTTATTGGCAGGAGAAGTCAGGCAGGTCTCTCCCACCTGGTTAACCCAGTTAGGTTGTTGTTTGATGTGCCAGTTATTTTCGAGTGCCAGCAAATGTAATTTTCGAATTTTTGCTTCAAAAATTGATCAGCAGCAGGAGCAGCAGCTGTCTAGACGAAATTGCTGAAGAATAAATCGAGTTATTAAAGGGTAATTGCAGAGACCACAGCAATTAAGAGGGCACATTGAGAGTACAATTTAGTGACACTTTGAAGTGAATCCAATAGATACCCGCACATTCCAGGCCATCATCCCATCACCCATTAGCCAGTACAATTATGGCTTATTCATTAGCTTTGTGGATCAATCACAACAACGATTTGCATGGGGAGGGCCCCATGATCGGCCCTATCGGCGAGATACCAGCCAAGTACACCTTGGGGATTGAGTCATTGGGTCTATTTCCATTGTTGACAGCCTCGGAGTGTTTATTTGCCCGAAGATAAGCGCCTCGCCGCTCAAATTGTGTCAAAAGATAATTTTGGCATATATAATCGGAGCGGGGATACCAGAGACCCAACAATAAACCCCACTGGCCCAAATGTCATGTTTGCCTGGAATAATGACGTCACTTTCTGCGTGTCAACAATTTCCGGTTTCCTTTGAAAGTATTTCCCTTTTCTGGTCTGTTCATGAGGGGCGTGTGTGGTTTTTTATTCACAGTATTCTAATTAATTGAGCGAGAGAGTGAGTGAGGGGAGTCCCCTTGGAGTGGCCGTTGTGGTAATTGGGAATTAAATGCATTAAGGAGCGAGATGACAAGCCACAGGGCCGAGTCTGCGGGTCAACATAAGGGCGGCTAAGTCCAGGGGGCTGCTCCCCTTCCAGTTCCAATCCCCTTGACTCTCAAACAAAGGCCTCCATTGTGCTTGCAGCAAATTATGTATGCAAAATACCGAAACTTTCACTCATAAATTAATTGTTCGACCAAGCCAGAGGCAGAGGCAGGCTCTTGGGAGCATCTCTAGGAATCATGAAAATTCATAAACTTCATTTCAATCGCTGAGTAATCCAGGGGCTGGCGGACAGCTGGCCATCGTTGGCCATAAATACCAAAGCTTAGATGCGAATTGGCCAAGCTAACCTTGTAACCGAAACAACTGCCATTCAAACTTATCGCCATTGCTGGAGATAACGAGAGTTATCTCACTGGCGAGTGGGTGGCTGGCCGGGGAAGTGGGTCAATTGTCCGTCGTCCGTTTATTGGATGAATCATGGCTCTCGAGATAAAACGCCAATAGAATCTAGTCTTCTTGGAATCCCAAAAGCCATCAATTAGCAAAGGCTGGCCTTTTTTTGTGGTTTCGCAGCTCCAGACCACGAAAGTTTCACACGCCGCCTTCGAAAGTGATAAATTTTCCACTTCCAGCATGCATATTTAATTTTAAAAACAAAAGCTGTTAAAAAAAATAAACTGAAACAGCAACCCACACTCGGACAGATAATAAAATGCATAACTTGGCAGCTTCGACAAAAAAAAAAGACATACAAGAGGCAACTCATCGCTTCCCAAGGTCGTTACTGGAAGCCCACACACTCGAAGCACCTATACCACTAAGTAGTACCTTCCCCAAAACCCGGGCCCCACACTCCACCTCCTCCGCCTCTCGCTCGATGACTTTCCCAGCGTGCGGACTGCTGGGCTAGCAAAAAACGCTTTTTCTCTCCCTCTGTTATTTTTGATTTTTTCGCATTTTGCGAACGCAAACCCAAAATCCCATTTATTGTTTTGGCCAGAGCGCAAAGTGGTGGCCTAAACACACAGGTTGCCTTGTCAATGAAAAAGTGTCAGGGCTAGAGATTTAATTAAGCGAACAAAGCGAAGCCGAAAGCCAGAAAACCGAAGACTAAAAACTGAAAACTAAAACAGAGCAACCGAAAAGTTAGTGAACCTCTAAAAATACAATATGCTCGAGAAATGGCGCTGAAAAATGCAGGCAATTGGCGGCGAATGAGAAATAAAATTAGCAAAATAGGGAAAGAGAAAGGAGAGTGATCTACACTGCCAGAAAAGGGTGAAGATCGGTACCTTGCTTTTCTTATGCTTTCATGAAAAGCATGCTTTCATAAGTAGCGGGTATCATATAGCTCTCTATTTTATATATATTTTAGACTCTAATTTCTTTAAATTGTAATTTTAAGTTATCATTTCACAAAATCTACAATATCTAGTTACTTTTCAAAGTTTCTGTCTTGCTTTTTTTAAAAAAGCAAAATTTTGTAAGTACCGGGTATCATATAGCCCTCTATATAATTTCTATCTCATAAAATCTACATATATCTATTGCAACTTTTATGAATTTTAAATACAAATTTCTATCAATTATAGATTCTATCCAAATTTGTCAAAATAAAGCAATATTAAACTACTTTTATAGAATCTGCTTTGCTTTTTTGAAAAAGCATGCTTCTATAATTACCGGGTATCATACACCCCCCTATATTTGACATATTTTAGATAATACTTTTTATAAATTATCATTTTTAGTAACAATTTCACAACATAAAGCAATGTCAGGATCACTTTTAAATTTCCTGCTTTGCTTTTTTGAAAAAGCATGCTTTCATAAGTACCGGGTGTCGCATAGCCTCTGATATATTTTAGATAATAATTTCCATCAATTATAGTTCCTAGTTAAGCTTCTCAAAATTAAACAAATATCTAAACACTCTTAGCAGAATCTTTTTTCTTCTTTTTTTTTAAATCACACATTCTCAATCACCTCAGTCTTTCTCTCAGTGCACTCTTTACACTGTGGCTGAGCGTGTCAATGACTTGTGGCTGCTAAAGGTTTCTGAGAGTCTGCCAAACAAATACAATTTGCGTAACAATTAGCTTTTTTCGGCTCTATGACATTGAGAGAGCCTTTTTTTTGGGCAACTCGCGTACTAATTGCTGCCTTTTTATGAACTCTAAAGTCAGTTGTTTCCTCTTGGGTTCTCTATTTAATTTTTTCCTCTGTGTTTCTTTTTAGCTTCCTGCTTGATTTGTTTATTGGCTTTAATGTATTTTGCATGTTTTGCTTGTCGTGTTGCTTTGTATTTTTTTTTTTTATTTTGATTTTATTCAACCGAGCGCTGCATTGGTTGCTTCTTCTGCTTTATTTTTCTGCCTGGCTGCGCCTGCGCAGTCCGCACACATTCAGACACCCGTTCAAAAGCAGCAATTGATGGTTGCTGGGCTGGCGGCTCCCCATTTATTTGCTTGCGTGCTTTATTATCAAGTCTCGCTCATAAATATGTATTGTGTCTTGCTGTCTGCACTTGTCTGTCTCCAACTAGGTTCCACCTCCGACTCCTTCTCAGTCCCACAGAAGCTGTAGTTGTCCCCCGTCCCTGGTGGTTCCCGGTAATTGGGTCAAAGTTCGCCCAGCTATGAGAAATGTTAATTATACGACGACTGTGGGCCGTCTAAGTGTGTGGGCGGAAAAGCTGACGGCGGCCAAGCCCCAAAAATAACATTTATAAAGAATTGCGGAAATTGTGTCTAGATTGGTGTTGATTTCGGATTAACAAAGACCATTTACTTTTCAGCTTTAATGTTTGTTTAAAATACACTTTTTTCAATACACTTTTTTGCCATAAATGGGAGGTGGCTTCTTTGGCGACTGGTGACCTGTCTGCCCTGTTGACAATTTCCAGTTGACCACGTTCGGAGTCAGACTGGAACACATGGCTGAATGCCGCTGCACTTGTACGTGTTCCTTTGGAACCACATATGTGGCCAACACCCATCACCCCCCTGCCCCCCCTCTGGAAGTCTGACTCATTTAAAAAAAAATACCCCGTGGAGTGTTATGCCAAGTTATCAATAAAACGGAAGTGCCCTAAACAAAACAAACATGAAAGCCACGCCAGGCAGCCATAAATCAGAGAAGCTTACCGAAAATTATTCGCAGAATTAGAGATCATCAGGCTGGACGCCGAGAGGAGACTCGAATGCCAAAAAAATCGAGAAAAATAAACACAGCCATGCTGGGCAGTTATGATTAAGCAGACACACCAGGCCAGGTTGCAAAATTTGGCCAGCAGCTGTGACGTTTGATAAGCTGTTGAGGCCGAAAAAGAGCTGGCTCTAAAGAGCTCGATATCCATAGCGAATAGCGAATATCGAACGGAAACCGGTTGGCCTGCTGGCCGGTCGGTCGGTCATTCAGTTAGTCAGTCAATCAGGCAAGTCGGCTGAAAACCACAGCCAAATACATGCCAACGGAATGAGCCATAACCGAGCAAGTGGATGGACTCGGCGTCCGTTACTTCACAAGTTGGATTGCTGCGTTCTAGTACAGATACAGATACAGATATACCAGATACAGATACAAAAAGTATCTGGGCATTACTCATGCTAATTTCTCGCTCAGATACTTGGAGAGTGAAGTTCTAACCGCGAGCACTACACTGAGAAAAGTGTATTTTTTGTGAAAGTATCTCGAGTGGGTAGTGGGTGTTGGCTCTGACTGACTGACTGACACCTCTTGGCCAAAATTCGAAAGCTCTACTCCTCCGATTGACAGCACAATTTCATGATATCTCGTAACCCCCTTATAAGTTTCAGCAAACTGAATCGAAAGAGAAATTTGTGTAAACAGGCATTATAGATATTATTTGAAGGCCTGATCGCGCCACTTGGCTGCAAATTAGTCATCTATCTGAGATGAGTAATTAATGCTTTGGTTTCAGCGTAAATGCTACCGGGTTCTTCCGAGGCAACAACCAGTATCGCAGGGCAGAGACGGCGGCCGGTGGCGACCCCCGCAAAGTGTATCTGCAAGATGCAGCTAGAGCGGCGGCAGCAACAGCTTGCCGTTGGCCTCCCAAGCGGCGCATGCCACACTTCGTTTTCCTTCCACCAGAGCTAACGGTAATTTACAAAAGCAATGTCTATTTTCGTACTGCCTCTGCCTCTGGTGCTGCATAGTTGTATCTTGCAGATACATTTTAAACTTATAATTTAAATACAAGCACAGACAGAGTCGCGGCATTGTTGTGAGAAGAGGGACGCAGCGCAGCCTTTTCAATCTGGAGTTTCTCTCCGATTATGATGATGATCTGGTGTTGTGTTCTGGTTCCTTCGGCTCTTCCATTTATTTATTTTCTCCAGAAAGCCCGAACGCCAGAAAAAATGTGTTAATGTGTGAGAAGCAGTCGTTCGCGGCACTTTTGTTTTGCTCCTCAGTCGTCTTTTTGGTTTTGTTTGGTTCGACTGAAAGTTATTAGACAACCTAGCGGACACAGACTAATTAAAGCGGTTAGAACACAACCCAGCTTGTTATCTTTTATATTTTTTTTTTGTTTTGGGCGTACTACCAAGATACTACCAGATACAGATACAGATACAGATACAGAGGAAAAAAGTAAAGCAAAGCTAAGTGAAACGCAGTCAGGCATAAACCCTAATGATTGCTAATTATGAAGTGACTCTCAGAAGCCCCAGATCTGAGATCATTGCTCTCCGCAGCTCCGGGTTTTTCAAAATTTGCTTACGAGAAGACCACGAAAATAGCCACAAGATGCGCCGCAAACTGTTTTCCAGCCAATAAACTTATAAATATCATAACAGAGCGGGCTGTAAACATAAACAGTGCCTCTTACCTTGTAGACCTGGCCGTAGGTGCCATTGCCCACCACCTCGATGAGTTCAAAGATGCCAGCTGGTTCCTGGAAGGAGCAGAGATGTTGAGAGTTAGTAGGATATATAGTTTGAGATATAGTACGTGTATAGTATGTTCTGCCGCCAAACAAAGAACCCTCCACTCCAACCCCTAAGAGGTTGGCACTCAACCCGACCCTAAACACGAACCAGTCCACAGACCTTTCGTTTGTTTTCTTTCCCATTTCCCATCTTGTGTTTTTTGTAAACAAATTATTAAGGCACTGCCATTACAAATAAGGAGAGACAAGTCTCTCCGCCGGCCTCTGCTGGGTTAAAAATAAAAATCCTCGATTTCCAAATTCCGATTCGGATTCCCGATTACCCGCTCCCCCACTCCCTAGCCCGTAAGCCATACAAATTGCATGCGAGTTCATTGACACGCAACCCGTGACACGGAGGAAGGGGGGCCGTGACACGGCAGACAACAACGACACAATGCCTTCTATTTTTATTGGAGCCCAGGTGGGGAGTGGGGAGTGGGGCGAGGGGGCGGGGGAGGCCAGGGAATTGGGAATCGGAATTGGGATTACGGAGACGACCAGAGCGACAGGTAAGGCAAATGCCAATTAAAATAACAACAAAAACAACCGAATTTCAACAGGTAACTGACTGTTTTGACAACCTGGATTGGGACTCACAATACTGGGGGGGACTGGGGGATAACAGGCGGAGAAATGCCTTTCAATAACTATCGATTAAATAGGTGGCACTAAGTGAGTTATTTTGGGAAAGAATTTCTACTTGTGAGCTAGTCACGGAGTGGTAGATGGCTCTTTAATGTTAAATAATCACATTCCATAATTGATAGATTTTTTGAAGAACAACAAACTCCATTTCCTTCCTCACCAAAATTAATACAAGATATTTTTAGCTTAACGTTCGTCACTGGTACTTTAAGCAGAAAGAGGTTTATCATTTCATTACGAATTGAATAACTAATCATATTCTATGTATAATTAAAAGCATATCTTAAGTGTGAAACTAAGAATATTAAACAGATATATATGTGGAGTTTTGTTCGTCACCAAAATCATCGGTAAATATATCTCGTCATGAGGTTTATCATATTTATGAAATATTTCAGTAACTAATCATGTTGTTGGTATAACTGATGGTATTTTATTTTAAAAATAGGCACAACTTCAGCAACAACATTTATACATTTGTTTGTTGAAAATGTTGTTTTCGTCACCATTACTTTTACTCGATAATAGGCTTTTTCATGTGAATATATATTGTAGAAAATTTCTACTAGAAATTTATTAGATTCTAATGGAATTCTATGCATAATTGAAGGCATTTCTTTGAGTGTAAGAAGAATATAGTCCAGTGGAGGGTACTGCTCCGAATTCCCGAACAAGTTAAGCTGTTTAGTTGGAAGTCGAGTTGATTGAAGACTTAGAAACCAAAGTCCCAGATACCCATGAGGATGATCGGTTGATGTTCAGATACTTCTTGGGCTAGCCTAGGTTGGTTGATTTATAGAACCGCGTGGCTTGTCAACTTTATTCGACTTTAATCCCGCCAAAGACAGAGTCTCCCCAGGAAAGCCCTCGACTGCAGCCACCCCACTCTGCCTTTACCTTCCAAGGGTGGTGGGTGGATGGTTGGGTGGTGCTCCTTAAGCTTCTGGCAGCCGAAAGGAATTAGAGAGCAAAAGACAAAGCGTCAACAACCGAAAAACACAAAACAAAAGCAAAGGAAAAAAGGAAAAAACACGAAAAAGTGCAGGCCAAATAAACAAATAGGGGAAAATGGGGGAACATTTTTGTAGTTCTGCTCGGGGATGGGGTTCTGGGGAAACTGGAGAACTATGGAAGCCGCTCTAAGTAGATTTATGGCTGCCTGCCGCCCCCTCCTCCTGCTCGTCCGCCGAAAAGTGTGTCAAACACATGCAAAGAACGTACGCTGATAAAGGAGGGGACAGAGGGAGAGAGAGACAATGAACAGAGGCCGGGGAGTGTGGCGGCAATTACTGCTATTTATGGCTGATTACTTCACGTTGTGGAAATCAATTAAAAATTCACGAAAATGAACTCGCCCAGTGGACTTCAGAGAGCGAGAGAGAGAGAGAGATAGAGGGGGAAATGTATCTGCTGGATACAAAAGTATCTCCGCTGCATGACTCATTAGCGCTGACATGTTAAGCAAAACAAAAGCCACAAAGTGCAGTGCTGGGAGGGAATACAGGTAGCAGTCCGAGAAAGAGGCAAGTTATGGCTCATAAACTAACACAAAACAAGCTTATTATGCCTTCCAATGCTGCCAGAGATGCTAGAGTCTCAAAGATTAATCACTTTGTTTACCGAAAAGGTCCTCAAAGGTTTCTCCCGGTGCATCTTTTGGTTACAGTTATCTGTTAACAACAGTGGCAGCCGGCAAAACAGGCTTGTTGCTCATTCCTGCCTTCTGGTTTCTTTGGAAGCTGTCCAGGTGCCGCCTCATGTGCCACATGCCCCATGCCCCATCACCCAGTCCCTCTAGCCTTTGTTTGTATTTGTATTTATCCAAACGGGCACAAACTAAAACTAAAACTAAACAATCCGATGGAGGCCGAAAAGTACAGTACAGGGAAGTGTGCCTAAGAGGAACTTAAAATATAAAATACTATTTAAATAAAGGTTCTATACATTGTCAGATACTAGATACTATATCTCATTGAAATATATCTTAAGAGGAACTATCTTAAGATATAAAATATTGTTTATATATTTTCCGATACTAGATACTATATCTTTTTGAAATAAATCCTAAATCTTGAACCTCAAACCCTCTCTTCAGACCATGTACTGTCCCAGAACCTGACTCTGTCACCGTCTACCTCTAGTCTCCGGCTAGTTGCTTCATTATTACAGTTTGCTTGGCCGGCAAACTGGAATTTTCATTTTTTTTTTTGTTTAGTTAAAACGCTAGACCCCCCCACCTGCCCCTTACAAAAAGGCTTGGCCCAGTTAGCAGGCCAAGAGTGGCTAGAAACAGGACTGACGGCATATTAGGACGCCCATGCATTTTCCGAAATGCAAAGCCAGCACTGGAAAAAGGTTTCAAAAGCATATTTTCAACAAAACCGACATCTACCTACTGAACTGATCGGATCCCTGAATTATCCCTAACGACGGCCTGGGGAATACCGGGGGAACTCCACCCAATGTTGATTTAACCCAAAAAGCGATGGCATGTGTGGATTTTTTCCATTCTTGGTCCGACTTCTTGCAGCGAATTGCAGGTCACACAGACACACATTCCGCCGGAGAGCATGGAAACCGAAACAAATGTGGGCGAACACGTTTTTATCGCAGCCAACGAAATGCAATAAAAGTTGATTAAAATAAACACACACTGGGCGGAAGAAGTGGCAGTTTACGGGACAGAGAATCAGAGCCAGTAAATGGGCGATTTCTTTCAGTGTAGTGGGCATACAAAGGAAGGAGACCCGGACAGAAACCAGAACAATGTTTGAAATGCTTATCAGAGGAGAGAATAAAAGAAACTGCACCACACATAGGCGGAGGGGAGGTCGTAAAAATAATTAATGAAATTCGTTGACTGATGAATGCAGTTTGCGGTATCTTATCGGACCGAGGGCTTTATCTGAGTTATTTGGTAAAAAAAAAAAAACAAAAAACAAAAGTAGAACGGAAGCCACTTCCAGTGGAAGGAAGCTTTAAGGACTCTGACCTTTGCAAGTCTTCTATTTCGGGACATTCCACATCCCTGGCTTTGTGTTTAATGACCTTTAAAAGCCACGCACAGACAGGTCAGCAGATACAGCAGACATGCCGACGGGGGCATGTCTCCAGCCCCCGACCACACCCCCACACAGTTGGGAAAGAGAAGGCCAACAAGGCAACACAAGAAACACAATTCATATTCTCATGCTGCCATTTTTGCTGATTTTGCTTTGCGTTTATTTTTCCTTGGCAGCCAGTGCTTCATCTTAATCATCATTATCATCATCTTCAAGCTGTCTGCTGCAACACAAACACACAGTTGCATATTTAAATGCCATTCGTCGCACACATACATATATATATGAAGATACATAGATACAACGGCACGCATGTTGCTTCTGCCTGCTGCCTTTTAATAAAGTAAACTAAACAATTTTCATTCTTGTCTCGTCTTGGTCGGCTGTGGGGCACAGTGGGGCCAGAAATAGTATCTGAGAGATGGAGTATCTGAGGGATAGCTCTGCTTCCAAGGCACAGCCTACTGTCCGCACTGGCCGCAACTGTGTACCACCACTGTGGCCTGGAGCGGCGAGGCGACGACCCAACCACCCATTCCCCCAATCCCTCCCCCCTGCCAAGCAGAGTCAACAAACGGACACTCACACACACACACACACACACGCGAGGCTTTACTTTCGGCGCCCAACGTGGGGCAGTGTGGTGAGTTCGGGGCGAGAGTGGTGAGTGTTTGGTGAAAGAGAAAGGCAACAAACGCATGCGGCGCAAGTTGGCAGGCGGCAGTGCGTGTGGCGGCCGGGGGTTTGGGAGGTGGGTGGTAGGCCGGGGCGACTCAACAAATTCATTGAGAAACGGGCCGCAAAGCAAAGAAACAAAAAATAGCTCGCCAAAGCGGAGAAGATGACACCGGCCGGTCAAAAGTTGCGCAGAAATGGAAGGAGTCTGGGGGTGGGTGGGTTTCGAGTCAGCGATTTCGACCCGAGGCCAATGATTATTATTATTAGCAACTCGATTATTATTGTGATTGCCAAGGAGAGGGGCGGGGGGAGGACTCTAATGGTGCAAAAACCTTTTCTTCGCCCTCGGTTGCCATGGCAGAGTGCGAAAAAAAAGAAAACCAGCACACACACACCACGAAAAGTTTCCCTTTTGTTGTACTTTTAAGCAATTTGCATAAAGGGGAGGGGGGAGGAGAGAAGAGCCGGGCGGACTGAAGGGTTGCCCTCAAGTGTGGGCCAATTTAATTCGCTTTTTTCGAATATTTCGAGAGGGAGGCAACCATAGGGGTTGACAAAGGAGATCATTATGGAGCTAGGAAGGAGTTCCACAAGTACCCAATAAATGATAAAATATTAAAAAAAAACAAAACACTCCCCACTGCCTCCGACTTTTAATAATTTCTAATTAAATAAAAATAAAAAAAAATAAATCCTTCTCTTATAAAATAATCTTTATTCTCTGGAAATCTTTATTTTATTTCACTTTTTGTTGGCTTAAAAACAATTTAATTTTCTGGAAATCTGAAACTGCAACTGCATGGGACCGCACCTCGGCGTATCAGAAGACTCGGGGGGCGGTGACTCTCCGCCCCGCCCCGGTAGAAGTGGGGCGAGGCGTGCGATAGTGAACACCTTCTGAACACCTCGAATAGAATTGGAAACGCAATTCGGGTTATTTGGGGCTCTCCCATCTGGTTGGACTTACTTTTAGGGCCGTCAGATCGATATCGTCCAGTGAACAGTTGACCGATGGAGCCAGTTGTTGTTGCTGCTGGTGCGCCATTTTATTTTGTTGTTATTTTTTTGTGTTGTTCTTCTGGATCTGGAGATTGGAGCTGCTGCTGCTCCAAGAGAGGAGAGTGTGAAAAATTAAAAAAAATAAATCTCACACACACGGCGGAGTCAGCGACCAGGCCCGGAGAGAGGGGAAGGCCGGATTCCGGAATTTCATTTATTTATTTATTTTTGCGACAAATTACTTTTAAACTGAAAACCCGTGCAATTAACAAACTATTTGTTGCTGCCACACAACTTTTCTCTTTTTTCTTTTTCTTTTTTTGCTTCTTCCTCTCTCTCCGCTGCCGCTAGCGCTGTGAGCTGCTGAGCGTGTGTGAGTGTGTGTGTGGGCGCGGCTCTTTTTACAATTTTCAAACACTTTTCAAAATATCTTTTCGGATTAAGCTTTTGGCTTCACTTCTGCTTCTGATTCATTTCACACAGGGCACCATTAATACTCTATTTCTATTTTATTTTCCGGCGCTCCGATACACACAAACAACACACTCACGCAAACGGCCGCTTCTGTATACGTGTGTGTGCCTGTGTGGGTAGACAGAAAAAATCTGCCACTCGCTTTTTCCCGTTCCGTTTCGTATCGGCCAGGACTCTGATTTTGGACGTACTTAGCACGAACAGCGACTTGTCGCGGCGGTTTATCGCCTTTGCATTGCACAAATGCAGCAAGCGCAAACGATAAATTCACAATTCAATGGCAGCGAGTTCCGGTTTGCACAGTGCACTGGGGAAAATCAAAGAGACGAATCGAATTCCCAACGCGAGCCGACGCAGCTTCGACACACCGTTTCCAATCAGAACTTCAAGTTAGTGTGCCCAGGGCAGCGTTATCGTTTTTGTTTTGTCCCTGCAGTGTGCCCAGCATTGCTGGCCAATTATCGATGTAAAATCGATTAATCTAACCGGTTTGCGAACCGGGAATGCGATAAAAACCTTACGAACAAAAACATTTGACTAGGATTAACAAATAATTTATATCCTCTTGTTTTAAAATTTTATTTTATTTATTAATTTTAAGAAAATTATTTATATAGAAACCCATTTAAAACTTTGTTTACATCCAATTTATAGATTTATCAAAATTTAACAACGTTATCAAGTTTCAAACTATTCATATTCTTTTAAAATTTGAATTCCCTTTCCCAAAGTTTCTCAGTACTAAAAATACTGACGGTATCTTGCATTGTACTCTAACAGACTGCTTACAGAATATGTTAACATAAATCCGTTCACTGTTATCTGCAGTATTAAGGTATGACCACCCTCGAATACTATATCTTTGGGAATATTCATCTGATTCTTGAGATTCGGAATATCTAAAACGATTTATAAATCAATTCCGAATCAATTTGCGTTAAAAACTCATAACAGATTGTCATATAAAAGATTTTTGTATGGGGAGGACAATGCGGCCCGAAAAGAAGGCCATATCTCTGGCAATATTTATTCGATTCTTAAACGGAATGCCTTCAACGATTTCTGGATCGATTCCCCATCAATCTGCATCATAATTCAACAACAAATTTTTTAATTCATTTTTCATTAATTTTTCTGGTGGACTCTCTTGGAAAATACCCGAAATGCATGCAATTGCCAATATGGGCCAAAGCTATGGTCATATCTGGCCAATAATCATCCGATTCTTGAGCGGGATATCTTAAATGATTTCTTGATTGATTCCGCATCAATCTGCGCCAAAATCTCATAATAAATTTTCAATTTAATTTTATGTCTATTTTTCTGGGGATCACCTTCAAAATTCCTGAATATGTATAAGGAGGACAATTTGGCCACATGCGATTCCCATATCTTTTACAATATACATCCGATTAATGAGCAGAATAACTTAAACGATTTCCATAGCGATTTGGCATCAATCTTCGCCAAAATCCCGTAACAAATTTTCAATTAATTTTGTTTCTAGTTTCTGGGGAACCCCCTTCAAAAACCCTGAAAATGTTCAAAAGAGGATAATAGAGGAAAATGTAAAAAAGAGGCCCCAAGCGACAGTTATTTCTTTGGCAATATTCACACGATTCTTGAGCGGTTTTCTGACAAAATTTTTAACGACAGAACCAATCGCATTTTTGGTATATTTTTCGTATAAATAAATGGCTGCGTTTTTTACTTTATAATAAAAAAATTGTAATTTTTCATATCTCCTAAACGCATTGACAACGTTTGCAATCAAAGCTTAATTAACGATGATTTTAATATTAGTAAACAAAATGCAGCCCTACTAAACAAAAGAGCGATTAAAATACTATCTTTTAAAAATACTGTCTTAAAAATACTAAAAGTGCTGCCCTTTTTCGCAGCTCGCCACCTGGTCTCTTTCTTTTTAACCTCTCGTTTCGGCAAGGTACGTACGCCCCACGTGGCTTTATCTCGAATTTACTTGATTTTGGGCCTATTTTTGTAAATAAATTACTATTTTACCGTAGATTCGACGTAGCATTAAACGCGGATATCGCCACACATTAAAATGGTAAGTATTTGACCAACTTGAAGTGAACGGATGAAGGGTCTCGCGTCTTCGCAATTCGCGTTTCCCGTGGACGACATGACAGATGCTAATTGTGTTTCGTTTCCAGGGTATTGATATCAACCACAAGTACGATCGCAAGGTTCGCAGGACCGAGCCCAAATCCCAGGATGTGTACCTGCGTCTGCTTGTTAAGGTAAGGCGGTCGATATTAGCGACTTTAAATGGCGGTGAGAGTAACTTGTTTCTTTCCGTTTCCGTAGTTGTACCGCTTCCTGCAGCGCCGTACCAACAAGAAGTTCAACCGCATCATCCTGAAGCGTTTGTTTATGAGCAAGATCAACCGCCCTCCGCTATCGCTGCAGCGCATTGCCCGCTTCTTCAAGGCGGCCAACCAGCCTGAGTCGACCGTCGTGGTCGTCGGCACCGTCACCGATGACGCCCGCCTGTTGGTGGTGCCCAAGCTGACCGTGTGCGCCCTGCACGTCACCCAGACGGCCCGGGAGCGCATCCTGAAGGCTGGCGGTGAGGTCCTGACCTTCGATCAGTTGGCTCTCCGTGCGCCAACCGGCAAGAACACTCTGCTGCTGCAGGGCAAGCGTACCGCCCGCACTGCCTGCAAGCACTTCGGCAAGGCTCCCGGTGTGCCCCACTCGCACACCCGCCCCTACGTCCGCTCCAAGGGACGCAAGTTCGAGCGTGCCCGTGGTCGTCGCTCCAGCTGCGGCTACAAGAAGTAAACATCCTGCTGATGCCGGATAGATTGGAACTAAATAGGACACTTTTGGTTAAGATTGATTTGATTTGTCACGCCGTCGCAAACCACTCGGCAATAAAGAAGTTTTATTCCAAAAGGTGAAACGAATGTTCCTAAACTATAAGGTGATCCCGTCCCTAGTGCAAGTGCGTGCTCCAGTAGTTGATCAGTGGCTGGTCCTGCGGCTGTACACCCAGCACCTTCTTCAGCTTTCCCTGGACGCTGCTGGACTTGGCGTGGTTGAGGCAGGTCACTTTGCTGATTGAGAAAAACAGGATAACTTCATGGATGTTTCAATTTGTCTGATCAGTACTCACTTTTTCCATTCCTCGATGAGCACTTTGGTCTGCTTGTTGAGCACCAATTCGGTGAAGTTCTTCTCCTCGACTGCCTTCAATAGCTTCACCATGAGATCTGGCACTGAAATACGGAAATGGATTATTACTTAATGTCTATACTATTTTGGACTTGAGAGTATTACATTTTCTGGGCAGTTCCCCCGGCCACTTGACCGTCACTTCGTGGCCATTGATATGTTTGTCCAAGAAGTCTATTCGAAACACCGAAGCACTGGCCATGGGCACCGCAATATCATTGGACACCGATATGATCTTATACTCGGAACTGATGGAGTGCTGGTGCTGGGCATCAATGCGCATGAGGTTGTGCATTGGCTCTGGTAGCAGCTTTTTGAGGCACACCATGAAGCGGAAGGTGCGCCGCGGAACGCCCCTGACCACTATCTTGACGCCGGTCAGGGCGCAGTAGCAGACTGTGGCGAACTCCTCCTTGCGCACCACACTTTTAAGCTGACGCAGCGAGAAGAACTCCTCCTGGTCGGGGTCGTCTAGGCTCTCGATCATGGGCAGGGTGGAGCTGTTGTAGGTGAGGCGCTGGGCTGGCGGTCTACCGCTGCTCTGCGGTGGAAGCCAGGGAAGATTTCCGAAGGTCACATGCTCTGTGAGAAAGCGGGAGCCAGCGAGGAGGAGCCACGCGAAGTGCGAGTGCAGCTGGGCAAAAATGTGCTCCTCGCCAGTGAGCTCCAGGAGCGAGCGGGAGGTCTGCATGAGGAACTGCACGCCCGAGAGTCTTCGTTGTCTTTCCGAGCAGGTCGAATCTTCCGCTTCTTTGGTCTTCTTGGCAGCCGCCTGCAGCTCTGAGGAAACCTTTTTTAAATGCTCCGCCAGAAAGGGTTTGGTGTTAAGCAGGAAGTACTTGTCCTTCATCAGGACTATGAACGAGAAGAGCTGGGAATAACCTCGGGCCTGCGAGTCGACTACCCGGAACGTGTGGCTCAGAATATGGCCCCTGGAGGAGTCTCCGAAAAACACAAACTCGCCGTCCTTGCTGGAATCCGTGCCGTTGCTCAAGCTCAGGACCGCCGCCTGCTTGACCAGGTTGGCCACCTCCGGCAGCACTGCCACCTTCGTGCTCACGAATGTGGCTCCGCTTTCGACGTCCTTGCTGTATATGGCATTGTTGTTGCGACCCATGGAGTAGTTACAGGCGGAGCAGGTCTTCTGGGACTGTGGCTGCTCCAGCTGCAGGTCCTCCAGCTTGGTGTCACGCAGTGTTTGGGTGCAGAATATGGCGCAGGGGCCGTGCGCCTCACAGAAGTGGCACAGGGCAATCACGGCGTTCATCGCTGCGGGCAGGTGTTATGATTTTCACCAGCAATTGTTCGTTTATTTTTGTTTACACCCAGCAGAGTTACCACCTTTCAACAAGAAATCTAGCTGCTATTCGCTGGATTGGGGATACAAGAGCCTTTCTTTTAATGATGAAAATACATGACAATTATTTATGGTTATTGCTTTTTGTTTAGCAGCTCTTTTTTATTTACTAATCCTTAGTTTTTATACATTTTTGCCATCAAAGAAGAAGTGGAGAGAAATGGCTGATTTACCAACACTGACCAAGTCATATGATTTTTGTGATGACAGCTAGAGATGGCCAATAGTCGATAGGTTTCGATAGTCAAAAGTGCCGCCTAAAGAAAATTTTCAAATTTGTTTTGGCCAGGCTGTTAAGAATGTAATCATTAAATATTAATTGAATGTGAACTGTAACTGGAATTATATTCTTTACTTGGTACAAGAATAGAGCAATAGTGTAGAAATTATGTTTTCCAAGTAATTACATGTAGTAATACAGGTAGTAAGCATGTGCTTAGCATACATGGTATCAAATATACAGTGCAGTTTCTTTTCCATTCGGCCAGTTTTTATAAAAATTGACCTATTATTTAAGAATTTAATGAAAGTATTAAATATTTTTTTTTTTTTATAATATGTCTAAAAGTGAGTTGCTAACACTAAAATAATTTTGGAATGAGTTTATTTACCCAATTATTTATGCGGAGCGAAAAGACTTATTTCTTTTACGTATTCTGGATGTCTTTATAACCCAATTTGTTCAAAGTGCTAACAGAAAAGGTAAATAATTAATGGAATCGCATCTCGGACGGGTACTAACCTGAGTGATCTTCATTCTCGAAAGGTACCGTGTTCCAGAAAGACGCAATGCAATTACTGGCTTTGATTCTCATCCTACCCTTGGCCCAAGCCGCCTTCGACGTGGTGAGTCCTTCTGTTGGCCAGAATCTTACGGACTTCCTGCACGTCCGTCAGAAGAGGCATCAGCTCATCTACCGAAATGGAGGCACCGTCCGACTGGTGGTAGGTCCCGTGATGGCCACCCAACTGGAGGATCCAGTCTCCTGGCGCAATGTGGTCTACTACTACGTGATTCACTGCGGAGCCTTCACGCTGCCCTCGGCTCCCTTGTATCCCTGGGACAAATGGGAGACGATCTATGCGCGATCTTTGCAGGAGAGGATCAAGGGTCTGGATGAATCCCACGAAGATGACACTCGCATCTTTGCCTACGCCGTCCTGGAGAACTATATGGACCGAGTCAGTGGATCAGTGGGCAAAGGACGTCAGTGTCTGCTGCGGGGAATCTGCGAGAATGCTCAAGTGCATCGCCATCATGGCATCATGGCCGAGTTGCTGAATGTTCTGCTCACGTAAGTTGGGACTTTTGAAGATCCTGATTGCTTTTATTATCCTCTGTATTCTACAGTCCTGGAAAAGGAAGTATAGATGAGGCCTATAAGGAGGCGCTGGAGGCTGGAAGAGCGGGCGTGGATTGCTTGGCCCACTTTGTGGCGTGTCCCAAAGGAGAGAGTCTACTGGATGCCTACTCTGTGGATGTGGAGTACTAGAATATCTAACAGCTTTGCGGGCAAAGCTTCTTTATATAGAGATTAAGTGTAAATCATTTAAAGTCTATTTAAACCAAATATCATGAAATCAGTTGAAGCCTAGATGACATCTCTCTCTCAATTTAGATCCTTTGCAATTCATTGTCACTCCATCCGACCGAGCCCAAGCTGAATCTGAATTTTTAATGGTAATTGCCAGTGATATGTATGTGCTCTTGCCACAGCCACTCCTTCTCAAATGGCAACTCTGTTCGGTAAACCGGCAACATCCTCCGGTTGCCCCGTGAAAAATCCGTTAACATTAATGGCTTGTGGCTGATGCAACTTGGTTGCGGCGGAACGGGAGGCGAAAGCCAACACACGACCGCCATTTTGTCAACAATGGCGTCAATTAAATGGAAAATGCAGCAGCAGCAGCGGCAGCAGTGCAGCAGCAGCAACAACAACAGCAACGAAAGACAATAAATGCGTCTTAAGTGGCACATTAGGCTTGCAGACGCTGCCAGGCGGGGCCAGGGGGCGAAGTCTTTAAACAGAGTTGTATACAGGGGATCTCTGATGGATATATTTATGACTTTAATCTGTATTTATTTAATATGTTAATTTTTAAAGGGAAAAGTAGTCATAAATTGTTAAGGACTCTACAATTAGTTGTTTTAAGGAAGGTCCTGTGGCATTGAAGTAGTCACCCTGTCGCATCCAGCGCCTCAGCTGCGTCTTGTGTGCCGGGCTAATTCAAATGCGATTATGACAACGCGAACAAGGAAGGAGCTAAGCTGCGGAAAAGAGAATGGCAGGGGCGTGGGATGGGGCTGGTGGGGCAAGGAGCCGTGCAAAGTGCAGTTGGCACAGCACAGAGGCGTGGAGTGCAAAAGGGGGGGTGGGTCTGTGCAACTTTGCGGTGTTTGAACTTGTGATGGTGGTGCCGAGGAGAATAGGTAACTAATGTCTGCGGTTGCCAGGTTTATGCGGCAAGAAATTCCAATAAAGAAGAACATGAACTGGAACTTTTGTATAGCCTAATCTTAAAAGTGCTCTGTAGACTCAATAAACAACCGAGATTGGAAACTCCTTCCCCCATAAACTCGTTCTCCGAGCCTCCATCGATATGCACACATTCTCATCTCTGAACACACAGTATCCTGCCCCTCCGACATGCCTCCGTGCATATCCGCCCCAAATTATGCAGCAAGAACAAGCGGAATCCGACATCAGGACAAGACCCATTAGACATGCACTTTGATTTGGTTGAAAACTTTATTGCGGTCCCCGATCTCCACCAGCCCCAGCCGCAACCGCAGGCACAGCCACAGCAGTAAATCAATCATCCTCCACAATCAGGAGCTCGTCTAGGAAGTTGGAGCCCCGAGGACAGGTCCTGTACAGGTCCAGGCAATCGGCTCCCGCCCTTCCGGCGGCGTAGGCATCGTGGTAGGACTCATCCAGCTCAGCTTTTCCGGGACTGGAATGGATGCAGGGATTTGGAAATATGCCCGACTCTCCTTTCATATCTTCCTCACCTGAGGACGATGTCCATGATTTCGGAAAACACGCCAACATGATGATGGATCTGCGCGTTCTCGCAGATGGAGCGGAGCAGGCACTGCCTGCCCATGTCCTGGTCGTTGTTCCTCCTGCCAATGTAGTGCTCCAGAGCCGTGTAGACTACCAGCCGGGCGTCGTCTGCGTACCGCACTCCACCGCCGGCCGTGTGCCGCTCGATGGTCTTCCTCATTTGCGTCAGGGACCGGGCGAAGGTGTCCTCCCACTTGTCCCACGGCCAGATCGGCGAGGTGGGCAGGCTGTAGGTGCCGCCCTGGATGGTAAACGACAAGACGCACGACCGGAAGGACACCTTGTCCTCCAGGGGAATGGGCAGCGAGGGGCCGATGCTGAACTTCATCGATCCGCTGTTCTGGTAGATCAGCCAGCGCTTCTGCCGGTGTCCCAGGAAGGCGGTGAGATTCCGCGAGCCAGAGCTTTGCGATGGAAGGACTATGCAGGCCAGGATCAGGGCCAGGCCCAGACCCGGTGATGACTTCATTTTGTCCGCGACTGACAGCAGGTGGAGGCGTCACGGTCTTAACTGGCTTGGAAATCGGACGGAACTAAGTGAGCCATCAAGACGGGATGACAAGTGGAAATTTTGAAGGCGCAAACATTTGGTCAGGCAATTAGCATTCCAAACAAGGCAAGAATCAGAGTACACTGAGAGAGAGCAGAGGGTGTAGTTGTGGCTTAAATTTAAAGATGTCTTTAAACACTCTTACCGTTTCCAAAAGATGGCTTTCATGTCTGGTAGGCCTCCTCCAAGTCACATATACAACATTCTAGTCATCTGTCAAGAACACAAGTGGCTTCCCCTTATTTCTCTCTGTGTAACCACTCACATTGGGTTTTCTATTTGCACACGTGAATGTGACCAACTCAGGCCTCTATTTGGGTTCGTTTCCCAATGAAGTGACCCCCACAGCCAAGATCAAGATGAAAGGTCGCAAACTATACGTATTTCTCTCAATATCCAGTGTAGAAAATGGCTGGGGAAGACCGACCCACTTAGGCAGCCATTAGGAGTCGGGGAATCTTTGGACACAATCGGAGGTTTGCCGGGCGACGAAACGAGAAATGTTTTGCAAATTATTTAGACAAGTAGGGGAAACAGCAACCCCATCCTTGGGGCAAACTGTTTTGCTGCAGATAATATCCTTTTTCGGGTTGTTTTGTGATTTGTCGACGTGGCCGGAAATGAAAAGCAAATAGCAGTAGCCGGGCTGTAGCTGGGAGTCCTGGCAATGCGGCAGCCGGCAAATAAATTTGCTTAAATAACACCAAAACAGCAAACAGAGCTGCAAACCGCAAAGCCAACGACCAAGGAGGGAAATCCGGAGTACGGTACGGTCCGGACTGTATTTTGTTACCCACACACACATGGCATTGTGCGACATGGGGCAACTTTTTCCGTCCTGCCACCTGCCACATGCCATCTTCACCACCTGCCCCTCGGACATTTCCGCCTTTTCGCCGGCAAACAAGTATGTAACTCTCACAAGCAACCAAATTCGTGTTGACAACTCGGAATGATTTATAGAAAATGCGTGCAGACGAAATTTTCACATCCAATCCAAACAATCGACCGAAGAATCTCGGCAAAAACCATACGACCCAGGGCTTGGGCGTGGGCGTAAATAAAAAGATCAACAAACCCAAATGATGTGGAGCAATAACCCCAAAAATAATTCTTTTGTGGCACAGAACTTGACAGTCATGATGGGTAATTGGATTTTAAAAATAATAGACCTATAAATAGACCAAAAAAGGTAGAATTTTGTCAGAAAAACTTATTAAAGACTTGGGCTCTTGGGCCTATATGTTTCGATTTTTAGTAATAAACTCATAATCCCTCCCTGGGCCATCTGCAACATTTAGAAAATGTCCTGATTTATGAGTGCATATGTGGTCCTGTGTTGCAACAAAGCCCGTTTGGCCAAAGCCTGTGATATTGCAACATGCCCCAACACTCGCATCTGCCTCTAGCGTCACATGATATCGCACATGTTTTTGCCTTGGCACATTTTTAGTTTGCGTATCCTTTGCCTGCTCCTTTTTGCCCAATTTGGCAGAGCCTGGAACTTTATTTTCCTTGGCCACAATTAGGAGGCAAGGACAATGACTAAAGTGGGGTAGGTTCACCCGCCCACCGCCTCTAGCATTTCTCCAACTGTCACTGGCAGCCTGGCCAAAAAAAGCCAGAGACTGTGTGACACCCAAAGGACTCTCTCGTTCGACCCATCGCCTTCAAAAAAAACAAAAAACGACTCCCCAGAGCAAGGTTCTTCTTCTTCAATTTCTCACACAAACTGTATATAATATTTATTATGTTGGCATAATAAATTGCAACATGAGGCAGATTCGTTTTCGCACTTGCGGACATTTTTCATTTTGTTGCCCGTCGGGCAGCAACTGCTTCGGACCTGGTGGTGGGCGGGTGGTTTCGGTGGGGTTCGGTGGTTAGGTGGAGCTCTTTAAGAACGGTGGTTGAATGCGAGAGAAGCCTTGGCGCCACATTCATGTCGCCACTGATGGCCTCGCTGCGGCAAAAAGTACTTGTTGCCACCTCGGCTGTGGCTGTTTTGATATAAAAACTGGAGTGTTTTTCGCCGAATATTCATATAGAAATTGAGATGTTTTATATTTTTAGAAATTCTATAGATCATACTTTATATGGAATATGCACATATAATAATTCCTTAACAATTTCTTGAAAAACTCCAACTTGTTAACTTTTTGTGGCAGCACTGAGTCACCTGAGTTTCTCGTTTTCCATCTGCTGCCTTGGCAGGTGAACATTTTAAAAGGGAAATTTAATAAACCTTGTCCTATTTCATGCTCATTAGTGTCATGATAAATCGCAGGACCACGTAACCGGAGCAAAGGACGACCTGGCCGCGGCCATTTCTCGGGTGAGAATACGGCGTGGGAGTGGAGTGGAATGGTGAACGGTGCTCGGTGTTCGGTGTGAAATGTAAATGTGGTTGGTTGGAGGGCTGAAAGTTCAAAGGCCACTGGCGCTTAGCTGTTGCATCCTGTACCCCGCACACCTCCTTCTCTCCATCCTCTATGCTCCACCACACACAAATGGCCATAAATTAGAAAAGTTCTCCGCTGATGCGGACAAGTTGCCTTTGATTTGCCAGTTTTATAGCCGTTTAATGTGCTGACATGTCGGCAATTACAAGAGAAAGATAGTCTGCGATTGGGTGTACAAAGTGGGAGTTGGAAATGGGTGAAAGGCAGTGGGCGTGGCAGTTCATAGAGCTCACATAAATTCAGGCAATAATCTCATTGTTTTCACATACGCGCATTTTATCACGCATCGTTCGAGGCGCGAACGGAAAATCGAGACACTTTTCCGCGACTATTTGGGGAAAGTCTTGTTTTTCACTGCTTTTTTTTTTGTGTTTTTAACAAAGTTTTGCAGACACAATATGTCTGCAGCAGTTCTCTCTATATCTATATGTATCTATAGCTAAACGTGTGTTCGGATGTCCATCTAACTGGGGACAGACAGACGGAGGGGTCCCTCTGGAGCTCCGGTGGCTTCCATCTGGCATCTGATGTAGCTACTTTTATGGTTGATGTTATTACTTTTTCTGATGCCTGGCCGGGCGCGCTGATGCTGTGGCATGCAACAGCATAAAAAAGTTGAAACTTGAAGACACATCCCGATGTCACGTGATGGAATACTCTTATTCTTTTTTTAAGTCAAATATAGTGTCAATTTTCAATTATTATTTTGCAATTTAGACTAAAAAGTATGACTTGTTCAAAATATGATTATAAAAAAGTCGTCTAGTACCTTTTGAAAAATATTATTTAGAAGGATTAATAATAAACATATTCTAAAATAATACTAGTGCCCTTAAATAATTTGAATACTTTTTTTTAAAAGTAATCTTCCTTTAAGTTAGAGTATCTAACATAACTAACTCCAGCCCCACGTATTATTGTTTGTTTTCCTTTTTTCCAGATGAAGCATGACTTTTTGCCTTTGTGGCTGCTTGCAACATGCTGCTGTTGCACTTCAGACATCGCCGTGCTTTGGCGACGACATTTAAAGCGCCATGAATATGCAAAACTTTTACACTTGCTTTTTATGCGCGAATGTATAAATTGAGGAAAAAATGAAGAGGCAAGGAAAACAAACGCCGCCTGGCAAGGATATTTTTTGTCCTCTCCGGACTCCGGACTCAGCTCAGCTATTAGTCGCCAGCATTGGCAACTTCTGCTGCCAGGATACTGAGGATGCCGAGGATGCCGCGATGCCAAGGATGCTCTCGGATGCTGGGATGCCCTACTCCTTCATCGCGTAATAATTCTTCAATAATAACAGAAAGGAGTCTGGTGCGGGGGGTTGTCCTGGGAGGCGGAGGCGGAGGCCAAAGCGTTTGTCGGTTTTAGGTGGGAAATGGGATCCGGCAGTTCGGCGGTTTCCACTGCTGCAGCCAACTCCATTGCGGGCTATAAAATAAACACTCACTCACTGCCGCCACTGCTCCTTGTCGCGTTATCCTTTTTCGCTTTCAACTTGTCATTGTACAGGGAGAGAAAAATGGGGTGTCCTTAATAGGGTGTAGTATTTTTTTTTTGGTATATGATATTATTTTTATTATATTAATTTAGCGAATGTTTCAGTCAGAGGTCCCTCGGAATATATATTAACTTCATCCTACACACATTAAATGCTAAAGTTTAAGAAATATTAAAGAGGAGGACGATACCCAGTTCACATCCTGTTCCCCTGTGGACTTAGAAAGTTACTTGGAAATCTAATAGCACTTAAAATGTAATATTTTCCCTGTGTATCCTTTTTTTTTTTGCTGCCTGCTGCGGTTTAAGTTTTCGTGCTTCTTTCGCAGTTTTTTTTCGCATCTGCGGCTTGGCGAAATTTGTTTGCATTTGCAATGCAGAATTAAATTATTGCTTCCCCTCCCAGCGCCCCAAACACGCATCTGTCTGCTACTGCTGGTGTTGCGGTTTTTCCATGTTCCGTGTTGTTGTTTTGCGCACCGCAGCAACATTATCGCCGGGTTTTGGCTTGTTATTTGAACGCCGCCCGGAGACACGGAACTTGTGCCACCAACTTGTGCCACATTCGAGGGTGCGACGGTGTGCGGGGCATATTGATTGGATGGCGTTTAAAGGAGCCGCGGGTCAGGGGCCATGGGAGGTGAAATGGCGCGGTCCCCGAATGGCGTTCAAGATGCTGTCGGTGGAAAGTGATCTCATCTGTTAAATGCTTCGAGGATTCAGGGAAGGTGATTGAGCCTGACAGCAGCCATTTTCTAAACCACAGAAATGGCCACGATAATCTTTAATACGTTGTTTTAATAAAAATCTTTTTATTTTTACTTTTTCCTTTGCTTCCATCCCCAAAAAAACACCAAAAATGTATAGGGAAAAAGCATGCTTTTTATGGAAATAGCGTTTGCTTTTTATTCGGAAAGGGGTTGGATGGAATGCCTAGATTTCTTGTTTTATTATTTTTTCGTCACTTTTTTTTTGGCACATTCTGAATCCTGAATCCTTGGCTGTTGTGTCGTTTATTTGCCATTTTGCATTCATTTCAAATATTTGTCGCCACATTTTCACAAACAATTTTCGCCAGCATACTTTGGCAGAGGGACTTTGGCAAAAAAACAAGCGGAGGAAGCCCGACAGTGGATTTCTTGAGTCAGGATTCAACTAACAGAGGATACCCAGAGCTAAAACATACACACACCTCCAGGACACACAGGACACACAGGACACCCAAGGCTCCTTAATGCGTTTCTCTAAATTATGCGCGGAGCTTGCAAAAAAAAAAGAAGAAAATAAAGCCGAGGAAGGACGAGGATCCGGGCTGCCTGACTGCCTGGCTCGGCGAAGTTTGCCAGCTTGTGGAGCCCGGCCCCCGACCCCGGCGAACTGTGACCCCGGACAGAGAGCAGAAGTCAAAGCGTGCGGGGGTTAAATATGTTTTTTGTTATTTATGCAAATTCGTTTCTCTGTTGCCAGCGACCTGGGCTTTGTTGTAACTCATAATGGCCTACACATGGCGGCGCCCAAGGGGGGAGGGGGATTGGGGGAAGACCTTCCAAGCGGGGGGTCTAACCTGTTGGCATTCCGAACCGGCTTCGTGTTTATGTGCCAAACACTCGTGCCCAGCCCCGCCCCACCCCGCCCCGCTCCTTTGTTTTATGCAAATTTTCTAACCGGCCGCATTTTCTCGACCATTTTTCACAGCAGCCCCGACTCGGGCTAGTTCTACAACTTTGTTGCAAGTTCGTCTCTCTGCCGGCATTCTATTTTCCACCCTCCTACATTTTTAATGCCCAACAATAGACGTGAATAATGAATACGTTTCGCCTGCGACTCCCAAACACTTTCCCAGGTTCAATATTTGACACTTTGGGGGCAGACCCCCAGGCTCTCTCTTCGCGCCCCAGCCCCTGCACTTTAATCTCAAATTTGTGCCAGGCAAGGACTCAGTTTATTAGATTTTATGTCATAATTTATAATGTGCCCGGGCCTATCAATGGCTCAAGGCCGGTGGCTGCCAAGGGTTACCAGCTCGAGGACATGGGTAATTCCTGCTCCTGCTGCATAATCACGAGAAACACTCGAAACATTTTTAATTAAAATTTGTGTTTTGTTTTTCGGCTGGAGTGTTGGCCAGGCTTAATGGGCTCCAGGATGGGAGTGTTTCCAGGACTAGGCACTAATTTGTGTTGCCGAAAAGGGATAGCCTTGAGATAGAATCAATTAAACTTTGTTTGTTTTGAAATGGATGTTAATTAATCTGATTTATCCTTTATACACTCCACAAATTTTATGTAAATAAAATAAAAAACCAAATGAATGTCAGAATTCAGCGAATAAACTATAATGTGTATGGGGGGGGATACGGGGCGTATGAGTGATATGTGTTTGATGTTTCTGACCTTTACTTCACTGTAACCTCATAAATTCCTTATTGGCAGTTGAGAAATGTATTCTACCTATTCTAGTAGACCTTTGCTCTTAAAATATTAATTGTTCTGTTTATCGCATAACTCATTTTCCTAAACCATTAGTGGATGACTGAGATAAATTCCACTCTCCATATATCAGTGGCAAAGTGAACAATTACAAGTCCTGTAGATCCTGTAGAGTGCAGGCAAGCGCATTATACATCGAGTTAAGTGTGCACAGGCTCAGGTAAATGCAACGTAATGAAGCATCCAAGGAAAACGACTCCTTCTCCTCCTCCTCCTCCTACTTCTCCAGCTTCAGCTCCTTCTCCGGCTGTTGGCTTTCAACTTTCCCAGGACGAATGCTGGATGTTAGGCAGTTATTCTCCATAAATGTGCCCCCCGCATGTGCGTGAGTTAATTTATTTAAATCTCACTTGTAATTCATATTTCGGAGGCAACGTCGGGCGCATAATAAGCAAAAAGCCCGGGCTTCAAGGTGCGGCAATAGTGAACCGTGTATGTGGCAGCAACTACTGCCGCACAGCCAGCATCTGAGCTCTCTCGTTAAGGGCGTAAATATCCTGTGCGTGTGCGAATATTTGAGACATAAATTTAGCAAATTCGGGCCCAGCCACGGGTACGTGTTGTGTCCTTGTACCTTGTACCTTGCCCCGTGGCCCATGGCCCATGGCCCCCCCGCCTGGCCATGTCCTTGCGCCGGGTGTAAATTTGCAGATAAGTAGCATTAGTTGGGCCTTCCATCCTGGTGCTCTCCTGTAGCTGCCTCAGCACGGTTATTATGTAGTTAACGAGTGTTTATTAGCATTTTAATTACCTTTTGGGGCGCGTGAAAGCTGCGCGCATTAGCCGGAGCCCTTTAGTCGGCCGGATTTTGGGGGCCTCCGGGGACTTGGCCGGCAATACATGCGCGATTAAAACTTTAATTATGTTTTTAAAGTTTAATGAGCGGCATTGGCTTTGAGAATACTTGCTAAAACAACCGAAACATTAATGAGGCTTTCGCATGACATTCTAATTCCCTAGCGTACAGTGGGTATTCAAAAAACGAATTGCTGATCGGATTTAAGTCCTTGAGGACACATTCATAAATCCGCTTGAAAACAAACTAATATGGATACTATAGCTATTGGCCAGTCAGTGTGTCCACACCCAATCTGTTTTGTTTCTGGAAAACTTTTCCACTAGAAAAACTATGCACGGGGCTTCAATTAAGCAGACTCCACTACAACATGCTCCATATGGTCCAATGGTCCAATGGCAGAGAAATATTTGCATTGCGCTAATAAAAGCTTGGGAAAAATTGCGAAAAACTAATTGGATATGCCGGGCAAGGCAAAGGAACAAAAACAAAGCGGACGACAAAAAAAATGCATCACGCAGTGTTGGGAAATGCGGGACAGGAGGATGGGGGGCGTCGCTGATGGCTGGTTGCTTGTTAAAAGTTCATTAAACTCATAGAATGCTTGTAAAGCGAGATGATAAATTAATCTACAGCGGGCAACGGAGCGCGCTATTGAGTGGGCAGGGCGAGTGGGAGAGAGTGGGAGAAGGAGGTTCCTTCGTCCTCCGAAAAGGAGAGCTAACATAAATGACGAGTTTAATTTGTATGCAAACAAGTTGGCGGCGTCGTCGTCTCGACACAAACACGCTTCTGCCCGTGCTCCTGCTGCTGTGGCTGCTCCTGATGTTGATGTTGAAGTTGATGGCTTGGACCTACAGTAATTACGCACACATTTATAGAAATGCATACTTATAGCGGGACACACATACACACACATAGCAGGAGTCAGAGAGTGTGATGGCGGGGAGAGAGCGAACGCCATCGAGGTGCAAAAGAGAGGCAGCCATGATGGTTGCTAACTGTTTCCGCTTGATGCTGACTGACGTGCGAATGCCAAGAATGAAGAAGCATTGCAACAAACAGGGGGGGATGGGTGGCGGCGGGAGAAAGATAGGTGAAAAGAGAAGGGGAGCGAGAGAGAGAGATGAGTGGGGCAACAGAATGGGGCGGAGAGCAGAATTGTGACGAAATACTATATGCACTGGGGGAGAAAGCATTTTGCTGGGGTTCCCGTTAATGCCAACCGAGGGGACAGGACAAAGCATGTAAAGTAATGATGGAGAAAACACGACAACTTTGTCATCTGCCATTTGCATCTGAAAATGGTAAAGACATTCGAAACGGCAACTCTATGCATTTTGCATTAAATGGGTCAGTATTATGATGGATTTCGCAAGGAGTGTTGCAACAAAGTATGGGGTCGACAAGTTCCATTAGGAAATTGAAGCTTAATCAAAATAAATGAATTTTGAAGCACAAAAAAGTGTTGGGAATGGTCAACTATCGAATGCAACTTAAAAATGTTAATTAACAGGACAGCCTTTAGCCTTTGTTGTTTTATTTAATAAAATTAGCTCAACTGAGTAATCACAGGCGAATCAAATAGAATTTCCAATTATAAATTTCTCGGACATCATGGCGTATGCGTTATATTTCAAAGGAAAACTTCGATCAAGCTTTTAATTAGAATTCTTTGCAAAAAATGATTCGCTCTTGCAGTGCGTAATTAGCATAAACTCGCTCAGTTAATTAGCGTAATAATTGCGTTCATACACAAGCGCACACAAAGCCAGAAAGAGACGATTTCAACACTGAAATGAAAGTAGGGAAAGAGATGGCTAGCGGGCGGGCGAGAGAGATGGATAATGTCGGAGAAAGAAGCGAATACCCAGGGTGTAACAAAAACTAAAACTATTGGCGTCTTAATTAGCGTGCGTGTTCAATTACAATCAAGAAAGCTGGAGCTTCCACAGGAGGGAGTCCTGAAATCCGACGGAGATTGGGTGGCGTTGTAGTCCTGGCAATAAGCCATTATCAGCTGCTGTTACTTGAATTTATTTGCCAGACAAAACACGCAGAAAACAAAGCAGCTATCCAAGAATCACGTCCCTGCACAAATAGGACGGGGACTGGGACTAGGACGAGGCACAGTCACAGGGCCGAAGGACACACCGCCATTCATGAATTTCAAATAATGTCGAACACTTTGACTTTGTCCTAGTGCGCCCTGCAATGCGATGCGATTGCGGGAGGACCTGCCCAACCTCGGCCTCATCCTTCGACTCCTGTCGATGTCGTGATTCCATTCAGTGATGCCTGGCATGCCAAAATCCAATGAAAGACGTTTAGTTTGCCTCGGTGTCGTAGTAGTCCTGCGACGTCGTCTCAAGGAATTCGCAAAGGAAAACAAGCAATGAAATCGCATAACTAACAATGAATTCCTAACTTGAAGCTACTTGAGCAGCCAGCCACCAGCAGCCGGGACACCCCCAGCCGGGGACGGCCAGGACTGTTGAGAGATGAGCCGAACGTGGTCTATGTCTGTGTTCTTAGCTACCCTGCCCCACTTTTCCATTTGCCTCAAATTTTTTTTATCCATCACACACACCCACACGTTACTCTGGTAACGACACTGGCAGAAATTGTTGCATTTTAGACAATTCATTCATCTTTTAAGAATGGTTAGCTGGAAGTCATTTTCTCTCTCTGTATCCTTCACAAAAGTCGACACGGAGTTCCTTAGAGATTTCATGGCAAAAAATAACTTGAAGCGTGCCTTTCGTCCGTGTGTCCTGCGGGCGGGCTCCTGGCTCCTGAGTCCTGGCTCCTGCTCATTCCTATTCAGCCTGTGTGCTCTGGTCGCGATTTTCCTCTGCGTTTCCACTTTTCTGCTCCAGCGTGGATTCTTTGCATTGCTTTCTGTCCGCCGCTCGGTTTACTTGTGGGCGCATATTTGATTTCTGTTCGCTGGAATTTCATCATCATCTTCATCACCGGGCAGGAGCAGGAGGTGTCCGTGGCAGTTCCGGCTCAGGATTCATATTGCATCTCAGTTTTTACGCCATTTGAGCAAATGCAGTCGATGCATAACATTTAATTTATTTCACCGCTGAAGTTTTCTCCCGCGAGTGCGAAAATATTTGCGGAAAAACAGAAATCGTAGGTCGTTTTTGGGAATTTCTGTCAAAGGAAGGGGACGTGAATCAATACAAAATAATTGGCAACAAGACTTGGCTTTCAGAACCGAGTTTCTGCTGCATATTTAATGCAACTGTTTGAAGGGAAAATTTCAGTGGAGGGTAAGAAATCACTTGCTTTTGAATTATCTACCCTGCGTGTATCCTTGCTGCCTGTCGAGTAGGATGCAACGTAGCTTGTGGTTGAGGCATCTGGCTCCTGCTACCGCCACTAAGCCAATAAACATGCAAGTAATTTCATCTGCAAACAAAGCACAAATCCATCGTTGTTCTGCTTACTTTCTAGTTTTTGTTTGGCCAGAAAGAACAACAAGCGAAACCAATTGGAATTGAAGTTTTTTTTTTCGAAGAGCTGAGCCCCTGAAGGATGTGGTGGATGCCGGATTTTGGATGCCAGATTCACTGCTCTTGACTTGCATTTCAAGTGCATGTCGGGATTTGTTTGGGCGCCGACGATGTTGCACCATTGTTCCAGCGTGCCAGCCTGCTTCTTGGTCGCTTCGAGGCAACTTGCTTCCAAACAATGGCATCGACTCTGCGAAAGACAGCTCCTCGTGTTCCAGTTGTTGTCTTTCTCGCCGCAGAGCCCCGGCAGGCGTTCATGGCATCCGATGTTCCAACAAGCTAACGGCAACAAAAAATGTTAATTTCCACTCGCTCTCTCCAGAGGGGGTCTGCAGGAGATTATCACCGTCTAATGCAAAGCGCCACAACTGTTGATGCATAATTTAGAGGGAAGATGAAAAGACGGCTTATCAGCAACGCCTCTAATCAGAGTAAGGTAACGAAATACTCTCTGTCCTCCAGCCAGACATGTTTAGACTTGCCACACAAAACAAAAACAAAGAAAAAACGTGACGAGACGAGACGAGGCCAGTAAGGCAGAAGCAGAGGTGGCATCAGGCAAATAAGCGTCATAAAAACACCAAGAAGACAAGAAAAAAGTGTGTACAAAATAATTCCACAACAGACAGAGGGTAAAGAATAAACAACGCGAAGGTAAAGGTGCTCACACAGTGGGTGGGAAAATTATCCAAAATCATTTAGAACATTTTAAAACCTGTAAGCTTCAACAATAATTAAAGTTTGCAAAGTTTTAGGTAAATATCGATAACATTCTGTACGATCACTAAGAACAACAAAAAAATATGCTATCACTGAAACATAGTCTTTGAATTAGATATTTTTTAATTCAATCTAGTTTGCTATCACTTTTGTATTAATCAAAAGAAAGGAAAATATTGGTTCTTATTATTTGAAAAGGACTAGAAAAGTAGCGCCTAAGAATTCATTCCACCTTTGATAAAAATTCATTACCCAACACTGTGTATGAGCAACAAAATATCAACCATACGCAGTGTTACCCAAAAGTTAACTCTCATATTTTAGGTTAACATATATCCTGTATTGTATCCACTCCAAGGCACAGCCGCAACTACTGTATCAGTGCGTCGTATCCTGTGTCGCCAACGACTTGTTGGCAAAAGGCATTTTTACGACACCTAAACACAAGACGTCCGACCCGGCCAGGTCGGGGTGTCCTGGCCGCCACGCCTTCAGGCCTCCGCCCCTGCCCAGAACAGGACACAGACATCGGCGAAGGCGATGCTGCTGTTTACATACAGGGAGGGTATGGCAGGATTTTTTTTGAATAACGAGATGGGGGAGAAAGGAGAGGGACGACTGCTCTCGCTCACAAATTCTAATAAATGTAAAAGAAATTGAATGAGGTTATGGGGAAAGGTTATGCCACGGCAGCTGTGAAAATGGCAGAAATTGCCAGGCAAACGCAATTTTTAGACTCGCTTTTTTCCGCCGCTGTCTGCCCTGGCTAAAATGAAAACTAAACGAGTTTGTGCTGGCCTAGGCTACATCATCCTGGGTATCCTTGAGTTGGATTTGATGGCAGTCGTCAGCAAATTGCCAAACGCAGTGCGACGGCGACAGTGAAAATTGCTGAGCCAAAATGGATATCGTTTTAATTTTTTCAAATTACAAGATGGGCGGAGCGGTGCTGGGTGTGCTATCCTCGTTAGCCAGAATTTATGAGCAGGAATTTAAATTATAATTGTGGAAGCGGTGCTCGAGTAGTGGAATTCCATTTCAGATTTCGTAAACCGAAACCGGATGCGTAACCCCCGGCTTCGGCTGCTTTGGCAATTTGGGAAGCGATTTAAATTGGACGGCCCATCCGCCGCATAGTAAAGTACAGTGCGGCCTGTCGGATGACTGACTTTACATAATGCCTGCCTGATTAGAGCAAAGGGCACAAAATGCTCCTGTTTCGACCCCCGTCTCTCACCCGAACTGACCACAGTTAATGGCGTTCTGGCATCGTGCATCTAGGCCTCAAAATATATAAACCCGAGCATGTGTGTGCGTGCGTGTGCATGAGTGAGCATGTCTCTGTGTCGTTGTGTATGCCTGCGTGTGCGTAACTACATAATGTCCGAAAAGTGTGTGTGCGTAGTGCGTACGCAAAATTCATGTCTCTATACGCACAAGCGGCAGCATTGGCGAATCAATAATGATGACCTGAATACGCAAAAGGCTGCAGCCGATTAACTCTGCAGGATCCTGCCATGCCTCCCCGCCTACACCCAAAAATTACGTATACGCACGTACGGCCAACACGCCTGCAAATATGCAACGGAAATGGTGTTTTGTTTTGTTCTGTTCTGTTTGGCTTCGTTTCGTTTCATTTTGTCTTGTTTTTTCCTGTTTTGCTTCAATTTGCAGTGGTCCTTGTTCCCTGTTTCATTTACGCTCTCCCCAGGATCTTGTGTGTGTGTATTTTTTTTCTCCCCCAGCCTATGTGTTTTTCTGTTTTTTTGTGCCTTCTCTGTGTGTTCTGTTTTCATTGTCTTGCCGCTTGATTGTTCAAAGCGCAGCTTTCGGCTGAAACATTTGCAAAGTACTATTTCGAGCCTGTTCACCTGCCTACGCGTTTTACTACGATGTACTCTATGTACACACTGTCCTGCAGGATGTAGCACATAGGCCTCCTTGCCCCACCCCGCTGTGCTATATTTATAGGCATGTGTGTATGTGTGCCTTCCATGTGCAGTCCGTTTTCATTGTGGGTCATTCCCGTTCCCATTCCCATTCCCAATCCCCTACCATCCATTCCCAGACCCCCTGCTTTTCTCAGGTTTTTATGTTTTCGACGCCTGCCTGCTTCCATTTGCATTCGCACTGTGCACTCGGAATCCGCTTTACCCACACACACATACACACACACACATACGTATGGAGAGAGAGGAAACAGATGCAGATACATACATGCCATTCGGTCCAGTCTCCGACTATCTGCATGCTATACGAGTATGTGCACCAGAATATTGCGTATACGCCGCGTGGCCCATTGTGAGCCGCACCTCGCCCAGCCTCGCCGCCCGCCCTTGCAGCCGTCAGCTTGCATCACTCTGGAAAAAAAATAGCACGGCAAGAAGTAATAAAAAATTGCACAAAAATTTATTCATTTACGTGGCAGACCAGGGCTGCACCACGCAGGACCACGGAGGACGATAAGCGGACTGAAAGTCGCAGGAAACTAGGTCAGCCATCGAACCCTTTAAAAAGCATTATAAATTGATAGCCCTTCAGTCGAAAATATTTGCGTTTTAATTTGCAAACAAGCAGCTGGCAGCGCCCGGTCCTCATAAAGGGCATTCGGAATGGGTTAGCATGTGAATAAATAAAGTACTGAGCCCATAAAACGAAGATGGAGAGTGGAAATGAATGCGTTCAATGGAATTTTTTAAAATTTATTGAAATAAAAATGTAAAGCTTATAGGGTTGGGAATGGTTGTGGATATTTTGGAGCTAATCCTAGAATTCTAAGCCCTGACTTGGCCCCTTAATTGGCTAAATGCTTACATTGTTGGGAAGTGGAAGTGAAGGCCATAAAATGCCATAAAATATTCTCCTTCAATTACATTCTAATGCGGCTGTATATTTCTGCATCGATTCCTGTGATATGCCATTTATCTTTGTTATGCATAACAGAGCCGCTCGCCCGCTCCTCAGACCCCTGTCTTCAGTCTTACTTAACCCATTTGTTATGCCACTTAAAGCCTGACCCCTTATTGCATTCCTCGACCCACACACACACACCATCACAGCACTGCACAGTGTGTGTATATTCGGGATATACATATACGTATATACTCCAGCCTCTGATGGTGTGCGTGTGTGTGTCTTCTTTTTCTGTGCATCTCCTTTGCAATGCATTTTGCTGCATTTTATTTATTGTTTCACACAGGCTGCATGTTGCATACACTTTGCATTGCCACCTCTGTGTGCGTGAGTGCATGTGTGTCTGTATGTGGAGTATGTGTGTGTGTGTGTGTGTATGCATTTTGTATTTACGCCTGCTCCAATTTATTTATTGTATGTATATTTGTTTTTATTGTATATAGAACTCTCAACAAATTGCCGCTCCTGCTGTTGCAGCTGCAACTGGATGCTGCTACAAAAAAAAATTTGCATTTTTTTCGACATTTTTTATTGGGCGTTGGCCGCTTTATCGATTGGTTTTCAAGTGTTTTGTGGCGGCTTTTCCATTTTATCCCTCAGTCCCCGACTCCCCGCCCACGCACCAGCTCTCCAATGCAATTTCAATTATGCACGCACAAATAATTACATTTTTTTTAATTGCCAGCATCGAGGGGCCGCATCGGCATGGCCGTTAATTAACAGGAGCGGCCCATGCTAAGTATTTATCAGCGTCCTGCCACACGGTCGCCCTTAAAGGCGATCCACTGAAAATGCCACAAGCCGCATGCCACATGCAAGAAACGGAAAAAGGAATGGACATAAAAAGTTTTCATTTTCATTCCGTTTGCTTCGTTTTCAGCTTATCTAAAATTACTCCTCCGACATACACACACACACAGTCTCACAAAAAGGACCAAAAGATGAGAAATGAGCGTGTGTGTGTGTGTAAGTGGGGATAGCCTGGCAGCCAGATTAGAAAATATTAAGGTCAACAGGTTAGTGTGCTGTCCCCAAAGGACACAAAAAACGGCAGCTCCAGCACCAACAAAACTGTTTTCAAATTTCTGTTTCCAGGAGGCGTTCAAAAGTAGGTTGTACGTAAAGGATAACTGGGTAGAAGTGCGCCAGTGTGAGTGCGGTTGTGTGTGTGTGTTTTTGATTACTGCCTAATTTGGTGACGGAGCAAATGTAACATGGCGTATACTTAACGCGGCGGCGTCTCCACCAGCCCGGCTCTTTCATGTGAAGTGCGGTTTCTTGCTCGAGTGAATGGCGAAACCTTTCCTCTTATCTCCCCCAACTTTTCACCCAACGCAATTTACGTACAATTGCTATATACATACATACACACTACAGTACATATGTATGTATATGGCTCGGCGGCTGTGTGGCAATGTGTGCGTGCTGATGACGATGCCAGCGACGTTTCAGCAACACTTGTCGCAAAATGCCGCATTAAGCAACGTGCGTGGTATATAAAGTCGCCAAGGGTGTCGGGCCATGTTGAGGCAAAGTGCCGGGATACTGGGACTCGGAGATACGGGGAAGCTGGGATGTCAGATGGTGAGGGCTATGAAATATGGTAGGGCGAGGTGTGGTTGTGAAGGAATGTTTGCGGCTACGGAACTTGGCCCTGGTTCGGCACTGGCCGGGGTATCAGGATGCCACTCGAGTGGAGCTGGAACTTGATGTCCGCCCGGCTACGATCGGTTAGCATTAACAGTGCTACACTGACAAAAAATACAAAGACTTTAAGAGCTATATTTATAGTTTCCAACAGTCAGTAAATAAATCCTTCATAAGGGACGGCTCTCGTGAACTGACTGCAATATCTCTGCCAGTATATATCAGATTATTGAGCGGAATACCTTTAACGAATTGTGCCTTGATTTTCCATCAATCTGCATCAAAACCTCGGAGGAAATATTTTTTTTAATTTTTAATCAATTTTTCAGGTGGATCCTCCAAAAAATGGAGACGGACATGGGAGGGCACAATATGACCCCATGGGATGGCCATATCTTTCAAAATTTTTCTCAGATTCTTGAAAGGAATACCTTAAACGATTTGGGGATCGATTCTCCACCAATCTGCATCAAAATCTCATTCAAAAATATTTTTTAAATTTTTTGTTCATTTTTCCGGTGGACCCCCTTCGAAGTATGGGGACGGAAATGGGATGGCACAATAAGACCACATGTGATAGCTATATCTTTGGCATTTTTTGTCAGATTCTTGAACGGAATACCTTAAACGATTTGTGGATCGATTCTTCACCAATCTGCGTCAAAATCCTATTGCAAAATATTTTTGAATTTTTTTGTTAATTTTTCCGGTGGACCCCCTTTGAAGTAAGGGGACGGACATGGGATGGCACAATAAGACCCCATGTGATAGCTATATCTTTGACATTTTTTGTCAGATTCTTAAACGGGATACCTTAAACGATTTGTGGATCGATTCTCCTCCAATCTGCGTCAAAATCCTATTGGACCCCCTTCGAAGTATGGGGACGGACATGGGAGGGCACAATAAGACCCCATGCGATAGCTATATCTTTGGCATTTTTTGTCAGATTCTTGAACGGAATACCTTAAACGATTTGTGGATAGATTCTCCACCAATCTGCGTCAAAATCCTATTGCAAAATATTTTTTAAATTTTTTGTTAATTTTTCCGGTGGACCCCCTTTGAAGTAAGGGGACGGACATGGGATGGCACAATAAGACCCCATGTGATAGCTATATCTTTGACATTTTTTGTCAGATTCTTAAACGGGATACCTTAAACGATTTGTGGATCGATTCTCCACCAATCTGCGTCAAAATCCTATTGCAAAATATTTTTTAAATTTTTTGTTAATTTTTCCGGTGGACCCCCTTTGAAGTAAGGGGACGGACATGGGATGGCACAATAAGACCCCATGTGATAGCTATATCTTTGACATTTTTTGTCAGATTCTTGAACGGGATACCTTAAACGATTTGTGGATCGATTCTCCACCAATCTGCATCAAAATCTCATTCAAAAATATTTTTTAAATTTTTTGTTAATTTTTCCGGTGGACCCCCTTCGAAATAAGGGGACGGACATGGGATGGCACAATAAGACCCCATGTGATAGCTATATCTTTGACATTTTTTGTCAGATTCTTAAACGGGATACCTTAAACGATTTGTGGATCGATTCTCCACCAATCTGCATCAAAATCTCATTCAAAAATATTTGTTAAATTTTTTGTTCATTTTTCCGGTGGACCCCCTTCGAAGTAAGGGGACGGACATGGGAGGGCACAATAAGACCCCATGTGATAGCTATATCTTTGACATTTTTTTCAGATTCTTGAACGGAATACCTTAAACGATTTGTGGATCGATTCTCCACCAATCTGCGTCAAAATCCTATTGCAAAATATTTTTTAAATTTTTTGTTAATTTTTCCGGTGGACCCCCTTCGAAGTAAGGGGACGGACATGGGATGGCACAATAAGACCCCATGTGATAGCTATATCTTTGGCTTTTTTTTGTCAGATTCTTGAATGGAATACCTTAAACGATTTGTGGATCGATTCTTCACCAATCTGCGTCAAAATCCTATTGCAAAATATTTTTGAATTTTTTTGTTAATTTTTCCGGTGGACCCCCTTCGAAGTATGGGGACGGACATGGGATGGCACAATAAGACCCCATGTGATAGCTATATCTTTGGCATTTTTTGTCAGATTCTTGAACGGATTACCTTAAACGATTTGTGGATCGATTCTTCACCAATCTGCACCAAAATCTCATTTTGAAATTTTTTTTTAAATTTCGTTGATTTTTCCAGTGAACGACCTTCAAAGTATGGGGCCATGTCCGACCCCATAGGATAATTAGACCCAATGCGATCGCCATATCTTTTCTAATTTTCGCCAGTTCTTGAGCGGAATACCTTAAATGATTTGTGGATCGACTCTTCACCAATCTGCATCAAAATCTCATTCAAAACTATTTTTTTAATTTTTTGTTCATTTTTCCGGTTGAAACCCTTTCAGAAATGGGGAAAAATGGGAGGGTACAATATGACCCCATGTGATAGCTATATCTTTGGCATTTTTTGTCAGATTCTTGAACGGAATACCTTAAACGATTTGTGGATCGATTTTCCACCAATCTGCGTCAAAATCCTATTGCAAAATATTTTTTTAATTTTTTGTTAATTTTTCCGGTGGACCCCCTTCGAAGTATGGGGACGGAAATGGGATGGCACAATAAGACCACATGTGATAGCTATATCTTTGGCATTTTTTGTCAGATTCTTGAACGGAATACCTTAAACGATTTGTGGATCGATTCTTCACCAATCTGCACCAAAATCTCATTTTGAAATTTTTTTTAAATTTCGTTGATTTTTCCAGTGAACGACCTTCAAAGTATGGGGCCATGTCCGACCCCATAGGATAATTAGACCCCATGCGATCGCCATATCTTTTCTAATTTTCGCCAGATTCTTGAGCGGAATACCTTAAATGATTTGTGGATCGATTCTTCACCAATCTGCATCAAAATCTCATTCAAAAATATTTTTTTAATTTTTTGTTTATTTTTCCGGTTGAAACCCTTTCAGAAATGGGGAAAAATGGGAGGGTACAATATGACCCCATGTGATAGCTATATCTTTGGCATTTTTTGTCAGATTCTTGAACGGAATACCTTAAACGATTTGTGGATCGATTCTCCACCAATCTGCGTCAAAATCCTATTGCAAAATATTTTTTTAATTTTTTGTTAATTTTTCCGGTGGACCCCCTTCGAAGTATGGGGACGGACATGGGATGGCACATTAAGACCCCATGGGATGGCTATATCTTTTGTCAGATTTTTGAGCGGAATACCTTAAACGATTTGTGGATCGATTCTTCATTTTTTCCAGTTATTTAAAAATACATTAAATGAAAAAAGCATAAACCAATGCTCAAGACAACTACCTTTGATTTTCTTCAGTGCATTTCCCAAAACGTTTATACAAAATCGGTTTTCCGTCGTGGGAAAGGAACCCACGCACACTTGGCCACACACGTTTAGAGTGATGGTGGATCCTTACAGGACGAGCTACAGGACGAAGCGGCACGAACAAAATGTTAGCATAATTTTAGGCACGAATGCGCTGCCGTCTCAGTCCTCTATCCGTTTTCAGTGTCTTTCCTTTCCATTCTGCCGGCTTTCCTTTCTACTTTCATCCCCACCTCCCGTGGTCTTTGCTCCGCTGCTAGGACTTTCCCCACTTTCCCCACAAAATGGTGTAACCGAGAAGACTGCATTTGAGGCACAAACCAGAGGCGGAGGCGCATAACTCAACGAGTCAATGACTTCTTGGTGGCAACGTTGATGTGCCTTAATATTAACAACATTCTGGGGCAGGGCGGAGAGGGGGAGTGGCAGGACATGGGGCGGCATTTGAAGGGGCACATTGCGCATCAAACTGCCACTTACCCGAGCACACACAAATAAATTTGCAAATGAACACGTTCCAGGCGATGCTTGATGTCCTGGCGGGGGTGCTGAGGGAGGACTTTCAAGGGACGCTTCACTGTAGATGTCTGATAAGTGTGTCAACAGCTCGCAGGGGCTGCCCCAACTTCCCCAACTAAATCAGCAAATTGGCTCCACTTGACTCGTTCCCGCTTCTGCTTATTAATAATCATCCGGATCTCCAAGGATGTTTTTAATTTTTTTGGGCCTCGTCTTTGGGGAATGGTAATTAGGCAACACAATAATAATCGTCAGCATCGTAATTATGATTCTCATCTGGCAAGAGATGCATAAATCAGCAAATTACCAACGGATGCCGCGAATCCTGCTCCTGCTGCTGCTGCTGCTGTTGCGGATCCTGATGCTGTTGCGAGGCTGGTGCGATGCTGATGCATAATTAAATAAAAGGCGAACGTGATAAATAACAATCTTTCAGCAAATACGCTTGGGAGATTTCTGCATTAAATTGATTAAATGCGCAGCACATGCAAAACGATAACAACGACCCGGAGAAATTATCAACTTGGACCGAAAACCCGTTGAGACTCATAAAAATGTGCCACTTAGCTGCGAAACTCAGAGGCGGCTGCTGTTCGCCGGCTAGCGAGGGGGGGGATTGGTTAAAAGTGGGGGCTTGGGGTAGGGAGGCGGTCTGGAGGGACTCACACACACACACACACACTGCTGCACGGCTTATTGCGGCTTTCAAGAGCAGCTCCTCTCTTTGTGGAATGGTGAGCATGCGCCCTGGAGTCCTTCGCCAAAATGGCGGCCAACACCAACAAGAGAGTAATGGAGCCGGAGAGTGACAAGGAGGCCAAAGGATAAAGGACACTGGATGGGGGATAGAGGGGTCTAGGGTAGATGGAGGCACCCCTCCGTCAGAGAGCTGAGCTTCCACCGCAGTTCGGTGCCGTAAATGTCAAGTGTAATGTCACAATCAGCAGCAATCAAATACGCAAACACACGCACACCCCCTCGAATCCAAATGTGTGTGCAACTGCAACATGGCAACAGGAAATGGAAAGCCAACAGCCGAGTCACGGCAACCTAACTCCTTCATGCATATATACTTGGTGTAGTTTAGTGAATTCAAACAGGATCAGGGTATAAGTTAAGGTATGCAAAGCTCTTGGCCAACAATATTGTTTAAAGTTAATATTAAGTATTGGGTCTCAACAGGATCTCTAGTCTCCCAACAGGATAATCTCTAGTGATCTATAGTTAAGTTTTGATTTTAAAAATTAGGGGGAAACTAGAAATAGATTTCCTATAATTTACAAACAGTTATATTTTGTAACAAATTTATTAACTTTAGGAAAACGCAAATACCAGATAATACTAGAAATACTAGATATACTAATATAGATATTCATATTAAATATCATATAGCCAGAGGTATCAAGAAAATGTTTAGTTTTCCTTAGAAAATATGAAATAACTTTGCAACGCCTTCGAACGAAGTCTAACTGGTTTTTTACGCCTTTGGCTTTTGGAAAGTGCCCAGAAAAATAAAGGACCAACTCATTATGTGAATTTTACTGGCATTTCCTTTGGCGCGCTTTTTGTTGTGTTGTGTTTTGTTTAACTTGATGCAAAACTTTTTCGTAAAGTCATAGAGCGCGGGCCCAACAAAGAGGAAATATAAATAAAAAAAAATTGAAAACTGAGCAGCTGGCCAATCTCCTCTCTGGGGTCAACCTCAAGTCTTGGCTCTCCAGTTCCGGCGCCAGGGGCCAGGGACCTGGGGTTTGAGCTTGCAACGGGCCAAAGTGTTATTAGTTTTTGCGGTGCAAGCTCATAAAATGTTGTTCTTTTTCGAGTGGCCATCGCGCGAAGTTTGGTTCGTTTTTTGTAAGCCATTTTTTTCATTTCTTGTTTGCTCTGCACTCGCAAAGGAGGAAATAATTAAAAATCTGGAAAGCTGGGTGCCTCTTGGTTATGAACTTTCGAAATGAGTGGAGAAAGTTGGTCGCAGGATATCTGGCTTGGTCAGATCGTTTCTAAAGCAAGTGGATAAAGTGGAATTTGGTCAAGAAATGCACAGAATATTGATTTTTGGCCTCCATCGAGCTCTGTTGATTGACTTGACTCACTCCCGTCATGACTGACATTTGAAATGAATTTATTAATGAATTCCTATGGAATTCAAAGGCCATTCCTCAATCGAATAATTTAGTTCAATTTGGAATTGTTTTTCTTCTCCATTGACAATTGTGCTGCTCTTCATTGTAAGCTGTTTATGTTTGGCTTGTAACGCATGCAAAAGTTGCATTTTTGTCATCACATTACTGGCACACATACAAGCACCACCGGCCTAGAATGCAGGACGGGATCCTGCGGCAAGGATGTGTGTTTGCATGCGACATATGCATGTCATAGCCCATTGCCTTCGTCCTTTGGATGGACAAATGCTTTGAGTTAGCCAAGCGAAAATATGTGGGCTTCAAGTAAGGATTCTTTTCTCCCTGAATGTCCTTGTTGAACGCACAGAGAGTGTGTGTGTCTTGGGGAATACACATGGACACAAGTGTCAAAAGCCTTTGTGGCAACAGTAGTGAATGGCGTAGGATTTTGACAATTGCTTCTCGTCCTTACTCTACTGTAGACTTTTTCCCCAAGAGGTTTGCACAAAATTTTTGAGTCCGTTCACATTTGCTGTAATTAACAAAACAACCACTCCGCCACGCCCCCCTCAACGCTGTGGCAATTACAAGCAGCACAGCAGCAAACAGAAATAGGAGGGGGGGAAACAGAAAAAAAAAAACAGGAAAATGGGAATGGAAATTGAAGAGCTTTCCACAGTTTTCTTTAATTTTGCCAACGCTTTCCACCACTTCTCATAATTCCAGCTTGTTTTGCTTGGCTTCTGTTTGGCTTTCAGCTGGCACTTCGGGGCCGGACCACGCCCACACTCTCGCCGACCCCCAAGGAGGCCAGTCGCAGTTGTGGCAACATAATCTACAACGCCAAAGCAGGAGTTTTATTGTTATTTCCCCCCCAAGTGCGTGCCGGCGGAGGAGAGCTTTATATTGGCCATAAAATATGTCATATGAAAAATGTCACCCATACATGGGGGGTGCAGGATTCTCCGTTTTTACGACCACCGGATCCTTTTAGTCCTGCCCCACAGCCCATACCAGACATTTTACAGTTCAATCAACCTTTCAATGCCCCGCTTTTGTGTGCAAATTGTTTACAAATGCAACAGCAATTATGCAATCATTTGTGGCCGGCAAATGAAAAGGGTGATTTACATGCAGGACCCCGAAAACACAAATGGCAGGACAAGAAAAAAAGAAAATGGAAATACAAATCGATGTTGCATAGAGCAAATATATGTGTATATATCGAACGATGGTTTCGATGGCCCAGGTCAGTGTTCAGCCGGCCAACGCCCAAGCCTCGTCCTCGTCCTGGTTCGCGTCCTGCCCCTGATTGTATGCAATTGTGTTCTGCGTATGAATGACCAGAGACCACATTGCGAATGAGTGCTCCTGACTGGGCTGAGAGGAGCCACCGCCCCTGCAGCCCTTGGACCGCAACCGAGCCTCCCCCCATGTCCTTGTCCATGTGCATGTGCTTATTTGTATGTATTGTATTAGCCAACATAATGGGCGCAACAGCAGGCAACAACAGCTGAAATAGCCATACCAGATGTGCACTGAAAAAACTATAAAGGTGTTTTGATAAAGAGTTATAGGTAATTAGTCCTTGAGATAAACCTTTACATGTTTTTAGATCAAATACTACTCTGAATTAATACTAAACGAAAACGAAAGCTAGAAAATACTAGAATAAGCTTATATATCGATAAAGGCTTAGATTATATTGATATCGAAGTTCGTCCATCGCTAATTTTAAATAGAAGATCTGGCAAGATCGTTAAAGCTTTTAGTTATTAAATAAATGTTTAAAAGGAGTATAATATGTTAATTTAAGTAAAAAAAAATAATTCAAATTTCTCTCAATGCAGCTACAACTTCATACTGGCTGGCAGCAATTTCGCATTTGGTCATAACGCAGCCTCTACTGTGGGTCAGGCCGCTTCCGTTTCCGGCTGATGGTGGAGTGTGGGTGGATGTGGGTGTGTGAATATGAGTTGTATAGTCATTCCCCAGTGGGTGGCTGGGTGGTGTGGTGTAGGTGTGCCGGCTGCTCTTACTGCAATCCAATTTTCGTTGCTGCTATGTTTTTGACACTTACAAAGTGGTTACGGCTTTTGCTTTGGCATTTCTCACTTCAGCAACCGCACAAGCAGCGCACCAAATACACAAATACACCAATACAGACACAGACAAGAGGGCGGTGCAAGGGCGGGGCCGAGCAATTTACCGAATGTGTGTCAAAATCTTCCCTGTGGCTCGAAATCCACTCGAAATCTGAATGCAAAGCCGCCCTTATTGACGGGGTCAGTTCCCAACAAATTATCGAATTGCCATTATCAGGCACAGGACTATTTGCACTTCAATTAGTTGTGGGTTCCAGGACCAATAAAGGAATAATTTTATGTACCCTGAATATGAGAGAATCATCTATAAGAATGGGATCTTCCTGCTACAGGTCTTCAGGGCAGTAACTTTCTTATTTGTAATTGCAATTAAGCAGTGACATGGCTTTTGAAATAAATTAGGGAAACAAATGGCTCAGGAGAACTGGAGCCTGTCATTCATTTGGCTGTTCCCAGCTTTTTCAGTTTGAAAGGATAATGGTGAACTTTGGCCTTCGCACACATTACAAATGTTGTGCATTAGGGGCATTAATTTTACACACTTATGACACCCAAGCGTCTCGTAAAGGCGAACCGCACGCAAATTACATTGGGCGAAGATGTATCCTTGAAGGGAAGCTGCCAGGGAAGGAAGAGTGGGGCGGCTAGGGGGCAGGACCGTCAGGGTTGTCAGCTAAGCTGTGGCATTTATTAGAGCTGCCACGCGACAGTCGCAGGATCCGCAACTACCACAATCACACAACCGCATAAGCTCATTTCCAATGGCTGTCCATGTGACAGGATAGAAAAAAGCAAAAAGGAGACAGAACAAGCAAAGGACCAAGGACGCAGGGCAAAGGCAACGTCTTATTGTTTAGCAAGGATAACCCAGACAAAGAGCAAGCAGCAGACAGGATACAGAGCCAAGATCCCGAGCAGTTGCTAACAAGCCAGCCAAATTGTATTTGCATGCAAGGCGCCGCCTCTCTCCACTCTCCACTCCCCACACTCCACCCATATCCTTCGTCCTGTCAGCTACAAATGTATGCAGATGCCTGTGTAGAAACCAACGCACACGACAGCCACGACATTCTAAGTGAATTTTATGTCGAAAAGTTTGAAAAGGGTAGCAGGCCAAAGCTATCCAGGACATTAAGGACTCCACCTTGCCCCTCCGGCGGAAGAGCAACAAGTGCCTTGTGCCGAATGTTGCAACATGCCGGGAGTCAAATGCCGAGAGTGGGTTTCGGTCTGGTTTTCGGCTTCTTCGAAGCTATTTGCATTTTCGGCTTTTCGCAGGGATCCTGGGATCCTGGGATCCTGGCGGGAGTTGCGAATTATGCAAATGCCCAAATAATAAGATTCACCCTGGTCTCTATTACCCTCTGACCTCCAAGCAGTGGTGTGGCCGGGCTCTAATTGAAATAACAAATTTACTGCAATATTTTGGAATAAATGAAGTAAGTCAATGGAAAGTAAGTTAGTAAACCTCTTAATTGTTGGATGTTTCGGTAAGAAAGTGCTTATACATTTTTAAAGATTTCTTAAACACCTAAGTCTTTAAGCATTCCCTAGATATTGATTTTTGTGGCCAGGCAACGAATCTACTGCGGGATAAAGTCTAAGGACCTCCAACAGCTGCCACGTAACAACTTGCCCTAATTAGAAATATTTTGAGCCATTTGAGCCAACAACATTCGTTGGCGTGTCCCTTTGCCTCATTTATGTTATTATTAAATTACGAGTACGCGCTCTACGACATTAATTTCTTTTAAAGCCAAAGTCTCTAATGAAAGCCAATAAAATATGAAACAGTCTGGCTGTCAGGGACTTTGTGAGAAGTCAAGGGTTAAATGATATAAAATCTTTTTTTTAATAAGATTAATTGTTAAGAGATTCTTATACTTCCTATTATTATATTAGCATTTAAAGCTCTTCAATATGGAACGCATAAAACATATTCTTTGGCTTGCTTAGTCATTAAAAGATTTGTGTTTTTAATATCCTTTGGTAAACATTTCCCAAAGGGGTTTACAATTCATTCATTTATTTCCCCACACTGATCAGGAAACCAGTCAAGCAGCAGACAGTTCCTGGCCAGTCCTGTTTGGAAATGACTTGCTAAAGACTCCTCCATGTTCCCCCCAAACGACCCCAGCTTCGTGCCTTGTTATCCTGCCCACATCCTAGTGCCGGGTCCTGGTACGCATGCTGCATATTTAATGGATTTTGACAGCCTAATCCATTTCGCAGTCTGGGCTCTCCGGGTGGGTTATGCCCGGAATTTCAAGCATAATTTGCCGCATATTCCTGGCTACTGTATTATTTAACTATTAACGTTCAATTGCCGCCAAGATTTATCGCGGAGCTTACAGACTTCCGGCATTTTTTCCGTCCGTGTGGCAAGTATCCATATCTCCATCCCAATCCCTCCGTCCTTCTTGGTCTGAGTTGCACGAACAAAAAGGTAATTCAATATCTTAATATCCGCATAGATCAAGTGCAGGTACGTGCAGGTTTGCACAGTTTGACTTCGGAGGCGCCCGGTTGGCGTGGCTGCCACATTTCTGGGGCTTCTCCGTCAGATGCCACCTGGCTTACCCGGCTTACAGGTGGAAAAACACACACAGACCGGAAACGGAGGCGCATCTTTCCTGCCAGTCTGGTTGTGCAAGAATTTTTCTTTGCGTTTAGCACAAATCTGCTGAAAAATGTAAATTTCAAGAGCTTACAATGTAATTCATGATTTTGTATTTGGTTTCCATTGATTTGTTAGACGATTAGGGTTAAGTTGGAAATGCAATGATTTTAATTTTAAAATAAAATTATGTCCTTTAAGTTGTCCTGTGGGCAGTTTGAAAAACTCCGGAGAAAGTGCTGCTTCTGCAGCAACAATTCCCTGACCACCAATTTCAGCCCAAAACTCTTGTGCGGTTATTATTATACATTTACCAAACGTCCTTTTATTTCCAGGATATATACAAAAATTGTCGTTTTGTTTCAGCCAAAAATCTCGTCGAAAGTTTCGCAATAAAACTAAAAGTTTCAACGTTTATTGTCGCCAACTTGAAAGTTTAAACAATGAGCCCAGTTCATGAGCCACAATTTTTGAGTGGTGGTGCCGGGGTGGTGCAGCATTGAGTTTGTGGCAAAGGGTTGCCAGCATAATTAAAAGCCAACATGAGTGAGTGTGGAGGTCTAGAAACTTTTTGTAATCCCAGTTTTTATTTCTTTTTTTGTGGTTTGCGGATCAATTAATACGGAAAAGAAGATAAGCCGCAACGGAACAAAAACGATTTTAATTTTCAACTTTGGACGGCATTATAAAGTTTCTATAAATTATGCGAAATTATGAAATATTAATAATGCCATCCGAGGGCCGAGTATCAGGCCCTTATATTTTATTTAAAGCGACAAAAATTATAGCTGGTGCTGACGTTTTTATTGACCCACATGCTGCGGGTCTAAGTGGGCGGTGTGGGCGTGGCTGGGCCGTTAACAAAGGGAATTAACAAAATGCCAACTAAAATTGCCATTTGCGGCATTTCCGCCCCCTTTACTCTTATACATATATCGTTTTAATTTTCCCTTTTTTTTCCGAGTAAATAAAATTTATTTATTTAATTTGCTGTTTGCCGCTGCATTTTGTGCAAACAAATTCGCGAACAATTCATTTAAAATGTAACGTGAACACATTCCGGACATTTTATTTACTCACATATACACATACATCCAGGATATACATATGTGTGTGTGTGTGCGTGAACTAACGTTTATGTATTGCAATCGCGTTATTTGCATTTAAAATTGCCAGGCAACGGAAAGCCAACTTTTTTGCCAGCATTTGGCATATTTTTTCGCGGTTTATTTGTGGCAACATTTTTCCACTATTTATTTTTTTTCAAATGATTTTTTTCAAAAGCCTGCCAAGTGTTTGTTTCGTTTTAATTGGATGAGCGTGAAGATTTGAAAAAGCATTAGGAATGCATCGAAAAAACTACAAAATTAATAATCAAATAGCTACAAAATTAATTAGAATTTCTTAGTTGCAGTTGGATGCAGGATACAAATAATAGAAGTTAAAGGTTTAGCAGGAGAGAAGCTTTAGCCAAAGTCAGTCAAGCATTCTACATCCTTTGTATCATCAAAATCAGCTACCAAAAATTCAAAAACTAATAACATCCGCTTGCAGTTTGTTGGTTTTGATTTCAATTCAGATGCTTGAAATGCGAATGCACAGCGACTGTCAATTACACACAATTAAGCCGGATTTCTATGTATTTGGATTTCCCATTTCCGTTGCCTGCTCGAATATTAAACGTCAGCCGCAAATCCACAAAATACAAACACAAAATTGAACGTTTTGAGCCCCTCTCCCTCCGGCCAGAGGGGGGCCGCTTTCCATACGAAAACGGAAATTGATTTCATTTTTATTTGTTGTTGCGGAAAACCGACTCTGTTTAGGGGAAGCAGGACGCTGGGGGTCACTGAACTGAGGTCAATTCAATAAGCATATTATAATAATCAGGCCGCACTGACAATGACGAGGACCAATCCCAAAAGCACACACAGAAGACGTTGGGCGGACGAAACTTTCTGATATATTTTGCAAACAATAATGCCGACGGCCGATGAAATGCAAACAGTAAAGGGAACCAGGGAAAGTGGACACATTTCCCGGACTATCCCAGGGAGTCCTGTAGCCTTTGAAGACCAACGAGCAAAATAAAAAAGTAAAACAATCATAAGCAGCCCAACTTTTCCATATTTTAGCAGTCTCATCTAACTATCTATCCTGTATCTCACTCACTCGTTAGCGTTCTATCTCCGTCTCTGGTTGCTCGGGCAGAACTTTCTCCGGGCTTTCTCCGTAGCATACATTAGAGCGTGTTGAAGCGCATTGAATTGTGTATTGGGAATTGTTTACAATGCTGGCAGAAAGTTTTTACGTTCGCTTAGCCAAAGGCAAAGCGACTCGAAAGTTTCTTGAGCACAATTGCCAGGACTCTCTCCCTCTCAGGACTCACTCCCCACTCGGCCCGCCCAGGCCCACTGGAAGTTTGGCATTTATTAGATGCACAATCCACAGCAATCCAGTGTCCTGCGTATGTCCTTTGGCTCTCTCTGGGGCCTGTGCGATAACTTTTTAGCCACAGTCACAGCCCGAGTCGTACTATTTCGCTTTGCGGTTGTCACCGAAGGACTCACTTTTTAATTTATTTAAAATACTTTCAGCCAAAGTTTTCGAGTGCAACAAGTTACAACAAACAGGACAAAGGCGTCCTTGTTCAATGCTAAATACTGAATAACTTTACGGAATCCGAGTTGCTCAAAATATGCAAATACCCCAATTAAATGTATGTTTTTCTTTCATTAGAGGCGGCTCAGTGGGTGTGTCCTTGCCGGGGACAAATCAAACAAATTGCCACAGGTTTCGGTCCAAAGGACCAAAGTCAATTTCGGCATGATTTTTAGCTAATATCCTGTCGCATATCGCCTGTCGCCGCTTTCGGGTCGAAACTATAATCGAGATAGTCTGTGACAGAGAATGCTGTTTGGATTTGTAATTGCTTTGGCTGCGGGCCATGTTCTCTTAATTATGGCCAAATGGCTTTTTACGGGGAGCATTGCAATTATTTTGATTGTACGGTTGTTGTTTTTATTGTTTTTAGTTTTCGGTGGCCATGTTAATTCTGTTGCTGAAAAGTTTTGCGACATTTGGGTTGAAAATTTTGTTTTTTATGGCCATTAATTAGGAATACTATTTCCCCGGGGCAGTGTGCACCAGTTGTGTGTGTGTGTGTGGGTGGCAGAGTCAGAACTCTGGAAGCCCTGGGGGCGTGTCCTGACACCTGGCCAACAACAATAACAACCAGGACAATGGACTCTCAGTCACCATCTCAGTTACATCTGCCTGAAGGAGCCAGCCATGCGAAAACTCTGCTGCTCCTGGACGCTGACTGATGAGATTAATTAAGCAAGGCAAACAAAAGGATTTTAGTTTCATGTAGATACTCTTGACACACATTCGGCACACACGAACACGGTGCGTATACGTATTGTTTTCAGTTCAGTGTTATCCTTGTCGGATTGACAGGCAGCCCGGCGTATGCCCGTTGGCATTTTTATTGACAAGGACACATTAATTACTCAATGACATTGTAATCAAATACATAAGCATTGCCTGAAAGCATTTGCTAGTTCTTGTTTTTGCCATTATCCTTGTTCGTCCTGCTAGCTTCAGCTTGTGTGTCAAAGTTCAGCGTGCGGATCCCGTAAATCTCCTTCCGATGTCAATATTGCGCATACGCCACCGACACCGCCCCGATGCACGAGTGTTTATTTAAGTTACACTGACGGGAGTCCTTTGAGCCTCGGACACGCCCTTATATATACGCCGGGCCGTATCTCTGGGCCCTGTGTTTTATTAATTACGTAATTATGTAACAAATTAAATGCATGTACAAGCGGGGGGCGGTGTGGGAGCAAGGTGGCTACTTAAACCGTTTGCTTGCCTGTCGATGGAGCCAAGTGGGTTAACTTGAGCCTGAGGGCCTGGCGAAGAGGACGCTGATGCACCTCCTGACACACATCCTTCAAAGGACGAGTGCGTCGTGTTTACTTGGCATCCGCATCCAGTGGGAGCCAGTCCAGGTACAAAGGCAATAGAATCTTTTCGAAACGGAGCCCGCTCTTCGAATTTAGGATAAGTGCCCGACAAACATGATAGATGACATGTCTCGGAGATGTCACGACTTAATTGGATGGGCCGACTACATTAAATAAATTAAATGTTCACAACGACAAGCACCAATCGAAGCGCTCCATCGCTCCTCCACAATGTTTAGTAATTATTTTCCAAATTCCTCTCGGCCAACAAAAACTTTCCGCCTTACTGCTGGAACAAAGATAAACAACTTGCAGGGCCCACAAATCTTTACGTTTCAAGAAATCTGAGTAATTACAGATCCGACACTCCAAGTTTATCCAGTCCGTGTGCACCTGCCTTCCCAGGGACATTCCATTCGCAGCGTCCCAGCAACTCCATCCCAGGGCCATAAAAAAGTTTTCTCGTTGCGGGCTTCTGGGGCTACATTTGTCTCCATTTCCCCGGATCCCGTCAAGAGTCTCCGGTACTCCGGTGCTGGCCCGCAGTCCTGGTTTCACATTACACCACGGCACGCATTTAAAATCCAAATTAAATATTTCCGCATGAAACTCAAATCTTACAACTGATTAAATAACCCAGGACCGGAAACGAGCGGTGCTGTCCCTGCGTTAGTCCTGGCGTTGGCGTTGGCGTCGAAATGCTGCGGGGCAAGTCAAAAAGGCAGCGAAGGCGGCAAGGACTTGAAATGCGACAAACATGTGCGGATGCCAGAGAATATATGCAGAGAGAAAAATATGGTATGGTTTAGAAGGGAATTTGTTTGTTTCTAACATTAAATGATCGGGGGACAGCCACTTTTTCTTAAAGAATTCAAAGTTATAGCTCCTTTTTGTTGAGTTTTATGAATATGTTGTAAACGATGTGTATTTCTTTCAGTGTCGGAGTGTTAAATGTGTATGTATAATTGGCATACCAGCAGACATACGTTTTGCGGGATCCTTCCATCTTCTTTCCTCCCTCTCATTCCGACCCTCCTCTGCCACTTTCGTCCTTGCTATCTGCATCTCCGTCTCCTTGCTGTTGTTATGTGTTGAGAATTTTTAGCATTTAACAAAACTCTGCAGAGGCAACGATGTCCTGGGGTAATTGCGTTGTTATTTGCCATCTCCAGAGTCTCCCGAATCTCGCTACTTTTTCATTTTTTTTGGTTAGAGAAAACTCATTTGGCCGAGGCAGGAGCCAGGACTAGATGTGTGGCTGATTGTGCGTTTTATGAATAGATTCAGCTTCCTCCTGGCAGGGGCTTTCCGGCCACCACACCTGACTGACTGTCGGACTGCCTGCCTGCCTGGCTGATTGCGACGAAGCGGGGACGAGCCAAGGAAGGAAGCAAAACTTTGCCCTTAGCCTGGGCAGGACCTGCAGTGTGTCCTTGCGATGTCACTCACCATCATCACCGCCAACAGTTACAACTTCCCGGGACTGGCCAAGATGCTCCGGCCAAAGTGAAAATCATTTGCACAGTAAAACGTTTTTCGGTAAACTCGTCTTGACTTTCGGATTTCGGAATATAAAATAAAATTACCAACAAATTGAAAATTGCATCCTGCGTGCATCCTTTGCCGCCTTCAATTCCCAAGTTGCTACACGGAAACTTTTCTATTTTATGCCCCAGGATTATGCTATGAATATAAAATCTTTCGAAATTACAGTGCCACACGAAAAAAGGACACACACGTGCCTACGTGTACACCGAACAGGTGGGTGGAACAGGTGGAAAGTGGCAAGTAGAAAGTGGAAAGTAACTGAAAGTTGCGGTCGTGACGTTGCAGTTGCAGTTGCCGAGGGCGGGCCAAAGGTTATGGCTTTGCGAATGTGATTTTAGATTGTGTGACTTCGTTAGCAATGCACTGAAAATTTAATTGTTTACTTCCATAATTTATTGCTTAAAGTTGTCCATTAAATGCCCTTTATTCCAGACCGAATCCCCCTAAATGCTGTCTGATATCCTGTCTCTGAAACTTTTGTTGCTTGCGGAAACTTGTTATCCCTTTGGCCAAATGCAGCAGCTGGCGTCCTGGCTTAAAATACTGCCTCGGGCCAGAAGCGCTCAGTGTAGCCTTCACATTTACGGCTATTTGAGAAACTTACTTGCAGTTTCTTCCGCTGCACAAAAAGCAGCAGCATCTGGCCCGGCAGCTCCGGGCGCAATCATAAGCCAACACCTAAGCACGTCAACAACACGGCTCCCAGGATAATGCCCCCCCTTGGGCCGCTCCCCTCATATCCTTTTGCCATCATCAGCTAACACTATTTAGAGTGAGAATGGCAGTAGCGAAAAGTTTTCGCAGCCACTACAAGTAGAACTAAAATTTGCCAGATCATTGCTTCCGCTACGTGCAAGGATTCTGTAGACAGGATTTCGTGCTCCAGGATTGCAGGATTTCTGGATTGCAGGAGCAAGAAGGTTTTTGCGCCTACGGGAGCTGTAATGTTATTATGCATATGGAGTCCTGGCTGGCTGCGTCCCGGCATCCTTGTTGTGATTGTCAGTGGCAAAGAAAAACTTAATTCGAGAATCCTTTTGGGGATTTTCGGGTGCGTGTGTTTGCCGAGGCACAACTTTCTGGCCAAATTAAATGTTAATTAAAACGTTATCAGCGGGAGAGGGTGTGTTGGGAGTAGTGGGCGTGGCAAAAACTACTTTCCAGGGCGAGGGCTTTGAAAGTTAAACATAATTTCTGCCCGAATTGCCACTTGGCGAGTCTTGGCTTTCTGCACAGAGAGAAATATTAAATAAAAGTGGTATCAGATCCTACGGGCTATTGATTTGAAAACATGTATTTTAAATCCTTTTCTTGGCTAGAACTTTATGGCCACCTTTTTCTGCAAGTGTTTACTGCTTTCTGCCTGCTACTTGAGTGCAAATTGCATAGGTCCGGAGTGAGGGCTTCCTCGTTCGTATTCCGGATCCAAGTAAGAGTCAGTTTCAGAGCCACAAACACCCAGTTGGCCACACATAGAAGGCCAGGATGCCTGCCCAGGCACACTCGGGTGAGTAAATCCTGAGGGGTCGGTCGCAAAAGGGCAGCAAATGAAATAAACGTGAGGCCAAAAGGAGCTGAAGGAGGACGAGTTCCACTTTCCAGTTAGCAGTTCTCGGTTGGTTCTCAGTTCTCAGTTTCTCAGCTCCCAGAGCTCCCCCATTTGAGCCACTACAAAACTGCAATGAATGGTTAATCAAGCAGCCGGCTTGAACAGCTTTTGGCTTCATTTTACAGCAAGTTGCACAGGGAGTCGGCAGGGAGTGGCAGGCTGCCGGCTGCGGGCTGCTTAACTGCAACGAGAGTGGGTAAGGGAACGGGAACAGGGCCAGAACAGGAGTCGAGTGTCGGGTGTCGGCAGTCGGCAGTCGGTATACTATATTATGTGCAGAACGCACATAAACAAAAGCCCCGGGCCCGGAGCCAAATAGGCCGAGTGCAAAAAGGCAAATGCCGGCAAAGGTGTGCCCTGGAATTAGTTTAATGCCTTGCTAAACTTTTAAGCATTTACCCGTTCATGTAGAGAGCAGGAGCACGTCCTGGCCAAGGATATGTTATTGATGGATCGATATCATAACATTTTGACAGCTTTCATGGCTCGTATTTAATCGCATTTCATATGGCCCAGTGGCAGGTTCTAAATCAACAAAAATTAATATTTTCCGAGGGAAAGCGTTCGCGGGAAATGTATTTATTTTTACGACTCGTAAGCTGCTTTATGGATCAGGCCAGATGCACCAGATGCAGGCCAACACTGAAAGAAATGTGGAAGGAGCAACTTCAACATTTCTATGATAAATAATAGTGTTTTCCACCAGTGCATCTGGCTTTATATCACTCCCCTTAAATACCGACAGTTTAACTATCTGCTAAAAAGTGGATGGGAATACATTTTTGCAGTTTTATTGGCCGAGGAGCTTAAAAACGTTGAATTTCTATTAAATAACTGGCGCACACGTCGTATACGTAATATCAGATTACAGCCAGGGCTTAAAGGAAAACCAACAAAAAAAAAAACGAAAGAGGGAGGGGAGGTAAAAGAAAAAAAAACAAAGCAGGGAAACAAAACAAAATAACAAAACAACAAAGGTAAATAGAGAAAGGTAGGAGAGAGAATGCAGTCAGTGCAAATACAAAAAAGAACGCCATGGAATAAAATGGAAATTATACGGAGTGAGATGGGAGTTTGTTTCGCTATAAAGGTGCTTACGTTTTTTAATTACCTCGTTTAAGGCACAGCCTGGCACGCCCTCCGCCCCCTCACTGCGCCAGTGTGTGTGTGTGTGTGTCTATCTGAGTGTGTTTGTTCGCTTTTATCAACTCGTTTCGCCGTGTTTTACTCACTCGCAGACGTTGCCATAAGTTTTAATTAAAATTACTTTGCCTGCCTGCCTGCCTGCCGGCTGATGACGGTTTCTACTGCCACTTTTCCATTACGGCTCCAGCTACGGCTACGGCTACAGAAGCTGATCCTGCCTGACTCCTTTACCTCTCCGTAGGCTCCTTTTTCTGTTATTCATACCCGGTACTTGTAGGGTATATTGAATTCTTCGCCGCTTTATGTTTTATTCAAATAATTTGTATCATACCCCTTAATAATATATGGCCCCTAATACATTCTATTTCAATAAATCTCTTTTAATATAAAAATAATATTAAGTACCGGGTATTAAACAGTCGCTAACTTAAAGTCCTCCAAAGTGCTTTGCTCTGTGCTTCTTGTTATTTGCTTTTTGGCTGCTCACCTGGGCCACTGTTTTTGCAGAGTTTTTGCGGTTGTGCTGTTGTTGTTGTGTTCTGTTGTCCTTGCATAGGCCCTCAAGCTGGCTTTTTGCCGGCATTTACAGCCTACGCCTCTGACATTGCCCCATTGCAGTGACAATGACTCCGACTTCGGGCCAGCACCAGTCCGTGCCGGGCCGGGCCGGATATTAAAATGCAGCGGAAGTTGGAAAAATATTGAACAATTATCAAGCTGCATTCTAGCCATAGGCAGATATATCATAAAAGGATATAGAGGTGAATCAGGGTGAACCTTGAATGGCATGAAAAAAATATTGAAATATTAGAAATTTTTGGAAAAGTCAAAATTCAGTTCAGTCAGAGAACTAGAGCGCTGATATCAACACTAAATATAACATAAAAATATTCCCAAGTTCACTCAAATAAAATGTTCTTTTAGATATTTTTCCTTGATAATATTTATGAACAGAATTTGAAGCTTATTATTATTGAGTATGCATTTAAAATAAACTTTAATTTATGTCAGTGACATGCCACAAAACTTATCATATTTGAATAAATTTATTGAGAGCTGATAGTCAACTGGGCGTGACAATCCACTGCCATCTAGATTGGAAGCCCGGCTTTATGGACTCTGCTTCCTGGCTGCGTTCTGGCTGCGTCCTAGCAACGTCCTGGCCGTCATCATTCAAACAATCAGCCAACTGTGAAGCGGAGCAGCCAAACGAGCGGGTCTAAACGCGCAGTTCAACGCTTGGCTTGCGTTGGCCCGCTCCTCGCTGGGGGGTCCTTTCTGGCGGGTCCTGATGGTGCTAGAGCTGGTGGGTCCTAGAGCTGCTGGAGTATATTTGCCACATGCTGATAAGCAGACATAATAATAAAAAATGTATGAGCTGATGCCTGGCAAGCGGCAGTCATAATAAAATGTGCAAAATAAAACGGAATGCTGTGGAATGGCGAACCACAGGACGATGGCAGGACTTAGGACCAGAATGTTGGCGGCAGCGGATGTGCGCCAAAAGCAGCAGCGGAAACGTTGCACAATTTTGCGGCGACAGCGTTAAGATGAGTGGGGCGTGTGGCGCTGGGCGTGGTCTGTGGGCGGGGAATCAAGGCACAAACGCGACATAATGAAGTCAGAAGTTGTGGCGGCGCCCGGCCCAAAAGAGTTTTGAACGTTTTGCTAATGAGAGCTCAGAAAGCTGGTCGGCGACTATCAGGACCAAACAGTAGGACGGCTAATACTGTCAGCTCTTGGCCAAGTACAGAGAAAGAAATTCACAGCGCTGATCTATCAGCTACTTTCGGTTAGTTTATTGTCCGGTGTTTCTGAATAAAAATGGAGAATGCCTAATTATTCAAAAAGTAAGTGGTACTATGTCTTAAAAGAGGTTGACGGCTACAAGAAATGGTAGTATAATCCCGAACAAGGTTACAATGATCATATTAAAGTCTATAATGGAACCAGCTTGTAGACTCTGAAAGTGTTCGCCAGTCCGCTTTTTATGGCTTTTTCCTTCGAGCTCCGGACAAGGATTGAATTCTAAAAATACTTGTATTTCTAAAGATTTAAGAAGTTATTGTAGTATTAGACTTACTTGTGCAAATTCGAGGCGAGGATTTCTCCAAAAAACAGTAGTGCACTTTGTACGGCACATTCTTCCCTATTTTAGACCAGATGCCAAGAAGGAGTTTTTTGCAGACCTTGGGAATCGTTCCGTAGCCATTCGATGCCATTTTGCCAAATTTAGATAATTTTATTATGTCCTTTTGGGGCTTTATATTTTACTGGATGTAGCTGACTGCTGACATCAAATTCTCAGGCGGTCCGATTTCAGACTCCATTTTCTTTCTTCCAGTGTTGGGTAACTTTTCAAGATTCGATTTTTTCTCACAGTGCTGGTTAACTTTTAAGGATTCAAACTTATTTCTACAAGTGTTGGTTAACTGTTAAAGTAATGCCACCGCTCGCAAAAATAACATGTCTGTGGCATAACTTGCTTCAAAGGGGGAATACTGCGAAAATATCTCCACATTATGCCACTCAACGATGTTCAGTTTGTTGGAACTGAACCGAGCTCCGATGCTGTTCATATTTTGCGACTGAGACCGAGGCGACAACATTCATGGCCTTTGGCACTAAGAGCCTTCATAAATTTCAGAGGAGCAGCCAATGAGCCAGCGAAGGACTCCCCGAGTCCTGTCGCTTTCTGGCAGCGGAGTCTGCATTTGATTGATACTTGATGAGGGGTGCCAGAAGAGGGAGGGACTGTAGGGGGGAGTGGCACTTGCAGAGGACCAAATTGTGCGACCAGGCGTTTGGTGTTGATGTTGTTGACGTTATCCTTGTTGTTGTTTGTTTGCCCTGTCAATGATATTGCTGTTGTTGTGGTTCTTGTTGTCATCGTCATAAGCAACAACAATTTAATAATAGATTCATTACACAAACAAACACACATTGGCTAGAAAAATAAGGCAACATCTTCCACATGACAGTTCGGAGAGCTTGCCGCAAGCCTCATGCCGCATGCCTCATGCCTCATGTCGCATGCACGCGCACCACCGAGTATCATTATGTCAACAGAAAATAAGTGTCTCCATATAGAATATAATAAATTGAATATATTTTCATCAGCAATAACAGCAAACAGCCGCAACAATAACAACAGCTCCGCCCGAGGCAACATCATGTTAACAAAATAGAAAAGTCCGTGGCAAAAAATTGGCAGGGGAGAGTGGGGCAAGTGGGAATGAGATGTGCAAATATGGCAAATAAAATGTAAACAAGCCACTGACAGGGCCATTGATAAGTTTTTTCCACTACATAAATAGACATAGATAGATACAAATCAATTGCATAGAAATGATATAGAATCCATGAATTTTAATTACAACCAAGAGGTACTTTTAAATTATAGACGAGTATAACTTTCCTCTCTGCCCATACTCCATTTCCGCACTTCAACTGTCTCCCGGAAAAACAAGAGAAGCCATGCCATCCATATCCTTCGTCCTGTCAAGATCCTGAAGCTGTCAGGATAACGAAACTTAGCGCCGAGGCGTCGACTCGCGAACAGTTTTGAAGTTTATTTGGCATGTGGAAACTGTCAGCTTCTGTTCTGTTTATCTGGCCAAAAGGATATCCCAAGGATAGACCCTTTTCGTCTTTGGGTTTTCAATAAAGCCACAGCCGGGAGTAGAGCGATATAAAAATTTCATAGAAACTTGCTTTGATATTTTATTTATTTTTATTCGCCCAGCTCGACGCGGATGCTCATTTTTCTTGCTCCTTGCTGCCGAGTCCTTGCTCCTTGCTGCTTCTAATCAATTCCAAATCATTTAGCACACGCATGAGCTGTCAGTGTGTGTGTTAGTGTATGTGTTAGTGTATGTGTATGTGCCAGAATGAACGCCATTTTGATTGCGTTAAAGTTGTGTGGCTTTAAGCCGCTCAAAGGCAAATGGCGGTCATAAATCAGGGGCGTGACAGGGCCAAAAGCCAGACCCGACAAAGGCCAAAAGCTGTGCGGGTAATTATGGCTAATTAACGTGCCCGAAACGTCCACCCATCTCTCGTCGATATTACGATCCGAACTTCTTTTAATAAAATCATCAAATTTGCCTCAAGGCGGCATAAAAGCCTTTTGCGGCAGCCATAAAAACGTCGTCAATGTTGAATTTTGTCGAATGTCCAGTGTCCAAGGTCCCGGAGTCCCGTAGTCCTTGCTTGAGCATTCCAATGTTTATGGCCAGCACATGTTCTTATTCTGTAGTGCTGGGATAGGGTCCGTAATTCAAGTGGCGTAAATTATGGTCAAGAGGTTGCTGCCGACCGCCTTTTCGCCAAGAAGGACCTGCTCGAATGCTTTGTTACATGTGTGTGAAGAATCCTGTCCTGTCCTGTCCTGTCCTTTTCCCTTTTTTTTGTTAGGTCCTCCCCAGACGTATCCAGAGTATCTCTGGCCGAAAGCAATTTTGGGGCCATTTTATGTGCGTAGCAGACCAGGACCAAATATGACAGTCCAAACAAAATGTAATTTCGCCAGAAAGAAATTATAAACAGCAGGGACACTTTCCAGTCTCAGTTTCCACTCCACTTTGGTCGGCGAGTCCATTTTCAGTCCGAAAGTATTTTTTTGGAGCTTATTTACTTTGGTCCTGTTTCCTACTTTGGCGGAATGCGCAATTCAGCACGTTTCCATTGTTCATAATAAATGTTCATAAATAAGTTGATTAGTTTTTTATGTGGTTAGCAAGGACTTGGTGTCCCGTTCGGCAGCGGGCACTTCGTGGCGCCTTGACTCCTCCAGGAAGGTAATTGAAAATGGCTCTTAGTGCGTGATTATTGTATTTTTTTGCGCCCCATTACAACGTGACGGCACAAAACGAGCCACAAAAAGAGGCACACTGTCTCCGTATTAACTTGACGGAGAAAAAAAAGTGCTGGGTAAGCAGCTTTTGTGCGATCCAAAAAATAAAAAAAAAATGGAAAGTTTTTTCCCAAAACATATTTAATTTTCAATAAATGCTTTTCATTTTCCATCAAAGGATAAATGATAACTTTTATTTACAATTGAATACACAATTTCAAGTCAAGAAGTTGCTGGTTTTCATCTGAAGTTGAATTCAAACTGGCTTGCTAGTTTTTGGCTAAAACTTTGGCTATTAGGAAATGTCTTATTTTATGGCCAAATCACATAAACCAAAGTTTCTCCTAATAGACTTCTCCGATTGTCTCGGGCCAAAAAACGGAAACTAAGTAACGTTTATTTCATCTTGAAGCGAGTATTTGTGTATTTTATGTTTTGGCCATCTTCATAGCAATTTCCGCTGCTCGGCAATCGGAATCTTGAGTTGGCCAAGAAACTTTAGAAAACTTGCCACATTCGGCAGTTGTGGTAGTCGATATGCTCGGCAACTACTTGGCAAATTGTTTGCCATTGCAATTTCCGTCCGATGACAGACAGAAACGATCTGAAAACAATCTATTTTTTATTGCGTTAATAGATTTTTCTTTGGCTCGATTCGGAGCTTAGGAAAGCATCCTTTCTCGTCTCGCATCTATTGGCATTGATTTGCATAGCCCCCTTGTATCTGCTGCAACTGTTGCAACAACATGGGCTATTGAGTGACTGTGGCAGCAACTTTTAATTATTTAACGTGCTACGTTTGGCACACACAATGCCAGGACTTCTTCGCCAGGACTCTGGGCTGCAAATGCATTTTGCATAATTTGTTTGTGCGCTGAGGCGTGCGCAGGATTCATCATCGTCATCGTCTTCGTCCTCGTCCTCATCCTCGTCCTCGTCATTGTGAAGCCCATTCTCGAAGCTTGTCATATCAATCTCCAGGCTGAACCCATTTGACGACAGGAGTGCCGTGTAGAAGGGTTGCATGCCCCCCCAACCCGTGTGTGTGTGTGTGTGTGCCAAACATCAACCCTCCCTGGCCACACACTCTTACACTCTCACTTTAATTTATGTGCCACGACCCTCCGTGAACCAAACAATGTCACTTGGCTTTTGTAAGCTCACGTGTTACATGCAAATGTGCTTCCTGACTTCTCTGCTCCTTTGTCCTTAGGGGGGTCTGGGGGCTGGGTAAATATTGTAATGATGTATGTGATTCCTTTTGTCCTGCCGCAACTCCCTCCTATCATCGGTTTATTGAAATCTCTTTATGTCGGGTCCTTATCCCATCTACGACTTTTCTCTCCATTTTTTCGAGTGCTTTGCGACCACTTGAAGAAATTATTATTTTTTGCAACATTTTCGCAAACACGGCTCCTAATGAAGTAACAACATGTCGCTGAAAGGAGTCATTAAAAAATGCTAAGGCAAAAATCAATAAACAATCAACAGAGAAATAAATGCTGCTGCCTCAAGGCTGCAATTACGTTGAATGGCATTCGTCCTGATGTCAAAGGAATCGTGTGGCGAGCTAAAAAAATGCTCAGAAATATTGCGAGTGGCACATGTAGATGAAATTCGAAAATAAAAAAACACGTGAAATGCGTTGACGATTGCGTTTTTCAAGTGTCGCTGCCATCGTACGATGGATGCCCGCCCAGCTGTGTACCAATTAAAAATGCAGTGGACAACGCCCAAAAAAGGATAACAGCGAAAGGATGCAGAAAGGGTGGTGCTGGCAGGACTGGCAGGGCTGGGCCGGCATGGCTGCATGTTGCACTCACCATGTGGCGGCTGCTGCTGTCAATGACAGCCCAAATAAAATGCAACAAAGCGTGTTGTAAACGCGCCAGAATGAAAATCAATAGTGATTCCTCGTCCTGCAAATACTACATATTCATGCCAGCTTTATATTTTCAAAAAATATCCCAGTACATAGGCCCCTATGTACTTGCAACTCATATTCGGCCTGGTCAGCTGCTTCCTGTACATAGGGGCGTGGGAGTGGGCTTGGGCGTGGGCGTAGGCATGGGTGTTTGTTGCAACAACAATAATCGGAACGACAAGGCTGCAACATCAACAACAATAGCAACAGCAACATCAGAGAGGTGTAGCAACAACATAAACACGGGAAGCGGAAACGGACAGAGACAGGAACGGGGCTGCAACATGGGGTGTCCTGCAACGTCCTGCCACGTTCACCACCCTTCCCCCCTTTGACGTCCGTCATAGAGCGTGCAAATGTTGACCTACATAGAAAACGTTGAGCAAACAGGCGCATAAATGCCACGTTAAACAACAGCCGAGCGCAGTGCAGATAAGTCTGCCTCTTTTTTGCCAGCCCGGCCCAAACCCGTTTAGGCCAGGCCTGTGCGGCTGCCAACGCATTGTTAGAGCAGCCGGCAAAGTTAATAGCCCATAGCCGTAGTCGAATCCAAAACTATAGTTTAGAATCTACCAGATACACAGAGATACACAGAGGGGACTAGGTTAGAGTTCCACTACACCTTCCTCGATCTACAATCTACAGGAATAATTCTTCCCAGTGCCCATGTTATTGTTATTAATCCATATACCGGCCTTATAATTGTTATGTAGATTTCATTGGATTGGGCTGACGATGACCAGTATCCAGGGTCCTGAAGCATCGGATGTTAGCCAAGCCATTGAATGATTCCGAACAATGGCCTCGCCAACAAACAAATGACCGACTGAACTGAATAGAATGGAATTTAAAAGGAAGCGTCTCGAAAGTAACTTCTACCAACTGAAAATTTACTATCCCCGAGGGGTGGGGAAGGGTGGGAAGTAGGTGGTGTCCTCGCAATTTGGCACGCTGGATGGCAAGAGTGGCCGAAAGTTCCAGGGCAGGTGGTGCCAGGGCCTAAAAGGCACCGAACCAGGCAACCGACAAACAAACAGCCAACCATTCGCAGTGTGAGCCAAAGAGTGCTAGATGGTCTAGTGGAGGGTCCAAAGGATGTAACCGAATAAGGGATACCCTTGCCTTTAAGCTTTCTTTATATCAGACTATAAACTTTTGTATGAGGACTAGTTTTAAAAACCTATCAGTGGAACTCTGCTGTGTAAGTTAGTTCTAGTTAGGATATCTATACCTTAAATTGAATATGTTATGTAATAAGATCTATAACCTCTAAAAGTTATTGTACCCTTAGAAAGGGTTAGAAAAAAGCCCTGCAACGTTTGCTACTTGCAACACAGACACACACACTGGGAGCAAACTCAATGAGTCAATGACTTTTTGGTGTCGCTCGTTGATGCGCAACGTGGTCCCGTTGTCATTAGCAGCGACACCAACACAGTGCCCCAACCACTACCTCCCCCCCTTCTCACCTCTTTTCCCCTACACACACACACACACACACACAGCAACACACACAGCAACACACACGCAGTGGCAGACACACGTGCAATGAGCACTCATGAGTTTTGTTACGGTTGCTTGTTGTTTGTTGGCTGTCGATTCGTCGTTGTTGCTATTGTTGCTGTTGGGAAATGCGAACGGATCCGGGTGCGGGTCCGGGTCCTGGTCTGAGTCGTGGGTCCGTTGCCGTGTCCGTATCTGTTCCCCTGTCCGTGTCCGGGTCTCAAATAAATTTGGCAGGCAAACACGTTTTGGCTTATGTTTTATTGTTGTTGCTTTTGTTGCGGCTGCTGTTGCGGCTGCGGCTGTGGCAACAACTGTCCTTGGTGACTCTAATGTGTGCCAAAATCGCATCCCTTTATCCCTTTACCCCTTTGGCGCTTTTTACGCATTCACGCGTCCCAAAAACAAGAAGATGGCCAACATCAAAATGTGCACTGGAAATGGCCGAAACCCAACATGGAATTTCAATTAAATTATTAAAAAGTTTCTGCATCTAAATTAGCCAGCATTCTGGCTATGGAAGTTTTCGGAATTATTAATATTATTTATTTTTTTGGATAGCACATGTTTTTTTTGTTTTTTTTTTGCCTGATTATTAGGAATCTTGGCAGTTGTTCTCGGAATATGTTGCGGTCTTTAGTGCCATAATTTCCCTAGGCGCTCATTAGCCGGAAAGTAGGCAACATTTATGCGGCAGCAGAAAGGGCCCTAAGTGTGAAATTGCTTTGCATAATTCCAAGTGAATTATGCGGGCAAATATTGTTGAAGTCGGAGTCCATTAACAGGGTCCCAGAAAGCAAGCCGATGGATCACTTTGGGCGTTTTTCTATTCAAATAACAAAATAATTGAAGGCAAATGGAGTTGCTTCATAATTATCCGTCCTGGGTGGAGGCCAAAACGCCGTCACGACGTCTAATCTATGGGCCCGAAGATGGGCCGAATAATTGAAACATTGAGCCAGGCACTCACGCATGTGGCACACACACACACACACACAAACTCCCTTGCCACCCCGTTTTGGGCGGCAGTGTAAACACAGCTGTTCGAAGGCGCTGGAACAATTCGTGCCTAACCACAGACAACAAAGGGTGGTGCGCAGGCGCGGAGAGTGCAGACTGGAGAGCGGAGCATGGAGCACGGAGAGTGGAGAGTAGAGAGCGAGTGGTCGGGACTGCCAACTGCACCGCCGACTGTGGTGGGGCATCCTCTGTGGGGCATCAACGCCGTGGCATCCGGCAGTTGCTGTTCGAGGCTCGAAGGATACGCACGGCTCTGGCGGACGACGAAAAGGACGATTGGGCGATAAGGACGATAAGAACGAAGCTGGGTTGGCTAGAATGCAACTCCACCGAGTGTGATGTGAAGTGATGTGGTGAACTTCGGCACGAAGAGAGTCCGTGCTCCGGAAGAGAGCCTACCGGAAGAGGAAAACTAAGAGGCTCCTACGCAGTCAAGTCGAGTCCTTGCTGGCGGTCGGTCCTTGCTGTGTCCTGTCGCGTAGGTGCAGTCCAGTGTGCCGGTAGTGTGATGAAGTTCCCAAGAACACAACAAATTCTCAAGTGAAAAAGGGTTAAGAAAGCCTGCAAATCTCAAAGATTTTCAATGTGCCAAATAAAATAAATATTAAATCAATTAAAAGTGTCTGATAAATGCGCTCAAAAGTGAAAGCCAAATCAAAATTGTACAAGTCACTGCCCCGCTGAAAAGCTGATATATACAAATTCCTCAAAACCATCAAAAAAGCTCATCAATCTAAGCCCAAAATATACAAATAATATATCACATAAAATCAAAACAGAAGCCGGTAAACATGTGGATTAGTAGCCGCCTTTTCGTGATTTTCCTGCTGCTCCATCTCGGTAGGTGAATCCCGGCATTTGTGCCGGAAAAACTCTTAAGCCCGACTGCCGACTGCCTACTGCCTACTGCCGGCATTTTCTTCTGGAGGGTTTCCCTCAGATTTCCTTCGGTTTTCCTAAGTCGCTCGGCACGCGCCGCAAAGTGTGTTTTTGTTGCCATAAGTCCCAACAGCTGTCGGCGTGTTTTCTTTCATTTTTTTTGTGCATTTTCTTTTTCGGGATTTGGGCTTACGCCTTCGGAACGGAACTTATTATTAAGTCTTGCGAGTAAAACAAAAGGATTTGGAGGGATTTGGTCGGGTCGGAGGGTCGGAGAAACTGCCAGGAAACTCTGGGCTGGATAGGGGTCCGGTTCCGGGTTTGGGGCAATTACTCGGTTTATTATCATGCAAAGCGGAATCTTCAGACTCGCATTTATGGTGATTCATACGAGAGTGGCAAGGAGGTGCCATTATTTATGATATCTATCTCTCGGAACTCGGAACACAGGACTCTGGGCTTTGGACTCAGAACTAAGTGCAAATGACTTTGTGGCTTTATGGAGCAGAGACCATAAAAGTGCCGGCCAAACTAAAGCCCCTACATAATATGAAATTGCCTTATGATAAAAACCAGGCGTCAATTTATGCCACACCGACCCTGCCCCACTGCCTCTGCACTAGACTCTCCATCCATCCGCCAGGATGTGTGGCTGCGTCTGGGGCAGCCTAATGAAATGTGTCAGAAGCAGGAGCATATCCTTGTGCACTGGACGGGGGAAAACCTTTTTTGGAAATGTGATATTTTCCAATTTTCATTGCCTAGCTTTGGCATTCGATGGGACCGACCGACGGGAGGACTCTTCCTGGCAAAAAAAAATAAAAAAATTATCAAAGTGCCATACAGATATTTCACGTATCCCCCATATACATATATCCATCCAAATATATATGTATCGCCCCCCCGTAACTTGGATAACTCCTGTCTGGAAAGCAAATGAAAAATATGCAAATGAAATTGTTGCTCAATGTCTAAGCTCCGGGGGGAGTGAGAGATGGCTCACATTTTTCGGTGCTTGCTGGGTGTTGTTATTTCATTTCCATGCAGATAAACATAAAATATAATACCCTATATATAAAATCGGGGGCACAAATCCGATTAGAGCTACGTGGGTTGAGCGGACGGAGGGAATTTTGATGGTTAAATTATGAAAAATTATGGCCAAGGAAAGTTTGCAGCGCACTATGATTGATTATGTTTTAAACCGTTTATGACAAACGCTTTAATTTGTTTCAGGATTAATGGAGTGAATGGCAGAAAGTTTCGAGTTAAATGCTCACCAGATGCGAACTAAACTTTTCCAAAAACTCCGGGGTTATTAATGATGTTCTATAATGTATACTATACTGTAGGTTTTTTTTTTTAGGTGAATGTTCTGATTAACTTTGTTATTGCACTTCTTGTTTTTATTCCCCATTTTCAAACTTCCCTTCGGCCAAAATAAAATGCCGCTAACAAAAGATTTTGATCGCCTCCTGTTGGATCCTTCAGGACCTCGTTTCTTGTGTGCTTTTCGGGCGAAATGGAGCACATCTTACTGGAACTCCAGCCAAGGAACAATATCAAGTTATTTACAATTATTATTCGGCTCTTGGCCGTTTCTGTTGCTATTGTGGCTGTTGGTGCTGTGGGATTGCGCGTTGGTCTGTAAACGTTTTAACTTCTTTCAAGTTTTCCTTTCATTTCTTTTTATTTTTCGTCCTGCCTGCCTGTTTGGTCCTGTTGCGGAAGCAATATTGAGTCGATATCTTTGCTGGGTGTTTGGGTCACGCCTTCCTGCCGCTTGTTTTTTCGCATAAAAATTGAATTTCCTGTATTTTTCGAGCTGATTGCTTTCAAGGCTCTGCCCACCATTTCCGCTGGAAAGCCTCGGCCAGGACAGGACCTTAAAGTCCTGGTGCCGTGGACTTTTGAGTGACTTTAAGAGGTCTGACTGGGATTCGTGAGCCATTAGAAATATTACCACTGCAGTGCCGGCTGAAATCCGGAGACACTGCATCACATACACACGCCCGCCTGGAGGCTACGAAATAATTTCAAAAAGTGCCAAAAGGGCATAATCCAAACACAGAAAAAAGCACGGAGCCGAGGACGAGGACGAGGACCACAAAAAAGTTGAGGGACATAAAAAAACACCCAACTCACATACACCATACTGAACACTGAAATAATGTCTGAGAAGCCGGGCAAAGTAACCCCTCAAGACTCGCACAAGTGGACGGGAAACACATTCGGAGTGAAAGAAGTGAAATGTACGACACAAAACGAGCGGAAATGCGAGCCAGAGAGGATGGAGTAGTGGGGCGGAGGCATGTGGCAGGGTGCCGGCGGCAGTTGCAGTTGCATGTACACATATATGCAGAGCTCGGTGTCGGGGGTGCCAGGTACTGCAGAAACCCGAGCTGGGAAAACAATTTGGAGAAGAAATTTGCGGCAAATGGAGACAGTCGAAATGCGCTTTTCCAGTGGCCGAGGAGTGTTGTTGCAACTAGCAATTGATTTGGCAGCACACACAATTGTTGCAGCAGGAGGGAGGAGGGGATGCAAATGTATTCCGATCCCCATGGCTACCAAATTGAATTGAATTTCGAACTAAAGTGCCATCACAGAAGGGAGAGCACTTCTTGGAATATAAGTTTTTAAAATGCTAATATCTTATATCCATTCCCCCCACCAACGATACTAACTTGGCCAATAGGGCCTAAACACATTCATTGCAATAGGCCAAATACCATGTCGGGCTGGCCCAAAGGAGAAAAACTTGGAACAAAGTACACCCACAGGACATTCAGGAAGAACGAAACACACGCACAGGATCACAAAGAGGGTGGACTTTTTGTTTTTGCAGGAAGGAATAAAACCCCTTCAAGTGGATGTGCACATACACACATACCCATACCCTCGTATGGGATCTTGCTCCAAGGCTCAAGCTCGTAAAACATACCCTTTCCCCAAAAAAAAAAAAAAAAAAAAAGTAAAAAATAAAGGAAAAATGAGAAGCGAGTGCCGAGCATACTCAAGACATACTTGCAATAATTTTATGGCCTGGCAGAGGCCTCATCGTCCTTATCCGCGTTCTGGACCACGAGTTAGGGCTGCACAGAGAAAAATAAAGGATACAAAATGAAACAAATTTATTTTTCAATAACTATTGAAAGATGAGATGAAAAGGATTGAATAGGTTCTGAAAGTTGTAATAAATTAAAGTGTTTAATACAGAAACATCAAGGGATTAATAATTGAATATAAAATGTATAGTGGTTTAAAAAAATATTATTAAAAATATAGAGACAAAAGTTGAAAAGAGTTATTTTGCTATCTGAATAGTCTGAAAACTTTTGAAAACTTTCCAAATCACTTTTGAAATAACCAAAAATATAGAATCAATACCACATGGAGTATTTTCTGGTGACGAAATTCGGTTATAAATATTCGAATTGGAAGAAATTAAATAATTTTATTGAAAAATTAATAATTGAAGAGTTTTGTTTGGTGTAATGTGTGATTTTGATCCAATGGAGTAGCAATAGCGATGGAGAAAGCCATGAAATCAGCGGGAGGAAGGGAGGAAGTGGGAAGCGAAAGGAGAGAAAGCAAAGGAGGAGGTGAGACAGACGGAGATGGAGACGAAACCAGAAAGCAGTTACATAAAAATCCATGCTGTCGAGCATAAAACAAAAACCGTTGGCCAGGCTCAACAAAAAAAAAAAAAAAAAAAAACAACAACTGGAAAAAATGGAAAACCATACAAAAGCAAAAAGAACAAAATAGAAAAAAGGAGAAAAAAAAGAACCAACAAAAAACAACTCTAATTGCAGACACAATGACTTGTAGGGGGCGGGCGAAAGGGGTATCGAGGATTCTCAGCGAGAGGGGGCCGAGGAGCGGCGAGGAGCGGAGCAGGTCCTTTTGGAGATTGAACGAGTTGCAAGGATTTGCACAGCAGTGCCGCAGGGAGAGCGACAGCCAGCCGGATGGCGCATTCATGTGGAATATGAAGCGAAATGTCAATTTGGATAAATACGTACATACATACAAAAAATATATATACACTATATACACGAATACATGTAGGGAAGTGGGCAGGCCCCCAGGGAAGGAGCTAAAGATGAAATTGTTATTCTAATTTAAGATAAGGACAAAATCTGTTTGTTTTCATGAAAATGAAAAAAAAAAAATAATTGTGACAATGTCTTGGCCCAAAAACGAAGAAAAAGGAAATGCAAATGCTTATTAAAGAGCCCAAGGATCTTGGGGGACTTGCACACCCGAAAGGCCATCCTTTTTATGAATCCTTAATATACCTCAGAGATTATTGCTTTTGTTTTATGGTGGATTCAAATTTTAATAGATTGCGGAGCCTTTTGCTTGAAGTTTAATGCCAAAAATAAAGGATAAATGGGCTACAAAATAAAATCATAAATATTTGTAATCGATATCCTTAGAAATGATTTTTCCAAACATATTTATCGTAAATTTTCCACAATTACTCGTAAAATATAAGCCCATACTTTAACTCACTTTTAAAATAATTTTATAATTATTTTTCCAGAAACCACCTGCAGTGAACCCTTCGAAGCGCACTTGCGCGGTCCTGGATTCGTAATGGAACCGCCCGGGCGGGTGGAGTTCTCCAACTCATCCGGCGGCTGGCTGGACTGCTCCGCCTCCGGCAGCCCGCAGCCCACGATCGACTGGGTCCACGCGGACGGATCGGCCGTAACCGAGATCCATGGAGTGAGGCGAGTGCTGCGTAACGGCACCCTCGTCCTGATGCCCTTCGCAGCGGCCGCCTACCACCAGGATGTGCACAACACGATCTACCGTTGCATTGCCAGCAACTCCGTGGGGCGCATCGTTTCGCGGGATGTGCAAGTGAGGGCGGGTAAGTTGGTAGCACACAGGGGCGTGGCTGCATATTAAAATTCATATCTCTTGCCGGCTCAGTCGTGGCACAGGCCTACAAAGTGGATGTGGAGGTCCTGTCGGCGTCGCGCGGCTGCACCGCCATCCTGCGCTGCGTGGTGCCCACGTTCGTCAAGGAACTGGTACGAGTCGTCTCCTGGGTTCATGAACCCGCTATCTACATCTATCCCTCGCTGCAAGGCGGTAAGTATCCCGGGGGTATACGGTGTCTCATAGTCCTTCTGCTGCTGACGAGCCGAAACTGAAAGGATACGAAACTAGAGGGGGACTCGACTCGACTCGTCTGCATCCTTGTCCCTGTGGCAGCCAACAAAGTGCATTGTTTATTTGCCTCACATGTTTGCCTGCTTAACTGCCATTTCCATCTGCACCACTCTGTCCGCCGTCCCCAGTCCTTTCCTTTGGTGCATAATTAACATTGTCCTTTAGCAATTTGAGCCGGGCGCTTTGGCATGACTTAGCCCACTCCTCGCAGGAGTGAAACTTCTAGATTGTCTGCCACACAAAGAACTGTCCCCTCCTAAGAGGTGAAAACTATACAAAAAGGTCGAGTATTTGCGGAGATTTTGAAAAAAAAAAAAGAGTCAATTGATGTCTGAAAAGTGTTTTGGGGAATTGTACAGACCACTATGATGGTCCTTTGGCTGAGGTTTAATTTGTAACACATTTTACTAAATCTCTTTACCCTCCAGATGGCAAATTCCACCTTCTGCCCACCGGTGAGCTGCTCATCCACAACCTGCAGGAGAGCGACGAGTCGCAGTCGTTCCGGTGCCGCAGCATGCACCGCCTCACCCGCCAAGTGGTGGTGTCCTCGCCCACCCGGTTGCGTATTAATTGTGAGTATACCGAACCACTATCCCGCATCCAGTATGTCACCTGCATCCCCTTGATGTGTCTCTATCTCAATCATTTTTCGCCGCAGCGCATCGCGGCATCATTTCGCCGAGCGTGGTGGAGCACACGGCCCATGTGCAGGTGTCACAGGACGAGGGCGCGGTGCTGCTGTGCGTCGCTCAGGGCTGTCCTTCGCCCGAATACAGGTGTGTATGGGGTATGGGGTATGGAGTATGGGATGGGTGGGGCAGTCGCAAATCGATGGCATCCCTGTAGTCACTGGCTCTGGGCCGACGAGAGCTTTAGCACACATTTGGGGCGAAACTTTTGACGTTGACAGGTCCTGGCCGTGCATGCATGCTATAAGTTATTAGTACACTGTCCAAAAAAAACATGAAACATGAGCTTCTTTACGAAGAGTTTCTTTATTTTCGAGTTACACCATTTTTCTGCCTGTAGTTGTGTGGTCTGGCCGGGTTATGGGTATGGGTTAATTGGAACGCACACATCCATAAAGTGTGCGGCCAGAGCATTTAGCTTCCCAGCCAAATAAATATACAACCGCCCCGAGGTCAAAGCTCTGCAGCTCACATTATTTTATAAAATGTGTCCAAATAGTCGGCTGTACATATATTTACAGTTAATTGAAATGTTAGTTAACTTTCTTGACGGCCGACGGGGCGTATGAGTGATGCAACGTTATGTATACGCCCCGTTGCGAAACAATGGCCCAGGTATTAGCGTATGTGCGCCCATAATTACGCCTTGATAAGCAGACAAGGAGCCCAGGATGGGGGCGGGGCAATGTCAGACTGCTGACAGAGGAAAACAAAAGAATCTATAAGCGAAACGTGGCATGCCTGGCTACACATATAGATAGATTGCTGGGCGAGGCAACAAAGGCGGAAAAAAGAATTGTAGTCATTTCATAATTAATACAACAGTGCCGGCAGACAACAGGGCGGGCCAGGACGAGGATAATGAGCGAGGCAAAGGATTAATGCAACATTAAACAAAGGCGGCCGCAGACGCGAGGGACTGGGAGGGAGGGGCGAGCGAGATAAAGCACAGCAAAGGTATTCAGGCCTTGAACTTCGTCTGGCTGACTTTGTTGAAGTTACAATAAAAATCCCCTCTCAATATTGCCCAGAAACTTTGGCTGCCATCCGTCGGATGGATGAGATGCTTGACTTTGACCAGATGCCCTGTGATAAATGAGCTTCAGTTGCACAAAAGCCGAACTCCATTAATTTCCGTCAGCCCCAAAAAGTATGCTATGTTCTGCTATGTTCTCAATTATAAGTCAAAGGGACTAGAACCGAGGAATTTCAATTCCTGTTTAAATATATTGTACAAAGTACTATTTTTAAGAGTCTGTTGAATAATTACAGCTTCCCAGACCACATCGAATGCTGAAATAGATTGCCATAACCACAGAATCCCTATTCAGTTCTCCCCCTTTTTCTATATATGTAGTTTTCAATTGAAAATCGCGATTAATGGACTCGATTTACAATAGTCTGATGCACATTAATTTTCCATCTCCCCCAGCTGGTACACCCACAACGGTGCCGGGCCACTGCCCGTGCTGAGCGGTCCCCGGGTCCGGCTACTGGGTCCCATACTGGCCATCGAGGCGGTTACCGGCGAGGACTCCGGCGTATACAAGTGCACGGCCAGCAATGTGGGCGGCGAGGCCAGTGCCGAGCTCCGCCTGACAGTGGCCACGCCCATCCAGGTGGAAATCTCCCCGAATGTGCTCAGCGTCCACATGGGCGGCACTGCGGAGTTTCGTTGCCTGGTGACCAGCAACGGTAGCCCGGTGGGCATGCAGAACATCCTGTGGTACAAGGACGGGCGCCAGCTGCCGTCGTCGGGACGCGTCGAGGACACGTTGGTGGTGCCGCGTGTGAGTCGCGAAAATCGGGGCATGTATCAGTGCGTGGTGCGACGGCCCGAGGGCGATACATTCCAGGCCACCGCGGAGTTGCAACTAGGAGGTGAGTTTGAAAGGAGAACAGCAGTGGAAAAACAACATTCTATTCTTGATTTGAAAATAACCATTTTTCCCTCTAAAATGCCACCAGCTAACACTTTAAAATATTAATGCCACCTCTTGCACATTCTATCATACACTTTGAAAAAAAAAAAACTCCACTTAAATCATTCCCAGATGCTCCGCCCGTGCTCCTGTACAGCTTCATCGAGCAGACCCTGCAGCCCGGCCCAGCTGTGAGCCTGAAGTGCTCCGCTGCCGGCAATCCTACGCCGCAAATTTCATGGACACTGGACGGATTTCCGCTGCCATCAAACGGAAGGTAATTGAACTTGTTGAAAAGGGGCTATAAGGGGAATGGGCACTGGGGCCATGGGGCATGGGGCATGAGGCATGGGGCATGGAGCTTGGCAATGGCAACGCTGCGGGCGCTCTGAAAAAATTTATCTCAACTGTGGCTCCCGACTGTGGCTGCGGTTGCATTTATTGCACTCGGTTCTGTGTGTGTGTGCTTTTTGCTTTTCCCCTCGCATATCCTTCCATTTTTCCTTTTTCCTTTTTTTTTTGCATTTTCCTTTCAAAAACATTGCCCCACGAATATATAGAAAAACATATACACATATATAGAAAGTGGCTGCCGACTGCCGCGCCTACAAAAGTGGTTGGCTGGTTGGGAGGCTGGGTGGCTCGTCCTTATCCAGCGTCTGCTCCAGCGTTCATTCACTCCTGTGACTGTTAGTGTATCTGTAAATGTAAATGTAAATGTATCTGTATCTGTATCCTTTGGCGTATTCGTATCCGAGTCCCTGTCTGGCCCAAGGTTTCGACTTTGGCTTTCTATTTGTTAATTAAGCCTGGTCGACTGCAGGAAGCCAGTAGCCTTACGCATTTAATTGCATTTTTAGCTGGACGATTGCCAACTAAATTACAGTCGTTTCGTCCCGGCTCTTTAATGACATTGACATTTGCATTGGTTTAGAAATAAAATCGAAGAGGCCGCATCAAATTGAATCCTGCCAGACTTGGCAAATAGTTTGTTGGCTGGCAGAAAACAAATAAACTGCAACAGCGAATCGATTGATTGTCGTTTCGGTCTCCGACATTGTCAGCGGCATTTCATTTGATTTTTATAGTCAGCCAGTCAGCCAGTCAACCAGTCAGGCAGTCAGCTACCTTGCCACTTTTTGCGGCACTCTACCATCCGTATCTGTGCTGTGGCAGCTGCCACTAATTGTTTGAGTTACGTCTGTAATGATTTGCAAGTCAAAGTTTTTCGCCCCGCCACTGTTGATTAAAAAGCAGCATTTTCCATCCAGTTCAGCCCTTTTTTATTTACAGTTGCTGTTGCTTAGTGATGCGAAAAAATAAAAATGAAAAAGGACAATAAAGTGAAGGACAAAATAAAAACCAAGGCAGCCATGCCCCGATTGTTGTCCTGCGTGGCCCAGCTGTGCCAAATTTTAATTAAAACTTGTGCAATATGTTGCAACCAGCTATTAAATATTTGAAAAAGTGGCAGAGAACGAAATAATATTTAGCAATTTCTTAAAGTCCAGTATTTATAAATTTGAAGTCTAAGAAAATGTAATATTATTTAGGATCTCCTTAAAATCGAGTATTTATAAGAACTTTTTAAATTACACCTGAAAAGAAAATAGGAAATTAAGTCCGTCTATGACTTTGCTCGGCTCGATTGGTCATCTTCCGCTTAGTCCTTAGACAAGACATTCCTTTGGAGATTGGGTACCGGAAGGGAGATTGACCACAAGGCAAAGTTGATTACAAAAATTGTTGTAAGTTGTATGTTGTATGTTATGTGTGTGGTCGGTGTGAAAATTTGCTTTTGGGAAAGTTTCGTACAGACGCCGATGGCTTTCATTTAAAAGTTATCTGAGCAACACAATTTTGACACATAATGCCCCGCAGGCATTATATCCTGGCGTCTCCGGAAACCTAATTTCACCAACATCAACATCACCAGCATCCTCATCCGCATAAATTCAGTTGCTGTTTGGGTTGTTATTGCCGAGTTTTAAGTGGTTTACATTATTCGGTTTAAAGGTATATCAACTTGGTAAGTGTATTTATTTAATACACACAGACAGCACACAAACACAGACGGCCAGAAGCTCAAGGGGGCCAGGGGGTGGCTGTGGCAGAGGCAGAGGCAGAGACAGAGGGGGAAAGGACCTCCCTGTAGACGCCTTGGGGCGGAAATTAAATGATTGCGCGCACGAGGTAACGCAACACTCAAACGCTCATTTTACGCCATTTTCAAAAGTTTGTCTGCGGCGGCGGAGGCACAAGCTGCGAGGCTCAAGCTCAGGAGTCCTGGCAGGAGCACTCTGTGTGTATGTGTGCGAGTGTGTGAATGTAAATGGGGCTGTGCCAACAAGCGGAGACGGCAACGGAGACGTCTTCCTGTGGATCCTTGGCTCCGAAGACGCCGACGAAGGCGTGTGTGCGTGATGCGTTTGTCTACAACTGCAGGCGTTATGGTAACGGCTGGTAATTTTGGCCCAAATGAGAAAGCGTTTAAGCGGCAGCCAGGCACTTTATCTACCTGGGTCTGAGTAAATTAGAGTGAGCCTGGAATACAGGAGCCTAAAAGAGGACCTACTCATGAGTCTCAAGATTTGGTTAAGAGGATTAGTTGCCACTACTTTTCAGTGTTCGATCCAAATCCAATCTCTGGACTGAAAACTATCCTGATTGGGATCGGAGTGCAAACTCGATCCCCCTAAATTGAAATTCATAATTTTGCAAAAACTTTTTAGCCTCCTTCTGGGATGAGTTTTTGCCACTTGAAGTGGCACCTATTGGACTCTTATTCTTGTTTCCACTTTTTTTTTTTGGCACACTGGCTGGATGGAATTAAGCCACCCTTCCGCACACTGCAATCAGCTAAAACAGCACACAAAAGCCGCGCCAAGCTATTAGGTTTATATTGTTGCAGCCAAAAGCGTTTTATGCTCTCCCTCCGGCCACACACACTCTTACACACCCACACACTCTCACAACTTCTGCAATGCCGTTTAAGCCGACTGGGGGATGCGGATGAGGATGCGGATGCGGATGTGTGCGACTTTGTTGCAATTTTGTCCTAGCCATTGTTTCAATGCGCTCAAGTGTTCAAGCAGTCGTGCAGTCCTGCAGGACCGTGTCCCTGTATCCCTGTATGTATGTGGGCCAGATTCTTTTTCATTTAACTACAGTTTCTGTTTTTACAAGTCAACCCGGCCAACCGCAGTTGGTAAAGATTTTTCGGCATGACTTTGGCCAAAAAGCTTATGCATTCATAAGCTCCGAGCTCGGAGTTTCGAGTTCCGAGTTCCACGATTCAAGTCACAAACGGCGAGCTGGCTGCAAAAGTTAATTAAAATTGTAATTACTTTGGCTCTTCCGCGCCATTATTGTTCCGGCTTCAACTCGAATCAACTCCGGCCGTAATGCCAATTGAAAAGTTGCCACCGAGAGGGCCGCAAACTAATGAGCCGGCTGTACGGTTGGCTGTTCCGGCTTAGATCGCAATTCCGGGCGCACACACGAAACCGTATTTTACTATACAAGACGCCACAGAAGCCGATTGTGTGCGATTGTGCGATTGTACGAGTGTACGAGTGTACGAGTGGTTCTGTGCCACATGGCGTATGCGTAACAATGTTGCCTGTAATTAATGTCTGTGCCAATAAGGAGGAGAGGCACACAAAGGAGCAAATGAACGAGCCAGCCAGCGAGCAGAAACTTAATGCCAACTTGAGCGCTTCATAAAATCCTTTTTTCCTCATTATTTCAGCTGAGACGTAACGGCCGCATTAAGTGGAAGTCGCAACCGCTCAAGGGTGTACACGAGTGTATGAGTGTATGAGTGTGTGGGCGATAGGATGGGTGTGGCTGCGTGGGCGTGGCACATGACATTGACAGCAATATGGAAACTATGCTAAGCCCCGACAGCTCGACTGACAGCCTTCATTACGCCTAAATATGGCAACGAAAAAAATAAACACACAGATGCGAAAAACAAAAAACAAAATGAAGCCTCTGGCAAAAAAGGGATTTGGGTCAGGCGGCATTTGAAGTGTGCCTCGTGTATGTGTCTCTGGGTGTGTGTATGTGTTTTGGTATAGTGTAGTGCAGCCCGCTTAAATATGCAACAGCAGCGGCAGCTACAAAACAATTCGAAAAACACACGAAAACGCATTGCGCATACGGCGCGTACGCCCGCACCAAAGCCAATATTAATGTGTTTTTTCAGCTCTCATCCAAAAACATCTCTCTGTTTCTTTTTTGTCGTTTCAGATTTATGATCGGACAATATATCACTGTGCATGGCGATGTAATTAGTCATGTTAACATAAGCCACGTCATGGTGGAAGATGGCGGCGAGTACGCCTGCATTGCCGAGAACAGGGCCGGACGGGTGCAGCACGCCGCTCGGCTCAATATTTATGGTATGTTGTATTCACACTTGGAGCGGGGTACTTAGCTAAAGAAATGCACGGAGGGAAACATTACATCTCTGATTATATTGGCCTTGAGAGTAATTCTCCTTGAGAGAGCTCTTGGCTCTCTAGGCCCCTGAAGATATGGATAGTCTCTTTGAGATATGTACTTTTGACCATAAATGGCTGGCTAAATTTTCCTTTGACAAATTAATTCAAATGAATTCAAAACATTACCAGTTGTTTTCTCCCTGTGGACTCTACAAATATGGCCAGCTACTTACATATGCACTTAAACGTCCTCCGTTTTTGGGACTCGGGGCTCTTTCTTTTTGGCATTTGCCTACTTTTGCTTGATTTTGTTTTACAACACGCTTGCCATGTTCCCTGTTTGGCCAGATTCGGTGCCCTCCAAGCCCTGCCAGTATCCAGCCGCCAAAAATCCAGCCACCCTTGCCCGGAGCCTTCGCCCCGCGAAGTCCCTTTTGCTTTTGTGCCTTTGCAGCAGGCAGTGAAGTGTTGTTCGAGGCGCACACTTTTGTTCAACATGGCTCTCGGCTGGTTGCAGTCCTTTCTGCCTCTTACACACAAAAACCCCCAGCCCCTGCCTCTGCCCCTGCCCCCTACACAGCAGCACGCGCACCATCTGCCTTGTTTTTGCAAGAAATCAAATATTTTTGTGTCGCCAGGCAAACAAAATGGCGTTGCCTGGCGCTGCACGAACAAGGGGGCAGGAGTGCAAACACACAGGACGAAGGGACGAAAGGACCAACAGACGACAGGAGGAGAGCAGCGGCAAAAACTGCGCCATGTTTACAAAGTTTTGCAGTGAAAAAGTTGAAAAATAAAGTCAAGTAAATTTTTGAAAGAAAAATCCATCAACGAATCACTAATGCCCTGCTGAGAAAAAACATTCCAACTTCGTTGTGAGACCAAATAAGCGCCGACAAAAGTTAAATCACTCTGATTTCCCACGATTATCAAACAAGAGGAACAAGTTATTCGAGTCCTTTGACAATTCCCGCATACCCTTCAACTATTTTTGCCCAACAAAGGGGAAATGAATCCCACTTCCACCATCAGCATTTAGTTTAAAGCTCAGCGATGTCGCTGATTGCGCGACTTGGTAATGGCGGTGATTACGAAAATCCTTCCCCACCTTCCTCTCCTCGTAAGCCGCGGTCCACGTATGACATGCTCGAAAATTATGCATATTTTGCAGAAAAAAACCAGACCCGGAGAGCCAGCCCAAGCCGCAAACTCTTGCCGTACTTGCCGTACGAGTATGTACATATATATAAATGTACATAGCACTCCTTCAGTTTCTGCCAGGACATTACTTCCTTCCTCGATCCCGAAAAGTGTTTTGCCGGGAAGGAGCGGCAGGAGCCAGGATATGCATATTACATTGTGTTCGGCTTCCTGTTGCCTATGCAGTGCTCAAAAAATAATATTAAAAGAAGGTCTTTGTTTTGTAGATTTTATTTTAAAAAGGATTAAAGACTAAAGATGTACACGTTATGACTTTTTCATACATGTTTAAATATATATTTAAAAAAGGGATATTTGTACTACAAATAATAATTTAATATTGTTACCTTACTCTTGTTTATCGAAGAAATAAATTAAAATTGATTTGGGACTTTTTTTTACTGTGTTTTTTGCTCATCGCTCTAAAGTTATTCCCCCTTGTAGTTGTAGTTGTTTACTCCATTATTAAAACAGCAACGTGTGCGCAAATCTGCTAAGCATTTAGCCACGCCTCTTATCTCCACCTTGTATGCCATCCGATACAACTCTTTCTACATATTTTGTATATTTCCCACAGGTCTTCCGTACATTCGACTGATTCCGAAGGTAACCGCCGTCTCCGGCGAGACATTGAATCTAAAGTGCCCCGTGGCCGGGTATCCCATCGAGGAGATCCACTGGGAGAGGGGCGGCAGGGAGCTACCGGATGACATACGGCAGAGGGTCCAGCCGGATGGCTCGCTGACCATCAGTCCGGTGCAGAAGAACTCCGATTCCGGCGTGTACACGTGCTGGGCGCGGAACAAACAGGGTCACAGTGCCAGGCGGAGCGGCGAGGTGACGGTCATAGGTTAGTATGTGGGGTCAGCTTGACAAAAACCTAAAAAAAAAAAAAAAAAAAAAATGGGAAAATGGGGTAAAAAAAAGACCAACAAGGAGGTCGAGGTTGGTTTCTTTCAGAGCGCTTTCACCTACGAGATGAGATGACATCGGGCCGGGCGAACAACAACGGAACGAAGTGAAAATTGCATTTTAATTATTAACAGCAAACTAAGTAGTTTCCTATGGCGCTCTCTGGCCAAGTTGCTCCTTTCTGGCCAACCTTTTATTTTTCGGGTTCCTCATTTTTTGGTTTTGTTTGGCTTTCAGCCCAAGCCCAGTGTGTGTGTTTTTTTTCCTGCTTTGCTTTTCTTGCCCCGCTGTAATTAAATATGCGCAATAATCTAAGCTTAAAAGTTTGCAAATTAAAAAAGGAAGCCGAAGCCGGGACCCTTTTTTCTCCATTAGTGTTAATGTTAATGAATTCGCGCCCTAATGAAGCTCGGCGGCGCTGATTAAATTTTCATAAATCTCAACCTTTTCGCCGGTCCCTGGCGCTGCTTCTTGGCTTGGGCTTCCTTTTTTTTGCCGCTGGCTCATCAATTCCTGGCTGATCCCTTGCAGTGCCGCCGAAGGTTAGTCCCTTTCAAACGAGCATCCTGCAGCTGAACATGGGCGACCGGGCCTCCCTCACCTGCTCGGTGGTGAAGGGCGACCTGCCGCTGACCATCAACTGGCGGAAGGACGGCCGCCCCATCGACCCCACCCAGCACATGTCCGTGAAGCAGGTGGACCAATACAATAGCATCCTGGTGATCGAGAATCTCGGCAGCGACCACACCGGCAACTACTCCTGTGTGGTGCGAAACTCGGCGGCCGAGGTGGAGAACTCGCAGGCCCTGCTCGTCAACGGTAAACACACATCAGCGAACCGAGTCCTGTAACCCCAGTTTGCAGTTTGCAGTTTGCAGTTAACAGTATTGCAGTATCCTGTTTGCCGTATCCGTAATCCCGTTTTAGTTGCAAGTAGTTATGTTCCTTTCGTATGCACTTTGATTCATGTAAGACACATTCACTTGGAAGCAAAACCATTGAATAGCATATCATATACATACATATATATACATATACGATCCTTTCTATCCTCTGTAAATGATGTTTCCACTTTCGGAATGTTTGTACAAGATTAAGTAGCGTTTTCATTCGAATTACATGTTAACAAAACTGCGAAGGTTTACTGCGATTACCGAGTGTATGCAATTTGAGAAATCTACAGAATACAGTATCCAGTATCTGACAATGTCCAGTATCGCCGCGGGAGTATCCATCGGGGGAGTCGCCAGGGGACCTATACGAGTTACCAGGGAGTGTGTGTTAACCCATCTCGCCCGATCTTTCCTCTTGCAGTGCCGCCGAGCATAGAACCGTTCGCCTTCCAGGAGGGCCTGGCCGAGGGCATGCGGACACGGACCGTCTGCGGGGTCTCCCGGGGCGACCCGCCCCTGAAGCTGATCTGGCTGAAGGACGGTGAGCCCCTGCCGGACCTGCTGGGGGCCAATGTCACCATGCTAGACCAGTACAGCTCGCTGCTGAGCATTCCGTCGCTCTCCGCCACGCACTCCGGCGAGTACACGTGCGTGGCCAAGAATCCGGCGGCGGAGATCAAGTACACGGCCCTGTTGCAGGTCAAAGGTAGCGTACAAGCGTACCCATCAGAAACACACTGAAACGAACACAATAACAGAGTATATAATATTGGATTTCAATTGCATATTTTATTAAGATTAAGAGTGAAAATTCAAAAGTGTTTAAATTACAAATGTGTTTAAAATTCAAATGATCAAAAACTGGCTTAAGTAATCAAATACTAATATGATTTACCTAAAATACTACCAATATTATATCTCTGCTCACAACATCCACCATAACTTATACAAACTACAAAAATAACAATACTAACACCCAATTTGACTAAGCGAACTTCACTTGCCCCTCAATAACTTTTTGCTTTCCCGCTGATGTATTCAAGACGAGCTTCTTAATGGTATTTTCATTTGTTGATGATATAAATTTTGAGTTGATTTTTAATAAAAACAAAACTAAATAAATGAAAGTAGTCTTTTTTTGGAGCTCGTTGAGTAGGCTCCAGGGTAACTGAACGTTGCCCGCCAAAGACCCTCAACAGAAGGTGCTTTGATTTTTTGACTCAAAACTCGATAACAAAAACCGAAACCAAAACAAACCCCTAAACAAGCCCCGCTTAAACCCCCCCTAAAAAGAAACAAATATCCAACTAATCTACAATTAAGAGTTTCCCGCCACCCTTAAGTCGCTTTTGGCACGCTGTGGGTTTTTTTGACAACCGTCTCACCAGGTAATACGTTTTAAATGCACTGCTTCTTAAACCGCTTCGTAAACCAAACCAAACAAAAATCTAACCAAAGCATAAGTATCCTTTTTGAGTTGCTGTATCATTTAAATGGCTTCTTACACAACAAGTCGGGCTATATAGAAATATATATCAAGTATGTGCGTTCTCCAAGCGGAATTGGCATTATTCTTGGATGGCCGACTTGGAGGGTGGACTGCATTCGCAATTAGCTGTGTAATTTATAATTTATAGAAATACTCATGCATAAACATGGAAAGATGGGCTGCTTTAAGATTCATTTGCCTTAATCGCTTATATCCTTTTTGGTTGCTGCCGTCTTTCTGCCGTTGCAGGATAAATGCCAGAAAAAAATACAGAAAAATCCCCTTTTGTTTTGGCTCTGCTGTGCTCTGCTCTTCCCGGCTCTTCTCTTCATTTTTGACTTGCAGCTCCCCTATACTCTCCACTCCACCTCCACACTTTATATTATATACAAATATCCTGCTCGATGTGCTGTGTGCTTAATTAAAGAAAATTCCAAGAAGCAAAGTATGAGTGCGGACAGATCCTCCGAAGATGCAATCAAACACGCGCTGCTTATGCTTCAATTTGGTTTTGGCCTCTCTAAACGCTTACTCTCTCTCTCTCTCTTTGTATCCTGTATGTCCTTTATATACATATATCCCACTTTCCCCCTGTGCTTGTGTGAGTGACTGTGACTGACTGCTGCGAGTGGGTCTGAGTGACTGAGAAACGCTTAAATCTAAATCTAATTGCAGAGCAAAACGAATTAAAAAATAACAAAACCGGAGAAACCAAACGAAAGTGGTTAAGAAACTTAAAGCTTCGCAGTATTTGCTAATCTAGTAGAGCATGAATATATATATTTTTTTTTAGATTTTTTTGCTAGCAAGTGCTGTGCAAAAGCACTTTTTGTTGCCGCATGAAAACTGTACATACATACATAGTAGAGAAATGCAAAATTCGTTGCAATTTTTTGGGTTGTTTCGTTTTGCGATTTTTGTGCCAGCTGCATGCGCGTAGTGCTGTGACAAATGAATTTTAATTTCCATTTATTTATGATTTGCTTGCTCTACCCCTGTGTTTTTCATTTTGCTGAGTTCTCAAGTCCAGATCCCAGCTCACCAGAGCCTTAATTCGTTTTGGGTTTTTCTGGTCTTATGTTTTCTTCCCCCCTGGTTTTTCACCCAATTTCATCAGCCAGTCTGGGGAATGTCCTGGCTGGCATTGCCATTATTCTTATTTGTCCAGCAATTTTCCACAAACTTAATTTATTTATTTTCCTAATGCTCCACCCCCGCCCCCAGGCTGTTGTTTGTGTGCAAAGATGTTTTTTTGTACGAATTAGAACCGCCCGCCCCCACGAAACAACCCCACTGAAAATATTTAAACCAGAAATTGTTTTAATTAATACCGGGTCCAGGGGTCAATTATTAATTTCATTTATAGCGCCAATAATTTGCTTCTTGTTCGGGCTTAATTTTTAATTGATATTTTTCATTTCGTTAGAGCTGCACAAACAAACAAAGGCTGCCAATTAAATGCAGCTGCTAAGTAAACAGTTTATAATTTATGGGGGCCGTTATTGAAGGCGATTGCTGTGTGGGAATCCCCGTTTTATTGGTTCGCTTTTTCGTGTTTTGTTAGCTGCGTGTCCAATCCAACTATAAACTCACACAATTTCGATTTATGTTGCGCCATATAATTTCTATGCAAATATATATTTTCCATTACGCTTCTGGCATGCCTTTGTTATTTAATTTATGCGCCGAATATACCAGAGCATATTAAGCCTTTTTTTGCGATTTTTATGTTTTTACCAAACAACAACCATCATCGAACAGCGAGGCGTGGCGAAAAATAATCCACACTTTTCCCACCCAAAAACACAAAGCGAATCCAATTATCGAAAAAAATCCAAGAGACGTACAAATAAAATCCTTGCACACCAACAATTCGCATTAATTAATTTCCCCCGTCGATGCTCCTAAACGATTTTCTCCTAAACTTAAAATAATAAAATGACGAGAATCAACGTTTGCTTTTGTTCCATTTTTGACTCAGTTGCATATGTGAAAATTAATTTTTGGATTTGATTTTTTGAGCAAACCACCCAAGGCAAATGCTATCCTTTTGTATATTAGTTGAAAAGTTCCTACTATATTGCTACCACTATTCAACCATTTTTTACATTTGTGCTAGGCACAATGGAAACCTAAGAACGTAAAACAAAAAGAAATCCTTCTGCCGTTTTTTACTTTGCCATAAATCTTCACTTTTCCTCTCTGTCTCTATATCTCTCTCTCTCTCGCTATCTATCCACCTATCTATCTATCTCTAAGAACCATTACTATTCTGTATGTCTTAGCAGTTTTAATTTGAATCATTCGTTCTGCGACAGTAATTACTTTCCACCTCTGATGATAATCGATTGTCTCTCCATCACTCATCCGCCCCGTAGTGCCGCCCCGATGGATTGTCGAGCCCGTTGATGCGAATGTGGAGCGCAACCGCCACATAATGTTGCACTGCCAGGCCCAGGGTGTACCCACGCCCAGCATAGTGTGGAAAAAGGCCACAGGTAAGCTTAACTACTGCACACAAAAATGTTGTCAAAAATAAGAATTTATTCGAATTTTCAAAGATTATTTCTGGTTGCCTAGAAAAAATTAACATAAATAAAAAAAAATGTCGCATTGAGGTTTTGGTGTAGATTGGTGAAGAATCAATCCACAAATCGTTTAAGGTAATCCGTTCAAGAATCTGACAAAAAATACCAAAGATATAGCTATCACATGGGGTCATATTGCTCCCAACCATGTTCTTCCCCATTTCTGAAAGGGTTTCAACCGGAAAAATGAACAAAAAATTTAAAAAATATTTTTAAATGAGATTTTGATGCAGATTGGTGGAGAATCAATCCAAAAATCGTTTAAGGTATTCCGTTCAAGAATCTGACAAAAATTGTGAAAGATATGGCCATCCCATGGGGTCATATTGTGCCATCCCATGTCCGTCCCCATACTTCGAAGGGGGTCCACCAGAAAAATTAACAAAAAAAATAAAAAATATTTTGCAATAGGATTTTGACGCAGATTGGTGGAGAATCAATCCACGAATCGTTTAAGGTATTCCGTTCAAGAATCTGACAAAAAATGCCAAAGATATAGCTATCACATGGGGTCATATTGTGCCATCCCATTGTTCTTCCCCATTTTGTTCTTCCCCATTTCTGAAAGGGTTTCAACCGGAAAAATGAACAAAAAATTTAAAAAATATTTTTGAATGAGATTTTGATGCAGATTGGTGGATAATCAATCCACAAATCGTTTAAGGTATTCCGGTCAAGAATCTGACAAAAATTGTGATAGATATGGCCATCCCATGGGGTCATATTGTGCCATCCCATGTCCGTCCCCATACTTCAAAGGGGGTCCACCGGAAAAATTAACAAAAAATTTAAAAAATATTTTGCAATAGGATTTTGACGCAGATTGGTGGAGAATCTATCCACAAATCGTTTAAGGTATTCCGTTCAAGAATCTGACAAAAAATGCCAAAGATATAGCTATCACATGGGGTCATATTGTGCCCTCCCATGTTCTTCCCCATTTCTGAAAGGGTTTCAACCGGAAAAATGAACAAAAAATTTAAAAAATATTTTTAAATGAGATTTTGATGCAGATTGGTGGAGAATCAATGCACAAATCGTTTAACGTATTCCTTTCAAGAATCTGACATAAAATGCCAAAAATATAGCTATCACATGGGGTCATATTGGGCCATCCCATGTTCTTCCCCAATGATGCCAATTTTCCCCAATTTTGATGCAGTTTGGTGGGGAATCGACCCACCAAGCGTTTTAGATATTCCGCTGAATCTGACTGAAATTGGCATACATATGGCCATTGCAGAGTCATATATTCACCTACATTCCCTTGCATTTTAGTTTAATATTATAATATTATTGATGTAAAATATAGTCTTGTATATTTACTTTTGTATATACACCCAAAAAATACTCTTGTTGTCGGACATAGTTTAATTGGCGCATATCCCTTTCCAGGAAGCAAATCAGGCGAGTATGAGGAGGTCAGGGAGCGCCCCTTCACCAAGCTACTGGGCAACGGGTCCTTACTGCTCCAGCACGTGAAGGAGGATCGCGAGGGCTTCTATCTGTGCCAGGCCAACAATGGCATCGGCACCGGCATCGGAAAGGTCATCCAGCTGAAAGTGAACTGTGAGTATATCAGCGAGTGGCAATTTGGTTAATTGCGGAGCTGAGGGCAGCCCCGGGGGAAAGTCGCGAGGGAGGGTCCCGTAATTAAAGTGGCAACTGTGCTCCCCCTTTGCAGCCTCGCCGTACTTCTCCTCCACCTCCCGCTCCGTGATGGTGAAAAAGGGCGACACCGCCCTGCTCCAGTGCGCGGTGAGCGGCGACAAGCCGATTAACATTGTCTGGATGCGTTCGGGCAAGAACACGCTGAATCCCTCGACCAATTACAAGTGAGTGCATCCTCGGCATCACCCTCTGCAGTCACGTCCATAATCCTTCGTCACCTTCACTTTTAGGATCTCAGTGAAGCAGGAGGCCACGCCGGACGGTGTCTCCGCCGAGCTGCAAATCCGCACAGTGGATGCCACTGACAGTGGTCCCTACTTCTGCCGGGCGAGCAATCTCTATGGAAACGATCAGCAGCTGGTGCAGCTCCAGGTGCAGGAACCGCCGCAGCCACCCAGCGTCCTGGAGGCGGCCATGATCAGCAGCCGGTCGGTGAACCTCAAGTGGCAGCCTAAGACCCTGGGCACGGGCGACGTCTCCAAGTACCTGGTGGAGTTCCGCGAGGCTGATCGTAAGTGACCTTCCAAAAACGAGTCCTCAAGTGGAATTTAATTCATTAAAATTGTGCTGTAGCAGCTCTCTTTGTGGAGCAATGGCAGCAGGTGGAGGTCAAGGACCCACCCACTTTCAATGCCATGATAGAGAATCTGAAGCCTGCCACGCGATACGCCTTTCGGGTGATTGCCGAAGGCTCCGCCGGACGCAGTGCACCTAGCCAGGAGCTGATTGTCCGCACAGAGCCCCAGAGACCGGCCGGTCCGCCCCTGAATCTCTCCGCCCGACCTCTGTCCTCCACGGAGCTGCTCATCAGTTGGGTGGCTCCACTTCCGGAGCTGCGGCATGGTGACATCCAGGGATACAATGTGGGCTACAAGCTGGCCAATTCGGGCAACACGGCCTACAACTTTACCTCGGTTTCCGGCGACGGGGATGGCGGGAACGGAGAGCTGCTCCTGAGTGGCCTGGCCAAGTTCCAGCGCTACAATGTGGTGGTGCAGGCATTCAACCAGGTGGGACCCGGACCGCTCTCGGAACCAGCTACATCCCAGACTATGGAAGATGGTAAGATGGGTTATCGCCCCACTGGAAAGGTTAGCACCTTCATTTCCTTCTAGTTCCCAGTCGCTCACCGGAGGATGTGCGATGTGCCGCCTTGTCCTCGCAGTCCCTGCAGGTTTCCTGGCAACCTCCCCCGATCTACCACACCAACGGCCTGCTGCAAGGCTACAAGCTGATCTTCGAGCCCATCATCGACGACATCCAGCCCAGCAAGGACGAGGTGGAGTCGCGCAAGACCACCGCCCTGACCATGGTCCTGACGGGACTGCGCAAGTACACCAACTACAGCATCCAGGTCCTGGCCCACACCCGGATGGGTGACGGAGTGTTGTCGAAGCCCCTGTTCTGCCACAGCGAGGAGGACGTGCCGGAGGCGCCGGCGGACATCAAGGTGGTGGTTAGCTCGTCGCAGTCCCTATACGTATCCTGGCTGCCGCCAATGGAGCCGAACGGGGTGATCACCAAGTACAGCCTGTACACACGGGTGGTGAACGGACGCGAGGAGCTGAACAACGAGAAGCGCAGCCTGCCGTCGCAACAGGCCTACTACGAGGCGAAGGGTCTGCATCCCCACATGGAGTACCAGTTCTGGGTGACGGCCAGCACGCGGGTGGGCGAGGGCAAGAGCTCCCGGGTAGCCTCCCAGATCACGACCAACCGCATTCCAGCCCGGATCATATCCTTCGGCGGCCCGGTGGTGCGGCCCTGGCGCTCCACTGTCACCCTGCCGTGCACGGCGGTGGGTAAGCCCAAGCGGGATTGGTTCAAGTCAGACGAGGTGCTGCGCCAGGGCGGCCAACACAACACACAGTTGCTGGACACCGGCGACCTGATCATATCCAGCTTGGAACTGGCAGATGGCGGGAATTACAGCTGTCAGGTGGACAACGGTATCGGTACGGATCGCCTGACCCACATCCTCCTGGTGCAGGTGCCTCCCACTGCGCCCACTCTATACGTGACCAGTGCCACCTCGAGCAGCATCCTGATGCACTGGAAGTGCGGCTTCACCGGCAACGCCCCCATCACCGGGTACACCCTCTTCTACCGACGCGGCAACGGCAACACCGACGAGATGCAGCTCTCCCGACACGCCTCCAGCCACGAGCTGAAGGGCCTCGTCTGCGGCAGCACCTACCAGATCTACCTGAGTGCCCAGAACAAGGTGGGCCCCTCGCCCTCCAGCATCATGCTGCACGTCCGCACCCAGGGCCAGTCTCCGGGTCAGCCCTCGTCCACGGCACTGCTGGCGCCCAACTCCACCTCGCTCCTGGTCCGTCTCCACTCCTGGCCCGACAACGGCTGCCCCATCCTCTACTTTGTCCTGCAGTACAAGGCGGTGACCGACGATCCGGACGCCGAGTGGGTTATGGGTGAGTATTCTTGGAGGGAAGTGGTGGCAGCATTGCTCTAATTGTCTTTTCAGTCTCCAATGCATTGAAACCTCAACGCCGTCTGGTACTGCCCAATCTGCTGCCCTCCACCCTGTACCACCTTCGCATGGAGGCCCACAATGTGGCCGGCCAGTCGAGTGCCGAGTTCTCCTTCGTGACCCTGACCAAGGACGGAGACCCGCCACCGCCGGAGATCGTGCAGCGAGGGCATCGCGGCACCACCGTCTTCTATGGAAACATCAACCTGCTGATTCCCAGCATCGCGGCCCTGTCCGGAATGATCTGCACCATCGTCATGGTCATCATCTGCTACAGGAACAGTAAGTATATGGATAAGTACTTGTCGGCGTTTAGTGACTTACTAATTGGATCAGTGCTCAAAAATGCACGACCGCTCGCAGAGCAAAGCGGCCACAGCCAGAAGGAGTCCCTGGAGAATCGGGCCAACTCGGAGGCGGCCCAGAGGGAGAGGTACTACGCCACCATACACAAGGTGTCCATGCAGAACAATGAAAAGATTCCAGGTGAGCCTTCGGCAGTGCCACTTGATCTGGCCACTTGATTGCTCACGATTGGGGGACAAAAATCCTTTTGTTTCAGAAACCTCTGAGGACATCTCGCCATACGCCACCTTCCAGCTGTCAGAGGGAGCTGCGAACATGTCGCAGCCGCACCACGGAGGTCCTGCCAACACGCTGCTCCACTCGTTCATGTACCACGAGCGGGCCCTGGCCGAGGGCTGCTCGTCGCCACCACCAGCCGCGGTACTGAACCACCAACCAACCACCACCCATCACCACCACCACCACCAACGTCCACAAAAGACAATTCATAATTATTATCAGACCTCACCGTTCCATAATATCGTGCGTTTGTTTATTCCGTTCTTTGATTTAGCTGTCTCTCTATCTCCCTCTCTCTCTCTGTCTGTCTCTGTTTGACCTGCGGGGAATGTGGACCAAGGATTCGAAGGATCCTTCGGCCGCCCTGACAGCCTGACAATTAGAGTTTCCTAAGTGTACTAACTACGTGCTTTTTATGTTGTTTACTTCTGCTCGTGTTTGATTGTTTTCTGATCTATATTGTTTCTTAAGTTTTTGTTTCTGTTAATTGCAATGCCGTAGTCATGCCCGAGGGGCTGACCCCCGGATACATGTCACCCGCCAGTCTTGAGTTACCCTTTCTTTTGTTCGGAAAGCGTTCCATCCCCAGGCGCTTCAGTAGTGCTAGCTGCCGATCCGCTCCTGTTTTCGAATACCCAGATCCAGACTAATTTCCCGCTCTGTTCCATGTGCTGCACAGTCGAAGAACCGGAGGCGCCACTCCCGGAAGACGGAGCCGGAGAGCGAAGAGTCGGAGTCGGACCAGGACCAGCTAACCTCCAGCCGCACGGAGTCCTCCAATCAGCACGAGGGCAAGATCAAGCACAGTAAGTCCTGTTTCTGGATCGAGTCATAAAGCATTTTTTGTTGGTTTTCCGTTCAGCTTCCGGCTGGAAGCTTCTCCAGAAGCCTTTCGACACAACTAGCGACTTGGCAGCTGAACTCTCTTTTTGTGTTGCTTTGTTTTTGCAGACTCTAGACTAATCCAACACTTTCCAAACCACAATATCTCGATAACATATCTGTAGTAGGCCAAACTGAAACACAGCACCACAGCACATAGAAACCAAAGACCAAAGACCAGATCAGGCCTGCAAAGACCATGCCCAAAATTTGTCATAAGTTATATGTGCCGATAAGGCCGATAAGTTTGCGCTTTTCTTCACCCTGCCACACCACCACCCTGCCACACAACCTGCTATCTGCCTGCTACCTGGCAGTGAACTCTTCTATCAACCCACCATTCTTTTGTATTCTTCTGTTCTTTTCTTCCCCCGTAATTAACAAAAAAAAAAAATTCGAAATCAAACATCAAACTACGCCTGCGCTGCGATCCATCGATCCATCGATCCATCGATCCGATCCACCGACCCACCGTTGCTACCTCGACTCAAATCTACAGGCATCATCTACCATGGAGCACAGTCAAGCACATCCTCCGATCTGTCACCAATGTCCGAACAGAAATCATTGCCCCGCCGCGGCCGCTCCAGGTATCATCACCAGCAATATCAGTTTTCCACCAATACCACACCGCGCCACCACAACAGCAACAAAATGAACAACAACACAAGCAACAACATCAACAACACCAACATTAACATGAACATGAACATGAATAGCACCGCCACAAATACGACAGCCACACCATCGACGAGCAATTCGAACAAAATTCTATCGCCGCGGGGCGGCGGAAACCTCAAGTCCATATCGAGCACCTTCAAATCACAAGACTCCATTCAGTGCCACATACCCACATTGGTCAAGTCGCCATCGATCAGTACACAGCAGCAGAAACAGTTCCACAAACAGCAGGTCCTGGGTAGCACTAATAGTAGCAGTAACGGTAACGGTAACGGTAACGGTAACAGTAACATACCCTGTAATCCCAACTCGAACAGTAGTAGTTTGAAGCAACAGCAACCCCTCCTGATCACGCCCAAGCTCCATCAGCTGGAGGCAGGCAGCGGGCCGCAGGAGCTGATGGGGCTGGACGGGATCGGCGGTAGCCCCCTGGTAGCCTGCATGCCGCCCTCATCACAGTTCCGCCCCATTCCACACAAGTCCTCGATAATGCCCGCGCATGAGCCACCGCACCACCAGAACCACAGCAACCACCTGCCGCCCCACCACCCGAGCTCGGGCTCCACCCTGCTCAACCCCTCGACGGCCATGCTCTCGTCCAAGTTCTTCACAGCGCCCACGCTGCCCAAATAGGATACGGCCAATGGGGGGGGTGAATACGTTGGTGGTGCCATGGAGGCATTGGAGGGTTTCGGCTACGACAGCGGCGAGATCTCCTGCACCTACATGGACCCCATAGATCAGACATGAGACCTGGCCTACGGTGAGGTGTGTGGTCCCCCTGAGGGAGCTCGTTAGAGTCCTGATGTCACGACCTGAATTTGGGTTAGCTTTTCCGATATTTGAATTCAGTCCATTACTTGGACTTCTCCATACTTTGAATTCAGGTCGTGAAAGGGAGGGGCCACATGGTCCACACACCCGACTAGAACGACACACCAGCAGACTAGAACACCACCACTAGGATACTAGGTCTTTAACTGAATGAATGCTTGAGCCGTGGTTGCACCTAAAAAAAATCCAACTCTGGACCCTCTCTTGTACTTGCACCCCCAACCACCCCGCAACGATTGCAACCCACCACCCATCCAATCCCCAAAAACACGCATTCGCATTCGCATTCGGATCCCAGGGCCGGGATCCTGCGCACGCTGCATCCGCTCCAGCTGCAGGCCGAGTGCTCCGGCGGAGGAGCCTTCCGCCACCAGACGCAGGACGGAGGGCTGGGCGAGCGGATAGAGCTGGCGGAGGTCGAGTGCGACGTGGACACGATCAAGAAGCTGAAGCTGGGCCAGCGTTCATCGCTGTGGTCGCGCCCCTCCTCCACCACCTCCCAGCTGCAGCAGGAGCATCAACAGCAGCAGCAGCAGCAGCAACAGCACCAACAGCAGCAGCGCCAACAGCAACAGCAACAGCAGCAGCAACAACCCCACAAGAGAGCCCATTCGAAGTCGCCGCAACCACAACAACAGCAACCACTGCAACAGCAACGCCCACAACAACATTCACCCGCTCCTGGCCAGAAATTGCTGAGCGAGAAATCGGATTATTCGATATCCGTCTGAGACATTGGTAAGATCTGATCGCAGGATCAGCAGATGGGATGATGTTCCCAGGGCCCCAGATAGCCGGAGGACACTGTCGATTGAGCAGCAGCAGCCGCCGGGCCGTTTTTTGTACATTTTTGTAATGCATTTGTTACCTAATCTTGCCTACAAGCCCCAAGTCCCCATGACCCGTAACCCAGTAACCTCTCAGCCCAGTAACCTCGTAACCCTACCCCCTGACACTGTGAAAACTTTCGGACAATCAGTATCAAAATTCTGCACAACCATCCATACCCGAGAAAACCAAGCATACCGAAACACTTCCCATTATGAACTCCTGCCCGTATTTATAGAGCTCATACTATATCTAAGTATCAACGATTGTGCATGCGATATACAGGATATATATACATATATATATATATATATTATATATAGTCGAATATGAATGGCATGTGTCCAGAGATGAGTCCCAGGTCATTGTGTGCGAACTTCCAGAAATGTTGTGTGTACATATACTACGTAGCCTCCTAAGCATCCAAGTAATCACACTACTCGAAACTGTAACTGTAACTCAACTACTAACTGCTAAACTATATAGTATTCAGATCGGTATCAGATCGTATCAAAAGGGCGAACTGTTTATGTTTATCCGGAGCGGAATAGGTACTATCCCAGTTTCGGTTCTTTATGGCAACTAGTTGGGCCGATCGATCAACTCAGATTAAATATATATACTGTACAAATTTATATGAATGTATATTTAGATTTGTATGTGTGTACGTACGTGTCTAGGTCATGTATATGTATATAGGACATAGGTATATAGACCGGGATATATGCAATCGCAAGAGTACTCATGTAGTTGTTAGCGGATCGGCATCGTAGCGGATCGAGTATCGATATTTGTAAATAATCAAAAGCTAAACCCTCAAAAGGACTGACACACGGAAAGAATCAGAAGCAAAGCCACAATAAATGTTAACTATATTTATTCAGTATATAGACAGACAGGCCGATCTGTCAATTAGATAATACTCACACGACACGATCCAGATATCGCCAGTATCCATGCAATTAGTGTTTCCATTACAGTACAGTAACTGTCGTCATTCGTCGAGTTGTAGATAAATGTTTTTAAAGAGCGGATTAAGAGCCGTAGAGTCAGTAGAGGAATCAATACACAAGTCGTAATCAAATTTCGAAATATTACCAGTCACTGTTACCAGGACACTGGAGGCAAACTCAATCAGATCAGATCGGAGTTGAGCGGTGAGCAGTGAGCGGTGAGCAGCGAGAACAAACTACAAATTAATATAACTCTTAGTTCGTATCGAATAATCCAATTAATACGAGTCATAGTTGTATTTTAAACTAGCCCAAAAAAGCATAAGCAGCCCATTGAAACACTCGAGTCAAGAGTCAAGAGCAAAGCAGCAGAGGAAGCATTTCGGAAACAATGTGCCAAAATTTGTTTTTAGATAAAGTGAACCCCGTACGGAATTACGACTATACAATAAATAAGCGAAAGCAACGCAAACCAGTTAATAGCAGACATAAATTAGAGAGATTCCACAGTCACACGATATAGAGTCACAGATTAAGGTGTTCACCTCGGGAGCGGACTCCAGACTAGAGTCCCTCGGGTCGCATGTCCCAGAGGATAACAATTCATTTCAAATCAAATAAGAACTAAGCACTCTTTGTTTATATAGCAATTGCAGCGATGATTTTAGTCGGTTTTTATATGCATTTATTTGTACGAAGCAATGAAATGGTTTATTACATTCAACATCGAATTTTACGAATTTATTGAAACAACAGCAAGTTGCGACTGGCGGGTGCTTGCGGCATGCCACATGCCCCGCAGCAAATATGCAAAGTCTACAAATCAAAAGAGAAATTCAACTTACAATTAATAGATCACAATCAAAAGGATGAACAAATACCAAGTACTATACGTGAGAGGGAATAATTTTTATGTTTAACATATAATTAGCACAACAACTACAAAGTAAAAACTATTAATGTAAAAACAATGGCATTTAAAAAATATAAGAAATATTTAAAAATAATAGCTTGATTTTTTTATTAATGGAGTGTTTTCGGAGCGAGATGGAGTCGTGGGAGAAATGGGGGTTTCCGGAGTGACAGTTAGAATTCTAATATTGAGGATTCTGCTGTTGACATCCTGCTGGTGATCCTGGAATGTCGGAGCAACACGCAGAGGCAGGAGAAGAGCAACTGATCTACCGTCGTTGTGGTACCGAGTAACTTTTTTCTGGAGGAAGTGCACTTTCAAAGAAATCCCAATCCCAATCCCAATAAAAATATTTTTTTTAAAATTTTTTATTCCATATTTTATTCATTTTTTTTGTCTTTTTATATATGTTCATTCCTATAAGATATTTAAACTAAATGAAGCCAGGATACTCACACGGAAATCCTTACGGGCAGAGCCAGGGGCAGAGCTCCGCTGCGTCGGGAATCGGTGTAGGACCTGGAACGAGAACGGCCATGGGAGCGGCCTCGGGAGTGGCCACGGGAACGTCCTCGGGACCGGGATCGGTCCAGCTTACGATCGTCGCGGATGTGTCGCCGCTTCCGCGAGGGCATCTCCTCCTGCCGCCTAACAGTGATCAGCTCACAATCGCTATTCCCCGAACCGGAGCTGGAAGAGGAGGAGCTAGAGTGATGACCGTGTCTGGAGGCCTTGTGTCGACGGCTTTTACCTCCGTCGGATCTGTGGTGCTTGAACTTGGTCTTCGTGGGGAGAGATTCCTGCTGCTGCTGTTTCTGGAGCTGCTCCATGACGTCGCTCAGCATCTTCTGGGCCATCTGCGCCTTGCGAATCAGCTTCTCCAGCGGCTGGGCGGCCATGTCCTCCACCTCCACGGGAGTGGCACGTGGCAGCTGGCCGCGGCAACCTTGGCAGGCCTCGGGCACTGCGACTGCCGCAGTTTGCTCACGTTCCGCGTTATCTGGCTGCGACATTTCTGCACTAGTTCACACCTGACCCGATAATAAATTCACTTGGCGCCTTTTCCAGGGGCTCTTCTGCTATTACTCGTACTTCTGCTCTTGCAACTTTAACTCGGCTGCTCACTGGTGCTTCTGTATCACTGGAACACTGAAATCCAATGGTTTCTGTGCTGCACCGATCCGTGCTTTTATACGAAATTTAGGCGCCAACCTTATCTCGAAATTCACATTTCAAATGTTTGCTTAAATACGATATCAGTTGCTTGCTCTTGGGGTGAGGTAATCGGGCTATTTATAGATAATCGCTTGAATCACGTGTGTTCAATAATTATGTAATTGCATATTCAAACGTAACCTATAAAATATTTCAAGAACTAATGAAATTCGATTAAAGATAAAATATTTCTATTGGATTTCATTCTTATATACAAAATCTCTTTTAAAAAATATATTCCAACAATGTAGAAAAAAAAGTATCACATTCATTATAAATATTTAAAGAATGATGTCATTGTTCTATTTATAAATAAAATAATTTCATTATGTTGTGATATTTTAGATTTCGAATTAAAAAAAAGGCGCGTTCAAACGTTTTTCCATTCCACAAACCATCTCCCGGGGAATCAAGTATAAGAAGGAGTATAAGACAACACGGTTTGTGTCTCTGCTGGGGAACTCGGTGTATCTGGAATATTTCGCGTTGCTTTTTTCTGGTCCCTCTAAAGTATCTAGCCATGTTATTATCCGTCAGATACAGTATGGTCAATCTGAAAGATGCAAAATCTATTTAAGCAACCGCCGCTCCCACAACAACAAAAAGATTGAGAGTGCGCTGCAGCGGCGCGCATAAAATCGAATCGAAGCCGTGTTTTTATTTCGGAATCGAAAACATTCAACGGTCTGTAGAATATGGATATCCAACAAAGTGCGCTCTAGGACTGTTCTAGGCAATAGACTGTTATTTATTTTTGGAAATTCAGGTGTCGGAAATTCAAAAAATTGTCCAGCGCGTCCAGGGAGCACTTGGCTCTTCCTGCAAAGTGTTGTGGCGAACGGGTTTTCCAATCACAGCCTTAAGGCTTCAAACCAGGCTGAGAGCCCAATTCCAGCCGAAGCCTCCAACTGAAAATTAATCAATGTGTTGCAAGTTTTAATTCGCGGATCCACAATCGATTTTTCCTTTGAGCTCGGCTGCAAATAAACGCTGTGTATTGGTGTGCGTGTGTGTGAGTGTGAGCGAGTCCTGGCAGGACCAGACCAATACAAGCAAGCGGGCGTCTACCTAAGCAAAACGGGAACAAAAGGAGAGAGGCGTCGGAAAGCGGCAGGACCACCTCGTCCTTGATCACGTTTTCACCTTATCCTGTTTGCTCTCTTCCTCCAGCTGCCGCAGCTGTCTCGATTATTCCGCGGAGTATATGGTTGCGGGCAGGAGAGAGAGTGACAATATCGCCCCTACCCGGTTCCTCCTGTTTGTGCATTCAATTTGCACCAATTTCGAGCGGCACAAAAATTCGCATATTCCGTCCGCCAAAACGCCATCCATTTCGCACTCCCCCAGCGAGCGAGAGCAATAATAGAATTATCAGCCGCCAGCGAAAATCCCAAGAAAAAATTTACAACGAAAAGTAGTACGACTCGAAACCGAAAAGAGAATGCCCTGGGAGGCCGCTAACCCGCGACCCTCTGACATTTCCATCGTCGCCCACTGAAGGAGCTCTACGGGAAAAAAATCAACAACAAAATAATATAAAATACAGAATAACAAACCGACAACCCGACATCCCGACAATCCGACAGACAAACAAACAAACGACCAGCGAACGAGCGAATCGACGACTCCAGCAGCCTCTGCCGCTGGCACAGTTTCCTCCTGCAACTCCAACTCTCTGTGGGTGAGTAGCTACAGTAGAGCCTGCTATAGGCAGAAGGGCTCAAGCTATGGTGTGGACAAAGGATATAAATAGAACTTATCTCTATAGAACCCATAACTTTTAATGATATAAAGTACATATTATTGCTTCTGAAATCTTTGTTGTTAAACTATCCTTTTTTAATAGTTAGTCTCTTTAGTTTTTATTATTTTTTTTCACCAAAAACTTTTAGTATCAATTCCAAAATAGTCATAGTTTCAAACCAAACTATGTATGCCCAGTATATCAAATTTCCATAAACTCCAATCAAAAAGCATTAAAAGTTCACTTGAAGTAAGCTCGACTGTAACTCATTTGCGGGTAGAAAGCGGTTATCGAATATGAGCTGCGGCTTCAGTCCGATGGGCGAGCGGCTGGGGCTGGGGCTGGAGTTGATGAGGGGGTGGTGGGTCAGAGGTGGCACGGCTCATGTCTTGTGGCGTCGTGCGGCTTTAGTTTTTAGCTGAAATTAAAAAAGGTCAGGGCAACGCGACCCGGGGCTTCTGTATTTGGTATCCTAGCCACGTCCCCATCGCCGGATCCCATCCGCTTCATTATGCACCGTTAATAGTGGGGCTCATATATGTACATATATATGGTATGTGGTATATGGTATATGTTTGTTCAGAAAGAGTTGGATATATAATTTCAGTTGCATGACTTTGGCGATAATCGATTTTGAAGCGACGGAGCAATCAGGAAGAGTGCAATTTGATGCCAGTCCGTCAGTCAGTCAAGCTGTCAGGCACACTGCGAAAAAAAGTGATGGAAAATGCAGGTCAACATGACATGTTCTCCATTCATTCATTCCAGTGATTGCCCTTTTTGCATGCCATCTTTGGACAACCAAGTTTATTTTGCCAACAGTTATTTTTGATGCAGAGCCAACTTCCCGATTAAAAGATTTAAATCAACCCATACCCTCTGCCCGCTTAAAATTCATAATTGTCTTGATTTTTTCCCATGTACCCCCGGCCTGGCTAAGTGGCGTTTACCATATTCATAAGCCCCGATTGCCGGACATTGCAACCGTTACTCCGTAATGCGACAATTTGCTGTCAAATGGGGGAGTGGGTTGCAAGACTGTGCGGCTTCGGGAAGAGGCTAATTAAGCATCAATTAATGCAATTTCCGCTTCTTGTGGCTGCCACACACACACTCCCGGCCGTGTGACGCATTCTGCTTTCGCTTATCAGACAGGCACTTCCACGCCACGCCACGAGAACCGCTTCTACCACTTTGCTTTCTGCCAGCAGATAACAAAATGCATTTTCAATGAATTTGTTTCACGATAAGCGACATATAAACGCCCGATTAGCGGGTCTCCCTCACTAACAATGGCAATAATTTATGATAAACAAGTTTCAAAGTGTGCGAATTTTAACGGCTCGCTGCCGATTGGAGCCTGTTTTCGTCGCAAAACTCGTCCAAAATTTGGTATCTCGGCTGCCAGCACATGTCTGGGTGGTTTTCAAGGTCGGATTTGCTTTCGGAAACCCTTGAAAATGAAATAAACGAGGGCAGGCCGTTCTGAGCTCTGGCCCTCTCAGCCTCACCATCTCAACTTACCCCAGACAATAGAGAGTCTGTTATTGCATTTCACGAGGGGTATTTGGGAAGGGCTGATACATGGACTGGGACTGGGACTGAGACTGAGATGGAGACTGGACTGGTTGGAGAATCGGTCCCCCGGAATGGAACTGGAACCTTGCCAAAGCTCTCGAGACACGCGTTGACAATGAGCGAGGCTCTCAGGCGAGACTTTGGGGCGTCTATGCCGCATCTGCCAGATGCTCTATATCTTTGTATCTGCCGGCGAGAAGGGCACTGAGAAAAAAAAAGAATGCTTGTGTGACAATTCCAGAAGGTGCTCTGTCGATAAGCAACTTATCACTGCCCAAAGTGCCAGATAAAAAGCTTGGCCTGTCATATCTCCTAACACAATGTTATTTTCGGTTGATTGGAAAAGTATCCAAGAGATATCAGCCCAGAGTATCCATTACGTTGTCATTAGAACTTGTGGAACATTTTTCTCTCTGCTGCTTAATTGTACTTGGACTTGATTTTTGCCATTTGGATATTTTCGTTTTGCCTCGGCTCCATGGATCGCCTCCAGTCAAGCTCAACTCTAAGCGCGCCGGTCAATGGTCAAGACTACCGCCTCCCGGCCCGCCCCTCGTCCGTACCTTTTCTGGCCAAGAGTGTCGTGTGGCTCTTGCCGCTGAAAAACTCCGCCGAGCGTGAAGTACACCACTCATTGTTTTTATTTCACTTCTATAGCGTTTTTTGTTTTTTTTGTGTTTGCCGCATTGGTATGAAAAGTATGTGTGTTATGGCATGTCGTAAAAAGCCATTTTCTTGATATCCAAACAGTTAAGAGCGCCACAGTTGGCATACACCATAGACCATAGACCAAAGCCCAGCGTTGGAAATCAAGACCCGGCCCGGACCGGCCTGGCCCGTCCCCACCATCCCGACTTTCTCCGCCATATGACAAATAATTTTTAGTAGTTGGCGTAATTGCCGACGCAATGAGTTGTTAATTAACTCGGAGAGTTTCACGAAAAGAGAGCAGAGCTGGCCAGATGCTGGCAAAAGTGGGCAGTGGGAAGGCGAAGTGCTAGTCACCGCTTGGATTCCGGTCCGATTCGGTTTCCACCGTCTCCTCTGCGGACCGGGCCAACGAACGATTCCGCCCCCAAATGGCTTAAAATCTGTCCCAAAAAAAGTGTATGTTTCAACCAATTACTTGGCTTCTGAGTCATTAGTTTTGGCCGACCCACAGGCTTAGGCTACTGGAAATTATATAATTTCATATATTTCAAAGTATCTGAATGGAAATTCCGAAAATATTTCAAGTATTTGGTGTTGGCCAATGGAAGACTCCTCCAGAAAATGCAAAGCAAACTTTTGCGTGCCGTTGCCGTTGACTGAGAAGCCGCCAAAATGTGTTTATAGTTTACGGCATTGGTTATAACTAAAAAAAAAAAAAAAAAAAAAAACAACAACCACAAGAGCTCCGGCTGCTAAATCAACAATAACAACAACTTCAAAAAACGATCCAGTCGGCCGCTTCTTCCTGCTACACCGACTTTTATTGTTGCCCAATATCTTACAGTGTCTGGTCCCGACTCCCGACTCTCGACTCCCGACTCCCGATCCCCAAAAAGCCACATTCGTGACAGGCAGCTGGCACCGCCATACTCCCCCAACCACGCCCTCGTAACGCCCCCCATGCCGCGCCCCTCTGGACTTCTTTGATATAGCGAGACCCCGAACAAATTGAAACTGTTTTTCTGAAAAGGCAACTGGCAACTGAAGAACGAAAACAGATTGGAGAAAAGCAAAGCCTCGAAGAAGTACTATAAAGTCGACGCGGGAATCGGCTAGAAATTAGAAAATCATGCTTACAATTTTCTGGCCCGGTTCTGTGTGCATAATGCGCGATAAGTCGGCAGGTGCAACATGGGGCAAGAACACCACCACGGCACTGCCGTCGAAGCCCAGATGGAGGGAAGAACCCGGAAGAGTTGGGCTCTAGTCCGAAAAATAAACAGAAATCACTGCGAAAAAATGTCATAATATTGATGATGTTTCTCTAGATAGGTTTTTTTTACGAGTTTGTTATTGTTTCCTCCCAAGTTCCTAAGGAAACTCCCCCACATAACTTACTAAAAAAAAAATTGATTAAATCACCAACAAATTATGTAAATATTTTGTTTCTCGGTGTATAGTTTTCAATTTGATGTTCGTCCCCCAGACGCAAACAGTGCGCACAACTTGCAACTGCAACTCATTATAACTGCAACGGGGGACGTGTGGAGGTGGGGGGTGCGGGGTGGGGGGGCTTGCCACCAGGGGCTTGGCTGCTCGGCAGATGCGGGCCGCCCAGCCGAAATAAGGCTGGGGGCACCGACCGGGGGCAGCTCAATTGTAATTCGCGGCACAAATGTTTCACTTCATTTGAGTTTCGTGGATCGCTGGCAGCACAGGAAGTGCTTCGACAAACAACAACAACAACAACAACAAAGAACCGTTTTGGGGGAGTGGAGTTCTACCGGAGGGGGCGTGGCAGCGCCCACGCTTAGCCATCTGTTGCCTCCACCTGTTCCGCGGTGCATAGTGGAGTGGGGCTCCTCCATAACACCCGATGTCATATCAATTAACCGACTGCGGAATCAACTCCCATCCCGCCAAGAAAGCCATACCAATTGAGTTATAGGATGCCATTGAAGGGGTACTGCTAATCCCCTGCCCCGGGGCTATGGCACAAAATAAATTGCCTTAAATACACACTCTGTGTGTGTGTGGCAATAAATTGCCTTCAATGCAACTGCCACAACAAATGGCAGGGGGAAATTTATGCAAGCGACTGTGTGTGTAGTTTTTCCCTTCATGGGGATTGTTTGGAAGGTCTATCCCGAGCATATGGAACAGAATCACTGACCAAGGAACTGCTCTCCGGGACAGTCTGTTGCATAAGTGTAAGTGCAGGGCGCATTCACAACCATTTAATTGCTGTCTATAGAATCCATACTATCCGCTATAGATGGAAGTCATATATCAAAGTCGATGGATAAGTGGCCTGGGAAGTCGGATCTTATTTGTGTCTGTCCCGATAGTGATGAACCGCACTGTGTATGCAAATCCAAGTCTGAACTGTCAAACGATGTAGTATGTATATACATTCGTATTCCCATAAACCCATCAGATTGTTTGGGAAAGGCACAATTGAGATACAAATTGGCTGAGCCGAGCTCTTCCCAGAAAATGATGCGGAATTCCGCTGGTCAGCAGGTTCAGACTTAGTTTCTTTTAGAGATTTTGAGGAAAAGGAAAAGGAAAAGGAGAGTTCCCCGACTACCTGCCGTCAGTCGCCTTAATCCAGCTTATCTTTGTGATCCGCAAACTCTCTCCCAGATCAGGCCCCTTTGTGTTCAATGAATGGCTGCTAATCTGAGCTGAATGGAGGATGTCTGGAGTGCGCGAGGTGTGTGGAGGGACATTAAATGCATCTGCAATTAAAGCCGAACGAAGCGTTAAGCGCTGCACTTGTCGCACTTGCAACCGGCTTGTTGGATGCCAACTTGCAACATTGCTACGGCCCCTGCCCCTCCACACATCCTCCACATTGAATGCGACTGCAATTAACTCGGCAGAGTCAGCGACATTGCGACGGTCTCTATTTTTGCTCGGCCGGGCGCCTTAATCGAATTAGCGAGCACTAGGTAGTAGTGGTACTAGTGGTACTGTTCCCTCCGGGAAGGGTCCATTGATTGGAGTTAATGTGCCGTGACGACACAGCCCGGGGGAACGGCCATTATAATGTGGAACAGCTTTCGCCTTGAACTTTTCCCGACTGGATACAGTCTATAGCTGCCAAAAAAATCAAAATTATAAACCAATATGTTCAATATGGATAAGATAAGATTAAGTCAACAAACCACTCAGATAAGATTTTCTATCAAATGTTTTTTTTTAGAAAATTTGATAGCTGGTAGCCTTGAAATTTCTCTCAGTGCACATAGACAATGTCAGTTCCGGTTTATTCACTCAATTCCGCCAAACGCCTCGCCAGAGACCCATTGACTTCAGACGTCGATAAGGCTGAGATGCGAAACGAGTTACTTGTGGCATCGCTCGGCAAACTTGCATCTTTCACTGCCAGGGCCATGGCTTGGCGATCGATTCGTGGATTAGCGGCTACAACTTTATTCCCATATCCCATTCGCCAAGTCCCAAGTTCCAAGCCCCTTGCCCCATGCCCCATTCTCATTCCCGACTCTCTGTCTGGGGCTTCGTTCCTATGTGTATCCAGCAGATACTTTGTGCAGCGACTGTTTATGGCTTCGCCTTTTTTCGCCGCTTTTACTATTTTGTTGCACCCTTCTGTGGGCAGGCCAGGCACTTAGAGTCGTCCCCATCGCCGCATCACCGCATCGTCGCGTCCTCAGTGCCTTCAAGTGGTCTTCATTAGGCGGCTGTCTTGTCTGGATGGGAAAACGAGCTGGGGCAGACAGCAACAGCAACAGCAACATCAACAGCTACAGCTACAGCAAGAAAACTTGCAACAGCAACAGCTCTTTAAAGTCAGCTCGAGCATTGGCCGACTTGAGACAGCCTTAGAATATTGTAAACAAGGTCGTTTGCAGGATTCTCCGATTCTGGGTGGCCGGCGTAGTGGTTGGTGGGCGGCGGATGTGGGACGGCGGATGGATGGGGCGGGAAATCCGGCCAAACCGGTTGCTAATAAACTTCCAATTTACTCAAATCTGGAGCAACTTCATTACGGGCTCCCTTCGCACTGGGCTCTGGCATGATGAAATCGTTCAAATTTGGCCAAATCTCTGGGAGATCGCATAACGAACATGACGCTAATGACGTGTGTCTAACTGCGGCTCCGCAATGTAAAGCCAAACAAACCGTAGATATATAAAAATGGGTAGTGCTTGGACAGACACTGAATAGCTGATGCCCTTTTTTGTGGCTAGATTTTCCCCCAAATGATGACATAGAAAGTTCGACCAGATGCTCTGCCCGTCTAGATTCGAGCCACGTTAATTATGAATGCATTGCACACCTGTGACCTGGTCATATATAAATATGATATGACTCTAACTAGATGATGGATGTGATAGAGTGCGAATTGCGAAGCAATCTTCTGGGCCAACAATGTGGCATACAGAATGGGATGGATGCGAATTTGGAAAGTTCCGCAATGATGGCCCACAGCCGACTCTGCCAGTTGGGTCAATGTGCCACACAAAGAGCCACCATTACAATCAAAATCACAAGGCAGCACACCAAGTGCCACTCTGCCACATTCGAATCGTGTTATGTTGGCAACCTCAACTATTTCGCCGATGACGACCCCGCCAGACAATGCTCCTCATAATTTATTTACGACCAAAGACCCAGGCGACGGTGTCCCAGTTCATTTTGGACGACAGCAGGTGCCAACTGGTTGGCCTGGGCTGGCTTAGCGTGCTGCCTCGCCAGTGATGTGAACTAGTTCAAGTCAATCACAAAGCCTTGGGGCACCAGTCCACTCGCCACACTCTGTCCTGGTCATCGTCCATCTGTTTCTGTCCGGATGGCGGTTGGCGGATTGCGTGACGGGCAACTTGACCGAAAAAATACAAGCGAATGCTATGCGAGAATCCTATTTTTGCATATTCGGGAAAAGGTCGCTGGCATGCAACTTGTTGGCATTGTTGCATGCCCCGTCCGAGCAATGGGAGCGCGCCGGGAAATGGGGATCGAAATGCCAGCATCCCAAAAATACGCAGTCCGAAAAGTGGGTCGCCCCCAAGTGAATCATGGCGGAGAAAGACAAATTAAATGTGATTCACTTCGTTTTTGGGGAATCTGTTGAAAGGAACTTTTTAGAATGCGACTCTTAGTGATTTACTTACTTAAAAGCAGTTGTTAATGTTAGTTACTTTTACTTTCAGCTTGTAGGAGGCCATGTCCGCTACGCTCTTCGAGATGGCAACACCAGCGGAAGAGCCACTACCCTGTCTCGAGGTGGAGCAGCAGCTGATTGCGGGCATCGCCAGCCTGGAGTTGAGCGAGTCCGGAGTGACTGCCGGCAACTGCGATGGCAGCGACAGTGGCCTGGACGTGGCCAGTAGCTGCTGCCTCTCGCGGGTGACCTTGCAACGCGGCCTCAGCAGCACCAGCGGGGGCTACACAAGCAGCAACGGCCTGGAGGAGATCTACGACAGCTGCGAACTGAAAGTGGTCACCACGACGGCGGTCTCCCCGATAAACAACTCGCCCAGTGAGACGGGCAGCGAGAAGACCTCCTCGCCGCCACGGCGAACAAATGGCTCGGTCAAGAAAAAGGTGGCCATGTTCGAGCCGGAACACAGCACTCCTGGCAAGGATCAGCTGCGTGGCAGGGTGGCGAACCTAAAGAGGGCAGAGAGCCTGCCCAGAAACAGTCTGGGGCCCGGAACGCCCTCCCAAGCAGCCCACAAAGACAGACCGCTTTTGTCCACCTCATCCTTTAGAGTGCCCAGCACCACCGCCACGCCCACGTCCTCGGCTCGCATGGCACGCCCTCAGAAACCGGACACTCTGCCCAACGCCCTGAATAGAGCGCAGTCCGTGCAACGACTAACCCAAGTGCAAAGGACTCCGTCACTCAGTCGAGCCAGGACCCCGGGCACGCCCTCCGACGACGGTCGCTGGCCGGCCAATCGGGGAGCAGCTCGTCGGGGCATGTCAGTGACCCCGGAAGTGGTCCCGAGTCGAATGCGGGGCAGTCCGGCGCCGGGTGGGACTCTGCCGCGTCGCCGCAAGCAGCAGTCGGTGGAGGACCTCACCGGTGGACGTCTCTCCCGGAGTAACTCCATCAGCCGAGCGGCTGCAGCGGCAGATGCCCGCATGACCTCCTCGGTGATGGTTGTGCCCACCAGCAGGAGGAGCCTGGCCGGAGCCACAGCCAAGGTGAACTCCCTCAGAAGACCTCAGACGGCAGCGGCTGGGACGACGCCGAGGACGCGAATCTACCACGAGACGGCAGTGCAAACAGCGCTGACCAGCGAGGACTTGGAGCAAGTCCTGGGGGGTGGGCTGCTTCAGACCCGGGCACTGGACGCCGTGGAGCAGCAGGATCGCAGCACGCAGGCGGAGCCGGATCAGCGAGACTTCGAACTGGAGCAGCTGCGCCAGGAAGTGCGCCAGCTGAGCGGAAAGCTGCAGCGGGAGCGGGAGGAGAAGCTGGCCATGCAGCAGGAGCTGCACCTCAACACGGAGCGGGTGATGGGCATGTTGGAGCTGGCACGAGTGGTCAGTGCCAGTGCCGGAACCCCCACATCAGAGGACAGTGGCGACGGCAGTGCCGGGCACGACAGCCTCCTCATGCTGGAGTCCCAGATCCAGATGAGCGGCCACGAGCTCTTCGAGCGGCAGCAGGAGATCGGCCAGTTAAGGGCCATGTGCCGGGCGCTACAGCTGGAGATGCGCCGCTCCCTGGCCACCCAGCAAGTGCTGCTCCAGGAGAAGGCGGCCATCGAACAGGAGTCCAGCGAGCTGCAGGACTTCCTGCAGAACGAGAAGGCGGCCCAGGTGGACGCTCTGCGGGAACTGGAGGCCGAGCACCAGGCGGTGAGGGCCCAACTGGCCAACCGCGAGGAGGAGGCCAAGGTCCTGCGGGACGAGTGCCGCCATCTCGTTCGCCTCAACGAGCAGCGCCGCCAGGAGAACCGAATGCTGCAGACCAAGTACGCGGCTCTGGAGAGCAAGTCCAGGGAGCTGATCCACCAGCAGAATGCCTCCGTGGCTGGCGCCTCCACTGCCTTGTCCGGGCTGCATGCCCGTCTGGACGGACTTGTGGAACAGCTGGTCTACTCCTACAGTATTTCCGAACAGGACTTGGAGGTTTGTGTCCTTCGAAGTAGAAGATTTTCCCATTTCTAAAGTGTTTTTTTTTCAGGACATTCGCTTCCAGGCGGAGTCGGAGCAGGTGCAGAATGGCCAGCGACCCAATGGCTTGGATCTGCCCATCTGTCCTGCTGGCCAAGGCGATGCCATACACACCCTCGTCCTGGCCAGTGACGGGTCCTTGTCGCCGCAGCGCAACCAATCCTTCATTGCCGCCGTCATTGGGGCCATCCGCCAGGCCACCACCCACTCCGGGAAGAGGCTCTCCCTGCGTCAAGGAGCATCCAAGCGGAGTGGAGGAGGCTCTGCGCAGACGACGGGAACAGCGACCGGGGCTCAGGAGGCACAAGGCAATGGTGGTACGACAACTGAAACCCTTCCCGAAATCCATTGATTTAAAACCCCTTCCCTAAAACCCTTCAGATGACTCGGACTCCACGGAAATGCTGGACTCGGAGACGGAGCCCTGCCTGCTGATGATGGACAACGTGCTGGAGGACGTTGTGCATCCGGACTCGCACTCCCACAACATGGTGTCCTCCTGCACCGGCATGATCTCCCAGATCGAGCTGCCCACGGAGCTGGTCAGCCAATGCAGTCACCCGAATCACAATGGAGTGGCTCCGGGAGACGACTCCCTGCAGCAGCTCTCCCAGGCCATCACGAATCGCCAGCAGATGGAGCTCCACATGCATAAGCTCAGCGCCATGCCCATTAAGTAAGGATATCTATCTGATCCTCTGGAGAATAGTGTATTAACTTTTAAAATCGCATTATCCTTGCAGTCCTCGCGATCAGTGCAACACAGAGGAACTGAGTTGCCACGACTCGCTGGCGGAGCTGCCTTCCCTGATGGAGTACAGCACTGCCCAGGCAGTGGTGGACCAGGTGATCGAGGTGGACACCTTGGTGACCAAACTGCTCAAGGTCCTGCGACTTGTGCAGCTGGACAACGACAATTGCATCCAGCAATTGATTGTGGACAAGTGAGTCTCATTCAAGGATACCCATACTATTTATATTAAGTTGATCCTTTGTGTCTAATAGGAACAAACTGCAGCAGCATAAGGAGGACATGCTGGAGAAACTAAAAGACTTGGAGGACGTGAACCTGAAGCTACAGGACGAGCTGATGGACGCCACCCAGGAGCTGATGATCAAGGGCAGCGATCTCAGCGGGGCCAAGGCGGAGATGCAGCGACACCGCAACGAGATCGACGTAAGGTTTTAGACTTGGCCTCTTCCGTTGCGCATCCTTCGAAGACATTTCTTATATCGTTACCATACGTTGTACTCCAAATCTTGATTTCATTTAGTTTAGTCGTAGTTCTTAATTTGAATAAATTACTTGGCCTATTTACGTTTTGAGTTGTTCAGTAGTCGAGTCGCTCTCGTTCGATATCATTTTATTCATCATTATTCTATCAACCATTCAACTACTCAATCATTCAATCAATCAATCATTCGATCTCATCGCCATGCATCTCGATGGTACTTCAGTCACCAATCAAGTTCAAAAGCGCACTCTTTCGTTTAAAATGATGCACCAAAACTAATTGCCACGCCACTGCTTCTCCCCGCCGACATCCTCCTCCGATCCTTTCCCCCCTTCATCCCCGCCAGCGTTTGAACGAGGACATCTGCACCCTGAGCACCCTGTGCAGCAGCTACAAGAAGCTATCGCCCACCACGGAGTTCCCGCCCATGCGACTGCTGTCTCCCACCCAGGACTCGGAGCAGGGCGATGTCCTGGGGATACTGAACCTGCTGAAGATGTGGCAGGCTGGCGGCCAGCTTCAGGATCCTCGCATCAGTGGGTATCTCAACATGTTAAGTGGCAGCCAGGTGGGCATATTCCAAGTACACCATCGAGACACTTAGTCATCATCTTCATCCGTAGATATCCACTCCCAGTCAGGACAACAATAACGTGGAACGCCTCAGGATCTACGCCAATCAACTGGAGCACGTGTCGCGCGTCCTGCGCGATGGCCTGCCCAAGGATGTGCCCCCGTCATTGGCACAGCTGCGCAAGGACATGGAAGTCATCCGCAGGAACGCCAGCTGGATACAGTTACTCGAATCAAACGAAACGGACCACAATGCCAACGGCGACGCGTCCACGCCTTGAATTGTGTCAAAATTGTTGTTAATTCTCTAGTTAACTATTAGAAATTGAGCGTTGTTTTACATTTACGTAGTTAGTCACAAATGTTTGCGTCCAATTCTGAAGTTGTAGATGTTTTAACCGCGTCCAAAGTAACAAGATGTTTGTAGTTAAGTCACGGCCATATTTGGATGATCCCCGAACCCTGACTCATGTCCATTTTAACCAGAAAACTGAAATTCAAAGGAGTATAAGTCTAACAGCCATCGCGCTTTGCATTCCTTTATTTTCGTAGCATACTTTTCGCCTGATTTGATTTTTCTGCAGCCCTGGTCTAAAAAGTTATCAAAGTATTATAGATGTCCTGTTAAAATTAAGTTTAAATTATTTAGCAGTTCTTTAAAATTGAAAATTCTTAGTGAATATTGCCAATTACGAATTATATTAGATAACATTTAGCTTTCCTAGCAGAAAAGCGAACAATTGCTTATGAGAAAACGCCGAATATCCTGCGAGATACGGCTAGCCTCAAACCGAATTCCTTGCCGCATTGCCAAAAATATGATTGCCGGAGGATAGGGACCTAGCTATGTCCTTTGTACTGAAAAGAAACTAAAGCATTCGATTTCGAAAGCAGCTGTTTGTTTATTACACGTACAATAAATAAGCATAAACTAAATATGTATAAAATCAACTATAAATGAAAAAACACAATTTCGCAAAATTTTTGAAATCCCTTGAAACGGTAAGTACGTACTAGATAAGTCTATGGGCGTAGGCATAGTTTGTATATATGTATTTAAAGAATATTATATATAATGGTATATATATATATATATGTATATATAGACAGCCAAGTCCTGTGCTCGCCGCTCGTTTTGTCTTTTGTGTGTTGCAGTTGCTGTTGCTCTGTCTTTACATTTACAAATAATCTCACAATGGGAGGACCTCCTCCACGGGTAGGGGCTAGAAGGATGTCCTAGAAGGAGGGCTTGCTGCTGCCCATGCTGCGCGCCGGCAGGCTGTTCGTCTTGGCCGTCGGATTGTCGCGGGCCTGCGAATGGGCCACCACGATGCTGAGGCACTGCACCCACTCCTCGGCGTTCTTGCCGTCCTTGGGCTTGAGTATTAGGGTCTGGTCGGCGGTGAAGATCTCGAAGGCCTTGGGGATGTTGCGGGCACCCCGCGACACCTTTACCGAACGGATCTGGTTCACGTCGATGCTCTCGCCACCGCTCTGTTGCCGATTGGGGGATTAGTTTTCGATATCTTGTGGCTATATTTATTTTTCCTACTCACCGAACCCTTGCACGACAAGTGGGCGCCGGAGAGGGTGAAGTAGCGGGTCCGCCAGCGCCGGAAGAGCCGCCATTTGCCCTTCTTCTCCTTCAGCTGGCCCTCGATCATGGGCTGGTTGCTGCCGTTCAGGAAGCCCACCGCCTTGTCCGGATGGTTGCACAGGAAGCAGCCCCACTGGTACTCCAGCTCGTTGCAGTTCGGGTTGGACTTGTCGGTCTTTGAGACCTCGAAGACGTCCAGGAAGCCCGAGTGCCGCAGCTCGTTCACCAGAATCTCGCGGTCCTAAAAGGAATGTTTTTAAATTAATAAAAATTCTTTATGTTTGGTTTTTATGGAAAAGGGAAATTATTTGGAAATCGAAAACAACAAATTACCCTAAAAATAGTTATTTTTGGTTTCTATCGAAAACTATATCTTAAAAAGTAATTATCCGATTTCTTTTATGTTTTTATGAAAATACTCGTAGAAAAATTATCTTTCTTTCTGTATCAGAAACATGAAATTTATTTTTTCATCGATTTTTTTCAATTTTTGTGATGTAACCCCTTTGAAAATTTTGAAAAAATCGAAAAAATTTTACATGCCCAGATTTTGAGGGAGAAAGGGATTTTTACAAATACTATTTGTGCCGATATCAGGACGGTATAACATTTCCCGATCGGTCATCAAATAGCTAAGTTATGCTCGTCAAAAGTTCCATAAAAACACCATATTTTGACTCTACTCTAATATTAAGAAAACTCCAGCTCTGTATAAAAATTAGGTACGGTTTCAATCACCCTATGAACCTACCTTGACCTGCGGAAACTGGCTGGTGACCAGCTCGGTGAAGCTGCGGTTCTCGCACTTGAGTATCTGCCAGATGTTCTTGAGATTGCTGATGCCGGACTCCCGCGTGCTCAGCACGCACTTTTCCTTGACCTGCAGCCAGAAAAGGGGATCAGAGGATGCCCGCAGGATAACTACGTTTACGAAACTTACAAAATGCCGCACTTGAAAGTCCAGGAACATCATATGTATCCAGGTCTTGGGGTTGCGAGTCCGCATCGTGAAGCAAGTTTTCGAGTAGAGGCAGTGGGGTCCTCGGATCTGGCAGGCGAAGTGCAGTTTGGCCACCTTCTTGGTCCTGCGCTCTGCAAATTCATTGGAAACTGTGTGTGTGATGTGTGTGTGGTGTGTGTGGCGATAGTGTGCGATGCAAGTTTAGACAGAAAACGGGAAAGGACCCACAAGGACTTACCCTCGATGCTGCAACGCGTGGGCGGGGGCAGGTGCTGCGACACCTCGTCCATGTACGACTTGATGGAGTTGAAGTTCTTCTCGCAGAACTGCTGGACAGGATCCCGCATGATCTGGTATGGCTCGAAGGTGCTCATCCGCTGGTCCATCACGCTGTTGGCGTTGAGAAGAGTGCGGCTGGTGTTGTCGCTGCGCCGAGGCGCCACATTGGTGGTGGGTCCTGACACAATTACTTCGCTCTGAAAGCAAAAACAGATAGTACCTCAGCATAAATAGCTGAAAATAATAATCCTTACGTTTCCATTGATGGGCAGCTTCATCACGGACTTGGCGTTTCCGTTGCTCGAAGACTGCGGCAGCGCCGGGGAGGCGTGGTGCACGGACACCGCGTTCTGAGTGGCCACCGCCTGCGCGGAGGCCGTCGATGATGCCGCCGCCTGCTGCGGAATGGAGATCGAGCCCACCGACTGGTTCAGGGCGTCTGTGCTGTACTTCATCATGACCGTGCTCGAGTTGAGGAGCGTCGAGGGTCCTTGCGAATGGGGCCGGACCTTCGAGGGCGATGTGGTGACCGTCACTCCGCCGGAGGTCACGGGTATGCCGTGCCGGTTGTGACCCGTGATGACCACGTTGTTGCTCAATGGAGGCACTGGTGTCACTGGCGGATTGCTAAAGGCGGCCGGCGACTTGGAGGTGGCGCCTGTCTGCACCACCACGTTGCCGTTGGAGCTGCCGCCGGGCTGCTGGTTGATCTGCGAGTTGCTCAGCCGGGTCATGCTCTTGTGGAGCCCTCCCACCGACCCGCTGGCCACGTTCAGCCGGGTCACACTCCGGTGCGTGTTGCTGGCGGGATGCAGGCGACCCGTACTCCTCGAATCGCCCAGCTTCACCCGTCGTGTGTAGCCCGTGTGCTGGGGAGTCGGCGTGGCAGTGGCCACGGGGGTGGAGGCGGCTACGGGAGCGGCGTGGGCAGTAGCTAAAGGCGTAGCCTGTTGGATTACAGTCGTGTTGCTGGACGGAGTCGGTAAGGGAGCTAAAAGGAAGAGTTTTTTTTTATTATGGGCTCTCCAGACTCAATGCTCCCACTTACCTGGCTTGATTTGGGGACTGGGACTGGAGCTATTCAGGCTGACGATCGTCACTCCCCCGGAGGTCTTGTTGCCCAGACCGTTTCCCACATCCTGCTGGGAGCTCAAGGCGGCGTTCTTCTGCCTGACACAGGCCAGGACCTTGTCCGTGAACAGAACCGGATAGGCGGAGCACAGGCGGGTGGCCTCCTGCTGCAGCAGAGCCTGGGTGGGCAGGTGCTCGAGCACAAAGTCCAGGGCCTGCTGGGCCGTCTCCTTGCCCCCGATGCCCGCCGTCGTCATGATCTGGGCGCAGAGAGGGATCGTGCTCGGATTCGTCTTGGCCGCCAGGCGCAGCTGCTCGAAGTGGTCGACGAGGAGCTGGGGCGAGTGCTGGGATAGCTTCAGCAGTATCTGGAGGGTGGTGCTGGCGGTGTCGCTGTCCAGGAGGAAGCCACACAGCTGGGGCACGCAGTCTGCCAGAACCTCCGGCGACTGCTGGACAATGAGAAGATACAGCTGGAAGACGGCCATGCGCTCCTGGGAGTCACACTGCGGCAGCAGGGGCATCAGGAGCGGGGCATGCGGCGTCACTGCCTCCGGGGTCACCTCGTACACTTGGGAGAGCACCCGCAGCAGGCCGTAGTTGCCGGAGAGGATGGAGTCCATCACGGCCTCCGTGTGGGGACTCAGGAGGCAGGCATGGTCGATGGCAGCCAGGGAGAGGTAGCTGGCCAGGTTGCGGGACAGCTCCCTGTTCCCTTTCGATAGAAACTGGACGGCCACGGGCAGGGCGATCTTCATCAGTTCCTTCTTGTCATAGTTCTGGAAAATCGTACCTTTAAGACCAAGTCACTATTGATTCCATAAATTTCGAATTACCAGAAAAATACTCGAGATTATGTCGGCGGCTATCTTGGCATGGGGTGGCTCTTCTTTTGTGGCGGCGGAGGGCTGGAGGTTCCACAGCAGGCAGGTCTTCAGAAGATCCACCAGGGCGGCACAGTAGCGCTCCGCAGTCTTGGTCTCCCGGATGCAGGAAAGCACCCGGGTCACACAGATCTCCACCACACTCTGGTCATTGTTGTTCTTTACGTAGTCCACATGCGAGATGATCGGACTGATCTCGGAGAGCTTTAGGAGATGAGTTAATGGGTGTCTATGGAGAATTGGTCAAGTGTAGTTACTTACCACCTCTGTGATGTCGTCGACTATGTCCGCGTCGGGCACGGAGAACAGGTCTCCGGCTTTGGAGAGATCGCGCTTGGCGAGGACCTTGTTGAAAAGTACGTGCATGGCGGAGGAGACTCCCAGTCAGGGCTGCTCAAATTGCATCATCTGCGGCAACTGCGAAACGAAATGTGAAAGTTGTAGTAATATTCTCAGCACACAGCCCAGCCGAGTCGGCTTCTTGTTTATTTTAGTCACTGCATTTTTCAGTGCCATGTTTGGATTTGGCCCATTGCCAGAGCTTAGGCGCCTCTGGCAGCCACTTTTTATCTTATCGCCCGGCACTTGCTCCTCCGGCTAGCTGCTCCAGAGTGCCATTCTATTCTATTCTATACGCGGAAAGTGCATGTATAATTTTAGAGAATAAATACAGATACCAAATACTTGTTGCATCGCCTCAGTTGCTCATTCTTATCTCGGACACTTTTGCACACTCGCTGGATGCCAGTCCCTCTCCTGTAGTGTCCCTGTACGACACTACACTACGGCAGTTAATTGGGTGGGCGATGAAATCTAGGCGAATTATGATTTGCAATAGTGCCGGGCCATATCTTTATGGGTCGAAGAGTATCTTTATTGAACTTCGAGTGGGCGGAGAGTGCAGGTTCCGTTTGTTTACTCAACTGAATTTATCGCCGAATCTGCACAGGCGGTTCCGAGAATTCTGTTCTCTGTTCTATGTTCGCTTTTCTCCGTGGGGTTTCCCGGCAAAACAGTGTTTGCCTTCTTGCACTTGCCGAGATGGCCGTGTAATTGTTTGGCCAACTTATCCGCCGTGGAATGCCGACTTCTGATTAGACGGACGAAATTCCGGACGGGGATTAGCCCCGACTTAGCGGATAACCCGGGCTGGGGAATTTGCTGGCTGGCCGAACGAGTGGGCGATGAAAAGCTGGCAGAAAAGTCACTTCTTGTCGCGGAAGCGGACACTGACGCTGACGCCAACGCCCGGGTTGGGTTATTAAATTTTCAAATAAAAACCGAAAACCGAAAAACGAAAACTGAAAACCAAAAACCAAAACCGATCCGGGAGTTGCATAATCCATAGAGAGGCCAGTCAGTCAGGCAGGCAGGCAGCTCTCTGCACGCGAATTGCAGACGGCTTTGGAATGGGCCTCGACTGGGACTGCGACCGAAAGACTGACGGACCGCCGGACGGGACAGACATTTGCTTCCTGGAAACCGGGACAGCGACTGCTGCGGACCTCGAGACTCTGAGATAGAGCTACGCTGTGGTTGTTGTTATTTATGGCTCATTCGCGCTCAGGTTGCAGCACCAACAACAAACAGAAAAACTGGTTAAAAAATAAATAAAGAAGCAGCAACAAGTCGCAGCCGCAGCAGCAGCAGCAACATCAGCAGCAGCAGCAGCAGCAGCAACAGTACAAGCAGCAACTTTGAGCGCCCGAGAGAAAATTAAAAGAGAAATAGAAACACACATATGTACGGGTAGGACGGGTATAAGTAATGGATGATGGCGTTGGCTAAAACATAAACCGAAACCGGTGCGGCAGGTTAATACACACGAAGCCCCAAGCCCATGATCGGAAGGGGCAGCGGGGGCAGGGGAGCCGGACCACATCATAAAGGGGGCTGCAGGGCAGGGACGAGGGCAGGGGCCCACCGGTGGTCTCGAGATTTCGGAGACAGGCTGGAAACAAAGGCTGTGCCAAAAAACCTCGAGGCCCCACGATTCTCCGCTTAGATTATATTTCTATATTTGCATTTTCCATCGAAATGGCAGAGTTCATAACGTGGATATTAATTGGCCATCAGATATAAACAGTTTTTATTTTATTAGAATTTAAAGTAAACACCTATCTATGAGTTCAGGAGTCACTAGACCCTCGCCCTAATCCTAATTTTGCGAAAAGTCTATACTTGGTAGTTGATTAGCCAGAAAGGTGTTAGAGATCTCAGGTGAGATATTCAAAGCCTGGCTGTTTTATGACTGCACGGGAATGAGTCAGTTCTGCATTAGATAGATCTAGACTTGGAGATCGGAGATCGCTGGCATGAGTAACACTACCAGCCAGCCAGGGCCGGTCCAGGCGGCCAACTAGCAAGGCCTAGTCTCCACGACCATCTCCTTGCTGGGAGCTTCCGCGAATCCATGCCCAGGTTGGATCACATAACCGTCCCCACTGGACGTATACGTACTCTGCGATCCGAGACACGAGCATTCCGTGGCAAGTGTTTGGTTCTTGTTTGTGCATTCCATTGTCATACCTGGCCGATGAGCCCGGAGGAGCGTCAAGTGTCTCGCAAGCCTGCCTCTGGGTACTGGATACTGAACACTGAGGTCTGAGTAGTGGATACTGGGGTAGTGGCAACTTGGTGGAGTCGGCAACCACAATTACTGGTCGGTCCAAAGTCTGCCCCCGGGCGGAAGGCGGGGAGTGGCTTTTGTGCGGCAAACAGTCGCCGTTGCAGTCGCAGAACACGACTGGCATTAGACCAACTGGGAAAACTCGTTTTCCCAGCAATCTGTTTGGCAAAACCTACGCATGCGCAGACGACAGTCATCGGCAGATCTGGGTGGGATCGCACGGATCGATAATATATTTGTCTGGGCTCGCAAATCTGGGTTGCCGATGTCATTCGTAATTATTGGTTATTGGGTGTGAAGAGTGGGGGGGCTGGCGGCGGGAATGGATCTAAGGTTGGCTTAGTCCGCAGGTAACCTTTGGCAGTGAGATTGGCTATAAAACTACCTACTTGGACAGCTTTGGGACCAAAGTCCCCGATGGGTTCTTGGAGGGGAACTGCGAAAAGTAAAGACAACATGAACACGGTAATCCGATCCGGAGGCGGAGTGGAGAGTGTGTTTTAATCGGAAAGGGGGAGCTTCGGGCTGAAAACCGAGCGGCGCGTGAAACTTATTAATGAAAAGGCCGCGAAAAATAAATAGCTGCGAATTAGCACAACAACAAGCACAGAATTCGGTACTTCCAGAAGGAAGTTATAAGCTTAGCTCCGCGATCTACCTGGACTGAGCTACCTGGCGGCGAATTTGAATTAACGATTAAGGGGGGCACTCACCGAATTGCATCTGCGACTGTGTCGGGCGGACAGCTGCTCATATCAGTATCGCTAGCCCTGCATCTGCATCTCCATCTGGAACTGGTCGAAGTCGCAATCGGAATCGGAGTTATACTCCGATCTCTGGCTCTCTTTTTTTGTCTGGCTTTCCTGCTCTCTCCTCTACCTCTCTATCTCTCTCTCTCTTTAGATCTCACACAACAAAATTTACAAAAAAAAAAACACTTAAAAGGCACGAAAAAGGTAGACAAGGTAGATTGTTGGTGTTTTTGTTGTTGCTTTTGGCCAAGTCAGCCGCAACCGTGGTTGTTTTTTTGTATATTTTTTATTGTTGCCACTGCTGCTTTGGGTGTAGTTCAATATTAATTTAAATGTTGGTGCTGCCGCGGCTACTGCTGTTGCCGATAAAGCACAAAATTCGGAATCGTTGTTGGCGTTATTTATTTTTTACGGCCGCGCTTTGTTGCCGCGCCAGCGCATTGCTTTTTATGCAAATTGTCGCATTTCTCGTGTATATTTTATATTATTTTCCCCCCAACTTGTTTTAATACATTTTAATTTGTTTTGTGTGTATGGTGTTTTTTTTTCTTCTGTATTCTGGCGTAGGTGAGTTGCTGTTAACCGTTGTTTTTAGCCACAATGCCTGGTGTGTTCCACTATGCCTGATTTCTTTGTATTTTTGCTAATCACATTTTGTTAACACACACACACACATCACACGAAGGCTGGCGCACGCACACTTCGATCGGCTAGAGAGCGTTGGGCGGGGGGCAGCGGGGGCGTGGCCGCAGGAGTGGAGCAGACAGAGCGCTGGCCAAGCGATGGCATTTGGGCCCGAACGAAGACTGACGACCGAGCACTCGGAGCGGAATGGCAAAGCCAATTGTCAGACTGGCTGACACCGACTCTGGTTGTTGTTGTGTTGCCTGTTTGTTTTGCACGATCGCTCTCCGTCTCCTCTCACCGTAGACCGTTCTCACCGCACTCAGGCGGGCCAGCTCGCTCTCGGGCTCTCCCACAGGTTACCTTTCGTGGCGGGAGTACCTGTGCTACCTCGGAATGTGGCAGGTGCGAGGGCTGTTTGGACATTGCTGCAAACAGGTATCTAGAACTAAAATCTAGTTACTAGATCGTTCTTATTTTGAGGAGATCCTTTTCTATATTATTTTTTACAAATTCATCCATATCCCTTACAGGGTACCATCCCCATTCGACCCCCCGCAACTAGTCCAGTTTGGTGCTCTTTTGGCTTACACGAATTTATCGCCGCTTTGCTTTTGCGCCTTTCATTCATAAACAAAAAACACAGAGCCCATTGTAGTTGTTGTTGCTCGTTTGCCGCTCTCTTTGTACCTTTCCTGATACGCCGCTCTTCTTCTTCAGCTCCACCTGTTGCGCCGCTCAGGCCCTGGCAACATGTTGCTGCCGGCCTTCCCCCAATCGGTGATGCAACTTTGCTGCCAGCCGCGCACTCGAAATGTGTCCAGCGGGCCATGGGTTGCGGAAGCATTTAAATCAATCCGACTCAAATCACGAAGAGTCGTGGCTAATTTTCGAAAGCTCTCCGACGGCAGCTAATTCATGAACTGCGTCTTAGCCGGCCGACAGTCGTAGCGGCAAGGTCGTTGCCTGCAACTGGGAGTGCCACTGAGTGGATTTTGGCTTTCTTCCGCTCGACATTGAACCCTGGCCGGCAAACACACTCGAGCACACGAACAGCCATTAACGGGAAGCCGCTAAAAAGCGTGCAGCTCCTCGCCCACTTCACCCACTTCCCAATGTGTGTGTCCAGCAAACAGTCGCAACGAATGCAACGCCTGAGCTTGGGTCATTAGGTTATTTTTTAGTACAACAAATTTACATACAAATTTTATTCCGCATAATAGGTAGTATTAAAGTTTATAGTCTCTAGCTTGTTTTAAGATCGATAAATGGGGACTTAAGCGTACTTGGCCACCAGGCCCTCCACGAAGGCGATGTACTCCGTCTGGGCGGCTTCGCTGCTCTTGCCCTTCTGCTTGTTCCAGGCCTCCCACTTGGCCTTGCCCTTCAGGTCGAGGAGGCCGGGCTTGGCGGTGTTGTTGTCGCCCACGGTGCCCTGCTTGAAGAGGGCGTACAGTTCCAGGAACTCGTCGTCGCTGGGGCGCTTGGTCAGGGACTTGACCTTCTCGGCGGCGGCGTTGAATTGCTGGTAGGAAAAAAATATTCTGTTAGTTTCTCTACAGATAACTACATGATTTTAACAATAAATATGTTATCATAATTAAGAATGTTTGTGAAATCGGAACCTTGGAGTTCCATCTTATCTTCAAGTGAAGATGTTTACTTTCAAGAACTAAAAATACACAATGTATTGATTTATATTCTACACTCGGAGAGTTCCAAGTGCTGAATCGAACAGATGATTAGCCAGAACCTTATCACGCAGCCAAGTATAGCTCCAAACATGGTCAGGCGATTAGTGGAGGATCGTTAGGGGGAAGTACTCACCTCGGACATTGTTGGCTAGATTTTATCTGCAAGTGGAATGGTAAAAAAGTAAAATTAGTCTTATTTATAAACCGCTTAGTTTTATGTTTATGATCATAATTGTCCGATCGCCAAACCAGTTCCCGGCCACTCGAGTGCCAAAGTAAACGACTTGACCCAGGTGCCGACTCTCGACACTCGACTCTCGACCTTTGGCCCCATGGGCCGATCTAGCCCCAAAGAACTTTGCTAATGTTTGTCGAGCGGCGCACACGTCCGACTTTCACCCGCCGGGAGCGGCAGACAACATGGCAACATACATAACTGGAACTAATGCTGCGGAAGCAGAGGTAGCAACAAGCAGAAGACGCAAATATTTATCTCGGTCCGAGGGTCTGGGCATTTGAAAAGAAATCGGAGGGAGTGGGCAACCGTTAGACGCCGCTTTTGGCCGGCGAATTTTTTTTTACAAATTTGGACACGGGTGTGGGTCTCTGTACGTGTCGTGCACTGCGCAAAATACCTTCCCCATATGGACATGCAAATTCAAAGCCGGCCCGGCGAGAGACACTCATCAGTATTTTTATGGGGGAGGCAAATGGGACTTTAAAAGTCAAGCCTCTAATTTAGACAAGTGACTCCAAAGTGGCGACTAAAACTGACATTTGAGATTACCAATCACTTCCAGCTATTCTATTAATCCAATGTTATTGGACTCTCATTAATTGCTTGGTAGAATTCCGTAATTGGCTGGTGCAGGTGCCGAATTCGCACACCTTACGTGTACCTACTATCTAAATGAGTTCTTTTTATGTGTCACAACCACCATTAGTGGGCACTGATAGGTGAGCGTCGCGTCGGGCAATTGAATTGAATTACTCGGGCCGGCAGACCCCTCGGAACGGACAAATGGAGCTTGCTGGAGCACTTACTGTCGTGTTGGCGGTCACAGAACTAAACACTGTCTGAATTCCAAACCCGCTTTGACTTTCAATTTAAGTCTTTCCACATCGCGCGATCGCCCCCGGTGAGAGCCCCGAGAGCCAAAGAGACCAGTGAAGCTCCTCCGGATTCTCTGGGGATCTCTCTGGGGCAACAGCTTTCGCTGGAGTGGGTTGAGCAATCGGCGCTGTCGGGAGGTGGAAGTGGAGGCGGTTCTGGGGCGGTGATAGTGCCGGTTTGCTGATAACCCGCCGAAGCCACGTAATCTACGGATCGAAGTTCGAGAGCCCGGAGGTATCAAACGCCCGGAGGAGGGTGGTCGGTCAATAATGCGCGAAAGCTCCAATAAAATGCCGCTCAGTAGGACAAACACCTGAAGATTGCTCTGAGTATTGCTCATATTTGGCGTAATCTTTATTGTTCAACTAAGTAGCTGCAGGTGCGTGGGGGGTCCGGGATCGGTTTAGGCGTAAATGGGGGCGTATTTCTCGTACACCTTCACGTAGGCCTCCTTGGCGGCTTCCTTGGAGAGTCCCTTGTTGGCAGCCCAGGCCTCGTACTTGGCCTTGCCCTTCAGGTCCAGGGTTCCGGGCTTCTCGACGTTCACATCGCCAACGGTGGCCTGCTTGAAGAAACCGTAGAACTCCAGGAACTCGGCATCGGTGGGCTTCTTGGAGAACTTCTTGGCGAGTTCAGTAGCTTCCTCAAACTGTTCAAAAAATCGTTTAAAAATCTTTACAGAATAATTTTTTTTTTATACTTACAGACACCATTTTGTAAGATTTGGATTCTTCTTTTTAACGCTATATTCAAGTTAAAAAATATAACTTATAATTATATAATCCGACAGAAGTATTTTGTCAATGAGCTTACCTCTTCAAAAAGGCAAAGACGAGTGAATATTTTTGCACATTTTGCCGGCGTTTTTATAGCTTCAAGGCTCCACTTTTCTCCTCGGGTTTTTCTTTTTTTTAGGGCCAATATTTCCCATTTTGCTGATTAGTTGCCGATATGAATATCTTTATTTCGCCAATTTACTGCCCAACTACAAGAAGGGGTACATTGTCAAAGGTAGCGGTATCGGAGATAGCCCCCGGATACACTTATCGTTTATAGCACCGCTGACCATGTCGAATTAACCAAGGGCACACTGTAGATAGATTCTCCTCCGGACTCTGGAACTTTTACGATAAGCCATATATCATGACGAAGTTCTTCGTTTGCTACTCTAACATATAATAATAAGATTAATAAAAATGTTTCTGATTGTATAATGGTATAAATCATTTGAAGAAGAGAGTTACGTGGCCTCTAGTGATGCAACTGCTGATTCTAGTTGTATAATTCTTCGACTCATCTTTAAAACAGACAATTGGGGGAAATAAAAAGACAGATATTTCCTAGCCAGAACTAAAGGATCCGATAATATCATGAACCGGAACTAGAAGTAGTCATAACTGTTTTATCTTCATTAAAACTTTTATATTTTTTATAAATTAAAAACAAAATGAATTTGATTTACTAAAACGTTCTGTTTTGAATAAAGAGTTTAAATCAAAATTTTGAAGTAAAAAAATTAAATTTGTACGAATGAAAATGTCGTTTTAAAAAGTTTTTATCCAAAAAGTATGCTATTTTTTTTTCCAGCTTCTCTACATGGCGTTCGATTTGTAAAATGGCGTTCACTCCAAAGAATGGCGTACGCTTTATTGAAAATATTTGGCTTAAAGAACTTTTAAAGGACTTTCGTTATATAAGCCTATATCCTTGTTTAGCTTTTATTACCTACTTGAGTTGAAAACTTATTTTGTGGCCAAAGCAAACTCTATTGATTTTTTTAAATATTTTTATCTTGCGATAAGGTATTTATATTAGCTAATAAATAGAGCTCTTGAAACGGCTGTAAAAACAAACTAATAACTCCTAATCAAAAAAAAATAATCATAAATTAGTAATTAACCTAGGGGGTATGGCTGCCTAATAAGATCGTACGTTAATTGGGTACTGAAATTCGAAAGGAAATTGGTTTTTCTCCATAGATTTTGATAGTAATTGGAGATTTCCATGAATCACTGGCATTAAGTGGACAAAATGGCCGGAACCACACCAAAATTAGTTATATAAATAAAATAAATAAACTAAAAATTCCCAACCAACCGATAAGGGTTATCAAATCAAGAAGGAGTTTAATTTAATGATCTCACCTGATGACTTAAGACCAGACACAAGAGAAAATTTTAAGGTAAATGCATAGGGCTTTGGTTTATTATACAATTACAATAAATACACTGAGTTTCAACAAATATCCACATGCATTGGTTAGAGAAAGGGTTCAACGAGGGAATAAGAGTAGATCTGTCTTATTCGTACTTGGGGGCGTACTTCTTGTAGACCTCGATGTAGTAGGCCTTGGCGTCGTCGGCGGTCAGACCGGCCTTGCTCTTCCAGGCATTGTAGCGGGCCTTCTTCTCCTCGTCCTCTGGCTCCTCGATGTTGCAGTCGCCAACGGTGGCCTGCTTGTAGTAGCCGTAGAACTCGAGGAACTCCTCCTTGGTGGGCAGGTTCTTGAAGCTCTTGGCCTTCTCGACGATCTCCTCAAACTATATAAAGAATTCGGTCATGACTTGTCCTGCTTGGTAGCCCGAGGGCGGTTAACTTACGGTAAGCATGTTGGCAGTAGGCAGTTGGGTGGCAAACACAAACAATCTGTGCGGATCGGGTGAGGGACACTGTTTATATATTGGCAAACATGGCTCACACCCTCTGTTAATCTAATCACCCACACCACGCTGCATTTGTAGTTCCCACTGGGCTTATCGTAAAAGTGTGTAATCGCCAAAGTGAGAGCTCCTCTCGACTGCCATTGGAGCTATGTATAATTAGTGAGTCGGTGGCTTATCGGCCCTCTTGCACTTGCCAAAAAATAGATTGAGCCATATGCATATATGGCTATGTACCCAGACTATCTGCTCGGCCGATAAGCCCCGCCCGGCCCACAGTTGGACGGAAAAATGATGAGTTGGACCGGCATGGTCAGAAATCTCGATTAATTAATGGTTAGCGTATTTTATTTACACGCAATTCACGTGAGTCAGTGGTATCTGGGCCTATCATGGTGAAGTCGCACGATCTATAGTGCTACTAATAATAGTACCCCCGCCAGGTGCTCAGATAGTGGTATCTACCTTTAAAGTTTCCACCGAATATCTCCGAAAAATATTAATTATCAAAAATAAACTCGGTCTCGAAATGTAGATACAAAATTGGGCAATGCAGCTGCCCCGATGGCTCATATTCAAATTAATTAAATTTCGGGACTATAAAAGGCCCTACTTGGCGGTGGGAAATAACTTAGTATCACTCCGGAAACTATTCAGCAAGATGGTCAGTTTTGAGGAAGCCGCCGAACTCGCCAAGAACTTCACTAAGAAGCCCACCGACTCCGAGTTCCTGGAGTTCTATGGTCTCTTTAAGCAGGCCACCGTCGGCGACGTGAACATCGAGAAGCCGGGCGTTTTTGATCTCAAGAAGAAGGCCATGTACGAGGCCTGGAACTCCAACAAGGGCCTGTCCCAGGAGGCCGCCAAGGAGGCCTACGTGAAGGTGTACGAGAAGTACGCCCCCAAGTACGCTTAAGCCAGGATCTAGGATTACTCTCTCACCCTGTCAGTCGCTTAAAAATATACTCGAACCTTACCGCCAAACTGCAAGAACCATGTTAGTGTCCTTTTCAGTAGGCTGCCTCGGATTGGGGCATCGCAACAACGGCGGCGATGAGTGGCTTGGCCTGGCCCGCCTTCATCAGCATCACCCGTATCTGGGAGTTGTCCGGATTCAGGGTGGCCGGGGGCAGCTTGTCCATTGAATCCAGAACTGCCACTACTTCAAAATCGACCCGCAGAGGCACTCCGGGCAGCACGCTGGGGAGGCGGGCCAGAGTCTGCTGGATGGCGTAGTGCCTCCTGTCCGCATGGAGCAGCACTACCAGATTCGAGGCCATTTTGAAGGTCGACAGGTTCTGGACCGTGAGGTAGAGGCGAAAGGCGGGTCCGCTGCCGCAGACTTCGGCAGATAGCTTCACAGGTGCATGAGTCAGGTCCCCGGATATGGTGCTCTCCGAGGAGTTGATGGCGTCGATGGTGGCCCGGGCAGCGGTGTGGCGGACCCGCCAGAGCTCCACCTGAAAGCTGCCATAAGTGGCTGCAAAAAGGATTAAGATTATTGGTAAATTTTTAGGAACTAAAGAAGAACCAGTATAACAAAAACATTGAACTGAATGGCACTGGCCTTATTTAGAACATTAGGTGAAGGGTTTTTAGTAATTTGATTGATTTTATAATCTTGATTCACATACGCTGCCGAGCGATATCGGTTTCGAGTGAATAAGGCGAGTATAGATTACCAAGACCTAGTGGAAAAATACAGTAGCGAACCAACAACATAGAGTCAAGATTGATGACTCTTTCCACTAAAAATAAATGCTAAATATTTAAATAGCTATTTCCGGGATATAATTACCTTTCGCTTGTTTTTTCTCCCTCGCCGCCTGTTCCACGAAAATAGAGCTTTTTTTGGGTTTGTCCAAAATCGAGGCATCCGCAATGGAGTTCTGGTCTCCGCCAAGGCGTCTGTTTCCAAGATCTTCCGGTCGCGGCTCGAATCGCGAAACCCTCCTTAGGATCTTAACCACGATCTCGCCGCTTTGGGTGACCAGGGTGAGCACATGGTCCTCCATGCCCATCCGCCCGTACAGCATGGCGTCCACCGTCTCCTCCAGAGCGAACTCGTCCACCTGGTAGCGCTGCAGGTAGAATTTGACCATGCCCCCCTTAAGGGCAATGGCCACCAGGGTGAGTCCTAGGTGGGTGAGGGGTAAGGGCAGCAAGCAGACTGGCGGGGCCGGCAGGGTGACCTGGTAGAGCAGCTTTCCGCGCTTGGAGTAGCACACGTACCGGTTGTCCATCGTAGAGGCTATGATAGTCTGGTCGATTGGAAGGAGCAGGAGTCCTGTGAGTGGGGTTCCCAGCTTAAAGACCTCCTGGCCCTCAGAGTGGGACTTGCGCAGCAAGTAGACGCCTCCGTTCCGCGTGGCCACCACAATGCAAAAGTCCGCTTCGAAGGTTCCCTGCACGGAAATCATGCTCGGCACGGCAGTCTCGTGGCTGCAGGTCCAGCCCTCATAGACCAGGTTGAAGCCCTGCGGCTCCAGGATAAATACATGGCCGGTGTCCGTGGCCAGGACGAGGTGCGAGGGAGGGTTGGCGTCGCTGGAGATGCGTTTGAGACAGCACATGGCGACAATGTTGCCCACACGTTCCACAGGCGAGTCTTTGTGGGTGGCAATGAAGCCTTCGCGCTCCTCCTCGCTTAGCTGCAGCAGTCGCTGCGACTTGCGCGACAACTTGGCATGCTCAATGTCCTTTAGAGAGTCCAGAAGAGCCGGGTAGCTTTCCGTTTTCACCACCGGCAGCTTTCGCCACACCTCCTGCTCTAGTTCTTCCGAATCCAGGGCGGGAATGGTGTACTTAAAGTAGGGCTTCAGGTTTCGGTAAAAGAGGACGGACTCGGCTATGGCTACGGCAATTACTGAAAGAAAAAACACAAGGTCACTTGGGACAATGTTGGGAGACCCCTCCTACCCGGCGTTTTAGGCTCCGATTCGTCTGTATAGAGACTCGCGATGGCAGCCGGAATCCCCGGGAGAATCTGCTCATGCTTGAGCTTAAGACCACGAAAAACCTTGAGGGTGGCTGTCGGCTCCTGAGAGGTTTCGTCCAAGGAAATATCTGCCGCCAGCAGGCGTACATATCCATCGCGCTGGACATCGCTCAGGGTGAGGCAGCTGGAGAGGGTTGTGATCTGCGGACTGTCATCCTCTGTTTCGACATGGAGCCAGTTGGGAGCACCGGCCATGGCAGGACAGGATAGCAAGGATAGCTAGGATTCCTAGACTGCGGCAGTGTGAAAACTAACAGATGATTCAGTGTTTTGGTTTTTCGCTTTCCTAGCAACCCGGAAACCTAGCAACTGAAGCGGGTTAGGGGGAATCGAATGGTTCTAATGTGGTACCAATATCGAATAAGTTTTAGAGAGAACATACTATTTGTAAAGATTTATTGTGCTAAAATCTTGATGGCATTACATTCTCCAATCAGCTACCAAATAAATAAATTATATAGTTTCGGAAGTTCAAAAAACTTAAAACTAGAAAATTCGAAAAAATTTTGAATAAAAAATGTCTATTTTTGGTCTCTACTAAAAGTTTTAGTTTAAAACAGACTCCGATTCTGACAGACTCAGAAGTTCGATTTATTAGAGTTTATAATTCTAATCCTAGAAATCATTTATTTAAAGTTGGCGCAATTGCATACTTGTTTGTGATCTTAGTGTGGCCAACCAGAAAAAAACATGCCTAAGTCAATCGATATGCGATATCTTATCGATAAAAATACTACGATATATTTTCTACATCCCTAGTCGCAGCAATAAAATAGCAACAAAAATAAAGAAGAGGAAGACAGACGCCAGCGCTTAGTTCTTTTATTTTGTAGATTTAAGTGAAAATATTTAACTTTTGTTTTCCGAGTGATGACGGAGCTCAAAGACGAGGTTCAGGTATTCAACAAGGGCGAGATCGTCCTTTGCTACGAGCCTGACAAGTCGAAAAAGAGAGTTTTGTATACCAGCAAGGTCTGTACACACATCGACTCCAATACCACCCACACACTCGGCCCAAACGTCAGGCAAATGTCAGACGAAAAAGGCGCTTTCGATTTTTCAGCTAATTGAAAACATCCTGACGCTTTCCCCCTTTAATTTAAAGGTTTTGGCAGTCTTCGAGCGCACCAACGAACATGGCCTGAGGTACTACGACTACAAGATACACTTTCAGGGTTGGCGGCCGTCCTACGACCGCTCGGTGCGGGCCAGTGTGCTTCTGAAAGACAGCGAGGAGAACCGACAGCTTCAGCGAGAACTGGCCGAAGCGGCTCAGCTGCAGATGTGAGTTAATATGGATATACATAGGCCCTCCGCATTTAGCTAATCCGCTTTTCCATTTGCAGTAAGGGCGACTACTCGTACAAGGGAACGCCCGACAAGCCGGCTTCAAAGAAGAAACGGTCAGGGCGCGGATTGGGCACCTACGTTGAGGATCCCTCGTTGGATCCGCTCGATACCACGCCTATTATCGCTGATCAGGAAATGCCGTCCAATACTAGAGGCTCCGGCAGGGGCAATCGCAACAACAGGGAGAACAGTGGGGGTCGTAAAGAGAAGGGTTCCGGAGCGAGTGCAGGCACCCCAGAAGCCAGAGTAAGAGGCACACGAGGTGGACAAGTTGAAGAGATACCCATGGAAGTGCTGGAGCCGGAGGAACGCGTAATGCTGCGCATCAGCGAACGCCTACGCGAGTATATGGAATACGACTATAACATGGTGGTGAAGCTGGGTAAGCAGCACGCCATGCCCGCCAAAATACCCATTGTCACCATACTGGAAAACTTTGTGAAACAGCGCGCCGTTGAGCTAGCCATTAGTATTAAGCAGGATAGCTCACGGGCTAGAAACACTCAAAGCCGGAACGCCCGCATGGAGCTGGAATACGATCGAGTCATGTCCAAGTAAGTCAACAGGTGTCTAGTTCCACAGGATCAGAGATAATCATTGCACTATTTTTAATATTCCAGTGTGTGCATGCTGAAGGAGGTGGTCGATGGCATAAGGATCTATTTTGAATTCCATGTGGACGACCACCTGCTTTACAGAGAGGAGAAGGAATACGCCCACAACTATCTTACTGATGACAACATGCGTAACTGCAGCATTGCGCTTAACAACTCCTACGACTACATCAATCCCAACTGCGATACGGAGCTTCTCTCGATGGATGGCACACCTGTCGTTTCCAATAAAAGCAACGGAGTTGAGGGAGGAATTCTGGGAGAGGTTGAGTACGAAAAGCAGCTGCAGAAATGCCTCTTGTACATCGTAAAGAGCACCGGGAAAAACACAGCACACGCCTACGATCAACGCACATCGCCCTTTACTGCCGCATACAAATTGCCGCCGGAGATGCGAGGTTTCCTTTGCGAAACCTTCACATGGAGGCTTCTGTCAGCGGAGTCGCCACCGGAAAAGTCAATGGTGTTTGGGGCTCCTCACCTCGCAAGGATGATGAGTAGGTTGCTTATTATTAATAATGGCTAACTATGCCTAACTAACTTTGTCTTGCAGTCAAACTCCCAGAATTTCTCAACGTTTCGCCCATTTCCAACCGGAAGCTAATGGATCTGCTGCCACACTTGGACTCCTTCATTAAGTAAGTTACTCTAACAAGTTTCTGGTGCTGAAATCTATAGCGTGTATTCTCGTTTAGCTACTTGGAGAATCACAAGGAGTGGTTCGATAAGGAGAACTATGTACACCCCACCGTTCATCAGGAGCAGCTGCAGCGAGAGCTGCTGGACTCTCTGGATCAGCCTATAAAGATGTCCGCTTAGGTTTAAGTAAACTACTTTATTTATTACGCAGTTTTAAATGTTTTTTTTTTTCTCTTATTTTGCCATTTTGTCAATGTCATGTTTTGGTTTCCTAAACGACACACTTTGTAATAAACGCGTTTTACGTGTTCTACGCATGCATGATCGAATAATGGCTACAATCTATATGTTAAATATGGCAAATACTAGTAACTAGTTATATATATTTTTTTTTTCAATTTTTTTTAGCTTAAGTTTTAGTTTAGGAAGTTTACTTGCGAGTATTTTTGTCTTCGTTTGTGCTCAAATAAATGTAAGAATTGCAAGATGATGTATTTATCGAATTCTTTGGAATTTATGGAATTGAAAAGGAACGATGGGTAAGAAGTCTTGATCTATCCCAGTGATATTATAATTATAACCTTTGCAAGGCACACTAAAAATTCATATTTACCAATTTTGGAGGACATGTTGGGGATCAATAGAAAACTAATCCTAGTTTCTTTAAGGTATCCCAGTTTAACTCCGGACGTCCATTTTTATAATTGTATCCTTCGCTAGCCACATAATACCGTTCAAATTCTTATTTACCACTTTATGAATGCAGCTGAAAAATTTATAACAAACTTGATAGCAAGGACATGATGGGAATCGATGGAGAATAAGTCCTTGATTATTTAAACCCGCCACTTTTCACCATGAAGCAACTATAGTAGCTTGGCCCGCGGGATCTGCTCATTAGATGACAGCCTTGATTTAAGTTAAGAATAAAGTATTGGATTTATTATGCAATTTTAAAGCTTATGTTCTTTTATTTCAAGGATTTGTAATTGTCATTTAATTATTTCATGTTTTGGTTTCCTCAACTACACACTTTGTAAATAACGCGCTTCTATAAAAAAGTCTCCTACACATGTATAATCGAATAATCGCTACAAACTATATGTTAAATATGGAAAATACGAGTTTAACATTTTTTTGTTCTTGTTTTCTAATTTTGTCTTAGTCTAAGTTTTAGTTAAGTAATTTTACTTGCTAGTATTTTTGTCTTCGTTTGTGCTCAAATAGTTCTAAGAATTGCAAGATTATGTCTTTCGGTTTAGTTTGTTGTCGGGGATTCGGAAACTCTGTGTTCTGATGGAATGTGCTGGGGAATCTAAGGATTGCTCAAAATACTGCAACTTTAACAATCATGTGGTTATATTTTGTGTGACAGATCCTGCCTAGAAATTCGAAATTGTCGCGTGGACGGCTTGGAGTTGGATGCATTCGCTTTTGTAACATGTGTAAACTTGGGACGTTAACTTGGACGAGGACTCCTCTGGCCCAGATCTCCTACTTCTGCCGTTTGGTGGCACTGCTGGCTGTGGGTCGCATGAAACTGCTCACAGATCGACTGCTGCCGGAGCTACGCTGCTGAGGATGGGTGCTTGGACTCATTCTGGCCTGCTGCTGCTGCTGCTGCTGGTTCATCGCGTTCTTAACCAGAACGACGCTGCGGGCGGCGCTCATCCGGGATTGGGGACTAGGCTGTTGGGACTGGTTCTCCTTGAAGCTGGTGCTGCCACTGATAGTTGTCCTGGGCGCTGTGGTCCCCATTTTGCTGCGCACCAGGATCACACTAGGACCCACGCTGGAGCCACTGCTGCTGCTTCTGCTGGCGGGCACTCCGCGGCCCGGTGTGGGACGAAGATTCTGCGCTGCTAGAGGCCTCTTGCTGGGCGAGGAGTCCACGGACACAGTGACCACCGGTCGTTGCACGGATGGAAGCCGCCGCACCACAGTTTGCGTGGAAGCGCCGCTGTTGATGGAGGAGCGTGATGATCGTAGGCTGTTCCTAGAGCTGCTGCGCTCCACGCCGGCGAGAACCTGCTGTTCCTGCGGTGAGCGCCTTACCGCTGAGGCGGACCGAAGTGGAGCGGCACTGGTAAGCGGCTGGCCATTGGGCATCCGTAGCGGACGGTTGGCGGACGCACTCCTCTTTACCGTGGCCACCGGCGGGGCGGACACTTGGCTTTGTGACTTGATGGCAGAGGGTGTGGAGCTACTGCTCCGGGTCCTGGATACTTGGAGGCGGTCGGCCAGCCGGCTACCCATCTGCGAGATGCTGGTGGTAGTGGGTTTCTGTTTCTGGAGCGGACGCTGTCTCGATGGGGTTTCGCTGACGCCCTCGTTACAGGAGGAATTGGTGCTTTCGCCCTTGCCGTGGGATGGGGTGTCGGAGACCAGGCTCTGGGTCTCCTCGAAGCCCTCGTCGTTGAGCTCGTGGTGGTGCCCACTGGCCGTGAGCTTCAGCCTCGATGGGGTGATCTCCCGCGGCGGACTCCAGGGACGCTCCGGTGTGCCCGTGGGGGACTTGAGATTTCGAATGGCTTCCCGCACGTCCTCCTGGTTGATGGAGCTGATGTGGCGGCCCACCTTTTCCAGTTTATTAATGGTGCGTTCCTTCTGCTTGGCCTTTTCCAGCGGCGGTGGCTCTGGCTTTGAGGGCGATGGCGATGGCTTTACGTCCTGCTTGGGCGAGCTGGTGGTCAGTAGCTCCTCGTTGCCACTGCTGTAGTCCGTGGGTCTCTTGTAGCGACGGGTGCGTCGTCCCAGTGCATGGCGGTCGAAGTGGCCAGGGACATCCTGATCGGCTGATCCCAAGCTTATGGTGATTTTCTCTTCGGGAACAGCCTTCGGCTTGTCCGTCATGCTCACAGTTACCACTGTCGTGGTGGGCGTGGATATCACCCGCCGGCTAACAGGCGGCGTCTCTATATTGTCGGCATCCACCTCCTTGGAAGACGCCTGCATCTCGTTTTGGGTCTTGTGGTGGCTTAACAGGCTGGCGAAGGTGTCATCGGAGGTGGACACCTGGGGCTTTGGTGACTTGGGCGGCTGCTGCTCTGCCGTTTTGGGCGGAAGGTCCCTGCTGACGGATCGCCGGTCCTGTTCTCCCATCTTCTGGATTAGCGTTTTGCGACGATCCTCTTCGGCAATGGAGTGGAGGCCACCGGTGCTCGTCTGTTCTTGAGGTCGCTGGCGACGGTAGTGATGATGTGTATCTTGCGGTTGGGCATCGGCTATGGCCTGAAGATTGGCCACCACATCCGTTTGCTCGAGCGTCTTCGAGGGCTTCCAGTCGGCGTAGACGCGCTGATATCTACCCGACTCTGGCTCCGGCTTCCTGGGATTAGTGGAATTGTAACTGGGATTAGTGGTCGTGGGCGTGTTCGTTGGCGTTGCTGTCGTTGTCGAAGGCATGATCTTCTCCTCCGGCAAGGGGTCCAGTTTTCGTTCGTTTTCTAAGGAGGATGGTGCTGGTTAGACATAATTCCAAAATAGATTCTGAAAAGGATCATCTCACCAGTTTCGTTTTCGAGCGATCGCCGGTTGGCGTTGACCAGACGACGCTTCCTCTTGTACTCCTCGTTTTGCTTTTCGTCGTTCTCGTTGGACTGCAGCCAGGTCTCGATTTTCTGGCGCCACTCACGGGATATTCTGGAAAGGACACGTACTTATAATAACCAGTTACGTTGCTTTTGAAAGCGTCTCACCTCGGTTTCGCATCCTCGTTGATGGGCGGCGTCTGACCACTGCCCGTGGGCGTATTGGCTGCACTGGCCAGCGGCGATTGAAGGCGCTCCTGTGCCTGCTGTGGCTGGTGCTGTTGCAGGAGCGGAGCTGGTGAGCTAGCCCTCTCCCGATCCAGGCCAAAGTCAATGTTGAGCAGATCCGGTCGCTTGCGGCTTGAGCTTCCGGAACGGGCACGCCGAGCCCAGGAGCGATCCAAGCTACCGTAGGCAGCTGCTTTCCGCTCCCGGCTGATGTGGCCATCGTGTTGGCCCGTGGAGCTTCGCAAAAACTCCATAAGGTCGTCCTCCTCGGCCAACACTCGACTCCGGCGTCTCCGTAAACTGCCATTGGGTGTGATGTCCGGTGAGGCGCCGTCCTGCTCCAGGCGAATGAATCCATTGCTGATCTCGCCAGATCCCAGATGGCGGCGGCTAAGGGCCGGACTAGCTCGGGGATCAAAAATGGCGTCACCCAGAAAGGAGTGCTCCGAATCGGACACGGGTGTGATGGCTTGACCAACTGGACGAAAGGATATAAGGTTAGTTGTTCCCAAGAATATGAAATATTGGAAAGTATATATGTATCAACTGGGAGAGCAGTGCTCCAAAAATGCCATTTTGCCTAATTCTCTTACTCTTAACTCGGCCAATTTACTTCGAATCTCAGAATGGTATACCTTTCGGATCTCAGCTGAACAAGAGCTATCATATGTGATTTAAAATAGCAATTCCAAAATTTTGTAATTTTTTATCAATTTTGAAAAGGGGTACCATCATAAAAATTCACTAAAATCGATTAAAAATTAATTAACGAAATTTGAAATCTTACTCTGCTTGGCGCGACGGGCCATCTGCTCCTCCCGCTGCTTCCTACGCAGGATGGCCTGCTGCTCCTGCTGCTGGCGGCGCTCGTTCTCCTTGACCGCCTGCCGGAACTTATCACAGAAATTCTGGAAGATCTTGAAGCACTCCTCTAGCCGGAAAGTGGCCGCGTCCTCGCAGAAGAAGTCGGAGAGCTTCAGGCGCATGGCCTCCACCTGTTTCATTCCCGATTGGAGCACAGACACCTCCGACTTGGCGGCCTGCAAGAAGTCCGCCATCTGCTCCTTGATATCCGTATCCGTGGCAGGTTGTTCGATTTGTCTGGTTATCCTTCCGATGCGTCCATCCAGGGTATTGATTTCGTTATTGATCTGCTCCGACGTTGTTCTGTAAGATAATAATATAGTTTGGGAAATGGTTGGTGGGACATCCTGGAAGCTCCACTCACTTGCTGGCATTTTCGAGGGCACTTAGTTGACTGGTGAACTGCAGTAGCTCCGGCTTGCGTCGCTCCGCCTGCAGGGCCACAAAATGTATGAGGTTCATGCCCGGCTTGTTCGCCCGGATGTCGGTGAGCTTCTGCAGTGAGGCGAGCTTCACGCCCGCCGCATTTCCAGCATAGCCTCCGGAGTTGAGGAAGTTTCCAGCCACCACAACCATGTAGAGCACCTCCTGCAGGATCTTGTTGTTCAGCAGATCGTCGCCGGCGTAGAGCATGGAATTGATGCAGGGCTCCAGGTAGGCCACATTGGCCGCAAACTCCTCCTTCAGCAGCATGCTCTCGATTCGTAACTTGTAGCTAATGACAAAAGATGAGTAACATAGAACGAAAGTATCCTCTGGTAGCTCTACTCACTTGGGCACTTCCAGCAGCTGGAGCAGAAACTTCTCGGCATTGCCCAGCCTTGCCTTGTCCCCGTTGAAGCTCGTCAGCATGTCCAGCTCATCCACCTCCGGCATGATCTTCAGCAGGCCCCTCAGCCTCTCTGCGCCGATCTCCTCGTGGGCGCCCTGCCGTATCAGCTGGATGATCTCCTCGTGGCTGGTGCGGAACTGTTTCAGGAAGATGTTTACGTTGAGGCTCCTCTTGCCGTCCAGCAGAGTGATCTCTGTGCACTCCTTCTTTGACTTGCGATCCAAGGTGTCGCACCCATTGGAGCCACCGGAGCCCTGCCCTCCGCTGCCTTCGCGTCCCAGCTTGGGCGATCCCTGGGCACTGGTGGTTTGCAGACAGAACAGACCCTCCATCTCGTTCCAGTCAATGTCCTGCATCGGGTTGTGCTTGTGGTTGCTGGCCACGATGGCCCAGATGTTCTGTTTTCCGACAACCTTATTGTGCGGGATTTTTCCCCAGTTGATGGTCTTCATCTTGGCCTTGGGCGCCGGGGTGTCTAGCTGGGGCAGCAGCACAGCCACCTCCGCTTCTACGGCCAGTGGGTCCGGTGTCCGTGGTCGCGATGCTAGCTGCATGGAAGGCGGAGGCGGCGGTGGCGGCAGGGTACTGCCATTGAGCAGCGGAGGTGGCGGCGGAGGTGGTGCCTGCCCTCCACCATTCAGTGGCGGAGGAGGAGGCGGTGGAGCGCCCCCTGACGCTGGTGGTGGCGGGGGCGGCGGTGCCGGCTTAGCCCCAGCCACTCCCACCGCCGGCTGGGAGGGCTTGCGGGTGGGGCTGCTGGCATCGGTGCTGCGGCAGTTCTGGCAGGCGAACTTCTGGCTGCTGGGCGTGCGGAGCAGACGCACTGCATCCTCGTGGCTCTCGAGGAGCGTGGCGCGGTGCACAAGCCGCTCTGTGGTGTCCCAGACGACGTCGCTGAGCGCCTCCTTGGGATCAATGCGTAGCAGGTGCTGCAGAATGTTGAGGAATGGCACTTCCTGCGGCGTGTCGGCCACCTGAACAATGGAAGGATTTTAGTTTCAGAGAACAGTGTGGAGGACTGAGAACAGTTCATGGCAACTATGGTGCGTCATTAGTGGACGTTATTTGCATCCAAAATTTGGCATTGAACTGCGTGGCTTGCAGCAACCTTGCCAAAATCCTAATGACCACACTGCGTATACGCAATGTTCAATGCCATACGCCTGGGGGGGTACCAACCTGTCGCAGTATCGCGTAGAAGACATCAAGGTGCGAGTTGAGATTGATGCCATCGGGCGCCTGCAGGCTCTGGGCCTCGTCGCATTCCTGCTGCTCCACGAATACGTCCAATTGTACGATGATATCGCCCACACTTTGTGCAACTTTCCTGCAAAGAGAGACCGACGGGTCATTAGTGGGTTAAGCTCAGTGGAAAATGTGACTCTATTCGGTCCGTGTATGTCAAAGCAATTTGTGGCCTGTGGGCTTTTCTAATTTGCATTTGCGCTTGACAATTCTCAACTGCGATTTAATTGATTTCTTATTTATGCGACACTACACGATAGAAGAAGCGATACATATATTGTGCGCGGAGAGGGGTGGGGTTGGGAATGGCCACAAGTAGTTGAGAGTTGCCAGAATCGATTGGAGAACTTGGCTGACATTGAGTAACCTCCGGAGGCTGCCAAAAGGAAAAACACCGACACGAGAGCTATGCCGCCGCGGACTCACTTTAGGTTCTGCACCAGTTGCAAGGCGGCACAGCTGTAGCGGGACAGCGAGCCGCAGAATGTCAGCCGCCGTTGCAGGTGCAATGGCGAGGCGGCAGGCGATGGCGTCGGCGACACGGAAGCGGAAACCGTAGACTCCTCCGTAGACGACGAGGAGGACGAGAGGGATGGCGGCGGCGAGGGCGATGCTGACGACTCCACCTTGCCAGCCTTGCAGCAGCAGCAGGGGCAGCAGCGGCAGCGGCAGCCTTGGCAATAAACTTAGTGGCACACCATATTTGCAACGTGCAAAATCGTTATGTCCTTGCGCAATGTCCTCGCCTCCGTCAGGTTGATATCCAGGCATCGACGACAGACCGACTCACTGGCTGGCAAACTGACTGGCACTTTTTAATTGCTTCCCAAAAATCGGTTCGCAGTTTGCGGTTCGAGCGAGAGCACGGCCAGAAAGGCAATAACGAGGACGAGGCAGGACGGCGCGAGACAGCCTGGCACGACTTCTGGCAACGATTCCTTCGGATCCGACTCTTGTTTGTTTTATTCTATCTTTTTTTTTTTTATTATTTCCTGAAGCCACGTGCTGCGCGCGCAGGAGTTTCCAACTATACGGCGGCCTCTTTTCTATTTTGACGAGCAACTTCGTCAACATCCATCGGGTATTTTGGACACCCAGACTCTGGCACATGGTCTTCCTTTGTTTTGTTATTGTTTCAGCGGGCTAAATGCTATTTTGGGCCGTCACGGAAGTTGTTACGGGCCTAGGAGGTGCACGGAAGTTGGGCAACCAAAGCGCCAATTACTGAACTTTAAACGGAAGAACAGTCGATTACTCTAAGCGGAGTAGTTCCTTAATAGTGGTATGTAGTTCTAGAGAAGTCAAGAGGAGTTTTGGAACAGTATCCATTTCTTACTCTTTAGATTCTCCATCAAACTGTTTGGTAATTCAAAATGTCTATTCCTGACACACTCGAATAAATCCCATCGAAATGAGATACTTTGGGGTTATTTTTAGCCAAAATGTTTGATTCTGACAGGGAGTAACTCGATCCGAGCGCACATCCATCATGCTCAGCCACGGCTGATAAACAACAGGGCTTCAGATTCCGATTCGATTAGAACTCATTATGTGGAGAACAATTAAAAGCCGCTTAGAGAGCGTCTGGTCGGCTTCCAGGCTACGCAGAACCGCGTCCATAAATCTCGAGATGCGAATCAAAGCGCGCTTCTCGGCTCAATGAAATCGTTTAAAGCGATTTGGAATCCAAAGTAAAATAAATTAAATAGCGGCGCAGAAACTACGCATTTTATTTATGCCAGCCCGGAGCGCTAAAATTTTAATAACAATAGAACCGAAGGGGTCTCGTCAATGGAAAAGTGCCACAAGACAAATGGCCGGAGACAATCAATTAGTCAGCTCTGCTCCCCGGCTGGCATTCCTCGGAGGAGGATGAGGAGGAGGCTGCGGGTGGGGCTCACGAGTGCTCTTTTTGGGCCTGAACTATTTCAAAAACTTAATTGAATTTGCTAGTTTCGCTGCGAAAGCTACAAATTTGTCAACCAGAGGGCCATAAATAAACCCGTTTGCGAAGGGCGGCCCGGGCGGGGCGGATCGGGGGAGCAGTCAACTAATTGATTTATTGTTGACTAATTAAATATTGAATTAATTGGTTGGCCGACGGACTCGGCGCAAATTATTTGCATAAGATGCGATCGGCATGGTCGGCAAATGGTCATCTCTTTGCGATTATTGACGAATGTTTGACAAGCGCCCGAGCGGCGTCTTGAGCGGTCATTAGCGGACCTCCCTCACCTCACCTCCTCCCTCCCAGCTGCCTCCCAGAGGGGCCTGCGACCTGGGCAGCATACCTTGATCTTGTCTGGTTGATCGTCTTGTCAGGTACAAGTCGCATGCAAATTAAAATGTGCGCCCAATTCAAATAAAGCATAAAGCGGCAAACGGCGAATCGTTAAACTGTTTGTGATACTCATTTGATCGACTGTGGGAGACTTTCAGGGTTTCGCCCAGCGGTCTTCACACGCTCGCCCATCGCGGAATATCAACTATCAACTACGCCTTCAGCAAGTCTGTCAGTCATTCGTGGCTGGGTTTTATGGCGGTGTCGTCCTCCGATTGTGCACCCCGGGTACTTACCTCAGGTTGTTCAGCAGTGGCAGCACTTTGAGACCTGCAAGACAATGAAGAAAATTGATCATCAGGCGGGGGCAGATTAGGAATGAGAGTGAGTAACCTGGAGGAGGTGATTCGTTGCCCCTTCGTTGCCCGGGCAACCTGGCTTTCTATAGACGGCCTATAAGAGCCCGCCAAGGCCCGCCCAATGTCCCATGCATCCCGACCGGACGACTTCCGGTCAAGCTCGTTTTTTCGCCTTTTTGATTTTATTTGCGCACTCACCACTCCAATAGCAATCAATTTATGCGCACACAGCCACACATCCACCATTCTATCTATCGATGTGTTGTAAATAATAATAATAATAATAACAATAAAAAAAATTAATTACGGCAAGCTCGTGAAAGTCGTTGTCGCTTCTGTGCGATCGATCCCCTGCCCGCCTCCTGTGGGCCGCCTTATTTGGCGCCTTGACGTTCATAATTTCGTTTTACGACCCGGTCCGGCCTGTCATTTTATTTGTTTGAAATTGGAAACCATAAAAGGCGTACAATTAAAATGCGTGTGCGATTCTGTTCCTCGGTGTGTTTGTGTAGTAAAAGTTTCTTTGTCCGGCCATTGTTTCGGATTCGGACTCGGATTCGGAAGTGGATTCGGAGGGATCCCCAGCTGGAATGGGGGCTGCCCTGCGACGACTGGCGCGATGCCCTGGGGCGAAAGGAGCGGACTGCCAATGGAGCACAATAGCATAAAATCGAGATCGGTTCGAGGACACACCCAGGCGAACGGCGGTTAATTGTTTAATAACATGCCAGCCCAGCAGCTTGGAAATCAATTCTCGCCAAATCGATTCAAATCGAAATAATTCGCTCAATAGGGTAAACCTACTGATGATTTATAAATCAATTGAATTTGAATTTACGGCCGGCTATGGGAAAACTTTTGCGTGCCAGAGTGGAAAATCATGGGGCATAAATCAGACGGGGGGCGAATGCCACGCAGCCGGCGGCTATGTGGCCTGACAGATGACATACAACAGATATGATGGCTGTACGGTGGCCATAAGTCCGGGCGGCTGAAGGAGAATAATTCCGAGCCGATAATTGGGCACTTAAGTTTCTCGAATTGAAAAAAAATGCAAATATTTGCGGGGCGTTGTTCCTGGAAACTCAAACAGAAGAACTGAGAAAAGAAATAAAATCGAGTCGAAGACAAAGTCAAAGTCGGGCCAACAGCCTTGAAACTGAATACTTCGTTTCATTGCCAAACAAAAAGCGGCCGATGCTTGTCAAAAGTGTCGCTCAGGAATGCCCCCAGGAATCGATTTGGAGTCAACAGACGAGGGTGCGGACAGGAGCGGGGGCGGTGTCGGTGCGTGACTTACATATTGCCAGTCGCCGTTGAGATTTCAAATTTGTCTTGCTACTTTGCTGGCTTCGGTGATCAAGGCTCTTGTAATGTTGAAAAAGCGCAGCTCAATTTATTTTAATTAAGAACAATAAAAACGCCGCTTCTCAGACCGTTTCTCCGGACTCCCCACTCCAGCCGAGTGCAGCCCGGCATTGAATGCACCACATTTTGGTGGTGCTGCGTCTGCGCAAAGGGAAGTACTCTCGTGGAACAAAAACAACCACTGCGCGCACGCACAACCGCGTTCAATCAAAGTCAGAATGTCGGGCCTGGTATGACGACTGCCTGGTACAGTGGAGGCCCCCTAGTGCCGACTGTCACTAGAGGCAGTCTGTGCTGAGACGGCCCACTGTATTGAAAAGGGGTGATGCTGGGCGGTTCATGAACTTTGAACAGTCGGAGGGCCAGAGTCGCCCCACAAGGGCATGGGGTTGCCGCCTGGGAAGAGGGTGTGGCATATGCCACCGACAGGATGTAAACGAGTCCCTTGTTTGTCAACAGACGACTTGTTACATATTAAGTACATTTTGTTTATTGAGCGCTTTTCATTTGGAAATATGTATTCCGATCCTATGGGGAGGCAGCCGACTCCAGGCCCAGGCACGTCCGAAAGATATTAAAATCGAAACTAACTCGAAACAAAAACACAGTCCTATTGTCACGTTTCCTCGAAAGTGGGTTTTTATCTCCAATGTTTGGATTAATTATTCGATTAACGGTTGAACCACATCAGATAACCGAATTAGAGCTTCGAGCTTCAATTTGGCGAGTCATCTGCGCTTGATATGCTTCGGGTACTGTTCAATCTGATACATTATTCCGATTTCAATAAACGTCCCCAATGACCCGACAACTTTTCGCCACAATTAATAAATCGGCAATAAGTAAACATTGTTCGTTTGACCGATTTCCCCCAGTACACAGACCACTGACCAATTACCGAAAGACTCCAAGACGCGCCTTTAAATCGCCGGCACGTGCTAAGGTTACTCGGCTCACAAAGGCGATTTGGCATTTCGGCGAGCTCGAACCCATCATTATCGCCTAACCTCAAGTCAACGAGGGTCGGAGTCGCCCCACCAAAGTCGGTGACATGCAAACCAAATTCAATATATTGGCCAAATAACCGGCCGGGCACATATGTACGGTCAAGGGCACTGGCACTGGATCAGCGGGCACATCAATCAAATCAATGAATCCGCAGACAGCACCAATGGCGCAAACAATCGTCAATCGACTGTTGCGGCTTTGGGGTTTTTGGGAATCCATTGGATGAGTCTCACCTATAAATTCGTTGCGAATGCGAATCCTCTCCTGCAGCGTGGCGGCGGAGATGATGACGCAGTTGATGAAGGCCAGCAGCGCGGCCTGGTAGTCCAAGGGTGGGCAGGCGGCGGCACTCGACTGCTCCAGTTCGTTGATGACAATCTTGAAGCGGTAGCGCTGCTTCTTGAGATTCTGTAAGGGATTTAAAGGAGTTTTTATTATTTAAGCGACATTTTTATAATTTTATGTTTCTGAATATTATTTAGTGTGTTTTAGACGGAATGTCACTTTTCCCACTCCGCGGTTATCTCAATTTATCGATGGAGTGTCCATGGGAAAAATTGGTAAAAAATGGATCGAAAAATTGTATTTGAGATTTAGATGCAGATAAGTGTATAATTAGTCTACAAATCGATTAAGGTGCTCCGCTCAAAAATCAGATGAAAATTGCCAAAAATATAGCCTTTGCAGTGTTTCATTTTTCGCATCCACAACTTTTTGAAGGGAGTTCATTGGAAAATGTACAAAAAATCTATCCAAAAATGGTATTCCAGTTTTAGATGCAGATTAGTGCAGAATCTACAAATCGTTTAAGGTATTCCGCTCAAGAATCTGATGAAAAATAGCCAAGATATAACTCAGGATCATTAGTATTAGAGTAGAATTTCTTGACTAAAGATTTTCTGAATACCCCCAGCAAGAGTATAAAAATCAATTAAAATAAAGTAAAAAATGTAACCTGTTGCACAAATTAATTTACAAATTAGCTTTAAGATTTTGTGTTCTCTCAGCGGAGACGGCAATCGTGCTGAAATGAACAACTTAATCGACATTTTTAACGACGTTTTAAATAAAATTGAGTTTCAGGTGAACTGAAATTACCATTTGACAGTACAAAGTGGGAGTTGTTAAATAAATTCTGGAGTTACGGAGTGGGGAACTATTCTTTAATTTATGGCCAATAAAGAGAATTCTATTTAAAGGTTTTTAGTTGCAAAATAGGGTCTTAAAATATCAATAAAAGTTAAAGCCATCATGATATGATTTGTTTGCCAGATCTTAGAGCCCCCTTAGGACTACTTGGCTTCCCCGACGACTCACCTTGTAAAATTCTAGGGTTTCTATGGCACGCGCATAGCCCTCGGGACTGTAGGCGCAGAGCGCCGAGAGGAGCTCGAAGACCTGCTTCTTCACGGTGGCGTTCTGCGTGTCCAGAGCTGCGCCCAGCTTGGCAATGTAGTCACGATTCTCGACAATGTAGTCCAGGCCGATGCGTGAGTCCATCTTGGCGTTTGTGGGTTCTGGGTTCTTTGTGTAACTTTCGGGTGAGGAAGCGGCGAGAATGGTGACTCTTTTTGGGGCTGATCACGTCCCCGAAGCGGACGCTTTTCGGGGGCAATCGGATCGAATCGTATCGAGACGATCGATTGGGGCGGCTAGTTGCAAAGGTTTCGGATCTCGCATGGAATTTTTAGGCAGTTCACGTCATGCCGGGTGCTCCTCGTGCCCAGAATCTGAAAGAGGAAAATGGAAAACTGAGTTGGAATTGCTTTTCATGGCAGTGATTGCATTTGGAGCCCTTCAATTGTCGCCCTGGGTCGCGCGCTTTGTTCCATATTTTCGAGGGCTCTGTCCACTGCCCCCAATGGCACTTTTAATTAATTTACGATCGGTTCAGTCTCGGCCCCAGGCCGCTCAGGCAATTGTCATAAATTAATTTGGTCAGGCCTAGAGCCTAGAGCCCAGAGCCCAGAGCCAATGGCATAGAGCTGGGGGGCGTAACTGATTTTCGGATTTCCGATACGCGATTTGCGGGCACAAGATCAAAGGCAACCTTTGGCGGGTTCCGCCTTCTGAGGCCCGCGATCGGCATCTCAATTACCCGCAAAAATGATCTCGTTAATTTGTTTACACTCGACGCGAACGCAGTTCGATTAGTCTCCGTCTAACTTGCCAACAAAGTCTGTCGCTTGGGTTCCGAGCGCTTAGGCATATTAAAGTAACGTTTTTCATTAAAAGTACAACAAACGGCCGAGCCGATAAAATGCTTAACATTTTCGTTAAGAGCCCCGATCTCGAGTGGCACTTTGCGATATTTGAAATTATAATTTGTGTGCGCTAAATGCTCATGTTATTGCCGTTGTTGCTATTGTTTCGCTCTCGGATACTGTGCGGGATGCGGGATGCTGGATTCATGTGGCATTTGACGAGCTGGGGCGGGGCTGTGGCCAATGGAGTCACAGAAACCACATCGGGCTAAGTGACGTCCTGGCGAGTGTCAGTCGTCGTCAGTGAACATGACATTTCCGATAACCCAGACAAGTGCTCTTCGCAGCGGAGTCAAAAACGAGTTCTTAATCAAATCGGAGATATATTCGCCATCTCCGGCTACACTGGGCGGCACAACTGGGCTATAAGCCCAACCAATTAGTGGTTGATAGCCATCGCATTGTCGAGCTATGCAAATTGCGATCTTTAGGGGTAGGACTTGGCATCACATCGTGAACTGGAACAGATTACGGAGAAAGATAAGTGTTTTGTCAAACAACTCGAATGAAAATAGGCATAATAACTGCCCAACCTGGAGCAAAGTTTCAGTGAGATTCGCTGCCAATTGTGTGCGACACAGTGTTGAGAGCCAGGGCATAAGTTAGCACAACACCCGCACACTCTGGCCGAGGTATCCGTACCTCGAGTGATAATAAATTAATAATGCTTATCTACAAACTGGTTCCATTAGCCAGCGAACTGGACATCGCATTATTGTGGCTATTTATTGCAAAACAGCAGCCGCTGAAAATCCACCGAATTGAGTTGTAAACAAAAATAGAGAGGCCTGGGAATCGGAATTGGACACGGAATTGGCCCAGCCGAGATGTTAATGAACCCACCCGCCCAGCACTGCGAAGGGGAGTCTAATTAGAATTCGTCTTGTCAAAAGGCTCGGCTGGCCATTTATCTTGGCTGGAGTGTACGTAGCTGGAACAAAAGCGGGCGTTGACAGGCGCAAATGGCTTTTCACGTTGTGGCACCACACCACCGCCCCCGCTCCAGCCTGCCCCACCCTGCCGGCCGACAGGTGCCTCGGTGCCACTTCGGCGACTCACTGGCGTCGTCAATAAAATGTCAACCACATGCCCACAAATTGCTATTGTGGATAAGTTTCGTAGTCATCGCCCCCCGCTCCGAGCCATGTTAAAGTGCAAGTAATAATTCACGAATTTCAAAACCGTTCAGCCCAATCCACAGATCGGCGTTTTCAATGTCTCGCGACATTATAATGCCGTGTGGAATAAATTATGCTGTTGCCAGTTAGTCGAATGTGCCGCAGGGCGTATGCCGAATGCCTTAATGTGATTAAATGTTGTGCAAAGTGTATCTGGCCTGGGCTGGGCCCAGATCGGGGCTCATCAGCTGGAAAAACTCGGCTGGCATTTACCGGCTAGGACACTTGACCAACTTGCTCGAGCACGCTTGAGGAGATCTGCCAAAGCAAACAGCCGAACCCCGAAGACCGAAGACCAAAGAGCGACTACCGTGGCCGCGGCATCTGTCGCAATAGGCGCAAGGTCGTTCCACAAGGTGTTGTTGTGCCGCCGCCACCTGTAACGAATTGTAGCAAACGAAGCTGCAGTGTGGATGTCGCTGGGCATCTCACGGGTGTGTCTGCGCGGCTTAATCGGCCGCCCGACTGTTGCCCGGCTGACTGCACAGTTTTCATAAATTTTTATTGAATTTTTATGGCTGCAGGCAGCCGTCAACACGGCTTTTGAATTTGCATGTTGATGTGTACACAAACACAAGGCAGCAGAATAAATAAGCATAAAATATAATATGTAAATGGACGGCCGTTCGGAAAAGTGTTTGCACTTAATAATAAACGCTGCTGATAAAAGTGGAAGCACCACGAAAGTTGGGCCTCCATTAGAGGCCGCTAATCGCATAATTTATTCTAGGGATGTCCGCTCTTTAATCTCATGCTCTTGGGCAACTTCATCTTGGTTGTTTATGGGGTTGCAGTTATAGGCTGCTTATCAACAAACGCCACAAATTGTGTGAGAATCTGTCTGGGAACCAGGGCTCGGAACAGAATCGATGCTTTGTTGCAGCTTCTCGTTAAAGAAAACAGATGGAGTCGGATGGGAGACAGAGCGAGTCATAACACTTGACAGCAGACGAACAGAAAACAGCAACATCAACGGCAACAACAGCAACTTGCAATCAAAACACGATCTTGGAGCTTGGCGCCTGGCACTCTCAGCATTGACCTTATGACTTCTAAAATCGGTAAAAACATCTTTACAGCTCCATGTGGCACTGTCGATTGTTGCTGTTGCTGTTGCTGCTGCTGCTGCTGCTGCTCTTGCTGAGGTTGTCGCTTCAATGTGTTTCCAATATGAGCTAAAAATACAAAAAGCCAAGCGTACTTGAAACTGGGATACATTTTATAGCCTGTGTTGCCATTTTCAACTCGACACCAGGCACTCGTCGTCGTCGTCGTCGTCGTCGTGAGCAATGCAATAATTTTTAAGGATACTGCCTTGCACTTTTTGGGTTGTGTGTCAAGTTTAAGTGGCAGACTCCAAGGCCGTCGTCGTTGGAGGAGGGGGAGGCGTGCAAAGTGAGCAATTAGGGCGTGGCCGGGTGCGCCTCATTTGCACTCACTATACTTGACTTAATTCGTCAATTAGCCGGGGCTAAGGTAATCGGTGGGAACAGCTGGCGAAACCGGACACATCGGACAGTCCACCACTCCACTCTCAGATCCAGTTGTTCGGCTGAGGCGTGGGCGGGCTCGTAACCGCCGAAATCAAGAGCCAAAACAAAGCAAATACTCTGGCGATCGCCAGTTTAATGAACGGTCGACAAAAGAACGTTTGACTACGAAAATAAATAAAATGCAGCCCACGGGCCAGCTGAGCAGCCGAAAAAGTGAGCAAACTACTGCGTAGGTTTTGCATTTCGACGATGACCACAACGACAACCACAGGGTGGGAGTGGGTTCCGAACCAGATGATTCTATTAGTTCTACGGACGGAGATGGCACCGTGAAGTGGGTGCTGACTTGGGAGCTGGTCATGCCCCAAAAATAGACTCACGACTTGTTTTTAATGATAATAATATGAGGCACTTGCTGACGGAATAATTTACATTAAATAAACAAACATTGAGAAATGAAAATACGACAACCACTTCACTCCTAAAACATTATTCTTTAAATAATGATGTCCATCATTTAGCTGTGTGTGATCTTTATTAATATTTATTCCAAAGCCCTGGGCTCCCTTTTCGAAACGGGGGATAATCCGCCTCCCTCCTAGTTCTTGATTGGGTCTCGTTGGGATCGCCGCGTGGCGCTATTTGACTTTTGACAGAAAACGCGGGCAGTGTCACATCCCCGAAATAGTGTCGGGTCTGGAAATCATCCATGGGGGACTCCCCCGACCCTGGCCGGCGCTGATGAGAATTTATGAGCAGTCCCACAGGCATTCGGGTTAAATGGACTCAACTGGCGACGAGAGCACTTGAAGCCCTACGAAAAACCCATCAAATGTGTCAAAAGCTGGTTCATTGGAAAAGTTTCTATTGTTTTTGGTTTCCGATTCGGCGGGACTTTACGCAAGCGCCAAAGTGTGAAAATGGAAATGAAATCAACAGGTTGGCTGTCTGTTGGAAGTGGGTTTGTGGAGCTCTGTGGTAAGCCCATGAAATACAACCCGCTAATGGGCAATTTTCACGCTTATTTCCACAATGGAAAAGCGAAAGTTTATTTATGGCAATCGTGATTGCAGGCCCAGTTCACAGGCAGCTGCTCGGTGGCAAGTGGCAACTCCAGGCCCCAGGTGCTGGAGGTTCTACAGCCAGCTGGAGGAGACAGAGAGCTCCAAAGTGCATACATTTGTTCGAATGCTTGCATTTATGACAGCCCCCTCCCCCCACGGCCCGAAAACATGTCTGGCCGCATTTACAGGTGGCACCGACTGCCAAACTGCCCCCAAAAACTAATAAAATGCGAAACAAACAAATGTAGCCCGTCAAGTGGCCAATGTCCACTCAAGTGCCGCCTAAAAAGCCTAAAAAGTACAAACAGCCGAGAGTCGATAGCCGATAGCCAGCCAGCCAGCCAGTCGGCTTTCATGGCCAGCCGACAATGAGCGCTAATTATGCTGAGTTCGGCTTGCCAAAAAGGTTCAATGCACCACCGACAGAAATACAAAGAGCCACCAAGACAGACACTGCAGCATTTCAAATCCCTTGTTGACCTTAACTTTGAATTGTCAAAATACAAAAGTTCATGCCGCCAAGCCAACAAAGCCCCGGACAATGAGCACAAAGCATAAAATACACAAAAGAAGTGAGCCACGAAACCTACATACATTTCGGCCTCAGTTTTTGGCTCAAACTCAGATTCAAGCTCAAGCCCATAGCTGGCAGATGTGTGATTCATTTGAAAAAGTGCACCCAGATGCTCAAAATGCGGCTCAGATGGTGCTGCTGCTGCTGCTGCTGCTGCTGCCACCGGGCTGACATTGACTTGTGGTTTCAGTTGCCGTCGCTGCCGCATTTCAAGTTATTCTATTTTTTCAACATCATTTCGGATCCGAACTCCAAGATTTCTGAGATTTAGTTTCGGTGTGTGGGCTCCTGCAACGAGCTGGAATTGTTTTCCTCACTTCATTCATAGAGTTCGTAGAGCCAGTCGCGGCCCGGGCTTAAATGATTAGTCAGCTTCTTGGCTTTGGGTGTGATTTGGGTGCGATTCTTGCCACAGTTTTGAATGGTTTTGCGTGGTGCCGAGGCACCTCGTGTTTGTCCTTCACAAGCACTCACGGCTCATAGCATTTGGCTTGTGGTTTGCGGCATTTGAACTCGAACTTCCGCATGAGCTCTCGCACATAACACACGGCTTATCGATATATCTTGTGACTATATTTAGCCGGCGAGATTAGGCGGGTTTATCGCCTTTATGTTTTATGTTTGAGAATCTGTTTGTCATTGGGTCGCCCACATATGGCGACCGTGACTCACAGAGGTAGAACTTGCTCGTCACCGCTCGGAAAGATAAACTAGACAACAGTATTAGTCCAAAAGTGAGCAAGCTAGTCGCTTTGTTTTCAATCTCGTTAGGAAAGTTAGGCAACCAGTTGCCATTTATGTAAGTTCAACATGTTGCAGATCCCTCCTTCCTAGTCGGCTGCACTTGTCTGGTCTTTAGAACAACTAGCTCGAACAAAGCTGGCCCAGAATGCATAAATTAAGAGCCCAAAGGGGAAAAAAGATATCAGGTGACAAGCGTGAAAAGCGCTGCTCTGACAGTCAGGCGGACAGACAGCGATTAAAGGCCGGAGCAGGCACCTTCGTTACTTTTACCTTTCGGCCCAGATGGTGGCCGCACTTGCGCAATCGCCCAGCCCCGGAGTCCGCGATCCCGCAGCGCCAACTCGAACTTGAACTACATCGCAATCGACATAAAGGCGAGCACATAATCGTAAATATAAAACCAGCGCGGATTGCTCCCATTTCTTGAGCGGCACAGGCCACACCACGTGACTGGCGAATTAGTTGGTCAATGTTTCGCGGTCGTTGCATGTTTTCGGCGTGTTTTGGGGGCAGCCTGCAAATAGAGATATACATCCACGGATCTCTGGGCAGCCGCATCGCCCACAGCGCCGCTCGGTTGGCTTTGTTGTTTCCCAACGAGGGGCAGAGTGGCACTGACAGCGGCACTCAGGGCATGCCAGAAGTGGCAAGAGCACTAGCTTTGGAGTAACTTCGAGAGGAGGAGGGTATCTTGCACTGTCTTTTAGTTAAAAACTTTAGGTAAAAAGCGTATTCCGCATTCGTCGTGGCCCAAAAACGCTCTACTCGCCATTGTTTGTTTGGTGAACTTGTACTAACTTGTAACCCGATAGCTGCCAACATTAACTCTACTTTCCGCTGCATTGTCTTCGTGGCTTACTGCTCGCTTTGGGCTATTTATAAATAGCAAGCGCTCTAGCTGTCTGCGGCTATTGTCTCACAATTAAGATTTCATTGTGAGATTTTGAGGGGCCACGGGGCGTATGCGCGATGCGAATCAAGCTAGAAACTCGATTTGCGATTCGCGATTTGCTTGCCACTTGCAGCTCGGAGCATCAGCATGCAGTAATTTGTTTAATTAGGCGTAAATGATGCTGACAGCGCAGCCGGCGTCGGGGCTCTAATGGAGCGTGGCTGATTTTAATAGCTTGTCGGGTCGGTTCAGCCTTAGAGTGGGGCTTGTGGTTCTGCGGCAAGTGATTCGCCACCACACCCCATCGGCAACCCATCGGTACACCATAGGTGCTGCCATGCTAGAGCCATGCCATAATGCCATATTCTGGGGGGGGAACTTGCAACCCGAAATGCCATAAGAGCTACCCGGCCCGGACAAGGCGACCTGCCAATCGAACAGCACTCGGACACTCGACTCTGATTGCACCCGATCGATCTTTCGATGCCTTTGCCATTCACGACAGCCGAGCTGCCGACGATAATTCAATTAATTGCGAAAATGTCCTAGAGACAAATTCATATTCACAGCAGACGGCGGCGATTTGCAACAAAGTACAAGTGTGCACTGGAAAATAAGCTCAGGGCCCTGGTTGCAAGCCGATCCCAACTCTTTCAGACTTTTTCCCAGTGCTCGCTGGCAATCATCTGGCAAGTCGTGTCTGCGATCGCATAGCATTTCATTAAATTTCATTAAATTCTTTTATGCGATAGCAAAGCAAAAAATCGGCAACATTAGGCATTGCAACATTTTTGCGATTGGATTGGATCGCATCGGAGTGAGCCAAAGTGAAGTGGAGAGCGGCAAGTGATCTTCGCTACTCCATGTAGCGTTCATTTTATGACTTTGATTTATTTGAGCAAATTATTTTTAAGCTCTTACATGACTAGCAGACTATCAGACTAACAGACTAGCAGGGATAACTGGCTCTCGAGGAAGTGTTTGCATGATCTCCGATCAGCAATTTGCCATTTCTCGTCGCTGGTCGCTCATAGCCTCATAGCCTCATAGCTCATCGCTCATCGCTCATTGCCTGTCTGCAATTGTCAGCGATATTTTGACGCTTGACGGCTACGCTCCCAATTCCCAGCATTACACAGCTACCCCACTCGAATCTGATCCGATCCAATCCGATCCGATCCCATCCCATCCCATCCCGTACCATCCGCGGGCGCATTTCCCAATTACGTAAGCCAGTGATCTCTCCATCTGAAGGCCCGAAGATCAGTACTGTGCATAATTTCAATTTGACAAAGCACATGCGATCGATGGCTCTGGTGATAGGCGCCGTCTCTTGGACCCCCGGGCCAGGGCTTTTCCAATATTTCTCCTACAAATCGACTGCCATTCAGCGTGCTTAATTACTTTTGGGGGGAGTTTGGCCGGCTGGTCTGGCCCGGCCTGGGAGCTGGGAGTCGGGATGGGTTTTGGGTATTGGGCACGGATATCCGCGTACGTGCCGGGCATGGGCAAGCTTATAAGCCGGCCAGGCCAGCATATTTGGGCCCTGGCGACCTATAAACGCCTAGCTGAATATTAACACCTGGCTGTGGCTTCTTAAGGCACGGCAGACACTCTGTGACATAACTCTAGGCTCCAGAAATAGAGGCGGACATTCCTCAAGCCACAAAACTGTTGTCTTCTGAGATACTATCTTGAGCAAACAAATCAGAATGGCTTTAACAACATTTGAAGTGCTACAAGATTACCCTCCCACGATCTGAAGAGCATTCGAGTTTCGATAGCTTGTTTCCTTCCTGTTCGAGGCCCCGAAGCAGTGGCTTAATGAAAACAAATGAATTTATGACTGCCCCGCGAGAGCCCCTCGGAAGAGGGGCTTATCCCTCCGATCACTGGCATTGGCTTTGCCATTTTTTCATCCAATTCGCCAAGTATGTGAGCGCCCCGCTCTGTCTCCCACTCGGCGATTTATGGCCGCGTAGTGTCGGAGAAACAGAGCTTACGCACTTTATTAGCCGCGACTGGCCGGGTGCTGCTGGGTTATTATTCGAGTTATTGTAATGCCAGGCGGCCGCATAAATTATTGTAATTTACCGTTGCAGCGGCTACAGTCCGCGGCAAGAGCCTAAGGTCCGGCCCGGACTTGGGCCGATCGGCGATCGCGTTGATTGATCGATTTGTAATGGGAGCGGCCGTGTTTTGATGGGCCGCTGAAATCTGCAGCTTAGCTCTGCATGATTGTTTTGGAAGCAAAGTTCAAACGGGTTCCTCTGCGCGGACCTTGGACTCGCAGCCCGGTAATGGTGACGAGCGCAATTTCATCGGCTCGTTCAGTGAGTTTTGTTAGAACTTTTATCTCAGTGGAGGCACAAAGACACTTCCAGCCGCACACGCAGCTGCGGAAACGCAAAACAATGTAGGTGAAACAAGTTCCCGCAAATGCCAAGCTCGATATCCAAGCCACTCCGAAGCCAAAACCGAAACCAAACCAATCCAATCCACTCGCTCGCATAGATGCAAATCAATACAGAAAGGCAGATTTCGGGCCTTAATAGAATTTTGAGGCGGCGTCGAGCAAACCGCAACGAAACCGCAGCCCAGACAAACAAACCCAAAGGCGCCAAAACAAAAACACGGCCCCCAGGGCGGCACTTGACTTGCCACAGAGACGGACATGGGGATTAGACGGCGCACTGTTTACTCTGTGAGCAAGTCGCTCCAACTGACGTCGATTAGCCGAGAATTTCCGCTTTCAGCCGGGCGATGCTCGTAAATTAACGAAAATTTAATAAAAACTCGGCGATTGGCGAAATAAGATGTTCCAAGAATCCTCGAACGGCCTTCAAGTCGCGAACAGCAGACATTAAACATCATGCATGCACCACATCAAATAAATATTTATTCTATAACCTCAGAAGTGGCAGAAACGAATGGCCAAATTAGCGATTCCCGCGACGAAGTTGGCTACACCCTGTTGGCCAATTAATGGGACATCTGGTGGGGGAGCATTATGCCATAGCGGACGAGTCTATATTGGCCGATAATTGTCGATCAAATAAGGCTATAACATTAAATATTATCCCAAATCATTTTGTTTGTTTGCGGCACCAGCCATGACATAGTCATCCGCAGAGTTCTTTCGGCCAACATGAGTTATGTGCCGCGCGGGAGGGTAATAACACCAAATAATGAGCAATTGTTTGCTCAACCTTCGGTCTTGCTTGACATTTTATTGACGCATTATTTGTCTTTCGCTTGTGGATTTTGCGATCTTCGGGCGGCGGAGAATGCAAATTTCCGAGATTGCCGATTATTTGAAAATTATGCAGAAGCTAAAGAGACAGACGAGCCAAAACAAATCAGGCGGGCGTATAAAAAATTTCACCTGCGCTGGCGCGGCGGGCCAAGGCAATCGACTTTGCCGCCAAGTATGGCCGGGCCGCCCTAGAAAATGGTTCCATTCGGATATTGGCAAATGGGTCTCTGGCCAGAAGAAGAAAGCTGGAGACCCAAATGGCTGGCAAACTGGGCCAGCTAATCGAGGGGCGGAAGTGTTTCGTTTCGGCCTTTTTCCCATATCGGTTCTGCGAATTATACGCCGCAGAGCCAAAGACTAAGTCAATAATTACACAGAGCCGGGCCACTAAGCATCTCGAAGCGTGAAAAACGCTTCCTATTATTAGTTTAATTTGTTTTGGGCGCGCAATTTCATTTATATAACAATAATCGTTTATAAATGATAAATTAATATGGGAAACAAATTGCATGGGCGGTCGATCGGGAGATGAGAGCTCCAAGCGAGTGGTCGACAAGTTGCCAAAATTGGCAAGGCTTAAATGGACAAAGCAACAACTTGGCTTTGAGATAGAGATGGCTGGCCAACTTGGACTTGGTTAGTTATTTCCTATCCGCCTTTGCCTCGATTTACGCGAGTGTGGGCCGCTTTGGATGGGATTTCGGATGGGTCGGTCGGTCGGTTGGTCGGTCGGTCAGAAGACTGGCTTTCGTATTACGCATACGCCGTGCTGGCCGGGCGAGAGAACTGCCATGTAGGGAACGCAACAGTGCGATTTCTTTTCTGATTCAAATTTGGCCAAGTAAGTGGACTCTGAGGCCCGGCCCACTTCTCCTTCCTGTTTGAAAAAAAAAGCCCTTAAATTTATTATTATTATTTACAACATACATGCGTCCTCCTTCCGCTCGCTTCTCAGAATTTAAATGAACTGATTTACGGCCGTTTGATGAGCTCTTTAGTTATTTATGCTCGGGCTGCTTAACAGCTATTACATATTTAAGTTTTACGGCTGCTGGTACTGAGCTACCAAAGCACTCAAATTCTTATGCTTTTTTTTGTTTTCAATATTCAACTCTTTTGTTGCCCCGGCTGTGAGTGCGCTCTGCGTACTTTATTATTAATTTTAAACGTGGGCCCACAACAACACGCACACCCACAGCATTTGTCAAGTTGCTTGGATTCTTTTCATTCGTTTTTTGTTCTTGGCTGCTGGCTGGTTTGCTGTCTTGCTGTCTTGCTGGCCGCATTTGTTATTACTTTTTGTGGTTTTGTTAGTTTGTTGGCTTGTCTTGGGCTCTGAGCTGTATTCTTTGAGATTAATACTTTGCAATTTGAACATTTCAGCACGTCGAAGTCGGCGCCTGCTTCTAATTGCAAACGCAAATTACTCATACGCCGTGTTGTGCTCGCATAATTATCGCTTATTTCGCCATCGAATCATTGCGTGGGCAGCTTCTCTTTTAATGTGGCTCCTAAGAAGCACTAATAATAAATTCAAAAAACTGCAAGCAGCGGCTGCGCATCCTCCCGTCAGCTGCTGAATAACAATTACTCCCGCAGTCACACACTCATTCACATTTGGCTAGCTGGCTTGGTTGGCAGCTTATTTATTGTTTAGCAAATAATCTTGCGCCCTGCCCCTGTCCCTGTCCCTGCCATGAATCGCCTTTATGCGCTCATTTGCATATTAAATAAGCGGCTGCTGTTGCTTCAGGTTGCTGTTTCTGTTGCCAATGCAATTCCATCGGTGTTGGCTGCAAGTGAGTGCAGTGTTGTTATTTTATTTTATTTCATTTCGCTTCAGCCAGTTGTTGTTTGCAGTTTGCTGTTTGGTTGGTTTCTAAGCGGCAGCAGCTGCCGTCAATGCAAAGAACCCTGGCCGATCGTAGGTTGGCCAGCGAATTACGCGAGGGAGCCGCACTTTTTATTAGTATTCTCGATTTGGCTTGTTGACGCAAAAGAATGAAACGGCAGTATTGCCCGGGGCCCGCTGGGGATGTGGTTTAGTGTGTTACCTGCCCTTCTACAATAAGCCCACTTAGCAGGCTAGAAGCGTTCTAAGATGAGAGTGTATAGATTGTAGAATCTTCGATGAAAGTGATAAGAAATGGGCTGCCATTTTGTCAGATCATAAAATCTTTGAAATATTGAAATATGCAAGTTGGAATTTCGGAAGATGCTTAAAGAAAGCGCCAAACCTAATGAAGAGATCAAATTTATCAAGATTATGCAAATATTTCAATATGTGGGTTAGAATACTTTTCGCATTAGAACACTTTGCGAACCTCCTAGCTCCGTAATGACATTCCAATAAATAAGAATTAAATAAACTGCCGCCAGTTTATCTAAAGCTTCGGTTCCAGACCCTCGGCAATTAGTAACGCTCCCCGCAAGCTACGATTATTAGTCACTTTATTAGTGGACTTCGAGCTAATGTTGAGTAATCTTGGCTTTTCTCTCGTCCGTTGGGGAGCCAGTAATGCCGAGGATCGGGATTCCCTAAAAGGTGCCTGCAGCTCGGATAACAATTAGATAAATTCATTTCGGACGCATGCAAATTTCAGATTTCAGTGCCCGTTTGCTGGGCTGTGAGACAAAGGAAAGGCAGCCCAGCCAGTGACTATTTCAGCGACTTTTGGCAAAACAAGTAGTGGTATTTCCTTTTTCAAAGCTCAGCTATTGACAGGCAGAGAGTTACACTTATCTTCACTGTGTGCTAGTGCCAGTGCCAGTTCCAGTGCCAGTGGTGGTGGTGCTGGTGTGTAAGTGTGACATTAAACCACACACAGGCGAGTCCCCCTATTTGGCAATTGACTTTGCAGCCAACAGATAGATATATTCGTCGAGCGATCCGATCGCGAATCAAATGTATAGGTTTGTGTGGCTTTTTCTCCTCTTAACTGTTTGCGCTGCCCACATGCGATGGCCCGGGCCTGATAAATAATTTTAGTTTTATAAACACAAATTGACACTTCAGAGTGTTTGCCAAAAAACACAAAAGCCACACACGGTAGGGGGAGGGAGCAGCCGGAATGAAATCAATTTGAATTAAGCCGCCTCGCTTTGAAGAGCTGGCGCAGATTTCTTTGGCCCCGAGGGGTGGGACCGATTCGATCCAGATTGGGGCATATCATGACCGAAAACACTTCTCGGAATCGGAATCAGAATCCGAAAGGCAGGTAGCCGCCCCACTTGCCCAAGTTCTTGTCTGGGCTTCCATCCATAAAGTATAAAAAAATGCGAATCTGATTCGTATCGGCAAAGATCTGAACACGGCTTCCAATTCCCCCGAGCACCCAAATGGAACCCGTCGGCACACGAGCACCACATTTTTATGACTTTTGAGATTTAAAGAGCAAGGTAAGCTCACTTGGGAGCTACGGCGGGTATGGTGGTGGTGGTGGTGTCACATTATGCTCGCGCTAATTAATTGTTTATTTATCTAGCGATTACGGCCGATTTTCGCAATCCATGTCGAATTTGTGTTCGCACAGGTAAGATTGACTAAAAAGAACTATGGGGAACTGTTGAATAGATGTCTTGCAAGTGTAGTCTGTGGGAAGATTAAAAATATTACGTATACGCAGCTCCCCTAGACACCTGTTCTGACGCTTTTGTGGTAAAAAGTAATGGTTGCGGGCGCCACAGTCTTATCAGAGCACTATGGTTCCGTGTAATTGATCTAATTTCGAGGCGATCGCTGCGACGCCGCATCGATGGAGGCGTTGGGGGCACCAAGCAGCTATAAATATTATCACAGCTGACCGCTGCTAATGGGCAAACAAAACACCTAATAGTGATAACAGCAGACCCTGCAACACCCGCCACACCATGCGGGGAAAATGGAAAAATGCTCACCATGGAAAAATGCGTTGTGGCGCTGGGAGAGGGGTAACACCTGTGATCCAATCCAATTTTGAGAGCCGATTTGGTTCGGGAGTTGCTTGGCTTCCAGTTATCGCAATATCAAGTGCACTTTGTTTCGCTTTTGTCAGTAGTTCTTGTGGCTGCCACTTTGCGGTTTGTGCTGCTGCAACTGCAACTTTAATTAGCAATACAAATACATTAGCTAATGCGCACACACACAGAGACACTTCACGGCTCCCCGACGCCCACGCAGCTCGGCGTGCCAAAAGCAAAACGCGTTTATTGAAAATGCAGTCGCGCAGCCGCAGAACACCAAAGCAAAACAACGCTGGTTCAGAGCTGGTTCCAGCCCAGGCCTGAGCCAAAACAAAAAATTGAATCAAATCGAATGCAAGGCGAGCTGACCGCTGCACATGCACTTTGCATTCGGAGTTCTCGACGCACAACACACACCTACACCTGCGCACCTGCTGCCGGATGCGGAAATGAACCGTTTCGTTTGAAAGATCGCGAGCGACTGTAACTGAAAACTGAAAACGAATCTAAGCGCGGCAAGCTTGCGCGCTTCAGTCTTCGGTTTCTTACGAGAGAGTCTTCGCAGCGGCCCCAACTTGGAGGCGATCAGACAGCAGCCAACATGTTTGAGTTCGATTGGGGACGAAAACATGCCTTAAAGCAGTGTTTCGAATAATAATTTTAAGTCTGACACAAGAAATCTAAATTAATATATTTAAGATCATTACCCTTTCAAAAATGTATATTTCATTTTTAATATTAAAAACATTTTTTTTTAAATAATTCAGTTTTTCCTGTTACAACCAACGTCTGAAATTGTTTTTTTATTCTTTTTTATGCTTTTTTGGATTAGTTTCTTTATGAATAAAATCCCTCAATAAATTTTTTATTATTATATTTTCCTGAAAAATATTTATTCTTTTGTTAGATTCAAATAAAGCGCCATCGCAAACAAATTATCGATAGACTTCAGCAGCTGCGATATAAATGGCGATGTCGGCGTTGCGCTGTGACTGTCAATGGCATTTCAGAATTCAAAATGGCAGCCCTGGTAACCATAGAATAATCGGCGGGAGTTTTAAAAAATAAAATTTTAATGTATGATTTAAAATGTTATAAAATATTCATAATAGTCTGCTACATAGTAAATTCTTTTTTTTAAAAATACCTTTTTTCACGTAAGTATAAGATTAAAAAAAGTTTAATGATTTTGAAGACTTCGAATAATTTTATAGATTTAACGAGGCTATATATTTGGTAATAATTGTTTGGTTTTAAACTAAATTGTGGTAAATAATTTATATTCTCTTAACTTTTGGAGATATTACAAAAGCCTCGTGACCTTCGCAACAGAGTCCAGTATATTTCAGGTTAAAAAAGCTATTTATTTTTGAATCCCAAAATAGTATCCAATAAGTTTGAATTTTGGAAGTATTTTTAACCAAAATATATGAATTTAGAGCCAAAATAGTATCCAATCAGTTTGAGTTTTGGAAGTATTTTTAACCAAAATATATGAATTCAGCGCATCGTCCAATTAGCGAATCTTTCGAAAAGTTCAACACCGAAGTGCTCCAGATGAGATGGAAGTCTGATGGAGTCACTGACAACTAAAAAAGGTTTGTTTTTAATTTTTGGGAGTGTTTCAACAGCCCCAATCGATGTTTACTTTATTTGATATGACTTAAGCCTAACTCGGATAACATGGAACACGGTTTAACCCCAACAGTCGCTTAGAAGCGTCCCTGACCCTGGCGCGTCTCCTGGTGCGGGTGGGTGCGGATGTACTCGAGGGACTTGAGGATAGCCGCTGGGATGGGAGGGGGCGTGGGCAGGTGGGCGCCAGCGGGGTGGAAGCCGGTCGCGTCGGCTGTGTAGGTCAGCTGGATGAGCTGGCCGTCGGGGGCGTAGTAGGCGTTGGAGCCGCTGGCGTAGTAGCCGCCCACGCCCGCTTCCTGGCCGGCAATGCCGTTGGAGGTCTGGTACTGGTACTGGTAGCTGCCGTCCTCCTTCAGGTCGCTCTTGTACTCCCTCGTCTCGGCAGCGGCGTCGTAGGCGTCAGGACGGGCCTGGACACAGGCAACGGCCAGAGCGGCGACGGCAAGGACGATCTGTGGTGGGGGGGCAAAGGATGTTACTACTTATCCAACATCTATCAAAAGCCTGCTGGACTTACGAATTTGTTCATTTTGGGATGGTTTGGGACTGGGCTGGGCTGGGCTGGGCTGACTTGTTGTCACTGTGAACTCGCCACGAGAATGAATGTGACTGAACTGGAGCGGCGGCGCATTTATAGCATTTTGGCACGCCAATCTGCTCGGGGCTGGGACCTGCACCGGCACCAGCACCAGCACCAGCACATGGGGCAGCAATAACAACACAGTGTTTAATTTGCAGCATTGAACCTGAACTGCCCCTCACAGATACAAGATACAAGACGCACACTCGCCAAAAATTAAAACACGGCTCTTCCGTCACTCTACACTCTGTTTTATTTTTGGTGATTCCGGTCGCCGTGTGTGTGAGATAGTTTTTGGTCGTAAACTTTATGCTCCTTTTGGTTAAAACTTTGTGGCTAATCAATTCCCAAGCCTCCGGGGAGGGGGCTAATTTTTTATTAGCACCTACGCCAATTGTTCGGCGGGGTATTTAGCGCAATTTATAGTTTCGCAGCCGAAAGGTTAACATCATCGAATACTTTAAGTAACTTTTGGGTTTGTGCCGGGCTGGGGTTGCAGGATCATTTGTAAATGTAGCGCTGGGCCCTTTGCTTTAATCGTATGCGAAAACTTTGTAATAAATTGTTCCCAAAATCGGCAAAATCGATTAAGAACCTCACATGCTGGGTCAACGCCATTCATTTATTACAAAATCAGGCAGCCCGACGCGGCGCGGCCAAAAATGAAAAAGGCGAACGTGGAGAACCTGCCTGGCAGCCTCGGCATTGGCGCAGACGAACGACCTTGCCCCACCGTGTGGCATCAGCCGAAAATCCCCAACATTGGCAGACTGTCCGAAAGTACGACAGTTTATCGACAGGGGAGCGGGCAAGTTTGTATTAAGTTTTGATAAGGAAACTGGCGAGGAGTAGGATCCTGGCGTGACTCACGGGGATGGCTCTTCAGAGAACTTTTTGAATCTAATCATAATAAAACCCAAAAACCAACAAAAATACTACAAATAACATTGCCCCATAAACTATTGGATTTATTGATGTCATTCCAACGAGAATACTTGTTTGAGAAATATCTTAAAAGTCCCCTCCTAAAAGGTTTTATTGGCCATATCGAAGGTGTCAGTTGGCCATCACTAGAGTGGCCAACAATGAGAGCGCATGCTGTTTCCCTTACAAGATTTGTGCTGGCCCTTAATAAATACATGGCTAGGTTGGCAACAGGGCGGGCCAGGCCGAGATGCGAATGAATCTCAGAGGGGGCGGAATAAAAGTGAATGTGCTCCCAGCAACATGGATGTCGCATGGCACAGAAGCATCAGTAACAGCATCAGCAGCAGCGTCAACATCAGCATTGGCGGCATTATCTGCTTTTTGGTTGGCCTCTGTTTTTGCTTTCTGCTTGCCTTTTTGGTGTTACTTTCGGCTTTTATGCTCCAAACCGGCTGTTCGGCAATTTGCTTCGTTTTTTCTTTTGGCCACCGTACTTGCTTTTTGCCGGCAACACTGGACAATTGCTGCCGTCCAGTGGCTGCCGCTTGGGCGGCTTTAAATGAAGGCAAAAGTTGTTACGATTCGATGGCTGCTGTTTCCTTAAGCCGCTTCCGCCGTACTTAACAGTGTTGGCCCACCCCTTTTTTGCTCATTGCTCCTTGTGACCCCCATCCATCCGTCCACCCGTCCATCTGTCCGTCCATTAGGGCATCAATCCATCTTGGCGCGCATTAAGAGGAAACAAGATACAAGACACAAGCTCCAAGAGGCAAGAGGCAGATGCTGTAAAAAATAAAAAGGGGACTTGGTGCAGACAGCGACTCCTTGGGCGCATCTCCTCCAGCTCTTCACGCTCACCTGCTCCACGTTAATTGACCCACATTCGGAGGCGACAACTCGTCCAGTCCGGTCCCAGCCAAGGTTGCTGTTTCTGCTTTAGTTTGGGCAGGGCTCTTGGGCAGGGGCACTGAGAAAAAAGATAGTGTCTCTGGCTTAGCCACTTCCTCCTCGCCTATCACCAAATCGAAACAAATATCTTGAAGTGTATCTGCGACTGGCATTTGAATTTTTATGGCCAATCCGATGCTCCACATTCACTCATTCAGAGCCAATCGAGCTGTTATATTTAGCAAACTAAATTAATTAAAACATTGTCAACGCAAGCCCAAGCCCGGCTTGCAGCAGACGTGTTGGGCACGTTTATGGCCTGCTTATACAGTTTCATTCAGAGGGGTTACTGGTTACTCATCTGCGCGGAGGGTCTGGGCACCGTCTGATTCTTCGGCAGATGAAACCCATCATCGGCCAGTCTAATGGCCAGAAAACAACAAGACCCCAGCAGGCGTTGGCGTTGGGCGTGGAAGGTCGGCCCTTGGGGGCTTTTTCTGTGTTTCCATGTACGTCCGAACAAAGTCAACGACTTTCGAAAATCTCTGCCTTCAGCGACCTTCAGCAAATAGAGACGAAATGGCCTGCTAATTGTTTGTAGTTGCAACTTTCATTTCGATTCGGTGTCGGTTTGGCAATTGGCCCGGCCTGGGTAGGGGGATTTTGGCAAATTCGCACTTGTAGCTTGTAGCTACAAATTAAATCAGTACACGGCGGCTGGCTTTATTCCGAAAATATCGAACGAAAAAAAATCAATTAATTGGTTTTCCATCATTTGATTTTTGGGCAGACGGCCTGCACACATATATTTGTATCTGCATATATCTGGTTGTTTTAAGGCTGGCTGATGGATTTTTAATCAAAACTTGATTCAATTTGCATGTTTCAAGTCCGTTTCCCTTTCAGCATTCGAATTCACATCTTTTGATCGTCCATTTGGCATAATATCATGGACTAATTGATTCGTGACTCGTGGGCTTTGGTCGAATTAATGCAGCCAAACTATCAGGCTGGACAAATGATTTACACATTAAAGTTTAAACACTTTCTGTAGCTAAAAGTTTAAAACTGTAAGTTTTAAGGACACGCCCACATGGCCTTATTTGCGAAGAAAAATCCCCTTTGGGCAACGGTCGCCTCTGCACACCAGATGCAAATTGAATTTATTTTGTTGCACGCGCTGGATGCCCACAAGGATGCATATACATATATACTCTCTGTGGCAGCATCATAAAAATATTTATTAAATTCACATTCAATTATGATAAAAATTCCTAAGGGTTCAGGGCTTTAAAGCATGCGAATCAATAAATAAATATTCGCAGCCATAAATATTAACTGATGGGTAAGAAAATATGTACATGCATGTATATGATATATAGGCCACTGCATTTGATATTCTGATCGATTAGCATATTACCTGCTTCCGCCCGGGCTCTATGGAAATTAGCAACAATTAGCTGGAGGTGGAGGTGTTCCATTTTGGCCATTTCACGCTCCGAGGAGCACCCGCCCGGGCACGAGCCATGTCCATTTAATGTTGCCACTTATCTCGATCCGTACTGATGGATTTCGTAAAGGTGTATATATGTATGTATGTAGACATGTAATATGTATGTGTGTTGCGAATGTGTAACTTGGTCGTGGATAATTAATGAATTAACACAAACACTTAATTACTCGAGAGTGCCGCCAGCAGCCGAAGAGCAGAAAAGAGTTTCTTGACCCTCGGGGTCGGGTCAGTGGGTATTTCGTTTCGTTTTCACTTCAAACTCTTAATGAAACTCATCCACGGCGGGGATGAGGAGGTACTGGGCCACCTGGAGCCGAGATAATTGGCGTTGCAACCGTTTCTGTGGCTCTCGGCTACGAAATACCATAAGTTGATGGTGATGATGTGATGAGTCCCAATCATCTGACCATTACCATCTAATGGCTGCTTTCCTCACTTTCGTTGGGGAGATCTAGTTGGAGTTTCTGGGGTATATAAGTGCCGGGTCGAGGGCACTGAGGCATCAAACACAGCTTAGCTCTTAGGGTTAATACCAGCCAATAAACCATTAGCCACATCTCCCATCTAAGCCAGGCGAAAATGTCGAAGATCGTAAGTCACAACGGACTCACAAGGACTCTGCTTCCCAGTGGATAACACCATCATAATCCCATCTTATTCCAGTTTGTCGCTACCGTTGTCCTGCTCTCTCTGGCCGGCGTCTTGGAGGCTCGTCCTTCCGACTCCCCCGACGCCCATGCCGAGATCCGGAGCTTTGTCAACGAGCTGAAGCAGGAGGACGGCAGCTACAACTACCAGTTCGAGACCTCCAACGGGATCGCCCAGCAGGAGCAGGGAGTGGGCGGTTACTACGCCAGCGGCTCCTCGCAGTACTACACCCCCGAAGGACAGCTCATCCAGCTGACCTACACCGCGGACGAGAACGGGTTCCAGCCACAGGGCGAGCACCTGCCCACCTCTCCTCCGATCCCCGAGGCCATCCTCAAGTCGCTGGAGTGGAACCGCAACCATCCGGAGGAGGAAACCGAGGAGTATGCCCATGGACATGGACACGGAGGACACGCCGGACACGCTGGACACGGTCTGGAGCAGGGCAAGCAGTATCTGCAGCCAGCCACCACGCCTCTGCTGGCGCCTGCGCCGGCTGTGGCGGTGGCTGTGGGCGGGGCCGGACTCCCCTACGACAGGAAGCTGTAAGCCGTCCAGCAAGGATTCTGCCAGGCATCCATCCAGCTCGCCTCATGTCCTGCCTGTTTGCATAGTCGAAGCCAGTCGCCCATCCGCCCATTCTCTGTATATATAGACCCTCATACATTTACATCAACAAGCTCCAGGGTTCCTCCGCAGCCCTCAATCCGGGGACCTGGGACCTGGGACCCGTGTCCCGTGTCCCGTGTCCCGTGTCCGTTGTCGGCTCGACTGACGTTGACATTTATTGCCAGAGATAATAATAATGTAATAAAAGAAAAATACAATTTAATATGGTTGTTTATACTATGAATGCTGGGGCTCAGACGTCAGCATATGGCCATGCCCGAGGCGGAAACACACGAAAAAATTTTGACATCAGCTTGAAAGAATTTTAAACAAGACTTGTCGTTTCTGGCACTCAAAACGAGGAAATACATAGTATGATTGGTGGTTGTAAACAGTGTTTTGGATGTTGCCTCTAAAAGACAAGTGAAAATATGGATATTTTGTTGAAATTTTTCTCTCTCTGCAGATGCCGTCGCATCGCCCACATGCATTACCATTTCACAGTGGGCTTCCCCTCTGAGATTTTCCTCCTCGAGTGCCGCCGAGATCTGGTTTGGTTCATCAAATACTTGTTTCTGGGGAACTTCAATCAGAAATTAATAAATTCACGCTCTTTTTTCTTCGTATTATGTTAATTGGCGGCGGCCCTTCGATTCGCGTCTCGGGTATCGTGTCTCGTCTCTCCAGCTATGTTGCAACATCAAATATCATTGTTTTGTTGATTAAATTAACAAGTGGCTGCCGCTTTTGTTGCTGCCCATAATCTCATTGGCTTTTAGCAATGCTGGGGGTTTTGATTTAGCCGGCTTTGGTTTTGACTTTGATTTTGATGCATTGAGGTTGTGTCATCAGCTCCACCCAGTTTACGGGGGGCACTAAATTTGTCAGCCCAGACTGTGGGCTAATCAGTTTGCTAGGGTTTTAAGATAAAGCTCATAGATATACCCTACAATAGCTATAGTATAATGGAAGTTATTTAACAGCTAACAAAACGGAACAAGTTGTTGAAACAAAGCAGTACTTGACTTTGAAATAGATAGTGGCCAAAGCACTGTAAGAGGTGTATAATATTATAATATCGATTTCCTTTATTAAACCATTTCATAGGCCAAATAGTAGAGTGTATCCACCATTCACCTGCCTCTGGCCTTATGGAACTCCATGTCTTGCATTAATGACTCGAAACGTGCGGCCAAAAGCAGTCCGATTCGCCGGAATATGGGTCGTTCGGCATGCTCGACTTGTTTGCATAGATTTTCGGAGTCTGTGGGTCTGTGGCACTGGCTCTGGCTCTGGCTCTGACTTGGCATTGTTGCCATATCGGATCACTATAAATAGTCAATCGAGGGCCCAGTGTGACAGCATTAGCCTGACAGCCGACAGCCCAGCACTATCACAGCACCATGTACAAGCTCGTAAGTGGATAACGAAGTTCGAGCTCCGGACGGAGAACTAATTTAACTTCCTTGGCCCTTAACCGACAGCTCCTCGTCGCCGCACTCCTGGGATGCGCCCTGGCCGCCCCCCTCAACGATGACACCATCACCAAGTTCCTGACCAACCAGGACACCGACGGCACCTACGCCTTCGACGTCCAGCAGTCTAGCGGCCTCCAGATCCAGGAGGAGGGCCAGGCTGGGCACTACGCTCGCGGCTCCTACAGCTACACCTCTCCCGAGGGCGTTCCCGTCCAGGTGGTCTACACCGCCGACGAGTACGGCTTCCACCCCCAGTCCGACCTTCTGCCCACTCCCCCACCAATCCCGGAGGCCATCCTGCGCTCCATCCAGTTCATCCAGGAGCACCCCACGCCCGAGGAGCTGGCCGATCGCGCCGTGCGTGCCCAGCAGATCTAAGATCTAACTAGTCCTAAGCTTGCCTAAGTCGTCACCCATCCGGATATTGTATTTCGTGTCCTCCATCCACCCCATACGAATAAAGCCATCCGGCTGCGGTTGGTGTTAATTGAACTGATTTGTGGAGAATCTAATTCACGTTCGGCACTTAATTAGAGGGTGCCTTTAGCTCGGCGCTGAATCCTTGACGGCCAGGCCAGGCCAGGCTAGGCTTTGTGAACAGTGGTCCTGGCTTTGCGAACTGGAAAAGTTCGGAGAAGTTTATTGGATGCATAGGAAACTAAAGGCCAAACTTTCTGAAAGGGCATCTGAAATAATGGCAAAGGTAAACAAGTAGGAGCTGAAAACATTTGGGGTTTCAATGAAAAGTTGCGCCTTTGATTTTGCTATAAATTAGATAAAGTTTGGCGTGGGAAACCTATGCATCAATTTTGAATTACACATCTCAGATTAATTTACATGGCCACTCCGCTTACTTAAAACACTGTGCTTTCGCAGCTCATTAACATTTGACATGAGGCATGTCTTGAGGGGCATGAGGCAAGTTAATTTCTGCTCCTGGCTGCGATTTTATGGGCGGGAATTCAATGAGTGTCTGCTGGAAATGGAAATTCATTAAGACACTAACGGGGGCGGCAAGGGGGAGCTAACACGCACAGTCGTTCAGGCGTGAGTGGATCCTGGCCCGGCGTGGCGGGTGCCAGGAGTAGGACCTGCCGCAGAGCAGCTCTCTCATATCAATTAGGCACGCTCAGCGGCGGATATGAGTAGTTAATTAAAAAGATTGGGATGTGCCAATTGCTATAAAACCCATTTAAGTCATTCAAGCCATTCAAGCCTTTGTCTCCGCACGCACTGGGCTCTGGTTTCTGGCAAGGACATTTATGCTAATGTCAAGTATAAAGTTGGGCATTCGGTGCCGGAGCCTGGTATGTTTGAGGTCCTGCGGCTGTGGGGGCCCTTCAAAGGCACACCTGTGTGTGCTCCTGGTTTCTGACAGCCGCACAAAGCTGCTGTGTAATCAAAAACTTTTTATTTTATTTATCATTTGGCTGGAAATCTAATTATAAATGCGTTGTGGAAATGTGGCTCTTTTTTTCCGGTTCAGCTCGCTCCGTCCCGGAATTGTGTGTCCTGCCCAGGCCCCTGTTTACGCCCGGCGATTGTCGACCATGTGCCAAGTCGTAAAGCACGGCTGGCTCCCAAATCACGGAATCATATCTCGCTGGAAAGGCAATAAATTTTTAAACGAATGCCATGCCTGATTCCCAGCGACGAAGCATAAAAAACACTGAACTTGCATAAACAGTGTGTTTGAGTTGAATAATTGAAACGCGTCGGCTTTTGCGAGTGACTCCGTAATATGTTAAACACCAGCCATTTTCCGATATCAATTGGGGTTGGGATTTCGATAATCCAGTGCACTTTCCACAGATACCGATGCCATATATAACAATATTAACAAATGGCCCAATAGCCCTAAGCTCGACAAGCATGCAATTTACTTTTATGGACAGTATAAACTATGCACAAAATTAGCTTCTGTCCTCGTCTTTTATTTGGCCATAATTCAACCAACTGTAGCGCATTTGGTCCGATGTCTAGCCCACTTTTTCCGGCTGTCCGGGCCCTTCTCCGGCCCATTCGCCGGCCCATTCCCCTGCCCAGTCGACCTAGGATAGACAAACATACACAACTACCCTTTTGTGGCCGTTTCAATGTAAATACATTTGACTACCACGGGTATACCTTTTCTATTTTTCTATTTCCCAGGATTCCGGAGTGGCCAGTATGGGTGGTAGAGGACGTCCATATTTAAGCAGACGAAAAAATACTTTGTTTGCACCTCCTGGAACAGGGAGCACGGAAAACGGTCACGGCATGTGTCACGTAGCTGCCAAAATATGCGAGCGAGTGCTTGAAAATGACACGGACCTGCCCAAAACCGGCAAAAAAAAAATAAAACAGCCTGGAGGTAACAGCCTGGAGGAGAAGGAAGAGCATTTCAATTAGGTAAAAACTGAAACAAGTAACATTACGGAAACAGGAGCTATCCTTTGGCCCTTTAGCGGGGGATTCCCCTGAAATGAAATTCCTGCCAACATTACTTCTTCAACTTTAATGATTCTACGCTCCCATCCCCCCATTTTGTGTGCCATTTTTTCTCGCAGAGGAGAATAAAAAAACATTTGAGAATTGAAAGAAAAACACTCGCTGGCTGGTATTAATAACAATAGTTCCGGCCATTTGATGGACGATGCAGAGTGGGGTCTGCAGAGTGGGGCTGTCTGTGCCGGCGAAATGAAAAATAATTTCCAACAATAATTGCCAAAGAAAAGTTTTCGGGAGGAGAAATAAAAACCGAATGGGACGAGGACATTCCAATAGACCAGCGACAACAGCAAAACCAACCACGTTGAACAGACAAACGAAACCAATTTATTTCCAAGTAAAAATCAATAGTCAGTGGACTGGGGGGAGGTCCTTTCCGGGTCCTGGGGCAACTAACGTAAAAAACGTCAAATTCTAGAGAGGCGACAAAATTGTGCGGCTAAGTGTGTGGCCCATCAACATGTGTACGTGAAGATGCCACCACGAGTCGTGCGCCAGCCGGACACTCCACAGTCATTCAATGTCCTTTTCGGAGTGCCCTCTGCCCTTCCACGTCCTCCGTACGCGGTGCACTTATATATCCGTATCGGGCGTCCTGCTTCCGGAATCCGTTTTCGTTTTCGTTAACAACTGCGCCCCAAGTAGCGCACAATAGCAACAACCTCAGTGCAAGGACAACAAGGATGGCTTTTAATAGTGAAATATGCATTTGACATGCGACGGCACTGCTCGCGATGGGGTTTAGTCCAGGCTGGTTATTTGCAAGTGTTAGGTCGGGGCATCTGAGGGCCAGCAGCTACATTTTTCAGTGTACCACGGCCCCGGTGGGTCACTGAGTGATGCGGTGATTCGCCGACATTTGTTTAAAATTCCAATTAATTGGGCTGCATTCGTCGGAGGCAGTGGCCTGAAAAACGCGATAAGCAAGAAATATATTTCTCAATCCCGATCTGACATTTTGATTGCGGCCGCATTCATTTTAATATTTTAAATTCGAGGGCCAGCTGGAAAGTATGCCACGTTTAATTGCATTCACCAACTTGGATGGTGGGTGGCAGCGGCGGGGGCCTTAATAATAACTCACATATGGAAGCGAGTCCTAAATTAGATTTCAATAATTTAATATTCTAGTAAGTAGTCCTAGGAGCTAGTCTTTGAGGCACAGGAACAGTGTCCTGGCTGTTAACTAACAGCCAGTGAGCGAGAGAGGGCTTCCAACTGGTCCCTCGCATTTCTCGGAAAGCAGTCACTTCGCGGCCGTTCGTTTGGGGAGAAGCATTTTCCGGCTGCTCCCGCATTTTCCGGATCTCGATTCCGTACGTAAATATTTTTGTTTGGGGCAACTGGCGAACCGAGTTCACGACTCGCGAGGGGGAATAAAAAACTACGAGTCCGTTAAAAAGTTCACACACAAATTGCATTATTTCCGCGCTGCGATATATTGGCGCGTTTTTCATGCTTGGCGTTTTTTCGTGTTTTTTTTTGGCCACAGAAACTGGAACAAAAGCGTAATGTATATGGGGTGTCCTACAAAAACACCAGGAAAGCCCGAAAAAAGTTTATGGCGATTGTTGTGGATGTGAATTTTGCATAAGGACATGAAGAGCAGCACCCAGGAGAACAAAAACCGGAAGAAAGGACCTGGTGCTGGGGTTTTTCTTCTGGTGCTCCATTCTCGCCCACATACGTTTGTTATTTAAATTTCCATTTAAACCCGCTGATTTACTTGCGCGGTGGCTCTTACTTTCGGAGGCTGCTCGTGGGGATCAAATAACTTGTGATTTTTGATGCCAAGTGGCGGGCCAAGTGGTTCGTTGCTCGACACCTGAAAATTAGTCTAAAGCACTCTGATTTGCACCGCGTTTAAGTGTATTAAGGCATTAGGCCAGGCCTTTGGGCCAGGGTTTGCAAGTCCCCCCTGCCATGCGGCCAAAATGTAATTTTCTTAGCACTTTTGTTCACGCCCGACAACACATGTTGTGGTTCACACACCAACTGACACACACTCGCCCTCCTGTATCATTTCCCATCCTCTGGCCCCTAGCCTCCAACCATTCACATCTAACCACCCACAAAACCCACTCAGACACCGATACGAAAACCCTCTGGCGGCATTTACATACTTGCCCCAACATAAGTATAAGCGCAACTTAGCTTGCCAAAGTTTTTTGTTCAACTTTCGGTGCCGCAGGGAAGATTAGAATGGGAGTGTCCCAAACTCGACCAGGGGATACCCTTCAGGGCTAAAAGACAGAGGCAACTAATATTAATCATACGCCACGTTGGGCATCGCTTGATAAGCTAAAAAAAAATTAGTTTTTTGTCATAAAAATTAGACATTTTATTACTCTATAAGCACTTTAAAGATTGCAATAAACTAATGGGCAGTCTGGCTCTTAAATAAGCCTGTTAAATAATTAAAGTAGGCCTATAAACATCAATCGGAGCTAGCAATCGAAACCACCCGGAGAGTAAGAGTACCTCTTAAAAAACTGAATGGCATATTTAAATGCTCAAAGTCCGGAGTTGGAAAGTAGCTTCCAGGAATAATGCTTATAGTACAATCTTGGTCCACAAATCGTGTGGTTTAGCTCGGGGCAAGGCCCCCGGATCCGGATCCGGCTCGGGATCCGGCGCTTTGGCACTCCGGCAGATTGTGGCGAACTTAATCGATAGCCTCGCTAATAGTTGGGCCAGGCGACACATGCGAATATCTGATGGCTCTGCAATTTAGCTCCTGTCCTCGGCTGTCAATCATTTTACGCCTGATTGCCGTCCCAGCCCTTAGGTCTTCCCGTATATCCTGTTCCGAATATCCTGAGCCAGTGTCCTTGGGCCGGCAGGCCCCACTGGCCGACAATTCATCTAAATCAGGGCAGCGACTCCTGTTCCTTTGGCCGGCTGCGGTTGCGGCTTCAATTAATTAAAACAAATTGTATTTGCCCATGGCCCTGAACCTCCGTCGGCTGGTGATGAAGATGATGGCCGGCCGGCCAGAGCTGGCCTGGCTTTTCTCTCTCTGTATACACACTCGCTCTTTTTTTCAATTAATTGTTATTTCATTAGCTTTCATTACTCGCCGAGCTACCCACGCGGCCTATTAATGAAGTGGGCGCCCCTCGGCTCATCTACCTGGCCGGCTAGAAAGCCCAGAGGGGGAGGCGGCGTTATAATTTTCACTTTTATTGGCTTTTAATGAATGCGAAATTGCCGGGGATTATGAATACACTTGCCCATTATCTGCCGTAGGGCCATTAATTAGATTACAAAACGTTTTACGGGCTTTAGTCCGGGGCTTAGGCTGGTTTCTGCTCTACAGAGGTGTTTGCTCTGACAAGTTGCGTTTTGGAAAACAGCAAGCAGATTTTGCTTTATAATAGAAAGCGTATGAATTTGTTAATTTTCTATTTGCGAACATTAGCTATGGTGGTTGCATCATTTATTATCTATGTGGACTTTATAATCTGCCGAATTATTCATCGGACATCAAAAATAAAGTGCTTGCTTTTGGACAAATTGGGTGATAATTGCTAGTGGGATTTTAGGCCAGCTTAATGAATAGCAGATACTATTTAATAGCATGTACTAGAACCCTTTTAACATATATTAGCCCACTGGGGAAGGACACCCCTTTTGCCTGAAATCGCGAGCCACAAGAGTGAGTGATATCGAAAAACACAACCGGATGGTTTCGGTGGCTTGCAACACGAATGCGGCATTGTCATCGAGTGAGTGGTGTGTGGGTGAACCAGCCAGTGGGTGAATGCATCAGGTTGACTGCCATTCAGAGCCCGTCTCATTGACTTGTCAAGTGATGCCATCAAGCCGGGCTTGTGGTCGTTACACTGTATTTGCTTGCTTGTTTGTTTGTCCGCTCGGTTGCTGCTGATTCACTTGATTCCCCTCCCAGGCCTCGGCCCTAGCACTCAGCACCCAGCACTCGGCAATTGAATGGCATTCTACATGGTCGTGCACTCCGGTGGGTCTGCTTGTTGGGGCCTGAATATCCTGCCAGCTTGCCGACTGTCTCCCTGGCTGTCTGTCAGCCCATTCAACACTTTGCCGGGCAAACAATTGCATTCATTGACTGACTTGCATTACGGTGAGCACTTTATCGGAATGCTCCTGCGCTCCTTTTCAGGGAAAAAAGCGAGGAAAGTGGCAACACTCACTCGGCTGATTATTGCTTACTTATTGATGGCGAATCTAATTCACAAACTAAGCAGCAGCGGCAGCGATAAGATTATTTCCTTACGGAGCCAGCCAAGCATGCCAGCTGACAGCCATTCAATCGGATCAGAGATACTTTCACACGCCCGCGCATTTCTGAGATACTTTGGCTGACTTTTAGTCTACAGATTCCCTCTTGGGGTTCCAGGGAGAAGCCATTTCAATTAGCGCAAAAAGGACTCTTATGTTGACTCAAAAATTAACATGAAGAGTAAATAACTGGCACCATTAGATAATAGTAAAAAAAAAGAAATGCAAATCAGTTTGCCTGATCAAACAATGGACATTTAGCATTCCTTCTCTGACATGTTTATTTTTCTACAAATTTTTTTTATGTTTGTTTGACATTCTCAGATATTGATTTGTCAGGCATTCTGTCTGACAGCTCAGCCATTTTTTCCCCTATTTATTTTCGAATGCTTTTTGCATCCAACTCTTTTGGCTCGCAACAATTACGAAAAGCATTTCATATTTAATGGCCTCGCTGTGCGTTATTTATATTTCAGAAGTGAGCAGCCTCCGGTGCCCCCGCAATGAGGGGCACAGCTACTCATCTCCTGTGGCTGTTAACTTTTAATTTCCTCACCTGCCCCACAACAGGGGATTCCCCCGCACTCACACACACACACACACACACACACTCGAAGGCAGCACCGCAAGCCGCAAAGGACATGCGGCAGACCGCACAGGACACGGCCACCGTTAGCCGGCAGCTCGTCGCGGCATATAAGCCCAGTTTAGAGGGAGGACTGCCTGGTGACATTAGCCATTCAGCTGAGCGGTTACCAGACCTGGCTTATTTTCATAATTGCTGCGGCCAACACAAGGGCCTGGGTGCTAATCAGGACTAAGGACTCTGGGATTGTGGCCCACTCAATAAACGACTTGATAAACATGCTGAAATGATTACAAAGTCAACAGCTTATTTGCCATGCCAGAGACGTTTGAAATTCTTGACTGTGACTCTGAATCTGGCTCTGACTCCGACTCTGACTCTGACTCTGAATCAAAGTGCCTCGAATACGCACGATTTCTTAATTATGTGTACACACTCACAGTCACACACCCCCAGCACACATCTCTGCGAGTTGGTGTTGACATTTAAGTTGGACGAAGTATAAAGTATCCTTTCGGGATGGTAGTAGGAGGTCCTGGCAGCGCACTCGCTTGTTGCTGGCGAAAACTTTTCATTATATTTATGATACAGCTTGACTTTTGTTTTGTTTGTTTAACTTCTTGTCACAACCTACATAATCCCGCTGCTCTGTTAGCCTTTCGGTTTCGCTCTCCCTCTGTCGCTCTGCTGTTAACTGGGCCCACTGCGCAGGTCCTTCGACTGGCTGCCAATTGAGTTTCGAAGTAATTTCCTGCCGCGACTGGCATACGCTTCAGATAAACGCTCGTCGGCCAGCGAGTTGGACGTGCCTCGGCTCTCGACAGAAAGGCAAGGAACTCGCATCCGAAACCACAACCGAAACCCGTTTGTTCATTCATAAATTCGCGACCGCGTCCTGAAAGGACAACGACATCGCCATCGCCATCGCGTAGTAGAACGTGTGAGGTGTGTAGTTTAGCTGTGTGTGCGTATGTGTGTGTGTGTGTGTGGCGGGCTGGCAGGAAATAGCCAAAGCCAAGTGATAGGGAAACACACATAATAATTGCAAAGGACAACCAATTTGGCTGATGTCCATTCAGGTGAGACCAGAATTTGTCGACAGGACATTGTTATGGCGCCATTATTTTGTGTGATTTCTTCTAATGCAATTTGTGGGACCTATTTCATTCGATTTGATTCGACTCGATTCGATTTGATTTGATTTTATTGTGTTGCGGCTGCCCCCAGACACCTGCGGGCATCCTGTATACTTGATTTTAAGACGCCCAACTGGCCCATAAAATGCTTTCAGGGACTACTCGTGGCATTACTCGAAGCTGTCCAAATATTTTATGGTCTACCACTTAAGTGCATAAATGTCCTTTGGCTTTGTCTTGGCTTTTATAGTTGGTACTTGAATTTAAAACGGCTGTCATGAGTCTTGTTGCTCCAGCAGCTCCGGCAGCACCGGTTGATGGTGTTATGCTAAGTAATGTGCCTCGCAGAGACTCACTCGTAAATCTTTGCTGATTAAGTTGTTCGGAGGGCAGTTCAAAAATTTCCACATGCACACCAGGCACCGAGGAAAGTATTTCTGCGCCAAGGAATCTCACATGCTTTGCATTTTGCTTATCTAAATTGTTTTCCGCCCAAGGACGAAGTGAGAAGGAGCAGGTCGCCCCATTAGGCACACACCCCAGACACACATGCCCTCCGTCTAGGCAATTTTTCAATGTCATTTGAAGGCAGCTGAATTTTGACATCCCCCGTTAATAAATTAGTGAGCATTCCGTGCCGAATCGGAGGGCAGTATCACGGCCTGCTAATTGAGTGGTAAATGCGAGGATGCTTTCAAGTCGTCTCTGGCATGGATATCCCGCAGTCACAAATCAAAAGTGCTGCACGCAAATCCAAATTAAAAGAGTTGGCCCATCAACAGCTGCTCCCAGGCTGCTCCCAGCCTGCTGCTACAAAAAGTAATTTGAGCCGCCTCGCCTTCAATCCCCTCCAATCCCCCGATAGGACTTAGCTCGACGGCCCAAGGATGAAGGATGCCTTCACTTCCGTCGCAGCCTTTCGCAGCCTTTCACACATCTTTTAGCACTTTGGCCAAAAACTTTGCAGCCGCCTCGCTCCGGTTCGCTTCAGTTCAGTTCGTTTTGGTTTGGCTTGGTTTTGTTTTCTATTCACACAAAAAATAAAAATAAAAATCCTCGCACACACACAAACGTACATGGTGTATATGTTTTCCTTCAAATCTCTTCAACAATTCAAAAATGTTTACTGGAACGAATTTATGGGTTACCCTCTGGCTGGCATCTGTTCCAGATACATTTCGTGTCGTATTTGGCTTGAAACCTTTAAGGCCGCAATCATTACATTCTTGTTTATTCTGGCCCCGATCCCCTGGATGTCTGAATGGGTTTTCAAGGAGCAACGTCAAAGCCCTCATATCAAATGCAGAACATCAGAATTCGGAATTCGGAGAAGCATAAATTGCAAGTTGCCAGCCCACAAGAGCCCACAGGAGCTGTTAAAAAATTAAAGTCCGTTTAAGTGGCCCGGATAAGCTTCCCGGAGAAGTAAAAATAAATGCCAGCACTACGCTCCGAAAATAAACAGATAAATCAACCTGCAGAATAAGTCTCAAAAATATACCCATTGAAAATCGGGCCATCTATCATTCGGGAAATCTATTCAAACATGATCTCCTCCCAGTTCCCCATACACGATTTCCAGCTCGGCTGTCAAGTGGCGGTGAAGTAATCATTTGATTTGGATACGGCTACAGCAAATCCCGGAGAGTGTGTTATTCCGCCGTAAGGCAGGGTCTCCCCAAGTAAGTGAAGACATCCCCGAAAGCGCCAGCCAGATGTGGGCGGGCCGTAAAGTGAGCAACAAATGTTTTGCATGTCAGGTTTCTTTTGTATTTTTCTACATGAAATTCGTACGCTTTCTTAACTCATTTTGTTAAAACACACGTGGCCGCAGGATGGCGAAAACACAGAACTCTGAGGAGCCGCCGCCCCCACCGGTAGAACCAGTCCTGGTGCCACGCCCCCGAATGCTGCACTACCGTTCGAACAAATCCCAGTATCTCTCAAGGTCCAGATTCATGTTCCTGGTGTACTGCCTGGTGTTTGTTCTTCTCATAGTGGCTCTGCTTCAGTGGGAGTTTGTTTCTCATACGTAAGTTCCGGATAGTTCCATGACTCAGTCGTTCAAAGGACAATCTCCTGGACTCTACAGGAACGACCTGACGACCTTCTTCGGGGACAACTATCTGGTGTGTGTCGTTTGCATGTTGGTTGCGACTCCCCTCTTGGCCGTTTTCCTGCTGGTGCGTGCGGTGCGGTACCTGCCGATCCTGGGCTGGCTCCTCGTACTCGTCATTGTGGGTAGAACTGTGACAGGACACTATCTCGCCCGAAAAGATGTGACTCTGCAGATTTCAGGTAGAACTTCTGGTGGTTGGTATCTGTGTCCTGGCAGCCAACTGCGACGGCTTCGTCTTCCTGGCCCTGTTCGGACTGACTGCCGTGCTGGTGGTTGTCAGTCTACTGATAGGCAGCTGCATACCCTGTGACCTCACCAAGCACGTGGCGGGGCTCTTCATAATCTGCATCCTGCTCTTTCACCTCGCGTTGTACCTTCTTATGCTCTACATGCTGATTATCCGCGACATTTTCGTGTTCCTGGCCTTCTGTTTCCTGGTGGTGTTGATTGTTTGTCTGGTGAGTTTGTGTCCTCCACATAATCCATACACGGATTCTACCTCCAAGCCCTTTCCAGTTCACCTGTTACCACGCCCAGTTGATCCAGGGCAAGGGGTACGCGAACTTCCCCACCACCGAGGGCCTCTTCGCGGTGATCGTGCTCTTCTGTTACTTCTGCAAGATTCTCATGATTTTCTGCTTCTGGGACAGGAACAGGAAAGTGGAGGATCTCCTGCATCGCGAGGAAGCCAGGGATCTCTGCGAAGATGACTGCGCTCAGGACAAAGACATGCCTCTGTTAAATGGTTCTTTCAAAGACTTTTTTTATGACAACGATATGTTACAAGCGCCATACAAATAAATTTTGAATGTGGGAGGAGAGGGCAGCTTTTAATTAAAATGTGGCAAAATAAACAAATGTTTCAGCCATTAACTTTAATTCCCTTTGCCTTTAAATGGCCCTTTTAAGCCCGGATCTTCTTGGCCAAGTGTGTAGTTGGCCACTTATTATTGCCGAGCTTATCCCTGTCTTGTTTTAATCAAATGGACCCCTCCATCTGGCAGCTGGCACAAAGGATTCCCCTCCTGGCCCCAGTCCTGGAATATAAATTATCGCATTATGCTTGCAGCTCAGCGTTCTGGCCCGCCATGGCATGATACCAATTAATGTAATTACCAGGGGACGGGGCGGCGAAATAAAAGTTAAAAACAAAAACAGTTTGGTGAATACTTCATGAAAAGCGCAGTGGACAGTTCTCCGCTCAGCAGTGGGTATTAATTTTTATTAAATTGTTTTAATTTTTAAGCAGCTTATGAATGGTGCTGTGTGGCTTCCCTGTTTTCCAGTTTTCCCAGCATCCAGTTTTTGACCAACTCGACGGTCGGCTGTCAGAGGAGATTTTTGGGTCAGCAGCACTCTGGCAGCAGGATGTCAGGCGCCTGCTAAGCCGGTTCGTCGACATTATAATAACATCCATCATTCTCTGGACCAAATACGAATGACAACAACTGCCAAAAGTAGCACAAAAATGAAAATATAAACAAAATGTCTAGAAAAAACAAAAACAAGCCGGCCTGGCCTGAACTGGACTGCTCGCTGAGTAAACATGGCATATCTTTGTTTACTCGAAAACGTTTTCCACGTTTTGGGCTGCTGATGGGGCTTTTAGGCCAAGGAATGAATGGGTCCTTTGACCACAATTTAACCTGCCAATTTGGCGCCTACATACACGCGTCTTTATGTACCGTCTATATAACGCGATGTGTGTATATGTGTTTATGCATCCAATAATAAGCAATTTCGTGCACATAATTGACAGTGGTAGTGGTAGTGGTAGTGGCAGTGGCAGTGGCAGTGGCAGAGCACCCGAAACGGCCAAAGTAAATAGCCATAATTAATGTATACAACATAAATGTGACCTGACCGAAATACGAAAAAAGCGGTCGAAGCTCACGGATCGAAAATGGCTCGAAAAATGTTTGTCTTCGTCGTCGTCGATGTCGAGGCACAGTGGGCTCGAAAGTTCAACAGTTCATGCCATCGAACCATGGCCCTAATGAACTCACCCGCCCTCCGCAGATGAAACAAATCCTTTCTTATTTAATTAGAAACTCTTTGTCAAAAAGTATTAATTAATCAACAATTTTCATAAACCAATTAGATTTACATTTTCCGCCTAACTGGAAAAACACAACATTTTTCCGGATTTAAATTGAAAACTCTTATAAGCAGCTTTATGTTTCGAATACATTTTTCCGCTTACCCGAACCCGGTCTCGCATGCCTGGGCATTAGGATGAAATATAAAATTTGATTTTATATCTTGCGAGGAAAGATCTCCAAAGAGCCTTACCACTGTAATCCGCTGTATATCGCGCATACGCCACGTTGTGCACATTTCAAAATGTGCAATAAAGAGCGAGGGCTTCTTCATTGATACGCAAAGCAGCGATATGGGCATCAATATGTTGTGTATAATGCAAACTGTATATTGAGTGCCGAATGCTTCAAGTGGTGGCTGAAAAGTCGGGGTCTGGGGCTGGGCGAAAAAAAAGCATTAGCCACAAAATTGGCAGAAAACAACAGGAAAATGTATTTCCCCGGCATTCGCTGATGTCTCTCCGGATGATTGCGTTGACAAAATCGCATTGACGGCCGAAGGAGCTGCTAGCTACACATCCTGCGGATATTTGACGTCCTAGGGAAGTGCTTCCCTTTGCCAGTATTTGTGCGCCTGTGTGTGTATTTGGACACCCATCAAGGGTCTGATTCGGGGTCTGGGCCATTCTCGTTATTATAAAAAATCATTTTTGCTGGCTTTTCGGGCCAAAAATCCAAATTAGATTTACACCGCGCGTCAGTGGAGGTTTGGGAGGCGTCATTTAATTTTCATTTAATTTGGGAAAACACATTTTGGCGCTCTCCCAGATCGCCCAGACCGCCCAGCCCGCCCAGCGAGCTCTAATCAGGCGCAAAGCCTTTTTATTCTGATAATAGTAAAATTAAATAAATGCAAACTGCTGTGAAAATTTGAATTTGAATTTTGGGCCCTCGGCAGGCAGCACAAAAGATGTCTGTGAAATTTATGCGCCATCCACCCACGGTCCTGAAAACGCGGTTCTTGAGCGGTCCTCTCACCCATTTTCGGCCTGTAAGCCATTGTCATTGTCAAGCGAAGCCGCTGACAGCTGCTCCACCACTCCACCACTCTACCGCCTCCCAGCCACTGCCTGGGCGGCCTTTTCATCTAGAGTAGCACCACCCAGTTGATGGTGTAGCTGCCTTTTGTAGCCTGCATTGCTGTGACATTTTTATTACAAGGGCCCATGAATTTTATTTGGGCCGCGCGGCAACGGCTGCCGATTTTATGGGAATTCCGCCCCCGCGGCATCAAATTTTTGCCTCCTGACCGGTGGGTGCTGGTGGGTCCGGTGGGCACTGCTGGGCTGGGATGGGTCTAGTGGTGCGGGTGGGCCCAACTATTCGCCCAAGACGATCGAAAAGAAATTGTTGGCCCAAAAACGCTGCCCACAAACAACTCTAATTAAAAAAGTTTTACGTTTAACCACTTCAGTTGGCTCAAACACACCCATGCCGGCATGTGTGTAACTACACAACGAAAAGTTTTGACTGAAAAATGGAATTAATTCTATTTAAGCCGTTTAATTGAAAGATTTCCGACTTACATAGTGAAGTTGGTCGAATTTTTGGGAAAAGTTTTCTTCATGTTTATTGTTTATACAATTTTTAACTGTGTAAACATCTTCAGAAACTTTTTAAAGTGTTTTTTTTTTTTAGGAAAGTTCAAGTATGGAGTTGGTAAAACTTTAGTAGGAACAGAGTAATTAAGTTTATGAAAGTGTTTATTTAATGGGAAATTGGATGTAGTTACAGTAACTTTGAGAATAGAGACTTTAAAAAGATGAAAGTAATGATGATTTCTCATAGATTTAAACTATTAAAATTCAGAGAACTAAATAGCAATAGATTCCATACTATATTTTCTATATAATCCGAAAAACCTTGCCACTAGTTGCAGGGATAATTTTGCTCCGTGCAGCGTGTTTGCGGCATGTGAGTGTGTGGCTAGACAATCAAAACTTTTGCCACAACCGAGGCTTCAACTTCAAAGCAAAGACAACAGGCGGCCTAGGCGAAATGGCAAAGACACCAAATGCGGCAAGCAGCAGAGGGCAGAGGGGGGCTTGAGGGGGGATTGAAGAGGTGGCAATAAAATTAATGAAGCGCCTCGGCTTTTAGCCGCCGGCGGGCATGAGAGAGACATTAAAGCGGTTCGCCGGAACAGTTGTAGGTCATGTCATTGCCAATGTCTATTTAAGTATGCGCACAAAGGATGGCGCTTTGCGGGAATTACCAGAGGACTGCGACAAGGATGAGACCAAAGCCAAAACCAGGAACAAGCCAGCAGGACCCGGGTAGAACGGACGATTCCCCGCGGGACAACGGCCGGCTTTCAGCTTTCAGCTTTCGGCTCTCGGCTCTCGGCTGTTTGGGCTTGTTTTTGTTGATGGCGGTGGCTAATCTCTGATGTACACTTAATTATGTGGCACACTTTTTGATTGCCGGGTAACTTAAAAGCAGCAGGGTGCCGGCCGGGCTGGGAAAAGAGCAATCCTTTTTGGGGGTGTCCCCCTTCGGCCATGTCATGTAAATTTCATTTGGCAAATGCTGTTAGCCCGGCACTCCTAAAGTATGCTCCTACACTTTCTGACATTTTCATTTGACTTGGCAATGCAAACAAGCTCCATCCCGTGATAGAGTCAGTCCAAGGAATACATGAATGCCGGAGCCAGGCGCAAAAGGATGCAGAGAATCGGGCTTAACTAATCCTGGCTGGCAGGTGCAAAAAGTTCCCACCAAACTTTCCCCAACTGAGCGCCAAAAATTCTTATCACAACTTGCACTGCATTCCATCAATTTTGCACCACTTTGCTACCTCCGTCTCTCTCTCTCTCTCTCTCTCTCTCTATCTCTCTATCTATCTCTTTCTTTGTGCTCTATCCCTCTTTTTCTGACCCGCCGTGGCGCTGCAATAAAGCAATCAATTTTGAGCCACCACTTCCCTCGCCCGTTTTTCTCCGTGGATGAGCGACACCTTTGACAGGGGCCAGGAACAGAAAGGAAAATATCGACGTGCTCGTCCTGTGTCGAGTTATTCAACCGAATTCGTAATTGTTTTTTAAATGAAACTCTTTGTCCTTGGCCGTGGCAGCCATCCGACAATTCAGCCACCCATCCTGCCCTCCATCAATCAAACAATCAGGCAATCAGACAATGTTTATCTTTAAGCGCTCGATAGCGACAATAAATAAATGAACACGCAGTCCGAGGTGGGAGTCTGACTCCCTCGACCCGACTATTTTTGTTTGCATTATGCTCTATTTGCACATTTGATTGAATAAAGTTATATTCACTTATCATGCAATGGAATGATTACGCTTTGGATCGGAAAGGCCTAAGCTATATTTAGAGGTTGAGCCAATCTTTAAGGTTACTCCAATCAGTAAACAAAACACGGAAACTTCACGTAAATGCATTGCGCATACGCACTGTGGGCCCCGCCATTCGAAATTCAAGCGACATGGCAGCAATTAGTCCGGCCTGCTAAATGATTTAAAAGTTGCGCCAAAACTTTGGCTCTCCGCTCGAAACTTTTAATTATTACACACTTGCGACTGTTGTTCAATTTGTTCGCGATGCCGGCAGATTATAAACTTCTGTCGAGTTCAATTATGTAGGCCATGTTTGTTTCCGTCCGACTCCTGTTGCGCAACTTTTTGGCCATCTTGACGTACAATTAGTGTCCGAACAGCCTTAATTCTGTACGAAATTCAGTTACGTCTGGTCTCCCAGTTACTTTGCTGCTAACTTCAATATTTGAGTATATTGCTCGGTCGAAATGTTCGAGCCGAAACATGGGATCTGGGCATTTTTCGAAGAGGAGTTTCCCCATGGCCAGGAAGCCAAAAGGAGAAAGCACGTGCTCAAAGTGTTCATGGCGCTTGCTGTGTTTCTCCTCCTGGCCTTTGTGCAGTGGATGATAGTTTTAGTGGCTCTGCGGTAGGGACTCCGAGAAAGTTTGCTTACTTTATTAGAAACACTCTTCCCAGGGATTGGAGTCTGGCCTGGTGCAAGGAGAATATCATGGCCGTGGTCCTGGTTTATGTGTTTGGTGTCTTTCTGCTGCTGCTCTTCGCCCTCAGCCAGCACCTGCGGCAGCTGTGCTTCTTCAACTGGCTGCTGGTGGGGATTATAGTAAGTGGATGCGGTAACTAGATTCCGGACACCCAATCAATTGAAGCCCTTCGCAATACATTTCAAGGATTTAATATGGAAGCTTAATTCTTAATCCTAACAGGTGGAGTGTTGTATTCTATCCCTAAGTACCCTGGTCGTCAACTCTGGAACTATAAAGCTCTTATTCGGATTGCTGTTAGTGAGTCTGATCTGCATAGTAGCAACCGTAGTGGCCGCCTTTCTTCCAGTAAGTGATGTTGAAAATGGAGCCCCGATTAATGCCCCGAATTGCAGTGGGACATGACGGCGAACGTCCTCTACCTATACGTTCTCTCCACTGTCGGCTACATGACGAGCCTGTACTCGATTGTGATTTATTCCGTCCTCGGGGTGACTTGGGCCTTCTACATATTCGCGGGTCTCATTGCAGTCGTGGTGCTGCTGGTAAGGACCTGCCGCACTCGTCATTTCCATATTCCTACCATAACCACTCTCACAAATCACTTGCAGTTCCTCATGTATCATGTGCAGTGCATATTGGGTGGCGGGGCGGCCAAAACAGAGCTGGCCGATGACAAGTACGCCGCCCTGCTGCTGTTTCACGAGTTCATGGCCCTGTTAGTGCTGACCCTGTACTGGCGACCCATAATGCAGCGCCTCCAGTCGAAACAATAAACCGAAGCCGGATCCTATGACAGTCCTTTGTCCCTCAGGCACTTGTCCGGGCTCCTCCCCGTCCACTCGACACGCCTGCGACAGCCCCCGGGTCCCAGCAAGTGCAGCATTATGTGATCCCGGCACTCGATCCGCCCGTCACCGTTGCAATCAAAGGCATATCTCTGCACATAGCCCTCGACAATCCTCTCGGCACAGCTGTCCTGCACGACGCATCGCTCGTAGTCTGAAATGGGAAATGGGCGAGTCAATGGGTTAAAGGATGGTCATTACACGCCGGTGGCAGTCAGCCAAGAGAGAGCGCACTGGGCGAAAAAGTGTGTGCTCAAGGGGGGGAAATAAACGATTTCAGATTTTGAACTAGTCTCGAATCACACTTCTTCTCGCAGTGCATGCATTACCCTGCACAAGTGAGTCCTCCTGTGGCCCAAGCCTCTCCCGGGCGTCCTGCCAGTAGAGGCGGGAAATGCGATAAATGCCGCAAGGCACTCCGACGTTGCAAAATGCCGGAACATTATTCGTGGCAGTGGCAGCCAGACAGGCGAGGCACTCCGAGCTCATCTGCCCTGTTGGTCCTGTTTCTGCTCCCGTTCCGGTGGCTGTTGTTGGAGTCTGGCCAGCTGCAAAACGCGTTTCAAAGTTAGACATAATTAACCATGTAATCGAAACTATTTACCACAGAGTATAGATAGCTAATAAGTAGTTGCCAAGACGAGGCCAAGACTACATGACCCACCCAGCCTTGAAGGGCGTGTGTTTAGAGAAATTTTAATTGCCGATGAATCGGCCCATTTAAATAATGTAACTATAAGTTAAAACGTTTATTAATCGCAAATAGAATACGCTGAGATCATCAGCCGGGTGTTGGCGAGATACTCTACAATATGTATGTATAGATGGCGATTTTCTAATCAGTCAACTGAGGAATAAATAAGATAGAACGGCCAGCTTGTTTTCAATTTCAAAATGAACTTGTAAGTCGGGGAGGAGGCTTCGGGAACGGGACAAGAGTCCTCGCTGGCACTCACCCACTCCGGCCTCTGTGGCAACTGGGATGCCATCGAACTCCTGGCCCTCTGCCTGGAAAACGCGGTCCTTTGAATGGAAGTGCAGGCGACCCAGTCGATGTTTCTGCTTCAAGTGCAAGTAAATGGCTCCAACGACGAGCAGCAGGGCGACGAGGATGGCAGCCACAGTGAGAACCTTCTGGGGGCGGCACCTCTTACGATTCCAGTCGCTTTCGCTCGTCCTGTCCGCCAGCGAGAGGGCCTCGGCGTACTCCTGATGGACCGCCACTTTGGAGGCGTCGGTCTCCACCACCTGAATCTCCCCTTCCACATGCACATTTCTGGCCAGCTCCGCCACACTGCTGCTGGAGGCAAGATCACCCATCACCCGAGATTGCTTTCACGCGACTAACCAGACTTAGTTAAGTTCTCACTCGGATTTGGATTGGGAGTCAGGTGGCGGAGAGATAACCCCTCTGATTCGATTATCGCTCAATGTTGTGGTGGCAATCGATGCCCCCAGCTTGCGGTTTTTTGCTCTCCGTTTCTCCTTTTTTTAGTCGCCGCTTCAGCTAATCTGTGCCAGCTTTTGTTCTCCCAGCTCGTCTTTCTAGTGCTTTCCCTATCACTTTATCAGAAAATTTGAAAAATTGTGCAACTGTGAGATAGATATTATTCTTTCCAGCACTTTTAAAGTCTACAATTGTAAATATATGTATGGATTCCCTCCAGATTAGGTGTCGATTGCACTCTGCTGCCTTTTGCGACATGACGACTTATGGCAGCCGCCCCTTCGCAGTTGGGGCGCCAGCTGGTGTGGGCGTGGCGGGCCCTGATTGTCGGATGCCAGATATGCGGATAGCTGGGAGGTGTGGCAGCAACCTTGCGCATTTGTATGCGCGAATTGTAAACAAATATGAGAAATTGTTGAGGCTCTTGCGGCGAAATTGGAACGAAATGCGGCAGGGGGATGGCAGCAAACAACAGTATATTGGCGGGAGCAAGGGGGGCGCCATTCGAAACGGTGTTTGTGCATCGGACGTGCCCGGATCCGCTCTGAAGTGGCACTTGTCGAACTCAAACTTACTCCCCAGCCATCGTAATCTGTCAACAGAAGAGTGTGGCTCCTCACACATGGAGTGCCTTCAAAGTGCCTTAACTCTCCTTAAAGCAGATTCCTTCCTGAAAAATAGAGTGGAAGTTCCATTTATGTATCATAGTTCCCCAAATTCACTTATAGCCCAGGGTGTTCAGGCCCCCCGTTCGTCGCCTTGTCGCCGCCACTGCACACATCCTGTACAGGTGGTGAGCAAATAAGAGAACTGCCCCGTCACTTAGTTGATTATTCCCTCTGTTTTTCGTACAGCCTGCCTCTGCCTCTGCCTCTGCCTCTGTTCCTGCCACATTCCACATTGCCACTGCCACGCAAATGTCGCCATTGTCTCAAGGCGTTTCCGTTGCCATTTTTGCCATTTTCAAGGCAAAAAGTCATTTATAAGAGAGTGTGTGTGTGTGTGTGTATGTGGTTGTGTGGGTGGCCACCCTCCATGCATGGCAGGATAAAAGGACAATACGACCGCAAGCCTAAATCAATTATGGAAAATTACCAGTAGTTGGGCTAAATGGCCTTTATTCGGACCGGATGTGGAATCAGTTTCGTTCTCGTGCTCGATTTCGGATTTTATTTAGTTGGCCAGCAATATGCGGGGAATTCTTTTCTTGCAAATTTTCCACTCGGGTTCCCTTTGTGAGCTGGCATTTAAATCCTTCGTGGAGTGCTCGAAAACGGGGAAAAATGAGCTGAAATCTGAACGGGGCGAGGAGGGGGCACGAGCCCGGGGCATGGAGCCACGAGTCGGGGGCACTTGGTGCACTCGATTATGGCGGTAACGGTAACGGCTTTTTCCGTTTCCGTTCCGTTCCACCCCACCCCTTCGTCCCACCCTCCCTGGGCCCAATCGGCGAGCACCCTGCCGGCACCGCTGCATGCGATATGCATGAGTTGAGCCAATGCGGCCATTCCGGCTGATGTTCATGGGGCACGTAGCCTGGTGAAACAAAGTTAATTAGATTTGCGGCAAGATGGCCATTATGGGCCGAAGGGCAGAGGGGCGGGAAGGAGCAGAGGAGGGCGGCGTAGCCCTTTTAATGTTCCAATTGCAGCGAAAATTTTCTTTTCATTGGTTTTCGGTCTTGCCACTTCTAGTGGAAAATATCCGAAACTAGGAAATAATTTCCACCCATTTTTTGTTTTTTTTTTGCAATTTTTAATTGGATAGTGTGGCGGTTAATGGCCATTTGAGATTTTGGCTCGTAAAAGGCGTGGAGAATCAATCAGCCGAGCAAAGAGGGATTTGCCTTTTAGTTTCAATTTATTCCGCCAAGTATACGAAACTCTGACCTCCAACACAGAGCATATTAAATACATTTTGCCAAAAACTAAAACACACTTCCACCACTTAGGCTTAAGCTAAAACAGTTATCCTCCCCCCGAAAAGTTATCCTGCAAACAAAGTGGCAGAAATATAAAGTATGCTACAATCGGATTATACATGCAAGGAGTCCTCTTCCCGGAAATGCTGACATCTCCGTTCCGGTTCGGTACGGGGCATGTGGCACAAAAAGGACGGATGCATTCGCCTCACTTTTTGGCGCTGTCTGAGCTCTGTGCGGTTTATTCGTCTGGAATGGCAGCCCGGGGCAATTACCGTGCTTAATGGCCTCCAAAATGTTTGCATCTCGACCACTTTTTACTTTCCAGCCCGAAAGAGCGAGAGCTCGAAAGCAGCTTCTTTGTAAGCAGCCGACGTAACTTTATTTTTTACATTTACGAGCTGAATGCATTTCCCTATATTCCACCCTTTTTTTTTTACATCTTTTGCAGTTTGCGGCTTGCGGCTTGGGGGGGAGGAGCTAATGCACTCGCCCGGGATAAAGTTGCACCGCCATTACGGAGGCCTCCTCGGAAGGAACATATGCAAATGCCAGCTTGTTAACGACAAACGACAAAGTTGAATGATTGAGATTGAAAATGCAAATTGCATTGCCAGGCAACCGCATCTGACTTGCCAATCCTTGCACCACCGCCACAGGCCACACCGCCACAGAGCTGCAATCAAGTGCTCTGCCGGCACCACAAATTAACCCACCGGCGGTGTCGGGTTTCGGGTGCCGATCCACCGATAAAGCGCCGGAAATGACACAGTCAAAATGTATCGCTGCAAAAATTGGTTTTGTGCGCGCAGCAACAACAACAACTACGTCGATGTGGCACTAAATGAGCCACCAACATCAGCAACAACAACAACAACTACGCCCAATACTCGCAACAGCAACACCAACAGCAATAACAACAACAACCGCAGCAGCAGCAAAAGCAATCAACAAGCAAACGCCACCGCAGCAACTCACAGAGCAGTAACCACTTCAAACCACCCCAACCACCCGATACACCCCACCCACCCGAACCACCCGGCAAACGATGATTCCTCGCCACAGGCGCATGTGGTCACCTTCCTGGAGGACGCGGGCGGAGCCGGCGGGAGCAACGGAGCCGTGACCACCAGCCGGCTGGTCACCACCGCCGAGCTGCACCAGGCCCACATGCTGGAGCACCACTCGAACCTGGACGCCATCGAGCAGGCCGACGACTTCATCTACGGTCCGGGGGCAGGGCTCTCCTTGTGCGACGACAGCCTGCCGTCGGCCAAGAACTGCTACCGCCTCGTCATGCTGGGGTATGTATTGCGTATACGCCGAGTGGGCAGACACTGAAACAGAAAAGGATTGGCAGAACATTACTATATTATATTATTTATTATAATATAATGAATTCTAGAACAAGACTATCCGTTAAAGTTTATAAAAATGTAGAGTCTTATCCTTTTCAAACTTTCTTAAAAAGTTACCTTCGGTGTAAACAATTTCTCCAACTGCATCTAAGCCCCACTGGACCTGCGACTTGTCCAGCTTCTATCTCAATCTCCATCATTGCCTTCTCAATCTGGATTTGCAATTTCCATTTCCATGCAGATCATCACGCGCCGGCAAGTCCTCGATAGTAGCACGTTTCCTGGGCAATAGGTTCGAGGAGGCCTACACCCCGACCATCGAGGAGTTCCACCGCAAATTGTATCGCATACGGAATGAGGTCTTTCAATTGGATATTTTGGATACTTCTGGCTATCATCCGTTTCCCGCAATGCGTCGTTTGTCATTTCTAACTGGTGAGTGAGTGTGTGACGTCCGTCTTAGCCATGAGTTCTGGCCACAAACCTCCAAATCCAAATAGTTGCATGCCTGTGCGGTATTATATCGTGGGGATGTGTGGCAGCAATTGCTGGGGGCGCACGTTCCGTCACTTAAGTTGTCGACTGGCTTCATTGGGTGCCATTTAATGTCCTATAAATTATCATAAAAATCAAGTTCAGCTGCTGGCCTCCGAACTGCCGGCGGAAAATACCCTTTCAAATGTTTAACAGACACCGCGGGTTATCGTGGATCCTCTAGAAGGTCCTCGAGGGCGGAGTTTTTAAATTATTTATTGGGTCAGAACAAATTCCACAATAAATACCCAATAATGGTTATAATCATGAAGTGATTTTAGTGCCAGTAATAACACGTTATTTATCGCTTAGTCACGCCCCGATAGAAACCCACAGTATCAAAAATAAATATGAATAGCGTACTATATGGCAGGGTATGCGGCTATTGATTTTCCCAATCCAGTGTTGATTTTTGGGCATCCGAATTACCCTAAACACACACTCCCCCCGCACACACATCCCATGAACTCGCATTAGCATGGCCCAGATGAGCTTCAGATGTCAGTGGCGTTATATAGTGTCTGGAAATGGGGAGTGCGTAGGTCACAGATACTGGGGGCCATAAATAAGCAATAAATTTGCATTTGCTAAATCAAACGGCGATTAATGTGCTCCTTTACGGCTTCTTGCAGGGGATCTCTTCATCCTCGTCTTCAGCATGGACTCGCGCGAGTCCTTCGAGGAGGTGGTGCGGCTTCGCGAGAACATCCTGGAGACCAAGTGGGCGGCCCTCAATCCGGGCTCCGGCTTCAAAAAGAAGAGTCTTCCCAAGATACCGATGATACTGGCGGGCAACAAATGTGATCGGGACTTCAAGTGAGTTTCTGAAAATATTACTTATGGAAATAATACTCACCTCCTTCCTCCCCCAGAACCGTGCAGACGGACGAGGTGATGGGCTACATAGCCGGCCAGGACAACTGCTGCACCTTCGTGGAGTGCTCGGCCCGGCAGAACTACCGGATAGACGACCTGTTCTACGCCCTCTTCATGGTCTCGAACCTGCCCCTGGAGATGACCCCCAACCACCACCGCCGACTGGTGTCCGTCTTCGGGGCACCGTCGCCCCTGCCGCCCCACGGATCCGGGGTCGTGGGCGGGACCAAGAAGAACGCCCTCTCCATAAAGAGGCGGTTCAGCGACGCCTGCGGAGTGGTAACCCCCAACGCCCGCCGGCCCAGCATCCGCACGGACCTCAACCTGATGCGGTCCAAGACGATGGCCCTCAACGAGGGCGAGGGTGTGAGAGCGAGTTCGCGCTGGAACCGCTGCGTCCTGATGTAGGCGAGTCCTTGGAGTGCTTCGGGTCCCTGGCAGTGTGATAGTAGTGCAGCGGACAGGTCCCGGGCCCGGGCATCGGGGATGGAGCAGCAAACTAATTTTAAACGCAGCGATTGGGTGATTTCAATTTTATAGTGTAAATACTCGTTTAGAGGGCCGCGCGACAGGTGCTGAAAGTTGAAAGTATTATAATGAATTAATTATGCATTTAGCACTTTATCGCAAACTATGGACAAAGGCAATGGCAATGGCTCTTGTTTTAAAATACACTCGAACATAATTAGCACCACTCTCCGCTGCCAGCCCAGCATTGTCAGTCCAATATCCGAACTCCCCATACGCCATACGCACTCGATGTCAGTTATTTGCTCTTCAGTTGCAATTCAATTCAATTCGATTCTCGATTCCGACTCAATTGTGAATGTTATTGTGATCGTTGTAATTGCACCTTTACTCGACGCACTCGAACCAAAAACACACAAAACCAAAAGCAGAGGACAATAATGTTGAACGTACTTGTTATCCTTTAATTTAAGATTTAATTGATAGAGTTTTTTTTTGGCGTTATTGTTAATTGTATTGTTGAGAGACCACCACTTCCTTTCTATTGCCACTCTCTGTCCTTCAAAAACTTCGCATATCAGCCAAAACTGGAACCGAAACACACCGAACCGAATCAAAACTCTTGGGAGGGAATCTTGACCAAATCTAGCAAACCGAACTAACTCTACTGGAACACTTGTACACCGATCAAATCTAAAGCCTAACTATGGTTAACTATATATTGCTAAATGTAAAAACTAAAAACAAAAACTTATAGTGTTAAACCGAATTTATCAGACCTGTTCTCGAACGCGAAAGAGAGAGAGATCCTGTAGCTCTACGATCTCCAGCGAGGGCAGCTCCGCAAGTTTAGCAAATTCGAGTTTCAGTGTAACCCTAAGCAGCAGCAACAATTTTCGCGAGTTTAACATTTATCAAGTATTATCGATAGAGGAACTAACTAGAAGAACTACTACATGAACATATGCGTTTCAGCGCGGCTTGAAACCAAGACCAAGTACTACCCTAGCTATACAGAAGGCATAAATGCCCACCTAAGCAGATATCTATAAAGCAAGTTACTGAGATTTCAAGCATATTTTAGGCAGTTATCGTTAATCTAAAAACAAAGTGCAAATATTTACAAATTTCGCGTTGGGCCAAAGTGCACGAAATATCTAAACATAACCGAATAAAAGAAACTCAAATGATTTACGATTAAGATTTAACTTTTTAATGCTTTGGATTTGCATTATTTATTTACATAATATGTATATTGAAAATGATTGAATTACGATTAAATAAAATTTAAAAACAAAAGTTTTAAAAAATAAATACGTTAGAATGTAAAAACGCTTTTGAACTTTCACAGTCGCTTTCCAGCACTGAAACTCTGTTCAAGGAGCTTAAGAGCTTTAATTTACGATAACAGGACAGTATTTTAAGAGAGAGCTTCAAAGTTACGATAAAAACATAAACACGCATTGAAGTGTTGGAAAACAAGTATGAAAGCTTGAAACAAGCTTACAACAGTTCTGGAAACGATTTGAAAAAGTTTGAAAGTATTTTGAATGCACAAAATCTTTGAAGTACTTAACAGACATTTTTGAAATATTCATTATAAGAACAGTCTTGGAAAAATTCCCCGGTTAAGTGAAAGAAGACGTCAACCTTTTTCAGATTCCAATCCATTTACCCCGCATGCCCAATGAATTGAAGAAATTAAAGGAGATATTTAGAAGGAGCCTCGACCCCGGAAGATGAACGACGAAGGAGTTCTTGAAAAAGGCCGTTTTAAATGGCTTAAACGTTATTAAAAGCTTAATTTAAAAGCTTAAAAGCTTTAATTACCGGATTACGCGACAACAATTTGTTTATTAATGAGAGTCTGTCGGCCAGTCAAACGTGAAATGCGTCGCACCTGGCGTATACTTGATGCGAAGACACTTCCGCTTCAGGATTTCATATTTCATGACACCATAACATATGCCGTGCACACATTGGCCCAGTTAACAAGACATTCCTGGCCGGCCAAAATTTATGTTTTTCAGACGCGACGTCCAGGTCCTAAATAATTGCCGGCGGCACGGGCAGGATCTGAAACAGAAACAGGAGCCGCAGGACGACTAACGGGAGCACGTGCACGTGGCGATGACGCCGACACATTTACGCCCAATTGAACAATGTGCAGGGAAGGGGAAAAAGGCAGCTGCCCCGGTGCGGGTGGAGGGACAGTCGGAAAAGGACTCCATGTGGCTGGAGGGCTTCCGCTCAAAAGTGCAGTCAATTTTAATTGCTTGTCTGATCGCAGACAGGGGCTATTAATAGGCTTATGGTTTGCATGATATACCGATATGGCCAGTATCGAGGGCGTTAGCAGCCGCTCGCTTATGCAAGTGGATTGTTATTGCAGATGCCTCTGCCTCTTCCTCTGCCTCTTCCTCTGCCTCTCCCACCCTGCCCCAGCTCTTGTCGGGCGGGATGACAGGATGCTTTCGTCCTGGCCTCGATAATCGCTGTGGTTAGCCCCTAACAGACCGGGCCGAGCTCCCCTGGTACCTAATACAATTTGCATATGAAATTTCCGTCTACCAATTACAATTCGGCCAAAATGGATTAGCCATGCCAGCCTCCCACCCCCACAAAAGCCAAACCATAATTTTAATTATGTATTTGGATACCGAACTCTGTGCCTCGACTGCTAATTAAAAGCTAAGCATTTTAGCATTTCGATTTGATTGTTTTATTTGCCGCGGATCTCGACTAGTTTAATTAGCATCTGATGCCAGCTGGACCGCTAAAAATTCGCCAGCAAATGCTGTCACGGCCATTGGATTGCATTCCACCTGGCCAGGACACAGGGCGGAGGGTAAACGCCGGTTGCCGGGGCTGTAAATATTTGCCCAGCAGCAAAATGGAAAACTTATTCGCACGTTTCCCTTCCAGACTTTGCTTAGTGCTGTTTAACTATCTGTTAGGCGGGCTCTGTGGGGGGAATGGGATGCCCCCCCTATCTGAAGGACTACTGGGCGCGGAATCGGGAAAAACTTTCTGTGTAAGCGGCAGTCGTCTTTAAGTCAACTAAACCTGTTCGCTAACAACAAGCGGGTGCACTGAGCGAAAAACCAGAGAGAGAAGGGAGCCCATGACCCTCGGGTCATAAATACATATCATTTTTACCCTTTTACCCTAACTAATCCTGTTTTTATTTGGCTTTTGAAACAGTTTTCCGCCCACATTTTCGGGAAAGAGAACTGAAGAGTCCCAGAAGAACTTTTCTCCACGTGCTGCTCCCGCTACTTGTGCTATTTGCTTATTGTGTTTGTAAACATTGCTAACAACTTGAGTAATGCCGGCGACAATGCCAGTATTGCCACTTGCCACTCTGCCACGCCCGCACCTATGCCTGCAACTGCTAATAGGGCATGGACGGAGGCGGAGGTGAAGGCGAAGGCGAAGGCAGCGGCTCACCACTGCCTTGCAAGTTGTAAGTGCCCAAGTTTTTCAATTAAAAGTTGCTACCTTTTGTGTGTTACTGCGACGGCATACCATAAATACGCATGTGTGGCCGGAGGTGTGTGTGGGCGAGTGTGTTGGTGTGACGAGTGTATTTGCCGGCTTTTGCCTAATCACGATGCCACTGATATATCAATAAACCACAGGGCAGAACGGCGGTGTTTGGAGTGAGGTCGGAGAACCACCAACTGCAATATAAATCAAGAGCCAACCAGAAAACAAACTCCAACTCCATCTCCAGCACACAACCGACAAACAAACAAATGCATAAACAAACAATCAAACAAACAGCGAACGACAGGTGTTGAAGGCGAGGGCATTATAAATTCATACGAAAAAATACCGAAACGTCAAACAAATTGCAAGTTTTCAGTTGCATTTCCGCAAAACGTACCTGAAATAATACGTTGCCGGCAACGCAGCAAAGTATGCAACAAAAGCTGGTGAGCTGAGTTGGTGGTTGTGCCTTCGGAGGAGGTGTTTCCCTCTACAGTGGGACTTTACAAGAGTTACAAGAGTAGAACTCTGGGACTAGAGTACAAAATAGAATCGAACGGGAAAAATTTTGATAAAATCTTTACCTGTAAACTTGATAAAAATTACTCATACGTCATGTTGGCCGTTTTATTTTCATCCTAAGACCAAATAAATCTTCTATCTCTAATCCATTAGAATTTGATCCTTAATTTGAGCAAATGGAAATCACTATACTCTGCTTGGAATACCATTCGTCATTTCATTTCAAATCATTGAACATCCCTTGAAAATATTACTCATACGCACTGTTCTACCTTCATATTCTTCCCACTGTTCGGGGATTTGTGAGTAGGGCTTCTGGTGACTCCTCCTCCGAGGTTATCGGATGGCACGGCACACGGGCAAATTGAAGGTAGGCCATGTGGCAGCCCGGGGCAACGTCTTCGACTTGCTGCCGGCCGACTCCTCCCCCGTGTCAACCCTGTACTCTGCTCAGCACCCTCCACCTTACCCATCGAAAAGTTACCTCCAGCTTTTCCCGCTCGCATGACAAGTTGAAATGTTGACGGCTCACTGACATTGTCTGGCACTGTATACGTGCCGGTGCAAGGGTGTGGGTCCTTTCTGAACCCGGCTCAGCCGCGTTGCATGCATGTATGAATGATATTGTGGCACGACGTGGCTGCGCTGCAAGAATCTCATACAAAGTTATGCAAATTCCGATTCCGCTGTCGCCGTACCCGCTCCCGTTCCCGTTCCCGTTGCCAGTGTTGACGGGGGCTGTGGGCGTGGCATCGGTTTCTGCGGTTTTGGCATGCATAATTGTTGGTTTTTAGTTACACGTGAGGCGGCCGTGCTACTGCCATGCCTCCGGCTCCAGTGGCCCCCAAAACCTCCGCCCCAGAGCGTATTTGTTCGCCGTAATTGTCTATCTTGGGTACGGCTTACATTTTGGGCGATTAAAAAATAAATGTGTATGTTACAAAAATAAATGCATGAAGGGGAAGGGACATTATAATAGGCCATGGGTATACAGAATATAAAATTTAAGCATGGAGGGGTCGATACAGTGGTGATTAGCCACTACGACTAATGATTATCCCTTTCCGACTGCCTGGTCAGTCCCATGTCCTTTTCCTCAAAAACGAATCTGAAATTCATAGAGCCTACGCCAACGCATCTGCTCTCCTATTAGAGCCCATTCATAACGCTGCGCAATTCGAAATTCCCAATGGCTATGATAGATTGTAAATCACATGCGGGCCGAACAATAATCATTTCTCAGACATTTCCCATTTTCGTGTCCCGCACCTTGTAGGCAGTAGTCAGTAGCCAGTAGCCGGTAGCTGTTAGCCGGTCCTTCAAATACTTGCCAGGACTCTGGCCAGGACTCGGGGCTATCATCAAAAAACAATTCTCTGCGTAGCGTCCGCAAAATAATGGACGTAGGGCCGCGCGGCTTGATAAGCTAAATGATAAATTGTTTTTATTCGTGACATATGTGTGTGGGGCTGTGTGTGTTTAAGCCACATGTGGCGGGGCGGCGGGGGTGTATGCGGAGGGGCTTGAGCCAAACTTGTTTGGGATGCTGCCAGCGTAAGTTGTTTTGTGTTTCCACCGCCTTCTTTCAATTCGAACGGAGCACACACTCGCCGCAGAAACGGAAAGAAACAGAAAAGTGGAAAACACGCTCTGGAAAACTTGTAAATGCGCTTGGGCACAAAAGTGGAATCTAATAAGCTCACGGCTAAATGTGTTATGATGAATGACATTGTCAGCCGCACACAGAATTTAAAACTTTCCGGTGCGTTCCGGGGACTGTGAGTCCTCGAGCGCAAGGCTTATAATTGAAAATTCGTAATACTTGGCAACAAAAAAGAATCGTATCTCGGCGAAATTTCGCCGTGGCCTCGCAGTTCTTCGTCTAATCAACTAATACAACATTTCGGCATTCATTCATTAAATTAAAATTTCATCCCGCTCATCTGGTTTGATTGCTTTGTGCCTAAGTGGCCTCCAGAATTTTCCACCACCCGTCGATGCTAATGTTGCGGCTGCCACGGGCAGCTGGGAAGGAGGTTTCCAAGGAGGCGGGAGTCCCAATCCCAAACCGAATCGCAACTGTTTGTTTGCTTGCCCCTCTGCTACCCTCCTGCCACTTGAAACCCCGCCACAAGTATCTGTATCTGTATTTGTATCTGTATCTTGAGCTATAGATGGGGCAACTGTATCTCAAAGAAATCCGTCGAAACTATGTTGCCTTGCCAGTTGCCATTGAAATTCATAAAGCATCAATGGCCCCACCGAGCTTCGAGGGCTCGCCTGCATGGCTCTTTTTGTTTGGAATCATTTGCTTTAATTCAAGTGAAAAATTATTTAAATTGGTTATCAAACGTGCTCCTGTAGATTCAGATTCCGATTCAGATACAGGTAGAGGTATAGGTATAGGTATATAGGTACATGTGCTGGGGAATGGGAAAATATTCTTTGTTTTTCTGTTTCGACAAAAAAAAAACAGGAACTGCCTTCGTTGCTGGGCGGGGGTGGAAATGAAAATTGATTCCAACCTAAATGAAAAATATTGATCAAAGTAATTTCTTGGCACTCGCCCACGTAGATAAATTTGTAATATTTTTTATGAAGTGAAAAATGTATGAGCCGCATAAAATACTCGTATTTTCCAATGCAGATAGACAGCAGTTGCGCCTGGGAGAGAATCCAGAGGGATTTATGGACGGATATATATTCTGCATATATGCAGTGGTGTTCAGTTTCCTGCGAATAGCACTGCGTGTTTATGGAAATTAATATTTTAAGGCCCAACACTCCAATAACCAATTATTCTCGATGGCCCATGGAAAGTCAGATGCATTTGATAGTTTAGGTTTTATTACTCCGTATTATTCAATTGTATTATGCTATTATGTATTTAGTTTACGCTTAGGACTAGAGGGTTTGTCTGCACTTCAGTTTTGATTTCACTAAACATATGTATATATTTTACTTTAATCGTTATCGCACTATATTACGTCATCGCCTACGTTGTGTCCTCCGCTCTCGGGTATCTCGTTTAAATTAATACCTTAATCGTCGTTACAATTACATTTAATTACATTACAAATTTTGTAGTTGGAAATGCATTAGTAAATGCAAAAAGAAATATTATCATTATGTAACTAACTATGCTCGGTAATTATAATTTAGTTAAGTATTCGTTATCGAATGACAATAAATTACGAGTGAGTATGGCTGTGTTGGATAGAGGCGTGTTATGCTATAATTTCATTAATCCATTACTCTATACCGATGCGTATAAAAACTGGCATCCGAACTTGGATTTCGATTACGAGTATTGTGGGCTTCTCAGACCTACATACATACATATGTACGAAAGGAGTAGAAATCGGTCAATCGGTAGTACATATCTATAAAGAGTGGGCTTTCTGCGATAGTTAAAAACGTTTCGGAATACCGGCTACGGTCTTTGGGTTGGGGGTTTCTGGATTTCGGGATTTCCTTATAATTTACACACACCTAGAAGTCTTTTGACAGAAAAATACACATTTATACACGCATATACAGAGTTATGAGAAGTGTCTTGGATCCCCGGGCGGGTTGTTTTAGAGTGCACTGCCATACGAGCTAAGTAGGAGACTAATTTGGCCAGTAATGCGTAGGCGGAGGCAACTGGATCATCCGTAATCCGCCCCTAAGTATCGAGGGTGAGCTTACGTAATTACAAAAATTACACTTAGTTTCGGTTACGGCTATCGTTAAGTTACAAATTACAGATTACAAACTACGAATACGGTTCCTGCTTGTACAAAATTGTGGTTTCTTGTGGCTGATGTCCTGAACAAATAGTCACTCCCATACAGATCCACGATATATGCGTATTACTTTGACATACGTATGTGGCGAGTACATGGTTGGGTATTACCTACGAGTAGTGTGTGTACGGATATATTAAGTATGTATTTATATGCAACTTTCATCGGTCTTCTGAGTATTCGTTCACTTTTATTTTTGGTTTCTTTTTGGAATCCGCTGATTATATGCATGGCCATGATTTACGTTTACATTCTATGTACTTGTGTGTGTGTTTTTCGTGTTGTGTTCTGTAGTGATTTGTTTTCTTTTGTTTTCCTTTCTTTCCTTTATGCATGAGAATGGTTTGGTGTGACTCGTCTGACTTCCTTCCTTCCGGCTCCGCTTACAGCCGTAAATTTTCTAAATGCGCCGCATACTCCTCCGCCGAGGTAAACTCCAGACTTTCGCTCTCGTCGTCGCTGTGACTGCGGCCATTGTGGGGGCTGTGAATACACGGAGCGAAAATACGGAGATTTCTTAAATAAAATAACAGAATAATACGAATATTTGCACCACTAATCTGTGACTGCTTTCAAGGATTACGGCAAATATCTCCTCCCCATATGGACACACATTACAAATAATCAATCGGAAAATTGTATACAAGATTTTGATGCAGCTTAGTGAAGAATCGATCTACAAATCGTTTAAGGTCCGCTCAAGAAACGAATGAAAATTAGCCAAGATATAATTATCGCAGTGGACCTCTTTTTTAAACCCCATCAAAATTTTCTTATCAAATTTTCGAGGAGATGCACCGGAAAATTTTACAAAAAAAGTATCGGAAAATCGCATTTTAGATTTTGATGCAGTTTAGTCCAGCCAAAAATTAGCCAAGATATAGCTATCGCAGTGGACCTCTTTTTCAAACCCCATACTCTTACCAAATTTTCGAAGGGGGTCCACCGGAAAATTTTACAAAAAATCGATCGGAAAATTGTGTTTTAGATTGGGATGCAGTTTAGTCCAGAATCAAATCACAAATCGTTTAAGGTATTCCGCTCACGAATCGGATAAAAATTGGCTAAGATAGAGCTATTGAAGTTGACCACTTTTTCAAGCCACATACTCTTACCAAATTTTCGAAGGGGGTCCACCGGAAAATTTTACAAAAAATCGATCGGAAAATTGTATTTTAGATTGGGATGCAGTTTAGTCCAGAATCAAATCACAAATCGTTTAAGGTATTCCGCACACGAATCGGATAAAAATTAGCCAAGATATAGCTATCGCAGTGGACCAAATCGACCACTTTTTCAAACCCCATACTCTTACCAAATTTTCGAGGGGGATCCACCGGAAAATTTTACAAAAAATCGATCGGAAAATCGTATTTTAGATTTTGATGCAGTTTAGTGCAAAATCAAACCACAAATCGTTTAAGGTATTCCGCACACGAATCGGATAAAAATTAGCCAAGATATAGCTATCGCAGTGGACCAAATCGACCACTTTTTCAAACCCCATACTCTTACCAAATTTTCGAGGGGGATCCACCGGAAAATTTTACAAAAAATCGATCGGAAAATTGTATTTTAGATTGGGATGCAGTTTAGTCCAGAATCAAATCACAAATCGTTTAAGGTATTCCGCACAGGAATCGGATAAAAATTAGCCAAGATATAGCTATCGCAGTGGACCTCTTTTTCAAACTCCATACTCTTACCAAACTTTCGAAGGGAAAGTTTTACAAAAAATCGATCGGAAAATCGTATTTTAGATTTTGATGCAGTTTAGTGCAAAATCAAACCACAAATCGTTTAAGGTATTCCGCACACGAATCGGATAAAAATTAGCCAAGATATAGCTATCGCAGTGGACCTCTTTTTCAAACCCCATACTCTTACCAAATTTTCGAAGGCGGTCCACCGGAAAATTTTACAAAAAATCGATCGGAAAATTGTGTTTTATATTGGGATGCAGTTTAGTCCAGAATCAAATCACAAATCGTTTAAGGTATTCCGCACAGGAATCGGATAAAAATTAGCCAAGATATAGCTATCGCAATGGACCTCTTTTTCAAACTCCATACTCTTACCAAACTTTCGAAGGGAAAGTTTTCCAAAAAATCGATCGGAAAATCGTATTTTAGATTTTGATGCAGTTTAGTGCAAAATCAAACCACAAATCGTTTAAGGTATTTCGCTCACGAATCGGATAAAAATTAGCCAAGATATAGCTATCGTAGTGGACCACTTTTTCAAACCCCATACTCTTACCAAATTTTCAAGGGGGTCCACCGGAAAATTTTACAAAAAATCGATCGGAAAATTGTATTTTAGATTAGGATGCAGTTTAGTCCAGAATCAAATCACAAATCGTTTAAGGTATTCCGCACACGAATCGGATAAAAATTAGCCAAGATATAGCTATCGCAGTGGACCACTTTTTCAAACCCCATACTCTTACCAAATTATCGAAGGGGGTCCGACGGAAAATTTTACAAAAAATCGATCGGAAAATTGTATTTTAGATTGGGATGCAGTTTAGTCCAGAATCAAACCACAAATCGTTTAAGGTATTCCGCTCACGAATCGGATACAAATTGGCCAAGATATAGCTATTGCAGTTGACCACTTTTTCAAACCCCATACTCTTACCAAATTTTCGAAGGGGGTCCACCGGAAAATTTTACAAAAAATCGATCGGAAAATTGTATTTTAGATTTGAATGCAGTTTAGTGCAAAATCAAACCATAAATCGTTTAAGGTATTCCGCACACGAATCGGATAAAAATTAGCCAAGATATAGCTATCGCAGTGGACCTCTTTTTCAAACTCCATACTCTTACCAATCTTTCGAAGGGGGTCCACCGGAAAATTTTACAAAAAATCGATCGGAAAATCGTATTTTAGATTTGGATGCAGTTAATGCAGAAACGAGCTACAAATCGTTAAAGGTATTCAGCACAATAATCGGATAAAAATTAGCCAAGATATGGCCATCGCAGAGGGTCGCTCTTTTTGCTCTTACGGTTACCGAATTTTTTGAAGGGAAGTCCGTCCCATTTATGTAATTGTTTCGCCTTTTTTTGTATACAGATAAAATCTCTCAGTGCACCAAAGGTGTGTTCGTGGCGGTAATAAGAAAAGTTGCCGAGTCATAAAACGCTAATGTCAAATCAATAGGACACGTGTAAATGTAAGTACCTGAGGCCGCCCACATCCCGCTTCTTCCGCTTGCGATCCTGGGAGAGGGCCTCTACGCACAGGACGATCAGCTTGCCGTCGCAGGACTGGCGCTTCTGGTCCAGCAGCTTGTGGCCCTCGAGGTTGCTGGCGTAGCCGGACTTGTCCTGAGCACTGGAGTGCCAGGCATCGCAGTATGTGTCCATGGAGCGCTCACCGTTCGGCAGGGAGCCGTGCCAGACCATTTTCAGGGGCCTGAAAGGAAGTGTTTATTTATAATCTTGCTAAACTAAAACTAAACTCCATTTAAATCTTACCAGGTTGGATCTGTCATCACGTTCTTGCCACTGAAGCTGTAGATGCGCGGAGCCTGGGAGAAGAAGCCGCCCTGGCCATTGAAGATGCCCTTCCAGGAGTTGAAGAGCACGTCGCCCCGGGTGTTCACCACCGGCAAGTCCCGGTCAGCCGGACGCACAATCGAGTCCAGATTCTGTACCCTGCAGTGGCCAAGAACTCGGCGTTAAATTCGTGGACTACAAAGTTATGGGCACCATAAGAGCGCCAATTACCGGCAACAAACAAGACGAGTTGTTTTGTTCTGATTTCAACTCCCCTCGTCGGCTGCCTCTTCGGTAAATAAATTGCCCGAAATTGTTTCCACAGGCCTTTGTTCCGCCTCAAATATCAAGATTACGAGACTCCAGGCCCGGAAACGTGGCGTATGAGCAATGGCAAAGAGTCTTAAGGATTCGAAGCACAAATACGGAGGATTTTGGAAACTAAAGCCCCGAGCTCGCAAACAAAAACACGTCTAATACGCGTGAAAAAATCTAAAAGGAGATAAGACACACTCGCCGCAGACTTACCTGGAGGAGAGGAACGCCTTGAAGGTGCCCAGGAGGCCGGCCCGACGTCCTTGCCGATAGCAGGCGAAGTCAGCGCCCCGGATGCCCTGCAAATCGCCGGAGGAGGGGTCGTTCAGGGCGGCCACGCGCAGCTATTCGGGATCCAGGCAAAATATGACATGAAATTAATGCGGAATTTATGTCAAGCATTTTAAGATCTAATTAATACAGAATTTAATAGCAGAAATTGCTGTTGTTTGTTTAACAAAGGTCGCCGAGGGCCTGGGGTTGGGGTCTTCTACAAAATAATGATAAGTGGGTGGGTAATGGATAGTAAAATATTTCAAATAATTGTCGAGGGCCCCACAAGCAGGCAGGGGCAGCTCCTTGGGGGCCAAAAAATACACATAAAATGGGGAAAACAGGACAGGCAAGGCGTTCAAGGTTCTAGCCTAATTGAAGGACCAAAGAAGGAAGTGGAACTCACCATTCGCGGATACCACTGGAAAGGCGATATTAATTTGATTTTATTTTTGATCCCCGTAAAATTTGGTGGAAGACGCAGCATAAGATGTGGGACAAAGATATTTTTTATAATTTAATAAATCCAAATTGGAATTCTGTTCGCTCTAACACCGAAAAGCACGCACACACAAAATGGACAAAAAGGAGTTCTCAACATTCTCTGTTTTCGTGTGGGGTGTGTTGAGAACTAAGCTCCAAGGATTACCCGAAAAACAAAAGGACAAAATTCAATCAAGAAGCGTCTAGTTAAAAAAGCAAATCACACTTATATACAAACACAGAACTTGGCAGAATGTTTTAAAATTTAAATGCACAATCGAGAGACAAAAGCGGGAAACTGTTCCGCGAACAACAAAAACTGAAAATGCAATTTTCGCTAATTAGAAATATTTTCATTGACCAGCAAACACAAAATCAAATTATTTATTCAACGAGTGTGTGCTACTGTCTAGTTTTCTTTGGCAAAAATTTCACCATATTTGTTGCTTTTTTTTTTTAGGTATTTTACAAATTTTAGTCGACACTACTATATGCAATATTATGGATTTAATTACCGTTTCGTACTCGGGCGCGGTTGTAAACTGCATTTAATGACAATTAATTATAGATAGGTTTAGTAGGGTCTCTGGCTCTTGTGGAGAGTTTTTAAATGTACGTGTTAGAAGTGATTTGGTGGAAACAAGTGCTGCAGTGTCTTTTTGTTGCTTCCAAGGCTTGGTTGTGTGTTAGGGGGGGGGGGGGGCTCCTTCGGCGGGGCAAGGACTTTAAAAGTGGATTACTTTTAGCTCCGAGCACAATCAGCTGGAAGTGCTGAATCAATGTCATTATCCCGCCGAACGAGCAGGGGGTAGGTGGATCACAATAAGAGGAAAAATCAAAGGAAAAATCATCATTTCCAGCTTCGCACTTACCGTGGGCGTGTTGAGGAGGGGCGGAGGACTGTTCAGCAGGTTCTTCGATTGCAGGTCGAAGCGCATCGAGGGCGCCACCGTGGTGGGCGGGGCGGGCGTGGCAATCGGCACCAGGGTGCCCAGCTGCAAAAGGATAAAAAGGACACAAGACTCAATATACATATAACGCGAAAACGTAATTAAAAGGCAACGAGACAAACAACAGGCGTTTGACGAATTCGTAATTAATAAAACAGGAGCTCTGCGCAAACAGAGACAGGACCCTTTCAAGTAGTTAATATTTCAGATGGAAATCAGCGCCTCGCCTTGCTGTATTGAAACTTTCTCCTCAAATATTTGCATTACGTGTAGGAGAAATATATTTACATAAATATGTAACCCACGGTCCCAGTCTCCATCATTCTTTCCTTCGCCGGCACAGTATTAGGGTCAAATTTTCGACAGCCATCCCGCCGACCGACTTCGTGCCATAATGCGCTCCGTCGCCGTCGCCGTCGCCGTCGCCGTCGCCGTCGCCGTCGTCTGACAAAAGTTTTAATTACTATTTTGAACTTTAAGTAGTCGACTCGTGTACTGAAATCTAATTAGGATGCCGCCACGGCTACAAGTATCTCGGCAGACAGCTGTGTTTTCGGGCGCCGACGAGTGCGAGATGCAAATGCGAGGCCCAAATTGGCGACTAGACCGCGAGAAATAAAGTCCGAATTTGTTTTTGATCTGGACTTTATAGATGACACTTTGGAGGCATAGTCCTCCCATTCTTTTCAAACAGTTTGTACAACTTTCTATACATTTTTTTGAATCCTTTCTCCATCCAATCAATAGCAAGAACTATTGAATATGAGAGTAAGCTTCTTTCCAACTATATATAGTATTTTGCTTTGTGCACTCAAACAGTCCGACTATTCGCCGAGACTCAGGCAACAAAGAGCCCTCTGCTTTGCCATTTTACTCGATTTTGCCATATTACTGAGAGCACCCTGACAGTTCGGGGTCCTGGGCCTGGGCCCTGGCTTCTGGGCTCTGGGTTTTTGTTGTCAAAAGTATTTAAATGCTGCCGTCAAAGGCAAAAGATTTCGTTTTCATTCCGGGCTGCCTGCCTTATGCACATGCCAGTTGCCAGTTTTCAGCTTTCCAAAGTCAGGAGCAGTCAGGAGGCTGGGTCACGCCCACCGGGGGCATATGGCCCTACAGCCTTATAGCCATATAGCTCTATAGCCCCGTGCTGTGTTGGCTTTTGTGCCCTGCAACAACGGAAGCGGAAATCGAATCTCGAGCAGTTTTTTCCAGATCTGCCCCCTTCAAATTCGGAGAATATTGTACACTTTGGCACAATTTGGTTTTTGTGTGTGCGTGCGGACTAGTTGTGGCCTTTGCCCCCTGTTCCTGTCCCTTGCCCTCTGCTCTCTGCTCTCTACCATTTTCCATTCATTTTTCATTTTTGCGATGATTTCAATAAAGCAACAAGCAACCAAAATTGTGGCCACTTTAATGTTTAACAAGCTATTTTTTCTCGATGGGGGCAACCGATCCAATTTTCCGTGTAATTTCGACGGCAAATGCTGACCCAGGAAATCAGGAATCTGGACCCAGGCAATAAAAGGCTCGGCCGGGCTCCCGTTGTGGCAAGTTCACCTTGGCCAAGATTAATTGGCATGTGGCATCGAGGGGACGACAATAAAACCCTCGATATCCGTTTAATATTATTTTTAATCTGCTGCGGCGGAATTTATGGTTCCAAGGAGATCGGAGTGGGTGGGGGTCCTGCCGATGGCGATGCATGTTTTATATATTTCATCAATAAATGTTTGCGAGCTTTGACTGACTGAGTGAGTGAGTGAGTGAGTGAGTGAGTGAGTGAGTGAATGACTGACTTACTGACTGTGTGTATGTTGCCCTGTAAGTTGACTCAAATTGCCTGCCACATGGCACATGTCTCCGGCTTGGACTGGGGCTTCCTTGTATCCTTTAACCGGGACAAGTGAAATGCCAAGCGCAAGTCAATATAATTGAATAACGGGACACACGCAGATTCACCCACCCACACCCACAAACACACACACACGTGTGTGATGGTCGGATTGGCAATCAGTCTGTACGTCTGCAACATTTAATGTGCAAATAAAAAACGAGTCGATACAAGGGCAATGCCAAACAAACCTTATTTTATGGCACATCCAAGGAAAATAAATAAATAAATAAGGCCAGCCCTGTCTTTTTTATTTCAGCCTGAAGTTTATTCAGATAGCTCCTGGATCCTGTCTCCTGGCTTCTGGCTCCTGGCTCCTGCCCTTATGCACATAATGGAACAACGGAGCGGGCCATATAAAATAATAACCACCCGCCAGCGAGCCAGCCAGGAGGCTCAACGCCTGTCATATTTGGATTTTTAAAAAGCGCCGTCCCCTGTGTTTGTTTGCTTAGGAGCCAGAAATCAAATCGATGCCCCCGCCACTCACCGCAATGTACTGCCAGCCCTTGTTGACGCGAACGAGCAGGGCTTCCTCCTCGGTGATGTAGGCCAGGGTGCCCGGCGGATTCAAAGCCGACTTCTGCGGAAAGAGGGTAAAAAAAAACACAACAGGTTTAAAAATATATTTTTTGACAGAGACCAAAATTAACCAATCGACACCCACTTTGGTCATTTCATCGATGTTCTGGAAGGTGACGGCGCCGGGTACTATCTTCATGTTCATGTTCGACGAGGATGCGGAAAAGTATGGCAGCTCCTCGCCCTCCACGGCTCCTCCCAGGCCCTCCTCGTGCTTGTGCGAGTGTCCTGCGGGGCGCGGCGGCTCTGAAAGGATAATGCATGCGTTGGGGCACATCATATTGTGTATTGCCTGTTTGCTTAAATTATTTATAACCAAATGCTAAGTCACATTCGTGTAAGATTCTTGCAGAGTGGGCTTTGAAAGGATACATTTCAAAGCCTATATGAAAAATTCAATATTGAAAATGAAGGAATTTAAAACACACTCAATACAACTCATGCAATGACAAACTTTAAAGATAATGCTAATAAAAATTGAGTATTTCCATTCCCTTATATAATGAACCAAAGCTGTAATCATTCAACCATGAACTGCCCAAGGGGCCGGGGAAAATATGCCAAATACTCAGCATTTTGGGTTACTGCCAACTAAAATGGGTAATATCTTTTGGGGGGCCATGAGTCGCGGGTTTCCCGGAAAAGACTCCGGAAAAGTCATGACGGTGTGAAAATACTCGCATAAAGAAAATGTTTACACCTTGTACTCTATCAACGGAAAATGAGTTAATGATGATGTGCAAATATGAGGCGTTTATGAAGGCATTCCGTGTAAATGAAGGTATGCTGGCTAGGAATGGAGGGCAATTAGCCGATGCCTTCGTGGGGGAAGGTGGGGGAATGGGGCTCATGCAACATGCCGCATGCCGCATACCGCATGCCACAGGACATTGGCCACAGGACAAAGGCCACAGGCGTGTCTACTACAAATATAGTAAAGGTTGGATGGAGTTGAGATTGTTAGTTAGTAGAGTTCGGTTACCGGCGGTGCCATCGGGCCGATCGCGCAGATCCTGCAGCTCTCGCAGGGCCTTTAGTTCGTCCAAGGATGAGCGAGCACCTTGATGACGATAGTACGATACAAATGATATGGTTGATATAGGTTGGATCAAGTCAGGAGTCAGGAGAATGCCATACTTTACAGATATAGGTGACTAGCTAACTAACTCACACCTCATGTATTTACAGCCAAACAGGGCCACTCTTTCGGCCAATCTCACCTGGTCGTCCATAGTAGGAGGCGTCGCCGAAGAAGCTGCTCCGCGAATCCATTCCGGGCTCTCCCTTGGGCCCCGAGATGGAGAGTCCTGGCAGGCCGGGTGGTCCCGGAGGACCCGGTGGTCCCGGCATCGGGATGTACTGTACTCCGCCGCTACTGTCCCCGTCCCCGCCTCCGCTGGCTGGGAGTCCTGGTGGTCCCGGCAGGCCGTCGCGACCGTCCTGGCCCCGGTCGCCCTTGTCCCCCTTAACCTGCGAACGAATTTCATCCCATCAGCGGTGATCCATCACAGAGTTGGTTGACAAACGGGGCGTATACTTAACATCGACTTTTGGCTTCTTTGGCTCTTCGCTCGAACTTACCCCTTCGCGGCCTCCGGAATCTCCCTTGGGTCCCTTGGGGCCCATCTCACCCTTGGGTCCTTGCATGCCGGGTCGACCCTGTGGATCGGGGATAATCAAGGATGTTGAATTGGGTCTTTACCGAAAATATCAATACCATTTCAGATTATTTGATGAGCAGTTTGGGCTTTTTTCAGATTACCTGACTAGAGTCAGTCTAGATACCCACCAAAAATCACAATTTGTGGAAAGTTCGGAGCAAATTATAATATCATTGGCGGGCCAAACCCACTGGGAAGTTTGCTAAAATAGCAAAAGTAAGGAGTCGCACCAGCGAGGCAACTTGAACTACGGCCAAAAATGGGAAAACTTCCGTCGGTTCTGAAGTGCTACCTTCGGAGTTGGCCGGCAGCTCATGTAAATACACGGCCCGCTGCCGATTTCTGGTGCCAGTTGGCACAGAAAGCCATGAAACAGAGTATATGCACGTAGCCGGGGAATGGCGCTGAACTTTCAACTCGCTTCGCAGACAGACACGGAAAAGTTTGGCTCTTTGTTGCCATTGCTAAGCGGCGTTGTTATTGGGGAATAATGGCGGAAATTCCGGGGAAACTGCAATCGAAATCGAAATCGAGCAATGCGCAGTCTGTCCTGAATAACCGTGATGAAAATGCACTTGAAATACTTCGCGTTTCAGTTTATTTCGCCGCAGCGCCAGTTCCTCTTACTTTCCCAATCTGCCAGAAGCTAGATCACTGTGAGAATAATCGGGCAAGAAAATTATAGAAATACTTTGTCACAAAACTATCAGAACTTCTGGGAGTAAAAGTCATATAATTCGCTCTGGATTCTTATTGAAAAGTAATTTGATCCGAAAACCAAAGCAATTTGCTGCACAAAACAAAGTATTTTTCCCATCAGGAAACCCATCTCTTCCATTTGATTTTTTTCGGGGGAAATGAAATTGGGTGAAAGCATGTGAAAGTTGGTCAATCTCATGAATATGCATGGAAAGTTGTGGGCTTCGATTCTGGTCTCTTACTTACCGAGTGTCCGATATCGCCCATGGGCCCGGGCTTTCCGGGTGGTCCAATCGGTCCGGCGGGTCCGGTGCCGCCGCGTCGACCCCGCATCCCCTTCTCTCCCTTCTCGCCCTTGGTTCCGTTCACGTTGGCGAGACCCTCGATTCCGCCGGGCTGGCCAGCCTGTCCGGGCAGTCCCGGCAGGCCGGGCGTACCCGGCTCGCCCGGCTCTCCCTTGGCGCCGCTGGGCCCGTGGGCACCTTTGTGACCCTGCAGGAAAGTGGGCGGAAAGTGGAAAAAGAAAGCCAGTGTGTGAAATGATTTACGGTCTTCAATACAAGTGTGGCTATTGTGGGCTGTGGGCTGTGGGCTGCGGAAAGTAGGGAGTAGGAAAGTGGGGCAAGGCAGTTCGGGATTCGCAGGCAGCTCTCGCCTAATTTGGCCGTAAAACTCAATTTCAAACGTTTTGTCGACGACAGAAAAAAATTCAATTCAAACTCATTTTGAAATCAAATCAATTCCGAAATCCCGCACACACACGCACCGCCGGAGAAATTTATGCACGCAATGGCTGGTGACAAGACCGAAAACACAAAACCATATTCCTTTCGGGATCCCAGCCTTTCAGTCCGCCTGGGTGTGTGTGGCGCGGTGGCAGAGTGTGTGGAAAGTTGCTTCCTTCCTTCCACCAGTCGGCTCAGCTCGACTCAATTCATCCCCAGCGTCGTCTTCCACATCATCAGCGCCTTAAATGGTTCGCCATAAATTTGCACGCGCCCACCCAGACTGGCTTTCTTGTTGTTTTTTTTTTTGGTAAAAGGAAGCTGGGAGTTGGTAGCCGGGAGTTGGTAGGATCTGGGATGATCCGGCGGCTGCCTTCCTTGGTGGTTGGTTTGAGCCAGACCTTCCCTCATATCGCCAACTTAATACCAACTAATGAATAATTAATAAGCCAGGCACACAAGTTCATACACAAAACAAAAAAAAAAAAAAACAGAAAATAAAAGGAAACTAGAGGATCTATGAACAAACAAAGGATATTTCTGAGGGCCTTGGAAAACAACGAGTACCATAAAAATTTAATAATCTCTGTCAAATATTTAATAAATATTTCAAACAACTTAAGCCCTAATAAACATTAGTTAAAAGAGATTTTCTGGCAGTGTCCTTGCCACATCGCAGAACGCACACGACCGCCTTTGAGGCCGCCTTTCAAGTTGGCTTATATGTGTCTTTTTTCGGGCCTAATGAAACGAACCTAATTGTGCGTGTATTCATACGTTTAAAATGCTAATTTCCATATTAGTTTGCCCGAAAATTGTAATGCAATAACTGGCGTGGAGAGGCGTGGAGGAGCTCTCGCACTCATCCGCCGCCAAATTGGGCGTAAATTTATCATAAAATACAAATCGATTTTTTCGTTTTCTTTGACGGCTTTGGGGGATTTTGGGGTGGCTGTTTGCATAATTTCTTTTTATTTTACGCTCGATTAATTTCGGGTGTGGCCTCACGGGGGAAACTACTTAAAAGCAGCCCTGGCAAATTCCTTAACCACAAGCCGCATAAATATTACTTATTCGAAGGTGTATCAAAGGTTGTGCCCTGTGTCCCTTGTCCTGTGGCTCCAAATTGGACGGTGTGTAATCTGCGACACCGGAAACACTCCACGTGAGAAAGTCCTTCAGTCCGCCCTCCCATTCGGCATAGACTTAGTGGCAGAGGGCACCAAACAGACTAACAACAAGCACATTATGCGAGTCCTGGCTGGCAGATTTAAGTTTTGAGGTTGCACATAAAAGAAATATGTACGCCCGGGATACTGAGTGGGACTGGAGCCGGGCTCCCTGCCAGCCAGGACCCAGAGACCGAGGGTGCAAAGCCACCCCAACTAAGCTGCTAAATGGCATACAGGGTAATGGCTAGGAAGTAAGCGTCTCCTAAGCAGGATGAGCTCCCCAAATGGCCAAAACTTATTATGAAAATAATGCCAAACGAGAAGTGAAAAGAAACCTAAACCAAATCCGAAACCAAAACCGAACCAAACGAAACGAAACCAAATAGTTTATGCTCACTGTTCACTGCTCACTCCTGACCGGAGGATATCCTTCGTACGGTCCCCGGACAATATATATGATCACATCTACTGAAAATCAAATGAGCTATAAATGCACACAAATTGGCCCCCCAGAACATGGAGAGACAAAATCAGGCAACTGCGCCGTCAACTGCTGATAGAAATTTATGTCCCAAATTGTGTATTTCCTGCACAAATGACTGCGATGCCATAAATGCGGAAAAATCGAGGGGGAGGACTCAGCTGGAGCTCTGTGGAATTATTACTATCTATCAAATTGGCCACAATGGTGTTGAACTCGAGGAGTAATTTGGCAGTTGGCTCGCTTGGGCATCCATTTCCAATGGCTTGATGGCTTGGGTGGCCTCGACAACTCATATGAATTTTCTAACAATTTTAATCGCTGCTTAAGGATTTAAAATCCACTTTTACTTTGCCTAACCTGGTTCTGTGACCCCCTGGGATTATTGTTTTTTGCCAAAAACAAATTTTCCAAGAAGGCGATTTGCTCATTTGGCCGAAAGCAGGACCCCTTTGCCCTTGTGTGGAGCCTCGAAATCAATTGAGTAGTCAATAGGGCAGAAATTATTATACGTTTGAAACAACAATCCTGTTTGGGGTGTGTGACCGAAAAACACTTTATAATGCACACACTGGGGATGATAGGGGGCTGGACTATGGGGGCTATGGAGGCTATGGAGGACTATGGAAGGAAATAGAGAGTGGGGTGAGGAGGTGAGCCATTTATTAGACTCGCCCTCTGACTTACCGGATCGCCGCGCTCGCCCTTCTGGCCCGCATCACCTTTCTCGCCGGGCACACCTTTGGGTCCAGGCTGCGTCGTCCCTCGGAACGAGCCCATCGAGTTCACCATCAGGGATTCCTGTGTGTAGGCATAGTAATTTGTTAAATATTTGCTTGTTGTACAATTTATTTTCGATACATGTAGGCCCCAAGTATATGTATTTTTTCATGTTTCTTGTTTTTGCAGTGGCAGTGGCAGTGGCACTAGCAGCAGGCGGCCCTTTTTGACGAGGGACACATGCAGCCAGGATACACACGGCGGAAATTTGATTAATGATCTGTTTTGGGGGCGCCTTGGATCTTTTTAGGGGCGGGGCTAATGATGCCAAGTGGTTCTAGTCCATTAAATGCCATGTTCTGTGGCCCCGACAAACCTTTTTCGTTTGTTTTTTGTTTTAGGGATAAGTAGTTAGATGGTAGTGGGAACTTACGAGTAAGATTTTACGAGCTAAAAATGTTTATACCTTGAAGGTCCTGGTAGGATTCCAATTTATCTGTTATTTATGTGTTGATTGGTTATAAGAATACAATATTTTCGAAACGATTTACGTTTACAATACATAGAGCAATGGGCGTGAAATTAGAGCGTAACGTTAATAGATGGTTTTACATTCTTGGCGATAAAGTATTGAAAACGAAAAGGCTCAACCCAAAATAGCAACTCTTACATCGTACAGCAGACGTGCCTAATTGGTTTCTGTGAATTAAATATTTGTGAAAGTCATAAAAGTCAAAGAAAGTCGCCTGAGAAGTCGTGTCAAACAATCCAAAGTCGTTCTAATAAACATAAAAGCATTTTATTCCTCCGAGTTTGCGGCTTAGAAAAGTCGGGAGTTTTTTTTCCGCTTTATGGATTACGAGTCTGAGGTACCTCGCAGTATGATTTGAATATTGTATATGCTATAGAGACCCTCATATTTTATGCAAGCTCTCCTGACAATCTGAGGTGTGACCCTTTAACCAATTTCCCTGTTTGTATTCAAATGCGAAACCATTTGTCTAACAGCCTTGTGGCACCTCCCCTGAATCTAGGCGATAACACCGAGGGTATGCCGCACCCCCTATATAGACGGATTTTAAAAGGCCCCGGCCTCAGCGCCAGTGCCAGCTCCAGCTCCAGCTCTGGGGCGATGATAATGATGATAAACCCTCCGACATTAAACAATGGGCGGGCCGACGCGCCGACGAGCCGACGGGCGAGTGGCTGTCTGATTTTTACTGCCGCCTCGTCGACCACAAGTAGCTTGACACTTTCATAAACGTAACAGTGCGATAATGATTACGGCCCAGCCATTGCCAAAGCCAAAGCCACCCACCCTCTCGCCCACCGCCCACCACCCACCACTCAACGACACCACCCACAATTGTACCGTTAGATGGAAAGCGGGCAACATACGGCGTTGAAAAGCGGCGATAAAGGCGAGCGAGTGGCAGAAAGAAAAGTTTCACTCTTGCATGAAAGGGTTCAAATGTGGCAACCAGGATGGTTTGGCTGCCAGGATGATGCCAGGATACCAGGCCACCAGGATACCACCTCGACTGATGTGTTTGTATTGTGTGGGGAAGTGGGTATCTGTGGCTGTAGATGTGTCTGTAGTTGTGTTTGTGCGCGTGTTACCGCATTTAACCGCGTGAACTGCGCGCCCTGAGCTGATAACGGTAATTGCCACAAGCTGGAACACCGGCATTGGCATGTGGCATGCGGCACAAGGCCTGACGTGGCAGGAGGCATGTGGTATGGGGGGCATGCTCTGCAAAGCAACCCGAATCCTCAATCGGAGCTGTTGGCTGCCTAAAAGGCGGCCCACTTAAGGCTCATAATTGCACTGAAAAAAAAACTACACTACACAGGATTGTTTTTTTTTTAATTTATGAACTGTATTTTTGGAAAACCCAATGCAGACATTGTTTTAAACTCCACTAACTTTTCTAAGCCGTTTTATTATTATCTAAATAATTAAGTTAAACTCTATGTCCTAGGCTCTGGGATTATAATAACTGGATTTTTGATAACTATTATAATTTAAAATGAAATCCTGTAAAATATTTAAAGCTAAATTGGTCAATGTTTTCATATTATTCCATAAAAATCAAAAAGTATACCAAAATTCAAATAACAATCCATACACTATAATATTAAAAAATTTAAAAAAAAAATTGAATATAATTCAAAAAACCTGCTGTAATTTCTCTCTGTGCAGACTTTGCTTGACTCCGACTTCGACGGAACGAGCTACTCCACCTGAAGTCAGGCTGGCCTAGCTTCTGCTGGCCTGGCTGGCTGCCTCGCGTGCCCGAGACGCTTTCGTTTTGGCCCTTTCGCCAGGAGATGTTTCCGCAGAACCTCAGAACCTTTGCGGTTTTGAGATTATTAGCAGAGATAGGCCATTTGTGGCATTCGCGACAACGACAATGAGCGTGCCTGCTTTCGGGGCAGGACTCTGACTCCAGCGCCGACTCTAAGTCGGAGTCCACTCTGCATCCTTGCTCCCCGTCGGAGGGATGGCCATTTTTCACAGTTACTGCGCTCACTCGCAGCAGGAAGGAAATTAGTTTAGGCAAATTGTGCGGCTTGTAAAACACGACGGACGTTTACCTTGGCCAGTCGCAATTCATAAAGATGTGCGTGATTGAAACCAGACGGACAAGGACTCGCCGGACGGATACGGACACGGACACGTACAGCTAGCAACTGCATTAGCTGAGAACTGAGAGCTCTCGGCTCCTGTCTGTTTGTTCATCGTAAAAGGTGCAATTTTGAGTGAAAAGTAAAGTTGAAATCGAGTTGAGAAAATTAAATTAAAGGAAAATAGTCTTCGAGAGGCCGAAGATGGGATACCCTTGCCCTTCGATGTTGGAGGGCAAGAATAAAAAGTATAATGTGTTAAAATGTATGACCTAAAAAGAAACACATTTTGGAATCTCTGGTGAGTCCAAAGATGGTAGATGGCTAGGGGAATAATATCTTATAATAAAATTAAAACAAAACACTTAGAACGAACTAAAAAACTCCACAAACTCATTTTCAAATCACTTAAAGCCTTAGAGTCAGACTTAATTTGGTATTTAATGAAATTTAAATAGAATTTAAATGTTCGGAATACTTACATCGTAATTCTCGGGCAAACCAGGCGGGCCCGGCGGTCCCGGCGGACCCACGACCCCGGGCATACCGTCGACGCCTGGCTCGCCCTTCTGCCCCTGGGCACCTTCCTGCCCCCGGGCGCCTCTAGCTCCGGGCACTCCGGTGGCTCCCTGGTAGCGTCCACGTCATGATGGGAGAGCGAGGGGAAGAGAACGTCGCCGGGAGCGACAGAGAAATAAATCACATTAGTGGGCGTGCATATAACGTGTCCTGGGTCCTTAGTGCTACAAAGTTCTACATGGTCTACGGTCTACGAACTACAGACTACGGAGTACGGTTCCAAGGAGGTCCGGAGCTCGGGACTCTAACTGGCTGCGGCTGAGGTCGATTTACATAATCGTTGCGTTTTAGTCCGGGCTCATTAATCTACGTGGTGGCATGTGGTTCGGTTTCAGGCGGTTTTTGGGGGCCCTTGGGCCTAGGACTTGGACTTGGACTTGGACTTGGGCAGGGGCTTGGACTAGCATTCCAATACCGACATGGATGGGCACACAAAAAATGTGTCTCCCGATGTTCTTAATCTTATGCAAAATGGTCACGCTGTGAGCCATTTGCGTGGCATGTTCTTGTAGCTCTGGTGTAGCTGTTGCTTATCGTCGTCTTTTAAATTAATTGCTATTAGTTAAGGGATTAGCAGTGGGGCAACAAAGTTGTCGCAGGAATTTCCGGTATGCGCGCCAGCCTGCCATTATTCACCGCGCTACCAAAGGCTTGAGGAATGGGCTCTCATGGGGGAGAGGGATGGGTTTCCAGGACATTGCGGAGGGTCAGCGGAATACTTTCGAGAGCCTGCACTCGGAAAATGAATCACTCAGTAATTTGTAATCTATTTGTAGCTGGTTTTGGGGCTAATGCTTCGGCAGGCAGTATCTTAGATGTGGGGCTTCTGTGAGTAAATTACAAGAGAATAATATAGCTCTATTGGCCTTGTATGAAGGGGATTGAATTTCTCTAGGTGCATGTTTTTGGGTCGAGCTGGCATTTTCCCCTAGCATTTAGCCCTCGGCAATGGACCGCAGAATGTCCGGCATACCGCTTTCCTTTTGATGTATTGCATCGCATTGAAGAGGCTGCGTTCCACAGGTTGCTGGAGTGGCGGTCGAAAAAAAAAAAGGATTTTAAAAAGGAGGACAGCCGGTGAGGGAAATCCAAAATTGAATGGAAAATGTCTGCCATGTTTGGCCTGCTTTCGCTTTCGCTTTTTTGAATAATTCCAAGAGCAATGGACATGTTCGGCTGGCTCCTCAAAGTTTTTGGCTCGGCAGCGTGATAAGCACTTGTGAGCGGAGAGCCGGAGTGGAAGGAGCTTGTAACATTGTGGACTTTTGCCTTTGACCCGCAAAAAAAACAGGGGGCGTGAGGCGAGAGGGGGGAGCACACATGGCTTGAAGTAAATGGCAAGTACATAGTCAAGTGTAGTTCACAGACATACACAGCGCCATATACGTATCCTTTTGTGTATCCAGAGTGAACTCTTATGGTTGCCAAAGACGTTCCCAGTTGATGAGATAATATAACGAGTAGCACCCGGAGAGTGGATAAGTGTTTAAGCGTGAGCTGGCACATAAAGAAATTTTCGTTACGATTCCGTCTCTGTGTGCTGTGGGTGTGTGCGTTAACGTAATGTTTTTTTCCATTTCCGGTTACACGCACACCCGCCACACACTCGCACTTCCTCACACACACACACACACACACACACACACACTGCACTGTGCAAATTATGATGTTTGACATGGGAAAACATGCAGGATCCCCAGATCCCTCGGCCATCTCCCATCTACCAGCAGGACTGGCACTCACTCACTCTCGAAGATTAGACGATGTGTGTAATGAAATTGAAAATGTGTTAGATTCATGTCAAATATTGCCTTTTAGCCAACCCGTTGTAAGTTGAAATTGCCGTACACACAGAGATAGCATAAGCCCCCGAGGAGCAAAGGACGAAAAAAACAACAAGAAGGCAGATTAGCCGCCTGAGATACTCCTGCGAATCAGTTAAAATCCAGGAGACTGTGTCCCGAAACATTCACTAGACCCTATACAATACTATATGCTATAATGTCCTCCCCAGGGCAATTGATACTTACGGTGTGACCAGGGGTTCCGGGCTTTCCGTCCTTGCCATCCTTGCCGGGCACTCCACGCAGCGTCTCCCGCAACGACTCGTTGTCCTTGATGGCCTCTAGGATATCAGACGCATTACATGTACACTCGCCAGTGTATTTCTGCGAAGGATAAAAACGAAACGGAACTTAGCACCTCGCCAAGGATCCAGGGATCATATAACCAGGACACATCATTATGCCGGGCAATTTCGCGTTGCCCGCCACAACGGCAGGGAGAAAAAATATATATATATTTCAGCAATAACAATTGAAATTCGAAACCGTGGATGGGAGGAAGTAGAAACTCGATTTATCATTTAATATTTAAAGATTTAAAATTACTTAAACAAAAAAAACACATTTTTTTCTCCGTGCAACTGCCACTGGCTTTCATAACAGCTTTCATAATGCAACACTTACAGCCCCCGCACTCGTTGTCTCCACGAAGGGCGGATAGACGGCCGGCTCCCCTTTGGGCCCGGGCGGACCCGGCGGTCCCGGAGGACCCCGTATACTGTCCCCCTTGGGCCCCCGCTCTCCCTTCTCGCCCTTGATGCCGCGGTACGCTGCAAAAGAAAAGCAAAGCCATCACATTAGCATGAGACTACGGCATTGGGCACGGATTCCGGTGACACTTACGTCTCTCGTGCGTGTACTGCGTCTGTCCCGGGGGCTGCATGCCACTGGCGTCGAAGGGATCTGTCGCCTGCGAAATGGAAATTGAAAACTCATTAAGCCGAGAGTGCAAAGTGGTGTTGGGAAGCATCGATCGACTGGAAGGTCCTGGCGGACGACCAGACAACCAGGCAACCAGGAGTGTCAGGAACTTATAACTAAATATAAATATTTAATTATGCCGAGTGCAGCCACAGTGATGACCGTGATCCCCATTTGCTGGCCATTTCGAGAGCCGTGTCCACAATGGCCCTCCAAGTCCTTGGCGGCCATTTGAATGCATCTCCATTGAATTTTATCAATTATTTACAATTATCATTAAACTAACCTCGGGGCTCGCGTTCCACGAATCGAAATTCGAAAAATCGAATTCTGTTGAATCATCAAAATTAAAATCCTTGGGACCAAAATAAAGACGAGAAATAAAGAGAACGGATTTGAAATAAAAAGGCGGAAGGAAATCAATTTTGGAATAAACATACCTCTCCGGATCCCTCGACAGGTGATTCCTCATCCTTGGAAAGGGGATATAAATAATAAATATAACGCCAAAAGTATAAACTCAAAAAGGGGTTAAGCTATAAATTTAATAAAGCTAAAATGGAACACAATAAGTCTAAAGTATTTGTTATTCTCTTCGTGGCCAATTTAATAAAAGAAATGCGATTATCACCTCTCCCCACTGGCCATGCTGAATTTCATTATGAATTTGCATCCTTAAGCCAGGCAGCTTATCCTTTCGAGCTTACGAAGCCCCAAATATGACTCCGTTGCCCTCGGATTAAAAATGCATAATCATATTAAAGTATCTGATTACATGTTATTCGCAGCATTAGCAGTCTCAATAATTGAACGCAAATCCTATGCAAATATAACCTCGCTTATGCCGATGAAATGCAATTTTAATGTAATTTATCAGTAAGATGATTGCCGGCTAGGCTCTCCATTCGACTGACTATTCATTAATTAATTTAAATCCGAGCCAATGCATTTCATTCTGCGGATTTTAATGTGGTGACAATGTCGATGTGGGTATTGTGGATGTGGATATGGATGTGGATGTGGATGTGGATGTGGATGTGGATGTCAACTTACCGGCGTTGTGGGGGCAGCCGATGCCTTTGGGGGCGGTTGGCATGTGTAGTTTATGGCATCGGGATTACCATAGACATTGATTTTTTCTAAAAAGCCCTGCGTTAAATATTTACATTTGTGTTAGGAAATATACAATAGCGCCGTACAATGCCAGCAGAATAATTTTCGAAACGCTTTCCACAGCCCCCACACAAATACATAATAAATCAATCAATTTGTGGGGATTTTAAATATTTTCAAATACATGTTCCATATATGAGTTGGCTCCGATCGGAGCCCACGATAGTGCCAGTCCCCCGACCTGCTCCCGTTCGTAATTGCTGCAAATCGAAATTTATTATTGATGTTAATTTGCAGCAGTCACTGCCACTGCCACTGCCCCTGCTGCCCGTATTACTAATGTGCCGTGGTTTCGGATTTAGAATTACAATTAAGCATGCATATTTCACATTAGCCCAGAAGGGACTGTGGCAAGTCGAACTGCTAACCGCAGATACTAACAGGATGGTAGCTGGTAACAGGGAACTGGGAACTAGTAGCTACTGGGAGCTGGGACTATCAAGACAATGAACCGCAAACACAATGCACACAGGGCAGGTCCTCGTCCTCGTCCTGCAGACACTCACTTCCACGGATAGAGACACAAATGCTCACTGCACATTCGCCATAAACTCTGACCCGGCAAATAAAAATGGCAGCAAACACTCAGGCCCAGGACTCAGGTCTCGGGACTCCTAGCCGACTAATCCTCCCTAATGGTAGTCCTCCTCCTTCACCAGCTCCTAGTCCTGCTTCTTCAGTTGCTTCTGTGAATGATAGTAATGGCCGAGGAGCTTTTATCCTGCCGCTCAGTTAAAAAAGTTTTGTCTGAGACGCTAACTCGTTGAATTTCGGGTTAAAAGCGTGCTGCCAAGGCCCACAATGGCTTAATATTCGAGCCAAGCCAGGCACAGAGACACAATCGAGATTCTGGTTTCTGGATCCTTGGTTTATGGGGAGAACTCCATACAAATGTATATAAGAACAATCGCGATTGCCTAAATCTAGCGAGAGAGTTCATGGATAGATATAGACTAGAGTCATTTGATTCCTAGAATTTAAATTCTTTATAAAGAAAGCCAAAAAAATAACTTTGGTATCTTTCGGTTTGAACGTCTTTTTAAAGAAAACAAATTATTGTGGTTTCGGGAAGAATGAATAGTTCCAAGTTCGTGTTAAAACTTCAACTTCCGGCGCATAAACGACAGCAAACTTTGGCGGCAGGACAAAGGACAACTGGAGGGGGCAAGCAGATAGGGGCTGTAACACACACGTGCCCCATCAATAGACATTGAAGTGAGCATTGTTCCCATGAAGCTTGTTGCTGTTGTGCCATTTCGAGTGCGGATATTAAAGTTTTCGCCTTTGTTTCTGGCCCTGCTTTGTTTTGGCTTGGATTTCTGTGTTGGCTTTGGTTTTGTTTCAAGAAACTATGCGATCCGGCGAAAATCACTGGCCGGAGAGCCCAAGCATGAAAGCAATGTCCGTGTTTGTGTCCGGCTCCGTGTCCGTTCGTGCTCGCGTCCGTGTGGCCCAGTTACGGACACGAGGAGAGCACGTGCTTTTCGGCACAACCGTACAAACATACACGCGAGTGTGCAACAAAATTAGCAGCAAGGAAATTCACTTGAAGCGGAAATTAAGCAGCAGGAAGTGGCATTTTTGGGCGGGAGACCGCGCCGCAAAAGTCGCCATTTTGGGGCGTGCCCTGCCGTCTCCGCGGTAAGGTGGATTGACGGCGGCCGCCATTCCTGCGGATAGCTTATTTTCTATATTGCATTCTCGGAGACAGAATTTCAATGGAGCCGTGTCCCCTTTTCGTGGAAATAATTACTGGACCGGTCTGGCCATTTTATTAACTGTACATTTGCTTATCCGAGTAGAAGCCGGGGGGGGGGGGAAAAAGAAGAGAAACTATCTCGGCATCGCAAAAAGGACTTAACCTCGATGGCAATGAAAACCCTTTTCGGACCGCATTTCGAGCACGACAGAAATTCAGAGCGATGAACTGATAAAAGGACATCAAAGCAGGATTCCTGCGCAATATTGTGCACGACAACGAGCAGAAGAGAGGCCAGTAAATAAGTGCAGAGAGAGAAATAAAGAAGAGAAGAACAAGGACGAAGAGTACCGGGTATCATATAGTAAGCATTTTCCTTTTTTTGTCAATGAATCATACTTCCATTATAGTCCGCAATGTTATGTGACCTCCAGCTCTTTCTCACAGTGTCTGCTGGGATTTTGGGACCGGCTGACACTCCCCCTCACTCCCGACCCGAGACAGAGGGTCAAGCGCAGACAAAGGCCGCTTTAAATAACGAAAAGCTGGCCGCAGGCGGAGACACATTTCAGTGGCGGAGGCTCCGCAGAGGATCCAGGCGGAATATGATATAATTTACAGGTGAGCGTTTAGCTCAGCTAGGAGGAGGGCCTAGGAGGCGGATAAGGAGCAGGTCGTCTCAGCTGCAGCAGGTCGGTCAAGTGCCACAGTGCCATGAGCAATTAACTGGGCCGAGTGTGCATGTTTGTGTGTGGAGCACATATGTTGTTTGGTGCATTTGTTGTTTGTTCTGGGCCGCACATAATTAAGGCCAGAAATGAACTGAAATGCGAAAGAAGCGGAGCAAGGACACACCGTTCCACCCGGGGGGGAAGGGGCAGCGGGCAATATTTGTGCAGCGGCGAGGCATTCATTGCCTAGCAATGAGTCCTGCTGTATCCTCGGCCTGACAAGGGTCTGCCCGAACCGGTCCCCTCCCCGGCCCGCCCGGAGTGCGTATTGAAAATAAAGCAAATAATACGCAAATCGTTGACCCTTTTCCATTTTTGCAGGCCCGAAAGGTAGACTCCTCAGAAATGCCAGACACGTTTCAGTTGCGGGTGGCGGGAGTGGCGGGAAAAAAGGACCCCGAGCTGGAACTGCCACTGCTTTTGGCCACAACGGCTATCTGGCAATTTGTCAAAAATGTGTCAATAATGGAGATCGATTGGGGGCTCTTAAAAATTAACCGAAAATGGAATCGCATCCACAGGGCGAACAAAAGGACACGAATGTCTGACAGGTTGAAATAAATCAATTGCCAGGACACAACTCTCAAATGAATGAAAGTATTCTGTACTCTAGTTGGCCTGGCTAACTCGAAATATTCGAAAAATTACTAGTTTTATGTTCGGAACCTTGGGAAGGATAATGCATCCGCTAGGCAAGCAGGCCATCAGCTGCATGAGCGACATCTTCAATCAGCGCATCTGGCGCATTCAGGGATTTCTGAAAATGTTGCTCGTCCAGAGGGATAGTCCTGGAGACGTCACCGAAGCCGAATCCGATTACTACATCTTTTGCTGCGGCCTGCCGGTCACGAATGTGAAGGAGGCGGCCGAGTTCATACTCTCCACCCTGGAGGACATGCCCGAGGACCTCGACCGGTTGGGGAAGATTATCCGCGACCAGGTGATCTCGTCCCCGTGCGACTTCTGGCACTTTGAGGCAAGGCAAGGCTACTACTCCAGGACAATCGAGAACCTGAAGCTGCTGGGCAGCCAGATCCTGGTGCTGCGAAAGCTGTGCCAGCAGCTGATCGGACGCCGGAACTGGATCGTCCAGCGGCGGGCCGAGTCCTCCCAGGATCAGGGGCGGGCCGAGGCCTTCCACACTCTGCTCCGCACCTTCGACTGTCAGGCCTTCGATCACCTGCGCGAGGCCATGCGATCCCTGCTGCCCTACATGCTGAAGCTCTACCACGTCTCGGTGAACTCGGTGAATGGTCAGGACTCATCCGACCACCACCTTGCCAAGATAAAGCCAACACAGCTCTGCAACAGTGCCCAAAATAAAAAAAAATTGTAAAGTTTGGTCTTAACGGGCCGCCAACCCGCCAACTCCCCCTGTGTGTTTCGAGAGTTAAATTCTTAATTAAGCACAAATATTTAATAAGCGGAATTTACGGCGCGCAGCATCAAAACAAAGGGAAGCTTTAGGCATTAAGATTATCATAAACTTGTTTCCGCTGATGCTGCCCACCTACCCTGCCCTCCACGGGGTATCCTCGACCTGGGGTGCCCCAAAGCCCGGAACATGTACGTTATTGGACCCTGCCGAGGTAATGGCTCGAAATTCGGAATGGAATTCGCTTTTATTTCCACTCGCAAGTACAGAGCATTAGGGAATTCACTAAACTTTCCGGCGTGGTTATTATTTTTACGTCCTTTTGCAGTTCGTCCTGCCAGCCACTGCCGGGACGCGAGCGGAAACGGATGTACGTATTTACATCTCGCTCTCGCACTCTCCTAATTCGTTTTGGGTGTGTGTTTGTGTATCTGTGTGTGTATCTGCGGAGTATCTCTGCATTCGCTATCACTGCACCCTCTCACGCCCCCTCCCGCCCCCCAAAAAAATATAAACTGGCGGAAAAGTTATGCCCCAAGTTAATAGATAATTAACCATGCAAATTGGCGCGCAACAGTTTACAGATACGGATATCATCCTCGTGGTGCTCGTCATCTCCAGGATCTTTGGCAGCGTCATCGTTTCCCTGTCGCTCTGTCACCGGTGACATGCGTAAGCACTTTGACTGCCACCGACTACCTGTGCCATCTCCGACACTGAGCGAAACTGTTGAGTCAACCAATATCAGTTGTAATCAAGTTTCTGAACGCAAAAAATGATTATAAAACCAATATTAAATCAGAAACTTGAACTTAAATGTCAAGTATTAAAAAAATGTATTAAATGGAATGAAATTAAAGAGGTTTCGCCAGGAACTAGTCATAGAATTCATAAGATTCCAATCACTTTTCAAACTTATTAGATGGAAATGTATTCTCGCCGTGCATTTGTGCCACCTGGCAGGTGGCAAGTGGCAGTGGCAGCGGCAGTGTCTGGGCCTGGAACTGGCGTGCGTTCAAGTACAAAAGAATTAACTCTAATTACTTTGTAATGTTGATTAAGCCTGTTAGAGCGCATTAAATATGTAAACGACGTTTTGACATTTTCAGCATATTTGCGAGAGCTGGCTTCAAGTCGCGATATGTGAAGTGGGCGCCTCACTTTCTGGCTCACATCATTTGGCCGGAATTTGACTTCAATTAGCCACCCACAGAACCGGGCTAAAAATTGAATTTCAATTCATTCTCAAGGTACTTCCATGGCCCACAAATGCCCGAATTTAAATTCAGCTTTATAGCCAAACGGTCGACAGTCGACGGCAAACAAATGCCAATTTCGAGCCGAGCCGCCACCGACCTGGCCAAGGTAGGGTCGGGTCATAGCATAGTTTCTAAATCACTTTCTGACAGCCGTTTCGGCCCTCAGAGCTACCAAAAAAAAAAAAAAAGGAACAGAAAAATAGAAGGGAAGAGAAGGAAAGGGAAATACTGGAAAGCAACAGCGACGCCAGGATAACAATCGCAACGTCAAAAAGTTGCGCACTTTTTGTAATTTTATTTTATTTCCGTTTAAATGCGTGCCACACCCACACAGCCGACCCACACCCACTCCCACTGGCTGTGGCACGCCCACTTCCTATCCCACTTTTCACTTTTGCGGATGAAGTGGGCTGTGGATTGGTGCGATTTTAAAGCTAAATTATAGCAACATAAATTTTTACGGCCCCCCGATTTCAAGAAGAGCCGGTGCCCAGGTGCAGGACTTAATTCTCTTTACTCTGCACTTGACTCCGCCGCCGTGGGTCCTTTTTCACATTTTATTTTGACACTTGGCGGCCGTTTCACATTTTATTTGATGCCCATTTTCATTTGGCGCCGCTTTCTGTTTTTGTTTCTGCATATAATCAGAATAAATTACTTTGCACATTTTGCGGCACATAAATTATTTAAGACGAAGTCGCATCAAAGGCGAGCCGAGCACATGACACAGGATATACAGAGAGCACGGCACACACACACACAATACCCGTTACCAGGATGTGTACGAATGTCCTGTACTGCACCGGGTCCGGGTACAGCGGGCTGAGGCGCCTATCCAAATAGTAGCCGAGACTCACAAATGAAAACATAAACTAAAACTAAAACGGAGGCCGGATCAGGACGTGAAGGATGAAGGCAACCGGAGGAGAGGGGGGATCCGAAAGGATCTGGGGACCGAAAAAACAATGAGACGGCAAATGCCAACCGCATAGTGACAGATTTTTTTTAATTTTGCTAAAAACCTACGACTAATTCTCAAACGAGCTGACACAAATCTCGAAAAGTTTTTGCGCCAGCCCGTCCGTCCGTCTGTCTCTCAGCCGCCTTCAGTGCCTATCTGGATACATATATATAATCTGGCAGAAAAGTATATATGTATCCACTGAGGAAAAAAGGGGCTAAGGGGACATCTTGTTGCTTTTTTTTGTAGATGCTTGTTATTCAGCTACAATTAGTCAAGGAGGAGTGAGAAAACCTCTCGAAAAAATAATTCAAGTCCCCGATTTATGCAGTTCGGTTTTGGTCAGTGTCTCTGGGCCGGGGAGCGACTGTTCCTGTGTTGATTTAGACAGTTTCCTAAATCCCAAGCAAACAGACTGTGACAACGTTGCGTATACGCAGCGTAAGCCTTCTCCTGGGACATCAGATGGTGGCAACTATTTAGCTCTCGAACTACACTTTTAGGAGTGTAGGGCTAGAATAGGTAGATCTAGTAAGTGCTAGGAATATACTTCAGTCCCAGAACTCACTTCAACCCCTGTGCCCTTTCCACACACCCCTCAATTTATATTCCTTTCGACAAACCGCAATGCAAGCCCCAAAAATCCCCAATAGACTGCTGGTCTCTGCTACGAAGGACTCCAGGGGCAGTGAACAAGTCGGCGAGCTGCGAAGTCTGATCCTGGAACTCATGAAGCCTCGAACAGCCCAGCTGAACGAGATCCTTCTGACGCGGATGGTGCCCGCCACGCGGGACGAGTACGACGAGGTCGTCGTGGACTGGTGGCCCGACTACGAGCTGTTCTCGAACACCCACGCCATTACAGATATGAATGTAAGTAGCGTAAGTGAAGATCTTGGCGAGATTTAAATGGCTTTTCTTAGGGCATACTGATCTATACGAAGAAAGCCCTCCAAGGCATGCCGGAAGACCTGAAGGCCATTGCCGAGAAGTTCGATTACGCCTACTTCGCCTCAAAAACCAAGAGTCAGAATAGAGGCAAGAAGTACTACCTGGTGGCAGATCTTATCCAGGACATGTCCGACTTTGTGACAAATTTCGGACGCCTCTGTACCCACGTCATTGAGGAGCGAAGGCGCATCTACGATCAGGCCAGCGAGACCCTCGACACATCCGACCGGATCAAGGTGAAGGTCTTCGACGAGAAGAGCTTCGTACGCCTGCAGTCGCGACTCACGAGCCTGAGGAACTTTGTGCAGGACTTTTGCGCACTCTTTGAGATCCCCTTGAAGGTGCCGGATGAGCCCAGAGACGAACCTTTCGATAAGTTAGCCTATCTCCAGATACCATTTAAAAAGACAGTCAAAGCCATGGGCAAAGCCAAAGCGAAAGCTAAAGCCAGGACCCAAAGTTAAGCTCCTTCGATCAGGAAGTCAGGCCGTCGTCCTCTTTTCCCAAGGCGTTACTGCATTGTGCTTTTACCGATGCTGATGTACAGATATATTTTGAACACGTTAGGCTACAGACACAGATACAGATGCGGATTCACGGCTCCTGCTTGGGCCGTAATAAAGAGTTCGCCTCCAGTGTATTGGAGTATCTGGGAAAGCTTTTTATGCCTCAAAGTCAATATATAGTGTGCCATGTACAGAGCGCACAGTTTTAAAACGGTAAGTATGCCTTTCAGTTACGTGGTCGTGTGTGGTGACACACTTACCCCCCTCTCCCTCCGGCCGGTGGGGGCTGTGGGGGCGGCCCAGCCTTCCCACCTTCTCGCCCCCCTCGCTTCCATCCACCCACGGCCCCTTGTCAATGGGCTGTTAGTTGCTCCGAGCAGAGACGCCATTCAAGCGGAAATGCAGCACCGAAAGCCGTCTGTGAAGTACACTGTGAGAAAAGCAGAGGCCAAGGAGGTGAGAAAAATTCCATTTATTTTAAAATAAAAATATGTATTTGTATGGCCACTTATTAAAGTAGTAACATCTTGTTGTTTTCAGTAAAAAAACAAATGTTTAATTTTTATTGTCCAAGTCTTGATGATATTTCTGAAATATGAATCTATATATCTTTTGGCTTCTCTATACCTTGTTGGCTGAAATTTTTCTCTCTGTACAGGACCAACGGGCACACGGCAACGAAAAAAGAGCCAGAACAAGAGCCAGAGGCAGAAACCTCCATGTGAAGTGTGTCATCAGTTTAAGGTTTTTGTGGGCAGCACTCACACATCCATGCACTTGCAAACACACATACACACACACGCAGATACACCCACACACCCAAGCACTCTGATGTACAGGACCACGATATGGAGCTCCACTCACGAGACCAAGCCAGCCCGTATTTTCATAATAAACAAATGGGTTGTATGGTTGGTTGGCTTAACTTTCGGGTTTGCCAGCAAGTCGCAGATAGCAGATATGCGAGACAGCCCAGCCCCCGTAGCAGCTCTGCATCGTATTTGTTAGCACAAATCAGTGCTATTTATATTGCGGCAGGGGAAAGGTATACATCCTGCCATCCTGTCATTCCGCCACCCTCCACATAACCAGGTCCTCAGTCCTTGCTGCTCAGTCCTTTGGGGCACCGAAGTGCGTGGCGGCTGTCAACACGCTGGCAACTGCAGGGTTCAAATGCATCCAATTTGCACACCAGCGGGACAGTGTCGTTTACTTCGATGCCAGTGCACAGAAAAAATGAGGTTCTTATGCATATTTCACCCATTTAAGTCCGAGGAGGAGTCGAAGGATGTGTACCCTAACCAATCTACCACAAAGGATGCAAGATACCTCCCCTTTCAAGATACCATCTCATACATATTTCTCTCAGTGCCCTTATCTGCCAGATGCAACTTCCCGCTGCAGGTTGTCAATGCAACAAGTTTGGCAAAAAGGCGAAACTTTGTTTTGCCTATCTGGCTGTCGAAGCCGCAAAAGTCAGTTGCTGGCGAAAAGTTGCTTTTCGACTTTCCAGGCGGTATCTATGCCATCAAATTGGAACTACCATAAGGCGGCAGTGGGCGGCAGAAGGGGCACAAACAAAGGCAGCTCCAACTTCTGGCGCAGCGCAATAATAAATTTATTATGGACGCTTGGCGGGGCGTGTCGACATCGTCATCGACTTCCAAGGAGGAGTCGCCTCCCACACATCCCACACACTGTTCTATGGCTCCGACGGGTGCGTGCAACGTTCCCCCCGCCTTGCCCTCCTTGCCCCCCTTGCCACCCGATAACTCACAGTTATAGTGGCATGCTGCGCTTTAATAAAATATTATCATAAACGTAACGGAAGCTAGTTTTTCATATGCTTGTATTCCCAGGCCCAGACCCAGCCCGGCCCGTGAAAGAGCTCTCTCAAAATATCCATATCCGTATCCGTGTGCCAGCTCCTTGCTCCTGCTGCTTGCCAGGCGATAGCATGGGGTATAATATGTTTTCATAAATCAAATGCACGGAGAGGCAAGTTGTTCAATATTTAATGTTTTGCCTTTCGGAATTTATACACATCAGGAATGCTGGGGATTAGATTTCAAATTTTCAGGGAATAGAGCTCTGGAAATACACAGTTTGGATAGCAGGACTCGCCTATTTTGTTGAAATTGTTACTTGGCTATTTCAGGTATTTCAGTTTATAGGAAAAATGCTGCACTTCCAGGATGCATGAGGAAATCTAAGCCATAAGAGGTGTTTGAAACTTTCCCCCATTCTTTATTGCTCAATCGAAGGACACCATTCCCTGCCATCTACGACCTCATTAATTAGAATTGCGCAGCAAACAAATGGGAGATAGACAGCAGGAATCGGAAAGGACTCATAAATGTCCGACTATTGACGCCAGTGGCCCGCCAGACTAAATGCATTAACTATAATTGGCTTTCGACTAATTTCGCTTTCGGGTAATTAGGCACTAATGAAACCTAATAGACCTGCCACGCAAGCCACATGTCCCGACCCGCCGGAGTTGGTAACAAGAATGGGAATCTGTCAGTAAGCCACCATCGCCTTCGCCTTCGCCTCCTCCTTTGTCCTGCCAGTGGATAACCGCCTCGTATTAAGCAAGGACAAATTGCCTGTCAATCTACGTGTAATTTTTATAAATTTCCAATTGTGCGGCTGGCGTGGCTTTCGCTCCCCACTTTCCCCACTTATCCAGCTCCCTCCCTCAGCCTTCCTCATCCTGGCCCCCTTTTCCCGATTTAGCTTCTGGTCGTAATTAACAGCGCCAAGGAAACTAGAAAAGCAGCGACAACAACCTCGCCAAGCTTTTGTAATGTAAGCCATCGCTAATGAACCCATCGCCTTGCTGCACAGTGGGTGGTGGGTGGCTAGTGGGTGGAGGCTAGTGGGTAGTTAGTGGAGGGCGTCAGGTGAGACAGGTGGAACGACAGCCCATGCAGAAATGGCTTTATTAACAGCCAGACTGCGCCTCGCCACTCGCTCCACTGTTTTTAGGTTTTTATTGCTAAACTTTGTTTCTTTGGCTGTTGTGCTCGTTTTCCTTTTCGCGTTTACCACACACACATTTGGCAGTACACTGTGAGAAATGGGAACACCAGATAAATATTCAAAAAATATTATTATTCAAAAAACTAGCTAGTCTATCCTAGTTCTGTCTGGCTGGTCATAGTTTTGTAAACTTTACTCTCATATCTAAAAAATATATAAAAAATAACTATACTGTATGCATTTGGGGGAACATCGCCATCCCAAACTCAATCATTTTTCCTCCGAGTGTCCTAGTCGATGAAAATAAATGGAAAAATAGAGCCAGCGTCGACTTTGTTTCCATATCGAAGTCAGCCCGTTAACGCTTGTCGACATTCAACGAACCCCGCACTCCCAGGCGACACTTTGAATGTTTTAAATGGTTTTTTATTGCCCCGCCTGGCCTCGCCCCACCTGGCCAGTATCCTGGCTAGTATCCTTGTTGCTCGCCCTCGTCCTGCTTCGCTGCTGCATAAAATTAGTTTAATCACTGTTTTCAGAGTCCGGGAGGGTCAGGTGAGCGCCAGCCAAGCCCATAAGTAAGCGTAAATAATGTCAAAGCAGTGCAACTACAGGGAAATATAGGGAAGGTTCCGTGTCGGGATTGAGGGGCCAGGAGGCGTGAGGAGCAAGGAGGCGTGAGGGGCGTGCCGGACGGGTGTCAATAGAAACATTAACTGGGCGGGCTGACAAAATTAGCACAACAATTATGCAGGTATTAGTCGAAGTTGCCTCGTATTGTGGGGCCAGGATTGGCGGTCCTTGAAGGGAAAGAGAACGCGAACGCAAATAAAAGGACAAAAAGGAAAGTTTTGCTCATTTTTTGTTGCATTGTTTCTTTGCCATGAATCGTATATATTTAAATAGTAAATTAAATGGACCAAAACTATATATATATACTTTAAAATACTCTCCACTCATAAATGCAGAAACCATTCCACAAGAACTAGGGAATGGCAAATATCTTGTGGTTGGTAGAGTTTCTTCAAGGCCTGAACCAAACCAAACTAAACTTAAATGTGGCTTTGTTTCTCCTTTAATGAAATTAATTATGTTCAAGAAGTATTTCCTAAGAAATTTCAACTCCAGTTGGTTGTTTTATTTCACAAATTATATCCCCCACACTCCCCACTACCTTGATTGGAGAATACTTTTCAAATACTTGTTCCACCTCTTAAATGTAAACACCGAAAGGCCATTAAAGGACTCTTGATGGAATATCATCCAACACATTGGATGGGAAAACAACAGCCCCGGCACCTGGACGGGATGTAAAAACAGACATGCCGTATACGCCGCGTGGACACCCGGAAAGCCACAAAACTAAAAACCCAGCTCGTTACAAACACTCCGGACGGCGGAGTCCAGACCCATGTCAGGTTTATCAATTTATCTTGTAAGCGAGCGCCGGCAACAAAATGCTTATAATGTGCTCTAATAATTGCAATGGCTTTTTATTTATATCTGCACAGCAGTGGCTCCAGTCCTCACCTGCGGGCCGCACCGGGCCAGGGTTAAGGGCGGCAGGTGTCCCGGCCCAGGACGAAATGTGCTGTTGTCATGAAACATTTGTCACAATAAACTTTATTTGTTTTCGCATAGTGCAGGGAATGGTGACACTCGAAGAAATTGTGTAAATCTCACCTATTGGTGAGAAGAACACTCGTACCATGAGCACTTTGTATTTTTTCCCAGTGCACCTGGACATGCTTTATTTGCTCTCTCCTTGCGGCAACTGCTCGCATGTTTGCCGGTGTGTGTTTAAAAGTTTTCTAACTTGTTGTGGGTGCTCTGTGTGTTGGTTGGTTGGTTGTGCGTGCTGGACGGGCATAAGCCGCGATAGAGCCGACACCCTGACCTCCTCCAGGAGCAACCGTCCTGGTCAGCGGCGGAGGAATCCCAGCCCACAGTGGTGACATTTGTTTGTGTTTAAAGGGGCGGATGTGAAGCATTTAGTATTTAGCATTACCCATTACCCGTTTCATAGTGTAGCAGATCCGTAAAGTGAGGTAGACACGTGTTGATTATGATTATAATTAATTGGAGAGTTCTTTTTGGATTTAATTAGTCTGAAATGCCATTCCGAATACTTGTTGCGGTCGGGAGTGGGGTTACCATACCTGAATCCTAGCTGCCACACGCTCCGCGCCGTTGTATCGGTTGGGATTGAACCAGCCCTTCGTGGAGCCCGTGACAAGGACGATGCCGAGCAGGAAGAACAGGATCAGGGCGGTAATCACGAGCTTGGCACGCGTCGATATAACCATTGCCATTTTGTACGATATTTACACGTCTTCCGACCGATGCCGATGCCGATGCGAAATACAACACTTTCTACGGAAAGCAATACGGAAAAATCAACGCGGAAAACGAACGAAAATACGACGGGCGACGACGAACCGAATTGCCTGGAAGAAAATGCATAAATTGGAATATTAATTAGTTGGAGGGGCTTGGGGCTTGGGGTTCGGAGGACGCTCGCACTCCCACACAAATGGTTTTGGTTTTGGTTTCGATTCTGGTTCTGGCTCTGGTTCGATTTCTGTTTCTATTTCTATTCCGATTCCCATTTCCATTTCGATTTGCGATGTGCGAGTGTATTTGACCCGCCTGGACTTTGGCTTAGGGATATTGCCGATGCCTAATGGCTTTTGTGGCCAAGTATTAACCTGGTGAACTCCCCCTCTATCCAGACGCGTCGCAGCCAGATGTTTGGCCATAAGGAAGGAAGGTGCTTGCCTCGCCTTGCCTTGAACGGCTTTCCTGCCTCGCCACAAAGCGTTTTTGTACACATGCCACAAGCACTCAGGACCTCACACACACACACGCCCCTTAACAGGCACTCAAGCCAGGACCTCACGCTCGCTTCCTGTAAACGCTACAAATGTAATACGTTTTATTTAATTCTGTTTCTCGTTTTTTTTTTCCGCCTCCCTCCCATTCGCTTGTCAGCATTTTCTCACTGATTTGCGGCGCCAAGGGTGGCGGCTGAAAAATATGGCCGAAAGGACGTGTGGAAAGGGCGCGTTGACACCCTGTAAGGACCGCTTTTAATGCGCCCCGTCTCGCCAGTATCGCCCGTGGAGGTGGACTTTTTGCTAAAAAGTTAAGCTGCCAACAAGTTTATTTGGCCAAAAAAATATTGAATTATAGCCACGTCAGAGGCAGCTCCGAAATTGGTCACATGTTGGCAAGATGTCTTGTTAGAAAAACTCAAACTCCTCGTCGCGTTTTTGTTTTTTTTTTTTTTGCAACCGCATAAAGGCATAAGCCGAATGTTTTGCAGCGTCCTTGGAGGGGGCGGGGGTGCAAGGAGCGAAAGTGAAATAAAAATAAAAATAAAATGAGAGCAACAACTTTGGCAACCTACATAATTGCGGCAAAGTTGGCCGAAACAGACACACGCATACTGTACAGTGTTGCCTGCCAACAGGGCCACAACAGGGGCTGCTCACAAAAGTATGCTACTACGACGCATAATTACGATAATCGTGTCAGTCTAGAGCCGCCTCCCCGGCTCACCTTAAGTCCTTAACACCCCGACCACGCCCCTGCACTCGGCAGAACGCCCTTTTTTTGGGTGAAAAGCCAACCAGTTATTGGGCGAGGAGTCGGCGAAGGCGGCGTAACACAAACTTTTTGGTTAGCGCGCCCCGAAAAGTGGAAGCCAAGCCGAAAAGAAACTTTTTTATGCCAAGTCAAGCGACCGGCCACATCTCCACCGTGTCACCCCCGGCCCGGTCGCTTTGAGTCCGAAGGACTCCTCCCAAAGGACACCCCTGGCATTCTTCACGCGGCATTAAAATTCTGCCGCCTTCGACTGCAGGCCGTCGGAGGCCTTCGGAGTTAAAGCTTAAAGTTTGACGCGGTTCAAGTTCTCTAATGAAATTACCTGCTCCTTGGATCCCTGTCTCCTTGGCTCCTTGGCCGATAAAAAAAAATGGAAAGGATGGTGCTGCGATAAGGAGGATCTCCATATCTCCTTTCCAAATTAAGTACACAAAAATGAGTAACGACTTTTGAAGTTGTCATGGCAGCCGAAAAGTTAAATCCGGCCGGAGAAAAGTTTTAAAAGGATGAAATAGTTGTGTCGGTGATGGGGAAACCCTTTCGGACATTAGCGCCTAATGAAGATAATGGCTCGACATATTAAAAAAAAAAAGGGTTCCAGCCGCAAACAAGCAAGCCCAGTTAGTTCTGTCAACTCATCTGGTGCGTGCGTTTTGGGTTTCCGAGTTTGACGTGTAATTTTTAATAAGCACCGTCTTCCGCACAAAGTTTCCTTTGTCTGCACTTATCTGTGACAAGGTCGGAAGGGATATGGGTATGGGAGTGGGTTCAGAAACGGAATGGAAATACACCCGTACATGTGTCACACATGAATCCCTGGGACGAGGGGGGGGCGGACTAGAAAACAAAACGTCACTGGAAGAAATGTCTAATGTGTAACCTCGGGGGCGGGGACTTTTGTGAGCGTTTGATCGATAAGCCCGACAGCTCCTCCGGCTTTCTCAGGGACCCTCCGAATGTGGGCCATACTATATGATTCCACAGATGGTAATAAGGACGCGTGTTCCCAATGATTAAAACGCGCTCCTGGAAGCTCTGCTTAATTAATAACAAACCAAATAATCGGCATAGGCTGGCACAGGGGGCTGGAGCTGGGCGGTTCTATCAGCTCGTATAATTAAAGTCAAAAATTTGCATAATTTATGTTTATTGGTAACGCCCCATTGGTTGGGGCTTCTGCCTCTTTCGGGGGCAGTCATAAAATTACAAAATAATCATAGTTCCTCGTCATCAAAGACATTTCCGTTCAGCTCGCATTTTTGTAAGGGTTTTATGTGTTAACCAGAAATCAGAGCTCTGAACTTTGAACTCGGATGGGGTTCATCATAAAATGGCACCGAATATGTACGACTTTAACGACCTGCAGCTCCAGACGTAATAAAAAATCCATTTATGGGCATAAATACAAAAGCTATGGCCCTACATGGGCTTCACTGCCGTCCTTCGGCCAGAAATAGAGTCGATATATGCTTATTGGGGGGCACATCTATCGTTTCATTATGGAAATGAATGCCCTTATATATTCAAAGTTATTTACGTAGCAAAATGTAACTACAGTTGTTAAATTTTGACTAAAAATTTTGACTATAGGTGACCGGAAACATACTCCAATAGAGAAAACAATTACTCCCGATAAAAAACAAAGGCGTTTGTTTCTGTTTCCCCAACATGTAGCATATTGACCGAGTATGAACTAACCAAACAATGCAAACTGGTCATTTCTGAATGAGTCCTGGACAAGGACGAAAACTAATTTGCAACACAATCAAGTGGGCGAGGGCGTCCAGGGAGGTTGGTTCAGATCCGAATATGTAAATAAACATTTCAAATTGAATTTCGGAATTGTGTCGGCGTAATGGGTCCTAATATTGCATTATGATGATAAATTGATAAATTTACAAATCAAAATCGAAATTGGGTATTATTCAAGTGCAGAGCGAAGGGAGGGGGAAAGTGAAAGTCAAAGTTGCAAACAACAGCCAAACATTGCATGAATATTTATGATCACTTACGAAATGCAGGCAAAGTTTGTTTTGTAATTGAAATTTTAAATGTTCCATGCTTCATGGAAACAATTAAGTGCAGGCCAAGTGGCCAAGGAAGAGTCCTGTCTAGTCTGTGGGCCGTCTTTGTGAAGGGTTAACTTTCGCTTTATCCCCAACAAACAGGGCTTTTGTGCTCGCGCCCATTAACAGCCAGCCCAAACGGGAGCGCAGCCAGCGTTTTTATTTAATAAATAAAACGTATTTCCCTTAGCCTCTCGGCCATATGCGAAGAACCCGGCAAGACAAAAGACGGGCGGCGGGTGGAGAGCCTGGGACGAGCGACAGCCCACAATATTATAAATGTATATATATATATATATATACCACAACACACACACAGGGATATATATCGCACATACGAATATTACGCATACGCCCCGTGCTACTTTAATATGCATATGCAGAGGCGCAAAGTGGGAAGTGAAAAGTGGGGAATTGGGAAATGGGAAACGAGAGCGGGAATGCCGGGAGCTCTTGCTGCGGCTAGGAGGTAGGTAGGAGGGGAATGGGCGGAAAAACAGTTTTCGCTGGCGCTTTAATGAGTTTGCCATTGATTTAGGCTCGCCAGCAACAAGGCACCCAGCCAATCCACGAGGTCCTGCACACATGTCCTGAGTGCCAGGATTTTGACCCGGCCTAGCCTGTCATAATGTATGCGCCCGCCTGATGCCCAGCCATTTGTGTGTGAGTGCGTCGTCCTGCCAGTCCTGACGTTTCTGATATTTACCTCTAGGCCGATCGCACTTCGGATTCACTTTTCACTCCAAATTATGCTACAAATTGTGTTTTATTTACTTAATGTTGTACGCGCGAAAATATTTAATATGTTGACGAAAATCACAGATAATTTAATGGCAAATACTTTGCCGTATTATAGGTATGAGTCTTGCCTTAAAATTTATTGCAACTCCGAACTATTTATGTTTTGTCAGACTCATTTGTAATTACAAATGACAGCACACAGTCTCGCTTCCAATTATGTATGTAATTTTTTATTGTTCGAACGGCATTCACTGTGTTTCTTAGCTGTGACGTCGTGCTGTGCCATTAATTCACTTTTTCACACCGCATGCACTCCGGCATTGTGCAATTGATTGATTTCCGATTGAACTGGCTCGCTGCAGGAACAGCAGGAGCTTCCCGTTTGAAAGTCTCCGGCACCGCCAACCACAACTGACAACAAATAACACTCAACAACTAGTATGAACTAAACAACTAGTTTGGATTAAAAGTAATTGCTGATTACGAGTACTTCGAGTACACAGTCTAGCTCGGGATATTCGTTCACGATATGTGCGTCTCAGTGATATGATCGATGGCCAGGAGGTATAGTGCCAGACATGCATATGTAAAGGGGAACACTCTAGTGGCAGTTGTGGACTTTCGATTCAGTCAGGATGAGTTCAGCGGTCGAATTTTGAAACGCTTGCGCGGCCTCTCCTTCATCTTTGCTCGCATAATTGAATTTTAATTGACTCGATTCCCGTGAAGGATATACTCCGGTCTCGACCAGCACTCTTAGCGGAGCATGTATTTCATTTGGCCGAATAAATCACTTTCATTCTTTGCGGCTAAGCCAGCACACGAGCTCCATTTGCAGTTGTTTTTGGAGCCGTAGTATCCGTAGTATCCGTGGCAGCTAGAGCAGCAGCTGCCACCGCACTCACGACGCCCGACACGCAGGACGAAGACGAACGGAGCAAGGACGAAGGCCAAGTCGCAGTCGAAGTCGATGGCAATGACGAGGACCGAGGACCGCACGGAGGCAACAACAAATTCATCTTAGCCCCGACCCGGTGCCGGTCTGAACTGTTGGAAAACGCGAACGCAACTGAAAGGTAAGCGCTCCCGCCGCCCAAGGAGGCCCATCAAATCACGGCAATCTGTTCGTGCCACAGACAACACAAACGGCCGAGTGGCAGCGAGTGTCGCTCCGACTCGGCTGCTGAATGACTCGAGTGCTGACTGAACTCAAAGGGGGCAAAGGCCACCATTCACTGGAGTGGCGTGTTCAGTAAGAACGTTTTGAGTTCCGACTCGAGCTCCACTTTTGAGCTTCTAACATATTTTGAGTGGACTGCATTGAGTGAGAACCAAGGGTGCTAAGGGTTGAAGTTTTCCACCGCCAGATGGCCTTTTGGCGCCACTCGAGTGGTGAAAAGCTCTCCCTCATAAGCAGACCTCTCTGAGTGGAAGTACACAGGAAAAAAACATCAAAGGAAAATGTTCTACCTCTTGGTTTGTTTTATAGGTTTTCCGCTTTTATGATTTCCAATTATTATACTATAGTTTATTTTGCAGTCCCCCTATATCGAAATTGAACTCTTAAACGGTCCAAATTCCACATAACCCACCCCCTGCTGTAATAAAATTCCACTTCAATTATTTCTTGGGCAACCAAACAAGTGCTCTGAAGTGCGTTTCGAAAATTATTCCATTGATCAAAAATATTACATAATAAGATCAAAAAGGTAGCCGGGAACTTACCTCGTACTTGCCGCCAATTGTGGGGCCCGCCTGGCCTATGTACAGGGTGGAGGCCGAGTCGAAGACCAGCTCGATGGGCTCCTTGGTGACCATAGTGGTGTTCCGCAGCTCGCAGTCGTAGTAGAAGCCCACCCGGTCGCTGAGCACGTGGAGGCCGATCGAGTTCCACTTGTCCGGGACATGAGCCACGCTGAAGCTGGCCAGCTTGCGGCTGATCTTCTGGTCGGCCTGCGTGTAGACCAGCGACACGTTGTAGCTGTTCTTGACCAACGGAGACAGGTGGACGCCCAGCTGGACGACCTGGTCCCCGGGGTCCACCACGCTGAACAGGTAGCCGCCCTTCAGCGAGCTCTGCCGGAAAGTGATCAGGATGGTGAACTCGTAGAGCTTCTCTGGAAGGACCATGCGGTACGTCGACTTCACGTCCGCCGTCTGGAGGAACCGGAAGGCAGGGAACCCGTCCTCCGCCTCCGCGAACTCGATGCCCGAAAACTGGTTGTTATTCATGATGTCAGTCAGTGTGTATTCAGCCAAAGCATCTAAAAACAAGTAAAAATAGTGTTAGTGTTTTTCAGATTTCTGGCAAAGGGCACCCAAATGTACACTACACTTCTAGGCCGCCAATCGCTGGTTCTTTTTTTTTCTCAAAGCCTAAAAGTATGCAATTATATCTAGTGACAATGTATAAGTGGGGTTTCTTAGCATGTATAAGAGTTAGCTTATTGCATAAATAATTACAATTTTGCAGATATAATGAATGAAATCTATTCTAAAAACTATAAAATATAAAAGTTGAAGGAACTCTTTTACCGTATAAATCAATTCCTTTATTTGCTTTATTCTTTCTGACTTTGTTAGTACAAATTAATTATTTTATCGAGTGTATCGAGATTAGAAAATATTTTACCTTTTATGGATTGGCCATTCAGTAGGGAGCCGAAGACCAGTGCCGGCAGAGTCCCGGCCAGCCCCAGGACCAGAAATAGCCAATGCATCTTCGTCTGAGCCGGAATGCTGAAAAGAGCAGAGATACAAGTTATTTAACAACTTCCGCTTCAGTTTGAACTATAAGTGATTGAAAGCCACTCCTGTTCCAATCCGAAATGTATCCGCAAAGTTGGCCCTTCCAAAATTATGGCCAGGCCATGTGCGTGAAAATAAACCAACCGCAGACACTTTATTTCCCGCCAGCCGCAATTATTGGCACGGGGATTGGTAACACGAGTTTGCACACTTGACTCGATGGCTGGAATTATATGCAGGCGGTTTGGGCCAACTCTGATTTCTGGCGACTGAATTTTGTAATTGCAACCTCGCGGCAACCGCAAGCCCTGTTCCCAGCCCATCCATCGCCCACACCCAGAGCACACTCTCAGCTCATTGAGAAGCCACACAACAACTTTGCGGTTGGTCTTCTTTTGGCTCAGAATATATTCGGCTTTAAAGAGGAGGAGGAGGAAGTCTACTACAAGTCTATGCGTCATTCGGGGGAGTTTGATCGATTGAAGAGATTGCCAAATAATGGCAATTATGCCGTGCTTTAGTCACAATTTGTGTTCTGTCTGTACAAATATTGTTTACAAAGCAAGGGGGACACACCTATAATCGAGTGTAACCCAAAAGAGATTAAAACTACTTTGTTTATGGGGGGGGGCACTGTGTCGCTGACAGGTCAGAGATCAATGTGAATCATTATCCCAAAAATACAAACTTTGTCAATAAATCATTCCGAGATCAGCTGCTACTTGTTGGGTAATTGTCTGTGGCCAAGGGCAGCTGATAGACCCATTCTGTTTCGGCCATGTGTGCCATAATCTAACACAATTAATGGGCGCCAACTCCCAGATACAGAAGCAGCTCCAGACACAGATACAGATACAGTCGGGAACTGTGCCGCTGACCTCAAATTGTCAGTGGACAGAGGCCGGCAATTAATATTTATCAAGCGGGGCTTACAACAAGAAATGAGTGAGCTGGTCTTGGGTCTGGCATGCAAATTATTCCCAATTGTGAGCTTTAAGTGAAAGTGTTTTCTTGTCTCAATTAGACCCCTGACAGCTCCCCCAAAACACTTCCAAGATCAAAACACCACGGCCCTGATGTTGACACATCAAAGTCGCATATCATTCGTCATTATTGGGCCTTAAATTTTATTTAGAACTTATCACACGATTGCGTCACTTGTTTAAAAAGGAATTACCCCAAACTGGATGTCTTACAATCCCCACAAAATTATTGTCGCTTTATTTCTGGGAACAGCTTGTATTACAATCTGCCCAGAGCACTTGATGGCATCATTAGGCGCCAAAGAAGCAAAATATCAGAACAAGCAGTGCTACAAATTGAACAATCCCCTCGGAGGAATTCGAGCTCTTGGCGATTCTGGTTATGCCGTGACTTTCCTGTCTGGGTTGGTGTGGCTGGGCGATTCCATACGCAACTGGCTGCCCGCCATAATGAGGCAGCGTTCATGCAGTTCACAGACGAAAAGCCGCCAAGCACGTGCAACAGACCGCGTGGCCAATGTCAGAGGCCTAGGGAGCCCCTTTCCGATCCTCTAGGGGCGACAGTAGCGGGAAAATTAATATAGCCAGGCAGGAGAAACAGTCTTATATGTTTTCTAAATCTTGAAGTTAGTCATTAGTTAGTACAGTTGTTATAGTGTTTACAAGCTTAGATTAAACAGAACCTAGACTTATGAGACTAGAACCTAGATCAGACTTATGAGTTTTTATAATGTTGCTAACCTATTCCCCCTACGATAAACAGGTGATACTCGACACTACTATTTCCTCTTCAGCTGTATGGAAGCACAATTGTCTGACTCCCGCAGAGATTGCAGAACACTCCGTCCGTATGTCCGTTTGTTTAGAATGGGACGCACGTACGGACGATTATTGGGGCCTAACCGGCACCGGGGAGTGGCTGGTAAGAGCGGTATGGAAATGACACAAAAGTGTCGAATGGAAGAGCAGAGCCATAATAAATAAAATGCTCTGTGTGGCCCAAATCAAAGTTTCATGTATTTCATATTCCGTATTTATGAGTCATTATGATTTTCCGCTTTGCATCCGCTCCGGTCGGATCATCCTGGCCTGGCCTGGCCCGGCACCATATGCACTTCCAGAAATCAATAACCGATAAAATTTTATTCAAACTAGCAGAAACAACTGTTGCGTGAGCTGCGAATATTGCCCACTTTTTGTTTTAAATCAAAATACCCCGGACCCGAGACCCCCCGTCTCGGGTCGTAAAATGTAAAGCCCATCACATTCGAAAGTCGTCAGAGCGTTGCACATTTAAAGTCCGCCGGAGACCAGGAGAGCCAATGAAGGGAAACCCCCAAACCTCACGCAACACAAAAAAAGTGTGGAATATTCTAATAAAATTGTATTTTCTTAGTAAATCGGCTCAGTGCGAGCCAAAGGGGGCGCCGAGGTGAAGGAAACTGTGCCAGTATGTCACCCCAAGAGGCAACTGGCTCTGACAGCGAGAAAGGCAAAAATCGGTTGTCTTTAGTTGCCCTTCCAGAGGGTATATCCGAAACGAGGTTTACTTTTATTATTTTTCTTCTCTAGCTTCCTATAACTGTAGTTGTATGAAAAATAACAAAGCTTATGTATCTTTAGATTGAAGAGTATTCCACTATACCAGCTTCAAACATTGGAGCTCTTTTCCTCGTCGGTACTGCTCCCCAAAGTGAACTATTAGCTTTGTTGATTTTATGTTTCTCAATTTGTCTTGCAATGTACTTTGTGCCGGGCCATGTCGGAGGTCGTGGGCTGCCAAAGAGTTGGCTGACATCTGAAGACGTTTATTGGCCTTGGACCGCCGCCCTTTTGGCAATTTGCATGCCGAATTCGACTCGATTTGTTTTTAAGGCTAACACGTTCACAAGGGCCCATCAAAGTGTGATTGGCATGCGATCACATAAGGTGACAAATTCTTTAAACTCAGCTCTTTATAAAAAAAAAACAAAGGAATGCACCGAAACCCAAGCTGGCCAACTGTCGCTTGCTGGCGGAGATAAACCGGATTGGCTAATCTCCGGGCGTAACTCGATATTGGCCAAAACGGTGCGAAGAGTGGGATGCCGTTTCAGAAGCATAATCATAGCAAGCGGAAGATCAGGGCCCACATGGATCACTATCCCAATGGAATCGAATCAGATTCGAAAGTTAATGAGCCAATTTGAACTCTTTGGGGCGGTTATTTTTGTTTTGTTTACTGAAAAGCACTTTGAACTTGGACAGATTTATTTTTGTTTAATTTCCAACAGTCGGTGTGCACATTTTTCATCTCAAACTTTGGGGTCAACGGAACACAAAGTGGCCAATTGGCGAAAATAAAATATATCCCCGTGACAGGCGTTGATGGGTAACAATGCGAAATATTTTTGCAAATCATTTCGAGGATTAATACCTCTGGCGCATTGACTTATTTTCGCCGAAAAATGCCAATAAATTATGCTGTAAATATTTCTCTGTTACATTTTGATTCCTTCTGGCATTTGTGTTTAGCATTTGGGTTAATTCCCTTGATAATGGCGATGTCGGGCGACGGGAATCATAAAAAGTGAAATCGCCAGACACGCAAAATGGCACAGAGCACAAATTATAAATACCTAACGATGATCCGCCTCCCAGATCTATTTCAATATACATTCCTCTCCGACCCCCATCTGCCGCCGAAGAACGTGGCTAATTCGAAGTCTCCCTAATTGGCCAAATGCCTAAGGGAGTGAAGCACAGAAGCGGCTCCCTCTTGGGTCGCTACACTGCGGGAAACTATTAGTCCGATATTGATTAGGAAAGTGAATGGGAATTCGCCCAATATCTCCCTGTGCATGGCAGCTGCCGAGGGCGATTTAAATAATCTCGAAGCGACGAGTGCTACTCATATTGCACTTAGCTGGAAGGCCTGTACCATGTACCATGTGCAACATGTTGTCGCAATCCCAAAAACGAAGGCGTGGACGGCCAAAAAGTTCAATGAAATGTGCATCAGGCGGGGGCATCAGGCATGATGGGAATGGGGATGGGGATGGGGGGAATCTCCGGATCTGAGGCAGTGCGTGTCCCATCGAACCTGATGAATGGGGAGCGCCAAAGCATCAGCGTGTTCGTTATGGCTGTCATTATAATGCTTTGCATTTATTTATAGCCTCTGCCCGCTTATCTTGCATGTTGAATGTTCTTGTTTTTTTTTTTGACCACTTGTGGCCAGCCTCCATTGATCAACGATCCCTGGCAACGCAAAACCCAAAATAGGTAGTTGAACTCTTGCTCTCGCTCCGGGATTCAAGGTTGGCTGGATGTCCCCTCCGAGCCCCTCCGTTTCGGCCTCCTCGGTTAATCAGTTGGTTTGTTGCATGCCCCGTTCTGTCTCCGACTGTCGCTGCCTGGCACTCGGCCAGCCAAGTAACTCGAAATGGAGCAAAAGTTCATAAAATTTCTGGCGCAATACACTAGGCGGGCCATGAAGAAAATAGACAAATTATTTATTTTCATGGAAAATTCAGGGGAAATGTTTGGGCCGAAAAAGTCGCCAAAGTGATACCCTAATTTCGGAAAGTCTGCTCTAAAAAAATCTTCAATTTTCACACTTTAACGTCCGCGATGACAGCTGCGTGTCAGGGAGGTAATTGATTCGGAATTCGAAATTATTCCGGCCGTCTAGCAACCGACCTTGTGGCATCAACAGATGTAGGGCCGGCCAACGGGATGGCCCATAAAAGTCCTATAAACGTTCCGGTTTATTTCCATTTTATCTGTTCAGTCGCCATTGCTAATTTTCGCATAAAATTAAATGCTTTTGTTATATTTTGGCCGGCTCTTGCGGGAATTATGTTTCACATTGTACATATGTAGTTCTGTGGCCATGGCGTCCGGTGGCGTATGCGTGATGCGGGAGCTGGGACTTGTGATGCATGATGCGAAAGCCCCTTATCAGCTTACGGGCAGGAACGTAGACGAAACCCATTTGATTGGAGTTGATTGGCAATCACTGAGTGCGGCTCCCTCTGTCACCAGATAAACACACAAAAAATCTATTAGCTCGGCTGCGAGGGCAATCCAGTGCTCGAGGGCCGTCTCCTGGCCAGGACACGCACTGGCCAGAATGCCGGTCCAGGCAATAAAGCCAAAAGTCCTGTGTTAATAATCAATGTGCTGACGGGGTGGGGGACTAATGGGCTGCTAGGATGTTGGCCCTCCTTGAAAGGTTAAGTAGCGAGTTGTCGAGAGAATGGCTCTCGACTGCCAGGAGCAGGAAACGGAAGCCACGCTAGATGTCGATAAGTCACATTACCCCTACGTGGCTATTACTCCAAGGAGCAGCTCCCCCCAATGCCCTCTGACCCCCAACCCATGTAGTCCAGGGCGAAGCAACCTATTGACGTGTCCGTGCCGGAGATAATGAAATGAAGTAATAAATAAATATATTAACTGGCTCGCACGTCTCGCCGACCGGCGCTTATTTAGTTCATTGTCGCGGCTATACGTAAAAAAAAAACAAGAAAGAAAAATATAAGGCCTAGCGCACTGCATATACACGCTCTTTAGCAATGTGAATAGATTTTTCTGCAATGACTTCATAGTGTTATCTCTGAGTTAGCCGGAGCAGCTGGTCCATCAAAGAGACGCCTTCCCCACGTTTTGTAATGAAACGCATTAAATGTGAATTTATGACGGAAGAGGCTGCCCGATGATCGTCTAAATCAAAAGTGTCTAAAAATATGCCAGTGGCCAGGGGCCCTGGCAACAGGGAAATCAGATGTATATGGCTTCTAATTGAAATGGCCAATCTGCATAAAAGTTCGTGGATTACGCAATGTGTCCAATCCGCTGAAAGATCTTAATGCATCTGGTTGAGATCGCCTTGAAAAAGCCGAGCCATTCATAAAAATATAAAATCTACACTCCGAGAAAAAAGAGGCGCTCGATAGATCGACAAAAATAAGCAAGTTCAAAGACCCAGTCATAAATTCTTATCAAATAGTTTCCTCATGTCTTTCACTAAAAATAAATAGTCTGCTATCGCGCGGAAAAAACATAAATTTATTGTTGGCCCGTGTTTGTTTACATTTTCTTTTAATCGATTTAGAAATTCAAATTCGTGCTCATTAGGCAGAAAACTAGTTTCGTATGGAGTAGACCCAGACTACAGCTGGGTATAAATGTTTCTGAAGTAATTGCTCCACAACTCCGGATCGAAATATAGTCGTAATATGTAAACTAATTCCCATTACGTCAAATTGATGTCCGCCGAATGAGTATGCATGAATTTCAATTTGCGCAAATTTTCCATAAATCGGATTGGAGGACAGCTGCAGTCCATGTCCAAGATTTATGGAGACCCACTCGAAATCGAAAACCGAGATTTTACAATCGAGAACTGCAGCTTTGCATAGCTCCTTCGCAAGAGTCGCGCCTGTCGGCCAACTTGGCAGCCCGTCAAGTGCCGGCCAACACACAATGCATGCCAATTAATTAAGACCTGGCCGGCGACTTATTTGGCTAATTGTCTTTCGATCGACCTGCCAGATAGTGCTCCGAGCGGCCCGAAATATACATTTATTTATAAAATCAAGCCGGCCCACGGTCTGCGATTAGATGAAACGGGTTGCGTTGCGCACGCGCTCTGAAAAGACTGCCGCCAATTATTGTTAACACGGGCAGCTATTCCGGGCGCGACTCATTCCGAGGCGCCAGCTCAGGCGTTTTGCATAAATTAACTGATACGATTTAGCCGCAGATAGCTATCGCTAATAGCATTTGCTCATATCATACAAGGGCAATTAAAAGGCAGACTCATACCGGCTCCGGATGATTATAGGATACGTCTCTGCGAGGTGTTGAAAGCGTAGTAACACAAATGGCGGGCGATCGGCGGGAATTATGATTTAAATTATTTTTTAAACGACAGGCTAACATCTGACAATTTATCGCACTGAGGAGAGCACTGAAATCGAAAGGCATAAACTGCCAGGGACAATGGGCATTGTCCAGGAAACCAGAGATCGGGAAGACAATGAAACGAGATGCATCGCAAGGTCAGCAGATGATTCACGGCGCAATCACGACAGAATTCTCTGAACGCGAAACTCAGATATGGCCCAAAATCGGGGGCCTAGAAATCGTGGGAACGGGCCGAGCATCGGGTGAAATATGCTGATTAGGGCTAATCCTAATGCCGGCATGCCACGCCCACATGCCGGCGAATAATTCACGCTAATCTTGCCCAACAATTATGCGCAACACTTGCGAGCCAATATTTATGTAAACATGGACACGGACATGGACAGCTATTTTCACTTGGCCCGCGAACACGTATCTGTGGGATGCAACCGCCTCTGGGATGCATCTGAAAAGTCAATCCGAGAGTAAGGCCGCGCTAATGCCCCAAACCTGTTCGCTCGCTCCGCCTGTCTGCGGGCTGTTTACTTTGCGGCATATATTTTCTTAATTTTGTTACCCGGCTACTTGATTTAAGAGTTTACTTTGCGGCACTGCACATGGAAGTATTTTAATCACAGTCATTACCAATTGGTAATAAAATATTGCTACTTGTCTCTCGTATTATCCACAAATTTCAGGGGAGATAGTTGATTTTTTTCTCCTACTAATAACTGTTGAATTTCTCTCTCTGTAGCCTAATCTGGCAGACTTGAGGAGTCTTGAAGACAGCCCCTTTCCATCTTTCAGCTGCCGAGTGGCTGGTTTCATTTAACAATATTATTATGAGATGCGAACAGGCCTTAATCGTGCAACAAGTGGCGGGTACTGGGCATGTTTCTAATTTAAATATTTTGCAAATCGCGCCACTCGCTCAAACCATTCACCAATGACCTAATTGAGACGTAAAGTTCTTCCAGTGATCGGCTTGGAGGCTCAGTCTTTTTGAGTCACTCACATGACGGCAATTATGCAAATTTGTAACAAATTTTAATTCATTTGTGTTATTGTTTATTGGTTTTTTAGTGAAAACCCACTGACTCACGCCACTGTCTAGTACTGGCTACATGAAGATTTATACTTTTCATAAAAACTGGGCCTGAAATTGGCACACAGTGTGCTCTGGTTTCTGATTTGGGGCACAAAGAGGAGTCCCCCGCTAGGCCCCGCCCGGCGCTCCTGCAACTAATATTGGTGGCATTCCCTTTCTGCAACTATTCGCCAATGTTTGTGTGTATTACATCAAAGTACATTTGTTTTTCTGCCAGTTGTCGCCGCCGCTTGCCATGGTATCTGTTGAATTAGAGTCACCAGTGGCAGCAACAGTGGCAGCTCGGGGGGGAACCTTCAACAGTGTTGGCCGCGTCGGGCCCAGGGTTTCGCCAAACAAATGTGTACCGAAAATGTGTTGTTGTCAGAAAACTTTTCCGTCCCGTCAGTTGCCACTTAATTAAGACAAGTTGAGGACATGCGGGCTGATGACAATTCGACGGTAATAAAAATTATGCCGGTGCCTGTTAAAGGATTGCCGCCACGGAATTCCAATCAATCATTGCGATTTGTATGCAACTCGCGACTATCAGGCATTTCCTCAGAAGATGCCACCCAAGAAATATTCGCAATCGATTACCTTACACCTTCAGAGCCATTAATTGCTGATCGCAATATGCAATTATCGCTCTCGTAATATATGTACCATTTTATAGAGCTGAACGCCATAAATATGCAAAAATTGAGATACTGCCTAGCCCCGGCGACAGCTTCAATTTGCAGTTGCAAGATCATTAATGTCAGAATGTCTAGAGGGATAAACTGAGAAAAATCGGATTAACCTATGAATGAAAATGGTACTTGGAGCTGGAATTGATAAAAATAAGTATGAATAATTTATATATTCTCCATAACAATCCAAACATTACCCCGATTACAGGTTCTTGTGCCAATATTTGAGGCAACATCAAGGGCAGCCCACTCCGTGTCCGTCTGTATTTGCACAAAGTTTTATTTATTAATGAGTTGGCCAAACGAGCATAGTTAATTTTCAGTTCATTGCCGTTGTTTTCGACTGTTTTGTTTGTTTTGGCGATGATTGTACGAGGGGCTATGATACGGTCGTCGGATGGAGAACAAATGTTATTCAACAAGCAAACGAAAGCGCCACTCGGATTTAATTATCGCATTAGACATTTGGCGTTTCCTCCCGGCTGCCTAGTTCAAGTGCGGCAATGTGGCGTTTTTCGCCGCCAGAAATTGACCGAAAATCGCCCTCAAAGGTAGATGTTTCTCGACTCACCTCAGCCTCAGTCAGTCAAGCAATGTCACTCTGGACTCCTCCAGACTTCCTCAAGCTGCGGATGTCGGCCTTTTTCCGAACCTGCAAAGTATCGGGCGACAGCTTCCTGGGACAGGACACTCTCACAATGCCCTCCAAGCAGACACTTTCTTTATGCCCGGTTCCTTTGTACTATTCTGGGTATTCCGTTTTCGTAACTCACTACACTGCACAAAATGGGCCTAAATTGGCTGAATCTGGAGGGACACTTCTGGAAGATCAGAAAGGATTTCAGGGGATATTGGGGACTGGCATTGACATTGTCCTATTCTCCGGGACAGGACAACGAATGCCACAAAGGAAATACAAAGACTTTTTAACACAAATCACAAAATAGATGTCTAAGGCACTATTACACTGAGGAAATAATTTTATTCTTTGTTGAATCCTAGAGTTTTGAATTTAGTTTTCTAGATATAGTTCCTAACAGTTTCTAAGTAATTAAAACATTTTATATAAACTACATTTTCAAGTTTAAAAAACACTGTATTAGTCACAATTTTGTATTTTTTTTAAATTTTTCAACCATTAAATCATTGTTTTATTTGCATTTCATCACTATTGTTTACATTTATGTTTTCGTACCAATCCCAGCCGGCAAAAAACGCTGTCACACGCGTTTGTATCTTTTTTCGCGATGTATCTTTCAATGGATGCGCTCCGTCCAGCAGACCAACTGAGACTGAGACTGCGACATCGGCAGCGACGCCAAACTGCCGGCGGGCCTGCTGCTCTGCCCACGCCAACGCAAACGCCGACGCCGACGGCGGCCGAGGCGAGAGAATGCCAAGTGGCGGCTACTGTTTGGCAGATACTTTTGTATCTGCCACTGCCACTATCGATGGCGGGCAAAATTCGAAATGCAATTAAAGGATTGTTTGCCAGAATTCGAAGTAGTTGATAACTTTTTGGGGAGCAGGGGAGAGGGACTGAAAGTGACTTTTCGAAGCAAAAGATAACTTATTTTGGGAAACAAAGCAGGCTCTATATTTTGTTAATCGAATTAGGTGGCACCTGATAAATGGCTTTGATTTTATGTTATATATATTTATTTAAAAATTTAATTTAATTTATATTTTTAATGTCTTTTGATTTGGGAATATTTATACTAGTATAATTTCTCTATAAAGTCAAAATGAATGTGTTAATATTTAAAGAACACAGTTTTCGAAATCCACTGGTTTTAAAGACATTTTTCCACTCAATATTCCATAGTTTTTATACTTGTTTTTCTATTTTTTGGCAAAAAAACTTACTGAATCCTAATTATTAATAATATATACATGTTTGTATTCAATCTGGCTTAAGTTCTTTGAGCCAATTTGTTTTGTTTGGTCGGCAGAACTCATGCGAGTCTAATCAAAGCCCACTTTCGCAAGGCCCAGTGCAATTTTCCGCTGCATTGCGAAAACTTCAGGTGCAGTGCTTCCTCGGCTACCGCAGTAACGTGGCCGAAACCACTTGGCTATAAATAGGACCAACTGGAGACGAACCCAACGGGCAACACTTTCGTTTAACTTTTGTGGGACTAGTGGATGGGGCTGGGAGGAGGGGTTAAGAGCAGCAGAAATTAGTTCCCAGGCGGCTTTGCAAGCCCGGCAAAGTAAGGGGGAATAACTGAAGGGGGAGGGGCGAAAAAGGAGTCAATAGACGAACAACATGTGCCTTTGGTCCCACATGTGTGCTGTGTGCGGCAAGTTGGCTTTCTTAATTATTTACAAGTAATAAAACTAAGCATAATTTGCAACAACAACTAAACCGACCCGGGGAACGCACTGGTGCCTCATTTCAAATTCTATAAATAATTTGAAAAGCAGTTGATACGAATCGCACAGGCTTCCCGAAAAGCCAGAAGCCGGAAAAAAGGATATCACATTCATACAAGTTGTTGGGCGGAGAAGCCGCAGAGAGGCCGAAGGGAGCGCAGAGCATCGGAAAGAGAGCGAGAGCAGCGCAGCCTGCAGAGGCAGCAATGGCGACTGCGACTGCGACGGCAACGGCGACTGCGATTGTGGCAGCGGCAGCGGCGCATGTGGCGTATGCGTAATTTTGTTAGCCTTATCAGAAAAGCATTGCAAGCAAAGTTTATATTAAAGAGCCGGGCCATTTATCGAACTTGCAATTGCCGTTGCATCGTGTTGTCCTCTGTGGTCTCCAGCCCTCCACGCACCCTTCCCTCCCACTTGGCACCCCCACTTGCCGTGAGGATGCCACAAGAGTCGCGTTGTTTGCACGCCGGCTGCCCAAAGCCCGCCAATTGTTTATTCAAGCAGCATCGCAGCCCATGTGGCCCATGTGAACTGCCCTGCTCTTGAACCGCCTTCGTCCGAGCACCCACTGCCCCCCCCTCCACTCCGGGCCGTCATGCCTGTGCATTCATTTGGCCGGCCATGGCTATGTGTTTGTCTGGCCATTTTTTTCCGGCTCTGCCACCAGCCTCCGCCTGATACACTCAAACAAAAATATTTAAAATCTTTACACTGTTTCCTAGAACTTAAATAAAAACACTTGTTTTCTTACTTTTAGCTACATTTTATCGCTAAAAAAAAGATAATTAAATAAACAAATAAATAGAATTTTTAGTAAATTTTTTCTCTCAGTGCTCTGGCTGCAGTTGTTATCGCCACTGTTGCTGTTGTTGTCGCCGGGCTTAAACGGCTCTTAGCGGCAGTGAATCAGTGGCCAAACATGTAATCTGTTTAATGGCCACTGACCGTGCAACGGCTCCTGCTCCTACTCCGGCCGGGCCTCTCCACCAATTCATCTGGTCGCGTATACGCACCATAAGCCGGACAAAGTCTTGGCATTTGCATAGATCTTTTTTCAAACACTTGTACTCCCATTTTTTGCTCTGAAGGGGGTCCATAAAACGGCCACCTGTTGCACATGGCTAAAATGCCAGCCAGCCAGCCAGCCAGCCAGAGATTTGAGGGCAAACAAAAAACGTGAAAAATCGCTGAAACAAAATAACCCCAACAAAAACAAGGTATCACTGAAAACGGGCTTAAACTTGTTCGGCTATATTGTCGTCCCTGATTTGCATAAACCGCAAAAACTTACTACTTGAAGGCAAAGCCAACCAAAAATTTGCCAGATACCTCACAACAATAAATAGAAACATTGCCAGGCGAATGGTTGTTTTTTTCAATTAGCATCCCGTGGAGGGGGGTTGTTACCATTTCGGAAACCCTTTATCTGGCCGAAATATCTGAAAACATTTTATTTCGTGGATTTTATTACACAGGTGAAACCTGATCTACAAACACTTTTGATGGCCTTAATCAGGCGGGTTTACGCTTTTTAGAAGCGCCGTTCCAATAAACGGCGCGATAATCGTTCTAAAAGATGTACCAAAAAAAAGCGGCATTCGATTACCATAAATGACGATCTGAATAGCCTTGACTGGAACAATCTATAACATTTTCTGCGACCATCTGATAAAAAGATTTGCATTTTGAGGAAAAGATAAGAATCTCTCAGACACCATATGAACAATGTCTTGAAGGATTATCATATATCGAAATAATTGATTTTGCTTTTTGCTGCGAGAAATTTCCGACTTGTTTAGCCTTTTATGGTAAACCAGACAATACAGTTTATGGGTTTCCAATAAAGGCATAAAAACATTTAATATCCCGCGATCTAGATTTTTGACTAATAAAGACTTAACTAGCTTCACGTCCTATTAATTTTGCCTCATTTGAAAAAAATAAATTCATTTGCATTTGTCGCAGACTTCACAAATTTATTCAATAAATGCACAAGCAACATACGCTAGCTTGGATTCTAGAACAGAAATCGGAACTATTGATTTAAAATTGTTTTACACGGAAATGACAGGAATCTTACACAAAATATGCACAGGATTGCGGTATCCTGGAAACACATTTGCGACCACCAGCTGGCGCAAAGGTGGTGGGAAATTTAAATGAACTTATTATATTATATTATATTATATCATATTAGATTATATTATATTATATTATATTATATCATATTATATTAGATTATATTATATTATATTATATTCTACTAAATAATATTATAGTTTAAAAACTTATAATTTTTGCGCCACCTTTTGTATTTTAACAGTAAAATAGACGTGGCTGCCAGATCTGCAGCATTTTTGTTTTTGTTGTTTATTTTGCGGTGGGGCATCCTTGGCAATCTTATCATTCTTACGTTAATTTTGCCATATTTCGTTTTTAAAGATAAATTTAAAGTACTTATATTTTTATCAGATTACAATCTTTTTACAAAAATTACCCCTGGTACCTTATTTTCCTAGAAACCTTAATTTAGACTGTCTACATATTCGAGGAATCATATATTATTTTTAATAGCATATGTGATAATAGCTTAATCTTATTTTTTTTTTTAATATATATTTAAACTCGATAATTTAGATATTTTAAATATTTTCTGCGTTTACCATAGTAGTATTTCTCTTGAGGTCTAGTGGAAACCTGTCCGATTTGTGCCTAACGCAATACCGAAAAGTCAAGTGGAACGGTCCTAACAACCACCCCCTACCAACACCCACCTCCATTGACGCCTCCAATCTATTTGCCTTTGTTTTCCTGTTTCATAGAGAATTTTCCAACCGCTTTTTTGTTTTTCCCCGAGAATGAGCTCCTGGCGCGAGAGCCTGACCAGCATTCCGGGCTCTGTGGCGCAGTTCATCAATGAGAGCGCCAGCAGCTACCTCCACCAGCAACCATCAACAGTTGGCCGAGCAGACTCCGATGGCGGTGGATCCGAGGAGAGCGCCCCCCAGGGGGAGTACCGGGCGCTGCCCATTCCCGCCTCCCTGGTGCGGGAGCAGTGGAGGCTGATCTTCACCAGCGATGCCAACATCCAAGACCTGCAAGAGGCTATTGCGCACTGCAAAGATCTAGTCCTGCTCAGCGAGGAGCTGAGCGAAGAGCGGAGGTGGCTGGTGAGGCACTTGGTGGACCTGCGGTACTCCCTTCAGCAGCTGGAGGAGGCCCAGGAGGCGCACCAGTCGCTACCCGCCGACATTGTGGTCATGGACGCCATACGGGCCGTCGTCGGTCATCACTTCGTGCCCCATCATCCACACCACGGCAAGCGAAGCCGTCTGCAGGTGGCCACCAAGAGGAACTACTGCGACCACTGCACTGCAATCATCTGGAGCGTGGTCCAGGCGTCGTATGTTTGCAGCGACTGCGGCTACCTGGTCCACCAGAAGTGCATCGACTGCGTCAAGAGAGTGTGCGCCCATGTCCTCGTCTCGGAACGCCAGCATCCCATATCCGAGATCTGCCCAGAGATTGGCTTGGCTGCTCAGGGGTACAAATGCTCCGAGTGCGGAACGTCATTGAATCTGAAGAGCTCCTGGATCGAGCCACGGTTGTGCGACTACAGTGGCCTCTACTTCTGCCCCCGATGCCACTGGGGAGACAGCACCTTCATCCCCGCCCGCGTCATCCACAACTGGGACTTCTCACCGCGCCAGGTCTCGCGCACGGCGCTCCAGGAGATCAGGCTGTTCCTCAACAAGCCCCTTATCCGACTGGAGGAGGACAACCCCAAGCTCTTTGTTTTCGTGGAGAAACTGTGCACCGTGAAGAAGCTTCGGCAGAACCTTGTACACATGCGCCACTACCTGGCCGCCTGCAGGATGGCCACCGAACAGAAGCTAGTGGATCAGCAACTGGGCGGGAGACGGCACCTAGCCCAGTCCAATGAATTTTACTCCCTGAGCGACCTGAGCCAGGTGGAGACCGGAGCTCTGGCGGAGTTTCTGCAGGCCGTGTTCAAGGCGTTTGACGAGCACATCAGATCCTGCCCGATGTGCCTGGCGCAGGCCTACATCTGTGAGATTTGCAGCAACAACGAGGTGATCTTCCCCTTCGACGACGGTTGCATCAAATGCGACCAGTGCAACTCCATCTTCCACCGGGTTTGCCTTACGCGCAAGAATATGATATGCCCCAAGTGCACTCGCATCCAGGAACGGCGCCTCCAGCTGGACCGCATGAGGAGCGCGGAGGATGACGAAGACGCCACCGACGAAGAGACTAGAGCAGAATAATCTGTAGAATTTTTAATTCAATTGTGTCGTGCCGGTTTTTAATATGTTATCATATGTACATAAGTAAAACTATAGCCTATATTAAGAGTCCTTCTTGCCGTACTTCTCCCGTTTGTGAAACTTTCGCGGATTGATGCCGTAGGCCTTCAACCGGTCGTCGGTTATGCCGTTGGGATTTTTGTTTATCCTGTTTTTCGCCTTGAAGTTATTCGTTTTCTTGGCTGGGAAGGATGGGCTGGATTCTTGGTTAGATTTCTTGAAAGGATTGCCTTTAGCATTACTACCCCCATGCTTTGCCTTGCCTTTGAAGGTATTGGTGGCCAGTGGCTTTTGATCCAGATTCGGTCCGTTGGATTTTTTGTGGAACGGATTATTACCATTGGGTTTCTCGGCCTTCGCTGGCACGCTTCCATTGGCGACATCTTTAGAATCTGCCTTTCTTTTGTTAAACTTATTTTGAGTTTGTCTGGCAGGTCCTAGGGGTGTCTCCCCTGAGTCCTTATTGGACTTGTTGGTATTTTTGTTAAACGGATTGTTTCCTTTAGGTTTCTCTGCATTAATCGGCGCCTGTCCTTCGGCGACGTCTCCAGAACCAGCCTTTCCCTTCTTGAAAGTATTGTTTCTATTAGCATTTTCGTTAGGCGTTTTTGCGGCAGGTCCTTGGGATTTCTGGTCCTGATTTTTACTCTTTTTAGATGCGGGTCCCTCTCCGTTTTTTGGGCCTTTCGAAGGGTCCGTTGGTTCTTCTGACTCCTTGGCCTCTTCCGTGGAGGTCTTTGTGGAAGTGGCTGCCGCTACTGCAGCCGCCTTTCGTTTCAAGCGTTTCCTCTTTGATTTCGACAAAGGCTCCGCGGGAGGTTGTTGTGCTTCCGCCTGAGTAGATGCTTCGCCTTCTACCTTGGCAGGACTCTCTTCGTCAGGCTGATCCTCATCATCGGAACTGGAAAAGTTATATATTTTAGTTACATGCCCAATACATACTCCAAAGAACTCACCCCTCCCCGTAGAGGCTTTTGAAAATCTTCCGTTTCAGATCCTCGTTTTTGGCCTTCATTTTGTAGAGGCGCTGCTCCTTCTTCTCCACATGCTCGGGCCTGGTCTGAACAGCTTTCTTAAGGCTAGCCCATTGGTTGAGTTCCTTGTTTTTGGCCAGAAGTATCTGAAAGGAAAACAACGTTAAACGTCGGCTTCGAAAATGGGTCGCAGGTTCCGTACCTCTTCTATCGTCAAGCCGAAGTCATTGGGCGTGGTCTCCACATACTTGAATCGGCACGGCTGATCCCCAATAATGTCCTCACAGTCCATTTGGTAGTACTCGTCGATGTATTCTCCGTAAGTCTTCTCATCTTCTGGATCAAAGGCCGGCTTCTCAGCCTGGATCATTTCCATAAATCGATTTCGCCGGCCCTTGCGACCCTTTCGTCCCCTGGAGTTCTGAATGAGCTCCTGTTGCAGCTGCTGCTTGGCGGCCGCGGGATCATAGTCACAGTCCATATTGAAGTCTTCATCTTCGCAGTGACCTTCGTAGTCATCGTCCCCCTGGTCGCCCCTGTGCTTCTTGGGATCGTAGTTGTCCCAGTCCTCCAAAGCCAGCTCATCAATATCCGAGGGGCACTCCGGCTTCTCTTCGCCCTCGTCCACGTTGTAGTACTCGTCGTTGAACAACTCCTGCATGCGACGGTCATGGGCAGCTGGGTCGAAGTCTTCCTCCAGCTCATCGTCTCGGAATCCCAGCTCATCATTGCCGGTGACCGCTTTGAGCTTCCGGATCTTCTCTTCGATCTCCTTGCGCTTCATCTCCTTGATAAGATCCAATTCCTTCATCTTCTGCTGCTTCTCCTGCTCCTTGCGCTCCTTCAACTCCTTGCGCTTTTCCTTTCTTTTGTCGTCCGTGCGCCGGACGGACTGCTCTATTGTGCGGGGATAGCGTTTGATGAACTCCGCATCTGGCTCCTCATATCGAAAGTTGTACTTTTGTTCAAATTCCGCCTGTTTCTCCAGTTCCTGTTCGTCCTCGGACAAAGGCGCGTTGTCTCCCACGATTTCATCGTAGGTGGGAATGGCGGAAGCATCTGTGTTGGCGTAGCCCTTGTTGAGGATGTAGTCTCTAAGGAAGCTCTCGCCCTGCGTTAACTTGTTGCTGCTCCAGTACTGCTTCAGTGGCTCCAGCTGTTCCTTGTCCGTGGCCTGGATTTCCGCCTGCTGGCCAGCCAGCCACTTGGCAAAGTCCGCCTCCTCCGCATCAGTCTGCTCCTGGGTTTTGCTACGTTTCTTAAAAATCCCCCCGAACTCCTCGTCCTCGCCATCGTCCTCCTGGTTCATCACACTTCGGAATTCAGCTTTCAGCCGACGTTCTTCCTCTACGGCGGTGGGGGACTGTGCTCGCTGGAATTCCTCCTCCTCCTTCTCCTGGTGCTCCTCGTCCGAGCTTTCGAACTTGCCATTGTGCTCGAGGATAACCTTTCGTTCGTAGTCCTTCAGAGTGACGGGCTTAAGTTTCTTGTTCTTCTTCTGCTTAGAGTCTCCATCGTTTTCCTCATCCTCGCTGGAGGATTCATTGAAAAATCTAGCGTCCTTGTCATAAATTCGCGGGTCTTTGCTTTTCAAGGAAGATAGTGTCTTAAAGAAGTCCTGGTCGAACCTGGGATCCACCTCATCCTCCTCGGATGATGAGCTGTCGCTATCGAATTCGGATTCCGACACATCCAAGCCACGGTCCTTATCTGAAACATTCCAATACACGTTAGAATGGCACATCTTGAATAGGGGGTTCTATTTACATTTCTGCAGCAGCTCCTTCTTCCGCAAATTGTTGTAGGTTTTGGCGTAGTCCTTGTTAGTGGTTATCTGCAGGTCGTCGCCATCGTCATCTGACCCACCAAATAGTTTGTTGCTCATAATTCAGTCTGTTTCCTTTGAGTTTCTAAACAATCACCTACCACACGTGTTAGCAAAGAATATAAGAGCTAGATATGTGCAAGAGTACCAGGGGGGTATACAATTCAAATGGGGAAAATGTTAATTAATGTTATTACATTCAATTAGCTAATTTTTACTACAAATTGATAGTCGATAGTGGATAATTAATTTTATAACGAATATTTTGTATTAAAATGTTTTATTATCTCCATTAATGCTCCACCTCCAATATTTCATTTTTTATCGATAGTTCCGTTGCAGTTGTGCCATCGTTTGTATTCTATATTTACAAATTGACAATTTTCAGGACCATTGTCTGAACTGAAGCATTTCACCAACATTCCGAAGACATGGCGGACACCCCGGAACCTCAGGCAGCCCTGACCACTTCCACGCCCACCGACAAGGATGCCTCCAAGAGTGAGACCACCATCCGGACTCTTCCCGATATTCTTTTGTTTTTGTTTTCATTTTCATTCACTTGTCTCAGTTTGTGTCCTGCTAAACGCCACTGGTAATGTACCGATCATAAAAAAGCGCACATGGACCGTGGACCCCAACAAGACTGTTAGCTGGATCCAGAAGTTTATTCACAAGTACCTCAAACTGGACGCAAATGAGCAGATTGTAAGATCACCCCATCAAGCTAACAGCCGAGTATTACATCTTTTTGTGTATTGCAGTTTCTGTACGTTAACCAGACCTTCGCCCCCGCTCCGGATCAGATAATCAAGAACCTGTACGAGTGTCATGGCACCAATGGCAAACTGGTGCTTTATTACTGCAAGAATCAGGCGTGGGGCTAAATCGATACGCACTCTTCACTTGGCTATTTCTTAAGTATTTATTCGACTACTGTGTAAATTGTATATTAGTAAGGTGAATAATCAGCTGATGTTGCGAATTCAAATCCTCATTTATTTCCGCCCAACAAAAACTGAATATTACAAGGGTTCTAGTCTCCGCGCAAAGCCTCCAGCTCATCAGCAGCCTCTTTGGATACTCTGTGGTACTTTGCCACTGAGGGTCTGTAGTAGTAGGCCTGGTAATCGTTGCGCTCTGACATCTTGCGACGCACTTCGTCCTCGAGGAGTCTGCAAGAACGTGTATATCATTAAGATCGATATGCGATCAAGGGGTTACATGAGATTTACCGAATCTGTGCCTTCTCGTTCTCCTCGAAGAGGTAGTGCAGAGCCTTCTCGTAGTTCTGCTGTTCCGAGTTGAGGATGTAGCGGGAAATGAAACGGGAGATAGGGTGCTACAATGAAAGGAAACAATTAGGAAAAGAGTAGCCAACTACAACATGACCATACCCTCTCGTATTCCCAGTGCTTGGGCGTGTAGCCTTCGGGAATCTCCGCCAACTGCGCCGGCCCCACAAAGATATTCGAATACAGAATCAGGCCTGTCACTGGGATCACTCCGAGCATTACGTAAAAGTGCATCAGATCCTTGAACTTGTCCCATTGAAAGCGGGAGGGCTTAATGGTCATATGGTGGTGTCCATGATCGCCAGCCATCCTACGCATCTGCTGTTGCAGGGCTAGAAGACCGAGATTGGTTGGTTGCGTAATGTGGAGTGTGTTTTCCACCAGCGACACTCACCATTACGGCAGGCAGGTGTCTGAAGCACGGCGCGGTACTTCGCGAAAGATGCCGCCGGTGACAGCATACGGCTCCAACCTACCATTTTAATGTAAATTTAAAGAATTCTAAAATATTTTGCAGCTGGTCGTGCCAAAGTTGTGAATTGCACGCAAACGGCCACACTTGTTCAAGACCTTGTTTTGTATATCGATAAGAGTAGTGATGGAAAAATTATTATGAAAATACTCTATAAGTTTTAACGATTAATGCTTATCAATAGACAAAAATATATAAACAAACAATTTAAGGTATACTTTTTAATAAGTCTGTTATAAGGAATGTTTAAAATCACATACAAATTTTTTAAATATTTTAGAGTACATTTTCTAGCTTTTGTCCAATAAAATTAAAATATTACTTAAAAAAGTAATTTCAACTAACAAAACTGATAACATTTGATTAGGCTTAGAATGAAAGCCGACCATCAGCCATGGTCGTGACACGAAAAAGCTGTGCCAAGATTTATGACGCTCTGTGCTTTTTTTTTTGCAGCACTTAACGGGCAGCCATCGTTTTCCATCACTGCTCATTCACAAAAACAACGTCTTGTAGTAAAATTACCGAAGATTTTTTTTCCTACTGATAAAAGGTAATTTTTAATTCTGACTCACAAGAAAAGTTGCAGATTTTCTACAATGTGAGACAATCAGTGTACAATCATTCACTAATGGCGTGTCGCAGAACGTCTGTTTTTTCGCAAAGCGCCCCCCTCGCCCATTTTAGTTGCTGATAAAAGTACACAAAAAAAAGTAAATATCATTAAGTGACGGGGGAGACAATTGCGCAGTTTGTTGTCAATAAATTGTCCGTTCGGCAGCAGTGCCAGAGCTTAGGATCCCCGTGTATTGTATGTTTTTGCAAAGGAGCTAGTGAGTGTGTATGTATGTACCCACAGTCGCGGGACAAGGAGCAGCAGTTCCGCCCAATGGATGCCTTCTATTAATAAACTAAATTCAAGTTCATCTGTCTTGTCGGGAGTTTGCGATAAGCAACATTGCTACACCATTCTGCGTTGTTATCGTGCATGTTTCTTGTTGTCGTGCATGTTTCTTGTTGTCGCGCCTCCACTTTGTGTATGTAATTGTGGGGTTTGTGGGCGTGGGCGTGGGCGTCTTCCAGGGCCAAGTAGCTAGCTCTTGGCCGTAAACCCTGGCCAAATACCAGTTCAAGCCATTGACGTTCGAGGGCCGCGTCAAAAGTGAATGAATGTGAATCAGCGCGCACACGGCAGTGACAGGAACAATCCCATAACCACAACCAGTGCTCTGCCCCCACCCGGCCCGCACCATATAGCAGCAACTCACGGCGACGGCGCGCGACATTCAAGAAAACTAGCTTTGCTGTGACGTCATCGGCTGGGTACTCAAACGGCTGCTTATGGCTAATTTATTCTCGCATTTCAGCGCAACGGCGTCAGGGCGAGAATTCCAATCACATCGGACCCACGGCTCGGCACCTGCTCAGCACCACCAGTCCACTAGCATCGATCCCACCCAACCATCACCCCGGAGCGGATATGGACGCCCATTCGCGTTTCGGATCGAGATTGCCAGGTAAGTCCGCGCCGGCCGCTCGGCCAAGTCATCATGCTTTTCTATAAAATAGTTTTGATCTTTGGTTCTGTAACTGCTTAGCATTTTGAGCGCAAGCGACTTGCCATGCCATGTTGGGTGCTGCGAAAGAATTCCCAAGCGCTGACTGAGCTGTCGAGGTGGACTGGAGGTGGCCTTCTAATCAGCTCTCTTTTCAAAAATGCGTACTAACCGTTTTAATTTTGTAACTTGAGGTGCTTTAATATTTCTCCAAAAAGACAAGAATAATAGTTTCCCGTGAAATTAATTTTGTAATAACACCACATTGCGAAGAGAAGCCAGCCCGGCGCAAGTGCCTCTAATCAGTGTTTTGAGTTTGGGAGTCATTTCGTGGCGCCGCTTGTTTTGTTTTCATTACCGTAACGTAGCTTTCGCGGGGAGCAGTTCCCCCGGTGGAGTACTAACAGAAATAGCCAGCAATTACAACTAATTTGATGCTCGCCCTACTAACCCACTTTAAAGACTAACCCCCGGCCTGTAAGGGCACCCACCCACTCCCCCCCCCCTGTACATACATACCTGCATACTTTAACTATCCAACCTGTTTGCTTGGTTTGTTGTGGATCCTGCTGTGTGTTTGCCAATGTTTGTCTTGGGGCTTCTGTTCTGTGAGCCATGTTACCTGTTTACCTGTTACTGCCTTGATCCTAGCTTAGCGTTCCTTTAATTGTGTTTGTGTTCAGTAACTGTCTGCCATGCCGATTACCGATTACCGATTACCGAAGATCTGATGCCAACGTACTCATCCAACTAAATTTCTCTGATTCATGTCTATTCACTTACTCAAAACTCAATCCGAACTAACTCGTTGCCTCAGGCCGTCAGAATACTTAACTGAAAGCATTACTTGTAAGATTACCTTTTTGGAATACCAGTCCGCGCCTGGGGAAACCTACCAGATTCATAAATGCCTTCCCTCTCGCACCCCAAGGTCCTGCCATTAATCCTTTGGTCGAGAACTCGGACGAGCCGCAGCCCAGTCTTTCGGACCTGCACGACTTCGAGCCCAAGCTAGAGTTCGACGACACCGAGCTCCTGGCCCCCTCGCCCCTGGAAAGTAAGTTCTATCCTTTAGGATACCCTTACCTTCAGTGCTAACCGATACTCTAACTTTCACCCAGAAGATGTTATGGTCGGGGACTTTGTCCTGGCCGATGGTAAGTAGGCTGCCCTGCTCCTATTTGCCAATTGCGTCACATTACGTCTATCGCTTCGTGCAGATCCAGAACTAGAGCCCGAGGAGGATGTGAATCCGCTGGAGGACGACTTCGAGGACCAACTCAGGGAGCAATCGGAGAACTTCCAGGCGGTCAAGACCAAGTGCGACTTCCTGGGCACCGACAAGCAGGGTCGTCACATATTCGCCATTTATGCTTCTCGCTTCCCCGAGAAGTCCCAACTGGAAGCTTTTGTTCGGTGAGCTCCTTACCTCCCTGCTAATCAATGGCATAATATCTAAAATATTTGATATTTGTAACCATCCACAGTGAGATCATCAAAGAGATTGAACCTTTTGTGGAGAACGACTACATCCTCGTGTATTTCCACCAAGGACTGAAGGAGGACAACAAGCCGTCGGCCCAGTTCCTGTGGAACTCGTACAAGGAGCTCGACCGCAACTTCCGCAAGAATCTGAAGACCCTGTATGTGGTGCATCCGACGTGGTTCATCCGGGTCATCTGGAACTTTTTCAGCCCGTTCATCAGCGACAAGTTCCGCAAGAAGCTGGTCTACATCTCCTGTCTGGACGAGCTGCGCCAGGCTCTCGGCCTCAACAGCCTGAAGCTGCCGGACAACATCTGCGACTTGGACGACAAGCTGAACCCAAGCCGGAAGACATCGTCGCCGCCGCCACCCAGCATAAATGCATCCCGGCAGCAGCAGCACAAAATGGCGACGACGCAGCAATTTGGAGTGCCCTTGAAGTTCATTGTGATGAACAGCCCGTGCCTGAACTCCATTCCGCCGATTGTGCGCAAGTGCGTGGACTCGCTCTCGATTACGGGCGTCATCGACACGGAGGGAATTTTCCGGCGATCGGGTAACCATGCGGAGATTATGACGCTTAAGGAGCGAGTGAATCGGGGGGAGGATGTGGATCTGAAGAGCGTGAATGTTCATGTGATTGCCGGCCTGCTGAAGAGTTTCCTGCGTGATCTCGCCGAGCCGCTGCTCACCTTCGAGCTGTACGACGATGTAACCCGGTTCCTAGAGTGGCCCAAGGAAGAGCGCTCGAGGAACGTCACCCAGCTGATACGCGAAAAACTGCCCGAGGAGAACTATGAGCTGTTCAAGTACCTTGTCGAGTTCCTGGTGCGCGTGATGGACTGCGAGGACCTCAACAAGATGACCTCCTCCAATCTGGCCATCGTGTTCGGCCCAAATTTCCTGTGGTCGCGCAGCACCAGCACCTCCCTGGAGGAGATAGCTCCGATCAATGCCTTCGTCGACTTTGTGCTCCAGAACCACAAGGATATCTACTTGATCGACGTCAATCAGCGCACGGTGAGCGTCGACTAGCGATCGGCCGCCACCGGTCGCCCACCAACACGAAGTCCGTAATTGTAAATTGTTTGATTTTAATGTTAGCCCTAAGTCCACTTAGCAAAGGAAAAGAGCACACAAAACAAATACTAGCGCAAAGGCGAGTGTAAAGTGTATCCTACTTCTAAGTTGAATTTTAAAATGTGTGTGTCAGTGTGAGAACTGCTTGTCGAGTCCCACAACTCCACGCTCTCTGCCTCCCCATTTAATAACGAAAGCATGATTACTAAACTAATTAATTTACCAAAGAAATTGGCTCGTCCCAGGGCGAGTAAAGTTCGAAACGAGAGACGTCATTATGTATTATGTGAAACAATGAACGCACATTCCCCGAAGCCTGGAGAGAGGTCCTGGTTGTACTGCTGAACATGCACCTGCTGTCACACGGAAGTGGAGTTGCGGCAGTCTCGCAAATCGTATATTGTGTAGAGTTTTGAATTTCCTTATAGTCATACAAGCGATTTTTATATAATATAATGGTATTGTTAAAAATAAAGTCAAATGTTAAAACCAGAACACAAATCGGAGGTCTTGTGGACCATACTTGCGCAGGGGCGCAGAGTACTTTATTGACATTATCGGCCCGGGTTGGAATATTAAATATATCTTAAATGGTCACAAGTAGTCGCTTAAATGTTGATTTTCTTCAGCTTTCGGTTCAGGTCGTTGAACTTGAGGATCTTGCGCACAAAGAAGTCGCCATATCGGTGCGATACCTTGGTGTCAGCGATGTGAATCATGTCGTCGTCGATGTAAAAGTCCAGCTGGATGGAGATGACAGGGATTAGTGATGAATTTCTGCAACTTGGAGATGTTACTCACCTCAGATCCAGACTTGAAAGTGCCCTCCAGACCACTGGGACCCTTGCTCCACACCAGGTTGCGCATCTTGTGCTTGAAGCAGAGCAGGCGGATCAGCAGCTTGGACACATCATCCTCGCTGGCGTTGGGATCGATGAAGGAGGCCAGCTTGGCCAGCGGCAGGGTGGTGTACAGCTTCAGGTAGGAACGTGTGGTGGGCAAGTCCTTTTGTTGGCGCACCTCGTCCATGAACACCATCAGCTGGTGCTCCATGGGGTCCTTCACGTAGTCCTCCATGGGGGCATCGGCGGCCGGCGGGCAGGGGCTCACGAATCGGGGGCAGGCGAAGACAAAGAAGGACTTGAAGACATCCAAGTCACCGCACTGCATCTTGAACATGGCATCGTGGTAGTTCTTCTCGCGCAGCACCTGTTGGATGGACTCGTCGATGCACTGAGGGTGCAACACCAGGCATATGGCCAGCAGGTGGTACATCTGCTCCGCCTGCTTGTTGATCTGGTCGTTCTGGTAGGAGCGCGTGCTGTACAGCTGCTTGGTGCGCTGAATGTACAGCAGGATGTCCGAGAAGGTGCGGATGGCGTCAGCATAGCGACGCATCATCATGTAGGCGAAGCCCACGTAGTAGGACGTGGAGATCTGGCAGGCGGGGATGTGAGAGTAGGCCGATTTCTTGTGGATCTCAATGGGCTCCAGCACCTTGATGGCCTGGTAGTAGTCGCCCAGCAGGGAGTGCACTCGCAGAAGTCCGACAAGCGAGAAGTATCCCAGCATCTTGTAGAACGAGAGCTTGCCGAAGTCTCCAGCGACGGTCTGGGGATCAGCGCCCTGGGAGATGGCCTCCAGCTGCTTCTTGATGTTGGAAATGTCCACCAGGGAGTGCAGCACGTTCAAGATGCAGAGGATGCTCCACACGTTGCTGTGGTTCACGCACAACTGCTGGATCTCATCCTGGGACTTGTCGGTCAGGCGGGCCCTGAGGAATTCAGTGAAAATATGTAAAAAAAAAAAAGGCGATGGCATCGTCCAAAGTACCTACCGGTATTGGGCAAAGTTCTGGAACTGGTAGACGAACTCATCCACCAACTCCCACAGCCAGATGTCGGGCAGCTCGAGCATCACTGGGTTCTGGGACGAGATGATTAGGTTGAAGAAGTCGCAGTAGTTGAAGAAAGAGTTGATGCGCTGATCCAGCTTGGGTCCGCCGGGAATGCGGGCGTGGATGTGACGGTAGTACAGCTCCTTGTACAGGATCAGGAAGACCTTGTCGTTGTCCACAATGGGCGCCACCTCCTGCTCATCGGGCCAGGCCGTCTTGTCGAAGTGGTGGTCGCTGATTTGCGGGAACGTGTTCTCGTACATGTTCTGGATGTCGTACAGGGTTCCCTCCTTGATCGCCTGGCAGAAGTTGATCAAGAAGTACTTGACGTTCTCCGGCATGCGGCTGGCGTAGTAGTTACGCTCGTACTCCATGTCCAGCTGCGGGTCCCCGGTGTGCGCGTACTCATCGTAGTACTCCTGTAAACGGGAAGAGTTCAATGAGTTGATTTTATTTTGTGTGGCCCAAAAAAGTTGGGTTATGTTGTCGGCGGCAGGCTGCACCCAGGTTGTTTCGGCACCTCCTCGGACTGTTGCTCTCACCGCATTGTTTCCGTAGTCGTCTCCGCCGTACATTTTCGCAGTTTTATCCCTTAATGTTCTAAACAAAATGCCAGGCCTATCAAAACGCTGAAAAACTGACAACACGGTCACAAATTTTTGGCGAAAAGAAGGGAAAACGGTGGCAGGCTATCGATAGTACAGTTTGTTATCGAAGTTTTTACGATATATTTGATTATAATTTTCCTAAGCCAACTGATGACTTTTAAAATTTAGAAATATATTTAAAAGGTATTGGAATAATGAATTCTGTACATTTTTCATTTTTATTTTTCTATAAATTTAAATAATTTGGTATTTTTGTTTATCGAACCATAATTTCAAAATTTCTTTTTCAAAAAACATCGTACGGTATTTTAAAGAAAAGAATACATGGTCATACCAAAACAAAACCAAGCAGCGAGTTGGACGTGTTCGTGTGTCATCCGTTAATTATTTTTAATTCGAACGGATTCAATCGAGGTGGGCGTGAGCTGGAGAAGCAAGTGCAACAGGGGCTCTGAGATAAAAAGGTGCAAGTGCAGTCAGCTTGGCTGCCCAATCAACAACAGCGCCCGCCGCGTACGCGTTGCTACAAGTATCCAGCCAGCTTTTCCAGAGGCAGCAGTTTTTCTCTCAGAAAAGTGTTTGCCAGCGGTGTGAAACATTTTCCCGAAATCGTGTATAAATGTGTTTATAAATAAGTTCCACGAAATAAAAAATATCAAACCCACCAAGATGAGGCCGCCCAGAACGATGGCTTCGCTCCAGTTGGGAGCACTTTGCCTCCTATTGCTGGCCAATAGTGGCGTTCGGATTGTCCAAGCAGGTAAATGTTGGGTAATATTGGCGTTCTTCTCTGAAAATGTCCGACTTCATTGGGAAAATGTGACATAAAACTTCGATTGTTTGTAAGCCAAAATTTGGGCGTGTTCCCCAAGCTGGGGACTCGCTCTTAGCGTTCTCCATTTTCTTTGCTCCGTGCTTCGCTTTTCTAACTCGCTCTTTCCGATCGCGAGAGCGGGAGAGCGATCGACCGTTGCTTACGAACGACGGTGGCAAAACAAAACCAGAAAACTACCAACGCCCGTTTGTGTCTCGCTTGTTTGGGCTCCCAAGCTTAGTCGGGAAGTTCCTTATGTTAGTCTTGTTTTTTTGGTACCACCCTGGGGAGCCATTTGCCGGCGGCATCTGCATCTTCCGGCTTTTGTTCTGCGCATGCGGCGGAAGGCATCTGCTGGGTAGTGATGCTGCCGGAGCACGTGTTCGGGGGGCTCAGGCACCGGCCAGTCCCCCCCTTTTTAGCCTTCCATATGTCAACAGCTATCTTGATTCCCCATTGCCCACTCCCCACTCGCAGATTTCTCACTTCCCATAGTGTTTCCAAAATAAACAATCCAAACATCATCATGCAAACACATTTATGACTAAAAATAAACACTGCCTCAGCACCAATTGCCACTTTCGCGCAACCAGACAGGAAGACGTATGTGTGTAAATTCTCCTACTTGATCATTTGTTTCCAGCGCTTGGATTCTTTCGCTTCTTGGGTTGTCGGAAATTGCCGTCCGAGCCTCGTCATTGCGGAGATTAGCCAGATTTTTATTTTTATTGCCCGATTTTATGTAAGAGTCGGAAAGTAGTTCAACTTGCTGCTCCCATATTGATTATTTACCAGCAGATTGTCATGCGTGTTTCCTCGCCTTCTTGGGCAGCTTATCAGGTTCATTCCCACTCCGAGTGCCAGTCCCTTGAAGGCTCAAAGTCAGCTTAAAGTGTGCACGAACTCTGGATGACCTCGCAAGGGTTGTTTCCACCCCCTCCCCGTCTTTTCGTGCCTGCCTAGGAGCTCCTGCCATGCCTCTCTCCTGTTGGCTGCGCCCATTATCCACATTGGCTTGGGGGTTGCAACAGACCGGGCCAATTGTCTGGATTTCCGACGCGACCTGCCTTGCCCCCACTTCCGTGCTCTTTTTGTCATGGATCCTAGATCCTGGGGGGCAGCCAGGAGCACTCTTGTCGCCCCACAATATTGTGGTGCAAATATGAGATGGGAATCTGCACTGCCCCAACTGGCAAGCTGGCAAGTGCAGAAAGTATTCATTAAGTTCGCCTTTTCTTGAGAAATTTCAGCCCAAGAAAGTCTAGCAGCCATTATTTACCCTTCGATCTGGACCGAGTTTGTTTACTTATTACTTATTGATGTGGCTTATTTATGGCCTCCATAAAAAGCGGCCACTGGAACGCTTATGGCCGAGTGATGTGCTTAAAACTGTTGGCCGCCGTCCAAGCATATTCTTCATTTCTCAACTTTAATTATTTCAGTGACAGTTTGTATTCCATTTTCCCCCGAAATACAATGTCTATATGGGTCATGGCTGCCTCTCGTAAACATATATTCATAGAATTATTTTGTATCTCCTCAGATGGCTTCGCGGACTACTTCTCCGACTACGAATGCAACCAGCCCCTCATGGAGAGAGCCGTCCTCACAGCAACGTCTTCCTTGACGGACAGGGACCCCGAAAAAGCCCGTTTAAATGGTGAGTTTTCTTTCTTATTTAATAACAATACATTTTATTTTTTAGAATTTATTTTTAAAGTTAGCTAATCCCTTTTAAGTGGTTCTATTTGCTTTGATTTTAAATTGCAGCTTAAATTATACATTTGATTATATTTATTTTGTATAGCTTAGTTAAGAGTGCCATTAGTTTTGTTTTTATGTAGAAAATAAAGTTGTGTTTTATTTTTTAAAAATTAAATAGGTCCCGCCCTTACTAGTATTATTACAGTATTATTTAAAAAAAAAAAAAAAACCAGCAGAAAAAGGTACATTTTTCTCAGCCCACTTTGGCCATACTGTTAGTGGCAAGAAGAAGATCAGGGGATTGGAAAACAACGAATCGAAAACGCCCCAAAGCCATGATTGTAAAAGCAATTAAGGCAATTAGCTAGCCGGAAAATGAACAAGCACATCTGCACTCGCTGGGCCTTCGACCTGACCAGCTGGTCGCCCACTCTCCCCCAGCTGGCCCAGGCGGTGGCCTCGATTCAAGCGGAGGAGCGCACTCGCCTCATGAAGTTCCATTTCATTGATGACTTTCTGTCCTCGCTAATTGGCCGCCTTTTGATGCGAAAATATGTGAGCACGTGCAGCGGGCTGCCACCCCACGAGGTCCGGTTTGCCAGGGACGTGAGGGGCAAACCGTACTGGGCGAGCGGGGAAGGGGACCAGCAGCGGCCACCCCTCAGTTTCAATGTGTCCCACCAAGGTGATCTGGTGGTTCTGGCAGGCGTCTGCGGGGATTCTGCTGACGGCGACTTTGGCATCGGCGCAGATGTTATGAAGATCGAGTATAGTGGCGGCAAGGCCCTGTCCGATTTCTTCCGCCTGATGAGGAGCAAGTTCTCCCCCCACGAATGGAGCTACATAGGCAGACCCCAGCACAATGAGCGGGCCCAGGTCAAGGCCTTCATGCGGCACTGGTGCCTGAAGGAGGCCTACGTCAAGGAACTGGGAGTGGGCATCACAGTGGACCTGCAGAAGATCAGCTTCTCCGTGGACACCACCCACAGTCTGGCCGAAGAGGTGTCACCCCTCACAGGCACTACCTTGCGCTGCCAGGACCAGCCCATGGAGAACTGGCACTTTGAAGAGCACTTGCTGAAAGAGGACTACTGTGCCGCCATAGCATTTCGCAACTGCCTGCCCCGGGAGCAGGCCAGGTTCCAACTGCTTCCCATAGAACAGTTGCTGGTGGAGAGCGATCAGTCGGGATCGGAGGACGTCGTCGCCTACTGCCGGAAGGCCTTGCTGAAACCCCACAAAAAAGGGTCCTGAAATGGAGTTGTTATCCCTAGAATAAACATGCATTTGTATTTTTTGTGAAAATCGAATTAATTGTAATCCCCGCGTGTTGTCATGGCCCGCACCCCGAAAATCGCTTGTTTGCCTGGCACTGGATAAACAAACTCGACGGAGCGAAGCCGGAAATATGCTTAAAAGGGCCATAAACCCACATTTAGCAGTAGGAACCGGCCGTAATGGGACTCAGACAGGGGCCAGACATCAGGGTAGCACAGGAGCTCGCTCCTTTGGGTTTATTTGATTTATTTTTGGCATTCCCGAAAGTTTTATCGATGGCGGCGGCGATAGCGTTGCCAACGGCGGACAAAAGAAACTTTAATGCGACAGGGAGGCAGCGAACTTAAGGATCCGGACTTCCCATGTGTCCATATGCAGAGCCTGCAATCAGCGTCTGGAGGTTCTCACACTGCTTCGTCACACCTGCTTGCGATTCGGCGCGGCCTGGCCATTAAAACAAAAGGACGGCGTTCGCGATTGTTTATGCCCAAAGGACGGAGGACTCTCCCATTTCATGTTGACACCAACTCAACCCTCGGGATTACAGAATCCTTTTCCGGTCCCGGCTTCAACCCCGATCCGCAGCAGGCGGCCACTTGCATCTGTCAATCGCAATCGCCCCTAAATTATGGTTTATTAATTGGAAACACCCCCTTGGCAGTTTTCGGCAATTTTAAACTACTCTAGACCCTCAATAGGTTGCCGTTAAGTTCCCCCCTCCCGACCCATTTACGTATTACGTGTTACTCTTAAGTACGCTTTGTTTTGCCTTTGTTTTCTGTTTTAAATTTATTATTTTCGTTTTATTGCCCATCATCCCATGCCCATGCCCATGCCCAATCCCATGCCCATTTGCGAACCCCAGCTGGCACCTCGTGGTCGGCCAAGAACTCGGACTTCGATCAGCGGCTGATTATTGACCTGGGCGTGGTGCGCAACGTGACGCACATCGCCCTGCAAGGACGACCGCACAGCAACGAGTACGTCACCGAGTACTCCATCAGCTACGGCATAACCGATCTGGAGTTTGCCGACTACAAGGAGCCGGGCGGCAACGTCAAGGTAAACACTGTCGATCTCTGTCGGTTACTTGGTGACTGTGTGGTGGAAAGTGGTGGTGGCTGGAAAAATGATCCATTTATGCAAGCGGATTATCGCAATTCGAAATATGTAGTGTTTGCTTGCCTTTGTACCTTTTTTTTTAACCTTTTTTTATGATTTCCTTGCTTTATCCTGCCCCGCATGCATCTGTTTTGTGTTTGGTCACTAGCTCCATAGTCCTGTAAATAATACACCTCCTCTGCCTCCCATCCCTTCACTCTGAACTGCCACTAACATTGTTGGTAACTGTGCACCTTGTGCAGGTAACGCTGCTTGGACACCGGTCGAGAATACGTATAACCACTTTCTAACACTCGACCTGGGGGATCCGCGGATGGTGCGCAAGATCGCCACCATGGGACGCATGCACACGGATGAGTTCGTGACGGAGTACATCGTCCAGTACTCGGATGATGGCGAATTCTGGCGCTCGTACGTGAATCCCACGAGTGAGCCGCAGGTACTGTGACTAATCTAATCTATAAGTCTATAACTAATTCCATCGTGGTGGCTCCTTGGCAAGGGTTGGGCTCTTCCGCACTTATCTTTCATACTCGAATGAGTTTCTAATAAAATCTATATTCTCCATATGCCAGATGTTCAAGGGCAACTCCGACGGCAACTCGATCCACTACAACGTCTTTGAGGTGCCCATCATTGCCCAGTGGGTGAGAATAAATCCCACCCGCTGGCACGATCGCATCTCCATGCGTGTGGAGCTCTATGGCTGCGAATACAGTGAGTTTCCAATGGAGTTACTTTTAAATGAAAATAATAAACTATTCTTCTAATCCATGCAGTTGCGGAGAACCTCTACTTCAATGGCACTGGCCTCGTGCGCTACAAACTGCAGGAGCCCATCGCCTCGCTCAAGGAGTCCATCCGGTTCCGCTTCAAGACCGCCTTCGCCAACGGCGTGATGATGTACTCCCGCGGCGCCCAGGGAGATTTCTACGCCCTGCAGCTGAAAGACAACAAGATGGTCCTAAATATCAACCTGGGCTCGAAGATTATGACCTCCCTGTCCGTAGGCAGTTTGCTGGACGACAATGTGTGGCACGATGTGGTCATCTCGCGGAACCAGCGCGACATTATCTTTTCGGTGGACCGTGTTATAGTGCGGGAGAAGATCAGGGACGAGTTCAGCCGACTGAACCTGAATGGTGTGTTGTATCTCGGCGGGGTGCCCAACGTCCAGGAGGGCCTTATCGTCCAGCAGAACTTCTCGGGCTGCATGGAGAACATTTACTTCAATTCCACCAACTTTATCCGCTCCATGAAGGACAGCTACGAGCTGGGCGAGGCCTATCGCTTCGAAAAGGTGAACACCATCTTTGCGTGTCCCTCGCCGCCCATCTATCCGGTTACCTTCACCACCCGCGGCTCCTTCGTCCGCCTGAAGGGCTACGAAAACTCCCAGCGCCTGAATGTGTCCTTCTACTTCCGCACGTACGAGGAGAAGGGAGTGATGCTGCACCACGACTTCTACTCGGGGGGCTACATCAAGGTGTTCCTCGAGTATGGCAAGGTCAAGATCGACCTCATGGCGAAGGACAGACCGCGCATCATACTGGACAACTACGACGAGGCGTTCAACGACGGCAAGTGGCACTCGTTTATAGTGTCCATCGAGAGGAACCGTTTGATATTGAACATCGACCAGCGCCCGATGGTTACGACCAAGAACCTGCAGATCGCCACAGGAGCCCAGTATTACATAGCGGGCGGAAAGGACAAATATGGCTTTGTGGGCTGCATGCGTTTGATTTCGGTGGACGGGAATTACAAGCTGCCCCAGGACTGGGTGCAGGGTCAAGAGGTGTGTTGCGGCGACGAGGTGGTTGTGGACGCCTGCCAGATGATTGACCGCTGCAATCCCAATCCCTGCCAGCACAAGGGCGTGTGTCACCAGAACTCCATGGAGTTCTTCTGCGACTGCGCCCATACGGGCTATGCCGGCGCTGTTTGTCACACTTGTGAGTCTGTCCGTTCATTGCAAAGGTGTTCTGATTTACATTTTTGTCGTTTCTGTTAGCCAACAACCCGTTGTCCTGCCAGGCCCTCAAGAATGTCCAGCACGTGCAGCAGCGAGTCAACCTGAACATCGATGTGGACGGCAGTGGTCCGCTGGAGCCCTTCCCAGTTACCTGCGAGTTCTATTGTAAGCTTCTTATTGTATTCTTCCCCGAGTCAGTCAGCAAATGCCGATTTTTTTTGTTTAGCGGATGGAAGAGTGATCACCACCCTGAGCCACAGCCAGGAGCACACCACCACTGTGAACGGCTTCCCCGAGCCGGGCTCCTTCGAGCAGTCCATCATGTACGACGCCAACCAACTGCAGATCGAGGCCCTGCTGAATCGCTCCCAGAGCTGCTGGCAGCGATTGAGCTACTCCTGCCACTCCTCCCGGCTCTTCAACTCACCCTGTAAGTAGTACAAACCTCTTCATGAATTTTGTGGAATTGACATTACCTTCTGCAGCCGAGGCCGGAAACTTCCGCCCCTTCTCGTGGTGGATCTCGCGGAACAACCAGCCCATGGACTATTGGGCGGGTGCTCTTCCCGGCTCCAGGAAATGCGAGTGTGGTATTCTGGGCAAGTGCCACGACCCCACCAAGTGGTGCAACTGCGACTCGAACAGTCTGGAATGGATGGAGGACGGCGGTGATATCCGGGAGAAGGAGTATCTGCCGGTCAAGGCAGTGAAATTCGGAGACACTGGTTCCCCGCTTGATGAGAAAATGGGCCGCTATACCCTGGGCCCCCTGCGCTGCGAGGGCGATGATCTCTTCAGCAACGTGGTGACATTCAGAATCGCCGATGCCTCAATCAACCTACCACCCTTCGATATGGGACACTCGGGCGACATCTACCTCGAGTTCCGAACGACGCAGGAGAACGCAGTGCTCTTCCATGCCACCGGGCCCACGGACTACATAAAGCTCAGCTTGAACGGCGGCAACCAGCTGCAGTTCCAGTACCAGGCGGGAAGCGGACCCCTGGGGGTCAATGTTGGCACGAGCTACCATCTGAACGACAACAACTGGCACACGGTGAGTGTGGAGCGCAACCGGAAGGAGGCCCGTCTGGTGGTTGATGGGTCCATCAAGGCCGAAGTTCGGGAGCCGCCAGGCCCAGTGCGCGCTCTCCACCTTACCTCAGACTTGGTGATTGGCGCCACCACTGAATACCGCGACGGGTACGTGGGCTGCATTCGTGCTTTGCTGCTCAACGGAAAGATGGTGGATCTGAAGGATTACTCCAAGCGGGGCCTGTACGGCATCAGCACGGGATGTGTGGGCCGCTGCGAGTCGAGTCCCTGCCTGAACAACGGCACCTGCATCGAGCGCTACGATGGCTACAGCTGCGATTGTCGTTGGAGCGCCTTCAAGGGACCCATTTGCGCCGATGGTGCGTTGATCCTCCTACTTAACACTGGCGACTTGCTCACTTTTAATGCTTTTTCAGAGATTGGTGTCAACTTGCGCTCCAGTTCGATTATCCGCTACGAGTTCGAAGGATCCTTCCGCTCCACCATTGCCGAAAACATTCGCGTGGGCTTCACCACCACGATTCCCAAGGGATTCTTGCTGGGCTTCTCTTCCAACCTAACTGGCGAATATCTGACCATACAGATTTCCAATTCAGGTGGGCTTTCAAAATATTGTCTTGAAATGGTTTAGTTTATGTAATTGAACTTGGTGTGCTTTGGTTTCAGGACACTTGCGCTGTGTATTTGACTTTGGCTTCGAGCGGCAGGAAATCATTTTCCCCAAGAAACATTTCGGCTTGGGACAGTACCACGATATGCACTTCATGCGAAAGAACGGCGGGTCCACGGTCGTGCTGAAGGTGGACAACTACGAGCCAGTGGAGTACAATTTCGACATTAAGGCCTCGGCGGACGCCCAGTTCAACAACATTCAGTACATGTACATTGGCAAGAACGAGTCCATGACCGATGGCTTCGTGGGCTGTGTGTCGCGAGTGCAGTTCGATGACATCTATCCCCTCAAGCTGATGTTCCAGCAGAATCCACCCAAGAACGTCAAGTCGTTGGGCAGTAAGTTTTCAAAGAAATTCTGAAAGTGACTTGTAATTAAAGTGGTATAACTTTCAGCTCAATTAACGGAAGACTTCTGCGGAGTTGAGCCAGTGACGCATCCGCCCATCGAGATAGAGACCAGGCCACCACCTTTGGTGGACGAGGAGAAGCTACGTAAGGCTTACAACGAAGTGAATTCCGTTCTGCTAGCCAGTAAGTTGCTGCATTGATTTAAAGCTTTACATCTTAAATTAAATATAAAATACTTTCAGTTCTACTCGTTATCCTCTTCCTGCTCCTGGTTCTCATGTTCTTCCTCATCGGGCGCTACTTGCACCGTCACAAAGGTGACTATTTGACGCATGAGGATCAGGGCGCCGATGGGGCCGACGATCCGGATGATGCTGTCCTCCACTCAACCACTGGCCATCAAGTCAGAAAGCGGCAGGAGATCTTTATCTAAGCCAGTCGCCGGAAAATGCACACAAATCGTTTTTTATCGCCTTAGACACGCCACAGCGACAACTCAGACACCAAAAACTAAGAAAACAAAAAGCAAAATCAAACAAACACGGAAAAGGCTCACAACTTATTACAGACAAAGCAGAAACGTTTACTTTTTCCCGCACTGCCACCTTTTTGAGCAAGTGAAGGCTAGCATTGGATTTGTAATTGGTTAGCTGGCTTTTTTTTTTTAGTTGATTCTTGTATTATTTTGTCTGACGGCATTTTAGCTTATCTTAATTTCGAAATATTTCAATAGTCACACAAAACCGTCCATTTTTAGTTAATAATTCCAACATTTTGTTTTGCGAAATTAAGTTATACTTTTAATTTAAGTTGATTTTCGGAAACGCAACCAATTATGTTCAGTTTGTTTACCGTTCGAGTCTATAAAGAACATTCCATTATTTTTAGTACGAATCTCGCGACGTAACTTTAATTTTAAATGTCTTCTAAAGTTGAACATCACGAATATAATTTTGTGGCTAAACCAACCGGGCTACGTTTGAACACAAAAGCATTAAAAGCAATTTGTATTTTTGGAAAATACTTATTGAACTTGACTTGAAATTTTGCAAATATACATTAGAATGTGTATATAGGTATATAGAGCTATATATATAAATATTTGTAATTACGAAAACAAATGAGACAATGAAACAAATAAAAATTTTTAACTTCAATAAAGGAAGGAACTACTTATAATAAAAAGCTAAAATTCGACTCACCGTTCGTGGGGGGCTTTCCTCGGAAAATACTGGGAGTTCAGTCTCTTAATGTTTATTCAATATATATATAATCTTGTATACTAAAATATATATACGTGTATAAGTATATAGGCTATTCCAAATATTAATATCTGTATGGTTTTGATTTCCTTCGTGTAAAGTTAATCGTAACAATATAACGCTAATTTTGATTACTACGGTTCTTGGTTTTCGGTTTGTTAATTTTCTCTACTAGATGTATTGGAATATTTTTGGTTCATGGTGTACATGAGTATAATATTGTTATTATCTAACAACAGTCTAAGTCACATGTAACTTGTTAAGGTAGTATAACACTGGGTGGGTATCCACAATCCATATTCAATATTAAGTATTCGCGTCGTTGTTCCATAACTAAGTTCTAGATTAGGGTTTATGTACGTCGTGATCGTGATGGCTTTCTGAGGGGCTAGACCCCGCGCTACTCCCGGGACTGGATTTCTCTACATTGTACCTAAGTTCAACTATGGGTTAATGCCTCTGCACTCTCAACATCGGTTCTAAATGGAAGATTACAATTTGCTGTGTTGATTATGTACTTCGGTTAGTTGATAATGCTTATTGATATGCTCACTTCCACGGAAAACAAAACAATGAACGCACTATCACAAACGTCAAATGAAATACAAAATTCTACAGGAATTCAAGGATATTCCGCACTTACACAAGTGCCGCTATTGTCCACCCACATGTTACCCGACGGACGGCGGGTTCCCGGACTCTCAAACTCCCGGCTACCAACCTAATTGTGCACGTTCCCGTTCGCCAGCATCCGGTAGCGGTTCAGCAGTTGCACCGCCGCGTCCTGCACGGGCTCCAGCTTCCCGTGCGTCTCCTCGTACATGTCCAGCATGATCCTTTCTCACAAAACCGTACAGATCACAAATAGCAACGACACCAGGCACAACATGGCCACAATGTCTCGGTGCAGTTTCCGATCCCTGTAGAACGGCCGCGTCGAGTAGCTTTCCCTGCGAGTCTGCCGGAGCAGCCACACCGGAACGAAGAGCTGGAGCAGATCCGGCACCATGAATCCGATATCTCGCACTATTTGGTGGGCATACCCCTCCCCACGCACCACATTGAGGAAGAACTGGTCGAAGCTGCTGGCCAGGATGTGCAGCAGGGCGATGCCCACGATGCAGAAGACCTTCTTGGGGGTCACTATGTTCGTTGCGTTGGCCAAATGCATCACCAGAACTGTCGAGATGAGCTCCGTAATCTGAAAAGGAAATGAATGGACTTCGTTTAGGGTATTATAGGGATTCCAAAGAATTCCATTATCGGATCTTTGTTTATTCGTAAAGATAAAGCCTCTGCCAAAGTGTCCTTCCCATGAATCCCATCCTTCCCCAACTTCAGAAAATGCGGCTAAAATTCAAAATAAAAAAACGTTTGAAGATTTTAAAGCAGATTGGTGGGGAATTGATCTAGAAATAGATTAAGGCATTCCGCTGACGAATCGGATGAATGTTGGCCAAGATATGACCATCGCATTGGGCTATATAGCCGATTCCATGCATTTTCAAAATTTTAAAGGGGAGTCCCCAGAAAAATAAATGAAAAATCGGTTTGAAAAGTTGTTGTGGGGTTTTGATGCAGATCGATGGGGAATCGATCCAGAAATCTTTTAAGGTATGCCGCTCAAGATTCGGATGAATATTGGCCAAGATATGGCTATAACATTGGGCTATATAGCCGATCCCATGCATTTCCCGAATTTTCAAAGGGAGTCCCCAGAAAAATAAATGAAAAATCTAATTGAAAATTTGCTGTGGGGTTTTGATGCCGATTGATAGGGAATCGATCCAGAAATCGTTCAAGGTATGCCGCTCAAGATTCGGATGAATATTGGCCAAGATATGGCCATCGCATTGGGCTATATAGCCGATCCCATGCATTTCCCGAATTTTCAAAGGGAGTCCCCAGAAAAATAAATGAAAAATCTAATTGAAAATTTGTTGTGGGGTTTTGATGCAGATTGATAGGGAATCGATCCAGAAATCGTTTAAGGTATGCCGCTCAAGAATCAGATGAGTATTGGCTAAGATATGGCCATCGCATTGGGCTATATAGCCGATCCCATGCATTTCCCGAATTTTCAAAGGGAGTCCCCAGGAAAGTTATTGAAAAATCGATTTGAAAATTTGTTGTGGGGTTTTGATGCAGATCGATGGGGAATCGATCTAGAAATCGTTTAAGGTATGCCGCTCAAGAATCAGATGAGTATTGGCTAAGATATGGCCATCGCATTGGGCTATATAGCCGATCCCATGCATTTCCAGAATTTTCAGAAGGAGTCCCCAGAAAAATAAATGAAAAATCGGTTTGAAAAGTTGTTGTGGGGTTTTGATGCCGATTGATAGGGAATCGATCCAGAAATATTTTAAGGTATGCCGCTCAAGATTCGGATGAATATTAGCCAAGATATGGCCATCGCATTGGGCTATATAGCCGATCCCATGAATATCCATAATTTTAAAAGGGAGTCCCCAGAAAAATTGATGAAAAATCGATTTAAAATTTCGTTGTGGGGTTTTGATGCAGATCGATGGGGAATCTATCCAGAAATCGTTTAAGGTATGCCGCTCAAGAATCGGATGAATATTGGCTAAGATATGGCCATCGCATTGGGCTATATAGCCGATCCCATGCATTTCCAGAATTTTCAAAGGGAGTCGTCCAGAAAAGTTTACGAAAAATTGGTTTGAAAATTTGTTGTGGGGTTTTGATGCAAATTGATAGGGATTTGATCCAGAAATCGTTTAAGGTATGCCGCTTAAGAATCGGATCAATATTAGCAAAGATATGACCATCAGCAGCGTCCATTTTGCTCTTCCTGTATGTACATCGTTTTTCAAAGGATCGGTTTTAAAGGGCCTGGATTTGTTTTTTACAGGGTTGAATCTGTTTATATATTCAAAATGGATGGCAAAGGAAACCATTAAAATGATGGCTAACCCTCTCCGCCAACTATGAATAAATTTGAGCCAAGAACTTTTCGGGCTTTTTTATTTTTGCCATCGATTGTTGGTGATGGCGATTCGCTCATTAACGGCCCTAAACTTTTAAGTTTCTACTTTGGCTGGATGGATGGATTTGCTCTTGAAACTTATAGCCCGACCCCTGTTATATTTCCAGGACTAAAGCTATCTCCGCGGCCGTGGGGGTGGCTGACAAGTGCGAAAATTTTGCGGGAAAATGTTCGATTGGAGAGCATATTGTGCAAGTTTGGAGCGCACTCGCCCGGGCGAACTTTGCCAATAAATTATGGATAGCCGGTAACTGGCTGGTGCCCACGCATAGTGCATACCATATCCGAGGAGTACATGTGACGGCACGTCGCTGCGATATTTGACTTTGAGTTGTGAGTTGCCAGTAAAAAAAATACACAGAAAAAAGCCAAGCTCTTTAAAGATTGTCTTATGAGATCCTGTATCTCATAGTTCGAATATCTTCTCCCTGTGCAGGCCAAGCACTCACCGTAAAGAAGAGCTGATGGTTCCACTGATTGTAGTAGTCGTCGTTGTAGTAGTTGATGTACGCCCACCAGGCGTAATAGTGGGAGAAGATGGAGAGCAGGAAGAGGAGCAGCATCGAGTACCGCACGCGCTGCTGGAGGATCAGGGCGATTAGCCGCTTGATGCACTCGTACAGGGCAATCACCGCAAATACGGTCAGAATCCACATCTTAAAACTGTTGGGCGTGGCGTTGAAGTACATGTGCTTGTAGGCGGCCACCCCCGACTCGTAGGGGCCCTTGAAGACGGTGTCCCAGCAGGAGCAGGTGCAGAAGTGGCGGTCCACGTAGCGGGCATAGTTCTCCCAGAAGTACCACAGGATGACGATGTGGGCCGGCGGGATGAGGGCCGGGGCCAGGGAGCCGCAGGCGGTGGGCAGCCACGTGATGTCGAACATGCTGGTGTCTCTGGAGGAAGCTGTCCTAGTAGGTAATATGTCCTTTGAATACCTTGATCTCTCAGCTGGTGCGTCCTATTTCCTTTCTACTGGCCGACTTTGCTCATTATCAGGTTTCAAGCTGCATAAGAAGAAATAGTTTTTGTTTATTAATTAATTAAATTGCTTTATTAATGTGTTTGAATTAATAATAGGTCATTAAGACCTTTGTCGCATCGAGAGGGCAACTTATTTGTATTTCGAACCAGAGACAAGGCCAAAACACACACTCGATAACAAGTGTTTACTTGTTTTTAACTTTTTATTTCCATCAATAAAATGCCTTCTGCTAATTTGAGTAAACAAAACCCGGCGATTAATAGTATATATAATAGTTTATATTTTGCAGCAATGTGTAGTTTAATCGTTTTAATTGAGCTAGAAAATTATTCGCACCTCGTTATATGTACATGTTAATTAAAGGGCTTTTCCAGAATAGATTATTACAGACGTGAGACGGCCATAAATCAAGAAAATTATTTCTAGTCTTGTAAACAATGGAACTTGGTATTAATAGCTGAAGTAGGACACGTGAGGTGTCTATAATGAATGTGCAATACGAAAGATTTATTTATCATTTCCAGCGACTCCCCCAATATCATGTATGGACTGTAATGGTGGACTCCTATGGTGTATTAAAGGTTTTCACCCTTTCCATCGTTCACATTCAAGAATGAATATTCCAATATTCAGTTTTGGGCCATCGTGTTATTTTCGTTTGGTTATACAAGTTATGAAAATAAACAAGCAGAGGGCCAGGCGAAATAAATTCCGCACTCTTGGCAGTGCACGTTGGAGTGTTTTTTGTATTTAAATTGAGCCAGAGAAGGCCTGCCAGTTGACGCATTGCACTTTTCGCGGATTCACATGCAAATTTGCAAAAGGCAACTGCAGCCGAGTGACCGACTGAATGTCATCCTCGGCTACGTACTTGTGTGCCCAAAAATGATGCAATTATAAATTCATGTACGACAGCTGGGCCGGAGGAGGGGCAGGAAAGGCCGGGCGGGATCCACGCACGGTGAATGGGGCATTCCAAGCGATGGTGCGGCTGCCAAAAAATCAAAAAAGCATCGCGAGCGGTCATTAGTACGGACACGAAGCCAGAACCTCAATGGGGAACTAAATGGGGAATGGGAATGTGTGTTTGGGGTATGGGAACTGAAAGTCGGCCTTCTACAATTGAGACAACAATGGGCGTGGCGAAGGGGTTCGTATTCCGGGATACCCTGGACCAATCTTCACTCCTATGGAAAGTTCTATGGGGAAAAAATCTCTATCCCTGATTTTTTTTACAGGAACTGTCAAAGAAATTTCTTAATTTAAATGTTAAACCCTAAAAGAATTTCAATTTGAAACCCCATTAATACCCCCAAGGGAAGGTGGAAAGTGCATTTAATTAATACATTGGCAGGCAATGTGCAGCTGCCGGCAAAAACTATTTCCATTTGTTTTGATTGCCGGCTGCTCTGGCACGGCTCCTTGCGTTGATTTTATTTCCAATTTTTTTCGTTGCGTCACTCATAAAAAGCAGCCAAGCCGAGCCAGAACAAAACATATGAAAACAACACCAATTGGAGGCAACCATCTACAATTGGGGTCGAGGTTGGGCCAAAATATGGGGAGCCCTGATATTGGAAAGCTATCGGAGCACAAGAGCATGGAATCATTGCAGCATACGCTTTGAATTTTAAATTGGGAAAGTGCTTAGAATGCTGTATTATGTTCAGCTACCATGGAATTGTCTGCCGACGGAGAAGGAGTACAATATATGCGGGGCTCTGAAAGGACTCACAAAATGTGTCACAAAAACATATGTCCGTGTGGCATGTGGTGATTGGGGCGAGACCCTTAATTTGTCAAAGGCGGCAACTCAAGTGTAAGGAGCCAACTTTCATTTCCCATTAAATCAATCTACATTTGGGTCAGCAAAAATGCCAACAAAAATATTAATATATGTATGTATGTATTTTAAGGGACACTGAATAAATATTGATTGGTTTCGTTGGGGTTTCCTCCAACCATAAATAATAAAAATGTTGATTTTTTTCAGCAGCGCCCAGTTCGGGCTTAACTTTAAAATATACATTAAATTGCTTCACTCGTAATTTTGAAATCCTTTTCCACAAATAGGACTAAATACAACAGCAAGCACCTTGCCACTCAGTCTGGGCATTATCCGGCATAGTTGCCCCGGACAAATCGCGTGCACAAATTCACAATTCTCTGAAAGACTTTGGGTAAACAACACCTCCGGCTGTAACCATTACGGCCCGATCTCGGTTAGGTGTGGGTATGAGGGGGTATATGGGGGTGTGGGTAACGGTAAAGCTGTCAACAGTCGTTGTCGCGTCGTCACTTGAGCTGCATTGTTGTACAAGTATTGTCGCACGGGCAACGCGTCGTATGAGTAATGTGCGAATGTGGGTTGCCTCCTGGAAGGAGGATGACAGAAGGAGCCGAGGGTGGGTCGGCGAGGCCCAGGATCTGAGGAGTCTATGCAGTCGAGTGGCGTTCTCTGCATGCTCATTTGTGTCCCTTTCAATTGTCATTCAAGCTGGTTTGTTTTTGTTGGCTGGCATTTGTTGTGCTCGCCTGGAGTACGCCCAGACACTGGGCGTCCACACGCTCCAAGGATTCCGAGGGGCGTGTTGGGAATGGCAAATGCCTCTGAAGCTCACGAATAAATTCGAGACCCACGACCCTAATAGCCGCTGCAATCGCAGGTGATAAACGAACTAGCGATGGGCTAGTTCGGGAGGGGAACTGCCATTTTGTGGCACGCAACACTCGAACTCGTGCTCGTATCTACTTGGATACAGAGACACGGCTCCATGCGAGCATTTAAATATGCAGGCACTGTGAGAAAAGTATTATTATAGAATTGGAGAATAATATTCACCAATTTTTAAGCTTTTGCCAAGACACAATAGAGTTTACCGGCTAGAAAAGTTACTCTCTATCTTTAGGATATAGTTAGAAGTAAATAGTTTTCTTTCAGTGTGCGTGGGAGGTTGCATGTCTTCAGGCGGCTGTTCCTCCACTGAGATAAATCGCTGGCAATAACATGACCTGCCTGGCGTTTGTTTAGTCAATATTTGCACAGAGACACACACGAAAACTGGCCGAATTAAATCGAAATTGCATTGAATTGCAATTGCAGCCAAATTCCATCCAGACAGAGTTTTCCGGGCTGCGGAAAATCGAAGTATCTACAATTAGGCCGGGCCACCAGAATGGGTACATAAAAGCGAATCGAACTGGATGCGGAGTTACACGGCTTAGGGGCTGGGATGCTGCTGGGAAAATTGATAACCGAAGAGGGAAATTGCGCCGGCTTTTCGCCTTTCCTTACTTCACTCGACACGAACACACATAGGACGGCAACGGCACTTTCCCCGCCCGGCTGCTATGTGTTTATGGATAAACAAAAGGATTGTTTAAACAAATCCGCTTTTGGGCTTGCTCGTGTCTGTTTTTTCGGGCGATAATGTGGAAAACTTTGGTGGAACAACCGCGGGCAGGTCGTGAAAAACGCGACTGAAATTATTGTTATGCTGCGTGTGAAATTTGTGCTCTGGTCTTGGCAGCCGGCGCCGGCGTCGTTTGTTTCCCAACAACGAAATACGGGGAAAGCTCTCAGCTGACGGGAGTTGGCCTGCCGATGTCGGTCCATACAGCCGTGGCGCGCACTGTTGCCGGCTCTCAGCTGCGCTCTCTTCGGGCCACACGGTGCGCGCCGGAAAATACTGGGAAATGCATGTGCGGCTTCCTTGGCTTCAATGGCACATTAAGTATACGCTCCGTGGGCCCTCCTCGGTGCATTATCAGCTGCCCAAGCAGGCGACGGAGTCACGTACCGTTAACAACTGCCATTCAACATAAATATGTATAGGGTTTGGTTACTTACTTTTCCGCAACTATGTGCCACTGCACCTGTTGTTTGGCCAGCAAGGCGCCTCCTCGATCCGCAAGCCCCAGAGACTGAAAATCCGTGTTTATTTGTTGCAACTTCACACATTTATTTGGCATTGCTGGGGCTGCATTACAAAAACTAGCATAACACAAACAATTACCGAGTTAAACTAATTGGAATACAAGCTGCTTAAGTGAAACACACACAATGCAGGCGGACAGAGAAATTCTGTCAAAGTGCATCTTAAATATGCTAATTAAATGGGTTTTCCCCTTCCTCCCAGTCGTCGTCCACTTGTATCTGGTATTTCGTTTTGCTTTTTCTAACAACAGTTTTTTGTGCAATTTTATTTTGAGCACAATTACAAACAGCAGTGGCCATTGTTTCGTTCACGACGCTGCCAAGGAAATATATATACTATGTATACCGTCTATATTAGTTTGTCCCAACAATGGCTTAAATTTTGTATTCTGGTAATTAAAATGCTGGCCACGACTCATTCATCTGCCGCTGTCATTGTTCTCCGGCCCATTATTCCCGATCCGAGTGACATTAGACATATGTATGTACAATTACAAAAACGATGCATCTACAACAAGAGTATAAATTCGTTATCAACTTGGCTTACAACTAGTTAGCAATACTAGATCGCTCCTCCCTCGTATTATCCTCGCAGGTACAAGTACTCATCGACTTTGTCAGAGTCGTTGGCTTATTCTTATATTTGGTACAATAATTTCGGTTTTCTGTGTTTTCTGTGAATAGATCTTAATTTGTCTAAGCGCTGCAATTGCAAAACAGTCGAAAAACGGACTCCCCCATTACCAAGCTATAATGGAAACAATATGCAAATCCTAATCCTCCATCCTTTGTCCTGCCCCAGTGCGTTCCACGACTGTCCCTGAAATTATTTATTAGTTTTCTATCGAATTACCTCGCTGGCCCTTTCGATCCTGCCACTCCTCCACACATCCTTTGTACTAATTCGGACCCAGGCCCCCTCTCGTTCCGTTTGTCAGTTGCACTCTCTGTCTCTCACTCACTTATGCTGTAAGCTCATTATATGATTATGATATATATCACTGTCCTGGGAATTCCCTGCTTCATTTCTGTTTATTATTTTGGTTTGCCCTAGTCCGTTGAGTGTCCTTCAGGCCTAAGCTGTTCATTCTATATCCTATTTGTATTGTCCCCCTCTCCAGTGGCTTAATTCGAGTCATCAATTAGGCAACACAATAAAACTCATTTGGCTTCGAAGACGATGATATGAGAAAGCCATGATTTCCTTTTGAGTATTGCTACGGTCTAAAAATATAATAACTACAATAACACATAACTTATGGGAAGATAAAGGATAAACAATATTTTCTTATATTTATATCTTTGTTACTATTGTTAATTGTTTGTGTTTTTTTGTAATATATTCTTCTATTTTCTTACAAACTAGCAAGACAGGAAAGCAAACAAGTATGTAATCACTATATATCCTTACACCTAATTATCTGATAATTCCCATCAGAACTTACTCTGCTCGATGGCACTGCTTACGGAGTTATTGATCTCGGCCACGACGACGATCTCCTCGTTCTCCTCCGTCTCCTCGGGCACCATCATCAGGTTGTTGTTCATCAGGTAGGTCTCCATGCGGTGATCCCGTCCCGTCCCGCCGTCCGCCCCCTCCCCGCTGGTGGTGCGCAGGCGGTGGGTGAAGGAGGACCGTGAGCGGGTCATGTAGGAGGATCTGGTTGTGGAGACGCGACGCAGGATCCCGCGTCCGTAGAAGAGCATCCGTACCTCGACCCGAAACCGCGGATGTGTGGCCGCGTACAGGTACGGATCCACGCAGGCCGCTGTCTTGCAGAACAGTGCCGGGATCATGGAGCCCAGCGGCGTTATGTGCTTCTCCAGGCCGAAGACCCCCATCATGGCCACCACGGCGTAGGGGGACCAGGCCAGGAACCACAGCCCGATAATGGCCGCCACAATGAAGGCCAGCTTCTGCTCCGTCTTGGCCTTGTCCTTGTTCGATTGGATGCGTCCGGCCGAGAAGACCACCTTCAGGATGTAGAAGTAGGAGTACACGATGGCCGTCAGCGGGAAGCAGTAGGCCGCCACGAAGAACAGAGCCATGAAGATGCGGGCCGGCGTCTCCTTGTTCAGGTAGTCGAAACTGCAGGTGGTCAGGAATCCCTCCGGCACATACACCGACAGTCCAATGTCCAGGGCAGGCATCACCGCGAACAGGAAGCTGTAGCACCAGATCAGCAGGATAATCAGGTAGGAGCGGAGGCGGGAGCAGCGCCGGAGTGGCTGCAGGGGATGCACCACCACGTTGTACCGGTCCAGGGCGATGGCGGTGAGGGTGCCGATGGCACAAGTGCCACTCAGTCCGCCCACGAATCCGTAGATGCGGCAGGCTGCAATGGAGTGTGAAGACGGTTACTTCAAAAGCCACTAAAGTTTATGGGCTGCAAATGTCATAGAATCTAGTAGAAATAAATAGCAATAGTGGTCCAAACTTTATTAAACTATTCCTTGATAGAATTTCTCTCAGTGCAACTGAAGCGTCAAGCTTACCTACGTCTCCCAAAGCCGGGCCCTCCTTGATGTTGTTGTAGATGGCAATCGGACACTTGACGAGCATCAGGAAGTCGCAGATGGCCAGGTTCATCACCAGGATGTTGGCCGGCGTGCGGAGCGACTTGCGGTTGGCGAACATGAAGATAACGAACGCATTGCCCACACAGCCGACCACCGAGATGAGGCAGTACAGGGCGGCCATGACCAAAAAGGTGCTCGAACGCGGCGGCTCGAACTGCAGCCAAAATGGGTTGACCTTGGCAATGTAGCTCAGGTCGTACTTGTCGCGGTAGTGGATATAGCCAGGGTAGTAGCTGTAATTGCTGATGTGGACAATTAAACCATATTAGTTTGTCGCTGGTGCTTGGAAAATAGTTTCGGAACTCCAAGAATCATTCGTTTCCTTTACCTTGCCTCCGAGGAGATGTTGAAGTGCCGTTCAATGTCCCTGGCTGCCACTGTGCCCGCATCCGCCGATGATGTGTTTGGACTCCCGCTCGAGTTGGCCAAAATCTCGGGCAGGGAGAGCTCTCCTGTTAGCCAGTAACTGCTGCTGCCAGAAGCATTGGTCGTTAATGAGGGCAGCGTCGACAGGATGATGGCCTCCATGTCCTGTTGGTAGTGGTCGCTAGTCCCCGAAAATGTCGTACCCGGACGTGCCGGGCAGGTGGACGCGGAAACTGCGCTTGTTTACTTGGAAGCGCCTCGAATGCCGCATTTGGCAAGGCCGGCGCGTGTCGAAACCACAGGGCTCGGTGATGTCCTCGGTGGTGCAGGAGTTGGCGACCAGGATGCCAGGGGTGGCGGTGGTGGTCCCGGATAGTGGTTACCGCTGTCACGAAGCATTTTCCGCTTGCTCACCGCCAATCGGGTTAGCTGCAATTAGCTCTTGGCCTCTGACACTGAAATGGGGCAGATAAAAATGCAGTTTAGCTTTGGATCTTGATTTAATTAAGCGTATGAGGTTCCTGGACTAGATTCACTTTCAATTCCTTAAAGATATTTTTGGATTTACAATACGGCACTCTTCATTTCAAGCAACTAAACTTCAATACCGAGGAGGTATTCTTAATATCTGCCATTTGCATTTATTATTTTAAATTCACAGGCAGGAGTTTTTATTAAATTACTTCCTGCTAAGTGGGTTAAATTGAGGCTGAATAAAACTCATCCCGGGAGTCATAGGATTCCCGTAGAGACTGTAAAAACTTGACTTTTACTTTGGATTTCTACAAAAACCAGAGCGAATTCCGATGGTGGGCGGAAGTCCTTGGGACAGCCGAAAACTAATAACATTGTTGGAATAATGCGGACGAACTTTTAAACAACACCTTCCATCAAACGAGCATAATCTATGTACTTTGCAACTTGGGTTCTTGAAGCTGCAAAATTATTTACTTGTTGATCAAATATTTATTTTGGACACTAGGATCTGGAAGGATTCGCTTGTCCGACAAGACCAAATCCTTCAAGTACTGCAGCTCGCCACAAAGATTACATTTGGACAGGACTCGGATTCGGAAAATCAATAAACAATTAACAGTGGCTGGGATAGTCGAGATGCTTATTATGCAAATCCCCTAGCAGGCGTATTTAATTAGAGAAACTTAATTGCGTATTAAATAACTAGCAGGCGTCCACGTGAGTCGAGTCCTGGGCGGAGTCCGGAATCCGGAAGGCAGGCAGGCATAATTTGAGGTCCCGCCGCAAGTGCTTTCCAACTCAAACACAGCGCGAAACTTTTGCGCAGCATAAACAGCACTTGGACAAAACTTAGCCAGCAGCCAAATGGCAACTGCCAGCAGCTGAAGAACAACTTCAGAGTCAGGATGAAGCTCTAGAAGAGTGACCCGTGACCCCAGCAGCCTGATTCGTGTCCCAAGTCCCTCAAATTTATGCTCGAGCGCTTTCAACTCGCCTCCTTTGTGGAACAACAAAAAGCACTGTTGACAGCAGTGTCCCTCAAAAACACGAGTACTATATGCATAGTTCCGCTTTTGGAAAATGTCGGGAATTGGGTTTTGTTTTGCCAGGGGCCTTTGTGCCATTTAAATAGCACTAATTGGCCAATTGAAATTTGTCTTTGCTCTTGAGCTGCCTGGTTCTGCTGCCACTTTTTGTTTACCATTCGTTTCAACTGAAAGCGAAATCCTCGTTTTCATTAAAAATCGAATGCGTTTTTGGTTCGTTTCGGAGCCGGAGAGGGCATTGGCAATTAATCATTCAGAAAGGATATGCGAGTATGTTCCTCGTTTTCGTTTTGCCAAGGGAATTTGCAACATGTTGACAGTGGCAAGCTGCTTACAGAGGTCGTCTGCCAGTTAATTTGAAATGTGGACCGGCTGCTTTTGGCTTTCTGGCAATGGGAACGAGTTTTTAATAGTTTCGAAGGTCCTTCCAGGAAGGCACCTCGGAGAAGCAATTTAAATATCTTTAAGATCGACCGGGCAGTTCTATGATTGGCTTAATTGAAGTGTTTCTATTTTGGCAAGCAATTGCCCGTAACCTGTTGAATGGGGCATCTCTCTAAAAAACCAAATTAAATTCTGAACATGAGAGACACTTCGAAACGAAGGCAATTGCTGTGACAAAACGTGATCCTAGGACTCATTCATCAGCTTCAAAGGATTCAACTAAGCAGACAGACGTAAGAGAGCCCATGGCTTTTAGAGCATTCAAAATTGATTCGATTAGGGGCCAGTCCTTGGACACATCCATTTTTTGTTGACTCGGCAAGGACACTAGCTAGCAGGCGAGTCCTAAACAAAGCCGGAACCATCACTTAGGCGCACATTTTTGCATTCCGGATATGCGGCTTTTGGCTGGTTGCACAAGCTTTTTGCATTACCAGATGGAAATGCATTTGGCCCTTTGTTTTTCCGCCGCCATAATTCCGTCCGCACTCGAAAATTTAATTATGAGTGGAAATGGCTTAAAGTGCTCTGTTCGGTTCCTGCCGCAATTTTTGCACAATTTTTTGCCGTGGGATGATTGCTCGGAAACAATTACCCGGCCACTTGCAGCTGGAAATCGCTAACAACGCTCGCAGCGGAGCGAGCATAATTTATTTAAATTAAGTTTCAATTTCTGCAGCTATCAGTTTCCTCGTCGTTACCCACGAAGAAGTTGCCACAATAATTGCGTTCCGTTCGGCTAGAATATCCTTCGAATGCGTCGTAAAAATTGGAGGCTGGAGCTTAAAATACATGAATTGTCTGGCTATTTAAGCCGGAAATGTTTTTGACTTTAAGACCTAAGTAGAAAAATATTAAAAGTTCGTTTTAAAACTACTACTAACTCACAAGCTTCGTGTTCTATTTACATATTAGAAAAAATTCCGAGGGAAAAGTTGGCAATTGAGAAAGTTTCAGTGATTATTACGACTTTGAATTAATTTCACACTCCTCGTGGCCCCGGAGCAGCCCTTTAATTTTGCGTAGTTCTTTATGAATTAATTTGAATAAGGCAACAACGGGCTACAATTTGCATTGAAAATTTCATAATATGCAAAAACGAATGGAAATTGTGTGTGTTTTGGGTTTACAGGACTCGCAGCAAGGACGCGTTGGAGCTCACGTCCGCTCCATAAACACTTTAAATCATATTTGCTGCGGAATCAAATTTTTGTTCAGCCAGAGCAGAGCAGCCAAAGATGCTAGCCCACGCGTGGAATCACATGTGTCCGGATCAGACGTGTAATGCGCCACCGTCTCTAGAACACACCCCGCTCCCAGAGGGTAGCCTGGGCTGCTGCGATTTGATTTCAGCATAAATGGGAAAAATAAACAGCTGTTAGAGGTACAATCCTAGTCGGGGAGCTCCTCCCTGTTGCGATTCTTTTCATTTTTTGTTGAGTTGCCATGAGAGCCCATGACCCCCATGGGTGTATTGATTTATGCTCGCGCCAGTCAGTATTCATTTCACAATTTTCACTTATGTATGCCAGTTTATTGCAGTCCTCATCTGCACTCAGCCGGCTTGTCCCCTGGGCCGGCTAACCATAACGCCACGTTTCCCACCATCCAGTCCAGAGGGCGATGCGATGGAGGCTGCAGGATGGAGGTGGCTTTCTAAATGCAATGGCTGCAGCCCAAGGCTGGGGCAGAACAGAAAGTTTCAGGCCGCCATCATCAACAGGCACTTAAACGGCATAACATACACTGGGATAAAATATGGTAGCTTCCTAAATCCTTGAAGTAATAAGCCACTAACTTTTCAGATCTCTTTTTACAATGTCAACTATAAGATTTTTAGCCAAGAGTTGATTGTTTTGAGGCCAAGTTCCTTTGCAGTGTATTAATTTTGAATGCCACAACCAAATTACATGGAACTAAAGCTCATTTTATAAATAATAAAATTAGAAAAGTTATTTACGCCAACTTGCTCAACATAATTTTCAGCTAAGGACTCCTAAGGCTAAGGGCTGCTAAAATGGAGAAATGTTAACCCTTTCAGAAAAGGATTCTAATGAAAATGACATTCTCTCAGTGGCATAGCTATGAATGCCCTAACTGATGGCTTAGGAAACCGAGATAGGCAGAGCTCTTGGCCAGAACCGAGATCTGTACCGCATTACAGCATGTCAAGTATTCAATCTGGTCGGAATTAAGCCACGGCACCTTAAAGATACGATTCCCATTGTGACCGGCCGGCGAACCGTCAACTGATGCATGATGTGCAGGTCTAGGATGTGGGTGAAACAGTCAAGTGCACTCAGTGATACACATGCAAAAGGATATGCCTCCCAGGGGGAGGAAAATAAAAGTGAACCGGAGGCACCACATACACATCTCCAAGGAATCCGAAGAGGACTCGGCGAGGCCAACTGCTCAAGAAGCGCCCCAAGAAATGAGACTGACGTCCATCTGAGGACCTCTCCAAGGGGCTTATGCACCCCAGATGCCAGCTGCAAGGAGATGCCAGGACTTTGCTGCCCGGCTAAGAGCCACAAAGCTCGTCACCACTCAGGTGTGTCAGTCAAACAAAGGAGGAACCGAAAGCCGAAAACAAATCATCCGAAGGACCCTAAGATGGCCAGAAAGAGAGCAGCCGTGCCGGAGCCTTTCCACTTGCCCATTAATTCTAAACCCCATTTTTTCCATGGCGTTCCATTAGGCCATCGTTATAGGAAAAGCCGCTTAGGGTCCAAAATATGGTTCAAGTGTTTAATTTGATTCTTTAAGCGGCTAATAAAAATAAGTAAACAACTTGACCCAAAGCCGTTAAGGTAGCTTAAGGCTTTTGTTATGATTTTCTAGATAGATTTCTCCTAAACAAATTTGAACAAATAATTGAACCTTAAAATGCTTAAAATATTTAACACAACTATTTAGAAGGGACTTCTGATTCTGTGAAAATGTGTCAACTTGAAATAATAATAATTTTAAGGATAAATTAGCTGAAAGGAAGAAAAGTTGTTCCACGAGGACGAGGCAGCTCTCCACAAAGGCTTTAGATTTTGTTTTTGACGCAAGACTGAAAGTTAATTAAATTTGTCATTTTAATCAGTCGGGCAATGAATTTCAAAGCCAGATCTGTGCCAAATTTAATTTGGCCTAGTAAGCGCATTTTTGGCATAACTTCATAGCTGGCTAAACTGCAAAATCGTATGAATCAATTCCAAAAGTTTCCCATTTGTAATTTATTTGAAAAGTAAATAGTGACAGTGATCGAAATTGCAAAGAGTAAACAAACGAAATTCGGGAAAGTAAACAGCTTCACAACAAATTGAAAGACAAATAAAGGGGTAAGAACTGAGATCAAAGGACGACAATTCTTCAATTGTCCTTGTATATTATGCGAATATGCAAATCCAGTCAGAGTTGTAAAAAACGGAATTTACTCACCTGTTTGAAAGTCCTTGATTGTTTTTTTCCTCGCCTAACTTAAAAACAGTATATTTATGTTTTTCTGGTCAGTTCCAGGGTGACTTTCGTAAAACTTCGATTGTGCGATTGTTTCTTTATGGAGCACTGCAGTTTATTTATTTTGAAAGAGCAAATCGCGACAAAGTTCGCCGTCCAATTTGTCATCAAAGTTGGCCAGCGCCATTTTGGCCAAGTGGCGCCAACCGGACACAAAACTTTAATCTTAACTGCAACTCGATTATTGGCGAATATCCGGCCAAGTTATGCCTCTGATATTTTAAGCGGCTTTTGTGGTTCCTTTGACGGCTTACGCGGACTATGAGTTACTTGTTGACACGCGGCGTATACGCGATTTTTAATTAACCCATCGACGGCACCAAGGGGCTGGAATCCTGACCGCAATGGGTGAACCGCTTGAGTCCCGGAGCTGACCGCACTGACTGTCTGAAGGCTCGCGTTCGACTGAGCCACAGGACACAGCAGCTGGTGTTTTTATCAATGAAAATTGTTGCTTGTCGGCGGCATCCTTCGCCAGGGAGAAGAGAAATGCGGAGCCTGCGCGAAAGAGAAAGTGCGTTGGGACTCTGCTCTTAAATGGCAAGCCATGTCCTGGCCCGTGTTTGGCACGGCTTTTTACATTTCATTATTGCCACTTGTGGGCTGCTCTTGAACTCGGCAGACGAAGACGGTCGATGTGTGGTCTCTGTATCTTGTATCTTTGTATCTGCTAAATGGCCAGTCATTGGACGGCCAGTCGGCTTTCATTCACGTGCCATTAGAACATATTAAAACACGGCCTTTCTAGTCCATTGAGGTTTCAGGTGTGCGTGCCAGGAAAGCCGCAACCCGTTGGGGGAAACCTATTCAATGTGTGTGGCGGCTTTGCGGGAATTCATTTAAATTTGTGTATGAATTGGATTTATGTTGATAGTTTCGAGAAGAATCAACTCCAAAAATCATTAGTAGTTTAATTTAGCGTTTAATTAAAACTTAATCAACTCCTGGGCGCACATAAAAGCCAAATTACCCTGCTCTGAACCTTTCTATATTGCATTTTTTTTCGCATAAAAATATTTATGCTGTCGACTGCGGCACGAAAATGAAAATAGTTGACTCCGAACGGCGATGACAAACTGCCAACATTTTACTGGCTTGGCATATCAGGGTGCACCACTTTCCAGAGCCGCAAATTGAGCAAAGCCAGCCGCAGTTCGCCGGCAGTTGCACTTTAATTAAAAATAAATACGGATAAAGGCCGCAGCCCTAGCCGCAGCCCCCTGCCTCTGCCCCTGCCCCTGCCCCTGCCCCTTTGGCAAATGCCAACCAGTCTAATTCTAATGATTATTGATGTGGCTGCTGATGATGGTTGATTCTGTGTTTACTGCCGGCTTGGATTTGTTCCCAGCGCTACATCATCATATAGCAGATATATACGTACCGCTCCGACCTGGCCAACAATGATTGCGATTCGCATCGTCTGGAGTACGACAGACCGGGCCCCAATTACGTCTAATGCTCCGGGGTTGCCTTTGCCCGTTGAAACTCTTTACATTTGTGCCGATTATACTTTTATTTGTGTTTGGCTTCTCGGTTTGGTAAATTTGGGTTATCTCCTCCCCTCTGCCAGTGCTCTCGGTTGAACTTGGCCAAAGTCAGGGCTTGTAATCAGGGGCAGGCAACAAGTTCCTCAAGTTGACTTACAAACACACTTCCCTGCAGAAGAGACACTAAGCTCTGGGCCAGTTGCGTCTGCAGTCTAAGCCAATTTAAGCCATTGTTTCCTTGTTTTTCTTAGCTCTGCCAACACCAAGTAGACCTTTTTAGAGTGTATTAAGCCAACAGAGCCATGAGCTAGTGCCATCTTCCCGGCTTAGATATTAAAAGTTGTGCTTTGTGGCACTAAATCATACAACATTTTACGCATTCGTCGTGTATTTTTGTTTTCATTTTTTGAACTCAAAGCAAGAAAAAAGCACTTACTCTCTCTGATTCGGATTCTGATTCAGATTCTGTCTCTGGGCTGGGGCTTATACGTATATACGTATGTGTATATCTACTTCTAGTTCCGTCGGCCTTTTGCTTTCCCCCCGGCAGCCTAGCAGCCTGGCAACCCGACTACCTGGCAGAGTAATTAGTGACTTGTACAAAAAATAAGAATACAAAGAGAGTCTATTATAAATGGGGGCGTGAGCGTAAGTGTTCTCGGCTAAACTTTTCCAGATTGCGGACTTTGTGTTCGCGGAACCAGACATTTATGTTCCCGCTTGACATATCATGGAGGTCGTTTTAATATTCGCTTTCGGCCAACTCGCAGGTAGCCCAAAAGTTTACCCGGACTACAATGCAAATGCTTAACAGCTTTTGGGGAAAAATTTCCACTGCCAAAGCCGAACTCTGATGAGTCACATGTATTTTGGCCAAGTGCGTAGCTATGGTTTTGAATTTTTTAGAAATCGATTTGGCTCCGAGAAACGTCAACAACAAGCCCTAGCTATCATTATCATAATTTAGTAAGCTGTAGGGCCAGCTCGATTATAATTAATAGCTCCGTACGAACTGGGACTGCGTTAATCTGTTTGAGGGCTTTAATTGAATGAATTTTATTCATCGGCCCGAAAGGTTTCCGATGCCCAGGGAAATGGTTACGCAGTGCAAAATACACAATGCGATTAGCATGCAATAGTAATGGCATTAAATATGCAATATACTCGCAAACAGTACGTTTCCAGAGACCTGCGATTTGCGGCTGCGACATGTGATGCAAAGATAAACAGCGAAGCAATCAGACTAAGTACCGCCCAGATACAAATTTCGCCCCAGAGAGATAAACCCTTCACTCTGTCCTTATGTCTACATATAGACATATAGACTATAGCTGGAAGCCACAAAATGAACAATGCCACTTGGTGTTGCTGTCGATGATCGTGTGGGGCGATTTGTGGTTTTGTAACCCCCGTCCACTCTAGTCCCACTCCGAGTCACTCAAAGACGTTTGAGTGTTTCTTGAAAAGACTCTCGGAACCGACGTAATTTGACTTTCCAGTTTCGGACTTCGAGGGTCTTTCCCCGCCTCGGACTACGCGGCTTTATTATATCTTCATCGGGAGTTACTCATCGTGGCTCATTTCCAGCACGCAGCTTAGTCATTAGCCATTCCGCATAAAGACTGTGTTTCCAAGAGTGCGCCCATCCGGGCATACCCTCTGATACCTTATATCTAACGGGCATTATCTAAAATCAAAAACTAACGGAAAACTTTAAAAGTTCTGTTCCAAAGATAGTACCAGCGGTTCCCCTTATCTATGTGGAATATAATCAATGTAATAGTTAAATTTCTAATTTAGTGCCTAGCTCGGCACGGTATAGAATAATTACTTTTTGTTTTGCCATTTCAGTCTTTGGGCAAATAAAACTAAATGAAGGATAGCCCAAAGCCATCAAGACTTGTCTTAAAACAAATACAATAATAGGTAAACAATAAAAAGTGCTCCATTGAGAGAGTACGAGTTGGAGGGTACTTGGGGCCCCGAGTGGAATTTTATAACGCGTATTCCAAGAATTCCATTTCCAAACTGAAGACTAGGTTGGGGGCACCCCGAAATGGTTAACCTTTTTAGTGCCGCGGCATTTGCTGGCTTTAAATTAATTTCGTGGGTCTGGGGCGCTTCTTTGGGTAGTCGCATGCCCGCCCGCCCGTCCAACAATTGGCAACCCACCAACTACAAAGCCACTGGGAAGTGATATAAGTGGCGGGGTCTCAGTGGCTCTAACCGCAGTTGTGTGACCGCGTTCGGCGGGTGAGCACGGAGTGAAAAATAACATTAAAAAGCCACTGGGCAGTGAGACATCCAACGGCCAGAAAGCCGCAAGAATTGTGCAGTGCCCGTAGTAGTTACAGCCTGATAAAGCACTTTGTGCTCTAGTGTCCCCCATAAAAATCAAAACAATGTGGAGTTATGATTCGATCGCGATTTGCGCCGCCTCGATCTTGATTTGTGGTGAGATACAGACCTAATTTAATCAAACATGTGACGAAAGTGCGTTTGCCTTGCAATTAAAAACTCTATATCATATCTAGACGGCGGCAGGCTTCTATAATCAAGTATCGCAAATATTTGAACAGTTAACAGAGCAATGAAAACCTACAATTAGACTGTTAAGAGTCGTATAAACATTTATAGCTTAAAGACTTCCAAAAAGGTTAAATTCAGGACATATTTGAAGATCTAAACTACTTGGCTATCTTCCTTGTAAATCATGATATATTATTAGTTATATTATTAGTCATCTCATGGCCAAGAACATGCCAGCGATAGGTCTTTTGATTATTTATAGCCAGTTACGAACCGGTCACCTGATTGATCTTCAACCTTCCCACCGTCATTCTGGGTTCTGTCTTGATTAGTATTCGTCACCACGGCCGTGGACACTGGCTGGTGATCACTGTCAGCGGTCATTCATACGGCACATGATTCCCAAACAAAAAACGGGAGGTTTTTGCCAAGTCTTTTCAATTATCCCAATCAATTTAATCCGACTAATGACCGTGTGAGCAATCGTGGGAAGTCCAATGCTTAGCATTCGTTAATGAAAATTAAACCATACTTTACCCAAATTTTCCATAAATAAAAAACTGTTAATTGCTGGCTCACAAATTCGATTTTGTGGGGTAATAGGCATGTGAAACTGAGACAGCTGCACCCCTTTTTCAAGGGTCGCATATTTCACAGAGGTTTCCGTCGAGAGCCATAAACTTTACATGGATAATTGCCGTCAGATCTGTGCTAATTAAAAGAGCCATTACCAGTCCGGAGTGTCGACTGAACCGATTCCCAGTGACGACAGACGGCATCGCATTAATAAAACTGCAAAATTCGAACGACACACATTTGGCGTATTTATAGCTTTCGCCGCGACCGAAAATAGTTGATGGCTTAATTGATTATCGCCGATTCGACCCACCCACTCCTGTCTGTCACATAATGTCACCGATTCCCCAATATTACCGATTAATTAGCACCTTCGGCGACTGGGCTAACCGTCTGTATTTGGCTTTTCAGCTGCCGGCGGTGTCTGGAGCCAAGACTTCGGCTACGAGGGAAGACATGGCCCGGAGCACTGGGGTGAGGATTACGCCAGGTGCAGCGGCAAGCACCAGAGCCCCATTAACATCGACTTGGTGAACGCCGTGGAGAAGCGCTTTCCCAAGCTAGAGTTCTTCAACTTTCACGTGGAGCCAAAGGGCATCCACATGTCCAACAACGGGCACACCGTGCTGGTGAAGATGACCTTCGACGAGGACAGAATGCCGACGGTGCGCGGAGGTCCTCTGGCCGAGAGGTCTCCCCTGGGCTACCAGTTCGAGCAGTTCCACTTCCACTGGGGCGAGAACGATACGATCGGAAGTGAGGATCTGATCGACAACCACGCCTATCCGGCCGAGCTTCATGTGGTCCTGAGGAATCTGGAGTATCCGGACTTTGCCAGTGCCCTGGACAAGGATCATGGCATTGCCGTGATGGCCTTCTTCTTTCAGGTGAGATCAGCTCCCAAGAACAAAAAGAAACGAATTAAAACTCATTATTGACTATTGGACTTCAGGTTAGCCGCACCTCGTCGGATGGGTATGAAAAGTTCACAGACCTGCTGCCCCAGATAGATCGAAAGGGAAAGTCTGTGAATATGAGCAATCCCCTGCCCTTGAGGGAATATGTGTCCAAGAGCCTGGAGAGCTACTTCAGTTACACTGGGTCCCTAACTACTCCGCCGTGCAGTGAGGAGGTTACCTGGATAGACTTTACCGCTCCCATTGACATTACAGAGAAAGAGGTGAGTTGGGATTTGATCTCATATATTTCATAATATTGGCTAACTTTTGGATATTTCTTTCAGCTCAATGCCTTTCGTCTGCTCACCGCCAACGATGATCACTTGAAGAACAACTTCCGGCCAATTCAACCGCTCAACGATCGTATTTTGTACAAAAATTACATTGACGTTCCCAAAACAAAAATGGGCTCAATACCCTTTGTGAATGCAGAAAACTCGGCTGCCAGCTGGAGGTCCTGGCACTCCCTCGCCCTCGTTCTGCTGCCCTGTTTCGGTCTCGTTACCTTGCTAAGCGCCTCCGCCGTTAGCGGTTTTTAATTTGAGTTTTGTGGCCGGAAATCGAAGGTCAATTGTTAAGTGCCTAGCATGTGCTTTGTCGTCTAATTAAGCGCCGCAATTTACATGTCCTGCTCTTGTTCGGCTGCACTGTTTGTTGTTCAAACAGGACGACCTCTAATGCCCTGGACGGGCGCACATACATCAACTGGGAAAAACAAACAAGCAAGCAGGTCGGTGGATTGTTGAAACCAAATTAACGAAGCTCAGCTGGCACGATACCCTATCTCATAAATTATGCACCACCTCTCGCCGAGACTGTCAAGTGCATTGTATCCGTTTTGAGGAAGTCCTGTGGATAGCAGGACTTCCTGGTTTTGCACATTGTGATTTTAAATGCTTGGCTCAAGCAATGCTTTCTTTTCCTGTAATTTTAGCTTTAGTCTTTATAGCACTAAATTATTGTTAATAAATAAAGATTTTACTTTTATGTTAAATTGGTTTTTCGCTTCTGAAGATTGGGGAAGTCCGGTGGAAGTCATCTTAAAATTATCTAGAATGTCATGACTCTCTGAGCAATAGGAACGAATAATTATAGAGCGTCTTAATACCTTAATATTTAAAAATCTATAACTATAAATTTTCTTAATTCTAAGCCATAACTTAAGGGCTATCTTGAAGTCGTATGTGCGATTTTAACGAAAACATCTGTCTGAGAGAAGTGAGAAAACTTGTCACTTTTCTACGGCTTTGAAGGCAGTTGTGAGGAGGCATTCGGCGGAGAAACACGTAAAATTGTTTCAAGGCAAGCCTCCGGAATCCGGCCAATTATTCATAAACTATTCCCTCAAGCCACCTCGTAAAAAATGATTCCAAATATAATTGTAAGGAAGGCAGTATCCTGTTGCCGGAATGCAAATGGCTTTGATGCAGCAGTCATTGCCTTTTTTGTGGTTTTTGGTGAGCATATATATAAATTCGCTTACTAATGCCATAATAAAAATTAAAAAATAGCTTAAATAACAAACATATACCAAACCGTATAATTATCAGTGATAGCTTCACAAAAATTCCTAAAATGAGTTTTGCCACATCAAATCAAAATAATAACCACAATCATTACATTCATTCGCAGCTCAAATTAGATAATATTATTTTTTTTAATTTAATCCGAATCACTTAGCATCCCGTTGATTTAAATTCCTTCGAAATTGACTGAAATATGCTCCAAAATCGCGAAACTTTAATAGATCGGTGATGTCATGTGCTAATTTTGTGAATATTTTTTTTTTTTTGCGGCTGTCGTCAAATTAGTCTGTTTAAACGAAGACACTGAAAACAATTTATGGGGCGTTGTGGGCAAGACACCCGCATTCTTTGCTGAAACCATATTTCTGGGGAAACATTTCCGAGGAACTGCGACAAGCTGCTAATTAATTGGACAATTACATGTGTCGGGAAACTTTAAACTGAGATGATTACTAATTCACACGGCGTATTTATAACTGACTTTGACCAAAAATAGTAAGGGCCTTGCAACCCGCCCACAATATTATTTCCTTTGGGAGGTTTATTAATAGTCTCCTATTGTTACCCATCTGAAGCTGTGGCAGGAGGCGTTCGGGCCCAGGACTTTGGCTATGAGGGCAGATCAGGACCCGCGCACTGGGGCGAGGAGTACGCCCGCTGCACTGGCAAGCACCAAAGCCCCATCAACATAAACCACGTCAGTGTCAAGCAGAACAGCTACCCCAGGCTGGAGTTCCACAACTTTAACGTGGAGCCCACGGGTATGCTAGTGACCAACAACGGACACACGGTCCTGGTCAAAATGAGCTTCTATGAGGGCAAGGCGCCCAGGGTCCGGGGTGGTCCTTTGGCCGAGAGGTCCTCTGTGGGCTACCAGTTCGAGCAGTTCCACTTCCACTGGGGCGAGAACGACACGGTGGGCAGTGAGGACATGATCGACAATCATGCCTACCCCGCAGAGCTGCACGTAGTCCTGAGGAACCTGGAGTATCCCAGCTTTGCCAGTGCCCTGGGCAAGGATCATGGCATTGCCGTGATGGCCTTCTTCTTCCAGGTGAGTCTCTCGATAGAAACGAATGAGATTTCTTATAGAATAACTCAATTTCCAGATCAGTAGCACTTCCACTGGGGGCTACTCTAATTTCACAAGTTTGCTGCCCCAAATCGAAAGGAAAGGCCAATCCGTCAACACAACCAAGACTTTTCCATTACGTCAGTATTTCTCCAAGGACTTGAGCAACTACTACACCTACACAGGATCCTTGACCACTCCTCCTTGCAGTGAAGAGGTGATTTGGATGGACTTCCGGACTCCCATTGACATTACCGAGAAGCAGGTGGACTGTCCCCTTTTTTTGTAAAATTATCAGATTAGTTCAAAATATTTTTTTTCAGCTTAATGCCTTTCGCCTGCTGACAGCCCACGATGATCACCTGAAGAATAATTTCAGGCCCACACAACCCCTGAATGATAGACCCGTTTACAGTAACCGGGAAGGAGCTCCACTCTTTGTGGACTCATCTGCAGGAGGAAGGACTCCCCATTTCAAAACCCTATTTCTGGTTACTCTCGTCGCTGTTGCACTAACAGGTGCCAATTTAAGTGGAGCTTACTTTAAACTTTAAGGTTACAAAGTTCTAAAAAAAACAAAGATAATAAAATAAAATACGTGCTGGCATCTGACAGTCAAAAAAAAAATGTAAATGTTTAAAATACTGACACTTTTTGTAATGGCTTCATTGACGCTTTAAAATAAATAACCAACAAACACATGGATTTTATTCACGAACTGTTCCTTTTGGCAAAACGATAAAAAAGAATGAAATCCATTTTAAGCACGCAACGTGGTGGAATTTAAGCCACAAAAAATGACTTAAATCAAACAATTAAACACGAAAGATAAATATGCCTTAAAGCCAAGTGTAATCAATCAAATGGCTGATTGATATTCTTAAATAATGAAATGGGATATATATATATATATATTATCGTATCGCCACTTTAATTAAAGCATACTTTCGGGCAATTTCCACAATAAGATTCGTATTGACGAATCATTTAGGAGAAATGCTTTCCCAGAATATCATCTACTAAGAGATCCTAGTCAGGCAGAGTAGGTTAGAGTACTTTTGATGACCTCCTGACCTCCAGCTGTCAGCGAGGCCCCGTGAATTATGACAAACATGTGCACAAATCTATCAGCGAAATATCAACTTTTGAAACAATCCGAAGAGTTCGTCTGGCGAAAGTCGAGCTCGCAAATTTGATTTATTGATAATCACTTTTGCCCCTTAGTAAACACGGCGGGCCCCCCCTAAAATGCACTTCATTTCCTTCTGAGCAATCACTGTCGATTGAGTCCGTCATAGGCAGGGGGCACTGTGAGTGGAAAACGGATTGATCATCGTTGTTTGTCTTGCCTTGTCCCTGCCACCTTTCGACTCTTGCGTTTAACCTCTTGGTTAATTATAGAATGAATCTGGCATTTTCTAATTAGCTTATCAATGGCTGTTTATTAATGCGATGGATCTGCTTGATATGGAGTGACCTAGAACTTACTGGCTCGCGTCAAGATTTGCTCAAGAATGCAAATGGCATTCCCTTAAAAAAAAAATGCCAATTGCATTGCATGGCCAATTCCCGCTTATTTTTATTGCCGTTCAACTCCCTCGCCTCGGCACGTTCGTTCGGCACTTAATTGATGACACCAGCATCCCAGGGAATATAAATATTATGAAATTTTTCCATTGCCGAACCGCTTTCCTAATGAACGATAAGGTTTATTGACAGCCAACCGTTACAAACTGACCCCTGGTGTTCGTCACCGGGGGCGATACTACGTCTTGGGAGGAACCAGAGAACAAGCCCCTCCGGCCCAGATCTGCCCAACTTTGTATATAGAATATATAGCCGAGAGCGATCAGTCCGCCCCTTCGTGGGCAGTGTGAAATCTCAAGTTGTAGTTCGCACTTGCGGCGTGTGTGAGTCCGGATTCGATTCGATGTGGATCGGATCGTATGGGATCGACGTCACGAGACGACTGATAACTTTTCTTTAGGCAATCCCCCCCTTGATGGCACATTAATTTTCAGCTTGATGACTGTGTACCCAGATTGCCAGGCCTTTGTTGCTATACTTATAGCATTGGATGGCAGCTCTGGGCCTGGAGCTTCGGTTTTTGTGGCTTTCCTGGCGGTTGTTCAAGGTTACTAGCCGAGCTATCGGAGCAGGAATTTTTCGGGGGCTTGAGGCGTGACATTTGAGCCAAAGCCCAGTCACTCGCCAGCCTCATGATAACTTTCTCCAAGATGGATGTATTGCAGCATAACTAAAGTACTTTTAACTTCCTAAAAGACGCAAGAATGATGCGCTTATGCCTTCTGGAATACTTTTATCAAGGGCCTTGACAATAAAACCATTCACGTCCCAAGTAATCGTTAAGTCTCGTACTCGAAAGCCGTGGCCTTGCACTTGATCCAGATATACTCATAATACAAAAAAAAAACATCTAAAAAAATATAGCATTATCAGTCAAGTGCAGCTTCCAGTTTTATGGATTTGTGCAGCAGCTCCCGATATGGGCGAACGGCATTATGTAGGCGACCAAGACTTCTGATAAAAAACGAATTTAAAAATTCCTACTAAATAAATTACAGCATTTTGTATTGATAATGATGGGAAGTCCGGGGGAAGCTGCGCAAGACACTCTCGTGTTTTGAAAATAACAAATGTACTATAAATCATATTTCGAGTATATTTAGAAGAGGAGAAACATCTACAATATACGATGCGATGTGATTGTGAATTCCATTGAGTTTCCGAGGGCCTAGCGACTATAAAAGTGAGCGGCCAGGCCGAGAACAATTTCAAACGCGAGTTAGTCGCTCAAGTGCCCAGTACTAATTGAAAAGCTACATCCAGACCAATATTAATATCCTTTTAAAATGAGAATCCTGGCGGAGGTAAGAACGATATTAGACAAATCTTCACTTCAACATTTCAATAACAAGAAATTTTTCTCAATAATTCTAGAACCATGTCAATTTGCTGGATCCCTCGGAGCTGATGCGCCCTGAGCCCACGTTCGCGGACAAGAATCCCTCCAAATTCAGGGACTACAGCATTGACACCACAGATCCTTTGAAGGAGCGCGTCCGACAGACCTATCGACAGATGCACTTGAACCAGACAGTGGACTTTGTCAAGGGTAAGGACGAATTTTGATATAATTTAATAACAAATGTTTATTTTTAAAAATTGTAAATTTCCCAAGGACGTCGTGACCGTTGGTTGAAGTTCGACACAATTAAGATGACGATTCGCGAAGCCTTGGAGAAACTCAACGACTTGGTGGACGAGTCCGATCCCGACCTGGATCTGCCCAACATCATCCACGCCTTCCAGGCAGCCGAGCGAGCACGTGCCGAGTTCCCGGAACACGACTGGCTCCACCTGACCGCCCTCATCCACGATCTGGGCAAGATTATGGCCTTCTACGGCGAGCCCCAGTGGGCGGTGGTGGGAGACACCTTCGCCGTGGGCTGTCGGTGGGGCGACAGCATCGTCTACCGCGAGGAGAGTTTCGAGGGCAACCCGGACGGAGACAACCCCGCCTACAACACCGAGAACGGCATCTACCAGCCCAACTGTGGGGTTGACAACCTGCTGATGTCCTGGGGCCACGACGAGTACATGTACAACGTCCTGAAGCACAACAAGACCAAGCTGCCCGACGTGGCCTGCAACATTATCCGCTTCCACTCCTTCTATCCGTGGCACAACGGCGGCGACTACAAGCACCTGGAGGCGCCCAAGGATGCGGAGACCAAGAAGTGGGTCCTGATTTTCAAGTGAGTACTAAAGTCGTGCCATTAAGCTTGTTACATAAATCCAATAATCGCAATTCCCCCCAGTCGCTATGACTTGTACACGAAGAGCGAGGTGGTGCCGGACATTGAGGCTCTGTGGCCCTATTACCAGAGCCTGATTGACAAATACTTGCCCGGAGTCATTGAGTTCTAGAAAACCCAGACTAAACCCAGACTATCTAGAGGTTACTTTTATTCTACAGAATGCCATAAACCTTAAATATATATCTGTAATATAGTTTACTTCATATATACTCTTGTATAAAATATTAAAATAATATTGAAAATCACTCAACACTTAATTGACAATTATATTTTTGAAAAAAATTGGACAATTTTTAATCAAATCTGACGCTATTTCGAAAAATAGCAAATCCAACCGTTGTTACATTTTCCATGTCTATTTACCAACCGCATCAGAAATAATTGTTGGAAATTTCATTCAGAGACACCCACATAAAATGAGATTCACAAATGACTCGATTAGTTTAACTAACGCATCGATTGTCATTCAAAAGTTGATATCCCTATTAAACTAAAACGTAGTAATTTGTTTGAATTCAAATCTAGAACTCCCCCAATTGCATTGCGTGAGGAAATTAACTGGGCCTGAAACACACCTGTGGCAGACAATAAAAACAGCTCCATTTATTCCATGTCGGGTAGTTGGAAACAGTGCTTTAGGCAAAGTATGGTCGGAAGATTTGTTTTTGTCCTAAGCTGTCTTTGGTCTATTTCCGCTGATGATCCCAGGGATCCACTTCTGGTCAATCTCCCAAATGGCCAGCTTCGGGGGCGCGATAACGGAAACTACTACAGCTACGAGTCCATTCCCTATGCAGAGCCCCCCACAGGAGATCTCCGCCTCGAGGCCCCGAAACCCTACACTCGCCAATGGACAGAAACCTTTGATGCCACCCAGCCACCTGTTCTGTGCCTCCAATGGGATCAATTCACTCCTGGGGACAACAAGTTGGTGGGAAAGGAGGACTGTCTCACAGTGAGCATCTACAAGCCCAAGAACTCGAGCCGCAGCACCTTTCCGGTGGTGGCCCACATCCATGGGGGAGCCTTTATGTTCGGCGGAGCAGCGCAGAATGGACATGAGAATGTTATGCGAGAAGGCAGATTCATTCTGGTCAAGATAAGCTATCGCCTGGGGCCACTGGGTTTCGCTAGCACTGGTGATACGGATTTACCCGGAAACTATGGCCTCAAGGATCAGCGACTGGCCCTCCAGTGGATCCGGAAAAATATAGCTTGTTTTGGGGGCGAGCCCGAGAACATTGTGTTGATTGGTCACTCCGCTGGAGCTGCCCTTGTTCATTTGCAACTACTCCAGGAGGATTTCGGCCAGTTGGCCAAATCTGCCATCTCCTTTAGTGGCAACGCTCTGGATCCCTGGGCAATTCAAAAAGGAGCTCGTGAACGATCTTTCGAACTGGGTCGCATTCTGGGCTGTGGGCAGTTGGAAGACTCGGTGGCTCTCAAGGAATGCCTAAAATCAAAGGACCCTGCTGAAATAGTCACCGCTGTGAAGAACTTCCTAATATTTTCCTATGTGCCCTTTTCTCCATTCGGTCCTGTTGTAGAACCCTCCGATGCCCCTGGTGCCTTTCTCTCCCAGACTCCACAAGAAGTTATTAAGAGCGGAAAGTTTGGACAGGTTCCTTGGCTAGTATCCTATTTGACCGAAGATGGCGGCTACAATGCGGCCTTACTTCTCGAGGAATCGTATCCGGAAGGGCCCACCTGGATAGAGCAACTGAATGATCGGTGGTTCGACTGGGCTCCTTACTTATTATTCTACAAGGATTCGGATAAAAATATTCAGGAAATAGATGACTACTCCAGGAAACTGAAAAAGGAGTATCTAGGGGATCGACGGTTCAGCGTGGACAGCTACTTGGACTTGCAGAGAATGTTCACTGATGTCCTTTTCAAAAACAGCACTCAGGATGCACTGGATCTCCATCGTAGGTTTGGAAAACGTCCTGTCTATGCTTATGTTTACGAAAATCCAGCTGAAAAGGGAATCGCCCAGGTTCTGACACAGAACAGAGATGTTAACTTCGGTAGTAATCATAACATATATTTTTGGACATTTATAGTAATTTTTCGTTATGTAACAGGAACGGTGCATGGTGACGACTATTTCTTAATTTTCGACATCATTAGTCAAGATATCCAACGTCCAGATGCTGAAAGGATTTCGAGGAACTTCATTAAAATGCTGGAGGACTTTGCTGTCAACGAAGAAGGAGCGCTAGCCTTTGGAGATTGTACTTTTCACGATAATGTTGGCAGGGAAGACTTTAATCTGCTCTCAATAACCAGAGACGGATGTGAGAACAAGCAGTTCTCACAATTTCCCTAAATCACAAATAAATTCGTTTTATTTAAACTAGAAATAATAGTTCCACCCATTTCCCCTCGAGTGTACTTTTGCTATTTTGTTTGTCGAAGTCAGCTTATCAATAATGTTTTATAAATAAATGGCAACCCGCGTAGTATCGTCTCTGAAGTACCCTGTCATTAACAACTTGAGGAGAATATTGCATAGATGGATTTAGTTTAAAAACAACTCTTAGTTTCAAACACATCACAATGTGTCATTTAAGTGCCTCCGTTTAAAAACTCATTATCGAAGGCATCTGTACAAATAGCAGCTAGTATCTAAGCTAACATGCATAAAAAGTAATTAATCAAGCTTGATTGATTGCAATTGCATAAGAAGTTTCCCACCCAAGGTGTGATAGAAAAACAAGATCTGTGATTCGAGTGATTCAACTTCGATTCACAGACAAGTATCCTAATTCGAACATGCTTATCAGAGTCACAAAATAACCATTTTCCCAAAAGCAATTCAGACCTGAGAAGCCGCACAATCTCGTGGCGCGCTCAGATCTACTGGGACTGGTTGCACAGGTGGTGGTCCACTGAACTGGAGGCGATAAGCCGATCTGGCAATAAAAACAGCTCCAGTTTCCTCTATCGCGGATAGTTGCGATCGGTGCTTGGTGGCGTGAGCAACATGAACTGCGTGAGATTCGTTATTTTGCTGAGCTGCCTTTGGCTCAGTTCCTCCGCCGGCGATTCCAGTAATCCCCTTCTGGTGGAGCTTCCTCTTGGCCAGTTGCGGGGGCGCGATAACGGAAACTACTACAGCTACGAGTCCATTCCCTATGCAGAGCCCCCCACAGGAGATCTCCGCCTCGAGGCCCCGAAACCCTATACTCGTCAATTGACAGAAACCTTTGATGCCACCCAGCCACCTGTTCTGTGCCTTCAATGGGATCAATTCACTCCTGGGGACAACAAGTTGGTGGGAGAGGAGGACTGTCTCACAGTGAGCATCTACAAGCCCAAGAACTCGAGCCGCAGCACCTTTCCTGTGGTGGCCCACATCCATGGGGGAGCCTTTATGTTCGGCGGAGCAGCGCAGAATGGACATGAGAATGTTATGCGAGAAGGCAGATTCATTCTGGTCAAGATAAGCTATCGCCTGGGGCCACTGGGTTTCGCTAGCACTGGTGACACGGATTTACCCGGAAACTATGGCCTCAAGGATCAGCGACTGGCCCTCCAGTGGATCAGGAAACATATTCATCACTTTGGTGGTGAACCGGAGAATATAGTGCTGATTGGCCACTCCGCCGGAGGTGCCTCGGTGCATCTCCAGCTTCTACAGAACGACTTCGGTCAGTTGGCCAGGTCTGCCATCTCCTTTAGCGGCAACGCCCTCGATCCCTGGGTCGTTCTGCAAGGAGCTCGAGGACGAGCATTTGAATTGGGTCGCATCCTGGGCTGTGGGCAGTTGGATGACTCGGTGCCCCTAAAAACCTGCTTGAAATCCAAACCGGCTAGTGAAATAGTGACCGCAGTGCGGAACTTCCTCATTTTTTCCTATGTTCCGTTTGCTCCTTTCGGACCCGTTGTGGAACCAGAATTTCCTGGCGCCTTCCTCACCCAGACTCCGGACGAAGTTATCAAAAGTGGAAAGTTTGGACAAGTACCTTGGGCTGTCACTTATGTGACCGAAGATGGGGGCTACAATGCGGCCTTGCTGCTGGAGGAGTCGTATCCGGGAGGACCTACTCTAATAGAGCAACTGAACGATCGGTGGTTCGACTGGGCTCCGTACTTACTTTTCTATAGAGATGCAAAGAGAACCATCCGGGAAATGGACGACTACTCCCGGAAACTGAGACAAGAGTATCTGGGAGAGCGGAGGTTCAGCGTGGACAGCTATTGGGACCTGCAGCAAATGTTCACGGATGTCCTTTTCAAGAACAGCACTGAGGACTCCTTGGACCTCCATCGGAAGTATGGAAACAGTCCTTCCTATGCCTTTGTTTACGACAATCCGGCAGACAGAGGAATCGCACAGGTGTTGACACAGCGCCGGGACGTAAACTTTGGTAATTTCATAAAATCTCAAATGAGAGTATTACCAATCATTTTATATTCGATTCTTATATTGCAGGAACGGTGCATGGCGACGACTACTTTTTGATTTTCGAAAATGTAGTTAGAGATACGCAGCTGCGACCAGATGAGGAGAGGATTTCCAAAAATTTCATAAAAATGCTGGCGGACTTTGCTGTTTGCGAAAAAGGAATCCTAACCTATGGAGACTGCTCTTTTCAAGATAATGTTGGCAGTGAGGACTTCAATTTACTATCCATTACTCGCGACGGATGCGAGAACAAGCAGTTTAAACGATTTCCATAAATTTCAAAGAAAATAAAAATGTATTCGATCAAAATGCGAAGTTTAGCTTAAAGTATTTTATAATTACTACATTATGACATTATTAATACACTTTGTGACAATCGGCTTAGATCTCTGCTAGGCTTTAATCAATCTTTCTACGATCTTAGTCCGCCCGGTCTCTGGTACTCTACGGTTCCGGGTTCTCATAGAAAGTTCATAGAAAGGAGCAGCAGTTCAAAATGGCCACGAGAAGTTCAGCGTTTGGCCCTTCAATGGATAAAGAATTTCATCCTGCCAAGAACATCCTGCCGATACAGGAGTAGCACAAGTTCTATCCCAGCGTAGGGATATCAGATTTGGTAATATTGTTTTCAATTGTTTTAAATTTAATAGTGATTTAGGCAGTAAGATATTCAATTTATTATCCATAACTCGAGACGGATGCGAGAACAAACAATTTACCCAATTTCCTTAAACCGCAACATAAAATATTTCAATAGCAAATAGTTCTGAAGGAACAATTGAATTATACCCTATAATAATATATATAAATTAAATAAAAACCTTATCGATACAAATAGAAAAGCACATAATAGATGCAGCGGCGGAGACAGCCAAAATGTCGTCATTAATTTTGAGACTTGTTTCAGTTTCCAGCAAACAAGTCTCAGTTGTCAATTGGCCTGATACTTGCGATCGGTGCTTTGTGGAATGAACAACATGAACTCCGCGGGATGGGTCTGTCTACTGATCTGCCTCGGGATCGCTTCGTGCGTCGGTAATGCCAGTGATCCCCTTCTAGTGGAGCTCCCAAATGGACAGCTGCGGGGCCGCGATAACGGAAACTACTACAGCTTCGAGTCCATTCCCTATGCAGAGCCTCCAACAGGGCATCTCCGCTTCGAAGCCCCGGAACCGTATAATCGCAAATGGACAGAAACCTTTGATGCCACCCAGCCACCTGTTCTATGCCTTCAAACGACCATAAAGACTTTAGGACAGGAGGACTGTCTCACAGTTAGCATCTACAAGCCCAAGAACTCCACTCGTGAAAGTTTTCCCGTGGTGGCGAACATCCATGGGGGCGCCTTCAGTCGAGGTGGAGCAGTTCAAAACGGACACGAGACTGTTATGCGGGATGGCAGCTTTATTCTTGTCAAGATAAGCTATCGCCTGGGAGCTCTGGGCTTCGTCAGCACTGGGGATAGCCATTTACCCGGAAACTACGGCCTGAAAGACCAGCGCTTGGCCCTCCAATGGATCAGGAAGAACATAGCCAACTTCGGAGGAGAACCGGAGAACATTGTTGTCCTTGGCCATTCCGCAGGAGGAGCCTCGGTGCATCTGCAGCTTTTACGGGAGGACTTTGGTCAGTTGGCCAGATCTGCCATTTCCTTAAGTGGCAACGCCCTAGATCCCTGGGTAATCCAGAAAGGAGCTCGTTATCGAGCCTTCGAACTGGGTCGCATCTTGGGCTGTGGGCAGATGGATGACTCTGGGGCCCTCAAGAGCTGCCTCAAATCGAAGCCGGCTGAAGAAATCGTGACAGCGGTGCGTAGTCTTCTACTCCTTCCAAAAGTACCCTTTGCTCCTTTCGGTCCTGTCGTGGAGCCTTCTGAAGTCCCCGAGGTGTTTCTGTCGGAAAGCCCTGAAGAGATAATTAAAAGTGGAAAGTTTGGAAGCGTTCCTTGGATAGTAAGCTATGTGACCGAAGATGGTGGCTACAATGCCGCCTCGCTACTGGAGGAATCCTATCCAGGAGGACCGACTCTTATAGAGAATCTCAACGATCGGTGGTTCGACTGGGCTCCATACTTGTTATTCTACAGGGATTCGGAAAAGACTATTCAGGAAATGGATGACTACTCCAGGAAACTGAGAAATGACTACCTAGGAGATCGGCGATTCAGCCTTGAAAGCTATTGGGACCTGCAGCAAATGTTCACGGATGTCCTCTTCAAGAACAGCACTCAGGACTCGTTGGACCTTCATCGAAAACACGGCAAAAGTCCTGTTTACGCTTATGTTTATAATAATCCTGCTGACAAAGGAGTGGCGCAGGTTCTAACTCAGCGTAGGGATATACAATTTGGTAATGTGATCTTTTTTTAATGCTATATTTTATTTATATAATGTAATATTTTTTTAGGAACTGTCCATGGTGACGATTACTTTTTAATATTCGAAAGCGCTCTGAGAGATTCCCGCCTACGTTCCGATGAGGAGAAGATTTCCAAAAACTTTATTAAAATGATAACTAGCTTTGCGAATTCCGATGGAAGCCCTTTGTCCTTTGGGGACTGTACTTTTCAGGATAATATTGGCAGCGAAAAGTTTCATTTACTATCAATAACTCGCTACGGCTGTGAAAATAAACCATTTATACAATTTCCCTAAACAGAGTCTGTGATTATGCAAAAAAAATATTCAAACTTAAACAATAATGCCATCGTTTATGCATTTGTTTGTTTAAAACAAAGTATAAAAAAATTTAATGTGTGCTAATTTTCAGCAGGGCGTTTACACGTTTCGAGCGCGTTAAATGAAATGTTTTAAATGTGAAACCTGGTACAAGTCACTTCATTTCGGGAGTGGCTATAAAAACGGGCATGTAAACCCTGTTTGGCGGCAGTCGCGTCTCAAAATGAAATGGTGCACGTGTGCGATTTTAATTTGGATTTATTGGACGGGCTCCGTTGAGTCTGAATCCTCCCCTGATCCTCTGGTCGTCGAGATTTCAAACGGCAGGCTCCTTGGTCGCGATAATGGACATTACTACAGCTACGAATCGGTGCCGTATGCCGAGCCACCGATTGGCCATCTCCGCTTCGAGGCTCCCAGGCCGTATGAGAGACTCTGGAAGGACACTTTCAACGCCACCCAACCACCAGTAGCGTGTCTCCAATGGAATCAGTTCATCGATGATAGCAACAAGCTGGCTGGTCAGGAGGACTGCCTGACGGTGAATATCTACAGACCAAAGAGCACCACCAGGAGCAGTTTCCCTGTGCTGGTCCTTCTTCATGGAGGGGCCTTTATGTTCGGCCGAGCTACGCTGTATGGGCACGAGTATCTTATGCGCCAGGGATCTCTGGTAGTGGTCAAGATTAGCTATCGTGTTGGACCTCTGGGCTTTCTGAGTACTGGGGATAAGGATTTACCTGGCAACTTTGGCCTGAAGGATCAACGTTTGGCCCTGGAATGGGTCAGGAAAAACATAGTCCACTTCGGCGGCAGACCAGAGAATATTGTGCTCATTGGTCACTCGGCGGGAGGAGCCTCTGTTCACCTGCAGACGTTGCGGCATGATTTTGGTCAGTTGGCGAAGGCAGCGGTGTCCGTCAGCGGCAATGCCCTGGATCCTTGGGTTGTTCAGCGGGGAGCTAGAAGACGAGCCTTTGAAATGGGCCGGCTCCTGGGCTGCGGGCAATTGGATGACTCGGCTGCCCTCAAAAAATGCCTCAAATCTATACCTGCCAGTGAAGTAGTCACTGCTGTGAAGAGTTTCCTGATATTTTCCTACTTCCCGTTCACACCATTTGGTCCTGTGGTGGAGCCTCCGGATGCTCCAGATGCCTTCCTCACCCAACACCCCAGTGAAGTAATCATGAGTGGAAAGTTTTCCGAAATCCCTTGGGTTGCCTCCTATACAACTGAAGACGGTGGATACAATGCAGCTTCTTTGCTGGAAGAATCCAACAAAACTGGGGACACCTGGATTGATAAACTGAATGATCGCTGGTTCGACTGGGCACCGTACTTGCTCTTCTATCGGGACTCCTTCGAAACCATTAAAGATATGGATAATTACTCCAGAGACATAAGGCAGGCCTACCTGGGAGATAGACGTTTCGGCATAGAAAGTTATTGGGACGTGCAGCGCATGTTCACGGATGAGCTCTTCAGAAACAGTGTGCCAAAGGCTCTGGAACTTCATCGCCAATACGGCAAAAGTCCTGTCTACTCGTTCGTGTACGACAACCCATCAGTTAGTGGAGTGGGACAACGCCTCTCCAACCGCAGTGATGTCACTTTTGGTAGGTTTTGGGTTTCCACACAAATACTCTATTGATTAACTTGAGATTCTTTTAAGGTACTGTTCATGGAGATGACTTCTTTCTTATTTTTGATGTGGGATCCTTCAGAGCAGCTATTCGCCCAGATGAGGAAATCATTTCCCGAAACTTTATTAAGATGCTGGAGGATTTTGCGTTAAGTGATAATGGAACACTGACCTTCGGCAACTGCGTTTTCGAAAACAACGTGGGGAGAGAGCATCTACAACAACTACGGATCACACGAAATGGCTGCGAAAATGGGCAATTTGATCTTTAATATAAAAATCCTAAAAAATACAAAAGATATATTTAAATCATTAAGCTGCTTGACTAATAAGGTGCTCCTCGATTAGGTCCTCGTCTTCAGCATCTGCCTTATCCTCCTCTCCCTCAATATTACCATACATCTCGATCTTGCTATCCAGAAAGCGGAAGTCTTTTAGGATGTGCAGCTTGTTACTAAAGCCGGCAATTGACATTAACTTTATAGGCGCCGGCTGCCAAACAGTCGAGTAGCAAGCGGTGTGCTCCACCGGGATGTTCGCCTGCAGGGTTCCGTTCAGGGTGTACGATTGCACATGGTTGTGTTCGCCACCAATGAAGACGCTGTCTTCCACAAAATCGCAGACATGCACACGGCCGGGAAAGTCGAACACCCGGGAGCACTCCATGGAGCGTAGGTGGTAAATGGAGGCCTTTGGGCCGCCGCCGCACAGTAGCCAGTCATCGTTTACAGCCACGGCGCCTATCCACTTTCCCCAATCTGGTCGCAACAATTTAGCGTTTTTATATGGCTCCAGGAGCCCCGTGGCCTCCTGTTGCGTCGTGCTCCAAATGCGCACAGTACCATCCTCGGCGCCAGAGAAGATCTGTCCCGCATCATTGCCTACCACACTGTGCACATAGTCCGTATGGCCACGGTACTCCCGCTGGATGCGTCCGTCCTCTAGGCTGACTTGGTAGATAACCCCATCGCCACAGCCGGCGAACAGGGCGTGCGTGTCCTGGTTCAGCCACATAAAGTTAACATCGGGTACCTCTACGGAATCTACTTGCATGGGAATCTTTATCTCCCAGCTCCGTTTCGGTCCCAGAGTTTCCTCCTTCTCGTTCCACAGGAGTCCGTAGATCAGGCCCACGGCACCTACGATGAGGAAGTTGCCGTGGAAGACCAGGCAGTTGATGTCCACATGGCCGCCTTGAGGAAACAACTTCAGTTTGCCCGGAGGCTCCTCAGAGCTCTGGTCAAGTTCCTTCAGGCTACAAAATAATTTAGTTTATAGTTTAGGAACTAAAAAAACTGGGACTACATACCGCAAAACAAAGATATCGCCAAAGAGATTCCCGGCAAACAGGTACTGATGTGACGAGGAGAAGGCCTGGGCCAGGACATTGTTGTAGGCACGCTTCAGATCTCGCTCTTTCATATTGTTTCTATAAAATTTAAAATTTAAATTAATCTATTAAAAATTTTATTGGATGTGGAATAGTATCGATAATACTAGTCTTCTTCTTTTAATGGCTATTTTGCCATTCACATGTCAACCTATAGTGCGGTCACACTGCCAATCGAAATGTAACGTTCTTTTTGAACATCTCAAAAACCGCGAAAAAACTGGTTTTTAATCACAACAAATTATTTGACTTTAAGGAAATACAATCAATTGTAATTTCAATTACCCGAGCAAAATCGACCGCAATTTGCATTCCATGTAAATAATTACTTTTTCGATTCGTGTGTGCCTTAAATTATGAAACAACAATTGGTTTTGAAGTAAGTGTACTTACCGTTTACGATTAAACTCATTAATCGTAAGCTGGCATGAATTCTAAATTCAGAATTTCTCCATTGAACACAGTTCAATGGCATTCCAAATTCCCCATTTATTTACTTATTTTTTTGCACAGTCATAATGAAAGTCTAAGTCTTCCTTTTCAGCTCATCACCGATTTAAAATAAGACTTTGTTAGCACACGATGACGTATCGAAATACTAGTAATAAGGTTTAATAAATAATGAATCATCGTCTTAAAGAAATGTCAATATGTGACGTCAAATCTCGAGGGGCTTGGAGCGCGTGCTTGTGTTCATGTTTGATTTAAAACGAACGATGATTGCCCACTTATGATTGTTTTCAAATCAAATTGCTATCAACTTCAGGTTTCCTTTGTTTACTTCTCAAATATAACATAATTTGCTTGGGTTTTATTTACCAAAACACATATAAATTTGTATTATGGACTCATCAAAAATCGAATATGTTTAATTAAAATCCTATAACATGTTAAAGAGAATCAGAAGTAATTTTGGAAATATTTTCCATTATTTTGGAAAACTTTATTTGATTAATTATAGATTAATGTCTCCGTTCCTAAACCTCGCATAAAAGACCATAGTATTTAGATTTTTGTTGTGAAACTTTACATTTTTGACAACTTAATACTCTATCCTCGACGTTTATTGAACTCATTTAAAGCAAGGCAGACATAAACTTGGGAAACATGATATTAGCATTAAAACCAATTTTTGAAACCTTTTTTTCGATCCATATTATTGAGGCTGTTGTTCTCGTTCGGTTCTAATCGTTCTAATTTATATGCAAATTCGTATGGCTTATTAATGTCGAGACAGTTAATTTATAATTAATTATTTCGGCGCCAATAAGCTGTTCGGTGTTCGATTCGTCGCAGCATAATTCACATTGGCCCAAGCTAAGATAGACACATAAATTCCAAAACATCCGAAATTCCCAGTATCCCATTAAAGCCCAGAACCTTGTTTTGGGCGTGTTTGAAAGGCGGTTTTCCAGCTTGATCAATTCCTTATCTGTGGGCAAAACATATCAAGTTTTATAATCGACTCGAGCTGCGCTTCATTTCTGAGCCAGCATATTAATGGCATGCAAATTTAATTTGACAACTTGACGTATTATGCGAATTCGGCTTGGGATTCCAATTCGAACGATTAGTTTTGACGACTTTCTTAGCTTGAGTTTTGGGAATACTTTTGATAGGCATTTGCACGTGTTTTCAGGGAATTCCAGAGCTGTCGGAACTGCAGCGGGAACTAGTTTTGAAACCGCTATAGAGCTATATAATACATATATCTCCGATAAAACGAATTCCGTCTGGCGCCGCAAAGTTTCTTTACACTTTGACTGGCGGCTATCAAGCGATCATCTTTCTTTTTTATACCTTTTTTCTTCTCCCGACTAATGATAAATGCTTCTGATGAATTTTAGCGAATTTTGTTTGCTACACAGTCATGGCCCAGTTGGATTTTTTTTTCTTGTATTTTTTATGGGAATTCCCAGCTGCCATAAATTTCTTCTAAGCGGCTCTTTCTATTTTATTTATTTTGTTTGCTGTTCCCCATCGAGATTCGCATTCTGTTTTGGGGACCAACCGGATCTATGTATGTAGTTTGTCCGAGAAACACAACGTTTAAGCCCTGTCAGCCCAGATTCCCGGCTCCCAGGGTTTGGAGCTGGAACTTTTACTGCTGCCCGCGAAAAGTGGTGGGGCGACTACTGGTTCTACGCCGTTGCATATTAAAAGCTCATTTCGCCGACACATTAATTAAATCTGTAAGCACCGTACAAAACAAATGGTGTTAGTTGACGTCAACGAACGATCCGAATTGCTACGTCGATCTTGGTCAATGCACCCGGAGTGGCTACGCCTGGGATCTGCTGCTGCTTTCTAGCCGGAGAAGTCTTCGGATTCGGAATGCCGTCAAGGTCAGCTACTTTCTCGAGCAAGGCAAGCCACTTTTGTTTTTGGCGCCAGAGTTGCGAGCCGCTGAACTTTATGATCAGCCGAAAAAAACAACCATTTTTGGGTGTTCCCGGGCTCTCATTTGCATCAATTTACATCTCGGATTCCCGGTCGCGAAATTTAAATTTTAATTGCCAAATAAATCTCACCGGTTTTTGGCATTTGCTGGCGGAAAATGAAATATGCATTCCGCCAGGGGACACTAAAACTCAAATTGGCCCGCAAAAGCTCAAAACGAAAGAGTTTTATTGGCCGCCCAACCAGTTCTATAAAGTTTGACGATGTGCTGAAAACTAATTGGAAGATTACCTCCCGCCACCTGTCCAGTCGATAAAATAGAGACTCCTCCCAGAACGGGAAGTCTTAGTTATATGTCCCGCACGTGGTGCTTCAGATGCTTCGGGGGGCCCTTTCTTTGTGGATCGTGTAAGGTAAAGCAAGTGCTTCACACCTTCGTGCCCAATTAACTTTGTTAATATTTGCGTATTTATAAATTTTGCCTGTCAATGGGTAGAGTAAACATTTAGCCTCTGTGAGAAATTCTCGAGCTGGGAATTAATAACCGATTGGCACGTGAAATTGCTGCTGCACTCCTTTTCCCCCTAACACTTAGGACTTCACTGACGTACTGGAATTCGGACAGCCAGGCTGAAAAACAAAGTCATTGGCGGGGTGTTTTTACAATTCGGTTGCTAATTAAGTAAATAAAATTAATGCGATCGCCGAGCTCCGTTGTTTTCATTAACAAATCACCAGCCTGGCGCCAAGCAAATTAACTCCCATTTTAAATATTTGTGTTTTCATCTTTGTTTTTTTTTTGGGAATTTTTGCGCAGGAAAATCTAATCCGAGAAGAAGAAACCACAGCCTCCGAGGAGAACAATAACATTGATTGAGTCAGCATTGTTGTGATTTGGATCTGGAACGCAATCTACATATTAATATGTTTATATAGAATATTAAAAAAAAAGAACCACAGACAAGCAACTTGATTCATCGCAGTTCCCCTAAATTTCGCTCTGAATTAGCAACATTTTTGGACTTTGATCGTAAATTAATAGCTGATTAATACGAATTCTTTTGGCGCCACTACACAAAACAAATATATGAAAATGAAATCTAAAATGCTTTAGAGCTTAGGGAAAAGCTTAGCTCAATCCTTTTCTGGGCCTGCATATACCTTATCATTACTGCTGGAGGACATTTAACCTAGCTGGCTTTTCAAAGGACATAATATTGGCGCCAATTCCAACTCGGCGACTTCAACATCAATCAAGACATTTATTTTCCATCCTGTTAATAGTAGACTTTATAAATGTATATATTTTTTATAAGAATACACTGCGTGTTTTATTTCTTGGGGTAATTCAGTAGGAAACATGTTCTGTAAAGTGTGGTCCTCCTGTCAATTCAGAATATAGAACACTTGTTGGCCCATAACTCACCCAATTGCTGCCAGTTATTTTTATGATAAACAAATTTCAATCATAATTTTCCTAAAAATTTAAATATTCGCAAAAAAGTGAATGAAAATGTTCCATTTTGAGCAAAAATTAAACTATCGAAAATGAGCGAAAATATCGAATCCAATTTTCGTACTTTTGTGAAGGGAATATACTCATAACTCGCCCAATACTTGACATATCCCAAAATGTTCTACCTTCCCAATCCCAAAACTTTAATTACTTACATATTCAAACACAACTTAGCAACACTAATTTTGGCCCATTATTCGAAATTGGTTAAGATTTTGGTCATAAAGGGGCCCAATTTTTTGTTTTTTTGCATTTTGGATCCTTGAATGCAGATCGAATGGGATCTGAGCTCTGATTATTGGCCGGATTATATTATAAATCTGATTATTGGATAGATATTGGCCCCTGTTTGAAAAATAGTTGTTTTGGGAAAAATACCTTTATTCCACCCATTGATCTAGGGGAAAAGATACATTTGATATGTATCGCTCGGATTCATGCAATAAAGATGCGCAAAAGCAAACTTTCAAAAAATTCCACCTTTTCAGTTTCAGAATGAAACATTTCCAAAGGAAATCGACAAACACAAAACAAGTCTACTAATCAGAATTCCGAGATGCCAAGTATATACATAATTAAAAATGTATTTGTCACCCCGAAAAATTCACTTCACCTGAGAGGGGCCGAAACTCCAGCCAGGTAGAGAATACCTGTTCTATTGTCTCGTATCTCGATTTTCTTCAGTCCCCAAAAATATTTATGAATTTCTGAGCGAGAGCCCATAATTCTCAGAATCCTGCTCATTTTTCTGTTAAAAGCACCCAGCGATGAAATGTGATATTTTGGGAATGACGATGCAATCGCAAAAAATAACCCAAATCTACTTCCGTTTCCCATTTAAATTTGAACTTTTCTTTGGACCCTGCGATAGTGGGGCGGTAAAAATACGCCGCTAGCGAAATTTTACGACTTGTTTGCTGTCATAACAAGTGGCTACCGGAGACGAGATGATACGGGCCGGGTGAGCCACGGGTCCGGAGAGAGATCTGGTATCGTGGATCAGGTATTGGAGAGACAGCCGGCGAAATATTTTTTTGGCTGAGCGCGAGCGGGCACGTATAAAAAATCGCGGCTGTCGTCAGAATGTATTTAGATTGAAGCGAGCGTTCGTAGCAGACAGAACTCAAAGATACAGAGATACAAAGATACGACAAAAAGTTAGAACCCGAAAAAGTGACTCAATTTGAATACCCGCCCCAGTGACAAGTGCAACAAAAACCAAACAAAAACCATGTGCGGCAACAGCATACCCCACATTCTGGGACTGGGACTCCTGCTTCTGACTATTACCTGCCTCCTGCCCACACCCACAGAGAGCTACGCCATCGGACAGTCAAAGTTCGGGCGGATCGAGAAGTTCCCCTACCAGGTGATGCTCATCGGCAAGCAGCTGTGGCGCAAGCGCATTCTTTGCGGCGGAACCCTGTTGGATAGACGCTGGGTCCTCACCGCCGGACACTGCACCATGGGGGTGACCCACTTCGACGTATACCTGGGCACCAAGAGCGTGGAGGACACCGAGCAGTTGGGAGGACTGGTGCTGCGCTCCAACAAGTTCATTGTCCACGAGAGATTCAACCCGGAGACGGCGGCCAACGACATCGCCCTGGTAAAGCTGCCCCGGGACATTGCATTCACCGCCAGGATACAGCCCGCAGCGCTGCCAACGAGATACCGGCATGAGCAGTTCGCGGGGATGAGTGTGGTGGCCAGCGGCTGGGGCGCCATGGTGGAGATGACGAACTCGGACTCGATGCAGTACACCGAGCTGAAGGTGATCTCGAATGCGGAGTGTGCCCAGGAGTACGACGTGGTCACCTCCGGCGTAATCTGTGCCAAGGGCCTGAAGGACGAAACAGTGTGCACGGGAGACTCCGGCGGCCCACTGGTGCTCAAGGACACTCAGATGGTGGTGGGCATCACCAGCTTTGGGCCCGCCGACGGCTGCGAGACGAACATCCCGGGCGGCTTCACCCGGGTAACCCACTACCTGGACTGGATCGAGAGCAAGATAGGGGGCCAGCGCCACCATCAGCCCCATCCCTACGGCTCTGATAACCTTATCTGAAGTGGGACTAGCTCTTGGCCCAGGGCCCTTCGACTGAATCTCTAGCTTTACACCCGGAAAGCAGTTCTCCAATCTTGTGATATACCTCTCATTGAAAATGTGTACATTGTTTTTAGCCATAACTATTTAAACTATTTAAATCTATATTTATTTTTTAGTTTTAAGACGATGACAAAATCGCAATGCCGAACTGAGCGGCCAGAAAACAAAAAGAAAGCATCGAATGCAAAATATAAAGAAATTGTATACGAAAATAAAACAAAAATAACAAATAATAGCACCAAACCTGATTCGGCTTTTCTGTTTAGTCTGTTTAGTCATGCTGATTTTTGAGTGGACCTGTGGAATTCCCGCATCTCGGATCTGAAATCTGAATCTGATCTCGACCAGCGATAATCGCCCGATAAAAACTTTTACGTCGTCGTCGAGTGATAATTTCTGAACGGTAAACTGCTGCGCCACTTTGTTTTTGTTCAAGATCAGTGGGGTTTTCTGTCATATTTTTTACATAATTTACCGAAACTCCAGCTACTGCTGCCCACCACCCTCCACCCTGCAGCCCCCTTTCACAAACCACTCACTTTACATAATGTTCGTGTGTGTTGACTTTACACTCGACGCGACTCGAAGATCTCCAAGAACTCGAACCCACTCCAGTTTGGCGGAGATGACGCTCGACGCTGTCCCACTTGGTATTTAGTTCCGTGATGGACGATTCTATTTCTACCAGTTTTGAACTTCTGCGAGCCCCATAGTCCCCAGATTTTCTTTCGCCTTTTGTTGGCCAGCTTGAATTGTGTCAGATCTATTTTGCCTCTTGGCCGAGCCGAGCCGAGGCCAGTGACGCAGGCTTTCGTCCCAAGATTCCGATCGAAATCCGATATCTTCTTAATGTCCGAAAAACAATCCGATGCTCGACAGCTGGTTTTCGATCAATAACTGGATGACTCGCTCCGATTTAAATTCGCCATCTACGCCATATAATTTATAGTGACTGGAGCAGTTAATCGGGTGCAACTTGTTAATGCTGCGATTAGAGCAGAGATATATTCGAAGATTTTGGAAAGTACCCCATTAAGCGCGCAAATAGTTCAGGTCTGTTTCGTCAAAACACAATCGTTGCATAAATTCAAGATCAAAGTGGCGAAAAGCCCTCTGAAATGAAGATACACAGCTCGTTCTAGTTCCCTCCCACCACATCTAAATGTGGCCAAAAAGCAAACTGGTTCACTGAACTAAACGAGCTTGTAGTTTTCAGCAATAAATCACGAGGCTCTCACCCCGCCGCCGTCAAGGCAATGTTCGAATGTTTTCCTTTCGAGCACACACGCGCCCTTGGGGCTTTCAATTAGCCTTTGAATGATTAGCCAGTCCTAAATCGTGTCTCGACCAGATTTGCATTATTAAAAAAATTAATCGCCAATCGCGGATTTTTCAATTACAGCAATTATTCAATTAATTTATATAAACAGCTTGTAAGTTACCAGCAAAGTGCTAGGCACACAATGAGTTCCACGGACGGAGTTGGACGGAGAGAACATTTATTCCATTGTAAGTGTAAATTTATTTAAAGCACTAGATGAATTATTGCTTGCCATCGATTTTGGGATACCGCCATCCAGCTGGTTAACATTACATAGATTTAGGACTAATTTATTTGGTGTTTCGTGTTCATTGTGCTCGGCTTTGAGATTTGCGCTAATAAGTGCATACAAATTTTGGTTGCGTTGCGTTGCTAACTTTGGTACCAGTTTCCTCGCCAACAAGCTATTAGCACTGGGCGGTCAGCTGCTTGGCCTTCTTCTTCAGCACACAGTCGATGGCCTGGGAGACCTCCAAGAAGATATCGTCCACGTCGCGCTCGGCATTGATCTGTTCAAGGAAACACGTCAGATAAGTGTCGAAATGAGTATTCCAAAGGACTCACCGTCAGGGTCTTTTCGTTATACAGTTCCAGGATGTCGTTGGTGTTGAGCTTGAAAGTCTTCAGGCGCTGCCTAATGGTCTTTTCGTTGTCGTCGGCCCTCTGGACCTCGGCGGCAGCGGCGCGGGCCAGGATTCGCTGCAACATGGTCTCCTCGGAGCATTCGAAGTACAGCGCCAGGTCGGCGGGACCAACGCGGGTCTCAAAATCAATGCCCTGGTTCTTCTCCCTGGGATAGCCATCGATGAGAAAGCCCTTGGAGTTGCCCTTGGACCGCACGATGGCGTCGTTTAGGAGCGAGAGGACCTCGTCGTTGGACACCAGGCCTCCTGTCGACATGATTGACTGCAACTTGCGGCCCTTGTCTGAACCGGAAGCCACCTTAAAGATGGGATATTGCAAACGATAAATGTTTTAGTTAACTGATAAGATTGTGGGAGATAAGATCAGTGTTCTAAGATAATAAAAAAGAATATGTTAGTTTTTAATTAAAAATAAATACAGTTTTCATAAACATTTCTCGCCTTCTGATGAAAGGGGGAAAAATGTACTGCAAAGATATACTTTTATGAATATTTGTTTATAAGAATTTGGCCGACAATTTATGGGCCACTATAACAACAATTGAAGACCCATTTAGTAATACCCAATTATTATTTGTTTGCATTATAATCATAAAAATTTCATTTGAAACGATTCCAGTCTCTCCGGGAACAATAAAGTAGTGTAATACCCAATTAAATATTGAATATTCTATGCCTGCGCCATTACTCGAAATGCCTTACACATTGCCTTGGAATTTATAGGACAAACAAGCCACAAATTTGGCTTCCAATTCAAAGGCTAATATGGTTATTTTACGCTTCACTTTTCCCGCACTGGCACATCAAGCATGGGGCTGGGTGATAAATCTCCTCCAGTATTTCTGGCCAAATTACCTCACTGCGCAGCAGATCTCCGCTACTCAGATGTGTGAATCCGTATTTTTCCACAATTTTGGCGCACTGCGTGCCCTTGCCGCAGCCGGGTCCGCCCAAGATCCAGATGATGGGAATATCAGTCTGCAAGAGGGGAGACAAAACCGGGTTAGTACAGTCACAACACTGACGGGGCAATAAACATTCGCAGCCGGGGTTAGCCGGAGTTAGTTGTTCACAGAGACGCAAGCTTAGTCGGGTTAAGGCGGAAGGTTTTTTTGGATTTCTATGTTCGAAGGTCTAAAATTTGTTGGTGTAGAAGCAGCGGCCAGACAGAACATGCCATACACATCGAGTAATACACCGGGGACATCCATCGACTTGGGGGCTACTTACAGCGGCTCCTTGCGCCCTACGGAGCTCCTCGGCCTTGAGCTTCTGTTCGGCCTCCTTCTTCATGGCCATTTGGTGACACATAAATAACTACACAATCGAGACAGTTGTTTGGGGATGGTTAGATATCTCTGAGTTATAGTGTTATTGAACTATATTCGAGATGTTTTTGTTTGTTCATGGATTAGTATGTGGTTATTAGTATTTTTGGCAACTTGCCAGCACCAAAATGTGGACTATGTAAATAGAAGATCTTACATTGGCCGTGACTCTGATCGTGAACCCCAATCACTAACAGCTAACAGCTAGCAGCTCCCATTGTGGAGCCCATTTTAGTCAATCCAATTAGCACCTCATCCCCCGAGTGGCAATGGTAAAAATTCTCAATTACTATAAACAATAGAAACTCGCCACGCTCTGGCATATATAGATGTGTTCTATATAGCAGTATACATATATATATATCTCAGCCCCCGCCGGATTCTGCCTGTTCCGCATTGTCGCACCCAGAGAAATTTCGCGGAGGGAAACACAAAACAATACAAGCAGACAAACAAAATGAATGAATTTTGGCAGCTCGATTATACGCAGGTTGTTTCAATAGCACCTTTGCTTCATGTGCGGCCCACAAATATATTTAGTCTGTTTTCAGATGCCCCATCGACGGACTCTGGGCTGGCTTTTCTCTCAGCACATTTCCACGCATCCGCCTAATCGTTGCGTGCGAGAATTTATGATTCCGACGCATCATTTACGTAATTGAGTGATATACATGTGTATATTCAAAGTAGTTCAGTGACTTTTCAATGTCACGTCCAAGGATGGGACCTTGCCAGGGTCGCGGTCCTCAATAATTCATACGGGAGACCACTAGCAGATGACCATTTTCCCGGGTAGTTAGTTTTAATAATAGTTACCTATAACATCTTTGGCGATCCACAACACATGCGTTCTACTCAAACGGAACTGGAAAACTAATTGGCTTTTAGGGAGGCTTGGATTTGATATCGGATTTTGGGGCTTGATCTTTCGCTTATAAGCCTTTGTTGGGGCTTCTTTGTTTTGGCAATTTAATAATGCGACACGACGCGACGCCTCTTAGCCAAAACCGGCATGACTGTCTAGTTCGGGTAGCGCCAATAAACACATTTTAACTGGCTCCAACTGGCTAATGAATCAAGCCCCGCCAGAAATTCCTGTGTGTCGGGCGAAGTGGTCATAAATTTATGCAAATCGGGGATTTTGACGTCAAAATTCGCCGGTTGCTTGGAATGTGAAATTCGGTTTAGAGCCATTTGAGTTGCTAATTTGTTGGTTGGGTTGTTTTTGCGGGATCTTGCCTGGAATTTCACAGACGCGTAATCATCGGATTTATACCAGAACCGCTTGGGGAGCTCTGTAAACACAGCTGAACAGCTGACGGGAGGGTTTGAGCCCGAAGCTACGTCCCACGTCCCCCAAGAGCATCTTACGGCAAGGTCAAGTGCTGTGCTCAAGTGGCTCAAGGTCGCGGGTCTCTAATTTGGAGAACCAGAGCGTACTAGAGTTCTCGGGGGCGCACTGCCAGTGAAATTGAATCAAAGTGAAACTAACCCAGTGACTAATAAAAATAAATTAAGCAAGTAATCAAAGCAAAAAACAAAGGAAAGGAAAACTAAAACTACTAAGCACAAATCACAGCAGCACGCAACACACACTCACCATGATGATGTATACTAGGTATATTCGCTGCTTCTGCGGGCCTTTGGTTGAAGAAATTGCGCGATTTTCCGTCTGTGTTGTGCTCGATTTTCGCAAGTGGCCAAAACAGTTCCGTTTTTTCCACCACCGCCGTGCTCCGTGCCGAGTGCTGCGTCTGTTGAGAGTGACTCGGAATCCGAATCTGATTCGGACTCGATGTATCTGAATCTGAATGAAAAGGCTTTCGCTCCGGAACGCTTTGGTTCGGACGGTTTCGGCTAACGGTTTCAGTACGCGCGGCGCTGCGCAGCTCAAGCTTTGGCGCGAAGCTTTTCGGACCGAGCAAGCTTTCGGATTTTGCTCCCCTTTCGAACATACAGTGAGAAGCTTTTCTTACTGGGATTCCCACTTGATTTAAATGTCTAAGGTCTCCAAGGAGACGAATCTATCGGCCAATTTGGATCTGATTACGATTCTTCACCAGACTGTCCAAGTGCTCGATTATCACATCGAAAACTTTGTCGGGCTCTTCCTCCCCATTCACTTGCAGGGTAATCCGGGCGTAATTCTTCAGTATTGGTTGGGTCGAGCCCCTGAACTCGGCCACACTAACCCTCCCGACAGAGCCTGCTCTGGAAGTGCGCCGACTGGTTATATCCTCCTGCACATCCAGGGCAATGATCATGTCCGGGGGCCCCAAGCGCTGCTCTAGGATTTTAGCTTCTTGCAAGTTGCTGGGGTAGCTGGGGTTACAAAATATATATGTATTATTGAAAATAAAAAATCACTTCCTTCCACCTACCCATCAATAACGACTCCATGAAGTCCTCCTCGATTGCCCATTACTTCCTTTTCGATTAGGGGCAGCATATCTGCCAAGGGAACTTCTTGTCCTGCTGAGCGCATCTCTTGGAATTTCTTTCCAGCTTGCGTTTGGGTGTCTATCTGTTTACGGATCAGGGGTGGCCTGAGTGACACTATAAACTATTGGATTCAGCTCACCTCCTTATCAACCAGGACGATCGGATCAATGTGCTTAAAGCTATACTTCTGGGCTATTTTCTCCGACTGCGTACCTTTCCCGCTGCAGGGAGCCCCTATCACCCAAACTACCGGGGGGCTCTGTAACAAATATTTGATAGACACCTGTGTACTACATATAATTAGAGTCTCACCATGGCCAGGTGCTAAGGGAGCTTATAAATTTTGAATTGGAAACCAAATATATTTTTGAAAAGGTGCCCAAATAATTTTTGATAGATATAGCATGCTCATTTACTGATTTGCCGATGATTGCTCGCTTTCCTGATAGACATAATCATTTTCTTAAGCTCACATGGTTTCCAAATAATCACACCTACAATTTATGGACGGAAAACATCCGCCAAATCGACACTCATCAGCTAATAAAGTACAAGAAGGCCTGAATCTGTTTGGATTCGCTAACGGATATGACGAGCAGTTGTGCGGTGTTAACGTGTTGTTGACTTTGTATCGTGGAGATCTCATCGTGGGTGGGGAACGATGCCTGGGGTGGGAGGATGATCACGTTAAAAGTGGGGGCCTTCGGGGATCGCTTCTTGAAGCCCTCGTTATGGAGGTGCAAGTCAAAGATAATCTTGAGGGAAGAGTCTGGAGGGCTATCACCCTTTGAGTAGTTTTTGGTATCCAGCCTAACAATATCGAACTTTTGAAAGATCTCTTGGAACTTTCCATACGGAGATTCCATTTGCAGCTGGTCTACTAGACTGGTGCCTGTAAAAGCAACTCTTCCCCTCTTACTGGCTGATTGCCCCTTTGGCTCCGATTCCGCCCTGCGCTTTCGTGTGTCAAAGTGGAAGTCCGAAGCTTCTTCTGGGCCTGGTTTCAAGGGGGACTGGTTTCCCTGTTTTACAATAAGCTGCTTGAGGTCCTCCATTCGCTTTTCAGCCACTGCAAAGTGGGGGGATTCCTTTATATTCGAGGGAACTGGCTCATTGCCAAGTTTTGCCTTCAGCAAGGCCCAGATGCAGTCAGCACTGGTCACGGGAACTGGTGTCTCTTGGACCACCTGATGCCGCACCACTATGTAGCCAGCTCGGGACAGGGCAGAGTACACCAGGTAATGGGTAAACCTTTCACTTTCCGATTCGCCAAGGAGTAGGACGTAAGCTTGCTCTATGGAAACTATGCTTCCACAATACTCCAACTGTAGGCGACCCTGTAAATGGATTTATATTAGTTGGGTAAACCCACTTATATAGAACATAGTATTAACCCACCAACTCGAGCAGGAACAGGGCCTCATAGTACTCCAAAAAGAGTTTGCCCTGCCTGCTGTGGCCGAAGTTTTCAAACTTTCCATCCTTGCGAAGGACCTCTGCTACTTGTTGCTCCTTGTTCCAGGTTGCTAAAGCCCTCCCCGCCAGCCTCTCGATACGGGGTACAGATAGCTGGGCCTTGAGAGCGTCTGCAATGTAATTCAAATTCTTTAGTAGGGAATTGTAACTAATTTAATTAATACTTAGTTTACCTAGTGCCCCGTGCAGTTCCTCAAGCTCGGCCGCACTACCCTCGTTTTGGGTGCGCTTTAGGCCGCCAACAGGTACCTCAAACTCCTTGTGTCGCAGCTCTATAAGCTCCTCAGGACTAAAATGATTCAAAATTAACAAAATTCCACATGTTTTTATAAGAAACTACCTTAAATACAAAGTTTTAGGCTGAATTTCTACGAGTTCCGCCGGGTCCATGTCTGTGACTATATCGCTTAAGCTCTTCCAAATATATCGATAGTCTAAGCTTTTATTCGTGAGGCGGGAAGTCTGTCCGATATAATATAAGCAGTTGGCAGGCCTGATTTCCGATGCAGTTTACCTGTGGGCGCCAAATTCAAATTCAAAAACAGCAAATAAGGCAGCAAACAGTTGAAAATAACTTTTAAAGCATCATAAATTAAAAATAAAACACACCCCATCTTGCGTCTCTATTTATAAATCTTTATTCTTTGTATAATTGTAGTTTTGTTAGTGTCGCATAACATACGCTTAACATTTTTGCTCTTTGCATGCAATTGGAGCTGGTTGAAATCTCGAACTCGTTTTAATTGATGTCATATAACATTTTACACCTTGAAAATACACTTAACGTTAGATTTATGAACATTTAATACACCACATTGTTGCTTTCCATTAACTCGTATGCTGTTAACATTTCCGTTCATTTAGCATTTGCCTAATTCAATTATTTTCCATTTTCAACTTCACGTATATTGCAGGATATTTCTAGTTGGCTTCTCTTTGTTTTGCGAACTTTTACATTAAACTCTGAACAACGGAAACGGAACACACGCTTCGCTGTTGTAAAAACTTAAATACAAAAATTATACACTATAACTAACCATACAACTTATAACTCTTATTTATATGTTCGCGTCGCCCGTGTGTTTTGTATAAACAGTTCTCTCCTCCCCCATAGTATTTGTCGCTTCGCTTCGCTCGTCCTACTCGCCACTCTATTCATTTTATATTTTTTCCTCGATTTAATGCCATTAAATTGTTAACATTGTTCACCACATTTGTATAATACATGTGTACACATATATACGTAAATGCTTCAGTTATTACCATCTACATATATATATATATATTTATAATTTTATATCTTTCTATCTGATTTGAATGCGCAACGCGTTAAGGTAATATTTTATCTGCCTGCTGATAGGTTCACCACCCCGATCCACCTCACGGAAATAAAACGGCACGAAATCGGCTAAAAACAGTCCGGGTGAAATAAAAGCCTACGCTCGAAAGGATTACATTTATGTATATCTACTCCTACATATGTACAGGACCGCTCAGACTATGGGTAGGTTCGAGGACGTGGACCCCGGCTTGCCGCCCTTCACCAGGCACGACTGCGAGTTGTTGCCCATACTGGACCCGTCCAGGCTGTCCAGGTCCAGGGCGGTGTCTATCATGGTGGTGTCATGCAGCATCCGCAGCCTCTCCGCCGACTTCACTTGCTCGGCTCCGTCGCCGTGCGACTTCCGCTGGCCGTGGGAGGAGGCCACGAAGGAGGCGCTCACCGGATCGTCCAGATCGAGATCGTCGCAGAGGAGCGTGGACGACAGGACATTGTTGGCCGGATCCCGCTGCTGGTTCTGCTGCTGCTGTCGTTCGTCAATGACGTTGGAGTAGACATGGAGATTGGCATCTGCCGGGGGAGCCGGCACATTGATGTACATGCTCTCCGTTTTGCCGGACATGGCCGCCGCCAGCAGAGCTGCCCCGGCGGAGGGTTTGCCGTTGCCGTTGGAGGTGGCCGCTCCCTCTCCGACCACTGGGGCACCGCTGTTGACCAGCGCCGCCTCGAAGTCCGCGTCGAAGAGGTTGCTGTAGCTTCCGCTACGGTTGCGCATTTCGCGGGCCTTGCTGGAGGCAATCGCGGCCACGGCGGCCACCACTTCCGGACTGCCCACCACGACCACGTCCGGGTCGTCCAGCTCGTCCTCGCTGCTGGCCGTGACCAGCTGGTTCTCGTAGCTCTGCTCCTGGCGCTGTTTGTGGTGGCGATGGTGGCGGTACTGGCGCGCCTGGGTGGCCGTCTGCTGGGTGTACGCCGGAATGTCCATCTGGGCCAGGGGGATCTCGTTGTCCACCAGCTGAGCTAGACTATTGGAATTACCTGTGCGACGAGAGAGATGGGAAGATTAGTGGATTGGCATGAAGTCGGTCTGCTGTATGTTTAATTAATGCAATGTAAATTATTCAACTGCTCATTACAACAAATTTGCCAACTAATTTAAAATTCGAATTTCAATTTGGAGCATTTCTATCTTGTGGTTGGAATGCTCGCTTTGATGATTCGGTTTTGTTTGGTTTTTGTTTGAGTTTGGCTGTTCGGTGGTTGGATGAAATAAAAACTATCTGAATATGCAAATTAATAAACAAATGCTGGAAAAGTGGGCGCAAATTAAATCTGTAATTTAATTAAAAGTAGGCTTGTCGCTTCGGACACATACACGTGTAATTGAATCGCTAACATCGCGGCAGCGATGTCCAGCTCCTTCCGGAGATGGGTGGACATGTGGGGGAATGTTCCGATGGGTATGGGGGAAATCAACTTAATTGGAAACTCATCAGTTAAGCTCTTAAACCAATAAAGCAACAATAACAGCCGGTGGCGGCCGGCTGACAAAATAAAGACTCAAAATAGGCGCTAATTAATGGGATTCAGTGTCGGGTGCCAATTGAACAATTTAAAGCATGCTTTCAAAGTGTCGTGATCACAATTAGTAGAAGATGGTTGCCAATAAAAAAAATAGCTAAATACCATATTAAACTTTGGGCTGTGTGTTCATGGGGTGGGTGGGTGGTTGTGTATATTTTCTTTTGATGGGCAAAATAAGGATTTTTTGGCAGCTACTCAATCATAAGCTCGTGTAAACTCAAATGAAAACTCCAAAGCGTTGGTTTAATTTCTGGTTATTTCGGTTATTTCGTGTACAATATACAACAATAAAATGTTTTGGCATTACGAGAGAGAGAACTCACCCAATTAAGGCTTAAAATGCATTTTTAGTCTAGTCTTAAGCGGCCCTCGACAACTTTCGCTCAATTGCAGTTTTTGTTTTGGTCATTTTTGAGTTTGTGGTTTAGTTAGTTTCGCAAAAGGGTTACAGTTTTGTTATGTGTTTTGTTAGTTTTCCACACAGTCAGTTGAAAGATACAGAAAGAGTTTCACATTAGTGTGCGATAAATCAAGAGGTTGTTGGTCAAAATCAAACTAAAAGTGGGCGGAAGAAGCTTCGAGCCCTTGGGCCTCCGGGTCAGCAAGTGTGTGTCGGGGTGGTGGTTCGGGGTTATGCATATATTTGAATGTTTCCAATAATAGTCCAGGATCGCGAACGCAAGTAGGTCTCGCGCCCTGCCTGAAACATCGGGTTAGTTCTTACATATAGTTATAGATCTGATGACGATCCCCCAACATTCTCATCCAGATCAGATCAGATCCGATCAGATCAATTTTGAACATACGCTAGAGTACACTTTATTGCCCAACATTTAACCATACATATTGTGTATATATAAGTATATAAATTGCTTTTGCATCGCTTAACACTCGCTTACATGTTCCTATATATATATATATGATATATATATATGTATATATATGTATATAATGTATACTTTCAACTACCTATAACCTCGCGCCAATGCAATTTAACCATAAAAGGAACTCATAATATTGTTAATGCTCAAGATTTAAAGCCTTGGATATCCTTTAAGCTGGCTTATTACCTAATACGCTTCACGATTTTCACCTCCCTCCCCCAAAAATCCGTCTTCTGTCTGAGAAATGGATTCTTCAACTATTACAACTAGGTATAAATATTCAATTTCGTTTCAATTTCAATAACGCATTTCAATTCATTTATTGCTAATTATTTGCAGCAGTCACTTGGCAATGTTCCAATATTCCACGATTAAGACATATTCTGTATTTTGTATTTTGTATTTTGTATTCTGTATTCGATCCTCATAGATTCGATTGCAACAATATTTTTGGTTTTTTGTTTCTGTATTCCGTTTAGTAGTTAAAAATGACTCCTTAACACCGATACATAGTTTATCAAATCTATCTTATTGAATTGCAATCATATTTTTACGGTTTTACGTTTACATTTATTTTTAATTTAAATTTTCATTGTAAAAATGAAAAAAGTCCTAACAAAATGTTGCTTTGATAAATGGCAGTTACTTTGGCTCATTAAGTGTTTGCTAATTTCCCGTGTTCTCTAATTGCTTCTAATCTATGTATGTACGTTTGTATGTAGCTCGGTTCGGCTGAAACCTTCCGGCTGACAAAACCATTCCCGACTACATCTCAACAAAAATCCCAAGTGACTGCGATCTTGAGAGGCCACTCAGCCGGAGGGAATCTCACAGGATTCCCCAACAGAAGGTAACAACGAAAAACTTAAGCATACTACAATACGAGGCGAAAAGATCAAACAACATGCTTGGTTGGGGATGATGGTTTACTGGTTACTGGTTACTGGTTTCTGGTTTCTGGTTAGTAGGTTGCTTGGTTAAGTTGGTTAGTCGGTTTGGTTCACTTTTTGGAGGTGGCGGCGCTGGGACGTAGACCAAGGTGGATACACATATACATGGGTTACTCAACGGCCCCGGCGCCGAGGCTCCCCTGTTGCCGGTGGCAAGCGAACGGAATGCCTGGGCAGCAGAAGAGATCCGGCGCACCTAGCCTGGGAAACAGGTGCTATATAAACGCAAAAGTTTCTATGAACCAAGTTTTTTTCTTTTTTTTTGGGGGGCAAGTTCAGGTGGGCAGGGGCAGAGGGGCAGGGACTGGAGCAAGGGGCTGGGGCAAACATTCAAACAAAAATGATACAATTTCGACATCTACAAACGGGTGCAAACATAAATTCCAAATAGCAGTTACTTTCCAACTAACATCTAAGCGCATCATCTAAGCGTGGAAGCCAAGTGCCTCAATCAGACTGTGATAGATTCCCTCAAAGTTAGAATCAAGGCTGCAAACTTTTCGTTGTTCTCCAGTTGTTCGCAAAGCCAATAGTTTGGGTTCCAGGTTACTGGGCTACAGGCTCAACTGAACGGAAAAGCAATTGTTATCCTGATTTTAAATGCCATTTTAAATTGCACCCAATCGATTCTATATGCTAAATTTCACCAATTCGCACAACAATTATTATTCTAATTGGCCTAGATTAGGCGTCCGATAAAGGAAATTAATTGCTTTCGAAATAATTGTAAAATAAAAAAAACATACTCCGAACCACTGAATAAAGGGCTCGGTTCAAACGGCTTTTGCAGCCCTGACTATAAGGCAAGTCCTTAACTCGGATAGTAGGATTGAAACAATTTTAATGAGACTTCCTCGGAGCTGAGGTCCTAAATCAAATCCCTGCCTCTTAGCAGATGCTTGGAAGCAGTAGGAAGTGGGCTGGCAGATGCCCCACCTTATATACAGCGCCTAACAACCCATCGAGGAGCAACAGGAAACGGAAACGGAGCAGACAACGGCTCCCAGAGCTACGGACAGAGCTACGGCTACGGACTGCGTACTATGACGAGTCGCTGCCCGCCGCATCCTCGATGATCGAATTGAGATCGATGTTGAACGAGTACTCGTAGAGATTCGAGTAGCGGTCGCGCTCCTTCCACGGCGACCGGTGATTCATATAAAGATTTCGTTTACTAACACGAAAGATCTGGCTGTCCTTGATCGACTGATCGTCGTCGCAGGGTTCACCGCCACCGCCAAAGTCGCACTCGCGAATGGTGAGCCGGTTGGTCGGGGACTTCAGCTCGAACATCACCTCCTGGTGCTTGTACGGCTTCCGCATCGGCAGCGGCTGGTAGCCGGCGATGTTGACCTTTTGCGAGTCCACCGACTGGGTCGACTGGCGGCGCATACCGCGCGCCTGCTTCGGGAACGGGTAGTTGCGCATCAGGTTGGAGTCGGTGCTGCGTTGCGGGGAGTAGTACTTGAAGTCCGTGGGCGCCGGCGGCTGGGGCGCCGATGTGTGGATGGTGGTCAGTGTGCTGTTGCTGGCCGAGACGGCTCCGCTGCCCTGCAGCTGCAGCGTCGACGGTCGTCGCGGCGCCAGCGGCGGGGGTGCCGTCGCCAAGGAGGCGGACACCGAAGTGGGTGCTGTCGTGGACGAGGAGGATCCGCCGCCTCCTCCGCCGCCGCCCCCACTGGCGCCGGAAGCCACGGCCGCTGCGGCTGCTGCCACGCTGCCAATGGCGGTGGTCTGCTGGGCGTGCACGTGGTGGTGCAGCAGCGGCAGCGGCGAGTGGCGGACATCGTCGTACGACGGCGTCAGCGGCAGGTGCAGCGAGCGCTTCAGGTTCAGCCGGTAGGAGGAGGAGGTGGCCGGCGAGCGGAGCAGCGAGGGAGAGTGCGGCCCCACGCCGGACCCCTCGTGCTGTTGCTGCTGCTGCATCTGCAGCTCGGCGGCCACCAGCTGCTGCTTGAGATGGTGGTGCTGCTTGAGCTGCTTGTGCTTGTTGACCTTGAACTGGTGCTGGGCGCTGGCGGGCAGCAGGGTCTGGAGGGAGCAGCGCTGCTGGTGGTGCTTGCGGGACTTACCGTTTTGGACGAGGTCGTAGCTGGGCGGCGGATGCTCGAAGCCGTTCCCATGGCCGTTGACGGCACCTCCATTGCCCTCCATGGTCGAGGAGGAGGGATTGGACTGGTCGTTGTTTGTAGTTGGTGTGATTGTGGTGGTGTTGTGTATTTGTTGTAGTAGTTGGAGTAGTTCGAGTAGTAGTAGTTACCAAAAAGAACATTGCATAGAACACAAAAAGAAGAAATTGAAAATACAGATATGTCAAAATGATGTGCACAAAAGTTCATCGTAAGATCGTAAGAGGTTCGATTAATAAGGAGATCAAGCAAGCAGAGTGCCCAGACATTTAGATTTCTTTTGAGGTGAAAGGGTGCGCTTAGGGTGGGTTAGGTCGGTGTGGATCTCGGGACTCGCGGACTTACCTCGTCGTAGAAGCGCGGCTTCAGCTCCGCGCCCCCGATGCTGATGCCTCCGCCGGCACCCCCGATCCCGCCCGCCCCACCGCCCATCATGGGCTGCGAGGTGGTGACCATGTGCGAGGCACTCAGCACATCGCTCAGGGCGTGCCGCGGACTCGACTGGTGCTGCATCTGCTGGATGAACTCGTCGGTGGCGATGCCGCGTCTGCAGAGAATCCGAGGGATACTTTCGGGATACTGTCCTCTTGGGACTCTCAAGCTACTCACCTGTCGATCAGCGAGGGCGTCATGGGTCCGCACAGGATGTGACAGCAGTTCAGGCAGATGTTGCCACGCGAATAGGGATTCTGGGTGCGGGGCCCGCCTTTGGAGGAGAAGGATCCCTTGAGCTGTTCGAGGGAGAAAGAGGATTACTAGAAAAGTGGAATTGATTTCATCGAAATCAAAGTAAGGATTGCTCTCTAAGTAATGGTAGCATCTGTTCCAGTTTACTTTTATGCACATATATACTCACATCCTCGTTGGTTGTCTGATCGCTCGTCGTCAGATAGGTGTGGAAGCCGGCCAGGCCGATCACGGACCATATCGAGAAGAAGCAAATAAACACAACAATCACAGTGAAGGGCGCCTTCTTGATTACTTCGAAGACCTCCTGCTCGGTTTTCATCACTGGGGATGGCATCGGGTGGCGGCCCAAGAAGGAAAACAAGAACAAAAATATAACTCATCCCAGACCATGCAGAATTGGGCCACTTGCCGCTCTACTCACATAAAACTAAATGCGTCACAGAGCACGAGAATATAAATACAGCTAAAAATGCCAATGAGACTAGAAACAAATAAAAGAACCGATAGTTCCGCTTTCCCACGCAGTTTCCCACCTGCAAGTGAAAAGAGAGACAATCGTTAACGGGGTTATGTGGCTATAACGGAGGAAGCCAGCCCGGAAATAAAGTCAGTTAACAAATCTTTGTTCCCGTCCTAACATAATAAGGTTAATTGCATTTCCACCCAATGTGTGCCAACGCGAACATAACGACCCCAAAACGCCCTCATTCCACCCGCCACCATCCGAAAACCCTTTCGAAACCGACCGAGCCGTCCAAAAAAATAAGGAACAAGACGACCTTGAAGCCGCCAGCTGAGATTGGGTGGTGCTTTCGCTCCTTCGGGGTTTAAATTACGGCCAAGCTCAAGTAAATGAGAAAGGACGATGGCAAAGGCATGACAGTACCACTGAAAGGAGGCGACTTTCGTGATGTCTAGGCAGCGAGGATAATGCTCTATGTTGTTTTATTTGCCGAGGAAGTTATCACTCCGGGTTTCTTATTCTAGCTTTTGTACAGGATGCCAGGATACCAAATTAGTTGACCCCCTTATAGCCTAACCATCTGCAGGATATCAGTGATTAGTTAAGCCTAAAAAAGCTACTGAGCCAATGATCCGGCCGGGATAAGAGTATGTGTCAGTATAGTGTTTTTCAGTCCTGATGCTGCCACATCTTGTTGCATCAGCGCGTGGCTCGAGGGGAATCCTCTCTTCAAAAATAAAAAATAAAAAAAAAATGTGGAAAAACATACAGATTGCCGGGAAAGGGAAAAGGATTGGTAGGAGTCCGAGTGCGCTTTTTTGAACGTGACGTGCGGCTTGCTGGGCTGAAATTATTTTTGCTAAAAAATTAGCAACCTCAGCGGTTGCCGCTGGAATTGGGTTAAAGTCAGCTCGCCCAACAAGCTGCAAGCTACAGGCGGCAGGTTGCAAGTTTGGTTTTTGTGGCCCACTTTTCGCCGCCGCCTCCGCCTAATGCGGGGCCCTCGGCTCAATGTCATCCAGTTTGGAGGATGGCTGGTTGGATGGATGGATGGATGGATGGATGGGTGATGGGCATTGGGGACATGCCACCGAGTGACTGTTGGGAAGTGATTAAAATTGCGCTAACGAGGTGCCGCCTCCTCGCAGTCAAGGACCCGAACCCGGCCAGGATACTCACCCAGGGACAGTGGTGATCGAATCGGTCCACGCAGTTGTCGCACAGGCTGCAGTGCGAGGCCCTCGGCGGCCGGAAGATTTTGCAGGTGAAGCAGTATTTCAGCTTGACCGTTTGTCCTTTGACGAGGACCTCCTTGGTCCTCGGCGGCGGTCGATATGTGGGACTGTTAAGCGAGTTTGGCACCTCTGTTGGATTGAAACCAGAGCCGCAGGAGCCACAGGAGCCACGGGAGCCACACATGAGCCGCAGAGGAAGTGCAGCATCAGCATCAGCATCAGTGCCAGCATTAGCAGGATCGACAGGACGATGGCAGCAGCGTTGTTGACATGGCGGAGGAGAGGGAGAGAGCAAAAGTTTTCTCATTTTAAATATTTTCCACAAAGGCAACAACAGCAACTCATTAGTGAGCGTTCGCTTTGATGATTTTTATGCGGATATGAAATTTTTTTCGCCAGCGCATTTTATTCTATACTTTCTTTTTTTTTTTTTTTTTGCATTCTATGTCATGGCACGCTCATTACTTTTTACGTTACGTGTTCCTCTGCGTTGTGCCCACCACCCTGACCCACCGAGCCACCGAACCACCAGCCCACCCAGCCACACACAAACTTAATGAAGTGAAAACAAATATATACGAATGGCTGGTGTGGCTGTGTGTTTGCGGGGGCGGCTGTTTGTCTGGGGGTGTGGCATCACGCAGAGGAGCCAAATGAGAACGAGAAGGATATTCGCGTTCTGAGGCAGCAGGCAACAGGCAACGACCTTGGCCACATTTCCTTTCCCTTTTCCTTTCGGGTGTGCCAGTGGAAGTGGAAGTGGACCAGGGCCTGCAAGGATAACGTACCAATTTGCTTTTCGATATAGGCGGCCTCGTCGTTGGAGGCTCGCGGTATGACGCCCGGATCCGTGAAGGTTGTGCGCAGCAAGGAACTCATCGTGAAGAAGTAGAGAACCGCTCCCACAATGGGAATGACCGGATTGATGCGCTCCGCCAGGAATGGGCAGCTGAAATGGAGGAAGGAGGACGATTAGATCATTAATCTAATGGGGTTCTGACATGATGGCAACATCTTGCCTTGATTTGCTTTCCATATTGTTTCCCATAAGTTACTGTTTACTGATGAAATGGTTGACCCAACTTTGTGTGAATAAAACCCACTACACTTTCGATTCATGGGCTTCCAATTAGCGGCTTTACGCCTCGTACTTGACTGCGATTGAGACCTAATTCCCACCATCAAGGGCTCGCCATGGCACCAGCAGGCATGGTCGCATGGTGGGCTGCAAACGTCCTCTGTGATTTGGCAGCGCCCCAAATGTGGGTGCTCGGACCGCATGAACGCGAGTCCCAGAGGCCTGTCAGCGGAGAGGGAGGCCCCGGCCGGCATTGTTACTTAATGCCCGATGCGTGCCAGCGATTTGTGAATAGCCGGAGCATCCATCCTGCATTCAGCTTCCAACTTTCACTCGCCCGCTGTCAACTCACAAAGGACCCGGAGAGCTCAGTGACAATTATGTGTGACAAGTCCCTGGGCGGCGGTCGGGCGGATGGGCGGATGGGCATATAGGCATCATTATTTCGGGGACAGTCAGTAGAACCAACCGAAAATAGTTAAATACATTTGTCATGACAACACCGAAGCCGCTTCCCCCCTGGCCTGGCCCCAGAGCCAGGGCTTAAATGGGAATGCATTCAAAAAATGCTTTTCAGCATTCAGCTGGCAAATCGCTGACAATGCCATAGAAATAGAAAATGGAAAATAGAAAATAGAAAACAGAAATGGGAAAGGAAGAGCGGCCCCCGAATGCATTGTGCTACCTTTTAGCGATTTGCATTGCCGGGGAGCGTCGCACGAAACGAAACGAAACACAATTCGAGTTTCGCACACATCCCCAGGCAGCCTACAGATAAAGAATCTCTGGGAATACAGATCTGGAATTGAGAAGATTTGATTACCTTTCAGGAGTTTAAAGAGTACAGGGAAGGCACTTAAGTTTTGCATACGAAAGGGACTGCTCTTGGAATATATTTTTGTTCAAAATAACCCTGAATTTCGGTCTGTGCATGTCGGAGGATGTGTGCGAAATATTTGCAGGAATAACTGCGCGAACACTCAAAGGCATTGCAGATATTGTAGTGCCCATCTATAGGGGGCGCCTTGCCTGCTCCTCCTGCATCCTGGGTCCTGGCTTCCACTCGACTGTGCGCTAATGTAAAGCAAGCAATGAAAATAAAATCGCGCCGGAGCCGCCTTTCAGCGGCGAATAAATTTGGATCGCAGTAGGAGCCAGCTGTACGTACATGGTTCTTGGGCATGGGAATTTCCATTTCTTTGTGGCAGCGGCACAGCGGCACAACTACACATGCCCTGCACCCACTGCACCACTCAACCAACCAAACCCACCCACCTATGTAGTTCGGGTGGTGCTGAAATGATTTCGTGCAGAAAATGTTGAGCATAATTTTGTCTAATCGCGCCGTCAGTCGGCGCGGTGAATGGGCTGCAGCTTCAACATCCTGTTCCGATTCTATTTGCACTACGTGACGTATGCGTTATTTCGGCAACACCCACGTGCAACTAAATTGAATCCAGTTTAATGTTTGTGGCTTTTCCATATCCCATCCACCCACACACACGCAGCGCCCACACACGCCACAGCCCACAGCCCACAGCATGCCTCTCAGATATTTATTTAGTTTCAATACGGACGAAATCGGGCGGACGTTATTATTATTATTGGGGCCACGTGTCGGGGCGCCCCGCAAACTTCTGGGTAACTGGGAGAAGCTCCAGTTCCCCGCCTTTGGGGCGCACAGTTTCCCATCGGAGGAACTGCACTTTTCTCAGTTCTGTAATCCTCTTTGGCGAAGAAACAGAAAACCTTTTTATGACGACTTATTTCCCCAAAAAGAGCGGGGCAGCCAGGACAAGTTTCTACATTTAAATTTATTATTTAAAACTTTAAATTTCCGCCATCAAAGGACATCAAAGTTGAATTGGCGAAAGTGGGCCATGACAGCCAATCGGCGTGTAATCAGGAAATGGAAATGTGTGTCGGATGAGCAAATTCGAAATGAAAATTTTGTTTTAAATAGAACCCTCGCAGTGGTTGGGTTAAATTCCTGTGGCCAGCCACGGCCGGAGAGCTGGTGCGGAGTGCGGAGGGCGGTGGACATATTTGAATGCCACAGGGCCATCGGACCAGATTGACAAATCAAAAGCTGGAACTATTTGTCTCCCCTCGAATAGCCGTAATTCAAGGGACTCATTCGGGGCAGAGGGACGTCCAGTTGGAGGGAAAAAGTAGCCGGCCAGCAGCTTGAGCGGAGGAGGCGTCCTTTGCCAGACCAAGCATAACGCATACGCCACGTTGCACAGCAATAATTACATGCCATTGGATACGGATGGGCTGGGACGGATGGGAGGATAGGATGCCAGGATAGACGGAATGAAATCGGACCCCGACCCGGACCCGCACCGCTGAAACCGGAGAGGGTGTCCGAAGCCAGAGAGAAGACCATTAATGTGGGCGTAATTGGAAATCAAGCATGAGCCGGGTTGGGCGGGGTGCTCCGGAAGGGTTACCGGGCTATGCTTAATTAGCAACGTATACATTTTGCACAATGCAACTGAAAAAGGACACGGCCAGAAAAGGTTGTTCTACTTTAATGGAGGGAATGATGCAGTTTAGACAGGATATGGCCTTTGGGAATACAATTTGTTTAAGAAATCAACTCTAATTAATTCCAATAATGAGATTGGAAACTAAAGGACGGGAGGAATTAGTCCTGTGGCTTTTCTGTCAGTGCACTTTGGACAAATGGAGGATAATGACAACAGGACGAATACTCACTCGAAGGCAAAGAAGAGCGCACTGGTGCCGGTGATCAGGATGCACGTCAAGTAGAAGACGCCCGTGTGGGGTGCGGACATTAGCAATCCATCGCAGTAGAATTTATTGCGTCCGGCAAACAGTTCCCATTTGCGTGTGACGCGCTGGTTTGGTGCCATGTTACTGCAACAACAGCAGCACAGCAGATTCATCGGGACGGTCCTGGGGAATGGGTCGGGGCTTCGGTTGGGAGTGTTCGCCCAGGGTTGGGTCCTGTTTCTTCCTCGGGTGTCTTCCTCTGTGTCTCCTTCTCCTTTCCAGTGCTGACTGTGACAGCGATGACGGGACTGCTGCTGATGTGTTGGCTGGTAAGGCTGGCCTGTTGTGGGGGTGTCCTTTGGGTGGAGGTGCTAGTGGTGCCAGTGGTGGTGGTGGTGGTGGTGGTGGTGGTAGTGGTGATGTGATGGTGGGTTGAATGCTGTTTTGCAGGCGACAGTTCACCCGGCTGCAGTTGACGAAATTATGCCGTTTTCCTGGGGTACCCTGACAGGGTCCTGTGCCCCCTCTCGCTCTCTCGCTCTCCTCACTCCTCGTCTTCTCCTCCTGTCACAGCGACGTGTTCATGTGTAGCTGTTGCAATGCCTGCGGCACGCAAAACCGACTACCACAAGATGCCTTCTGCTTCTGCTTCTGCTTCAGCTCCTGTTTGCTATTTGCTTGCTGGAATTTCATGCACACCACCGCAAAGGATCTCCGCCTTGAAGGGCCTAAAGTTTGCAACAAACGGCTGCACGTACCCCAACTTTTGGGGCTAATACAATGCGAAGGCGCCAGGTGAGTTTAATCAAAATTAATGCCAGCCCCTCTCGTGCGCTCGTGTTCTTCCAAAAGCAATTTCGTCCACTTTGTTGCGTTGTCCACGGTCCGCGGCATCCACAGCCACATTGCGTTTCAATTTGCTCCTTTTATTGCACTCAGCACGCGCCACGCCCCCTCCCGAAAAAGAGGCGCCTTTAATTAAAGCAGGACGGCTGTCATTTCCCTGCAGCTGCCCGCCTGCCGCCTCTTCAATCCTCCTGCCGGATACGCCGGAATGGGCGGAGCTCACTGGACCACGTTTCGCGTTCTATACAGCAATTATTTGCTCGGCTTTGTTGATCCTGGCTGCTGGCTGCTCCCACACTCGCTCCTGCTCCTGCTCCTGCTCTAGCTCCGAATCGGTGGCCCGTCCTCGTCCTTTATGATTCAATTATTCGCTATTCGCTGCTGGCGCCACCGACGACTGTAGTTAAAATTGGCGTCGGCGTCGAATTGGTCGGGTTGGGTTTGAGTTTCAGTTTTGGGTTTGAGTTGGCTGGGGTCCGGCTCAGTTGAGTGCTATAGGGGGGGGCAGCCGGGGGGATGTCCTGCGGAGGAGAAGAAAGAGAAAAGGAGTGAGCAACTGTGGAATTGCAAGCAAATATAATCATTAAGTTATTTTGATTAAGAACTTTTGTGCGGGCGCCGACAGGCGAGATAGCAAAGCGGAAAAGTTCCTTTTGAAAGGATTCCTTTTCCTTCCTCTATGCCGGCTTTATTATCGAATTTTAATCGCATCGCCGGAGAATTGTCAGTTGTCCGAAAGGGAGTATTTCCAAAGAATGGCTTAATTTCTAAGATAAATTTTATCACTCTGTTTTTTATGGCGCCACAATCGAGTTATTATAGCTTTTAAGTTTTTTATTGTATCTCATTTGAGAGGTATTTTATAGCCTTATAATTACAAGTGACTTGAAACTTATTAGGATTCTATAGACTGAAGAGATTCCTATCTTAATCATTCAGATGATTTCTGTTTAAGTCTCTCAAGTAGTCAGGCTTCCCAACTGTTTCTAATTAAACGAAACCCCATATACATATATCCTCAGAATAGAGCTACTTAAGGACTAAGAACACACTCGCAGCTGGTATTGAAATTATTCACAGCTGAAATGAGCTAATTCGCGGCTTTTTGGCAACTAATTGACGCTAATCAAGTTGCTCATACGCAGTGTGGGCCGCCACGGCGACAGGAAGTTGTTTCTCTTCGGCGCCGCCTGGGATGCAGAGCCAGAGCCCGTTATCTAAGCCAAACAGACGCGTAGGATGGCAATAATTCAGCACTCACACACATCTACAGATACAGACACAAAACAGAGGCAGAGGCACAAAAACAACGTTCTGCATTCGCATTTGAATTCGCATTCGCTATTTGCGTTAATTGGCCGCACGCCGCCCATTTAAAGGGTCCGTGTGGCAGCCAGATGCCATGGAGGTTGCTTTTCTCAGGCGGCGGCAGTGTTTATGCAAATCGAGTTGCAATTATACCGACACCCAGCGACCTCCTACTAATACACTGCTCGGCCTGCCAGCGATTATTTGCATTTATTTTGCATGGAAACGGTGGAAGAGGGTTCGGACTGGAGTGGGTTCGGGCCTGGACCAATTACTGTTAACATTAACAGCAGCTGATGACATGCGCCAAGAAGTGCCAATTAAAGGCACACAAGCGCTGCTCTAGCTGTTCAATAAGCTCATAAATTGCCTCAAAATGACGCAGAGTGCCCCGACAGCAGTGGCCCCGGCAGCAGCTCTGGCAAAACAATAACCATAAAGTAGCGACAACAACAAGAACACTGAAAGAACAACAGCCGAGGAGGGCCGACTTTGAAGTGTGCCACTCAACGCAAAATATGTAAATAAATGGCCACTTACGGCATTTTTCTCTAGTGCAGAGGCGGAAGGGGTGGGGTCGGACGAAAGTGAAAGTGAATGTGCGAGAGTATCGTCCTCGTAGTATCGTCCAATATCTGGCAGTACACATATGTGGCATACAGTATCAATATGCTGGGAGCAAACCGAGACAAAGCAAACTTTGTGCGTTATTATTATAATGCTCTAAACTTAAATAGGCAAAGTTTGTGCGGCAGAATTCATGTATTCATCGGGGCTCTTGTAACTTTTGGCCGGCTTGTAAATATTCATTGCCAAATTACTAAAACGCAGCACCCAACCCAACTGGAACAGGAATTCACTTCCGTGTAAGCGCTTAGTCATCCTAACTAAGAGCCAGAGAGTGGGAAGTACCTAACCGACACTTGGCATTGCAATTGTAGGCAGCGGCTACACTGCGTATACGTAATACGTATTTTGTAATACATCAAACACTTGAAGAGCAGGGCCCTCGACCGCCGCCACAACTGCCACTAACACGCCGGCATGCCAGCCACCCACTCCCACTCTGCAGCACTCGCAGCCGCCCACACTCTCACTCTCGTTACTCATACGCATGCATGGCGAGCACACTCGGCATTCAAGAGGGGCGTGCAGATGGGGGAGGGGGCGTGGCAAGTGCTCCGGCAGCCATGCGTGCACAGAAGCGATGCCATGACGCCGGGTTCAAGTCATGCAGAGAAACTAATGGGATCAAAGATCGAAGTCGTTTCAAGGTTTAAAGTTTAGATTTTAGGGGGAAATTTAAGTTTTCAAATAGAATTTTAGAGTCAAATAGATATAGAAAACATAAGATAGAATAGGTTATTATTCTAACTTATTCTCTGGATATTACGTATACGCCATGTTGCATAACCTAGGAGTGGAATCCAGTGCCTCGGATTCTCGCTGTGTAGAGGTCGGCTCAGTTCGACTCGGCTGGGATCATTCATTTACGCAAACGCCCCCGCCTGCATTCACACGCCCACTCGTTCGGCAAACAAACAGCCAAACAAACCGGCAGACACACTCTCATATCACAAGGGCCGGACAGCATATGAATAGTGAGTAAGCAGTGAGTGGGCTCGGAGATCCGGAAAGACATATATTTGTCGGGGGCTCGGTTACTCGGCTTACACCAGGAGCTGTCAATGCGTCCGGAGTGGGCAGATTGAGGTCCTGGGACGTGAGCAGGGCAGCAAGGAGTTACAAGGAAGAGTAACAACAGTTCAGATTCCGATTCTGGAATCACAAGCTAAACAAAAACATTTAATTAAATGGGAGGCCTTGTGCCTCCCATAATTCCGCCATCGGAGGACCATTAACTTTGCATTTGAAAGGAGCGGACAGGAAAGTAATTGCAAATGGCCCAGTTAACAATGGCATTCAATCGGCTCTCCTCGCTTCAATCAAATATAATGTTTAAAGCGTCCCGGGCCGCCCAACTAACAGACCGCATATATGCTCCGGCAGGACCATCGTCGGGCGGAGCACAAACACAATTTCTCGGGACTGCCGTTACAGTTATACGAACATTTCCTCAAACAACCGACATGGCGTCCATTTCCGTTATGGCAACACACGTCTGCCCGGGTGTATGTGTCTGGGTCTGTGCTTGTATTGTGTGTTTGCTTTTCCCTCAACTTCTATCGGCGTAATTGTTGCCGCCACATTTACAGTCGCCGGCGTCGCCGAAAGTCGCCGCCATCTACAGGACTCGCCTACATTTTACTAAGCGCACTGAGAGAAATTTGTTTAGTTTAAAGTGGACTTTTGGTCCTAGCACCGTCTAGTATCGGGCAGTGCACGTAGCTAAAAAAATATTCGGGAAAAACAAACTATCGCCGCCATTGTTGGCGCAACGTGAGCTCCTACGTGGCGTGTGTCCTGGCGTGTGTCCCTGTTAACTGTTGTTAATCTTTGCTCATTGTTTCGGTTTAATTTATAAATTCCTGTCCATTTGGCAGATGCCAACTGCTGCTTTTGTTTTCTGTTTGCTGCTTTGCGAGCTTTGTGTATTTTGTTTGCTTCCATTTCGTTGTTTGGTTTCCCCCTTTCAGTGATTTCTGTGTGTTCTGTTTCTGTTTCTGTTTCTGCTTCCATTTCAATTTCTATTTGAATTCCTGTCCTCCGATTCCATTTCTATTTTTGTTTCGGACTCAGATTCAGCTTAGTGTTCGCTTCTGCTGATGAACTGAGTCAGCGTTTGCTTTTCCAACTGTTTTCTATTTGTCCAAAGTCGACTTAGATGCGGCCGTGTCGGTCGAATTAATTGTCGTTTGCTCTGCCATTTGCCACTTGCAACCTGTCACTTGCTATTTGCCGTTTGCTGTTTGCTGTTTGCCGTTTGCCAGCAGCCATGTTTGCACAGTTGCAGCAGAAATAGTATAAATAACGATAACCGCAACCTGCCCCAGTAAACCTGCCCCAAGACAATGGCCATGCGACAATCACTTAGCCGCTGTGTCGACAATTAAAAGCAAAACAATCTGTTCGCCTCCCCGGTGCACACTTTTGTTTGGATTTCTCATCTGGAATATTGATTCATAAACAAAAATCCCCAAACAAAAATACAAACACAAATGCCTTATTCATGTGCGAATAATGGCCCAGTCCCGATTACAGATAACAGAATCTTATGACTGAGCCCGGCAAGGCGAAAAACATATTTTTGCACCCGAGGAGAACGCCCCAGAACGCCCCTTTTGCAAACTGCTTATGATGTATAAATGAGAAACAGTTGCCCGATAAGGAACCGAACCGGACCCCCGAAACGATTTATATTATGTACAAATGTTTACTTGGGCCTGGCCCACTCCTTATCTAGTCCACGCCCTGCTGCTTTCCCTTTTTGTGCCATTCTATTCCCCCATAGAGGAGGGGATGGGGGTGGGGGATTATTATTGCTTATTCGAGGCTTTTATTTATCTTCGATTTCGCATCGCATCACAAGCGAAACGTTCGTAGTTATTGGCCCCACTCGCTTCACGCTTCGGAGCCCAAATCCCGGGGGCTACTTTTGGTGGCAAATTTGAATTATGATCCAATTGAATTTCAATCTCAACCCGATTGCCGAACGCTGGGGAAATCGGTTCGTTTATAATCAAAATTGTCTCGACTCGTCATTACTGTTCTCATGCCACATTTTGTTCCATTATGCCGGCACAAACAGGACAAATTTGCTCTTTACATGCACATGACAGTGTCTGGCCCAAAAAAGTATGCTACGGAAAATTGGAAAATCAAAATTGCAACACAGACAGCCCTCGTCTCTGACGTTGCTGTTTGACACAAATTGAGTAGGACACGAAAAACTGCCAAACATTTCAATAAAGTTGCGCAGCGCATAAGATTGCCAAACGCAGATTGTTTAGAAATTTAGTTTTATGAGCGCCACGCCGCACTCACATAGGCACACGGTTTCAGGCACAGATACAGATACAGATACAACAGACACGGACACAGACACGGATAGGGGACACGGACGGAGTGACAGGAACATCTGTCCGAGGGAATGCGCCACCAGCTGCGACCAACCAGGCGCTATTTGTCAAGAGTTCCCATACAAGTCCGGGCGATTGTTCTCCTGCCTGCCCCGGCTGCTAGTTTGCCGTTTTGGCCAATGCCGGATAGTCGGATTGTTGGATTGTCGGATGGTCGGATGGTCGGATTGTCGGATGGCTGGAATGTTGGACTGTCGGCTGGATTGCAGGACCCACACAAAAGCCCAGAGACGGAGCATGTGCAGCGGACAGCGGCGCCTTTTGTCCGGCAACTTGTTGTTGACAGCTTTTGTTTTGTCGCCTCAACATCAGCAACATCTGCATTTGCAGGCGGAATAAGCTCCTTCTTGCCAGCGTTTAGAAAAGGCCAGCGGATTAAACACAAAATGGGATGAAATGGAAAGCCAATTTGCCAGGATTTTGCAGAGTGTTTCAACAATAACTCACATGTTAATTGAATTATTAACCGACACTCTCAGCTTTGCGACTGGCATACTCGTGCTTTGTAAATATTTATGTTGCCGAAACCACCGATCGTGTAAACAAGCGCTTTTCCACTTAACCTGCATTAGCCCCGACAAGGACCCCTACAAGGACCTAGCACCACAAACGATAACTCACCGGAATGGCAGAAAATTAGACTTGCTTATGAGGCAGCTTAAAATAAACGAGCTCCCGATTTGTGCTGGCCATTTGCTTGATTAAGCCCGGGAGCGGAGCTGGGCAGGTCCTGCTTGAGCGCTTCCGACCACCATCAACACTCCGCTCCCCTTGCCGGGGATGATTTATGGCCAGTCAGTCAGCCAGGGAGTCGGGAGTCGAGTCCCGAAGGCAGACGGCCGATGGCAAACGCAGCTAATTTGCCTAAACGGACGCCGCATCAGGACCAACCTTTGGACCTGGTTTTCGCACCCGAAATCCACTCCAGCTCCGGGCAACTTTTTGGCCCGGCCAAGGGACCAATGGCAAAGTGAAAGCCACTCACGTTTAACCAATTTTGACACGCGCCGCACTCACTCACACACTCACACTCGCCCAGCAGCCGCAGCATAAACAAACAGGAGCAGCCCGCTGGAATTGCTCAAATGTGCGCATCAAACACACACACACACACACTCATAGCAAAAAAAAAAAAGGGCGGAAGGGGGCGTGGAACGGGGTGTGGGGTGTGACGCGAACAGACAAAAAGGGCAACTCTTTGAAGCGAGCTCCATTTGTTATGATGCCACTGTTGCTGGCGCGGCTTTTTATTGTTGCTGATGTTGCTGTTGGTGGGTTTTTTGCTTTTTCGCGAAATTCGCGCAATAAAATTGTAGAACAAAGTGGCAACACTCAAAAATCTATTGTTTTTTTCGTCCGGCTAAGATAGCCGAACTGGAGATGCCCTGGGGAATTTTAAGTGGCGTGCAACCTGGCGTATACTTAATATTTCCAGTACCCCTACCAAGCTACCGTTGGCATAAAATTATTGTAACTTGTAAGCCGTTCAAACTGACACTCAAATAGCTTGAATGCCCGTCATACATGGCGTATGCGCAATATTCTGTAGGAGAAACTTTCCGTGTATCCTCGAATAAGAAAAGTTAGCCCCTCAAAGGGTATCCTAAATTTTATTTCTGCATATGTGCTGTCTCGAATCAACGTGCATAAGCGTATGCGTAATTACATTTTGCGAACAAGTTGAAAATACTCCCGAAAAGAGAGTGTAAGGACAGAAAAAAGGGAGGAGTCCTTTTTTCTGTTTGTTGTTGTGCAGGATGAGTCAAAGGCGCGAGCCGGGAAAATGGGGAAAAAAAGGAAGCGTCGCCCTCGCCTCCTTGTTTGGTTATTGTTGTTATTGTGGACTTCTTTTCCTTTGTGGCAGCTGGTTTAAAAGGACGAAGGAGGCGGGCCAGAAACCACTTCGTTAAACTCGTGAAAATCACTTAACGGCAGCATGCACGGGGCGCCGGGGGAGGCAGATAGAAGGAGTCCCAGCACCCATTTTTCCTTTGACTGGCGCTGGATGCGAAAGCCAAAAAGGTGCTCCCAACCGCCGACAGCTGGCAGAGCTTAAACAGCAAATTGATTTAGCGCGTACAAGCGGAAGCAGCTGTGCTCCGGACGAATCGGTGGAGAGCAGCAGGACCCCGCATCCTTGCAACAAGGTATGCCAGGGGATGGCACATGAAGAAAAAATCACATCAAATGGCTCATAAAATCGGAAACGACTTTGCCTGTTATCTGTTTTGTTTTTTTTTTTTAAAGAAATATAGGACTCTGAATGTGCTTGCTTAAGGAGTTGTATTACATCCTGTAGAATCAGGATGTGGAGTGATGCTACTCCAAAAGCAACCATAACAATTTTGTTTATTAAAAAACCAATTTTCGCCTGCAGCTACTACTCCTTTGAGTCTCAAAGGGACGTACTGCGTTTTTAATGTGTTTGCCGCTTTTTTTGAAACCAAATAAAAAATGCACACAGAAAACTAATTTTATTTCCCTGTGCAGGACTCTCTCCTGGCAGGTTGTAGAACAAGCCGGGGCAATGAAACGAGATTAATGCAAAACCGCGTTCACAGGCGCTGTAAAAAAGAGCAGGGCAGCAGCGGAGCAGGGCTGGGAAAAGCACGGCAAATACTACTCCAATGCAGGCGGGGAAAATGAGGAAAAACTGCGGGATGGCAGCAGAGGAAAATCAGGGGGCGGTGGCAGCTACAGGAGGGGGGCATCAGAAGCTGGGCGGCGACGACACTCAGCCAAACAAACACAGAGGACGCGGCACGGAGCGGCGGGAGACGGCGGGCGAGTCACTGGCATGGAAAATGCAATTTATTATGCAAAATGGAAAACAGACGTCCGGGGGAGTGGGGTGCGACTGAAACGTAACGACAGAGATCATGGAGACATTGCTATATAGACAGACAGACAGACAGACAGACGGAGCGACGGACAGGAGGACAGGAGGACAGTCGGACAGACAGGCAGTCGGAAGAGCCGGGGAACACACTCGAGGAGGGCAAACATAGCGCGTTATTATAGAGCCAACAATAACAGCAACTGGCGGATATAAACATAATTCAATTTTTATTTAATTTCGCACAACAAACACAATAAATTCAGCACGACTGCATGTCGGAGTGGGCCGGGCCCCGCCCCCACTAGCCCGCCGCCGCCCCCTTTTATGCCTTGGAGCCGGGCCAAACGCGTTGCGTTGCATACTTCCAGGCGTCAAGTCGACTCGAGCCAATCGGCGAGGATCCCAGGAGCTGGCCAAACAGCGAGGCACTCGCGCAAAATGTTTCTAGTTTTTATTAAAGAGAGATTTAGTTCATACTTTAAGGATGCTGAATAATCGGACTAGACTTCACAGGAAGTTCAAATATTTAAAGTTGAAATGCCTGTACTGAGCTCTCTTTTTTTCGCTGAGTGCATTCAAATTTCGACCGTCCGACAATTTCCCACGGTGGCCACAAACTGTTGACTCATTTGTGTGCGGACAGTACGGACGGACAGCTGGACAGACGGAAAGACGGACGCGGGAGTGACCGAAAGTGATGTGGGCGAAGTGCAAAGAGAACTGGGATTCCCCGAAACTCAACTCTTTGAGCTTTCGTTGGTTGGCACAACACTCATACGCCGTGTGGTTTCGGGGGTGGGAGGCTTGGGCCAAAGGAAAATAGACGTGACCCCACAGGACCTTTTTCGGCAATTTTGCGGTGCTACACATGACATTTTGGCCACTGTCGGGCGACGATTGACAGCCGATTGAAAGTGACTAAGGGCAAGTCACTCAGAAGTTGATCCCTGGCCTTTGCCGGCTCCGAACTTGGTCAGTGCCAAGGATGCTAGAGTCCCTGGCAATTACTCGGCCGTAGCTCTCGCCAATCAAGAAAGTTTAAGGGTCAAAGGATTGCAAAAGTAATTTAAATGGCGGCGAAACTCAAAGGCTATCCCAACAAGCCATTTGGCGGGCTTGATTCCAATCGCAGGACCGAAACCAATAAAAGGATTACAGCCATCCTGTCAAGAGGCAGCAAGCCATTAGATTAATACATTTTAGCGGCGAAGGCAGGGCGAAATGGCGAAAAGGCCAAAAGGCAGCGCTAATTGCCAAACCCAAATCAAGAGCCGCCAGTCAGCCGAGCCCTAAGGGTCACCGAAATAGCATAAAATATTTACACGTCAAGGGCCACGAGGAGGCCCGAGGACAAAACGCTGGCAATTCACGCAACAGAACCGAGCCCAGTGGTGGCTTAAATTGTTTATTTTTAGCACGTTTATAAGGCCATCAGGAAAGGTTAAGTCAGCGCGAGTACCTCCCCTCGAATATGGGGGAATCCGGCAGGGTTTGTCTTTGTTGGATTAGGTCGCATTTTGCATAATTAATTCGGATTCGGATTGGGTATGGGATTGGGATTGGGATCCCTTTAACGCCGACATTGGCGCCCGAGCCCCGAAAATTGGCCAAGCGCCGGGACAGGACATCGGAGGGAGAGTTGAAAGGAGGCCCGGGAAGCTATTTATGCGTAAACACGCGCCTTTGACACAGAAATTTGTTAGCGCGCCAAATGTCAACAGTGCGAATTCGGTCAAAGTTAAACATTTGCCATTGGGCCATTTTGGGCATCCTGGGCATCCTGGCCACTGGACCGCTGCAATCCTTTCTGACCACAAGCCCACTCGCGTGCGACACACACTCCGCCGTCGACATCTAAATAAATTGCTGTCATTTTGAAAATTTCCCCAAGGTGGCATGTTTAAAATGCGGCCTGACCGCCGGGCCCGGGGTTAGGTTGGGTCGACAGTGCTGCCCCTGCTGGTCCTTCCTGGCACATACTCATTTCACAATTGTCTCATAACTCGGTTAAGTCCACATACTAGTTTTAAAATATTATGATTTTAATGGCCGTCTAATTTCAAAACGAAAACCAAAGTCGTTGGCATCACTGGTGGTGGGGTTCATGTGTGTTGACTTAAGCTTAAAATCAAACCATTTGTCAGGGGCAAAGGCAGCAAGTTCCAGACAAGACAGCGTTGCATGTTTTACACATTTACCCATACTATGTCTCACTCACACACACACACACACACACCAACACACACACACCCCTCCGTGGGGACTGTCGCCTGTGTTGGTGTGACGCATGGATGCAATTTGGTTGCATGGCCTGCCGGCTAGGCTGCTGCACTTTAACCGCAACATACGAGCGCAATATTTCAGGCATGATTTCTTATACGGCTTACGGTCGTCCTCTTGCCACCTCCCATCCCCCACCGCCCACCGCCCACCGTCCACCGCCCACCTCCCATCCCCCCAGGACCTGTTTCTGCCAAGGTCCACTCTTAAAAATGATATGCATATTTTCAAGACTGCGATATCTGGCTGCAATTATTTAATTCTGAAAGAAAAGTCATCTTTTTAAAGACCAACCGAATGGAATTCCTTAAAATCCTCATCCTATACACTGCAGAAAACGTTGCTCGAATTGAAAGATTTTTCAGTGTAAAATATTGAAAGGCGGGATATTAGAGGACTATCCTTCTTCAAGATCCCGCATATATTTCTCACAGTGTGCTCTACATTGACCCTCAAACGCTGGGAGGCGCTGCAGTTGCAGCTGGCTGACTGGATGACTGGCTGACTTGCTGGGCGGAGGGGTGGATGACTGGCTGCATGGATGGCCGCCCTTCGTTGCCACGGCTCTGGGTCAAAGCGAAAGTGGCACATTTTGGGTGAAATTTTGTGGAGCTATCTAGGTTACTGTGACAGAGTCGTTGTCGTAGCTGCTGCTGCTGCTGCTGCTGATTCTGCTGCTGCTGGTGTTATTGTTATTATTGCTGTTGTTTTCTCTTGTTATTGTTGTTGGTGTTTTTCCCCTGTGCTGCAGAATGGCCTACACACACCAGGACACACAGAGAGAGATCAGTGTGCATACGGCAGGCAGACCCAAATAAACATTTCAGGCCCTCGGACTCGACTCACGTGCTTCGAAAACTGAAAACAGAAAACGGAAAACTGAGAGCTGAACTTGTGCGCCATTTTTATTGCCGCGCTGCCTGCATCGCCATTGTTTTGACCATCTCCTCCCAGCCCCCTCCCTGCCCTGCCTCTGACTCTGACTCTGGTTTTTGTTGATGTTTTTACTTTCGCCAAGAATCCCCAGCTCTTGATCCTGCCAGTTTTTCGGTTATCTGCCAGCCAGCCCCCTCGCACACCTTGCAGGACTTTAGGGGGGTTTTTGTTTATCTGGAAGAGCACTTAAGCGAGCAGGAGAAACTTTAAGATAAACTTGGCAACTTCTTAAACCAATTAATTGCAATTTCAAGCGTAATTAATTTGAGCTGCACAACGTGTTCGAAAGTTTTTGCATTCAAGTGATTTGCTTTGAGGTCTTCGGAGCTTCGACTGGCTGCGGAAATCCTTTTTGTCTGATAACCCAAATCAGGAAACTCAAAGAGCCCGGCTGGTGGTGACCCACTTTCGGGCAGAACTCCAGGCCACCCCGCCGTAATTGCCGATTGCCAATCGAATTTCCCTCTAATTTGCCATCAATTTCGATGCCTTTATCGTCCTTTGCACCGCCCATTAAAAAGTGAAACCAAAATGTCAGAAAACGAAATTAATCCGAGTGAGTGTGTGTGCTCGGCCACCACTCCCTCGCCCTCGGCTGGCCGGAATTTGGTTCATAAATTGGGTCATTTGCCAATAGCAAGTAGAAAGTCACTTGCACTTTCAATAGCAGGTCGTCCTCTGTAGTCACGTTCTTTCCGTCCGTCCGTCCGGCCGGAATGGGGCGGCCATAATTTCGCTTTAACCTTATAAATTGGAGGGCGGACTGGCTGGATGGCAGCTCGATGCCATAATTTTGCAAACTTGCGTGCCACCAAAGCGACAGCCGAATGACACCAGCAGCAGACGGACAGAGTCCGTGCATCCGCAGCCAGTCGGAACACTGATGTCCTGGCCGCCTTCTCTTCCAACCGAGTCCTTCTCAGGCCCTGCTCCTACGCCTCGAAGACCAACAACAAGTTAAACTGACAAAGTAGCAGCCAGGGCACTTCCTTTTGTTTAAGCTGCCTGACACTGGTCCTGAGCATGCTATAATGGCAGTCAGCACATCCTACACGCACAGAGAGAAAATTATGCATTTTCCGGTTTATGATTTTGTAAAAATTATATATTTACAGCCGGATATAGACTTTGTCTTTGGAACTAGAAAATATCAAGTTAAGGAGTGTGTGATTATGAGGGAGCACCGGATATCATCACCTTGTTTAAACCAACCTATAGGCTAATTATGAAAATATTTTCTGACAGTGCCACTCTTTCTCGCCTTCCTCGCTGCAACACCCACAATTGCCCGGTGGTGCGGCAGCCTGGCCGCTCGTTATAAATTGACCGCATTATTTTGCTCAATTTAACTTGAGTCGGCCAGGAGGCAGATGGGGCAGGGACTGTGAGGCAAAGACATGGTGCCTAGCTGGTGCGAGATCGGGCGAGAAAGTTTTCAACTTAATATCTCATAAGTGCCGAGTGTGCATATCGGCCAATGGCTGCGCGCCACCACTTCCCGTCCTCGCTGCCGGCCATAAAAATCTGAAAAAAAAAAAAACTTCACTCTTGCAGGGTCATCCCGCCATTCTAGCCCCAGCCCCCAGCCCCCAGGCCCCGATTCACTTTCGTTTGGCATAATTTTTTTATTAGGTCACACCAGGGCGACCGCCACTGCAGCAGCGGACCGGAATGCCCGAGCCCTTTGGCATCCTTTGCCGAATTTTTCAGTGGGGCGGGGAAAGTTTTTATTTTAATAGCCGAAAGTATTTAATTGCATTTTTCATGGCACCAGCACCAGCTCCAGCACCAGCGAGGGATGCGAGTTTATTAAATAAATGTCCATAAAGATGACTGCTTTCATACGAGAGTCTCGGCCCTCGGCCCGAAATCGCATAATTACATTTCGAGAACACTTAATACAAAACTGCAGGACCGAAACTCATTAAGGCAAAGGTGCGCCCTCCAAAAATAAAAACTGAAAACGGAAATGAAAATGAAAAATTTAGAGCACTTCAGGTGGGCCATTAATTTGGGAGCCGCCAGGTCGGTCGCCAGCGAGTCCTGTCAGCCGAGGAGGACACGGGCCTAAGCTCGACCTAACTAAACATTAAACGAATTTAAGAGGTCAGTCAAGTGCTGCCGGGGATGAGGTGAGCACGAGCACGACGGGCAACGGGGTGGACAACCAGGACGAGGGTCGGGAGGGTGGAAATGGCGGAATATCAGAAGGAGGCGGCACAATGGTGGAAAATCAATGTGAGAGCAAGGCACGTAGTCCTTGCCAGTGGATGTTTACGTGCACTGGGAGAAATTGTGTGCCTTCTGGCTAGGACATCACTTACTTTCTAGGTCGAGAAGGGCAGCAAGGAATGAGCCATGCCGTCTCTCAGTGCGTCCTTTCCTTAACCTTGTTTGTGAGCCTGTGGCTGGCAGGCCTTAAACGAGAACGGAATGAGCGGCGAAGCGTCACGTGGCAGCTCCAGTAACTCGCCTCCGGACAAATGAAGTGCACTGCCACTAATGCCGAAGATTACTGCGGCCCAGTGTCGAATTACAGAGCGCCTTTGCCCCTAATGGGCTCCGGCGAAAGGGTAATTCAGCCCCCGTCCATCCCCTCCACTCCAATTTCCCTCCGAGAGCAACAAGCGCGCAGGACAATGCAAACAACGTTAGATCCTGGCTGGGTCGCGGACTCTTCTGCCAGTTTGTTGGCCACTTTTCATATTCCGCCCTTTGTGTCGGCCGAAAGATAATGAAAATGCAAAGCAAAGAGCCCGAACGGAGCAGAACATACAGCCGAAAGTTTTTAATATAATTTGGAATTAGCTAGAGTGCCAGATGCTGGGCAAAGAGCTCTCCGAGAGTCCTGCGGGCCTGCGGCAACTCCTTTGTTGCGTACACGCAGTTCGGAGCAAGTTTCCCAAAAACCAGAGACTCTCCAAGTTTGTCCCACATCGGGGATGAATGGAACTTGGAGGAGCAGTTTGTCATGTGAAATTAAAAGTGCAGTGCCGACAGGCAGGACCGCAGGACGCACATAAATAACTGGGCAGAGCCCATCCATCCAGTGGGGGATATATAGTTGGGAAATGCCATGGATCATGGACATGCCATGCAAATCAAGTTGGACGTTCTTCGATTGCTTCCCGGTCCGATGTCCTGGACCGCACCTTATCTAGGCCCCCCGGCTGCGTTACGAGGAAAGTTGGCCGACTTATCTGTTAAGCCGCATAACTTTGCATAAATATGAAGCTATTCAGCAAACTACTGCCAGTCGCATAAAAACATTACCGACTCGGCGCCCTAAGACCCTCGTCCCGGATGGTAAACCAGGTCCTGCCGATGTCAGCGACGTCAAAACAGCAACAAGGATGGAGCGGCAGAACTATGGTACGCACTTGTATATGCATGGGTCGCGGATCAGGGAATCCAATTTTATTTATTATATTAATGATGGCAACGGCAAACAAGGACTGGTCCGGACTGAGCCTGCGTTCGGACTCTGGAAATACCCATTGAAATGACTAACTTCCGCCTAACTTTCTGATTAAACATTCCAACCTAAAACCACTTGATGCGATTCCTTATGCAAATGCCAGACTTGGAAACTTTCGAGCTTCAGCCGACTGTGGTTAGTTTTTCCAATTTTGCTGCTTGTGACCGCAGAGAAAAACATGAAGATGCCACAAAATCGGAATACCAGATTTGATGTGTTCAATTCAATTCCCAGAGTCTCGTACGAGTCGAGCGCAAATTGAATATACACTCCGGTCCCCAAGCACCGCAAGCCGGAGCAAGTCGGAGCTCCTGCTTCTGCTCCTGGCCCAGCTCCTTCGCATAAAACTATGCAGCGAGCCACTGACAGCGGCAACTTTCCCGATGATGGCAAAACTTTAACAGATTTGCATAAATTATATCGCCGAGCAAACAAAACGTAGCAAAACAAGGCGGAGGAGCACGCAGGACCTCTCCACAGTGGCAAAAACTTGTACACGGACGAGGTCTGGCTTGGTGGCGGCGACCATCCTTTCTCCGAGTGTACTGGAACGCGGGGGAACCAGAGCCTCAAGGAGGGCTCTCTTCAGTTCCAGGACTATAGCCAGGACCATCGGCAGTGCCCCCATAGTCATTCATTTAACTGTCAATGCCGATGTTATGCTGTGGTTGTGGCCACGGCTGTGGATGCGGATGCGGATGAGGATGTGGATACGGACGAGGGTAAGGTTGCGGATGTCGGATGTTGAATGTTAAATGTTGGCAGAGGCGGGGGCGGGGGCGGGGGCGGGCGGACCCGGCCTGGCAAGGATTTATGAATTCATAGCGATCTTATGTGTAAGCACTACGTATAAATTTAATATATTTTTATGATTTTTTATGGCTACACGACGACAGCGCGGACGGCCGTGGCGACGTCCTCGCCAAATTTAATTTATGCGCCACTGTGCGTGTTTTTTTTTTTTTTTTTTGCTTTCGTCCTTTTTGCTGATGCGATTTTCAGGGAGCAGCGACAACAACTTATCGATAAACTCCGACACAAACAATATTGTTCCGCGCCCCCACACGCCGCCCGTACGCTGCTGAAAAGTGTTTTGTTTTTGCCGCACACATGACCCGCCGACAGACACCAGCCAGCCTGGGATATACTTCATTTTATCGGGCAGACGCGCGACGAGATTCGAGTGGCAGTGGCAGCCATTACCATCACATCCATCCATTGCCAGGACAGCCAGGAACTGCCGGGACTGCCGGGGACTGCCGGGGACTGCGGTTGACATGAGAGCTTTTTGGCCCGCGATGATGTCGTGTACCGCCTGTCTAGCGATGTCACTGTCCCTGCCCCCCCCCCTCCGTCCTCCCTGATTGAGGGTTATTTAGTTCATTGGCCGCCACTCTGCCAAGCTGCCACTCCCCCAAGTGGCCTGGAGCGGCAGTGGAAGAAAAGGGTGCTACCCGTCTCTGGTAGCCCTTTAAAATCAATCCCAAAGTCTAAAGCCAAAGTCGGCCTTCATTAAAGACTTGGCAAGTCTCTTCGATTCCAACAAATAGGGAAATATTTCCCTTAATGTCAACCCCCCCCTTTTCTCTCTGTGCACTCCCAAGCCCCATCACATGTCGCAGGTCGTACATCCAAACTGTTTGTTGATGTTGTTGACGCTCGGTTATGGATTTATGGATTTATGACACTTTGGTCATTGCGGTTGTCAGTTTTCGTTAAAAGTTTTACTTTGTCGGTGGCTTACGTGGCGGATGGTAGGGAGGGCGGGCAGGACCTCCTCCTGGACTAATCAGGCCCGAAGCCGGCCAGGGATTATGCCTGTCTGGAGGGCACGATTGTCGTAAATACGAAGGGGTATCTGTTTACCTTTTTATGGGCCGCCAAACGCCAGCTTCCAGTCCGGTCCAAACTGCAAATAGAGACAAGAGTTCACATAATTAATGATCGGAACGTGACAAGAATGCATAAGCTATTGCTACATCTTATCCAATATCATTTATCATTGGAATCATTGGAATATGGAGCTTCCGCTCGGAAATGCGGCTCTTCAGCTCGCATTAATATTGCAACAGCTGGGTGTCCGGCCGTCCGGGTGTCAATAATACCTAAAAACCAATTATTCCCCCATTGCCAGGGCAAACCTATTAAATTACGTAATCAGCGGGTCATCGCAGTGGCGCTGGGACGGAGGACGAACCACTGTAGCAGAAAATGCAATTAAATCAAAAATACATTTATGCACATCCTGTTAGCGGAGCATTTGGATTGCATAAATTTTACGCTTTGCTTTTATTAATGCCACTATCCAGTATCCAATGTCCAGCGTCTAGCGTCCAGCGTCCACTATCCGCCATCCAATGACCAAAAAAAAAAAAACGAGAAGAAAATCATGGCAAATTCAATGAACTCGAAATGGAATCGAGTGCGGCCAAAAAGGACTCTGCGGCACGGACCACAGGCCATGCCAGACTGGGGCAGACACTCCAGCCACAGTATCTGTATCTGTATCGGGTACAGCTGTCGTATTTGTATCTGTATCTGTAGCTGTAGCTGTAGCTGGATGTGGCTGTGACGTTATGGTTACTCAGCCATGTCGCTGACGGCCAGTCATACTCGTAATTCTCATTCACCATTCATGTGGGCATGCATTCTTTTTATTTGGTGTGTGTGGCAGTGTGTTCGCGCAGCGAAAATATTTACATTGCTGGCATAAAAACTGCATAAATGTGATTATATTTTCATGGGGCTTTATGCCTTCCACCGCAGACGCGTCTCTGTAATTCGATTGCGATTTCAATTAGCGTGAAATGCACAGCCGTATTACCGACACGTTCGCCCGAAAGTAGGCAACAATACGCCATCCGGTGGCGGGGATCGCCCAGACTAGAAGGTCCTTCCAGTCGAAAAACTACCAAAATCTTGCAACAGCCAATATCCGGCAAAAGGACTCTCTCTCTCTCTATCTGGCATTCAATTAAAGCCAGCAGCAACAGCTATCGATCAAGTATCAGGAAATTGTTTGTCAGCCGGCAGAGTCGGGTGTCAGGAGTCCTTGACGGAGCAAAGCTCTTGGCTAATATCCAATAATTAAGCACTTCCGTCGTGGAAATTGGATTTTAATTGAAATGCGGGAGTAGTGTGAATTTGACACACCCCCTGCCACATGCCGCAACAGAGCAGACTCCCAGATTCCCGAACTTGGCACAATGGAGTAGGTCTTCCTCCTAATTGCCATTTAATTGACTGGCGGAAACTTTCCGGAGACATTTGTTTATAAACCGCACACGGGAAGGATGCCAGGGGGAAACAGGACCTCCGCCAGACAAAGGCACAATACAAGCACTTATAGGATCATTACAAATTGATGCCGCCCCCGCCTTTGCCGAAAAAGGAAGAACGCGGAGAAAAGTGGGAAAGCTCATAGCTTAGGGCGCTGCTAGCTCCGGTCGCCCTTAGAACGTCATCTCCCACGCTACGCTGCAAATCCGGCAAAGTAAATGTTATCTCCGCAAACATTTGACAATCAAAAATGCTCAGGCCATTGTTTAAAAATCCGCACCGACAATAGACAGTGGTCACTGTACTCCGGAAAGATAAAATTCCATCGAGGTCTATCATCTGGCAGGTCTAAGTCCCCTCCGATGGGTTCTAAAAATGGACGGTGACTGCATGGCTGTGCCATCTCCCACTTGGCTGCTTCTAATGGACTTGTTTGTCGCAAATCTGTGGCATAATTTGTTCGCCGCTGTGTGGCTTTTACGAGATGCCCACTGTACTCTCGGTTCTCCAAATGGCACGCCAGAGCGTCATCGAGCACCCGATGGCCCGATCCTATCCTCCCGTCCTGGTGCCATCCTCGAAGTGGCAACAACAACAATCCTGCCACGTCGGGCGAGGTTAAGTCGACAAGAGAATGAGATTGCATTCTGCTACTGCTGCTGCTGCTGCCAGAGTTCAATTCATTTCCACTTGAGCAAATGCACGTCTTCGAGACATCGCTACTTTTCTCCTTTCCGCATCCATTCCATTTTTGTCCTTTTGTCTCATAGCCAAAGGATATGGCACCGCACCGAGGATGCGGATGCGGGGGAGTGCCTGCCAGAGAGTAGCTGAACGGAGAACGCCCCAGCCGCCCCGGCGACTCCCGCCGGGATGCTGTCAATGTTTCGCCTTGAAAGAGCTCATCTCAGAACTCGACTCGGTTCGGTTGTTTGTTTTAGATTTGGCTGCGCCCGGCGTGTGGGACAGATCCTTTTTCAGCAGGAGCAGCTGCCGTTTTTCTGCTACTGCTGCTCCTGCTGCTCTGCTGCTGCATCATCAAATTTCAGCTACATGTCCTGCGTTGCCGCTGACACGACTCGAGTGGGCGGAGGATGTTCAAGGAGACTTGCTGACACTGTTGACATTTTACAGTAATGAAAATGATTATTGTCAAGGGTCGTCAGAGCCCAGGGATGCCCGGCCGCATACAGATGTGGTCAAAATGGTGGCTCCCAGTCCTTCGGCACTCGAAACACTTGAGCGATTAAAGCGGAGCGTGTCAGCAACCACAGACCGCAGGAATTTCAGGACTCTTCAATACAAATGAGGGGATAAGAGTGGAAGGACTTAAAGCCAAACTGCCAGAGCTCTCTCACTAATCAGAAAGTTATCCAGCCAAGTCACCTGAGCTGTCAGCTTCCGCTCGAAAATCGTTTCGTCTTCGTTCCATTTCGCAGCTGCTCCTGCCGGCGTCGTGGCATCCTGGCACATATCCTCGCCGACGCAGATGGCATCGCGCTGCTCCGAGCGGGCGGACTGACTGTCAGTGGCCGTGCCAAAATGGTAGAGACTAAAATTTGGGTTAATTGATAATTGATAAAAGCTACGAGCAGCGAGCGGGCGGGCGGGCTTGTGTCATTTAACTCGACTCCGGCTCGGAGGGCCCATGAATATTTAAGGGTTCGGTGCGGGCAAATGCCATTCACTCAAGTGGGGCAATGAAAATTAGCAAAGCACTGCAAATAGTTTGAAGAGCCGTCCCCCTTGTTTTTGGAATCGAAATGCAAGCGGGGGCGGGGGCGGGGGTGGTTTAACCCCTCGAACGAGGTCACAGCAGTTGACCCATAAACGCAGCAGCCCCCCGACCCTCCTCAGGATATGGGAAATGGAAGCGAAAGGCCAAAGGAAGTGCCAGAAGCCAGCCAGAGGAGCCATGCCAGCACACAAATCATTAATAATGCACACGACAACGGACTGACAATGAGTTGTAAATTAATTGATGTAACTATTTAAGCCAGACACTCCGGAGGCCAGGAGCCCCTACCTCGGCAGGCCCACCCACACGCAGACAGGACCAAGGAATTGAACTCGAGCCGAGCAATCCTGCAAATTGAATGCCATTATCCATCATCTCTCCAATGCCTCGAGTCAAAATACATTGCGGAAATGTCTGTGGCTCACACACCTACACCTTCTCCCACACACAGCAATGTGCGGTCTGGCTCAAAGGAAGTCGATATCCTTGGCCGATGCGGGGGCGCCCCACTGGGAATTATTTGTATTAAAGCTAATCTGGGCCATCGAGCACTGCCTGTCCGAAGCAATTGCTTTGAAATCAATTAAAATTTTATCATCGCAATTTGAATCAATAAAAGTTCATTTACCGACAGATGTCTGGCATCAATTTGCTTTAATTTGCTCAGCCATTAGCAGAATATGTTTAAATTTAAATAAAGTAAATAAGCATCAGAGCCCTCTGGGAAACTTTCCAGATAGCCACGCATAAAGGTGGCAACTTTACGTCTATCAGACTCCAGCACTCCAGCACTAAGAGCACCTCACTTCTGGCCATTTGATGTCGGGGAGCCATTCACAGGCGAGGAGCTCGTAACACAAAAACTGCATTAGACGCCAGCAGTCGGATGCAATGACCCTCCGGCAGTCGAATCCTCTCCAGAGTTCGGCTGACAAGCGGCATCTCGGCACGGCCAATTGAAAGGCTTAAATGTTTTACGACCACATGTGCTGGTGGGAGGCGGGGCTTCGGCGGCGATGAAGCCAAGCTGGCTCTTAAAACAATCGAGTGACGACACGGAAAATTAGTTTACGCAGCCAGTGCCAAGAGACAGGGAGCGGGATGCTGGGGATGCTGGGGATGCGAGGATCTCGGCCAATAAAGAAAAAGCCATGAGGAGAAGGAAGAAGCTGTGCTAAGTCAACTCAATGCAAGTCAATCAGGCGGAAGTCGGGGGAAAAGTGGGAAAATGTCACTAAAACTTTGCCAGCTCACGTGTGCGAAGGAGGACAGGAGTGCGGAGAGGGCCAAGGAGTATCCTGGCAACAGGGACAGTGCCAAGAAAGTGGCAACTTTTGACGGGCCAGCTGCTTCAATTGTTGGCACCAAGTTGCTCCCTGGTCCTACTCCTGTTGTTGCCTTGCCATTGAAGTGGATTTGCTTGCTTTATATTTTAGCTTCTCAACCGTTTTTGCTCCACTCCTTCACTCCACCACTCCTCTACTCCTCAACAGCAAAACTGTTTTCCTTGGCTTGTTTCCTTGCAGCACGCACTTGCACTTGCACCATCAACTCCCCCGGCACAAGTCACTTAATTGAGTGCAAAGCTGGCGAGGCTGTGCGCGGATTTAACTTTGGACAACTTGAATTGATTCAAAACTTTCTTTGTTCGCTTAGCGCATAATGGAGGGGTTGCCAGGCTGCCAGGCTGCCAGGATTGAAGGATGAGGCGTGCTATTGACAGGACTTCTCCAGCCCGGCCCAGTTGATTAATGTCCGGGCCACTGCGCAAATTATGAATGGCAAAAGGGCAGTGGTAGAAGCAGCAGTGCCAGCAACAGAAACTGAAACAGCAGGACAATCAGCCGACCAGCTTACACATTTTTTAATGGCCGGCTAATTAGCGAAATGCCTGCGCATTTAGCGGTCCGGGATAAATCCCGGAGTTTACAGAAATTACGGACTTTACAGCTCCAGGCCAAGTTGAGTCATATTTCAAGCGACAATCGCACGGCAAGCCGGCGATTTATGGTTATTTGGCCCACTCAGTCGAGTGTGTGCGAGTGTCCTGACAGCCCGAAAAATTTATCGATGTACAAATTAAACTGCAACTGGAGCTGCAAAGGCTGGAACTCCGTCGATGCGGAGCTGCTCCAGGGTCCCAGGGAACATAAACCCGAGCAAATAAAAATAATAAACTTGGCTTAAATAGAACCGGCAGAGTGCAGCAGCAGTTGCTTTCATTTTCCCTATAAATTTCTCTCTATCTGCAAAAATAGAACCGAAACTTGGAAGTCAGGGGACTGGGATGCTTCCAGACCGCAAATGAACAACTGGCAGAGCATTTTGCGGTCCAGTAGTCGCCCAGCAAATTGGAGAAAACTCTCCCTGCCGACACCCCCAACTATTGAAATTGGAATTGCTCGACGATGGCTAATCAAATGGCTTAGCCGTCTGTGGCAGGATCCTGCCGTCCAGGGCTGGGGGAGGAGTCTGGCCCTGAGTGGATTAGGGCGAAGAGGACTTGGCCGGCTGCTGAGCCACTCGACTCATCAACAGCTCCTGGCACGCACTAACCAAACGGCTCTCAGTTCACGGAACAAGTGACCCGAGGCTCATAAATAAAAAGCTAATAAATAAATATGGGAAAGTGGGCAGACCCAGCACCTGACTGGGAAGGTGGGAGCCAGCTGCTGGCCTCTCAAAAAACATACTTTTCCTGGTATTCCTTTAATCCAGTCGGCCCGCTTGATTAAATCCGTTAAGTATGTTTATTGGCCAGCTCCTAACAAAGACAAATTAACTTGTCCGGATAGCTCCCGGGATCGGCCAATAAAATGTATCCCCCAGACATTCCCCAACTTAATTAATACTTCTAAAATATAGGATGGCTCGGGCCTGTTTCGAGAATGAGTCCTGTTTCGGGAAGCTTAAACATGGCCAGGACCCCCGAACCGGAATGCGGCCCAGAGGCCTCCGGCTTAGGGCGCTCAAGGTAAATGGCAAATAGAATTCTTGAAACAGAGCTGCGCATTATGCTCTTGTGTAATTGTGGGCTGCTGGGACCAGAAGCCCCAACCGAGAGCAACAAAAAACACAAACAGGAAGAATAACACTGGCCTGCAGCAAAACATAAATGTCCTTGTTGCGGTCGGCGGTCAGAATCGGAAACTTTTTGCGCACGTTCGCCCCGGAAGTGGCGGGGAGGGGAAGCTGGGCTGGGGAAATAGTGGGGCAAGTGGAGGAGGAGGAGGCAGCCAGGTCGTTGCAGGCAGGCATGGCTGTAAATCACAGTGGACACTGCAGCGCCAGGAATTGGCGAGGCTCGCAAGGTGGCGAAAGCCGCAGCAGCAAAGCAAAGGCAATTTTCTGGCCAAGGTTAAAGTTATAAATTATTATCGCCCCGGTTGCTGCTCCTCCTGGAGCTGGCTCTCAAATAAATAGCAATATCGGTTGCATAATGTCGTTACAATGACCTCCGCTCGAATAATACTTGGAGTGGGGGCTTCCCCAAATAGAATCTTAATGCCCTTTTGGAATGCGCCACGTCTATTGGGCACAAAGTTGGCTTAATAAAAATCTGGCTAACACGTAAAAGTCATTGACACAACGCCTCGGTCGGGCGGAGCAACTGTTTAAACATTGTCGCGGCTTATCAGCCAAGTTTACAGCGCCCCGGGCCCGGGCTAAGAGCATCGCATTCTCGGCTCGTTTCTGGGCGAAATCAAGTTGCGAAAGTATCTGAAATTTGCATGTTAACTCGCAGTGCGTGGGTTATAGTGGTGAGAGTGGTAAGAGTGGTAAGAGCAATTCCTTCCGGCCTGACTTGGCCCGATCCTGGCGCAAAGCAAACTGGCAGAAGCAGGTTGGCAAAAGTTTTTGGGAAATTGAGCAATAAACTTTGCGCGCACACACACACGAGTTAAGCAAGCGTGAATGTTTGCTATTCGGGCGGGTGGCTCCGGGTGGAACTGGGTGGCTGTGGGCAGGTGGCCAGATGACTCACCGCCCAGACGCGTCCTCGCTCTGCCGGAGGAGTAATGAAAGAAATATGCAAATATTGCGGTTTAATTAACTCGTCTTTGTCGCCCTCCCACCAGCCTCCTTCAACCTGCTTTCCCGAATCACTCGCTCAAATGATTTTAATTGCCGGCCCACCTGGCGTATGAGCGACGATGCCGATGACGATGATGATGATGATGGGGATGGCGAAGGCGATAACGAATGCCAAAGTCAATTATAAGAATGCTCTGATAAACTGCAAATTGCGCATACGCCGCGTGCGCCCGACAGCCAGACAGAGCCAGACAATGGACGCAGCCCATAAATTATGCACAACAAAATACTCGAGTCGCTCAATGCCACCGCCACCGACACAGATCAGAAGTAAACAGCAAAACAAGGCATTCGAGTCTGAAGAGCGCACTGGGGCGCCCCTCCACCAATTTACAACCTAATTTCCGAGAATCTCCTAGCCGAATCGCAACAATTAGCTCGCCCCAGCGTTCTGGCAGGAGCTGCCACACAAAAAGCTGCGACAGATGATGATGGAAATTGCTCTCCTCGGTGTTGCGAGTTATAAGTTGCAAGCCGAGCGAGCAAGTGGCAGGGGCGAGTGTTGCCACAAATGGCAGCAAATGCCAGCTACCAGACGCCAGGGCGCTACGTGAGCGCATTTCAAGAGGGAAATTAAATTGAAATGAGACGCGTTGCCGCGTGCGAGGCGACGAGCGCTACAAGTTGTTAAGACCATGGCACAAAAACAGCAAAATGAAAACAAAAACAGCACCAGGACAAGTACCAGCACCAGGACCAGGACCAGCATCAGCAACGCCAAAGCCATTACCGACAAGAACGGAAAACGCCGAGGCGACCGAAACGAATTAAAAACGGGCCAGAGCCTCGGAAAGCGGAAATTAAGTTTACGATGTCGCCTTTCCTTCACGACCCAGCCAGAAAACTGAAACCTGAAAACTGGAAACTGAAAATGCAAGGCCGTTGAGAAATATGTTAAATAAGTGCGAGTGCATGCATAAAATTACACAAACAAACAAACAAACTGAAGGAAGCTATGTTTCTGGGGGGAAAAGTTGGAGCATCGAGACAGTAAAAGTTGCGCCGAATCCCCTTGATGAGTTAAAGCCTGAAAAGCAAACCCTGTTTAAGCAGATCTCTGGGTGTAATTTATCGTTTATTGCAGCTTGATGTTTTCTTAAACAGAATCAGTTTTGGCTGGTAATGTTCATTTGCTTCCCAGAACTGTCCAGTTGCTGCGGAACTGAAAATATTTTCCTTTGCATAAATAAACGAGAGCAGCTGACACAATGATTCCCGCAAATTCAGTTGAAACGCTCGCATTAATGCGGAATGGAGTTGTGCACTTTACACTCGGTCTCTTGTTGTCAGTCCGTCATGCCGCCCCACCTCTGCCTCTGCCTCTGCCTTGCCGCCACCTCCTTTCCACCTGAGGCCGCAGAACGTTTAAGGCAACATGTGAAGTGAAATGAAACGAAACGAAACAAGTGCATTATTTGCATTAAATTATGCATGCGGCGAAGGTGAACGCAGTCGGAGGAGAAGCGAGTGAAAAGTGTCAGCAGCCGCGAGCTTTCACACGCAGTGCCGGGCTCCAAGGAGGGGGGTGGGTGCTCAGGGAGTGGGCGGTGGTGGCTCAAAGGGCCACAAACAATGCGAAAATAAAAAGCGGATCGCGTGAACGAGTGCGGGCATGGCCTCCCCAGGGGCCCTCCGCTTGATGCGCAGAATTTGTGCAATTTAAAGTGTAGCTCCGATAGAGGAAAGCAGATGGAAATTTCGTCAGCCGTCGTGGTCTGAATGGAGGCATCATGTCTAAATTAAATTCCAACAGCCTTTAAAACCCCCAACACATGCTTCGTATTTCGGGCTGCTTTGTATTAAATTTCAATGGCCGACAAATGATAATAACCCGTAGTCATAAAGCACAAAAATGCGCAATTTGTCATGCTGAGGGCTGCTCAGTTATGCCCTGGAAGCTGTCCCTCACAATCCTTTTCCTTTCATGTCCAGCTCCATGACAATCAAATTAGTTTTGTTGCACATCCCGACCGCTTCCTGCAGCACCCCCGCATATGTTTGCGGGCCAAACAGCAAACAGCAGCTGCCGGGGGGCTCTGGGCTCCTAAGCTGTTGCTTTTGTGGGCGCCCAATCCCGGCCAGACCCCACCACCAGATGACCACTGCTGTGGCTGCGGCTCCTTCGAGACTCGCCTTTGGTTAAGTTACAGCCAAAGGAAGGCAAAAAGGAAGAGCCCGAGCAACAGAAAACAGAAAAGCACAAGCAGAAGAAGCGGCCACAACAATGGCTGACAGGCAGCATATGCCATAAAATGCAGTGCCCGGGCAAAGGCAACAAATGTCCTTTTCCCCCCCGCCCCTTCCGCCCGGATCCCCCTCGCATCTGCTTTGCATAGTCAACTGATTTTGATGGCATTTTCGCACAGCTTAAAACAATTTGCCATAATGCCTTTACTGCGTAGCAACATCGTGATGTCATCCTCCACCGGGGGCCAAAGATGCCGATGGCATGGCTCGTTGCTTCCTGCCCCAGCCCCGGGGATATTATTGGTATCAGCCATGTCCTAGCCAGGAGTCGGGTGTTTCCAACTGAGACTGGAGCGGGGAAGACAAAAATGTATACGATAATACTTCATATTTAATGGTATTAGTGGGAAGTTGGTAGGTGTTATTCAGATCAAGGTAATGAAAACATCCACAAGCACTCCGGATAGTATCCCTCGAGGAGAGGCTCCACTCCCACACATCTGCTGTGATTACACTTAACCCCACGAAAATTGAAACGGCTAAGGGGAATAAAACGGTTACGTCGGGGCGCGCAATAAACGCTCGTAAAATAAAGTGAAATGGCTTTCTCTTGCTTTCTTGACGGCCACTGAAAATGCATTTCCGATAGCGGGCATGTGGATGTGTTTGTGTGTGTGTGGGTGTGTGCATGTGCGGGGGCGTGACTGCATGCGACTGGCAACTGGCAACTCGCAACTTGCAACTCGCAACGCTAAAAGCCATGACCGTGCTGCACGCAATCATCAGGAGTTCACGCCAAATCTGCAGCTACTTTTGTTTAAGAGTTAAAAGGTTCCTCCACTCCGGCTTCCCCAGGAGGACGAGGACGAGGAGGAGGAGGACCAGGCAGGAGGCACACGCATCGAACAGGGCAGATATAATAATAATAACGAGCCCTCTGCCTTCTCCGGTTTGTTAGTTTGGCTGTTTGCCGACTTTCTGCAACTTTTGCCAGGAACTTTGCCGTGTGGAAATTCTATAGGGAATCCGGATCCCGGGCGTTGCCTCACTGCCTCGCTGCCACGTTGCAAAGTTATAAGCAGGTCAGTGGCGGCCAAATCAGTGGCAGCTCCAGGAGAGCCAGACGAGCCGATTTGGAAACGTTGTGCTGAAAACTACTTAAGCCCCTGGCTTATATCCCCCTCCCCCCGTCGAACGTGGCCCGGAAGGAGCACCAGGATATTCATAGAGGGGCGGGTCAACCGAAAGGAAACAGGACAGGAAACATCTACCAGCAGCAATTCAGCCATTGATATTTTAGAGTCCGAGCTCCCAGCATTGCGTGATAAAGAGCTTTATTTAATAGAAAGTTTCCATTGGAAACCACATTGTCGTAAGGCCAACGCTATTATTGTCCCTGATGGGCAGAAAGGACATGCAAAGAGTCCTTAAAAACATCGAGGGCAACAGCAGGATGATAATAGAAAATTTGTATTTTATCTGCTCGGCTGCTCATCGACTCTATCGACTTATGATCCACTTTCCATCAAAAACTTTTCAAAGAGCGGTCTTTGATGGACAGGTCTTTCTTTACAGATGGCCAAATCTTGGCCAATTTTCATCCGATTCTTGAGCGGAATACCATCAAAGATTTCTAGATCGATTCCCCATCGATCTGCATCAAAACCTCACAACGAAATTTTAAATCGATTTTTCATCAATTTTTCTGGGGGACTCCCTTTGAAAATTCTGCAAATGCATCGGATTGCCAATATGGCCCAAAGCGATGGCCATATCTTGGCCAATACTGATCCGATCCCCGAGCGTAATACCTTAAACGATTTCTAGATCGATTCCCCATCGATCTGCTTCAAAACCTCACAACGAAATTTTAAATCGATTTTTCATCAATTTTTCTGGGGAAATTCTGGAAATGCATCGGATTGCCAATATGGCCCAAAGCGATGGCCATATCTTGGTCAATACTGATCCGATTCTTGAGCGGAATACCTTAAACGATTTCTAGATCGATTCCCCATCGATCTGCTTCAAAACCTCACAACGAAATTTTAAATCGATTTTTCATAAATTTTTCTGGGGGACTCCCTTTGAAAATTCTGGAAATGCATGGGATGGCCAATATGGCCCAAAGCGATGGCCATATCTTGGTCAATACTGATCCGATTCTTGAGCGGAATACCTTAAAAGATTTCTAGATCGATTCCCCATCGATCTGCTTCAAAACCTCACAACGAAATTTTAAATCGATTTTTCATCAATTTTTCTGGGGGACTCCCTTTGAAAATTCTGGAAATTCATGGGATTGCCAATATGGCCCAAAGAAATAGCTATATCTTGGCCAATACTGATCCGATTCTTGAGCGGCTTAGCCTAAAAGATTTATAGATGGATTCCCCATCCATTTGCATCAAAGTCCCAAAACATATGTTCAAATCCATATTTATATGCATTTCCTTCGAAGAATTGGAAAAAGAGTCGTAAAAAAGAACAATATTTTTTGGGCACTTCTTTGGAATAGATAATACACAGCGTGTATTATAAAAAATACAATAAGAACGAAAGCGAGTGCACTTTGCCAATGGATGTGCCTGGAATGTCTGCTCCTCACGAATCACTAAAAATTTTAACAAAAGTTAAACTTCCGCTTCCTGGCTCCGCTGGCAACGGAAGTGAGTAAAGCTTTTCAACATTAAAAAGATGTAAAGGACCTGCGACAGCGCCAAAAAGCTGAGGAGCGCCGGAAAATGCCCAAAAAAAAGGAAAGAAAGGAAAGGCAGGGGAGAAAAGGAAGAGGGACGACAGCGGAAAATTGTACGAAAATACTTATGGCGTATGATGATGGGGGAGTCATGTAGATAAGCTGCGTAGATTTGGTCGGGAACAGGAATGCCCCGACCTCCGGCGGAGAACGCCGCGAATATTCAAAACATGCGCTCGAAAGTATGTATTTTCCAGCACATGGCATCAGCAAAAAATGGGGCAAAAAATTAGAAAAACCTGAAGCCCGAAGCCGGGAAGTCCTGACGAGGAGGCCTCTGCGAAAATATGCAGCTTGGTTGACGGGGCGGGCGAGTCACGTGCTGACCTCCTCGGAAAGATAAACTTTTTTTGCGAAACAGCAAGCCAGGTGGTGGCATGTGGTCGAAGGAGCAAATGCGACTCGCCAGGATGTTTGCATATCATTTGGGGGCAGGTTCTGGCGGGAGAGGCGGCAGAGGAGGAGCCAGCTCAGTTGGAGCAAGCAAATTACATCTGATGGAGTGGAGCCGAGCCGGTCAGAAGCGAATCAGTCAATAGGAGTCGTTTTTCATGGTCTGCCGTCCGCCGCAGGACTAAGGGCACAAAAAAACCGACCCAAAGCGACCGAAAAAGGAAAGCCACTGGCTAAGAGCCGAAAAGCAGCCCGGGGCAAGTGCAGCAGCAGGGCAAATCGCCCAGAAGGATTCAATCAAACAAACAAACCCAAATCAAAGGTTCGGGCGGGGGCAGTGGGGGGAGACCTCCACGGTGGGTGGGCCAGGAGCTGCTGTAGGGGGCGGGAAGGTCAACTGTTCTTTCTCTGCTTCTTCATCGTCATCAAGCCAATGGCAGGCGGAGGAAAGTATAGAAAAGTAAGTGAAAGACGGCAAAGTACTGCTAACAAAAGCTGCAAACGTGACAAAATTAGTGAACAATGGCCCGCAGTCTGCGGATGAGATGAAGGAGGAACTGCCAACGGAAGAGATTGTATTGGATGAGGAGGGGCAGGAGGCAAGGGGCAGGGGGCAGGGGGCGGCAGGACCTTATGAACTCTCGACTACGGCGGCAGGATATGATCCTCGGCCACGGGCACAAAACGACTAAATGTGGTCAACGCCGGCGAACAAAAGAAGAACTAGACGGGGCAGTTAAGAGAGGTTATATGGACTGGGGGATACCCTGGTCGACACAATTATAGCCCGTCATTATATCGTAAAAATCGGACAGCTTATATGCCTCCACTGCCTGGCCACATGAGGTGGAGAAGGCACAAAGACGCATCCGGCAAACAAAGGCCGGCCAGTGGAGATGCACACATAAAGGCCAGCGGGAATACAATGCCAAGTCCCAGCCCCTGTGCGTAGGCAAGGATGTGCGTTCCGGCCGGGGGCTAGCAAGGGGGGGGGGAAGTAGGGATGTCTCAATGGAGGCAGAAAGGAGTCGACTAACGCCTCAGTCAACTGTCAACTGGCCATGGACAATTTGCGTCCTGGCAAATTGAAATCGAAACGGATCGAAGCGAATCGAAAGGAAGCAACGAAGCCAGGCTAAATGTTTGACTTTCTGACTCAATCGAAGGACGCAAATATTTGCCGAGCCTTGAAGGCTTCCGAGGAACTTAAAGGTGCCGCTGCAATGAAAGGACAAGCCCTGGCAGGACTACAGGCCAAATGCATTCCAGTTCCTCTGGGCTGGAATGAAAATGTTTGTCGGGGCAAGTTGTCTAACAAAAAAAAAAAGGAAAAAGAAACGAGGGGGAAAAGTGGAAAGAATGGTTGGCATAGCGCAAAAGTTGCTCATCTAGTGGCACCTTCTCCTTCTCGTCCTGCGACAGGGAAAATCACAACACTAGAAAAATAGTTGGCCCAACTTTCGAGTAACATCACGAGTTCAGGTGATGTTCCGGCCACCACCGCCATGTCAGCACCTGCCCCATCCCCACTTTATCGTCCTCTTTGACACAAGTATGTCAGGACATTATGAGAGCAGGGACACCATCATAGAGGTATGGCAGGATGGGGCTAGGCAGGAGGATCTAGCTCGATTGGGGCTGAAAATATTTCAGGCACGCACACAGCACCGGCAAAATATGCATTAGAAAATGTCATAACATAAATTTAATAAACCATAGCAGCGACAGCCAATCTTTTGGCTTTGGCTTTCAGTTTCAGCGTTGGTTTTGGCTTTGAGTTTGCCAATGCACCGAGAGAAAAGGGGTTTATGAACAAGGCACTTTCTCATTGAACTTTATTTGATGGTAGAGTCTCTGTAGTATAGTAGTAGTAGCTAGTATAGTTTTGCTACAAAGTTTAATAATTATTGCTTATAGAACTATAGAGAACTGCATAATATAGTATAGTATAGTACAAATTTAATTTAAATAGTATATAAATTATAGTACATAGTATAGTATAGTATTAAAATAGTTTAAAAAATAATTATCTAAAGAACTATCCCTGGAAAATACTATTAATCTCTATTATAGATTATATACTCTTCTATAAATCAGTAAACTTGTCCTCAGTGTCCTGCAATGACTTTTGGCATGCAGCATGCGGACTCGACTAAGCTGGCAAAATATTGCGTATACGCAGGGCTGGCTGGCTGTCTCTGTGCTGACTTAGCAGCCTTTCTCGTTTCGTTTCTCGTTTCGGTTCGAAGCGTATGCTTTATTATGTGCATGTCGGTCGAACTGGGTCTGTTGTGTGCGAAACACACAAAATTATGGAATGGCTTTGCTTTATAGATTTCAGCCGGCACATTCGTCTTGCTTATCAAAGGACCGGTGCCGAGCCCGCTCCCCCACCACCCATGTGTCGACATAATCGCTCATGTCGTTTGCTGGCACATGAATGATTAGAAAACAGGAGCTAGGAGCTGGGAGGACACCTTCGGTCGATTGCAGCACAATTTGCGCAAAACATACGTTCCATTTATGGCAGCTAATAGATATTTAATCATATGCCAGGACGTGAGTGCTCTGCGTCAAGTGTGTGTGGTCCGAGATTAGATTAGATTTATCGCCCGGAGTGGCAGCCAGGATGCACGGCACTGCTCCTGCTGGCGCCTTCATAGAGGCATTAGCATATGCCTCTTGATAAGCTGCGAACGCATTATCCCGACTATTTGTTATGGTTTGTGGGAATAATTTTAATTTATCAATTTCAGTTTCAGCATAGTTATTTTTTGAGTCTCTGAACTCTATACCATATTTGCAGTCGCCGTATTATCTGCGGTCAATTAAAAGGCGAATAAATTATTCATGCTCGTTTTCAGGCTTGTAAACATTGGCAATTTGCATATTAAAATGCAATAACATTAAAATGTATTTTATTAACGACTGCGACTAGAGGCCAATAATAAATATGCTACAAAGGAATAAATAACATTATCTAATGCAAATTATTGAATTCGAGGGAGTTCCTGCGCTGGGCCATTAGTCAGAATCTACTCCAGTTGAGTTCCCCGACGCACTGCCACTGGCCCTGGAGGCGACATCTCCTCCGGGTGACTAACTAACTGACACATAGAGTGGCTTATCGCAGCCCGCTTTGTGCCTGGTCATGGCCTGGTTTTGTCAACTTAATTCTGGCACTGATTAGTTCCCGATGAGTGGGAGAGCTCTCCCTCCTTCACTACGTCACCGCATCCATCCCGAAGTCGCCTTGTGGGTGCGGCAAGGTAAACAAGATAAACGACCAAGAAAGCAAAGCACGGCAGCCGAGGCAAGAGGTAGGTAGGTAGGTAAAATAGGCTAGGAGACCGGAGGAGAGCGAACAAAAAACAAAGAAAACTCTGCAAAATTGCACTAAATTATTTCAATTAAGAAACTCTCGGCGCACAACCGCAACTTTCTCTGGTGTGGGAGCAGAAATGAAAATCTAATCAGCAAATTGCTGAAATAACAGCGAAAAAAACACACAGACCCCGATTACGGAGGAGGGCCATCTCAGCCAATGCCTGATAGGGGCCAGTACAGTACGGAGTATAGTCTCCGGGAGTGTGTAATTATTAGCATTTTCGATAAGCAGCGTGCCCCGCAAATATAATATCAGTCCACAGACCTAAGTAGCGGCGGTGAATGGAGCACGTACCTGGCCGACAGATGATGCCGAGGCGGGGGAGCCGGGAAACGGGTTAATCAATTGCCATTTGGGGAGCGTTCTCCGGAGACAGCTGGCAAAATGTTTGCTCGCAACAGGAACGGGAAAAATGGCATAACTCGGAATTTGTTACTTTCTGAATGGAGAAGCAAAAGTCATGTGATTAGCATAGTGCATAGTAAGAGCCCATTGCTGTCGCCGAAGACTGCTATTCTTACTCGAAGAATATTTCCAAGGCACACATGGCGTATGCGGAATATGCAAGGAGAAGTGCAGATTGCGTATACGCGGGGTTGCCATCCCAACCGATATGTAGGACAGATGGAGGAATGGCTCAACGGATGGATGGATGGCTAGATGGTTGGATGGCTGGAAAAACAGACAAATACCCATGCTAAAAATCAATCTCAGATAGACGGATGGCTGGAGCAGCAATCGACATGTGAATTTTTGTGCAAATTGAAACACGCTTCTGATACGTGCGGGCAAATAAAATAGTTCATGGAACTAGGGAGCTCAGGAAAGCGGGGATTGAGCAAACAAACAAAAGGAATGCAAACAAATCTGTTACTGGAAAGCACGCAATAAACTATGCGGCACAGAGGGCCGGGCAGTGGCAGGGGCGGACGGAGCCAGGTGACCCTCGTTCCTTTCTGGCCCATCGCTGCTCCGATTCCTACTCTGGCCTGACGCCCATCGAAAGTTCGTTAACAATTCGGATATATTTCGTCCCCAAAGATACCCTAGCACCCCTCGAAATAATTCCGATAAACAAAATCACAATCTGGATGCGAGTATCTTATCTGCCATCATTATAAAAATACAAAACAAAGAGCCCCCTTATCGGCCATCAAATTCTTCGTCAATAATATACATTTTATTCCAGTCACATCGCACGAGAGATGTACCAGTGTGCCTGTGGCGGAATCCTTTTGTATTTTTAAACACGCTTTGGTGCGTTGCATCCACTCCTGGCCAGGGAGGAGTAGCTCCACCTTGCGATTCATTCATTTCATTGGCCGATGGTCGGTCAGTCAGTTATTCAGGTACTTCATCCGCCCATCCAACTACCGACCCATCCAGCCGTCCATCCATCTATTCGTCAGTGAGGCAGTTTCGGGGGCTGTCGCAGCGCTCGGACCGCAGTGCCAGGGCCATGCATCAGAGTGGCAGCCAACCGTTTTGGGGCAGGCAGGCGGGCACAGTTTGGGGCACGTAAAAAACCAGAGCCATCCTACGAATTTTGTTTTCATCTCCATCATTTTTTAGAGGGGTCTGGCTGGCTGGCAGGCAGGCAGGCCGGCAGTCAGTCCTGCCTCCGAATAACAACCAATTTATTTGGCCACGCTGCAAATTGTTACCCAACTCGCATTCGATCACCACCAGCGTGGCCCACTCGTGGGGCTCCTGACCAGCAGTCCTCGTCCTGGCCGTCGTCATCGTCATCATCATCAAAAATCGTTGATTGCAACAAAACAAATTGCATTTTAAGGAGATTACTTGTCGGACCGTCTGCTTCAGATGAATAGTCGAGTAGTTCCTCGTCCTTTCGGGTCAGCGTCCATCGTCCCAATCAGCCCCCAGAGAGTGTGTGTTGGTCGATTTTTTAATAAATCATAGCGCATTAGTATTGGCTGCTGCTCCCAAAAAAAAGTCCACTCCACCCCTGCGATTCTGGCTTACGTTTAGGCCACCTATTGGGTAGAGGCTGGCGAGGATTACGAGTGATGGTCGGGAGGGACAATATTAACCATTTACTGACAGGATGAACAGGATGCATCGCCGTATTCATGATCAGAGACTAACGAATTGCCCCACTTGCTCTAATAAATTGAACAGCTCGTCCTCATCCATCAACCAGCGAGTTGTGCGAACAAATCCATAACTTTGGGGGAAAAATACACGTAATAAGATGCTGATTTAGCCATTACTTTAAAGAGCTAACAGGGCCTTAAACAATTACCTTAAAAGCGGGCCTTAGCCCGGGAAAGTAATGCGCACGGCCTGTAATAGCCCCCTCGGTGCAGTAAAAACGTTTGAATACGGCATTATGATCCGCGCTGAAGCTGTTTACAAACCGCCCGCCCGCTAATAAAAACAAATCCACGGGCCTGGAAAAAGGGCCGCCAATAAAAAGATCCCGGAATGGTAAAAAATGCACGATTCGGGCCGTAAAAAAGCCACCAAACGGCCGACACAGCCGTCGTTTCCATGAGTCACCATGCCATGTCAGGCGGGGACATGGCGCCCTCCATCCACGCACGCGAAGGTGACGCTAGAAAGTCAGCTCATAGTTGGCAGCGGGAGGGGTGGAGAGCAGCCGGCATAGAATTGGGAAAATAAATGCAAATGTGCGATGGTCGCGATTTGCGGACAACGGGGCGCATTAGTAATGTAATTTGATTTGATTTTTATGTTCTGGTGCTGGCCCTTTTTGGGGCTAACAGTGTTTTTATGTCCAGCTAATGGCTGATGGCTATAAACAGGCAGCTGCCGGGCTAATTGTGAACAAGTGATTAAGTTTAATCGCACCAGATAACTGCAGGACACTACACTTTTGCGTGTCTCTTTATCCGAAAAGCCATCAATCACGGAAAAATATGCACACTTCGAACTAAGCGGCTTTGTGATGCAGATTTCCAAGCGCCCGCCACGACTGCTCGGGTCGAGGGTCATCCTCGGGGCGATAAAAAATGCTGTAAGAGTCAAAAGCCAGTAATTGGCACATATTTCGGATTAAATATCAGTGCAGAGGCCAGAGTTATTGCAAAATATTTCCACAACACAAGTTGGCTTACAATGAAATGCCAGCAAACAATAAATGCAAACATTTCTGGTCCTGTTCTAGTCCTGTTTGCGAAGCCAGGACGCCTACAATTAGGCTGGGGGGCGGCCGGGCTTCTGGGCCATGAATATTTCTAATTTATTTTGCCGCCCAACAAGCCGTGCGGAGAATCAAAATATTGCACATTGTTCATTCGATTTGATTGCCCAACAAACTGAAAAATAATTCCGAGAAAACTATTCGGAGAAGTTCTATAGCCGCCCCCGAGTGGGGTTTTCTGCAAATTAAATTGAAACTAATTAAAGCTCTGGTGTGGTATCTGGTTGAGGGATTCTGGACTTTTCGGATCCGGACAATCGAACTGGCACTGCCAGTTTCGACCCCAATCGATTCGCGGCTTTGATTAATTGCATTGTGAGTCGCGTTTCCAGTAAATTTAATAATCGCCACTCAGTTCAGTTCGGATGGGAACTCCATTAGTCGTGACAGCATTATCATTCCGGACAAAAGAACTATTTTATTTCCCAGGTCGTGTCAAGTGTAAAAAGTGTTAATTATCTCGAAATAAATTGCAATTCAATAGTTGTTATAATTGGTTAATATTTAAGCTAATTATAAGAGGGATAATGTAATTTGAGAGTGGCTGGTTAAGGTTTAATTTTCTCCGCAAATATTTATTTTTAATCAAAGTTATGACACGCTTTTAGTTGCGAAATAACATGTTTCCGAGGCAAATACTATTGGCAGCCTGATAACACTGTTATAACTGATAGATATGGCTGGCAGGGTTATGAAACAGCGACTACCAAATCACTCTTCGCCGGCTATAGCTATCATTTGATGGTTACCCCTAGTAGCCCCCAATGTTGGCCCAGACACAGATGAATTTTCAGACTTTTTTGTGTGCTTAGCCCACTTGTATCGAACCTATTCAGCGGCCCATTATCAGCAATATCGAAGGCAAACAAATTCACACACGACTCACCTGCCGGGGGAGCCGGCAACTCTCAGTGGAGCAAGTACGAGTGGGCCGAGTGGGCGGAGGAGTACCTTCGAAGCGGGGCCAGGGTCAGGGGAGTGTTACACGATATACACAGCCCAGTGGAGCTGTTGAACTCACCTTGCTGCCGATCTGTGTTTTGTGTGTGTTTTTTTTTTATTAAAACGATGAGCTACCAGCCCCGCAGCCTCGGGAGCAGCAGAAACATTAAAGCGATGATGACCTCGGAGCACTTGTCGATTTTAGAAAAATGTGTTTTTTTTTTTATGTTTTTGAACAGTTTACAGAGTTTTGGGTGTCTGGGGATTAATAGAGTTTTTTCAAAAATTGTATTCTTCGATTAGATTTTGTTTTTATTTTTATTTTGGGGAAGCGATCGTAGGCGAATAGTGGTCTCCGGGGAAAGAGCCGCGCGGACAGAGTAACAACATTTGAACGACCTACAATTGAGTTTAATGGGAGTTAGTGGCAGCCACTAAGTAAGAGCACTGGACTAGGTGTAAAATGAGGTAATTTCGTATTTAAAAGCCAGGTAAAAAAATGCTGAGCAAAACTGGTTTTTTGATAACAAGAGCGGTGTGCTGATGAATCCGAAAACACAATGAGCCCCAGAAGAGCAGAGAGAGAGAGAGTGGGGAGTGGGCCGGAGAGCTAGAAACCGGAAAGCTAGAAACAAAAACAATAACCTCGCCTCGGCCAGCGCTATTTCAGAAAGCGAAAAGCAGCGTCTAACTGTAGTTTTCTTTTTAAACAAATCGGCTAAGCACATGTACGCCCGCCCCCTCTCTGTTTGTGAGACATTCAATGGAATCCAGTCACGACCCGCCGTCCCACCGTGGATTTAATAAATATTCGGACAAAGCAACAAGCAAATTAATGTGCTTTTTGGAAGTCTCAGATACATTTCCCCGAATCCGAAAGATTGCTCCTGCGGCTAGACAGGGATCCAGTTCAAATTTTGTGGCCTATAACAGCTCAATTCGGCCCACTGTGCCCCGCAAAGACAGTGCTTGCAAAGTCAGTCTCGCAACCGCAAAAACACAGAGCCAAAGACACGGGAAGAGCCACAAAAACGACGAATGCGGCTGCAATCCAATTAATACAGTTTATTGAAATTATTTTAAAGAAAACACAGAGCAAGGGCAAACATTTATTGACAATCTGGGCGATTTTTGAAATTTCTGTTGGCGTCACTCTCTGCTCTCTTTTCGTCTGGCAAACGCAATCACAAACACAAAGACAACGTGCCTACACACACACACACACACACACACATACAGTCGGGGGCAACAACAATAGGCGCTGACTGTGTCGATTGTTATTTAAACACTGTATCTTTATGGTTCTTTTTTTTCTTGCCAGCCACGCGACATTCGACAATATGGGTAGAACTACATTTTGAAGAATTAAACATTCAATTAACTTTAAATTGACGCATTCAGGCCCGCAACAAAAACAAAAACAAAAACAATCGAAAATACAAAAACAAAACAAACACTTGAGGCGGCGCGACGTGGAAGCGGCAGTTTCGATTCCGTCTCTCTGGCTTCCTGCCCGCTACTTTATTTGTTTAATTTAACATTTTGGGTTCGAGTCGATTTGAAAATTTTTTAAATTACATAAAAACAACAAGGCGCTACTTTAATGACACGTTTCGATCCAAAAGTCAACCTTATTCGTCAGCCGGCGCTGTTTTATATTTTTTATTTTTTTTTATACTTTTAGTGGCATCCGTGTTTTGATGCTTCTTCTTCGAGTGCGCGTTTGTCACTAACAGCCATAACAGATGTTGGCTCTAACAGCTGTTACTATTGCCGACTAACATTCCACTAGATTTTTTTCGAGTGCTTCGTGTGTTGTGCCGACAACCATACTCATACAGGTCCATGCAGGTCAAACATACTCGATCAAACATACACTATGGAAAAAAACAAAAAGTTCAAAAATGTCAACTTTGATATAACAAATAGTTACCTGATTATCAAACTCTCTTATCAACATTGCTAGTTGTGGAAAATCCCTCCTACTGTTGGAAGGGAGGAAATTTTCCAGTCTCCACAAAGAGGAGTGTTTGAAAAACAAAATTGAATTAAACATTTTGAAAATTCTTAGAATTCCGTCCCTGTTCTCTCATACCATACGCAACATGTCGCAAGTTTGATACGACACGATGGAGTTGGTTGGTGGCATTATTCAACACGGGATTTAACGTTAGAAAAATCACTGAACAAAATGGGGACGTAATCTAAACATTTAATTTTGTTAAAATATACTTATTTACTCTAGGTATATTAACATGAATCCGTTTTAAATTTTCTACATATTGAAGTTATTTAAGAATATTAAATATTTATTAAAAATCAACTTTGTGGTTGTAGTGATAAGAAAATTCCTTCGAGATTATTCATTAAAACACTTTCAAGATTCATACCATACGAGGGAAAATGAGTTTGAATCCTGTATATTAAGGACTCATCTCTAGTTCTTGCCTTTTTCTGAGTTCACTCGCCTGGTCACACTAATAGGCATATGTTTATATTACTTCGATCAAACAAAACGAAAAAAAATTGTACTTGGAGGTTTCCCAGGGAAAATGCTTAACGTCTGAACCAAGAAAACTACTGTTATCGCCTCCGAAATGGACAAAAACCTGGACGAGGTCAGTTCTATTCTCAGAAAAGCCAAAACTCCACCAGATACTCACTTTGGAAAACGCCCTCGCACTTTTTTCAGGTCAAAGCCAGCGTACAAAAGAAGTTCAATGAAATCCGGGCAGCGTTGCATATGCGCGAGAAGCTGCTGCTCCGACAGCTGGAGGTCATCGCCAATACCCGACAGCAGCAGCAGCTCCTGAAGGGCTCGCCCAGGGTGGAGTCCCAGAGCGGAGTGCAATTCGTCACGGGCGAGGACGTCGGGGATGAGGAGAAGCTGCTGACAGCCATCCGCAGCTTCGGCCACTTCCTGCTGGACAACAGTGACATGCAGCTGGCGCTGCAGGACTATCGAGCCTCGGGACTGCGCAACGAGGACTACATAGAGCCGCTGGACGACCACGAGACCATGTACAAGTGCCTGCAGGACGGGAATGTGTCGTACTACGACCTTGATGAGGACGGGGCCCCGCCCGAAGCCATTGTGGTGGACTTTTCGCGCAACAGATCGCTGGTGGATGACAACGCCAAGCGCTCGATCATCAACATAACTCTGCAGGAGGCCAAAGAGCTCATTCGCAAGGCCAAGATTAAGAGGGAGACGTACGTGCCACCGCTTAACCTGGAAGAGCTAGACGACGAGCTGGAGTCCTCCATTGCCGAGGCCGTGTCCAGCTTGGGGCGGGAATCCTCGGCCAAGTCAAAGTCCAGTAGTGCTCTGGAGCAGCACCAGCAGCCACCCAAGTCGAAGTCCCGGAAGCAGCGCTTCAAGCCAAAGATAACAATCAACAATTGCAACGGAACCATAAACCTGCGCAACATAGCCAGTTTGACCATCAACTGCGCCAGTGAGGAGGCTGTCAGCGCGGAGATTCCCCTGGCCAAGTCCGCCGATTCCAGCACCACCGAACCCTCCAATTCCACGCCCACGACCACCGCCTCCAGCTCGAACTACTCCAGCAACGCAAGCTCCAGATCACAGTCCAAGAAGCAGAAGAGCAGCGGCGGCAAAAAGCAGGAGAGGAACACCGAGCCCAGTTCCGAAACCACTCCGACTCCGGGCAACGCCTCTCACCGGGGCTGTGAGGAGACCGACATCCACGACGTGACCTGCGACTTCTACAATCGTCTACTGAACGAGATAAAAAAGAGCATGGTGGAGAAGCCGCGCAGGACGTACCACCCAGTGGCAGCCGAGCCGGTTCGAGCTGCCGCTGCAAACTCCAGCTGCGATGCCAACTCAAATGCCAGGCGAGTGCCGCCCAAGCAGGAGCCCGTCTCCACCACTTCCAACACACAGAGCGATGCTACAACGGGACCACAAGTGCAGCCGGGGAAGCGGCTGATTCTGAAGAACTTTGAGAATCTGAGGATCATCCTGGAGGCCAACAGCGGCGACGAGGACTCCTTCCATCCCGTTCAGATAGAGCAGTGGCTGGCGGAGATCATCTCGGAAACGGACCTGGAGCCGATGCAGAACACTGACATATTGGAGCACAGTCGCATCCATAGTAGCGACAGCCCGTAATCACGTCCGGCGGGACAATGAGATTCCAGAATATTTATCCTTAAAGCACTCAGTATTTCTCCCCATTTCCCTAAAAGTGTTTAGTTTAGGTTATCCTAACTTTGTTTTTAGTTGTAAATTAAGTTTTAAAAGGATTTGTGTATCCACATGGGAATCCATGTCCTCAAACCCATTCCCATACTTCTAAGTAGAACATTATTCCATCCTATCCGCCACCCGTTGTTTTGTGTACGAATGCATTTGATTTTGTGATTATTTCGTATGATTTTGTAAGACTTGAAATTGTACCAACCTAGCCAGTAAGCTACTCCAGGCAGTGTTCAGCGCCCATTTGTAAATGCAGTCGAGTAGAAGAGTCCACATATTAAAGTGTTAATTGCCATCACCCGAAACCCGCTTTCTGGAAATGTTGGATCGACCGGTTCGTCCGCTCGAATTTCGTCATTCAATTGATATTCGGGGTGTACTCCGACCCATTAGACTTCCAAATACGTTTCCGATGGATTGATAAGCCCATTAAAATGTACATTCTAGTTTGTGTGTATTTGCGCGAACGAAGCGAGGCACTCCAACTCAAAGCACTAGGTAATGGTGAATGGGTGGACCTCCATGACATGTGCAACTTGGAAAATTACAAAGATTCCCTAAAGAACTTACACATCTACAAATATTAAGTACACCTTGACACCAATCTAAAAACATTCTTGACATCTAGTTGTTTAAGTTTGAAAAGAAAATGCTGAAAGAGGTCCACTTTAAAGCTCCAATAAACGGAGCAGAAGGAGGCAGTAGAGAGCTATTTGACCTTCCCGATAATGTCCAGCAGGAAGGGTGTGTAGTAGGTAATGATGCAGTCGGCTCCTGCCCGCCTGAAGCCCTTCATGGCCTCCAGAACGGCTTCCTGGAGTTCGAAGGCACCCGCCTTGGCTGCGTGGTAGAGCATTGCGTACTCGCCGGACACCTGGTAGACGTACAGCGTATGGAACGGATACAGGTCCTTGGTGGAGCGCAGGATATCCAGGTAGGGCATGCCGGGCTTCACCATCAGCATGTCGGCGCCCTCCGCCACGTCCCGTTGGATGGCCCGCATGGCCAAGCTCCGGGAGCCGCTGGGCAGCTGGTAGCACCTGCGGTCGCCAAACTTCGGAGCCGACTGTGCTGCCTCCCGGAAGGGGCCGTAGAAGTTCGAGGAGAACTTGGCGGAGTAGGCCAGCAGGGAGACCCGGGACATTTCGGCGTCAATCAGCGCCTGCTTGATGGCCTTCACCCGGTTGTCCATCATGTCCGAAGGCGCCACAATGTGAGCTCCGGCTTTGGCATAGGCCACTGCAATCTCGGCTATCCGCTTGATGCTCGGACCGTTCTCCAAGCCGGTCTCGCCCAGCAGGCCGCAGTGTCCGTGGGACGAGTAGGGGCAGATGCACACGTCGCAGGCAATCAGCAGGTCCGGGAACCACTCCCGCAGCTTCGGAAGAGCACGGACTACGGGATTCTGGGCAGAGTCCGCGTTGGAGGCCTCCTCGTCCTTCTCCTTCGGTTCGACCACCCCGAACAGCAGGACCGATGACAGGCCCTTGGCCACCAGCGGCTGGAGGTGGTCTCGCAGCCGGTTCAGACCGAACCGGGAGATTCCCGGCATGCTGGCAATCGGCTGGACGTCGTCGTCGTTGCTCACGATGAACAGCGGGTACATCAGGTTGTGGGGGGCGATCTCGCATCCCGACTCTTGCAGCAGGCGCAGGGTCGCGTGGTGCATGCCACTGTGCAGTTTGCGCTCCATGGTCTGTGGTTCGTCCCAGGTGGGTCCAACGTAACAAGTGAAATCTGCCCTCGAGTGCTCCTGGACATTTTTAGGGTCTATTGCTTGATGACTTTTTCCAACACTCATAAGCGCGGGCCGTTTTAAAAATGAAGTTCAGTGCTGGATAATGACGAATTGTAACGACATATAATATTCAGACAGGATGACCAGGATGATGGGCTCGCGAATTGTTCGCGAAGCTGGTAGTTTGGTCATCGATTCCTATACCGGGTAGTTCCATGTTATTTGTTGTCTTGGCACCAGCCTCCCCTGAGTTGACCCAGTTCTAGAGGGAATTCATTTCTGGACAACTTAACGAAGGCATCTTACCAGTTCCGACCTTTTATCAAAGCCGCTCTCTGACGGTCAGATCACGAAGCTTAACAAAACACTTTCTTCAGCATAAGACTATTTATTACTTTTTAAGTACTCTTCTTTAAAATGTTTTGGTATTAATCATTATTACAGCATTAAAAGATGGTGTTCACTGCTACCACTGCTAGCCTCACACCCTCATCCACACCCTTCTCCGGCGAGCCTTCCGATACAATTTCTTCCGTTAATGGTAACTAAACATACGCCCTACATATACAGATAGATAGCAGATATACACGTTATACGAAAATACTACACGTAGGTGCCAACATTCTATGCTTAGGCTTAATTCAAACAAAACACGATACATAAGATTTATTCGGCCAGTGCCGGCTCAACGAGGGTTGTACTTTTCACTTAATTTATCATAGAAATCAGTTTAGAGTGGACGAGAAACGGAACTAAAGCCTAACTTAAGCGTAAACGAATTGGGTTCAATATTTGGTTTGGTTTTCAATTGTAAGTAACAGCCATTGGAAGTGCGTGTTTCCTTTGTTTCATATTTGTTAGCTTTTTGGGTGATGGTTTCGATGATGGCGATCGCTTCTCAGCTTGTGCTCTCAGCTGGACTACGAAACCAGGGCGTGGTGGTAGTGCACCCGCTTTTGGCGACGCCTTCGCCGTGGCTTCGTAGGCTCCTTTTCGTTTTCCTCCTCCTTCTTATCCTTGTTCTCCTTATCCCTTATACCGACTTCCGCGGCCGCTCCGTGCAGAGTAACTGTGTAGGAGTGCAGCGGGAGTGGGCTGATGATGTGTGATGCTGGTGTGTGGCTGGAAGTAGCTACTGCTGGTGCTGGTGGTGCTGCTGCTGGGGAACCTCCTTGAGCTGGTCAGGCGAAGGTTACTTGATAGAAGAGCCACTCTTCCATGAACGACGGCACAAAGGCCTTGGTGGTGGTGAACTTGACCTTGGGACGCAGCAGATCCAACTGCTCCTCGAAGAGGCGCAGGCCCACAGTGCAGGTGGACCCGTTACCGTGGGTCAGATACTTGCCGTCCGGCTTCAGCACCTTGAACGAGTGCTCGAAGATGGTGCGAATGAAGTCCCAGGTCTCTCCCTCGGGAGTGTCCGTGATGGGTATGTCTGTCAGATCCCCGAACACATAGTCGAACTTGCGGCCCTCGGCGATGAACTTCTTCAAGTAGTCGACGCAGTCGCCCACTATAATCTCGTACTGGTCGGTCTTCCGCTTCTCCAGCACATCGCCGCAGATCACGTTGAGATGCTTGTTGCAGGCCTGCATGACCAGCTCGTCGATCTCCAGCATTACCACGTGCTTGGGGTTCTCCTTGAGCAGCTCGTACAGCAGGGCGCCATCACCGCCGCCCAGGATGCAGATCTCCTTGCCCTCGTAGTTCTCCACGCCACGACACATGAGTGTCTCCGTGTAGATCAAGTCGGATTCAGCAATGTCTGGATGAGAAGGAAATTAATATGTGGAACGTCGGAACCTGAGCCCCGGCCCACTTACTTTGCAGCTCGTCTAGGAGGAGCATGTTGCCCAGTGTCTTCGAGTGCATGATCTGGATCTTCTGGAAGGGCGAGCGCGCCTCGTAGACCACCTTGTCGATGTCGTACTCGATGATGCGCTCATCTGGGAAAGATTTTGGCGGATTAGTGGGGCGCACTAAGAGCTCCGGAGCGCGATTACAGTTACTGATGTTAGCTCAATTGTTAGGAAGCGAGGCATGCAGAGAAACAAGTTAGGCAAGTGGAGTGGCATGCCACAAAGGATACAGAACACGAACAAACAAAAACGAGATGCCGATAACCTGAGGTCTGAACGAAAAATGGCTGAAATGGTCTATCATGCTGGGTGCCGGCTAGAAGAACTCTCAGAACATCAGCTCATCGGTGGAGGTGGTGCGGCATACGCTCAACGAGATTCACACATTGGTATGGAGTACACATATTTATCATAGCGGTAGTACGAGTAGTAGTTGCGAGTACTAGTTAACCAAAACGGAAATGGAGTGGCCTTACCTGAGGACGGGAAGTACCTGGCGACATCGCCGCGCTTCAGCGCCGGCAGCTTTTGGCCCTTGACAGCCTTCAACTTGAGGGCCAGGACCTTCTCCAGTCTCATAGCGCTCTTTATTTATATCATTTTAATTTTAATTGGATTTGTTTGATTGAGCATGATGTGGTGGTGGAGTTGATTGTTCAGGTACATTATGCCGTATGTCGTATATCGTATATCGTATATCGTATATGGGGGCGATCGGGCGAGCAAACGGAGGAGCGTACGACGAGGATGTGCGTTCGGGGCATACAGTAACGATATTTCAATTTTTTACACATTTATTTTTATTCGAATGCGAGGCAATTTTGGTGGAATTTTTGGTCCAGGAGAAGATTCGTGAGTTGGTCGTGATGGTCGATGATCGATTGTCGATTGAACGATATGGAAATAAAAAGTAAGTTGAATTAAATAATAATCTTGAGAACTGGTGGGAAAGACAAGGCTTGACGAGATTCTGAAAGAAAGTAAAAGTCCTTGGGGGAACTAGCATGCAGGAGTTGGCCGAGAGGAGAAGAATGGCTCTCCGGGAGAAAAGCTAGGCTAACATGATCTGTGGGTGGGTGAAGAGGTGCAGGTTCGAATTCCAGATGAATGTACATGGCGGCCCCCAGGATCCAGCAATCCAGGCAGGAGGCCACTACTTCGTGGGGGCTTTCATTTGATTTTGATTTGATAATTTTTGTTCATGTTTTTTTTTTGCGGTGGCGGCAATCGGAAATACTAGTGGAATAACTGCACGGGTGTTCTAGATTCTGCAGTGGAATTTTGAAAGAGAATTTCGGCATATATTGTAGGTTGTATGTAAGTGAGTTCGAGTAATATTTGCAAATGGAACTAGCAGAACTAAACTGGGTTGGTATAGGGTTCGATTAAAGTGCTACAAAGTTCGACCAACCTGTGCTAGTCATGTAATTGTCAATATATCCGCCGCGCTTTATCGGGGGCAGGTACTTGGACCGATCGGAATCGAACTTTTGCCGCAAAATCAGTTCCATTGTGCGCATGGTCTGCAAAAGGGTAATTTCCTTTTATTCATGTCCTTGAGGGCGAGTGTACATATGTACGTGTGTGAGAGCGCGGCTGGATGAATAAATTAAAAAGGTGGTGGGGTGGGCAGGGGGCAGGATAACCTTCAGATGCCGCGGGCAGAACTCTTCGAGCGCCCCACCACAGATGCGACACAGGCAGCCCGGCCCAACGAAGACTATTTTTAGTCCAAATACTTGATACTTATGAAAAAGGAAAGTGAACGGAACGCGAAAAGGGAACTTATAGCGTCTGTACGTGCAGTAGATGTGCATGTGTCGGGTGTGCATGTGTTCATATTGCAAAATAGCAAAAATTGCAACAGCCAAGCCTTCGGGGGGGTTGTGAAATCCACCAAACCCGTAAACAGGGAACCGAGAACGCCGCCGGCTAGATAAGGAAAGTTCCGCGAGCCCCACTGGGCGGGTAACAGCTGCGCCCAAGCCATCAGTAGTGCGGAATATATTATTAACTCTTTCCCGATAATCTTTGGGGAGCCAGACATTCCATGGATGAACTGTCCCAGAACATGTCTTATTACTTGGACAGATAGCATTGAATATTTTTAATTGCTGTTCTAATCGCTTTCCCGCCACTGTTGGTCATAAGTTTATTGCTGTATTTGTGTGATTTGCTGTTCAAACAAATGGCGGAAAATATGAAAAAAAAGAAAGTGTTTTATTTTCGGAAAGCTGACTGAAAATAGCACTCAGGAAGCTCAAGACTGATTCGGGAGACTACATGCTAATTAATTGTTGTATAAGAACCCAGGCCTACTGGCGCATCAATCAATAAATCTCCCGGCGGACCCACGTGCGCCGCCCCAAGCGAGACTGCGAGCTAACCTAGCAAAGCGGCCAAGTCCGGCTGGGGGGCGGTGGAGGCGGAGGTGTTAGATAATAGAGCAGCAAAGAGGGGGGGTTGCCTGCCACTTGAGGCCAAGGACGGCCGAACTGACCCTGACCAAGTGCCAAAGGTTTGCCAGACAGCGTCATGCGACGGAAGACACACCCCCGCCCCCGAACATGCGCCCCACTCACACACACCCTCTGTCCCGGTCCCTGTGTGTATGTGTGTGGGGTTGTGTGCGGAAAATCAATTTTGCTCGGTGGATGGAGAACCCTTTGCCAATCTTAATAGCCAAAGACACGGTTGGCGAGGCTGTCTGGGAGGCAGGTGTCTTTCGCGGCCTTAAATGTAACACAAATCCTACGTACTTCGAATGATAGGACCGGCTCCTTGCCCTCCGGGAGGAAGTACTCCACGTTGAGTGTCAGGAGTCCGTGCTGGAAGATTCGAACGGTGATCACGGTGTCCTTGTTCTCGTGCAGCACCGCAAAGTACCCGTTCTCCGGTGATTCCATGCAGTAGGCCAGCTCCAGCTGTGGGAAGATGTGCTCCAACTCGTTGCGCAGGATCTTGGCAACGTCCTGCCGCTGCTTCTCATCGCCAGTTTTGTCCTTGTCCAGGGTGAAATCAAAAAGGATTGTCTGGGCCGCCATGGTGTCCCGGTGTCTGCGATTGCTTTTGTTTTCACTGCTAACTGACTGCTGCTGGTGATGGTGTGGGTATGAAAATACAGACCATTTCGTTTGCCCGCGCTGTGCCTGTTTTCCAACACTATATCTAAAAATCAGCTGTTCGATTGTCATCTCTAATGGTTCAAGTCTTTGCTTAACACATATTAACCGTTATTCATCACTCTCATTGGCGCCAATATATAGCAATTTATTTCTTTAGATTTTAATCAAACAAGCTAGATTATAAGGGATTTGCTCTTATTTAATTAAATAACGTTTATTAAATAAACATCAAGCCTAAATATGTATGTGTAATGTTGGACTAGTTTGAATAGTAAATTTGAAATTTCCTATCGATAGTCTCTATCGAAAAGATATCGATAATCTACCACCCACTTCTTGCCAACCCCAACCGCCCACTCTATTTTGACCGTTTCCCGTAAACAACGCCGAACGCGAAATGCGGTGCCGTTGACCGAAATTACACGAATTACATAAATGCGGGCAGCATAGAAGCGCACAGTGCGCCGCAGGTAAAGTGAATCCCAGCCTTGTCGGGGAATCTCTGCACCTGAACCTGAACCTGAACTTGAACACTCGCGTGTGGTTGTTGCTGCTGCCGATGGCTTTCATGCTAGACGTAGGCCATCAAACAACAACAAGGCTGATGGCTGGCTGGCTGGCTGGCGGCAACAATGGGCTGCTAATTATAAATCTCTCGATCCCAGAGAATCACAGATGCTGAGACATTCGGATGTGTGGGCGCCGCAGCATGCCAATGTTGTTACGTCGTCAACGAAGCACCCTTCACCGACCGACCCACCACCCACCCTGGCACCCAGCCCCAGCCACCCTCGTGTGTTTTTGTTACTTTCGCGGGGGTGTCGCCGGCGCCACTTTTACTACCATGTGTATTGATTTTCTGAATCCTTTCAGGTCCTTCCACGGCACAGCTCCCTGGTGACTCCTTCAGGCGAGCCGAGCGAGCGAATTGCAGCCTTGGTGCTCCCAGCTCGGCCAACAGTGTTTGCATTCATTAAAAATCCCGCAGCACGCAACCGACAGCACCCCAATTAGCCAGATTTGCCCGCCTCTGCGCCTCTGAGGCGACGTCATCAACGAGCCCAAAATAATTTGCATTGGGGCACTCGAAGCGACGGAGCAAAGTCGCATTAGCATTTGCATTGCGCGCTCCCGATGACGTTTGGCTTTACTATTCGTATAGCTCAGAGGCTAGTCATGCCGTAAGCACTACGAGGGAACAATGAGCTCAGTTCGGGTGCGCGAGCAGATGGCCCAGATTAGCCGAACAAAAGCCAGCGCGTGATGTCCACTTAGCACCTCGGATTGTCAAGTTTCTGGTAAAAATTAGTGCCACCATGCAGCACAGCTCGGCGGGAAGTGAGGAGCGGATCACCAGCTCGACCAGCAGCCCGCGATCCGGTCACAAATCGGCTGGATCCCTGTTCGGTCTGCTGAGCAAGCGACCCAGCAAAGTGGAACCTCACCCAGTGACGCCCGAGTCCCCGGCCAGCCAACGCCGTCCCCTTTCCGCATGCGGCCAGTACGATGTCAGCTTCGCCAAGTGCAACGCCGACCCCTCGGCCAACCACGTTGGCCACAGCAACAACAACAGCAACCACAAAAGCCAAACCTTGCCGCTGGAGAAGTCCCACAGTGGCTTGATCAGCTTCCACCGGCGCACCAAGGCGCCCTCCTCCAAGGGCAAGACCCACGCGCACCGCCACAGCACCGATGCCGGCTCCCAGAGCGACGGTGGCACGGACGTGGTGATGAGGCACAAGTCCCCCAAGCACCGCTCTCCAAACCACAACAGATTCAGCCACCAGTTCAGTCTGTGCTGCAAGGCTGAGAAGAAGCCCTTGACTCCACCGGTCACCGTGCGCTACAATTCCATACCGGACAGCAACAATGTCCTTCGGCGGGACAATCTCTCGCTCAGCTGGAGCATGGTGGACAACAACTCAGTGTCACTGCACTCCAGCGAAGGATCTACCCAGCGACCGCGGCCCTCCAGCGAGTGTGCCAGTGCCCCCGAGTCACCGGTGGCCAGCAAATCCTTTTTCCCCCAGTGCAGTGGAGCAGCGGCCACTGCCTCGGTGGCCAGGAGCGAAAGCCTGCAACATCGGTCGCCCATTCGGCCCATAGCGGTGTCAGCTTGCCGGTCACGCCTTCGACTGAAGCTCTACCCACCAGGCCAGGAGTTGCCTCCCTTGGATGCCGCCGAAGAACCGGGAGACATCAAGAGGGCCACCACGCCCCAGCACATGTCATCGCCCAACATTGCCACCCAGCCGGATGGAATGGATCCCATGCAGGAACAGCTCGGGGTGCGCTACATGTCCCATGAAAACATGACCCTGCAGCGCCAAGGCTCGGGCTCCAACCTGGCCAGGCAGACCTTGATGGCGGCCCACGCCCTGAACCTTATACCGGCTGAGAAGGCCCGGGAGCGGAGCTACCTGGACGGACGACTTGGCTCCTCCTCCCTGCTCGGACCCAGCGAGCTGAGCAGGGTCCTGCCCCAGAAGGAAGTGACCATTTTCGTGGGAACGTGGAATATGAACGGTCACCATCCGCCAAAGTAAGATTTTTTTATTGCAAACATGAATCCGAAGCTTTAATGAATCCGAATTTTTTTAGGCAGATGAACGACTTTGTGCTGCCGGCTAATGTGGAACATGTGCCCGATATCGTGGTGGTGGGCACCCAGGAATCCACGCCAGACCGCTTCGATTGGGAGGTTACCATTCAGGAGACTCTAGGACCGTCGCACGTGCTATTCCACTCCACCACACTGGGAACCCTTCACCTGGCCGTTTATATGCGACGGGATCTGATATGGTATTGCTCCGCGCCGGAGGATGCCTCAATGTCGGTGCGGACGGGATCGGCCTTTCGGACCAAGGGAGCGGTGGCCATATCCTTTTGTCTGTTTGGCACCTCCATGCTGTTTGTGACCTCCCACTTGACGGCCCACCAACAGAAGGTGAAAGAGCGGGTCTCGGACGTCAAGCGGATTATCAACGCCCTGGATCTTCCGCGGAATCTGCCAAACCTACGACACAAGAACAAGGATGTTACCCAGAACTTCGACAACGTGTTCTGGTGCGGTGATCTGAACTTTCGCTTGGGAGAGCCGCGGGAGAAGCTGCTGGAGTGGATTCAGAACACCAAGTTCCCGCTGCCCTCGCACCTGCCGCACGGCTACATGCACACGGATCAGTTGTCCTCCGTGCTGGCGGATGGAGCCGCTTTTCGGGGATTCATGGAGGCAAACATCACATTTCCACCCACGTACAAGTACGACCCGGGCAGCCAGAACTTTGACACCTCGTCGAAGCAGCGGGCTCCCGCCTATACGGATCGGATTCTGTACAAGTACCGCCAGATGCAGGGCCTGGTCATCCGACGGCAGACTATCGTTCCGGGCGTCTCCACGCCCACGCAGTCCTACGTGCAGTGCTTGTTGTACGACTCCGTGCCGTCGATAACCACCTCGGATCACAAGCCAGTGTGGGCGCTGTTCCGGACGCTCATTCGTGCGGGAACCGATGCGTAAGTGGATTGGGTTTAGGTTGGAAATGTTGTGATAATGTTGTGTTCTTCGTTTTAGAATTCCCCTGGCTGCTGGCCTCTTTAGTCGCGACATTTACCTGGAGGGAATGCGCCGGCGCCTGAATAACCAATATACTGGAGCATCGGCCGTCTGCGTCCTGCAGTAAATTAACAAAAGAATCTATCCCGTTTCCCCGAAGGAGGAATAAGCTTCCCTGTAGCGTCCTACCGTGCTGCAGTGGAACGCCTCGGGTCATTTACTCGAATCTCCAAGTGCTAGTCAAGCTTTCCTACGGTTGTGTGGCGCCTTTGTATTGCCCCCGTTAGAATGTTAGTGTATCTTAGTGCGCTCTAGGATATCGGGCGCTTCGAGATGCTGCGGTAGTCCTAGGCGCCTCTGCCTTTCGCCTCGAGGCCTTAGTCGTAATACGTTCCTTGTGAGATTATTGAATGCAACATACTCGAGCAACAATTCTGTACCTCTACTCTAAAGCACAAGCCTAGTCCGTAGTTAAGCTAATCTGTTAAAGCTAAAGTTTAGTCAAATATTGAACTATTGAACTATTGAACTCTGAAATCGAAATGAATTACTTTGAATGCGTAAACTAGCATAAATATACATACTTATACGAATCTAGAGCAAATACTGTTGACTCTCTCTATTTCTAGCTTTAATTATTATTTTATTATTTAGTTTGTAATCGAGTTATTGTTGAATTGTCACTAGTGAAGTTGATTATTTTTATAATTTTTAAATGCCAAATGAAGTTTTTAATTTGTTTTAAGCACTCCGTACGTTTCTGTTGCCTTTATTAAACGATTTTACTGTTGAGTTTGCCAGTCTCCTCGCTTAAGCATCAATATTTCAGGATGGGGTCGCAACTCGTTTATTGCCCGAAAATGCGCCAAAAACGACCAGAGCCGGCAGCCAACCCCCAAAACACACACGCAAATATGTTAAACTTTTGACCAATTTCAACTTGAGTTGGTTGCCATCGGACACACTCCGGGGCAGCAATTTATTGGATGGCGATTGGACGCCAGTTCCCAGTTGCCAGTTGCCAGTTTCCAGTCCCAGCAGTGCCAGCGGGCACCGCCACTTGTGCGCCATACAAGTGGCCTCGCGGTCTCCTACCATCGCCACCGCCACCGCCACTCCTTGTTCACTTCGGTATCCGACCCCAACCGCCCGCCTCCCAACTCCGACATGGCCAAGCTGTTGGCCATTTGCGGTTACGGCCACATGCGTGTGTGGGCATGAGAGCTCTCAGCGAGGGCGGTTCGTACGAAAATATTTGAATATCAAATACTTTGTTAAAGGTGGGCTATTATTATAACTACTCTAAATTTTATTTAAAATATTTATGATGGAAACAAGTTGACTAAAAATCATAAATATAAGAGATCTCATAGCTTATAGAGATGACATTGTTCCTAACACTTGTATTTATGGGACCCACCTCGATTGAATCGACTGTTCATTCCAGTCTCCCAGCGGCCACTTGTCCGAAATCCGTTTTCGAAAACGGGTTTCAAGAAGTCGCTCATTGAAAAACCCCTGCCAGTCGTCCTGGCCCATGAGTGGCCCATGAGGACTGAACTCTTGGGGGCCGTAGAGTTTGTTAACAAAAAAGGGGAAACAATTTCGAATGCGCTTCGTTTTTGTGCAGTTTTTGCACTGCGGTCGACGGATGGCATTGCTGGGTCCTGGGTCCAGGATTGCTGGATTCCGGGTATTATTGTTTTTTGCTGTCGGTTCTGTAATTCATAAAGTTTTCGAGGCATTGCATACTTTTTGGGGCACATTGGCTGAAATTAGTTCGCCGTCGGTTTGCGGCAAAAAAAATTGCATATGGAAAGTGCGGAAAAACTGAAGCTCATTTCGTTTTGCCATCTGTATGGCCAGTGCGAAAATTTAACCACAATATATGAAATTATATTATTATTAGACTCGGAGGCAACTGGGCGTACGGGCGTGCGGAAAAAACTATGCCCCTTCTGTACGTCTGCACATTAATATCCTGTGCGCATCCGTACGTGTTAATATGACTTTATGACTTCATATGTGTCCATATTTTTGTCGTCGCCGCTTCACACTAAAAAGTTTTATTGTTAGTTATATGATGCTGCCTCCGTTGCTGCTACTGCTACTGCTTCGTTGCTGCCATCCGCCATCAAAGCAACCATTTTCATTCACAGCGCCGGAGATGCAGAAATTATTAAAAAATTCCCCCAACTCGTATCTCAGGCACTCGTTTAGCACCGTCACAGACTGAACTTTTTCATATGTAACTGAGAGATGGCACGGATGCAGTTCGCCGCGGTGAGAAGAGCCGTTCTGATGGATGTGAGTCTTCGGGTGACTTGCCAGGAGCCTCACAGTGGGCCTGCAGGGCGTATGCGTAATATGCCTTGTATTAACGTATGTTCAAGATTTTCATTTAATTGTTTGATTTTAAAATGTTAAAAACAATGATTATGGTTTTCAAGTTATTCTTAAAAATGCCGCCAATGGATTCTGTACATTTTTGAAGCTCCAACCACTGTTCTGAGTCCCGACAGAGTCCTGGCTCCACATTAACGTACGCGAAACTCGCATGCTGGCACCCTTCTTAGCGCCCTCCGCCGCACAGCACTCCCCTGGCCATATCCGCGGCATTCGGCGAAGCCACTTGAATGCTTATTGTACATTTCAAACAACTCTATTACGAATATTTTTCATATTTTCTTCGCAAGTGGGGCACAGCAAAAAAGTTAACATTAAAAGCGAATGGCGGTGCCGAAAAGGCAGTCGGAGTGACTTTTTCGCGAGGATTTCCAGGGGGATTGGGACTGGGGGTTGGCAGGAGCATGCCAGGATCCAGGACGGGGGGCCGGTCAAAGCAACCAATTCGCATGCGGCACGTTACATTTTCGCAATAAAAAACGAAAACCGCTTTGCATGCATCTGGAGGAGACTGTGACTCGCACTTTTTGCACAGGATACAGGGATACGACGGGGAGGGCAAAAGTAATAAATGTACGTGCCGCACTAGCAACAACACGGGCCACTAGCAGCAGGAGCTGGAGGAGTGGAACGTCCTTACAGACCGTAGACAGGGACGCCTCGTGTCAATTTAGCAGGAGGAAGTCAGGAAATGGCGAATCACAGACTTTCGCAATACCCTTCAATTCATAATAGGAATAATTGGAAGCTATGTTTTTCAAAAATAATGTGTTACTTGTCATATTTAAAGTTTTAAAATCGGTTATGTAAGGCATGTAAGGTGTAAGAGTCTCAGGAAAACCCAAATTCCCCTAGATGTTCTATGGCGACATAGGGTTTCCGTATCCGCCTCACGATAGGGATGCATGGAAATGCATGGATACGAATGTTGAATACGAACATACGTAATAAATATAAACTACGACTTTCAGCGACTACCCATACTCCATAACCCAAGCCATATCCACTGAAATATTCCTCCTCCAGATCCTGTTTTCTATTATGCGAAAACGCTTTTTGCCAGCGTTTCTTGGGGTGTCCTGCACCCGGCAAAAAAAAAAGGACCAAGGAGGAGGAGCTCGAACTGGCGGGGGCGGAGTCTGTGGCGACGCACCACTCTCGTGTTTGAAGTAGCTTTGGATTGTATAAAAGTAACCATAGCTACCATAATTTAATGAAAACATAATCTGCATTTCAGAAAAAGAAAATCGTAGAAGCCAAAGCCAAACCCGCGAGTGAAAAACCCTTGACGCGGGAAAATGGCAGAAAGCAGCGCGCTCGGAGCATCCCTTCCAAAAAGCGGTATTAAATGGCCACAGGACTGTTGAGGGCTTTCAGGACTTTTGTTGGGCGTCGAGTATTGCTTTTCAATAACAGAGAGTATCTGTTATCAATACCCTAATGGTTATTGCTCCACAATAAATTGTGAATTAGAAGTTATTATAGATATGTTTCAGGATTTCTTTGTTTATTCAAGTCTGAGGTACTTGGGGGACATCTTAACTATGTTATAAGGATTTTAAAGCCTATTGGCTATGGGATTCCGGCCATGTATCCTGCCTATTGAGAATGCAATTATTGTCCATTTCCCTGACTTGTGCGAGTTCCTTTAGTTGAAGTTAATATTTTTGAAGGCTTTCGTCAACTATCTTATCCGCAAAGCCATCGGCAAGTATCTGGTTTCGTTTTTTATTGCCATTGTGCTCTCCATTCAATTTTCTGTTTAATTTTTTTTTTTCGCCGGCATTTTTGACGATTCCTTTGCCAGGATCTTGAATGTATTTGCGTGGCAGCAGAACCAACAACTCGAGCAGCGACTTGAGTAGCTCGCAGCAAAGTTTCCTAGACAACTCCTTCAGAGAAAAAGAAAGCCGGGGCAGCGGGCGAGGAAAGAAAGTCGAGGGACTGCCGGCTAAATATCCTTTAGCCTTTGGAAAATCAGTAAGGCGCAAAGGACCACTTGGGAATACGCTTTGATGCGCGCGGCTTTGTTCGCGAGTGTGACTGATGTTTGTCGCTGATGTTGGCGTTTTTATTTTATTTATTTTTTTGTAGCCAAGGGGACGGAGGCTAGGCCCATCCATCGCCCCATCACCCCTCGGTATTGTGGGTGCTTTATATTTATTTATTTTAACTTGTGCCGGAGCCGCCCCCTTCGTGAGCAGTATTCCGTCAAGTATTCCGTGAGCAGCGTAAAATTCGCGCGCGAAATGTAATAAAAACATTTTTTCCAGCGGCTGCAGCTTCAGCTTCAGCTTCAGAAGGAAACATCTTATTCTCTCCGTATGCTGCAGCCGATTTCTAGCCCAACTTCTGGCTTTGGCAGCTACTGAGGCAAAGTATCTACAAGATATTTTTAATACATGCTCGCGAGTTTCGCCAGGCAAGTGTGTAGGTCCACTTCACCCACTACACCCGAACTGCTGGCATTCATTTGATGTTGCCGGCTATATTTTTACATTATTGGGAGCATAATAAAATAAATTCCAGTCATATGCAAAGTATGCGATGCATTTTCGTCTTGTGTTTTATTTTCTGTTTGGTGTTTTGCCCAAATTTCGTCTATGAACATGTTGCAGTTCACGCTGAATCTCCCTTTAAATGTCTACCCGAAATTTGCATATTAAACTACTCGTATAGTATCTCGGCTTGTTTCTCATTTGCATCTGGCTTTCTGTTCTGAGGCAACACCTTGCCAGGCGACTGGAAAGTCAATCTCCATCCAGCTGGAGCCACTGAACATTCATTGTCTTGAACTACGCCCCTTTGGTGTCTGCCAGGCCTGACAGCTCCGATTCAGGACGACTCTGATGCCTGCCAAGCACAGCCGAGAAAAGGCGACGATGAGGAGGATTGGGTCTCCAGTTCATGTTCGATTCACCATCTGTGTCGGGCTTTGCAATTCAAATTTCGGTTTCAGGCATCTTGGGCGACACCAGCAAGGGCAATAAATTTCAAAGATATACGCTAGTTAAAGGATACTTTACAATTTAAGGATTAAGTGCCGCATTCTCGGATAGTTAAACCCTGAAAGGAGAAGACCCTTCTAAGTTTAGGTTCTGTCTACCTAAGCGGCACCATATGGCTGCTTGTTAAACGCAAAATTTTTCTCATTAGATTACAAGCCTGGTCAAGATTGGAGGCCGGCCACTTTCCGGCCTATTCGAAACTCATTAGTCGATATCCGAACTGGCCAAGTTTGAACTAATAATGTGGTCGGCAGCTCAATTGAAGGAAATTTTCAATTTCAACGGCCGGGAGGGTAGTGCCTACTGGGATCCCAAAGAGTGCCAAGTGGCGGCGGCCTAGTCGGCCACACAGCCAAGTGGCCAATTACGGCAATTCAGCTGGCTTTCCAGGACACACACACACACACACATACACACATGGCACAAAACCAATCTCATTCTGTGGCATCAAGTAGACAAATATAGACTATTGTATGCCTATGCACGTAATGCATTCCCATCCACCATCTCCATGTGTGTCTCCATTTGGCATTCAAAAACTGTGCGTCTGTGCGATTTTGACGCATATTTGCCAGGCCCAGGACCCTCTGGCCCACAGCCTCTTAACAATCATTGATACGAACATCTGGCCACTGGGAGAAAGTGGTAAACGATTGTCTATTTGTAACAAATATGAATAGAGTGGTAGTTATGTTTATGTGTTCTAGAGCATTTATCATCCGACCGAATTCATCTGATCAAGATTTCTATGGTTTTTGGGAAATGTCCTTTTTGGTTTCAGTGCCTTTTTGTTTCTGTAAGCGGTAGCAGCCGGCTGAAATGCACAATTGCTTCATTTTGCAAAAGGATTTTATTAAACCCGAACCCGAGTGAAGTTGAAACCGAAGCAAAGTGTTGGTCGATAAAGGCAAGTGCCATGCTGTTTGGCGCCCAACTAGTGGGGCGGGGCGGCAAAGTCCTGGCTGCCTTTTCAAGGATCCCAGGCAATCGAAGTCGATTTGCTAGCCCGTGTGCGTGTTTGCCTCCTGCCTCTTGCCGCTGCCTCTTGCTGCTGCCTCTGTTTGCGTAGTTATGGTAAATATTCATATTTGTAGCGTGTGCGCAATGTGTTGAAATTAGCATTTATGAATTTTGTGCCAAATGTCGAACTCAAACACTTACGTGCCACGTACACACGCTCATGTATGGGTGTCCTCTGCACAAAAACACAAACTACATGGAGTCCTTTCTGGCTGTATTATGCGAGAGATTCCTGGTTATGGCTTTGTGGCTTTTTGGGCCAGCGGCTCACATTTAGTCATTGGCCGTCCATTTGCATTTAGATTGCGGCTCCTGGCGCCCCCTGGCACCCCAAATACCCCTCCATGCCCCACAATGATGCCAAACAACTGCCACAAGTGACTTCTTTGAATCGACTTGGTCAGGAGGAAAGGCCAACCAGTGACATCTGCTGCTCGACAATTTGTGCGGTTGGCAGTCCGTGTTCATGGGCCCCGATTTACATAATTACAAGTGAAAAGTTTCCAGCAATGATTCCAGTTTTGGGCATGTTTTCCAGCCTTATTTCGAAAACACAAGTTCAGTCCTGGGTGTCAGGACACCACTTCCCACGCCGCCACTGTCAACTATTGTTTCAAATATATTTTCACCCAAAAATCAATGTATTTCGTCCTTTGTCACACACGCGTCCTAAGAAAATAAAACCAAATGCACATTTAATTTTCCGACTTTTCCACTGTTTATTGTGCAATTTTCCTTTGTTTTTCGATCTGAGTGCTACTTCGGCTTTTATGGGAAAATGAAATTGATTTTTGATTTTTATTGTTTGCATTACGAGCTAGAAATCCCCAAAGCACCAATCAAAAATCAACTTTTGTCCACATTCTGCCCGAGTTGATTCAATTTTGAAAGCCTTTCCCTGCCGTTTTATTTTCCATAATAATTTCGGGCCCTCCAAGTGGGGTTTTATTTTTCAAATTGTGATGTTAAGGAGCCTATAAAATATAACTGATACATATTCTCTTCATTGTGGTTTCGAAGTGATATCCTCGTATATCCTTAATCGGTGAAAAGACATGCTCAGTGACATACATTTCGTAGCCTAGAATTTAAAGGACTCTCAAAAAAAAGCCGTAATTAATTGCGCAATTTGCAAATTTACGAGCGAAAACGATCTGTTTTCCAGCCAAAGTGCACGTGGTTTCATCAAGTGCGGAAGGACAAAGCGGAATCCTGGATTGTTACTTGTATCTTTTGTTTTTGCCAACGGCCCTTGCACTTACTTGGCCTTGTCCGCTTTTGATTAATGATGTGGACACGGGATCTGGATCCGCATCTCTTTTTTACGTGAGTCGGAACAGGACTTACATTGCCTAGCAAGGACAGCAAGGATCTTCGGGGTGGCGGCAGCAGCTTCGGGGGTGAACTAGTCGGGGGATGGGTTCTGGAATGGCCCGGCTCTTTGTTTGCCCACTTTGCTGGAACAACATCCCCTGTCATGGATATCCTTGGCCGTATCGGTGTCGCGATTGGGGTTTAATCTGGTTAGCGGGCCTGATGACGCTGCCGACAGCAGCAGCCGGGGAACCGGATAGACCGAGTGCCGGAGACCCGGGGAGAGGCTGATGTTTAAGCACAATTGCTGTGGCTAATGTGACACATATTGTGACAAATTGCATGAACTTGTTCTGGGCTGGGGCTTCCTTCGAGGGGTGGGCCGGCGTCCGGCGTTGTGGAGTTGTGTAAACACGTGTTGCAGTTCCTTGGAAAACAATTAACGAGGCTAAGGACCAACCTTTAAAGGGTTTCAGCTTAAAAGTGACTAAACAAAAGCTTTGATTAAATTTAAACTGGGAGTCTACATATTAGGATCGCTCTGATCCATCGTATTAAAGTGGCCAATTTTGGATTGAAGTCTGCGCATAGGCTCCTGAAATTAGTATGCGTTTGTGACCAGGACATGCCGGTGCACATCTCCCCCGCTCCACCAGTCCTCGGATGCCAGGCTAGAAAGAGGTTGGGCCACACTGGCGACACTTTTATGTCAAACGTTCCGTCATCATGGGGAGGTTACGCATACGGATACGGATGCGAATGGACCCAGTTACGGTCCTTTGAACTATGCACGACGAATCGGCATTTTACGCCCATTTCCGTAGCAGGGCCCTGCCTCCGGGGCTGTCGACTGCTGTGTGGCACGAATGCTTTGTGCCTGTCAACCGAGCGGAACTAATTTCAAGGCTGCACCTGCACGGCGGTGGTGCAAGTGGGGTGGTGGATGACGCAAGTGGTGCAAGTGCGCACCACCCCCTGCCACCCTGCCTGGGATGAGAGTACTCCGATTTGCGCATCACTTCGATTGCTAGCACATTAACATTCTTTTATTTTACAAGGTCTAATTTTGATTTGGGCTTAAAATTCGATGGCCTCCGTCGGGAGGCCTTCCGCAGTATTAGTGTTCCATGGCGTCCTTGACGCCGCACTCCCCGTACGCCTGCAGCTCCTCCGGCCGGAAGTAGGAGCTCTGCATGCTGTAGAGCCGGTCGATCGGATTGATCATCGGCGTTTGGGCGAAGGGGCCCATCAGCTGCTGGAACGTCGCGTAGCTGAGTCCCAGGATGGTGTTCAAAATGGGCTCGTTGTTCTTGTTGCAGTTCTCTGGTAATCATTCATTAAATTGATTAATAAAATTGCCCAACAGCCTTTAAGGCGCATAAGTACCTTTGTTGGTCTCCAAGCAGTTGAAGGGCACTTGCTCCTGCTCGTCCTTGATGGTGCAACGGGTCGCCATCCGGCTCATTCCATCGGAGGCCGTGGAGTAGGGCGACTCCATTTGCGATTCACTGTCGCTATGGGCCTCATCCTTGATCTTTGCGGCCAGACTGCTGTCCAGGGACTCCTGCGAGTCCTGCGAATCACTGGCCCCCTTGCTGGGCGGCTCCTGTTTGGCTTTCTTTTGAATTTTTTTTACCTTGGCCCGTTGGTTTTGGAACCAAACCTGAAAGGATACACGAAGATAGGAATACAAGACGTCTGGTTGAATGAAGTTATATATTCACCTGGACAATCCTCAGGCTCAAGCCAGTCTCCTTTGCCAGATTCTCTCTCACTTTGCGACACGGCTTCGGGGACACTTCAAAGGATGCCTTGAAGGCTCGCCGCTGCTGCGTGTTCAGTATGGTCCTTGGGCGTTTGGGGCCACGCCTACCGTCCAGCTTGGGCGGAAACAGCTCATCGCCGTAGAAATCTGCAGATAAGTATTTAGAAACTAGAAGCCTACTGGAGCCTGGGCAGTACCCACCATATCCCTGCAGCATCTCCACCTCCTTCTCGTAGTCAAAGCGACAGAAGAGCTGACCCTGCTTGACCACATACTGCTCCCCCTTCTTCAGCAGGACGCCGCAGACCACGCAGGCGAAGCACTTCAGATGGAAGACGTTCTCGTGGCAGCGCATCACCAGCTCGTCGGAGGCGATTTTGTGGCCACAGCCAAGGCAGCGATTGCGAATGTAGAGTCTGGCAGGAAAGGATTGAAGGATTTGATGTTAAATAATAGGTGGAACATTTAAGGATCTGTGCCAAAACAAAATCCAAAAAGAATCAAGCTTCCAAACTTAAAGTTGAAAAATAAAACGTAAAAGAATTCAACTTGGAATAGAATAGAACTTCAACCTTTGGTGGGGCGCAAAGGTCATGCTGGAGTCACACTCACCTCTCGTAGTCGATGCGGCAGTAGAGCTTGCCCTCCCTCGCGAAGCAGGAGTGCACCAGGTGCAACGAGCAGGCGGTGCACTTGAGGCAGCCCTCGTGGAAGGAGTTCTCCACCACGCGCATGATGTAGCGATCACAAATTGGCTGGCAGCAGTGGGCACACTGGCTGGGCGGCTGCGGTGCTCCCACAGACAGGAGTCCTGCGCCCTCACCTGCTCCCATGGCCACTGCACCTCCCACTGCCACTGTCATTCCGATGCTGGGACCCATTCCCTGAGGTCCATGCGGAGTCGTTGTTGGAGGTGCTGGCGTTGCAAAGCCGTCCATTCCATTGAGGCTGCACTCCCCCAAGGTGATGCGCTGGCAGGGGGGCAGTGGCGGCATTGGTGGCAGGACTGGATGGGGGGGTCCTGGTCCCGGCATTTGCTGCTGCTTGTTTATGGGATGGTGGCTGTTACTGGAAATGTTGCTGCTGTTGTGGTTGCTGCAACTTCCGTTGACGTTTCTGCTGACTGACGCCATTTTGTCATTGTGGGCTTTGCCACTTGATGTCGTACCCCCACTCGCACTCGCACCCGTTCCTCGTCCTGTTCCTGTTCCTGTTCCTGTGCCCGGACCACTTCCAGGACCATTTTCTGTTGTCGTTACTGCTGCTGTTGCTGGTGTTGTTAACATGCGTTCATTTCCGTTCAACAGCAGTTGATTGAGGCCCCCAGCCTGCGGTTGTCCTGCCGATCCTGGTTGTCCTGGCCCTCCTCCGGCCTGGTGGTGAAGGTTGTTGTGCTGCTGCTGCTGTTGACATTTTATGTCCATTGGAACTATTTTGGTTTTGCGGTCGTGTCGTGGCCCCGTCCCAGGACATGCAAATGAGAAACATTTCAGATATTTTTATTTTCGCTCCGGCATGCACATTGTGGGCACTGTTGTACACAGTGTATAAGTGTGTGTGTGTGCTTGTGTGTATGTGTGTTGGTGTTTGTGGGCTTACAATTTACAATGGCAAAAACTATGCCCCCTGCCAGTGGATTTTGTGTTTGCGGTCCACTCCACGCCGTCCATATAAACCGGGCTGGACCAGTGTCCAGCCCAGCACCGCTTCGAGTTGTAGTAAATTTGTGGTTTTGCAATTATTGAAATGACTTTTCCACTGCACTCGAAATACCCATCAGGAAAAAAAGGGAGTGGAGGGAGTGGGCGGGCAAACGGGGGAAAAACCGGGAAAATACGGCCTACATGGCGTATGCGTGCTTTTGTTTCGGGATGGCGGCAAAAATTACTGTACATTTGCGGTGCTGACTGGTTGGCTGTTTGGCTTTTTGTGCCTTGTTGTCTCAATTTATGGCAAATTGCTGAAATTTCACCGTAATTTGTTTCCCAGCTTTTGTGTGTCCTGTGTGTGTCCCGGATGTCATGGGTGTCCTGTGTGTATGCGTGAGGTTGTCGTTTTTCCGAGTCTTTTTCTGTTGCATTGCCAGGATGCTGGCGAGTGTTTGAGTGATTTAAATGTGTGTGTAATTTCATTAAATTTTTGCAAACATTATATCTGGTATGCCAATTTATGCCAGAAATATGCGCAGAATGTTAAAGTATTCCAACAATCACATGTGCATTAAAATACTGCTACACCTCTTCCACTGATTGATATAAAGCGATTTGCCAAACATGATTGCTGTTTTCAGTTTCGACATCCAAATTGCACAACAAATTTAATTCAATCCGATGGCTGTTATTCTATTTAATTGAATTCGAATTTTTGCTGGCCGGAATATTAGTTTTTGGTAAAATATATTTAAGGTAATACTACAAAACATATATTTTACTGAAACAGAGCATACTAGAAGATGAGGAGATTAAGAAATCAAGTTTTGTATTTAGGGCCTCCTGTGGAGTGTTCCATAATCCTCTCACTTCCATCAAATTCCGGCTTCCGACACTTGGGAACAATACTGAGAAGTGCAGCGGAATAAGCTGATCTGAGGCCGCACCTGTTACACTTTTGAATCCCCTTGCCCTTTGGCATTCGCCGTTTGACATTCGGCTGGAAATATTCCACCATGTTGACCGGACATGTCAGGACATAGCCCTCAAGGATTTGCGGCGACAAGTGCAAATCCGACATTGATAGTCCTGTGCTTAGGACGCCCACCCTCCTCCGCCTCCGTCGCTATAATTAGACTCTAATGTGCAGCGGGACCACCCTTATAACTCGATTATAAATGAATTGAATTGAATCCGGGGCTAACCAGGGCATTTAAATGAATCAACAGGGATACAGGGCGACAGGACGGCAGGACGAAAAGGAACAGAGAGTCAGGGAGGATTTTCACCCTCCGATTTCGAGCCAGGGTCTTATGATTTCGGTTTCGTTGGCTGGCGGCATATGTTGGCAGTCGTCTGCCAGGAAACCCTTGCCAGGATGCCAGGATGCCAGGCTGCAGGCTGGCAGGATGCTGTGTGCTGCCACCGTTTCTGCTCCTGCTGGCGTTCGAGCTCCTGCTCCTTGTACGGCTGCCACAGATTTCGCTGTCAGTTGCCAGCAACTCGAAACTCGCAGCTCGGCAGCAACTGACAGCGTTTTATTTAATCGGATTTGGGCAGACAATGGAGGCTGCGATGCCGCTCCGTTCCGATTTGTTGTGCCAGCAATCGGGGCACAAATGCTTTGTTTTGGCCTAATCTCTGACAGAAGTCAAAATTTGCTTAGCACTGGAAAATATGTTAAAATTTGCTCTGGCTCCTGGCCAGTTGGATGAGAGTGGCGGAAAAAGGCTCGAGTTGTAGTAAAATATTTATGCTTTTTAAGGTAAATAGAGTCCTTTGCTCGGCCTGAACGGGGTAAGAGTAATTGCCCATAATTGGGTTTGCATTTGAATTTACAGAAGAAGGCTTGCTGATTTGAAAATAGGAACATAAACCTCTTTATATTTAGCTTCCATAACACAAGTTTTTATTCAAGTCCCTGCATTTCTCTAAGATACAAAAATGCCGACGGTAAAGATGAACAGAAGGGCCTAAAAAAAGCCGTCGGCAACATCACGTTGGGGAACAGGACTCCCAACAAGCCCAGGATACTTACACAAGCCAATCTGCATCGGATGCTGTTCGTCGATCATAGTTTCGATTTATTATTCGCACTCACTGGATTCTACATTATTTTGTCACTTATTGTTTGATGTTTTCTATGCACATTTTATTTCAAAGGACTTCGCTTAAAAGTAGTGGCGCCGTTAGAACTTGTTTTAGACTCGCAGGAGTCTGTGATTGCAACTGGGCAGCGTCCGTCCGGTGGCGTCCGGCACTATTGGACTCCTTGACCTGGCCCTGTTACGAAACGCGATGCTTGAATGATTACGGACCTCTGATGTTAATGAAATTTGTTAAAAATCATTTGGCAAATGCACGGGCATCTGCCGGGAGTTGGCTAGGAAATTCTCTCCGCACGGAGGAGAAATGGCCAGTGGGTGGCTGTGTGCGTGTGCGTGTGCGCCATTTTGGCCCGAGTCCTTTCCGCGGGCGCCATCCCCTGAACCAGTTGAGAGCCAGCCATTTTCGGGCATCTTCCCCAGCCTGTGGGGCGCATGCGTGGGCCCCGCATCCTCTTGGGAGGTCCTGCGAAGTGCTTCGCCGCTCGGGTGGCGCTTCTGAGTTGTTTTGTCTTTGTTTTTGCACTTTTGACTTTTGTCTTTGTCTTTGCCAGTCGTGGGGCTCGTTGTTCGTGGCTCTTATTTATTTTGTTGTTCTATACGTATTTTGTATTGACAAAAGGATGTTTGGCTCGGCGATTTCTTGCTTGCTTTGTCGCCTCAGCTACAACATCCCCCAAAAGGACTCGGCTCTGCTCTAGGAATGTTGTTTTTCTCCCTTTTCTGTTCTTTTTTTTTTTGTTCTGTTATTTTCCTCTGCTTTCCACAGTTTTTTCACCATTTTTTCGCAGTGGCTTCCACATTTTAAATTTATTGATTTTCGATGGGAGGATATTAAAGTCTAGCCCCTAGCACGGCTACCAATTTTATGGCTCCAGTTCAATTAAAGAGCTCCTGCTCTCCTGTCCTGTGCTAATGACGACGGCTCTTTAAACTTTCGGCCAAATGAATTCCGGTCCATTACGCCGGAGAGCGCGCCAAACATTAATGTCTAAGCACTTGCCGGTTGGCTGACTACTGACTGCTGCACGTCTAGCTGCGAGATGAGGACTTGTCTGGCCAGGACTCTCCACCTGCCTCCACCGCTTCCCGCTGTTAGCTCCTGCCTTCGAGAATTCCCAGAAAGTTTCGCAAACGCGAACGTGTTACTTACAATTAGTGTGCGGGCGGGCCATTTGACTGCGAGCCACCTTGGCGATTATGACGGCAATAATTATGTGCGGCAATCGTCGTGATTCACAATCGCAGCCAAAACCGGGGTCAGGCTGAATAACTGACCCGCAGGACGGACAGGGGGCTTGGCGGTACATCTGGGGTGTATCATGTGGTCCATTATTAAATTAATAATTTAGTTTCCCTAAACTAGATGTGTGATTTATTGGCTTAATTATTTCATTACTACAGAGAGAGAGAGAGTCATGTCCGGAAAAACAATTAATAGAGTGCATAATAAATATAATACAGAAAATAATTGAATAATAGATAAGTCAATGATACAAGGAACTTCCAGAAACTAGAATCCCCTGATGTAGTTGAGAATTATTCGATGGAGATCATAAACACTTTTATTTTGAGACCCCTGGGATTCTGTAAATTCCACAACATGGCCTGTCGACACTCCGACAGCCTTCGATGCCAAAACTCTGGCACCCGCGACGAAACTTTTGCCACTTTGTCTACCCGCCGCCTAGACAAGGCTGAGGAAATTCTGGACCCGAGGGGCACCCGGGCACTAGGAGCTCGGGGGCGGGGGTGCTTGGCATTTGGGCAACTCTCCGATGTCATCGCCCCGCCAGACTTGAGACTTCATACCTCGCCCGGCACTTGCACTCCTGCCCGGCTCCTGCTAATGACAAAGATTAATTTGGGTCACTGTGCTGCCGACAACCGGGCACCCCTCCTCCCCTTTAAAGGGGCGGGCCACTGCTGCGGCCCCAAACTGTAGCACTAATACACATGCGGCAATTATGCGCGTGCCTCTTGTATGAATGGATGTGCAATGGATGGGCGGTGGCGAGCGGCGAGCGGCGGGAAGTGCGGCATCGGACATTGTTCGGGGTTAATTAAACACGACATGTGTGGCATAGCATGCATTTGTGCCGAGGGGGCTGCACCTCCCGCAAGTGTGAACTGTGAACTCCGACCTCCGAATAGGGGGCCTGGCGCTAATCAATGCGCCATAATAGACAAATGGCCCGTCGCCCTCGCTGCGAGTTCATTACGATTGGATTGCCGGCATGGCGATGCGTTTATGAAGTCCCGATGCCGATTGCAGTTTCAGTTTCTATGGCAGTGGCCAGATAATGGCGGAAAACTAATTTACCAGCCAGGAGATGGGGGATCGTTTTGGGGGTTTGAATAGGGTTTCCATTCAATAGATTGTCATTATTTCGTTCACGCTTGCCAAACCCCAATTAAAACCCGCCTGAATGCTCGCCAAACCAATCAAAATAATCCAACAAATTGCAGATGAAAAGCTTCAAAACAATCGACAGCAACAAAAAGGACAAATATCCCGAATGACGTGATAAATTTCTGCGAATCCTCGACTATTTCCGCTGCATTTGTATGCAGGAAGAGACGGCCCATAAATGTCCTCACATGGGATCCCCGCTGCTCCGACCCGACCTGTTGAGCCAATCAGACCGTCAGGGCCAAAAATATAAAAAACAACAGCAACAAAATAAATAAATAAACAAATATGTATTTATTTATGTGACCCGAGGAGGCGACGGCGGCTCAACAAACGCAGAATGAATAAAATATTTGGCATTACAAATTGTTGCGATTTTTTTGTTGGCCCAAAGGGATGCGAATCAGGACGAGGATGCGGATGCTCTGTGGGTGGTGGGTGATGGTAGCTGGGGATGGTGGCTGGCAACAAAGTAACGCTGAATTATGCGTTGACCAGGAGGACCAAGGACCGAGGACCGAGGCTGTGCCGATTCTACGTGGCCGGCGACAGGCCTAAAAAATAAATAAAACAATTTACCTCAAGGCATAATAAAAGTTCATGGCTGACAGTACAGAACGGTGGAAAAATGTGCAAAGTTCAGAGGACGAACTGGTCGATGCACTAAGAAAAAATATGCAGTACTGGGGAACTTAAAAAAAAAAGACTTAAAATCAAGAAATACGGGATGCATCGGAAACTTTGAATGCCTTCATTTTTCTCAGTGAGGAAACTCCAGACTCGAGACTATCCTTCCAGCCAGGCAGAGTCAATATTTGATGGCAATTTTCGGCTACGTTTCCAATAACCATTACGGATGGCAGATAACACGAAATTGCGAACAATTCCCGCACAGCACCCCACCGCACAGCGGGTTAAAACAAATAGTTTAGCCGAACTACAAATAAAACACTTCCTTGACGCAGCTTGGCTCGGACTCCTTGTCTCCACATCATATCGAATCAGGAAAGCCGAATCGAGGCCCCGCAGTCTCCCAGCAGGAGGCCTTTACGGATCCGGGCTGGCGTCTATATCACAATATTTTAAAGCCTGTCGTCCCCCGTATTCCGAAAGTGGGTTTATTCCTTCGCCATTCCGGTTAAGCCCCGGTCTTTGTGCCTGCCTCCTCGCAGAAATTCCAAATCCGCTCTTAAAGGATTTGTGCATCATCGTTTTGTGCGCTGCGCTCATCATCCTCATCATCGTCAGCATCCTGGTGTCCTGGCGTCCGCCTGCCCTGGCACCACCACCAGATTCAGATTTAGCTCCTTTGGCATTGTGTCCTGCGGACGGCGCCTTTATGCGGCTCACTCTTTTCATATTACACGGCATTTGGCTATGACGGACATTCAAATCTTTTCAGCTGAGAAAGCTGAACTGTTTGCTGAATGGGTTCTTTTTTATTGTGGCGGCAGGAGCAGTGATTCAGGGAATTCAGGACACTTATAGGGATATAAAAGCGTAAGCCATAAAAGGCGAAAATCATAGGCCTTAAAGCGCTGGATATATTTGATACAAAACACTTTTAGTGAGACTTTAAAGCAGGCTATCTGGAAACCCTTAGCCAGGATCCTAAGTTCAAGCCAAGGCCCACTTGATCCCAAAAAGTTACTTTAAAGCAGAAACGGAGGCCAGGACTTGACGGCTTCTGGCCGTTGCCACTGTTTGCAAATGGATCAAGGATATTTACCAGAGGCACGGGCTAGATATTCCTGAGAAATGTAAACAGCGCAAAATGCAAACAGTTCCAATCAAATAGCACACAACCAGCAAAAACACACTCGCACGGATACAGTGCCCGGAAAAAAGCAATGCACATCCACAGACAGTGCGCGAGAGCACGAGAACGAACATTTCTGCAAACAAGGACGCAAAATGAGCAAACGACTAACCTAAGGACAACAAAATAAACATTTTGAACTCGACTGAAGCGCCAACCGACGGCCCCCAAGGACACTTGGGGCAAGCCACCCTCGCCCCACCCCCCCAACCCCCCTGAGCAGCCGGACAGCCATCATCCCGGGAGGACGGAGGTGGCTGTTACGAAAACCCCCCAAAGGCTAAGCGCAAATATTACAAGCATTATATGAATGTCTATGCTTATGCAGTGGCAGTGTGTGTGTGTCCATGTATTTAGACGCCAGCAACATGCTGGGCGAAGAGCCTGGAGAATGGGATTGGGAATGGCAGTACCACCTTCCCTTCTGATCCCGGCCTGGCACACAATCCGAGTCAGCACTTTCAGCGAGGCTGTGCATCCCAGACCCCAGCTCCAGCTTGTGCTCTATGCCGACCTCATCGCCACTCCCCACTCCCCACTCTCCACTCCCCACTAACCATTCGCATCTCCATCTTTGAGGCTCAGCAAGTCATCAGCACACATAAAGCCAGCAAGATTATGTAGCCCACGGCAGTGGCAGCCGCACCCATTCCATACAGAGAGAGAAAATATTAGAGATTCCCCTAATGTGTCTAAAAAATTCAGTTCTATAATTATCGTTGAAGACTAAGTAGTTACTACGGTAGAATTTAACCAAGAGATCTTTGACTTCCACCTTGCAGCACCTAGCATAGATATACCTCATATAGATTATGTTGAAATTAATTACAACTTTTTCGCAGTGTAACAACCAACTGGGCCGGCAGTGCCAGCAGGCAGCGGAAGTGATGTGATGCGGTCTGCCGGGAAGTCGGGGACTGGAGTTTGGTTTTGGGGGTTAAGGGTTCGGCTACGGGTTCAGTGCTGCTGGGCCTTCAGGTTGCTGGTGAAGGCAGGATGCCGGGCTGCCAGGATGCCAGGATGCCGGGCTGTTGGGCTGCCGCTGCGGTATTAGACGACAATAGCTCGCCTTTTTGCGCTCGCAGCCCGTGACGTTTGACGCCATGTTTGATGGATGAAAAAGCCATTGATGTTACCAGCTGGGGCGCAAAGGTTACTCGTCTGTGTGTTTAGTGTGTGTGTGTGTGTGTGTGTGACTGGTTAGCCGCTCTAACGGTTCCCAGTGGGTAGATGTGTGTGGGTGGCTGGCTGGGGGGTGTGGGTATGCAAAGATGGCGCAATAGACGACTGCGACTACGACTACGACGAACGAAGTGAAGTAACCGCCTCCTGTGGCGTAACTAAATCCTTTGGATTTGGCCAAGCCGGCAACAGTTTTGAGCTGCGTGTGTTTAATGCGCATTTTATGAGTGTGCTGGGTGCTGGAATGGAAATCACGAGCAGGAGCAGGAGCAGGGACAGAGACAGGGCCAGGACCAGGAGAAGTTTCAGGGCTTTAAAGTGCAAATGGGCGTGTTAAAGTTCGTGGCTCTTTGCCGGGCTTTTGCACCTGGGGGTCTCTGCCTTGCCTGATAACTGCATGCTGTTGCCAAAAACGGTTGACATTTGGCCAAATTTTCCCGGTCCCCAGTGGCTTGCGGGGCACCCACCTGGCATTAGCATAATTTTGCATAGCTGGCACTTTGGCTTTTCCGAGCATATTTCACACAAGTGCTGCATATTTTCCGGGGCCACTTAAAACTCAAAATGAAGTCGCTGGAAGACCAGTCCCCTTCATGCAAATCCGACGTGAGAAATGCGCGTATTAATAAATGTGATGAAAGGTGAACGTTTCCCACTAATAAAAAATAGTTGTTTAAATTTCCAAAAATCCAACTTTGGAGTAAATAATACTAACCAGTCTCTAAAATCGTTTAAGCCACCTCTCATATCACTTCAAGTTTAATTTTAAATATTATATACCACTAAATTTATAAATATTTCTTTCTGTGCCTTTAGCTTTCAATTGCCTTTGGGCTTTCGGGTATTTTTTCTTTTATTAGCACGGCAATTTACATTTCAAATTAGCAAGTTCATTGCTAAAAATTCTGGAATTACTTTTCATTTTCATTTTCATTTTCATTACCGGCCCAAGTTTCTGTGTCAACTGCGGCGACTTGAGTCCGGCTTGGCCTCACACTTGGAATTCTTATCCCAAGAGGCTGCGCTTTTCCTATGCTAATAAATTAATATAAATTCAAATTTGTTTGCCAACTGCTGCTGCGGCCGCTGCTCCACTCCGCGGCAAAGTGTTATGCGTGTCAGGAAAACAGACGGAGGACTTTGGGAGGTGAAAGAAACGGAAGCCCGAACAAATGGCAAGTTCAATTTTTCTAAATGGCTGCCAAAGTTTCATAAAAACCGCCAATGAAACAAGGCGCCGGCCCCATCTCCGGCCGCTTGAATATTCAATGGCTGCTTCCGCCCCTCGAGTCCGAGTGGCACTTGGGGTGGCCGGCCAAAGAAGCCGGGTCCTTGGGGACCCAAGAAATCCTTAGACAACCATCCCCATTCCCATCCCAATGCACATGATATCAAAAATCAAACTCGCAAGAAAAAATGCGAGCGCATTGCGAGGAAATGTCTGGAATTCGATGATGCGAGCCCTCGGCTGAAAATAGAAGGGCAACTTGAACTCTCGGGCTCTGGGAGTCTGGAGCAACCCTTGCTAACTGGACGGAAGGGCTAAAAGGAAAAGGGAAAGGACCAAATTGCAGGGGTTGTTGCTGAATCGAAAGCATTAGCCACGCGCATTTAGCCGGCAATCATTTAACAATTTACAAATCGATGTTTAAAGAGAACTTAAACGGTTCAGTCTTCGGGCCGCCACGTCTCCCCCTCCAGCCTGGACAAACTTTGGCTTTAATGTCCTGACGGTGGTCGTCAAAATGGCATCCTGGCTGTCATAACAATAACGGCATTTTTAGCACCTCATTAAAAAAGAGTTCATATCGTAGCAGTTCTGACGGAGTCGCCGGCCATCTGACCGATTCCCCAGATTGCCGGATTTTCTTTTTACTGGCATCCATAAACGTTAATGTGGAGCAGCCAGTCCGAAGTGCTCGTCAATTTTAACAACAATATTTATTCACCATTTCAACTCCGACTGCGACCGCGACAGACAAAACTGGCTTTCAATGGAGGCATTAATTCGCCGACTTTGGCGGACATGGTCTGGGGTGAATGGAAATTTGCCACAAGGTTGTGGCAAATTCTTTCAACAAAATACTATCTTTTTTTTTTCAAACAGAGTAGCAGGCGTAATGATTTCCCTGCGTCCTGAACTTGATTCATATTCATAAAGAAACGTTTTTGTTTAAATCTGCAAAGAATCTTTGGCTCAGCGCAGATAAATCTTTTAATTTCTGAAAAGATTTCTCTCTTCCCCTAAACGTTTCTTTTCTTTTTCGCTTTCTGTGCCTGTGCCTCGGTTCTCCGGTCGGATTTAAGGCATTTCCCTCTTCCAAGAGGAGGAGGATGGAGGACGGAGTCCAGGGTTCTGGGATGGGAGCCGCATAAACAAAGGAACTCTGTGTGTGCAGCTTTGGCTGTCTTTAAGTTTGACTTTATTGTGACAGTTAAAAGCGAAAATAATAGCAGTTAAAATCCCATAAAATGCGTCTTAATCATAAAAATGCGATTATAAAAATGGACGAGCCAGAGGAGAACTCTTTCCCTTCCCCGGAGAAGATGCCTTTGTAGCTGGTTGGTGTTGCTATTTTGTTTGTTGCCTTTTTGCTTTTATGAGCTGCGCTTATGCGACGGGAATTTCGGGCTTACGTTATTATGGTTGAGCTCCATTCCCCCCCAATGTGACGTTTCTAATTGTTTATCATGTCGTGGTTGTGGTGGCGGTCTTAAAGCCACGACTTTCAGATCCCGCCAGCTTCAAGTGAGGCCGGCGATTTTTTTTTATTAATTGCCCGCGCGGCAACTGCTGGGCGAACCCCAAAAACGCAAATCCTATAAATTTTTTACTACTTATTTACGCCACTACGGCGCATTTAGCCGTGTCAAGCAATCGCATAGCCCAGGTCGTAAAAGTCCAGACCTCGCTCCCAGTTGACACCCAAGGACACTGCGCGAAAAAGTCTAGCTAGACGGTTCTTTTTGGGTGAATAAATATGGTTGATTTGCAGAAATACACCTGAGCACTTTTAGAAACTTATGTTCTAAATAAAAAATATATTTATTCTGGAGGATAAAAGTTTTGATTTTCTGTGTCTGGTTGTCGGGAGTCGTTTGTCGGCCAGGGTCCGTATGGGTGAGAGCTTTTATTTTTGTGAAATTTCATCACGTTTTTATGTTGTGACCACGTGACGCCAGTGGCAGTGCCAGTTCCAGTTTTGGACTCAGCCCCCCGCCCCGATCTGGGCCAGGCCAGGACAGGCGGCCACACACCTGCTGGCACGTAGGAAATGGAAAAGGCACAGAAGTCCGGCGGAGCAGCCAAAGTGTCAGTGTGTAAGCTTGTAGCCTTTTCTTAGATTGCCATGCCTTCTTTTCTCTCCTTTCCTTTCCTTTCCTTTCCTTTCCTTCCTTCCCCTCTGGGAAAATCGAATCGAATCACCTAGTCCTGCCAGGCCGACACTTGAGCTACATATTAAGTGTTCTCGTTACGGCAGCCAAACAGGGTGGCCCACTTTTACACTTTTTAAACATTATAAGTTGCTTTTTTAAACATTATAAATAATAAACATCATCTAGTCTAGTTAAAACTCTTTATCTATAATGCTAGTACGTAAGTCTACTCTATACTTCTCAACTACCATATAAAGATGACTAGTTTAATCCATCAAGCTGTGTAGTTAGCTGGCTCAGTTTCAAAATATTTAAATTTAAAAACATAAACCTTTTAGAAGAGAAAGACTTTCCAAACCAGACAAGCACCCTGTAAATCTAGACAAGCTTAGATAGGAATTAAAAGCGGCGCTGGCTGTCCTTGCATCCCGTAGAGCCTGTCACCGTCTTCTCCTGCTGTTCTCTGCAGTATCGTATATAGTATCGCGCACTGTAGTATATAGAAATGACCCAGCAGAAAGGCCAATCTACCCCCTGCCCGCCAATATGTTTCCATTGAACTGCAAACGGCGGCAGATGTTGCGCCCCAAACGTAGTTGTCGCAAGTAAAATTTGACGAAATTTATGTTGAAATTGTCAGAGCAGAAGGCGGATTTCGTCACCTCCCTCTGGCGCGACTGCCAGGCTGAGGCAGAGAACAGAATGGGCCAGGGCCCAAGGCTTTGAAGCCTTTCTGCCTTTCTGGTTGTCCTGGCTACACAGTGTCCTTCTCGTCCTTTTGGCCTCATATACATATTTTTCGCCATTCTATTCGACCGCACAACGTGCAATTGTCAGCAGAAACACGGCTCCATGGCAGTATTTTATGCACTTTCATTTCATGGTCAGTTGGCGTTATGGTTCCGGGTCGAGCAACATGTGTTGCCAATGCGAGTGTTTACAGTCCTGGGTGGTTGTTCCCCCTCCCCGTAGCCTGGTTACATAAAAGGAGAGCATGACACTCTTACGGGAGGAGTAAGGACTCAATAGATTCATAATGGGAGTTAGTCGGATGAATTCCAGCAATGGATTCTTATTTTTCCGCTCCTGAAATCCGGGGAATACCATCCTGTGCCGGATAGTTGAATTCAACCTTTGAATAGTGAGTGGTTCCCGGCGGGACCACCAACAAATTGCTTATTAAGCTGCCGATGGGTGAGTGGGTGTGGATGGAGGTGGAGGTGGAGGTGGGCCAGTAACTGAATGCTTTTATTGCACAAATATTTGCCGTTCGCGTATACTCGTTGGCAAACAAAAAAGGCACGCGACTTTGAGCCAGCGCCAAAAGTATGCAGACAATGTGCAAACAGCCAGAACATACCTCCCACACTCACTCGCACAGCATACATCTATGCTATGAACACGTAAAAACTAATTTTTCATCGGCAAAATAAAAGCGGGAAAATCGGAAAACCAAGCAGAGCCATGCAGACATGCTTCTCGCACAAGCGAACGATATTTTAACGCGTTTTTTCTGCCCTGCCATGTTGCCAATAGCTTTGTAAATGCGAAAATTTTGTAACAAACAAAACAAAATGGCGGCGTGCGGCAGCGGATGTATTGATGCCCCATGACGCTCCCACACCCAACTGTTCAACGGTTCCCCTCGATTTCTGATGAGGAGCCCCTGGGTTCTGCGTTTTATGTAACACATATTTGAGTCTATTAAAAATGCGTTTAAAATGCTTTCTGTGGTTTTACGGTTAAATTGTTAAATTCAAATAAAATTGATTTTTGTTTGGCTTACGGACGGGGGGAGGGTGGTGGGTAGTACGCGCATATTGCGCATTTTTCCACCAACGCATAGTTGGGAAATTAAATGCAAAAAGGCTTACAACTAACCGAGCTATGCCGCACAACAAAATCATTTGCGAAATGAGGGCTACATGTGATCGAAATGTTTTTGCTGCGAATTCCTTCGTCGGGAATTGCAGGTATGCGGATTAGTTGGAAATTTAAACAGCACCTTTCCATGAATGGGCTAATCTGATGAATTCAAATTTTTCTCCATTTTTCGTCCAAAAAAATATGGACGATTTGGGTTTGAAACTACGAAGAATAACCCACCGAAGGAGCTACTCCTTACTCCGGCTCCCGCTCCTCGATGAAACATGCAACGTAATTTCCATGTGGGTAACCAGCAATTTCTGGCATGTAACATTTTTCAACATCAACAACTCCAACAATATGGCGGCGCTTCCGGCTTGCAACACCCACACACACGCACACCCACACACCCACACACGATGATACTGGGACCGATATGCAGCGAAGCGCAAACACTACAAGAAAAGTCGTAAGTGAAGCGAATAAAATATTATTTTCTAATGCCCCAAGACAGAAAGGAAAACTGCTGAGTACTGGCAGTGAAGAAATGGGGAAATCAAGAAAAATTGTTTAGTTCTTTCTCTTGTAGCTCCCTCGTGATGCCGGAGAATAATGGCTCGGGTGTGCTACTTGGGGCTTAATCCATCTTAGTCTAGTCACATCCACTACGATGACGACGGCATAAGGATGCGGATCGGAGGCCAAGGGGCTAAGGACGGCGATGACGACAACAACGAGGACTTTGAAATGTTGCCTTTGGGAGATGTGCAAAAGTGGAAAGAGGACGAATGTAAACAAAAAACGAAATTATTCTGCAGCATTTGTTCGACTTTTTTTTGTGCCTTTTGTTTAAAGCGCTCCATTTTTTTGTGTGCTCATGCGAAAGCGCCTTAAGTTATGCTGCCATTTTTTTCGTTCTCCGTTTTCTTAGCCAGCTTTCTTCTATTTTGAGCAATATTTTTTGTAATAATGTTGCCTCGCAGCGAACGCGGCTAAATGAAATGAATTGTGAAAAATGTGCTCCTGCTTCAGTTTCAGTTTCTCGAAGGAGTAGGGACTTTTTGTGGGTGGCATGGGTGGTTGGTTGGTTGGTTGTTTGGGTTGGCTGGGTGGTTGCTGTTCAGTGGTTGAGCTGGCCGCTTTCGAACTCAATTACATAAGAGCAGCCTGCACACATAGCACTTTGGCAGTTTGTAATTTTCGGCAAATGGCAAGTCACATAGCCAGCACCAGAGTCCTGGCCCCGGTCCAAAAATCACGTAAAATGTCAAATTGCGAAACGTCAGGAAAATGGCGCGTTTGTTTTGTCGCTCCCATCCTTGTCATTTCGCTTTATCTACTATTTTAACGCTCAAGTATTTCTGGGGCCCCCCAATTCCCAATACCCACCCACCTTCCACCCTCTACGCTATCCCCACTCCGACAGCATTCAAAGCACACAACAAAAATGCCAACAATCCAAAGTTGAGTTTTCTTTGGAATTTCTTGACGTTTTTTTTTCCGTTTGGCTCCTTAAACTTTTTTCCTGTTTTCCTTTCCTTTTTTTGACATCTCTGCTGGGGCGGCAACATGCGCGCGCCACAATGACAATTGCTTATTTGTGTTTGTGAGTGTGTGTGTGTGTGTGTGCGAGTGGGCTGGTGTGCGTGTGTGGGGGTGTGGGTGGTTTATGGGGGTGGCACTGCCACAGTTAACATGTAACTTCAACGTCAACTCAAACGGATGTCGTCCTGGTCCTCGTCGCCATTTTGTTTTTTGCCATTGAAGCACGGAAAGGAATAAGTTAAAAGCTAATATGAAATGATTTTTAATTCAAATTTAAAAGGATAATTTTATAAAAAGAAATGACAAGATACATTGTAATTTTTATACTATTTTTTTATTTTTTCGTCACCAATATTAATATTAGATATTTCGGAGTTGGATGCTCTTTCGTCACTGGTTCTGGTATTTTTCCCTATTAAGATATTCTTTTATGCGTCTGTATATTAACTTCAATTAAATGTTAATAACACAATTCTCTTCAATATTTTCTCTCTCTGTAGCTGCCTTTTTTCATGGCTTTCATGACTGTTGACTGCTCTCGTCTTGTCTGTGACTCTTATGGCCCTGTTTTGTATGTTTGCGGAGCTGCGTTCTGCTACGCATTCCGTTGGTATTCTACCATTAATACTTGTCTACTTAACGGTAAATTACAGACATTAAACGCACGCACACACACACACACACACCCGTACATCCACGCCCGAAAAAGAGTGTGTGCGTGTCTCTGCCGTTGGCTGGGGGACTGGCAGGATGACAGGACGAAAGGACACCCCCCGACCACTGCCCCACTCGGATGTGCTTATTTGTTGTCAGTGCGCGTCAAACATTTGAAAACATTTATTTTCGCCCCGTACGAATGCTTCAATACTCGTAAAGCTTTGCCAGCTGACAGCTCGTCGCCAGTTGCCAGTTTATTTTTTGCCACGCCCCCGTTCCGGCTCTATATTCGACCCGGACTCCGGAGTCCCTTTCCCCACCGGAAAGTAGGCCGTGATAGATGGCAGGACACTGCCTGACTAGGAGGCTTCTAGCTGGCCCACAAAGCTTGGGACCCAAAATATTTGGGTTTAAACAGATTTTTGCTTAATGGGCTTAAAGATGGTTTTAAAGTGTCCTTTTTTTGTCCTTGGTTTATTGTAAACAAATCTATCTATAAGATATTTTCTAAGTAAGGCTTGTAGTTTGTACTTTCTTTGAAAACCACACATTCAATGGGTTGCCCAAACATGTTTGTTTGAGAAGAGATCGAATTTTAAGGAATTCTGGGAATAGCAAGTCTAGGGAATAAGTTGAGAAAAATATATTTTCCATGTGATAAAAAAATCTAGAATATCCTTTTAGTTTGATGTAATTCTTCTGCTCGAGTGCTGAGCGGCAAGGCCGAAGAATCAACAGAAAGTAAAACAATACCAAAAATCAAACACACAGGACGACTGAAAGGTGATGCACGTTTCCCTGCCACAGAATATCCTCCTGGCCAGGATCCGGCTCAGGCTTGAAGTGGATGAAGGAGGCGGGGCGAGGGGCAGGACTTGTAAAATACTTTTGTGTAACTTTGGCTGAAAACTTTATTTTGTGTATTATATATCCTGTTAACAATATACTTCAGTGCCGTTGCCGGCGCTTCAAAGGAACAACAAAGCCCAACAGTCACTTAGCACTAGAAGGACGTGTGTGTAAGTGTGTGTGTGTGTGTGCTACGTACTAGTGTGCGAGTGTGCGGGGCATGTGTGTGAGTGCGGTTTCCGTTGGCCAACAACCTAAGTTGGTTTGTCTCATGAGCAGCGCCGAATGCTTTCAGCTTTCTTTTGTTTAAAATTTGGTTTGTGTCAGCAACCACATGAACGCACACACACAAAAAACCCCCACCCTTGCACACCCAAAGCCAAATTGTTTTAAAAGAAAGTCAAAGGTCTTTGCAGACAAACAAGAAAGCCGGCGAAAGCGGTGGGTCTGGAGCGGGTCTGGGCAACTAGGTGGCTCCGGCGAACAAAACTTTTTCAAACTAAACAAGTCATGCACATTTTTGGGCCTCACTGTACCGTAGGTGTATGTATCTGTGAGTCTGTTTGCTTATGTGTGGTTGCTGGCCTCACTTCCGTTTCCGTTGCAGGCGGAGCAGCCCTCCCCTACACGCATACATATGCAAATTTTTTGTTGCCGCTTATTTTGAGGAAATTTGCATTAGTCCTGTTGAAAAGTTTCTTGTACATTTGCATATTTCGCTTGAAAACTTCTTCGCCTTTCAGGATCAAAATATATGTGTATCCTGCCGGTAATACCAATCGAAATTACGCATATTCATATATTGGCTTTGAGGTGAGATATTTGTTCAGTAGACAGATTAGTCATTTCAGCGATTGAAGCTTTCGAACGGATCTGGTTATTTACCATTCTAAACTGTGTTTGATTTGGCTTTAAATTATTTTGTAATCCAAGTATTTAAGAATTCGATAAAGCCTCCCCTAGGAAAGCAACTTATCCAGGCACTCCCCGTTGCAGGACTAAGCTTTCTTCCCTCGGGACTTTAACACAAATCACTGAAAGGGCCGCCAAGCAAAGGGCCATAAATACCAAATTGACACTATTACACGGCCATTCACAGCATCACCCCTTAATGTCCTGAGGCCCCGCCCATACCGCCCATACCGCCGCCCACCGCCCTTTACCTGTTTGCCCAGTTTTCACAGCCGGGGAGCGCGTGTCTGCCTTAATGGACACCTTCCAGATTAATTGCTGCCGGCTGAAGCGTTCTAATGGCAGCGCCGGCGACCACATGAACCGCAAAAAGAACAAAGCATTAAGCTGGGAATGGGTGGGATGGGGGGCCGGGAAGGTCGTGTGTTTAACCAGTCAAAGTCACGTGTCAAATAAAATGTCAACAAAACAATTGAGTTATTTATTTGGGCCTCCCCCACCGCCCATACCGCCGAGGGCGGCAGGGCGTTTAATTTTAGCCGCCCACCGGATCCGGAGACGGAGGAGCGTGTGTTGGGTATTTAAAAATCCATTGGCGGTCATTCGGTTAAATCCGAGAGTTACTTTGTCAGTTGGAAGGCTCAAGTGTTGAGTTCATTGCAATGCAAGGAGGGAGACTAGTTTTGGGCAGGCCGGAGTAACCTCTGCACAGGGAGAAATCTATGCAGAAGAACTATGGGAGTTTCAACCCAATGGGAATGCCTTTGTAGTTTCAAGAATCATTTTCTCTCAGTGAAAAAAAGGCTCGGGATTCGCTCAATTGACACGTGCCGGCCGCAGCATCAGGATGTGCTCGCATTGGTATCCTTGCGGGCTGCTGCTAAATGATTTTCTAGTTGCCAGGCAGCCGGATTAGCCGATGACGGGAGTGTCGCTCGAAGTCCTGGGCCTGGGCCGAGTAATGCCCTAAGCCGAGAGATGCCCAATTGAAACGAAAATGATATTTGCACAGGCCGGGCCTGGGAGGCCGCTGGCTGTTTGAGTCCTGCGAGCATCCTTTTCGGAGCTCGCTGCTAAGCAAATACAAATAAAGACCTTTGATGTGAATTTATTGGCAATCGCCAGAGATGAGGATGTGGCACAGGGTGGGGGAGGGATGTTACTCAGCCGCTGAGGAGCAGCAGGGCAGGAGGCGGATAAGCCAGGGCGTGAGAAACATCCCGAAGAAATTTGCACAACAAATGTTTATGAATTTTGTGTGGCCTCAGCGAATGCATAAATAATGCATGTGCGCCGAGGACTAGGGCCATTGAATATATGAATCGTAGCGCCAATGCCTTCTGCATTTATATGCGCATAAATAAAGCTAAATATTCCATTTAGATATTGACTGACAGGACCATGCCAAGGACTATGACGAGTGCGAGGACCAGTGTTTCATATTGTAATGTTTTTCATTCTCATTCATAAATACTTTTAGTCATAAAACCTCAAAGTCACTCGGCACGTGGAAATTATGAGACTCCCAGCCGCAGCAGGCGGAGGATGTCATAAAGTGAGTCATGGCCTTATCCCGATATCCTCCCCCGGCTACATTTTTGAACTCCTTCCCAACAGCATAAATTATGTAAATGCAGGCCGGGGAAAGCTGTCTCAATCCGGCGGGGCCCAAACCCAATGCTCCTGGTACTACTATTAGTGCAAGTCCGGGTTGTCGGTCCATTAGGCTCACCACACGCTCTGACCTCCGCCCACACCCACTCCTCGGGAGAATTTCAACAACATGTTGCGGGCCCAGGCCCAGGCCTCGAACAAAAAAGGTCAACATTTTACGGTTGATTAAAGTGCGCCAGGCTGCCTTGGCTCGGAGCGATTTGGGGCTCGCAAATTGCTGGAATATTTAATGAAGTGCATAAAAATAATTTGCAAAAATGTTTCATGCATTTCGGTTGAAAAAGATTGAACATATACATCTCGGTTCGGTTCGGTTCGGTTTGGATCGGTTTTTGTTTTTGCCCATTTTTGTCAAAGTTGGTTTTTTGTGCAATTTATTTGTTAAACCGCCGTTGGCCAATTTGCGCATATTTGTTAATGGAAATTGTTTAAATGGCCCGAAGTATTTGCCCAAATAGACTGCCGCCAAGTGGTTCGGACCAGGCCAAAACCCGCGGCGTAATTGAGTGAGAGAATAAAAGGAGGCACAAAAGGTCAGCTTTTTCTGCACCCACATCACCCCTGACCCTTTGACCCTCGTCTTAACTGGACTCGCTTAAATGTGCCACACAACTCCGGCTTATCCCTGCGGCTCGGGTCTTTTTATTAGAGCAAAAAATATTTCAATTATTTTCAGGCCTAAGCCAGCTCCAGACTCCGGACTTAGCAAGGTGTTAATTTGGCTAATTTCGCTCCCGGCTCGAATATTTCGAATTATTTTATATAAAACAATTTGCAAACAGAAGGCCTGTGTTTTGGCTGAGAGTATTATCCCTACTGGAGAATGGGTTATGTTTAGTAACTAATATTCTCACAGATTCTAGGGAGAGTCTAAGGACATATTTAATGATGATCCGATTCTATGAATAGACTAGAATGCCATTCTATTTTAGTTTCAGTTAGATCAACTTAAACCAGATTCTGATTTCCCGAAGTGGAAAGATGAAATAAATTAATCCAACAAGTTTTTGGGAACCCTGTGTTCAATCGCAATAACAATCATGATCGCCTTTTTGCTCATTACTATTCGGATGGTGACAGATTGCGTTGCCTGACAAGCCCAGTTCCAGTTCGTCCTGGCTGGCATCCGGGAAAAACTCGTCATCACCACACCCAACCCTCAGCTCGAAAATCGAACCCGGGTGGTGGCTGCAGCCGGAGGAGGAACAAGGACAAGCCCGCATCGTAAAAAGCGTAGCGTATAAATGACGAGGCTGTTCCCAGCGGAACAGTGCAGAACGGGATGGTGAGGACCGGGACAGGTCCGGGGGCGATGGCAGGCAACTAGCAGCTTGTTGGACAAGTGGCGTCCTTGTTTTGCGGAAAGTGTTGATGCCTTTTTTTGTTTTCCGGGCGGTCGACGAGATTTTATGGCGCAGAAAATTGAATGATTGATCGCAAAAATAGGCGCAACTAATTAATTTTCAACCCTGGCAGTTGGGGTGTTGAAGGGGGCGTGGCTGCAACACTGATGTCGGACCGGCGGCCACCTGCAAAGGAACACCTACCCCCGGCTGGAAGGAGTTTCACTTTTGTCGCACATTTGCATAATTTGCAAGTTAATTCAAATGACTTCATCGGGAGGATATAAGGGATTTTCACACGTGCGTGCGTGGGTCGTACACATTTTTTGATCTTTGTGGCGGCTTCGGCTAAGCCTGCCACGCCCCCTTAGTCTTAGGACTTTCAGGCAACCGCAATGCCACTTTTTGCGGTTCACTTCATTTTTGTCATTAAGTTGGGCGAGTGGGAAGTCGCATTCCCATCCACTACACCGCCCCGGCACGTGGAGATGATTTAGCTCCTGCCGTAATAGTAGTTTCCATCCAGGCGCCAACTAATTTATTCATGACATCATCATTAAGATGTCGTGGCATCTCGAATCCTTTGAAGCGGCGCCTTCACCTCCGTATTTACCTAATCGGAGTCGTCGTCGACGTCTCAAAGGGCACAGCTCCTTCTCCTGCGCCTGTTTCCGTTTGCTCTTATTTATGTTTACTTTGCGTCGAGCCAAGGCAACCAGGCAACTACTTTGTTTATGTTGGGATCTCTCCTCATGCCGCCGGAGGCTTTCACGGGCCCACCCCGGGTCCTATACGTGGAGGTCCTTTGGTTCTTCTATGAATTTTAATAAGTGTAGCATCGGGAAATGTGTGGGGTTCTGGCTCTGGAGCTTGTCAAGTCGATTCCGAAAACATCAACCTCAACTGGCAATAATGGGTGTGGTTTCCCTTAGATCCGTACGCTTTTTGGTTCACCATAAGGGTTGGAACGCTTCCGACAGTCGATGGCCCCTGAAACACTTAATTGAGAGTTGGTCCAATCGAGGAATTCCATGTGACTTTACCTGTTTGTCGTTGCCAGTCGCTGTCAGAGCTTCCTTAACATTTAATACATTCGTTAGTAAAACATAAATCATGCACAGATATTCTTTAATTTTCTTACCACAGCGTCCATGGTCATCCTGGCAAACCTCTTTTCAATATCCCAAACCCGGTCCTTTGACAAGGGGTCTTCAATTTTCGATTCCTTTGACATCCTGCGCCTGCCATGCAACTGCGTCCTGCTCTAACCGAGTCTGGAGTTCTGTTGGTAATTAACTTTGCAACACTTGCCGTGGCCATGAATGGGAAACTGGCCTTCGAGTGGGGCTCGAGAGACGCACACGCAGCATGGAGCTTTTTGCGGCGGCTGTGGCAGGAGGAAGCATGTGTATGCTCGTCAGCCGGTCCAGCCGGTGGTCAAATGTTGAAATGTCAACAATGACTCCTTCGTACCACTGGTGCTCCTGCTGCACTTCATCATGGCCGGAGTCGTGACTTCGGACTCGGCAATTAGCAGTCCACCACAGTCACACAGTGGCGGGATCTACAAAAAGGCGAAAATTTACATTTACATTGACTGAATGCTGCCGATGGCCAAAGCGGCATTCACATCCCGTAACATGTCCTGTGAGCAGGAGCCTGATTGATTTCGAGTGCGTGCGGGTGCACTCCAAAAAGTCTGGCAGTAAATGGTTGTACATTTTTATTTTGAATTCGTACATATTGTCCAAAAATACAAAGCGTTAAATAAGATTGAAATGAATGTAAATGAATAGCGAGTAATATATATGAATATAAAATGTAATATATGAATAAATATTAATAACTTAGTTTAAGTTTGTTCGAAGCGTTTTTTTTCAGTTCATCAACATAAATATAAGCTTAGATCCTGAGGTGAAAAATATAAATGATTTGAAAATCTGGAATTATTGTTCTGAAAACCAATAATATTGATTGAAGTGAGTGTTTCTTCTGAGTGTATGAGTTGGTTGTGTGATGGCCGGTAACCGAGTCTTGCGGAAAAACCACCAAACATATTTGGTTTGTCATTGGATGCAGTGAAGCGTCCTCCAATTGGCAGTGGGAGGTAGTGGCTTCAAGAGTGGGCAGTTGCGGGCGTATACCGAATGGTAGTGTAGCAGGACGATGGCTTCTGGCGACTGGAGTGCCAAAATGTAGCCGGTCGCTGATATTGACATGGGGCGCACGCCAGTGGGTGTTTCTTTTCATGTCCGTACGTGCATGACAAGTGGAGCCTCAATTGGTTGTCCTGCCAAACAGGACCGACACACACACACACACACACACAGACATCCGGAAAGTCGGAGGCAAAAAGCCATGGCCGCTTAACTGCTTTTCTACTGAAGCCATGTTGATTTTTTTCACTGGTTACACTTCGTTTCGGTTCGTTGTTTGTGTCATTTGCCTGCTATGCGGTTGTACGAGTGCTGTGCAAGTGTGTGTGTGTGTGTGTGTGCCAGGATGAGTCCTGCAAGCATGTCCCTCATATCCTTTTGTGTGCATGCATGTGGTGTGCATGCAATGCAAACTGTTCCGGTCTGTTGTCGCTTGTCGTTGGTCCTTTATCGCTTCCTTGTTGTCGTTCTTACGTCTATGGCCCTGTATGTATCCGTATCCTTAGCTTTCTTTCGTTACTCTTTTTTTTTTTGTAGCTTCAAAAGATATTTTTGTTTCTTTTTTACTTTTATTTTTTTTTTGTATTTTATGTTTTAATATTTTTGTATTTTATTTGTAAAACTTATGCAGATTTTGGGTTGTTTTTTTACTTATCGACTCCCTCGCAGTAGCCAGCGTGATCATCTAGCTCCTCCTTAGTCTCGCCCTTGAACGGGCACAGGCTGCAGCTGAACAGCTTCTTTACAGACTCACACTTTGCCAAGTGGTCGCCATACTGATCCCAATTGGCGAGCTGCTTCCAACAGAAGCGGCACTGCATCTTCTTCTGAATAAAGCATTTCCCATTCACCAGGACCTTGATGCATCGGAATCTACCATTGTAGCAATACTCGCACGTGGCTGAGGCTGGAGTGGTCCGGGTGTCAGCATGCAACACGGCAATCATTTTGAAATCCAGCTTGCGAACCTCGTCGCACAAATTTTCCACTTTTGCCGGAGGAGCTGTCTGCGGATACCCAGGATCATTTGGATAGTACTCCAAGGGCAACGGTGTGTTGGTTGGAGCACGTGCTCCATTTCCACTTGTGCCAGCGCTTCCATTTGTACCAGTACCTCCATTCGGGGTGCCTTGGAATGATTGATACCCAGCCTGAGCCCAACCAGTATTAGGTTGGCAGTATCCGTAGAACGAACCAGCTCCGGAGTATTGCGGCTGCTGCTGGTATTGTGGCTGCTGCTGGAACTGCGACTGCTGCTGGAATTGCGGCGGCGGCTGGTACTGCGGAGGCGGCTGGTATTGCGGAGCCTGTTGGTATCCGTTATACGGAGCATAGGTCTGGGAATATCCAGCGGTATAATATCCCGGCTGTGTTCCTGCAGCCCCCAATGATCCTCCTGCCATTGTCTGCTGGCCACCATATCCATACACATACTGAGGGAGTTGACCTCCAAACTGCGGTTCAGAGAGGTTATCCGGCTTGGGAGCCACGTACGGTTGCATACTCATGGGCTGCTGGCCCTGGGTGCTGAATGAGAAGCGCTGGAAGTCGCGCATAAGCGTGGAGAGCTGTAAATCCCAAAGAAAATTATACTGAATACATCCCAAATTAGGGCATAACCTACCGCTGGAATCATGCGCTCGGGAATCATTCCCATCATGAAGACGCCCCTTTCCGGCCCTGGGGTGTACATCCTCAGCGGCGGAAGCGGATTATTTAGGTTGGGGCGTGGACTTGTCCCGTTGAAAGGAGGAGGTCTGAACTGGCCATTGGTCTTTTTCAAAAAAGCAAGCCAATTAGGTTCTAAGCTTACAAGTGCGCATGGGAGAGTAGTTCTAACTTACGGTGAAGTTGCCATTTAAGTCTTCAAAGAAATCGTAATGCCCGAACGCACTCATTTCTTCATAAAACCAGAACGGATCAAAATTTGACATTTTCACTTTTGAAATTTCAAACCTTTTTCGTTTTTTCTGTTAAGCTTTCGCAAAAATGCACGTCGTTTCCTGCACCACGTGAAAAAAAGGAAGAGGTGGGGGCGATTCGATAACGTAAAATTTCAGCTTACTTTATATCGAAATACAGCTCTGGTTCGGGGAGTTCCAGGGCTACTTGAAAAGTTTTCATTTTCAATCAAGATTCGATCTACATTTTGGCGATTTTTGGGAACTTTTACACGAACATTTTTTATCAAAATAAACTACAATGTTTGAAAATGAAAACTATTCATTAAATAGACTAAAACTTGTATTTCTGTTTTTTAACTTATTAAAAAATATTTTAAATGTTTTTTGTATAATTATTCGAATCATACATAATAGGTCCAAACATACATACATACATAATTGAATTTCCGGCGATCCTTTTCATTTCCTTTTCTCACACTGACGCGGTGACAGGCCACTTGTTGTCAAGGACCTCGACCTCAAGGACTACACATGTTAGTCCCGTTCAACTTGAACTCTTGATAAGCCCTTTGCATTTTTTATCGCCGCGATCAGCATCGGTACGTTGGCACATCATCAAGTGCAGCCGCACCCTCCGCTCAATCGAGCCTCGAGTGCCGCGTATCCGTATCTGTAGCTGCCTTCCAATATCCGTATCTGTAAGTGATACATCCCAATAAAAATAAAAAATAAAAAAAACTCCCATGAGCACACACACTCGAAACGTGGCAGCGCGTGTCGCTACTTAATTGTTAAACATTTTGTAACATTTCGCCGAGATTAGCATCGCAAAAAGCAGCCAGAAGGGGATTTTTCAGAGTGCCCGAGGCACCCTCGGGGTGTGGTCTGGCCTGGGTCTTTGCAAGTCAAACAGGTCCTCTCAATGGGAATGGGAATCGGACGATTGCCCTGCAGATCCAAATCCTACTACTCCGCCGCGGGTAGTTTGTTTGTTGGTGTTGCGATTGCGATGCGCGGATAATCTCCGACGAGGCACGTGAGTCCCCTGTTTGTTTATTTGTTTGCCAGCCAGCCGGCCATACAGTCATCCAGTCATCCGTCCTTTTGTCCCGTGTCCCGTGGCTCTTCACTTCTCGATTCCATCGCCATAGTCTCCGTGAAGGTGTAATATCGTATGTTAAAGGCACCGGCTCGGCAGGAACAAGGGAGCGCACTCCGGGCACGCGGCACAGATTTTTCACATGGATAAGCTATTCTCCTTTGGTCTGCACAATTTTCCAATTCCAGTTTCCGATTCGCGGGTCAAAACTTTTTGGCGCTCTCCATTTACCTAACATTGAGCTTCAAGGGCTTAGACGATGGGAAATGCTGCAAACGCCCAAAATGTAACAAGGACTCCTTTGAAAAAATTTAAAAAAGTGTGTCGAAAAATTAGTTTGAAGATTTTAATGCAGAATATTGGGGAATTTATATAGAAATCGTTTAAGGTATTCCGCTCAAGGATCGGATGAATATTAGCCAAGATATGGCTATCGCATTGGGCTATATAGTCGATCCCATGCATTTCCCGAATTTTCAAACGGAGTCCTCCAGAAAAATTAACGAAAAATCGATTTAAAAATTTATTTTGGGATTTTGATGCAGATTTATGCGGAATCGATCTAGAAATCGTTTAAGGTATTCCGCTCAAGGATCGGATGAATATTAGCCAAGATATGGCTATCGCATTGGGCTATATAGTCGATCCCATGCATTTCCCGAATTTTCAAACGGAGTCCTCCAGAAAAATTAACGAAAAATCGATTTAAAAATTTATTTTGGGATTTTGATGCAGATTTATGCGGAATCGATCTAGAAATCGTTTAAGGTATTTCGCTCAAGGATCAGATGAATATTAGCCAAGATATGGCCATCGCATTGGCCATAAAGTCGATCCCATGCATTTCCCGAATTTTCAAAGGGAGTCCTCCAGAAAAATTAACGAAAAATCGATTTAAAAATTTGTTTTGGGATTTTGATGCAGATTTATGCGGAATCGATCTAGAAATCGTTTAAGGTATTCCGCTCAAGGATCCGAGGAATATTGGCCAAGATATGGCCATCGCTTTGGCCATATAGTCGATCCCATGCATTTCCCGAATTTTCAAAGGGAGTCCTCCAGAAAAATTAACGAAAAATCGATTTAAAAATTTGTTTTGGGATTTTGATGCAGATTTATGCGGAATCGATCTAGAAATCGTTTAAGGTATTCCGCTCAAGGATCAGATGAATATTAGCCAAGATATGGCCATCGCATTGGCCATAAAGTCGATCCCATGCATTTCCCGAATTTTCAAAGGGAGTCCTCCAGAAAAATTAACGAAAAATCGATTTAAAAATTTGTTTTGGGATTTTGATGAAGATTTATGCGGAATCGATCTAGAAATCGTTTAAGGTATTCCTCTCAAGGATCCGAGGAATATTGGCCAAGATATGGCTATCGCATTGGGCGATAAAGCCGATCCCATGCATTTCCCGAATTTTCAAAGGGAGTCCTCCAGAAAAATTAACGAAAAATCGATTTAAAAATTTGTTTTGGGATTTTGATGCAGATTTATGCGGAATCGATCTAGAAATCGTTTAAGGTATTCCGCTCAAGGATCCGAGGAATATTGGCCAAGATATGGCCATCGCTTTGGCCATATAGTCGATCCCATGCATTTCCCGAATTTTGAAAGGGAGTCCGCAGAAAAATGAAAGAAAAAGCGTTTTAAAAATTGGGTTTGGGGTTTTGATTTAGATCGATAGGAAATCGATTTAGAAGTCGATTAGGTGTTACACTTAAGAATATAGTAAATACTGGCAAAGATATGGCCATGGCATATGTACATATAGACATGGTCCTCTGATTTTGTGAAATATATCTTAAAATTAAATAAAATAACATCAGTATAAAATTTATTTTTGAGGCATTTAGAAGCTTAATTAATCTATTAGATAGCAGGTCATTTAAAGAATTCAAAAAGTGAATGATTCTGGGCGTCACTGGAGCCCAAGGACTTCCCGTTTTCGCTACTCGCCATTCTGTTAAACCGTTTGGCTTGTTTCCGTTGACCATTGCGAAGCTATTTTTGCAGATATATTTACTCTCGTGGATAGTGGTATGGGGATGTGGCCACTTTTGCTGCCATTTTGGCCGGCAGACGTTTTCGTTCCTTTTTGGTACTGGTTCTAATATTTTTGGCGACTGCTGCCGCCTTTTGCGCAGCCATTTTGTTCGTCCTGCAGGCGCTTTGCCCCGCCAGCCCCTGAACCAGTACCCTGGCCTGGCCTCCTCTCCGAAAGGATCGAGTCGCAAGCATTTTTCGCTGGCATCGCATTTTTTGCTCTGCTCCTTTTGCCACTATCCTGCCAAAAACCATATCCTGTGCGCTATTTGCTTTCCTCGATTTCTATTTGCGCCCTGGGCGCTGCTGGCTATGTGTGTGTGCCTCCGTGTGTGTGTGAGTATTCCTAAGTATGCCGAGCATGTAGCTTTTGGTATTTATGACTATTGTCGGAAAGCAAATATTTGTCTGCAGCGCATAAAAACAACAGTTAAACGAACGGGCTACGTAAACGGAATATGTATGAGATGGCCATTGCAATCGTGTGTATGAGTGTGTGTGTTTGCCATGTATTTGTATTTTTTCTGGCTTTCGCCAGGCTCTCCCCATTGCCTTTGGTCTTTGTCGTCCTAGTCGCTGGGAATAATAAAAACAACTCCAACAACCACAACAAGTGCTACCCGAACAACAGAAACTACTGCCAAAAAGGACCTCGTTGTTTTTTTGTCCTTTCTTTTTTTATTGTTTATTCACTCTTGGTCTGTATTTTTATGCTTCTGAATTTTTATGCTGACCTCAAGCTGGTTTAGCCCCATAAACGCTGCCCGGCCATTGGCCATCCCAGCTGAAAGGACCCCCAAGCTGGCAGGACCAAACCAATGTCATCAGATTAGTTAGAGTTGCCATTGAATAGTATATGTTCTTAATTTTTGATATTTCTGTACAACTCAAAATCAAGTACAATGGCGGAGAGTTGAAATAAAATAAGCCCGAAATCAATCCAATTCAGAAAACAAAGGATTGCCCTTTTCGCACGCCAACGCCAATATCCTTGCTATCCCCTGTCCTGAAAGGACCTGAAACCACCCACGGTCATAACGATTGTTTTCAGTGCCCTGCCCTCATTTATTCCACACTAAACAAACCTCGGAATCGTTCCCATGGGCCGAATCACACACATATTCGACGGGGACAGATTGAAATGACAACTTTTAGTATCGGCGATTGGCCATGAAGTGCGCTTAACGACTGGGTGGACCCAGATGCGATCCATATCCATATCCCTATCTGTATCTGAATCTGTATCTGTATCTGCTGAAAGCAATTTGTGTAAATATTGAAACGTTTGCGATGCGAGCAAAGTCGCAATCAGAGATTGTGCGGCTGATTGGAGTTTGGCAGAGAAGTGGATATGGGGAGTGGGAATGGGAATTGGTGGGAAAGTGCCAGGGGAGGATTACTCTGTGAAACTTTTGAAAAGGGATATCCGATGTTTGCCCATTACGGCTTTATTATTTATGTGTGTATGAATATCTTGGGCTGGCTTTCCCAGCCAGTTACCAGATAATAAGCAAAATCACACCAATTCCCGCCATTCAGTCGTAGGTGGGGTCGAACTAATGACTGACCACCATTGACCCAAGAAATGCTCAAAAATTCAAATATTTTTCAAATTAAACTTAAAACACTTTGCTTATTCTGTGCTCGGCCAATTTGTTATTCTCTCCGTTTTGTTTTGCAAAAAACGCTTTTTACACTTGACTTCAAATCGCTCAAAGGACGCGTTTTATGCGTTTGCGTTTTGGCCAGAACGGAGGATGAGGCCAGCTGAAAAAGTAGACTCTGAAGCTATGGCAGGACCAGGGATAGGGAGGGACTCCCGGGGGGCATTTGTCGGGTTACGCATCAAAGCGTCCGTATGAAAAATGGCCAAAGCGCGATACGCCAAATTGAAAGCAAGAAAAATATGGCTGAAATGTTGCTTTTTCAAACGGCCAACGGGCTGTCTAGGGTGCCGGAGAGTAGATGGAGATGACGATGGAGCTGGTGGTGGTGATGGTGATGATGATGGAGCTGGAGCGGGAAATGGCGATGGAGCCGGGTGACGATGATGCCCACCAAGCCGGCAACTGATGATGGCGTCCTGCCAATGATGAATGCCCCCCGAAAGCCAGTTCGCGCTCACATTCCGCGTTTTCAACGCAAATGAAATTGGAAAATGTTCTGGCGAGCAAAACGAAAATTCAACTGAACAGTGGAGAAATGGAGGGAGTTGGGGCTGGGAGCTAGAGGACTAAAGCGGTCACTACCAAAATGAAAAATAGTCAAGCAAAGGCAACACGCAAACAATTTGCGGGGCCATCGATGCTGCGTGTAGTACAGTGTGATTAGAAAGGATAAAAAAAAAATATATCTACAGATCTACAGATAAATAAAGATATTTTAACCTTTCAAGGATTAATATACTACGCATAGTATCACACTTCGTATATCCCTAAAATAAGAATATTCATTATTTAATTGGAATTTTGAATCACAGTGTCTGGCTGGAAATATAAGTTTTATGGCTTGTGATGGGCGGCACTAAAAACACGCGTATGAATCGCGCACCCGCCCTCTGACCTTTGCCCCCACCACCCCACCACCCCACCACCCCACCACCCCACCACCCACACCCACACCCACACCGCCACCCCACTCCCACCCTTGGTTACAGCCCCTGGAAAGCCCCCAAAATCTGCAAATCTCCGGCGTAGCCAGTCACTGGCAGCTGAGCAATTTATTGCCGCTCCAGCGCACGCCAAATGAATATTGGTTTCGGTTTCGGCCAACTGGGGCTTCTATTTGATTCTGGCTTTAGCGTATTGCCAATATTTGTATTTGTCTTTGGCGTTTGTCGTTGCCCAAAACTTCAAAGTATCATTTTCATTTTGACAGACCGGAGGGGGCCAGGAGCTAGTGCTGGCAAGGACGAAGGGCTGCGGGCGTTTAAATATTTGGGAAGCCGGATTTCGATTGGACGATCCGGCATTCGGCATTCAGCATTCAGTATTCGGTATTCGCCCTGGCCACAGCCACAGACTCTGCGGCTCCCAGAATTCAAAAATTTCACACCAACTCACAACTGTTTGTTTTTGCTCTGGAATGCGCAAATGCAGATCCACTGTCCGATGTCCAGCGGGCTGACTCACTCTTCCCAGAGCCTCATTAAATCCAAACGTCCGCATTTGGCATAAACATCGTTTAATTTCGGATTCGCGATTGCCGATTATAAACAAATGCCTGCAAAGTTGCAAACCGAAAAAAATATCCAAAAGTCAAATAAACCACAACAGCCAATAATAAACAGAATCGCAGTGGGAGCTCAAAAGAGATCAGGCCCGGGGGAACAACAAACATTACTAAAATTGACATTGAACAAACAAGGATTATTACTGGAGACTCGCAGGCCCAAGGAGCCAAAGGACGAGAGACGATATTCAAAACTAAATTGAGCACATGCTGCGCCACTTCACATCCCCATCCACAAAAGGCAGCCCTGGAATCGCACTCGCCTTTCAGGTCCTCGCTCCATTTTTGGACTCTCAGTCTCACTGCGTGTCCTTCACGTCTAACGTGTCCTGGTTATGAGCAAGGCGAGACAGCATGTCTGTCAGTGGCTGCCCGTGAAGGGAATCCGATTTCGATCAGGGGGAGGAGCGGCTGCCTGTAGCTGGACTCGGGAGCTGGCTCTGGACAGAAAATGATTAAAGCGGCACTGAAAAAAATTTGTGAGCCAATCCTTCGAATTCTACTCTCATAGACCAGTGACTGCTTACCATTGTACCTTGGGCCTAAACATCTATTTAAAACTATTTTTTGTTGTGTACTTAAGCTGCAGCTAAATCTAAACATCTGCAAAATTACGCGCATAAATCCTTTAACACTTTTCCTTCTGGCCTGGATGGCCTGGACGGCAGACTTGCCACCGCTGGGGTTGCATTTGCCACGCGGGGCACCATCAAATTAGCCCACTTCAGGGTCGGCCTGCTGCGCGCCCTCCGCTCGCCTCCCTCTACTTTCCCTCTAAGGATGCGAGGGCAGTGCAGCCTTCGTGCCACATCCCATTGTTTACACATATCATTTTTGGTGGCAGGAGGGCGACTGAGCAGCCGCACTGAGAGAAATTTTTCTTTAAAAATAGCTACTAAGATAGGGACTCCCTATTAGAGAGATATCCTTTGAACTGGCACACATTTTCCAGATATTTTTCTAAGAGCAATGGCAGCGTGTTGACAGTTTTTCCTTGTTCTCCGAGCAGCTGTAGCAGAGTCCTTCTTGGGGCACAGTATATCTTTTTATATTCTGTAGGATCCGTCGAGTGTTCCGATTATAGATCCTTGGCAAAACAAACAATGACACCACCCGCTCCATCTGGGGCCAATGTTTCTGCTCGACTGGCCGCCAAAGGCTTGTGGCTGCAAAGTAAATGTTTCCATCTAATGACCCCTATGCCGGGATCCGCAATGGTGGTCCTGCAAGGCATATTTCAAGGAGTCTTGTGCGGTTTCTTCCACTGGGTTTCTTTCTTGCCAGCCAAGCAGCCCGGCAGCCCGGTAGACCGACAGCTCCTGCCACTTTCCACTTTCCAATGCCTCTTTAGCGCTTATCATGCTCAAATGGTAATTGAAGGGCCATACAAAAACTATTTATCCTGAGGCTGCCGACCGTGCTCCTGTTGTTATGGTTGTTGTTGTGGTTGTTCAATATTACCCAGGCGTTGTCCATTGATAGCAAGCAAGGGCAGGGACAATGGACGCACTGAACCCGAATCGAAGTCTGAATCCGAATACGAATGCGGCCCGAACCCTTGCTACCCTTTTTGCCGTGAGTCCTGATTTTTATTAAATTTGTTTCCAGTTCCCTCGCACTCCCCATCCCTTCCGATCCTGTTTACCTTCCTGTTTTATGACAATTTCCACTCCGATCCATTGTTGTTTTGAGGTAGTTTTCGGAACTCATCGACTCTATGATGTTGTCATCATAATGCCGATGGGTTCTGCGTTTTGTCAAGGTTAATTGAATTTTCGACTGTTGCTATCTTGCAGATACGGAGCCATTTATCTTTATGGGTCCTGTATTACGGTTATAATTTAGCCACAGCAGTGGCCAGCTGACTAGTGGAGACCCCTCCCATAAGCCTTATCTGCTTGGGGATTAATTATACACACGCCTCTGAATGGCTGCCAATTGCCGTCATAAAGTGTTCCATTACCATTTGAACTTTGCTCGGAAAAGCTGGTTACCAGGCTGGAGACAGGCATGAGGGTCTCTATAACATATTGAATGATAAGTCAGACATATATTTCAGGTATTACAACAGGACTCTTCCTCTATAATCCTCCAGAAAAGATTCGGACCCCAGAGTGCCTGACTAAACTTCTAATAATTGCTTTAAATTCTGCGCACACTTGCCGTCGACTTTGTTGTGTTGATGTGTGTTTTGATGTGGATGCGATACGGAAAACATTCGCATCAGGTCGGAGGGAAATCGAGGCGAAACTCGTGCTGCAGATACTTTTCGCTGCTTTGTTATAATTCCACAGCAAATGCGCACATCGCCTCAGATCCTGAGCTAGGGCTTCAGTGGCCTTTGTGCCAGTCGAATTCGGTAAATAAAGTTTTCAAAGTTGCACAAACTGCCGGGGAGGGGAGCACAGAGTTCAAAAAACAAGAACCGGGAAAGTAGAAAGTAGAAAGCAGAGAGCAGAAAGAAGCACGCCATGCCAATTCCCGGTACAAGTGCTGCTTGATGCGAACAAGTTCGCAAAATTCTGGTACTTGGTCCGGACTGGGGCTCCTGCCAGGTAACCCTAAGCCGGCGAAACATATCCGACTTCAAGGAGAGGGGGTCCTGGTCGGCAGTTCCCGCTGCGCCAAAGCCTAGTCTTAAGCCGCCCCATGAAGTTGCCAAAGCAGAAGACATCCTGCTCCGACTCCAGAAGAAGTGCCCAAACTTTTGTGCCCAGCCCCATGTTTGGTTTGTCTTTCCAGCTTCCGCCTTTCTCTCCACCGCTCCACTTTCTTATATTCCTTCACCCAGCAAGTGTGTGTGGGAGTGCCTGTGTCAGGGTGAGCCTGTTTGCGGAGGCGGATAGTTGGCTGGTTTTTGGGGGGAGTGGCGGAAATGGGTTTCTGGCCTGGCTGCTTGTCAGTTGTCGAATGGCTTGTAAGGCTCCAACAGGGTGCAACACTTTGAGGGAATATTATTTCCCTATTTTCAGAAATTATCGTTTATTCTCGTGCTATTTGTATTTTCTAAAAACGGATTAGGATACAGAATATTGCTACTTAGTTTTAACTCTTCTATGGATAGGTTAGATTTTATAAAATGTAAAAAGAGTCTTAATTTTAAGTTGATTATGTATATAGTATTTTCGGATAGTAACAAAACCTGGTATCTGGATCACCCGTTTTTAACTGGCTTATCCAACTTTCTGCATTCGCAAAAAGTAAAATGCAATTTCGAAAAAAGGCCAAGAAAGACAAGGCCATGGGTGGGTTGTTGTTGTCGCTTTTGTTATTATTTTTGTTGTAGCTGCTGACATTCTGGTCCAGTCTTGCCACTCAAAGCAACAACTCGAGGAAATTGTCGTCGCCGAGCAGCGAACACGCCAAAGTTGCCGCGAGTGCAAGTGCAAGTATGTCTTTGTGGCCCAGCAGCTGCAACAGCAACACCAGCAACAGCAACACGCCCCTTGAATTGCCCAGATTTAAAGCCAAGACTTCCTTGGAGGAAGCAACAAAAAAAAAAGAGGAAACAACGGGACTTCCCCTGCGGCATGCGCACCGCATAAAAATGGTCGCCGGGGAAATGGCCTCAGCCAATGGGAGCCCGGCTGAGGTGTGGCCTCCGGTTCCGGAGGGAAATTCTCTCAGCGCTCCCGAAATTTCCTCGCCAACAATAATCACTCGAGACATGCGCCGCGCTGCCGAAGGGACGGGGGTTGTTGCAGCGGGCACGGGTGCAACCCTTGCAACACGGAGCCACCCCCGGGCCGCCTCTCGATGGCCACCCCTGGCCGTTCCACGTCACGTGCAGCAGAGCTCGTCGTCGGCAGTTGTTGCTCCGTTGCTTTTGTAAACAGGCGCAGGCGCAGTCCGGCCGTTGCGCCTCACGGGGGTACGTTTCGGCAGGGACTTTTGTCCGTCGCACTTCTCAGTGGAAGGGCAAAGTGAAATGCTTTGATTTCGCTGATTGTTCGATCACACGCCATCTGACAGCGAACGCGGCTGGTCGTCCTCGCTCCGCACTCCGGAACACAGCCAGAGACATCCAGACTCATAAACAATCTTTCGAATCGGTTCGATTTTGATTTTGGTGACGACTTCGAGTGTCGCGACTCGCGAGTGATTCTGTGGATAAAACGAAACTGAACTAAAAAAAAAATAACAAACAAAATAACAAGAAAAGACACTGAGATGTTGGAGTTCTACCCGATGCCCACGAATCTGAATCCAGTCGGTGGCGGCTTGTATTCGCTGCAACAGAACCATGGAGGTGCTCGATTCCTGGACAATCCGAATCCCAATCCCGGCAACAGTGGCACTAACTCCTTACATCTCAGCACCACCACCAACAACAACAACAACCATTTAGCAAACAACATTTCCGGCAACAACAGCCCAACGGCTTCATTAACTGGCCCCCTAACTTCCGCACAACAGCAGCAACTCCACCAGCACCAGCACCAGCATCAACATCAGCATCAACATCAGCAGCAGCAGCAACACCAGCAACAGCAACACGCAGTCTCGACCACGCCAGTGCCAATTAACAGCTGCCCCACGCCCACAGGACATAGTCCAAGCAATAACAACAACACGGCCAACAGCAACCACTCCGCCTGCAACACATTAACAGCTGCTGCTGTTGCTAATGGTGTTAGAGCTGCCACACCAGCAGCTCCCTCAGTCGCCACCTCGCAATTAGGCGGAGCAGTTGCTGCCGCTGTTGCTGCTGCTGCCGCGGCGGCTGTCGCTGCTGCATCGGCAACATCGACAACGGCCACACCTACGGCCACTCCAACCTTGGCGCCAGCAGCCACAGGAACCGGAAATGGAAACGGGAATGGAGGTGCTGCTGGAACCGGAGCAACATCGGCCGCCCCACCGAAATTGTCGGCCGATTGTAGTGGACGCACAGGTATGTTCCAAAAGTATTTTGCACACCGGCAGTCGAGGCATTTCCCCGGCTCTGGTCCCGGCCCCATTCCGGGAGCCGTTCCGGGGTTTTCACGCTTTTCGTTTTTGGCATAGTTGCGTGTGCCCAGCCTGGGGGTCGGAGAGCTCGGCTGCTTCTCCTGCAGGTGCGAACCTGTAGGCGGCAGGGTCCTGATTGTGTGCGGCCACCTCCGCCCCCATGCTGGCCAACTCCGGCCCCAGTTTGCGTGCCAAGTTCTTGGGCATTGGGCCAAGAGGAATTCTTTCCTTTCGGCAAAATAACCAAAACGCTTATCTGATTCGCTTAAAAGAGGGGTTTTGAATTGAACGTTTCTCCAGATTACCTTATGGTCTTATGAACTCCCATAAATTCATAATAAAAATAATATTCTAGCTTCCGTTTGTTTGCATTTAATTGCCATTAAATAGTAATAATTTCAAGGGAATCGGAATTAATAATACCATGGGCTTAATTCAATACCAACTTTTGACTTTATTTGTTTTGTTTATTACAATTTTTAAACAGACATGGTTTTTAATATGATTCACATATTTCTGTGGCCATTTAAAGCAAATAAAATATGGTACATACATAAATCCTAAAACTGACATGGCAGGATATAGATTTAGTTCGGACGGGCAGGAAGTGGAGAGCCGGTCGGGCCAAAGTATTGCCAAAAGTATGAACGCAAGTTGACCACAAAATAATTTTGACAATGAACCTGGCCGACACCCGCCCGTGCCGAGGGCGTGGCATAACCAATAAAAGGCTATTAAGGCAGGCCACATCCTCCATCCCACACACACACTGCCACATATGCGTTGGCATGCAGACACAAGCACACATGCACAAGACAGCCAGAAAATAGGCAACACTTTTCGGCAGAAGCTCTCCAGCAGCAAGGAAAGTGTTGCCGGTGGAAAACTTTTGCGAATTTCCCCCCGAAAATGCAAAGTGTGCAAACAATGTGTGATGCATATGCCGAGAAGACCTCGTCCGAGGCCAAGTGGATTGTGTTTTTTTTTTTTTTACAGGGACCTAGGGAGCTAGGGAGATTTGGGGTTTTCAATGAAATTTCTATTAATACCTGCCGCTCGCCATTTCCCGCTTGCCATTGATCCAAATGGCAGCAAATAGTTTCCGCTTCCGCCACAAATGTGCCCCGAAAGCCACTCCACTCGACTGCCAAACTGCTATCAGTGCCCCCACAGTTTAAATTCAACTATCAAGCTGCCAGAGGTCGAGGAATTCCGAAACGGTCGTGCGGGGCTCTCGGAGGACAGAGACCAGACCACGGAAATGAGCACACTCAGTGTCAGGTATTCCACCGAGCGTATCAGCATACATATCTGGCTTCTGCGGTGGCTCCAACTTCCTCTGCTTCAGAGTGTGTGTGTGTGTGTGTGTGTGTGTGTGTGTGCCCCAAGTCGATGGGCGTGTGTGTGGAACTGAAGTATGTGCCATATGCATAGCTCCATGTCACTTTCACGCCGAGATCCAGATACACTGGAAATCGAATGAGGAAAATGCTATTCTAAGCTGATGATTTTAGGAGAAAATAATTAATGATGGAAACTACCAAGGAATCTAGTATGAGTTCTCAAAATACATACTTCATGTTTCAGATCACTATCCTTTTTTCGGCCCGTGTAGATAGAAGCTATCTACAAGTTTTTAAGAACGAATTGGCAGCCGTCATTACGGCTGTCCCATTATGAGCTGTCTGTCAAAGAGGCGAGCTGCTGCCAAAAAAAAAAAAAAATCTGCGCGGCACGTGGACGGACTGAGCTCCGGTTAGTGGCTGAATTAATGCCAGGAGTCGGCCGGCCCGGCCGATCCGCAGTCCCCCATTTATCTCCATAGACCTCCGCCCGGGCTGTCAATGTGTCAATAAATGCACCATATAGTGCGACAGATAAGCCATTTTATCGCCGATAACGCCGAGGACACTGTTCCGACGCCGATGTCTATTAGCTGGTTATAATTTCTTTTTTTTTTTCGCTGTTTATCGTCGAGTTGATTTTGGATTTATCTGCTGTTTAATCTATGTATCGTGACATGAGTGTGCCGCACTTGTTTTCACTGTTTGGGCTTGTTGTTTGTTGATTTTTCGACAAGATTCGCCAAGGGCTGGCTATGAAAGAGAAAAGCCCGAAAGCACACAGCGTCCTGGTCCCGTTCTGGCTTACAAAAAACCAACAAAGGACGAGCCTAGTAACCGAAGAGTGGCGTTCATAAAACTGCACCAAAATGCCATAAATTTCGATTAGATTACACAAACGGAAACCCGTCACACAATATCGATGGGAGAGAGCTCTAAAAAACGGCGAAATTCAAAACGCTATTCCTCGGGGCTTTATCTGAACTGAATCATTTTGCACTTTTTTCCCTTTTTGCACTTTTGTTTTGAGTTGGAAAAACCTTTATCGGCGATGCGATTGCATAGGGATATTGGCCGATACAGCACTGCGTCCAGGCAGAATAGGAGAACGTTGCCAGCTATTCCCAGGAGTGGCTTAGCACACAAAGCTGGCGCCCCTTGGAGAGGCTAGGGCGGATGGTGACCCCCACTCGCCATTCTCGCTCCCAACTATTTACACACACATCTGCATAGACGTAGCCGCCCCTATTGGTGCCGCTATGGGTGCCTGTGTGTGTGTGGGACCGCCATTGTGCCAACCATAAATCATGCACATTTTTCTGCCACTGAGCCACAGCCATATAATATAGCACTCCACTCCCCGGCACGGCACTCACCCTCTGGCCTGGCTTTCCCCAACTTGCTGCTCATTTTTCAAATGCTTCCATACATTTTTCGTGGCGGTCGTCATATATTTTTTATGTTTACTGCAGGCAGCTTTTGTTGTGTTTTCGGGTACTACTTTTTATGACTGGTTTACAATTTCAAGAGCGCCTGTACGGGCGGAGGATTAGTGCCGCTCTGGAGTGGCTTCGGGGCGGGGAGGAGCCCTTAAGTCCGTATGTAAAAGTATATCCTTCGGCATCCGATTAAATTTGTGCAAATAAGCAAAATCAATTGAGCGCCGGATACAGATAATGAGGGAGACACATTCCCGAAACAAATACAGAAAACTTTACGTTTCAATTACGCATCAACAAGCTTTCAATACAAGCTGTTGCAGGCGACAGATAATCTTTTTTCTTTTCTGTTTTCCCCGAAGAGTTTCTTTCTTACGTTCCCTGCTCCGACTTGGACAGGAAAACAAGAGAGACGTTGAAGCATTTTCACACGATTCGATTGTCAGGGAGGTCCCTGCGCCAATGGCAGCACATGTCATGATAATTTCGCAGCGACATGTGCTGCCAGCACGTATACGCCGCGTATGCCCATCCCATGGGGGAGAGGAGAAAAGTCCTCCAAAAGCGAGAAATCATAAGCAGGACCATATTCTTTTATTGGGGCTTATTACATCTTTAAACTAAAGGAATTGTTTTATTCTCTTATCTTGTCCTACTAATCCTAATATGCTTACCTTTTGGCTTTCCTCTCCAGAAGTGGGCCACATCAAGTGCGAGAAGAACTTCGAGCTGTGCGAGGGCTGCGGCCAGAAGATCCACGACCGCTTCCTGATGAACGTCGGCGACGCCAACTGGCACGAGCAGTGCCTCGCCTGCTGCTACTGCGGCCTGCAGCTCCACCACACCTGCTACGTGCGCAACTCGAAGCTCTACTGCAAGATGGACTACGACCGGCTGTTCGGAGTCAAATGCGCCTCCTGCTGCCACGCGATCCTGCCCCAGGAGCTGGTGATGCGCCCCATCCCGAACTTCGTCTTCCACCTGCCCTGCTTCGTGTGCTACGCCTGCCGACTGCCGTTGCAGAAGGGCGAGCAGTTCCTGCTCCGGGACGGGCAGCTCTTCTGCTACCGCCACGACCTGGAGAAGGAGATGTTCCTGGCGGCGGCCGCGGCCCAGCACTGCGGCTTCGTGGGTCTGGACGAGGAGGACCTGCTGCGCCCCCGCGATGGAAGACGTGGCCCCAAGAGACCCCGCACCATCCTCACCTCCCAGCAACGGAAGCAGTTCAAGGCCTCCTTCGACCAGTCGCCCAAGCCCTGCCGCAAGGTGCGCGAGGCCCTCGCCAAGGACACGGGCCTCTCGGTGCGCGTGGTGCAGGTCTGGTTCCAGAACCAGCGGGCCAAGATGAAGAAGATCCAGCGCAAGGCGAAGCAGAACGGCGGCTCTGGGGGTGGCGGCAGCAGCCGGGGAGCCGGCAACTCCAGTGCCACCGACGACAAGGACACCAACGACAAGGAGGACAAGTGCGTCAAGCAGGAGATTGGAGGCGACAGCTCCGGGTACCTGGGCGGCCTGGACAGCACCTTTGCCAGCCAGCCCTTGAATCCCAACTTGCCCTTCTCGCCGGATGGTAAGTTGACATTACAAAGGTGCTAGGAGTGAATATTGTTTCTAACTTTCTGGAACGCTTACAGACTATCCGGCCAACTCGAACGACAGCTTCTGCAGCTCGGACCTCTCGCTGGATGGAAGCAACTTCGACCAGCTGGACGACGACGCGGACTCGCTGTCGCTGAACAACCTGGAGCTGCAGTCGACCAGCTCCTCGGGCAACCAGCACACCCACTCCCACTCCCACTCCCACTCGAATCCCCACGACATGCTGGCCAACCTGAACAACAGCCTGATAAATCCCATCGACAAGCTGTATCTGATGCAGAACTCCTACTTCAGCTCGGAGCACTAGGTGGACACGAGATACGATGCGATCGGGTGGCAGAGACGAATTTATTAGCGTTAGAGTTGCAGGCTCCGATCGGATGAGGATCCTTCAGTCCTTCAGCCCCTACCCAGAAGCTAAGGACATCCGGCAGCTGTTACTTTACATCCGTAGCGACGGCATTGAGTTGAAGTTGTAGAACAAGATACATGAAATGTGATTTTTTTAAGCTAATTGAAATTTTAAGATTCTTGAATGGTGGAAACTAATTAAAATGAACTAATTATTATTATTAATTATTATGACCGTCTAGACTCTAGAGGCAAACAAGGAGAAATTAATGTAGAACATCAGAGACAGTTACATGAAAACACGGTCACGCCCCTATGTTTGTAAATAGTTTTAGCCCCCCACGAAAATTGTTATTAAATGTAATTTAAAAGTCAATAATTGTATTAGCAAGTGCAATTTAATCTGTTCCCCCTAAAATATACATCTTAACCGAAATTTTTTAGATGTGTTTTCACTTCCGGTGGCGGCAAAAACGGGGGATAATCAAAAACTTATTGTTATAAATTATGCGCGTCGAATAGGAAATATTCTAAATATTTTTCTAAGTGCAAAAATGATCCTACGTAAAAACATCAATGCAAAGGACGCAGTGGAGTCACTTATAAGCCGGTTAGGGGAGACGCTGCGGATACGCCAGCGGTGGATTGAAATGAAAAATCCGTTAAAAATTTGTTTTAATCAACATTATATTATGTTAGTTTTTTATACCTATATCTTTAATATTAATTATACAGATTAGATGAATGGTTAAAAATATTGGGTGCTGAACCCAACTAAATACTGTTTTTAGAGCCCAGAGCCGGTTTTGAACCTTGCTATAGAAAATAACACATCACTAGCAATGAAAACTAACCTGTATTTTTTGCTACCATCTCTAACGATATTTTTGGTATAAAATTTGGTATTAAAGTATGGCCTTACTAATACCGCGTAGCCAAACGAAAGAGTGTTTATTTCTTGTCCAAAGATTTAAATAAAGAATTACAATGGTAAAAAGACCAGGACTAAGACCAATCTAAGCAGTTACTTTATAACTTACTCTCTCCGCAGCTCTTCTACTCGTTCTTCAAGTCGCTAGTAGGCAAAGAAGTGGTCGTCGAACTAAAAAACGACCTGAGGTGAGTGGCGTTTGTTTTGGTTCAGCGCGTGTTTTGCCGGCTCACCTTTAAACTTTGTTTTTTATTTTCTGGATCATCAGTATCTGTGGCACTCTGCACTCGGTAGACCAGTACCTGAACATCAAGCTGACAGACATCAGTGTGACGGATCCGGAGAAGTACCCGCACATGTTGAGCGTGAAGAACTGCTTCATCCGGGGCTCCGTGGTCCGGTACGTCCAATTGCCCGGCGACGAGGTGGACACCCAGCTGCTCCAGGATGCGGCGCGCAAGGAGGCGGTAGTGAGCACAAGATAGGAGCCGCCGGCAGTCCCGACAACCCTACCATCCCTTTAGCTCTGGCGCTGCGATGGACTTTGTGTCGTTCCATTTGCACCCAGAACGACCTTAATCTAAGTGAAATTCTTTTGAAGCAAACAAAAACATTGAGAGGAATCCTCGTACAATAATTGTTTATTTATTGGCGCCCTTTTCATATTTTATAAGTGAAACGGAGGTAAAAAACACAGCGCCCATGTCAATGGGGATAACCTCCATTAAAACTCAAGAAAATTTGTAATAATTAAGATCTAGATTTCTGTATGATAAAAAGATGTTCTTAATTGTATTTAGTGGTTTCATGTAAACCATTCTTAAGCGGATCAGACAGCTCCCCGCATTGCTGTAGTGGAAAACATTAATGTATCCTTGACTCCTCTGCTTTAATGCGATAGGACATGGCCCATGACTTTATCGCTCCACGCTTGAGTGGAGATGCTGGTGGAAATGTAGGTCACTCACTGACTAAACTCCACCGCGTCCACTGAGTTTGCGTCATGTTGATAATGGGAACTGGAATTGCTCCATAAATTTGTATAATTGTTGTAACGATGCCTTGATGTCTTGTCTACACATCACTCGTACGCATGGGCCAGGGGCCCAAGTTAACATGTACATGTCTCCTGTTTTACGATTGTACTTATTGCGACCTAAACATCCGGCCCCTCCCCCTCTTCTGGCCTTGTTCGTCCTTTTATCCTTTGGAGCAGTAAGTTTGATCCGAGTCGTCTGCCAATAAAACTGGGGAGCCTACCGGAATGCTTTTAATTTCTGGGCCCCGAACCGCTCGTTAAGTGCCTCTTCATCCCGCCGAATAGCTTTGTTGAACGGAATGCGTACTAAAAATGAAATAAGCATTCGAAAAACATTTCAGTTCGGCATTTAAATTTCGGAATGGCCAGGACTCGTCGCTACGGGCTTCAAACTTTTGGCAGATGGTCAGCGGAACCTGATGAAATATCGCGCAATCAAAAGTTGTAAGTGCACTGAGAGGAAAAAGCGTCCCAAAGTTGAATAAATGTTAGTTAATAGAATATTTTATGGAAATACGTATACCGCAAGGTTGTCTATTTTTAAATTTTTGTTGTTTTCGACGTCATGAATCCCCACAACTGAAATACTCATATACCTTCCATTGTAAAGGCAATGCAATTATTTTCCCCCGTGTATCCTCGTTCGCTCGTCTGCCTCCGCATAATTGAAGGGGGAGGCCATCGGACAGTGGGCGAGTCGGGGCCGGGAGCTGTTTCCGCCCGGTGGAGTCTATCTTTCATTATTTTTGGTAATTGGGTTCCTGTTTCCGACGCAGTTTTAAAATTCAAACTGCGAGGCGCATTGTTTGCGACATTCAGGCCAACATTGTTTTGCATTTTGGCCAGAAATTTAGCTTCTCCAGTGCGGTAATAGAGGTTGAGCGGCCTGGGGTTGGAGCCCGGCAAGTGTCCCCGGCTATTGCCTATCGTGATGGGCGACCTCCGCCTGCGCCACGCATAAAATTTTGTAATATACTCGGTCCCGGGGTCGGGCCCAGGGTGGACGTGAGCCCCACAGGATTTATGGAGCTCGGTGCAGGGGCTTAGGGCCGCCCGAACATGAGAAACGGAAACAGACACGCCGGGCTAGTTCATCAACGTGTTGAGCTGTGCGTGGCGCGTAAAAGTTGGCTCGTAAAGTTTCGCAAGGATCATTCGGGTTTTATTAAAAAATAAACTATACAAATTTGACACAGATTATTTATACATAAGTACGGGGGAAAGTGCGGAGCACATGAATATGCAAACGGGATGTGGGTAGATGAGCATAAACATGCGGAATTGTGGAGTTTTAAACGTCCCAGCGGCGGATTCCCATAATGCTTTGCAGTGGATCCCTTTAATGACATATATGTGTCTTTACAGTTCATCTTCGTCCTGCGTCTTGCGTCCTGCGGCCTCGGCTCTCCATCCTGCAGTGTTCAGGACCTATGCTCTCCAGGGACTCTTCGGACAAATTGAATTGTCCTGTTCGACGTTATTCGTTTAAAGTAACTCGTAAATTATTGACTCCTTTTCGAGAAAAGGCCATCTTTCCCAGTCAATATTGTCCTTTAACGGAAGTCGTTGTTTGTGTGTAAAATAAAAGTTATTCTCGATCTTGGAACAATTAGTCGGGAGGAGTTTGCTTAAGTGAGTAAGTCTTAGATTTAGATTAGAGAACAAGGACTCCTCCTGCAGATCATGACCCGTGCTAACCACAGAAGCTCTGCCAAAGGAGTTCCACGAGCTAAAAGTATAATATTTACACAAACAATTGATACCCTGTTTTTGGCTTTAGAGAATAAATTAAATCGAACAAACAACTCTTGGCTCCAATTAGCTTTACATTGTTGCCCGGAAACTGAGAGAAACTCAAATGATTGCTTACAATTATAGTTATTAATGGATTTAAATCAACATTGGCATGAGAAGTCACTTTAATCGAGTCAGTTGTTGCATTAACTATTCAAACTGACGACATAGATAGATTGTTTGATTTTAGGATGTAAACTAAAAGTATAGGCCTTGTGGCAACTATGAGTTCCCCCCATTGACGGGCAACACTTCCATACGACCTAGACTCTAATGCTACGCTACCTCTAAGCACACCCATTGTGTTTGAAGACTTAACTCTCGATTAGCATTAACTAAGCACAAGTTGCACATGCGTCCCGGTGATCTCTGATCCTCCAGAACGCCGTCCTTCGGTTCGAATCCCATCCGCAGGTTCCAATCTCTCACTCTGTGCTCTAGCGGGGGGCAGTCGCCTCACTGCACTGGAAGCTCTTGGAGTTCTAGCTGCCGTCGCACCAGCTCCCTGCTCAGGCAATGGCAGCAGGAGCAGGCGTCCTCCGTCGCCAGGTCCGTGGCCACGTTCTCGACCTCGGCGTGTGGCATCTCCAACGCCAACGCCGCCGCCGCCATCGCCAGCTGCTCTCACACGCTCGACACCCGCTCGTTGTTGTCCAGTAGCCCACTGGCCACGCCCACACCGACACCCCCGCGCTGACTGTCGTAGTTGAGGACCAGGGTGGAGGGCTGGTTCTGGTCTCTGGAGCTCTGGAGGAGCTGCTCTCGCAGGCAGCTCGGGTGGCGGGCCAGCAGGGCGGATCCCTTTCGCATCAGCTGGGGGGTAGCGCCGCTGCTGCCGGAGATGGATGCCGGACCGCCAGCGGGTCCTGAACCGGGGCCCACGTGCAGCAGACCAACCTGCTCCTTGAAGGCTCCTCCTCCTCCAGCTCCTGGAGTTGCGCCGTTGCTGGAGTTGCGGTAGTAGCTCTGCTGGCGGAAGGCCCGCATCTGTCGGGAGCTGCCTCCGGTGCCGTCCACCTGGGTGACCGCCGTCAACATGGAGGGTGTGCGCTGCGAGTCGCCCCTGGAAGAACGAAACGAAAGGGGGAGACGGGGATGGGCGTGAGGTGGGGTGAACAAAATCCAGAAGACAGAAAGTATAAACAAACAATATCAATTCCATACTGCCATTTCCAATTGAGGTTCACTATCAAAATAATCGGAAACTATCAGAGCGAAATCATATCAAAATCAATAAGTTCGTGGTGTTCTCATAGGCCATGATAAAGTCGGTAAACAGAAATTTAGAGGTACATATATGGGGGATATACAAAGGGGTATATCACAGAGTTCAAAGTTAATCAATTTGACACTTTATCAGAGCTTCAGAAATGCCTATCTATTAGAATTTCACTTTTTTTTCTGAGACAAACTGATGCGAAAAGGAAACAAACAAAGAATTTGAAAACGAGAAGTATAAATTAGACACTGTTACTAGACATTAATTCAATTAGACATTAATTAAAATTAAAATTGTTTCTACAGCAGGCATAAAGAATTTTTGAAACTAGATGGAAAAAAAATAAAAAGCTACCAGCTAGTATCTATATGTCTACCAGTTCTGAGTCTCACCTGTTTAGACTGTAGGCGTTGTTGTTGCCGCCGCCGCCGCTCGACTTGCCGCCCTTGCCGGGACACAGGTGGAAGGCGCCGTAGATGAGCGGGTTGACCAGGCTGTTGGACATCCCGAAGAAGAATATAGCGTCCTGCAGATCGTCGCCCAGCTGCAAGTAATGCGGAAAATTCAAATTAATTTCCATCCCACTCAGCCGACCCTTTTGTGGGATTTGTTTGTGTTCGAGTGGGTCCATTGTGGGCGTTTTGCGGCTGGTCTCCACATCCTGGTCGCCAGGATACCCTTGCTACCCGCAAATCCTTGCTGGGTGGACGCACCGTAAGCAAATCCCCCAACATTTTCTCCTTCTAATGTTTAAGCATTGCTTAAAACACTGGAGGTGCAAAGATGTATTATTAACGAAAGGATTAAAGGGGCCATGCTCTTAATTGAATTTAAACTATTTAACTAAAATGTTTTTTCTGCCTTCTAGCTTAAAGCACTCAGGTCCTGTGTGATTTATTGCCAAAAGAATGCCTGCTTTTCAAAAAGAACAAACAAAGACCATTTGGGCCAAAATATCCGGCAGTAAAAAGCAATGTTTTAGGAAGTCTTTGAAATTAAAATATATTCTTGTCGGCCATTTGTTTCCTTGAATTTTACAGGATACTCGGGCTGCGGTTAACCAAACGCTTGTTTTTGTTTTCCGAAGCGGCCATAATCTTGTTAAATACCTCTCCGCCAGAGGCTTTTACGGCCAATCTCTGGCAAGTCATCAAAGTTTGGGATGGCGTGTCCGGAAAAATTGCGACCGGACGGCCATTGTTGGTCGGGTGCCGTGCCGTAACGATTAATTAAAAATTGAGAATAAGAAATCATTTTTATGTGGGTTGGCAAGCGTGGAAAAGATTGCGGACCTAAACGGATTTGCCATCTGTGACTAAGGCGAGTGTTCGGAGCGCCGGATTTTTAATACAGCCACGGGCCGTAAACATTGGCATGGACAACAGAAAGCTCCTCACACTGCAACCCTTCAGGACCCAACTGACAAATCGACTGCTGATTGATGTGCCTTCGCATTTATACGAGATACCAGGAATCGTTATTCGCTTGTCATTCAACGCGCCGGAAATTTCGGGCCAAAAGGATAGCCAGCCTGGAACGGAAAGCGAGGCTATAGGCCGTGATATAGAACGCCCACTTACCCTTTTGTCCGGGTTCAGGAACATGAAGATAATCATCATGACGTAGTAGGGAGTCCAGCAGATGAGGAAGGCGATGATGATCACCACCGAAATCCGGAGTGACTTCATTTTGGCCTTGTGTATGAGCCGTTGGCGGTTCGTCTGCGTGGGTAGCTTCGCCGTCGAGTAGTTGGCCAACTTCGACCCCTGGAACATCTTTTCGCTGCCTGTGGAAAATGAAACTGAGGCTGAATCCGATGGCTTTTTGTCTTTTCACGCCATAACTCACTCGAAATGGTCCGAAAGGTTGACATGTAGGTGCCGAACAGGATGCACAGCGGCAGCAGGAAGGTGAAGACGAGCGTGAAGGTGGCGTACATCTGCTCCTGCCAGTCGGCGGTGTAGAATCCGTGGGTGACGCACTGGTAGAACTCCTCCACGAACGGGCCTCGGGCCACGTGGAATATGAAAAACTTCATCCAGTAGTAGTAGTGGGCGAGTGAGTGGGCGAAAGTAAATGGCAAAGTTCAAAATGTGTATTTGTAAAACAAAAACTATGTTGCAGTTTTCCTGCTAGGGCACTCTAGGCACTAATTAAAATTCAAAATTTATAAAAACACGAATGCATTTTCCGCACAGGAAGCAAAAAAACAACGCTATCAGTTTTCGGCCCATAAATAATTTTCTGTTCAATTTTGAGCTCTCACACATATTCACGAGTGTAACCTTTACCAGCCTACATTCCTGCCCCCTTACTCTTCACAGTAATAAACTCTCGCATAGAATTCCATTCCCCATACAGGTATATCAGTATTTACTCATCACCGTTTTCATGGAAATCCACACATGCCCCTTAGTTACAAATTGCTGACAGAGACGAGCCTTTGATTTGGTTTTGCCGCCAGCAGCCTTCGGTTGAAAGCCAGATCCATTGTTGAATATGAATATGGCCGTAATTGAGGGAGCATTATTTGTGAAACTGTAGCCACCACTCACTCCATTGTTGTAGCCCCCATGTAGGCACTTTGTGCGCATTCAATTTCCAAAATGTTGCGGCTGCCTAGGCCGGACAGGCCACCTGTCCGTGTTGGTCTTCCCCGGGGATGCTATATCCTCCAAAGGTCTGGCCGGAACTGATAAAACGGAAACAGCGCCGCGGCAGATGGATGTGTCAGCGCATAGCTAATACGCTAAGAGTCTTTTTATTTTCATTTTTATGGGTTTCTTGTCGGGCTGTGTCGGGGAGCCCCGTCAACAGCAGCTGACCCAAATGGAAAAACTTGCCACGCGTGGTGAAACTACATAAAACCCCGGGGACTAACGAGAAGCGGATAATATCCTATAATGGTTGATTTTTATTAATTTCGCACATTTATAACTTCCAAGCCGTTGCGTTCGCCAAACAACAGACAGGAGCGCTTGTTATTAAATGGAGGAGAGATATAGATCTCTCCGGAGCCCTTGACCTACAAACGAATGCGGCCAAAACCATTAAAAGCAATGTAACCGATTCGAGCGTCGTGAGTACCTTTTGTTCAAACTTTACACTTGCTTGCCATCCATTTATAGAAAGTTTTGGCCAACACTTGGTAGTTCCCTGGTGTTACTTTTCCTTGATCAAAGTTTTGGGGCTTTTGGGGAAGGACGAAACTTTGCTCCTCTTTGACTTTGTTCCCTTTAAACCCTATTGCAGACTAAGTACCTTTTAATATTAAAAAAATATATATTTATACACTTTTCGAACAGCAAGCTGGTTGTCTGTCAAGTCCTAATTGAATCTCGGAGAATTGTTATTCCTTCACTCCAAAATGGTAAGAGCGCTCGAATGCACCCATCAGGACGGCTTTTATTGTCATGGGAAAAATGCAGAGCTACGCTTCTTGAAACCTTGACGTTTCTGTTATTCTCAGGACCAATGTCTGAAGCCATTACGTCGCCGCATTTCTTTCCTCTGACTGGAGCCTGAGCACGGGGTACTATTGTGCCGGGAAAATGGAAAGTCGTGGGTGGGGAGTAGCTCCTAGGATGATTGTTCTAGCGCGGTGGCAAATAATGCCGAAAACTGAGCCCTGCGCCGAAAACATTTGTTGTTTATTGGCAGTCGGAGTAAATTTTCATTTTGCTTTTTTATTGGAAAGCAACGAGCTCAGCGGTGCGTCTAATATTGGATTTGGAGGCATGTGCCTATATGCTGGTCGTGAAAACGTGTCCCGTCCCCGGCGACCCAGGCGACTGCGGAAAAGTTGCCCGGAAAATTGTTTGAGATGATTCGCACTTGGCGAAAGGAAACCGACACTTTCCGCTCCGAGTTGGCCGTCACGTCTGTAAGCCGCATAAATTTTATGTCGCATGTTCAATAAAACGAAATGAAGAAAGTTCGCCCAGCACGACACGACAGTCAACCCCGGGCGGGAAGTGGTCCATAAAAATTGGTGTAATGATTGCAAAGTTTCTTTTAATTGGGTGACAGTGGCTCCTTAATTATGTAACAGTATGGACCATGGAATCCTCAATTCCATAATAACTTTCAGACTGACGAGGCTCTTTAATTATTAAGGATAACCTGACAGCCGGACAGGTCAAGTCAATACATGACGTCCATTTTATTATTGGTTGCTAAAAAAAAAAACCCAAACCCACCAGACCAACCCACTTCAAGAGCTGCCAACCAGCATTCCCCTCCGCATGAAGCCAAAAACATAAAAATGTAATTAGACTGAACGTTTTTTGCGGCGTTTAAACAAGTCAGACACTTTTGACAAGCGGGCACGCACAAGTACCCGGGAAGAAATAGGAAGGACCTCCACCCACTCTCTGGGCTGCCAAGATTTCGAGCTCTGGCTTCAATTATTATTCCACGCCATACATTATGCTGATAAAAGCCAACATGGTTGCTCCTAATTAAATGCGTGAAATTATAGCATACATTAGAGCGCCGTGACGGAAGTGAGATTAGCTTAAAGTGCCGCAGCCAGTGGGACTACACACGAAAACTTCCAATTATTCAATCCAATCGAGGACTTTTCCATAGGCTTCTTTAGTTCTGGCCCTCAAAGGCGGCGAAAAGGTCAGTTGTAGACCAAAAGACCTGACCACTTAACCGCTTTTCGCACTGCAGGAGAAGATCTTCTGCCGGGGGCTTTTTACATTTCAATCAAACTAAGTTAGTTACCAACCTCCTTGGCAACTTTGAAGTGGTACATTCTGTCTAATTACTTAGCACGGAGCTCGAGTGCTCTGCCCCGGTACTCCAGCTCCTTGGCGTCAGTGAGTTTCTGGCGCCAGGATAATCTGATAAATGAAAGGAGGGAAGCGGCTCCCGGGCCACCTTGTCCTGAGCCCCGGGCCATAAATCATGGCCAGGCGTGCGAATCGAGTGTGTAATCAGTGGAGACACGCCGGAATATATTATGCCAATGTCAATGTGCCGGAAAAAGCACCGAATCCGAATCGTAGAACAATGCGGCTGGGATTCGCGATAGCTGACATTAATGCAGTCCCATTTCGGCCGAGAAAAAAAGGGACTCGGCCTATCTGCACCCAATGAATCGGGAATATGAATAATGTCTGTCGTCGGGCAGATACTCTCCGGCAATCCCACGACCTTCCTTTTGAGGCTGTCCGTAAAAAAAACCCCTTTGTTGGCCCGAATTCGATTCTGGCTGTCCCTCCGCCCCGGGCGGCCACGTGTGTGTTTGGTCGGATGGTCGGATGGGTGTGACAGCCGCCCAAAGCGGCGTTTAGTGCACACTTATTGTGCGAAGGCAATCATTTTTAATGTCTGCACACATTCCGGCGCCTACTCAAGACTACGAGTATTTGCGTCCTGCCACGGGGCGTATTCGTGTTATAAAGTAAACATATTACTTCATCTTCGTCACCCCGTGCTAAAGTGTTTGAGTGGCTTGTGTGCATCCTCGAGTGAGTCAACGAAGTCCATGGCCACGACGAATATGATCCCCCGATTTTGGCTTTGCGTAATGGAGCACCTTCCGCCCGCAGCAGATGCCACTGCAAGAGGGATTATTTTCATAAACGTGCGCCCAGCATCCACTTATCTTAAAAGCACTTGGAGGCGTTCGCACCTTCACAGAAATTTAATTTCGAGGAATACATCCTGCAGCAGACTTAAAGCTCCTTCTGAGAATTTCTTTTCTAATGAGATTTCTCATAAAAATTCCTTCTAAAAACTAATGCCTTTCTAAGCAATATTTTGCCTCAAATCCTTGGCTTACCTGAGGAAGACTGAGCACCAGGGACAGGATGTAGGTGCCACCCAGCAGCCGGTGGCATCTCTTGGCCATGTTGAGCGACTTCATCGGGTACTTGACCGCTATCCAGCGATCCACCCCGATCAGCACCAGGACGTAGGTGGAGAGGTAGAGGCTAAACATCTGGAAGAGCTTCACCAGCTTGCAGGTGAGCTCGTTGGCCAGCCACTGGACCGTGTAGCACCAGGCGGCCTCGCCGATGATGCAGAACCAGGTGACCAGGACGTCGGCGATCGAGAGGTGGAACATCAGCGAGTAGATGGCGCTCCAGGTGTGTCGCGAGTTTCGACGCGAGATGCGGGTCTTGTAGATGTTCCAGATGGTGAGCAGGTTGCCCAGCAGGGAGAACAGTGCCATCACTGCCAGAACATATACCTTCAGCAGGCCGGAGCGCGAGAGCTGGGGGGCGTGGTCCATGGGGCCCATCACGTGCTCCGGCACCTGCTCGGCCATCGGCGGGGACTCGTGTCGGCTATTGGTATGGGCCAGCGATGAGCTGTTGGCAATCGCGTAGGCGGGCAGGGGCGTGGTGCTGACGGTCGCATTGGCCACTTCAGTGGCCAGTCCCGCCACGCCCACGTCCAGCATGTTCAGCGTGAAGTTGGCGATGTCTGGCGCCGCAGCAACCACGAGTCGGGTAATGTTGCTCAATGTGGACCAGTTTCCGGAGGCCACGTCGTTCTCCGCCTCCAGGTCCATTGCAGGGCTGGGTAGACGCCCCAAGGATGGGGAGGGGGGATCGTCCATTCCCCACTCTGACTCCATTTTGCAGTTCTCTTTGACGCACAAAAGCGCTCTGTTGGACGATTCAGGGATACCTATTTCCAGAGGTACCGGTTACGAAATGTGTGCATCTTGGCTAAGGTAAGTCGGGTTAAGCCTCATACTCGACTTTCATGGGGTTTCCATGCATCTGAAGGTGACATTTTGATTGACACGAGTTCCCGGATCTGTGAAGCTGCAAAGAGGTGAAAAATGCGGGAAACTTTATATAGGGACCTTGGGTTCCACGTACTGCTAGGCAATTAAAAACTTATCAAGAATTTGCCAGTGCCAGGTGGACTTTTGGCGCATGAGCTGTTTTATTACATTGATTAAAAAGTCATCAAGAATTTCATTTTTTTGAATGTTGGGGAAACCATAGCCGGTGGCTACGAAAAAGTTGAAATTGAATTGAATTTATAATGTAATGCTTCCCCAAGTGATGCCGCCAACCCTTTAAAGTTTAACCGATACTGGCCTGGATTGCATATACTGTCAAAAATCCATTATGAGTCAATGGAATTTAATTTGAATGTCAATTAAATATTGTGCTCAATAATAAAATGGTGTAATGCACATTTTTTAAGCGTGTCTGTTGAGTGGTTCAGATTGTAATGTCATAGTGTTGGATGTTGTCCTTGAGGGTCGGATTGCCACCCCCAACCAATTTCCGGGAAAGTCTCGTTAAGTTTTCCTTGGAAAATCCAGGGCACTGACATCTATAACACTTGAATTAGACTTCGATTGAAGATTGTTTGAAAGAGGTAACGAGCTCATAATGGCGGCATCGGCTGACCCGAGCGATTGCACCTTGCAATTACCCGGCAGCAATTACTTGAATGCGCGGTCGCCCTCGGAGGCGCCTTGACTGCTTGCCATTACGATTCCGATTACTTTACTGCACCGGTTGCGAAATTAATTTTAATAGATACAATGACGGTCTGTCAGGCTTTGTCGGGCTTTGGCTCCACTCCACTGCAGATAGACTTTGCCCATGCTGTAGCAGGTTCATAGTAAAATTCCATAAAATTTCATTTTCCAAATTAATTTATGAACATAAATTAAGGCCTGGAGGGGCTTTGTTGTGGGGCCGTTTCTACGGCCATCGCTTCTAAGCCCAATTCAAGGCACCATCGGCACGCGTGTCCGAAGATACTTTTCAAGTTTTCAACTTTTCACTTTGCTCAATTGATGCAGATCAATTGAAATCAATCGTCGCCCCAGAGGAGATTAATTGGACCTGCTTCTCGAGCATGTTAACCACACATATGTGGCCCCTCCAGCTCCAGTCACTCCAGTGAGGTGGGAGTCTCTCACAGCTAATTGCCCGGTGAGGGGCAATCCAAGCCGCGTCGATTAAACCAGATTAATGGCTCATGACCCGGGCTGGTCGGTGTCACTAAAGCAATTTGTATTTGATTACCCTGTCCCAGAGTGGCAGCCTGTCACAGAGGCGGCCCGCCAGCCCGCATCTTAAACTTAATCAGTCTGATTAATACACAAATGCGCTTTTGATTGATCAGCCAAAAAAAAAAGCACATCTGGGGCATGTTCTTGGGGATGTGAATAATAATACGCGCCATGGAGGCGACAGATGAACGGCGCGAACTTTGGCGAAAAGTTTTTAGCAGGGCTTTTTTTGCATTTTGATTGATTTGCATTCCGGCATGGAAAGTCTCTACAAGAGAATCGAAATAATCCCTGGCCGAATTTCTCATGGTCCAGAGTCAGACACTCTATACTATTAGTGTCTAGACCGTTTTTGTTTTACACATTCTGCCCCACGAGTTATGGGATTGATTGTGTTAACTGATGGCTGACTCTTTGAATTTGATCCAGTGTTTTCGTTATCAAAGAATCCAATTAAGAATAATTGTCGAACCATCGAGTGTACCACTGACAGCAACAGGGCGTATACGTAACTTTGAGAACCAAGTCTGAAAATAAAAAAAAAAGCCCTTTCGCTTTTCTGGTTTTTGCCACAAGGCGTGTTTAATGGTGCTACTGATTGCAAACACAATGTACATAACGGTTCCTATTCATTTGAATTTCACTACTTTCTTTACTTTTTTGTTTTTTATTTTTGGCATTGTTAAAAGTTTCGTTAGCAGACAAAGTTTTGTCCAATGGCTCGCTTTTCCAGTCCATTTTTTTCGAGTTGATTTTGCCGAGAACTTTGGCCATTCACTTGGATTGGATTAATTCCTACAGCAGTTGGTTGTTATTCTTACGGCTTTACTTTGTAATTACTTGGCGAGTTCATAAACTGTCCTCGCCCCTGCCCCCGGCACAGACTGACTGCAGGCGAAATACAATTCCTCATTCTCGTTCCGAGGTCCACTTTCATTCCGATTCTAAAGGAAATTTCCGAGGCCTCGGCCCCACTCATTAGGGGTACAGTGTCCCAAAAGTTTGCACACTCCCGCACTCGCTGGGATATGTATCAGGCGCTGATATTTGCATGCGCCTCTCGGATACAAGTCGCACTGTTTGTATTCACATTTCACATTTATTTGGACACTTTGGGGTTTTGTCTAAGCCGAAACCGAAGCTGCGGCTGTTTGAACAGTTGGTCCGCCTCTCCAAATACAGAAGCAGCAGCCTCTGAACTGAACTGAACTGAACTGAACTGCCACGGGCAACTTGTATTTTCGGTTTAAATATTAACATGTCATTAATTTTTTGGCAGCTGCAGCCCCGTCAGAACTTTGTAGCCCCATATCCGTATGCCTGCCCGCCACTTGTCAACTTCATAATATGTATCTCAACGCTTGTATCTTGTAGCTCCAGTGTGTGCACAGTTCACAATTCACTGTTTGCTTTTGGCATAGCATCGCATAGCTTCCATGAGCTCTTGAGCTCTTGATGCCATTTTGATTATTGCTCTGGTAACCCGCAGTCGAAAATATTGTGTACACACCCGCCAAAGCACACACTCCTCGGGAGTGTGTGGAAATTCATTAAAGTGATTGGGCTGATTAATGCGAAATTCGAGCTATGAAAATCACAAATATTTGGTCTAACTTGATTAATTTAAGCACGTAGAACTAAACAATCTTTTATTGGTTTTTTTGAGCACTTGTCATTAGTCTTGCTAAGATTTTTTTAAATGATTTAAAGCCAAAGCCATTTTTATATATTATTTTTCTAGTCACTCATAACATTATATACATATGTATTTAATATTTTTATTTTTATTGATTATTGTATTTAATAACTTGTATTATCTCGTAATGTTTATGTCGTTTTTTTTTTTAACTTGCCTTTATGAATAAAAAAAAACTATTTTGATGTGAAGACTAATCACTAAATAAATGCGAAATTTTGTATTATATTTCGAAAACAGAGAACGACAATATTGAAAATCCGAAGAAAATTCACTTAAAACTCAACGAGCTTTCATACGTCCGTGCTTCGTAGTTCACTTTCACTTTGTTGGCTCGGAAAATCTCCTTTCTTAGCCACTTCAATTCTGTTCTAGAACTATAAGTCTACAGTGTCTATTTATCCGTGTTTTTCAACCGTAACGGCACGACGAATTCTGGGTTCTGATTTGAAAATGTCGAGGCGGCAAAGTCGAATCGGTTGCGGCGATGGTGGATCGAACGTGATGGCGGCCGCTTCGAACATGTTGCATGGAAATTCATTCATAAAACCGAACAAACAACTTGCAACTTGTTGGCGTCCCCGTCAAGGGCATTGCTCGGCAGACATTACTCATACGCAGCGTGGCCCGATAGCGTCCTGCGAGTAACCCAATCCTTCGGCGGGCCAACAAGTTGCTGCTTCTTTGGCGATAGTTCGGCGAGGGCGACTTCGCCTGGCGTGCCTGGACTTAGTAAGAAATGTTTATCTTTCGTTAATGGAGCGCAGTACGAGAGTAGGCAATCGTATTTAGCGACCATATTTATTTTACCTAATTAGCTAATTTGCACACACGCTGCCACAAAAGGTAATTAAAGCGCGCAGGATATACATACGGTTTTTACTCACTGGGTAAGAGTAGCTGTATGTATTTAATTGAGTTTCGCCTTGTAAACTAAGGCAAAACATGTACCTCCAACTGAAATCTGGAAAGGAAACACGACAGGAGCTTAAGGCTTTCATTTGCAATTTGCACACATTTGAGAGAAACGTGCTAAAAGGTAACTTGGCTGTTTAGCCAAAGGTAAACTGACACGGGGACACACCGTCCTCACATTTTGCTCAGTGTAGGGAGTGATAACTACTGAGGCTGTCTAAACACGGAGACCCAACATCGGTAAAGTGCTGGGAACCGCACCAGGATGAGCCTTGGAGCGAGAGTAAATAACACTGTGGCAGGATACAAAGGACCCGTCATGACAAATGACGCTCTGAGTGGCAGCCCAGTCACGTGTGATGAACCGACACTGAGTCAACAACAATGTCAGCTAATGCGGGGAAAGCAGGCCTCCACCTTTCAAATGTAGTAGCATTGTTCCCAGACACTTATGTGAGCAACGGGATATCGATGCCATTGTGTCTGTCTGAGGTGCCTGAGGTCCCAGGACCAGAAACAGGACCACGGAATTCCACGGCTCCGTTAGGTTCATCAAACGAAGACACAGGCCAAACTGATGACTAAATAATTCTCTCCGCAGCCTGAAACAAACAATATGTTTACCGAAGACGTAAAATCGCCCGTATCACGAAAAATGATTTATGCAAAGTAGGCATCGCAGGCTCTTATTATGAGGGATGGGAAATGTTCTAATGACACGCTGGCAAGCGTTCAAGTAAATATCCGTATTGCGTTGTGGAAAACAATCAAAATAAATTTTAACACAAATGACTAACCACTAAACAGCCGCAAGATTTCTCGTCCCAGCCTGGCAGATTAATCCCGGGATCGGCATAATAGTATTACAAAATTGGCACGAACACGCATTCAATGAGGAATTTTCTGCTCGTTTTCCAGGGATTTTGCCTTCCGAGGGGCTCAAGAAAATTGCGAATTTGGGAGCTCCGGAGGCTGTAAAATAATTGAATTAATAGCAATATTAACTATCATGCACGCGTGCCTGTAGCAACTCGTGTGTGGGTTTTCATCCTTGGAGTCTCCTTGCCGGATTTTTCGGTTGTGTAATCCTCGGAAAGTGCATAATTTGCCCCAGAAAATTATGGCATCGAGCTTGGGTCCCCGGCTTCCTGTTTCTCCGGTGATTTATTTCACTTTTGCGCCAAGTTGTCATGGCATTTGACTGGGATTCCGGAAGGGGATCGTACGGGGGGATTCGCAAAAGTTTGTCACTGTTGCCAAAATCTTTCGAGTTTTATGTAAAGCATGTCTGTTTTTATATGCCGGTCCCGACTCGACACAATAAAGGACGAAAGCTTAAAAAGTGAAATCTCGTGGCATCTCCAAAGAGGAAGATTGGCCAGGGGATGGGTGGGCAGGTGAGGAGGCTCCGGAGCCACATCACATCCATGCCATCATTAGCTTCGGATGCTTCGTTGATTACCAGGAGTCTAGGAGCAGGGCCTGCAAAAAAATAAACAAGCAATCCCCAATATCTGGCGAGGTCCACGTCGTACACGTGCCGGCGACTAATGTGCTGCCGGAGTGTGCCGCATAAATAATAGAGTTTATGAGCAGAGCAGGCCGAATGGAGCACCCACTGTTCAGTCCAAATCCGAAACCAAATCCCGAAACCGAGCCCTGCACCCTATCCGAGATTGGGGAGACACAGATTCGAATTTCGAATGAGAATAGGACGAGCCAATAACTGACCCAAATCATGATTTTTTCCCTCAACTTAACTTCCTCCAAAAGTAATTTAATAAAAAACATCTCGAGGCATGTGCAGATAATGCAAATCTTGTTTAAAATGTTTGATTTTTTTTATTTTGGGAATGGCTAACCGTTCAGAACTTTTTGGTGCCACTGTGCGAATGTCAAATAAATTGATTTTCAGCTCGGTTTTGGCTGCGGCGTCCAGCTTTCAGCGTCAGTGGCTTTAAATGCGGCAGGACCCTCTTGAAGCTGTCGCACCACCCCCACCACTTCAACCACGCCCACTTGCCATCCCATCCAGGAAACAGTCTTGGCTTCCACCGATTTCTCGAGCCTGGCTGTTCATTTTGTGAAAGTGTTCTTCGGCTCGGCCACATTTTTTATGCCGGTTCGACGTGGGCTTATGCCGGCTCTCGATTCTATCACTTTGCAATGGCAGCCTGCGAGTCCTTTTCGTGAGTCGCATTCAGCTGCTCAAGCAGAGGGCTTCAAACTACTTTATTTGGACATCTGGCTGTTTGAAGTGCTGCCTTCTTTAAAAAAAACGAGGCACATGGCAGACGGAAGCATAAATTCCTCTTCTGGCGCTCCCTGTCCTGCCAGGACTCAATGTAAATATGGAAAATGTAATAAGTGGCTTGTAATGCGAAACTTTCTGCCTTAAATGTGCAAGAATAAATATTTTGAAACGTAATACTCATTGTTCATGAGCAACGATTGGACGCTCTACGAATGAGATCCTCTATGACTTTGCAGGAAATAGTAACCATATCCTCATGGGAATCCTTGTTTTCGAACATGTAATCACATTATTTCGAAATCAATCAAACGCTGGAGTCTGACAGCTATGGTTTTGATTGGAGAAACCCCTCAGGTAATTTGGAGGGAAAACCAAACTTTCATATTGTGGCTGGAAAATAAATATGACAATTGTTTTCATTTTGATTCAATTGTTTATCGCAGTTGTTCAGATACCCTACCAGGGGCTATAAAATGGGCCTTTCGGGGGGCACGTGTTGGTTTCTGCCACAGCAGAAATATGTCATTTAAGGCTTTACAGCTCACACATTCTAGGGACTGTGAACATTTGGCCAAATTACTTGCCAAGCGCTAATTAAACATTTTTACGACCGGAGAATAAAAGAGCCATAACCACATGCAAATAACATACATGGATGTGAGACGGGCGAACAGCACGTGCCCAGATTCCAAGTGACTAATTGTGCCCCGATACGGATGCCATGGCACCCATTCAGTGCTCCGGAACGTGGCGATTTGGATTTTTGATGCGGTCCCACCCGGGCGGACACTGAACTCGACTGTCATTCAACTCCGTGGACTCCGTCCGGCCACGTCCAGGCACTTGACAATCGTGTAGCCATAATTTCTGTCTGGGCCTTGTACAAAATCCCGCTGACCCTTGGCACATAAAACAAAAGCGAAAGGGTTGCCATTTGCGAGGATGTTGCCTGGGCACTGGGGCTGTCAGATACAGTGCATACTTTACACATGCATATACTCGTATTTTAATTAAATTAGGAAAGCAATTGTCTCTTCGTTGCTACAGTTTCTAGAAATTGTCTATTGAAATAATTATATTAGAGGGAAATCTGACAAAAATATTCGAACCACGCTGTGAATTTAATTTACATTGGCTTCTACAAAATAAACTTCTCTTGCAGCGTCAGCGCCAAGCATTTTAATATTGATTTTATTAAGAAATTCAATTTCTGCACTTTCTTGTATTTGTACGTCCGCTTGCTTTTCTACTTTATGTTCGATGGGTCTTTGTGAAAAGCAATTTTTAATATAAGTACAAAAAGCACACTTGCGACACCACTGGGAAATATTCAGATGTCAAAAGTATGCTGGCTGGCACTCGCCTCTCCACATTCGTCACAAAAACACAAAGCTTCTCTATTGTTTAAACTGCGTTCTGGCGCTATGAGTGTTTTTATTGATTTAATCAAATAAACAGGGTAGGTCATAGAGCAGGGGAAAATGAGCAGCCCAGGAATTGATCCGGGCAGCTCCTGTCTCTGACAGCTACCTGGTCCTGGGAAGGGGAGCAATGGCTTCTGCTGAGCAAACAGGACCTGCAAATGAGACGGCTGCCTCCATGGCGAAGATTGCTCGCACAGTGGTTCGTGCTCCCTTAGTTTCAGACAGAAAAATGTAAGGTATGTTTAATTAAATATTCCCAAAATGTATGAATCAATATCAGGACGTACACTTAGTAGTTTACTAGTAAACTAGTTAGTACATCCATTTCTATTTTTGACCACTTGTTACAAATACATATCCAGCAGGTGTGGCTGTTCCGAAGTTGGCATGCCACACAAAACCAAGAAAAAGCCAGGCATTCGACAACTCACTCGGGCTGGCGTGTCAAAAGCCATGCAAACAAGGAGCAGGACATGCTCGAAATGGCTCGACATTAAGGAAACAAAGAAAAGTACGAAGGCCCTCGAAGGGGAAGTTTTCGCTTTGAGGGCCATAAACGGAATGAGGCTTTAAATGAGGACCTGGCCATTAGGCGTTGGCTATAATTAAATTTGAGTTTTCCTCCCACCATAATAATTAGCTCGAATCCAGAAGTTATAATAAAATGTCGCACTACAAACCGATTAATAAGGCGTCAGTTGTGCCACTCGGAGGGGCCATTTTGAGATCCCAATAATAAATAACAATTATTAGGCTGGCAGTCTGAGTGGCCGGTGACGGATGCCGCCCAATTAGTCCGAATTAATAAACGTCCCCAGTCATGTGTACTAATTAAAGCTAAGCGGACAACCCGCTGTCAAGGCCTTCTCGGGATGTCTTGCCCGTGGGATGTCCTGGAGCACATGCATAATTGAATGCGTGCCGCACTCGCAAAAATCTGTCGGATACACATACGTTTAGGCGCTTTCGCCCGGACACGGACGGCATAAATGAGCCGGCTAATAGGACCTCGCCAGCATACCCACGCAATTCAGTCCATTCCTGTGAAAAGCGAAATGAATACAAAATTACAAATGCGATTGTCAAGCATTGGCCTGCGCCTTTCCCGGAATCCTGTCTCTGTATGCACCACGTGCTGCCCAATGTGGCGGAAACTAAAACCAACGCGGACTATCCCCGCTCTTTGTGCCACGCTCCAGGCCTTGGGCTTCAGGATAATGTCAAAGGGAATTGGACGCAAAATAAACCGCAACCAAATTACTGCGGCTGATACTGAAAATTTCCCACGAACGGCAAACGAAAAGAACATTTTCGCATACTGTGAAAAATATTGTATTTTCACAAAGCGAACGGATTACATTTAAATACAGTCTGCGGGGAGTGTTAAAAATACAATCGCCTCTCGAAACTAATAGTTTATTTTGTATGTTTGTATTTCTCTCTGTGTGAATTGAAAAAATAGGCAAAAGCCCATCAGTGTCCATACAAGTTTAATAAGAGCGGAAAAAAACGCCTCGTCATCTGGATCTGATCCCGATTGGCAGGACGAGGAAGTTGTCGGTAATGCGCTTAAAAATGCCAAGCTCTGACGAAATAGCATCAACGGCCAATATGAAAACATGACAAAGAAATCGGTAATAGCATCACCTCTTTTTCTTTGTATCCTGGGCTGCTGAGCCCGGCTAAGCCTGTCATCGCCTTTAAAAACCTTGACATTATGTCCCTGCCACTGCCCTTTGGGCCTCTCAGGTAATTCGGCAAGAACCGATACACAAATATTTGTGTATAAGACTCTTCTAAGCGGATTTCGTTTTAAACAACTCAAGGGACCTGTTTGTGAGGCCTTAACGGAGATAAGCTCAAACTTTTCGGCTGATTGGCACCTTGACTGCCCCAACTCTGATATGTGGGCAGCCTGGCTGCTAGAGCCCAAAACTCAATTGAAAAGCTAACCAGCTTCCGTCAAGGTGACACTGTTAAACAAGCCAAAGTCAGCTGCCCGGGGTGGGCAGCTAATGCAATTCAGTATCACTTAACTTCCGACAAGGTTCTAGGCAGGTCTAAAGCAGACCTCGAAATCAAAGACCAGGCAGGCCAAAATTAATGACTGTTCAAAGGTCCTACGGTCGAACGTTTCGAGTCCAATCAAAATCAATACTCCTGGCAAATTGCTGGCACATTAAGTATACGCCGTGGTGCCACGTACTCCGTCTTCGTACTCACGCCCCACCACTCGCCAGCAGTAGGCATTAAATTTCCCGACTGGCTACTACTTGGCAATAGCTTAATCAACAGGCCCATATCTGCCTGCCGAAAGGTGTCCGGGCCAAAATTAGGGCAGGACGTGGCCAGGATTCTCTCCCACCCGGAAGCAAAGTGCGTGAGATATAATGACTGGTTGGTGGGCCTAAAATTTTGCGGCCAGAGTGGGGGTTTCGATGCGGAAAACGCAACACGCGCTGTCGATTTTGTTTTTATGCCCCGGCATGGTAGCATCATTAAAATTATAAATCACCCGAACAGGCAAAAATCCCAATTAAATCGGAGTGGGCGCCAAATCACCTGAAAAGGTGTTAAATCAAAACAGAAGCAGCATACACTTAAAATAATAAACAGTTTGGGGTCAGTGAAGGCCATTCAGAGGCTTCATTTTGGGGCCATGGCTGGAAGGTTCCGCTTGTGAATGGACAAGAGTCCCCTCTAAGGATATTTCCCCCTGCCTGTTCAGGAGCTTCCTATATACAGGTATATAACTAAGGGCCGATCAGCAACAGGAGCGCGTGTGCATAAGTGGCAGGCGTAGTCTATTGATTTTGGGCTCCTTTAAATGCAAAGCAAACAGGATAACAACGGAGACAGAGCTGTGCCTAACGAGTGCCTGTGCCTGGACTTGTGGGTGTCTAGAGAGGACGGGCGCTGTTCGACCATCCAGCTGAGACTGCCAATGTAAACAGCCCGATGGAATCTCGCACACACTGAGATAAAGCCATATAATCGTACGTGAAAATCAAATAAATGTGCCTCAAGTCGATGAATATGCCAAATGTCAGCCAGTGAGGTGCGGCTGGGATTTATTTTTTGCCTTTTTGTTTTCTTGTTGCTTTCGTTTTGGCCAGAAACCAGTTCAAGGAACTGTGAGAGTTCAAGAGCAATGCAAAGGCAGGCCAGTTGAGTGTCACACCGTCTGGGAGGCATTCTCCCTCCGGCCGCCAGCCACCTCGTAATCAGTCCGAGGCGCGACGAGATAACTAAAAGTGTCTAATCACTTGCCCGCTAATGGAGTTGATCAGTCTTGGCGATTGATCTCTCTTGTCTGGAGCGCAAACACTTCAGTTCCATCGAATTCGCTTCGGCGGCCCCAAAAAGCATGCTACTGTTTGCTTTTGACGCCAGTCCTCGGGCTAATTTCTCTCCAAGGGCCAAAGGGGTTAAGAAACTCATTCGTTAGGAAAAACAACAAATCGCCAACCCGCAAATATTTGCGTGGCTGCAGGTGAATAAACATGACAGGTTTCTGGCAAAAACAAAGTCTGAAAAGTGCTGTGTTATTTATGCTATTACTCGGACGGTTGGTGTTTCTTTCCAGATTTCATTTCGACTGCTCCCGAAATGATTTTAACTCTGAAAAGGCGACGTGCTTTATCATTGCCTCATGTATAATTAACACACATATTTCAAGAGGCCAGCTTTTTGAACAACTTGTTTGGCGTTGGCCTGCCAATGGAAGTAAGCTCCAAGTGCTAAGCCCTCCTAGGCTTATGTAGCTTTGATATTTTATTTATTATACCTGAAATGTTGCTCTGAGCAGTGATTAAAGTATTTATCTATAATCCCTAAAATAGTAAATACAAAGGGTGGTAATTTTCTCATAGTTTGCATCCAATTTTGATTCACATTTTACTTGGAAATTGTTTGCCAAATTATTCGGAAATATGCGTGTACCTAGCAGGGTGTACAATATTGTTAAAACAAAAGCAAACCACTCTGCTTGCTGGCACACATGCTGCGGTCCTCACTCCCGAAAGTTCGAGCACCGCAAATTGTGATTAGCAGGGCCAATTAGACAGGGGCATAAATAAACCAAACAGGCCGAAACTCACAGAGTCCTGCAGGGAAATAACGATAATAACAAGAGGAGCAACAGCAACATCAGCATCCGAGCCGAGGCAACAGCACGATAATACATTTAATGCAGCGATTTAATTAATGGAATGTGCGCCGTCCAAGGGCCGGACTGCTCCGGGCCCACAGTACGGCTACGTGATTTATGGCCGGCGCTTAATTATTAAGAAGTTATGCAGAGTTTAAACATTTATTGCAAACAAAACGGCGACAACGCTTCGCATATAAAGTAGGCTTTCCGCCCACCCAGTGGCCCGGTCAGGAGCGTCCTAAGGACCTCCCCCCACCCTCCCTCCCCCTCCAAGAGCTGTCAGATTTCACCCATTGGGCATTGCCTATTGGGGTTTTATGGGTTCGAGTAGCCGTTTCGGTATTTTGGCAAGTCTGGCGTTGGCCAAAAAGTCGAGCGATTTTATGAACCTCGACAGTCATAAATATTTTATGCGTTGTAAAAACTGCCACTGGCCACTGCCACTGCTGCTGTATCGTTATGCTGTGGCTGGACGCTTTAAGCTACTTTTGGCAATTAGTGGCTTTTAGTTAAAAAGGCCATAAATACCTGGCCGGGCTCCGGGCTCCGGGCGCCGGCTGATCGGCGTGATTTATGCCTTTCAATGCTAATTAGTAATTAAAATCACTCCCCCACAGCCACTTAAATAGTTTGGAATTCGAATAAATTCCAGTCCGCATGCTCGCCGCCTGGGATTTGGCTAATTGGTTGGCTTCCAATAAAGGATAACCGCAGGCAGTTGATCGCAATTACGGGGATCAGACAAGGCCAAAAGGGGCTGCCAAATGGCCAAAATGCAGTTAGTCGGGAAAGCGGACTATTACGTAGGTCGGCCCGAGTCGGAAGTGCCAAGTTAAGACGTTCCCATTATAATGGCGCCTCCGTTCAAGTAACGGAAATTATTATTACGGTTTCTCCCACAAACGGGAGCACTTTAACGGTCTCCGGATGAACCGAGGGCCGGACGGAGGGCCTAATCCATGACTGCCAACGGTAATTAATTTACATTATAATCATAACAAACTGCTCCAGCCCGAGCCGGGCCTCACGTGTGCACGGACCAGTGTCCTGAGTGTCCTGAGAGTCCTTAGAGTCCTTGCCAGCATCTTCATTAACAGCCCCGCCGATTCAATTAAGTCCAATGAAATGAACATAAAATTTTGGCATTGTTTACCGAAAAACAGGACCTGGTGCAGGACCTCCCCAAGGTCACCGACGAGGTCTCTTCCAGGCTACCAGGGTACCAGGCTGGGGGTTATTATTTTTTGTCTCAACAACCCAGCTTACAATCTAATCCACAAATAAATATAGTTTCCATCGTGGGGCTGTTTCGACTGCGTCATGATTTATGCATCACTATGTTTTTGGGCCCAAAAGTTTTCCCCCATCTGAGACACGATGCTCTTATAATCATTATCCGAATAGTTACCCCTTTGGGCTCATTAGCACATCATCGCCAGCCAAGGGACGTGTGGGGCGGGCTAATGTGCTGCCACAGACTTGTGGTGTAAGTATCCTTTAAGCATCCTTAAGCTCATGGCCCAGCCAGATAGGGACTTATTAATAAAAGAGCATCAAATGTTGTTTAACTTTAACAAGTAAAATAAACTAGACACACATCTCAGTTGCTTTCCACAAATGTATTCTTTATGAATATAAGTCCAATTATGACTTTTGCGAGCACTTTTTATTTCCATTCAGTTATGTTCTGAACTTTGTGCCTTTTCCCCTTTTCTTCCATTGAATTTTATGTTCGACTGCAACTATTCAAGGAACGGAACGCTGTTTTTGCTTACGCCTGGAGGCATCCAGTTTGTGGGAATTGTGTGGAGTAGCCACATCCTGTTGAAGCATTTCATGTTCACAGGATGTACCTTCCGGAAGAGTGGCTTTCTACACTCGCCATGTCCGAGGAGCAATCTGCTCCGCATAGCTACTCCCGCCTCCCGCCTTCTGACTGACAAAAATGAATGTATCATCAAAATTCTTCAAATCATGTTGCTGCCTTGTTTCCTGCAGATGAAGCAGATGAGCCTGGCAAAATAAATGGCTCAAAATGCAAAGGAATTCTGAGTGCTTCTCTCCGCCTCCGAAGCACTGGTGTACTTTCGAATAAATAACATGCTAATGCTTCATGTGAGCCCCAGTTCCTGTCCAGGCCACTCCCGGCCTTCACATTCCGCGTCCTGCGAATTATTTCTAATTCCTGGATGCCTCGTCCCTGGCAAACTTAACAAATTTCTGTCGTTATAAATAAGGTTCACAATTTGTTTTCGCCCCACCCCACGCCTAACGCTTTTTGGCTTTATTTTTTTAAAGCCCACACGTGACACTCCATGGGTCGAACTTGGCCCAAAAGTGTTCCCCCGGGGCTGTCCGCCGGCAGTGGCCATAACGTAACCTAAGGCGGCAAGCATTCGATTTCAGGGTTCATTAAAAATGTTTAGTGCTTTATTCACGCATCTGCCGGAAAACGCGAAACACGAGCCAGGCCCCTAAAATGGCGATGAGCTAACCGGCCCCTTTCGCGGGTCTACATCGTCCTGACAACTGTATTAATAATGCATAGCCGCAAGGACCTTCTGCCGCCGGATAATTACTGCAGTTCATTGACCTATTTACTCACCCAATGCAATGTGAAAACATGGAATTGAAATCCAATTTTTAATGGCCAAAATCTTTATAAAAATGGGTCAAAAAGAAGGTTGCCATGTTCGGGAAGGTATAAAATTCCTAGATCTGGTAAGTATTAGCCAAGTTAGCCGCATTTTTTCAGTAAGAAAATACATAAATTGTAAACATGATGTACTTGTTTCATATTTTAAATTACTATGCTTGAGGGAAACATTTTCCAATAGCTGGCTTTAAAAAAATCGTTCAGTTCCAAATAATTTGCCAAGTCAGTCGGTCCCAATTAATTGTGGAAAGTTTCCGCGAAAAGTTCCGCGCCTTTTTCCAACAGTCATTGCCAATATTTGTGGTTGGCCAACTTTCGGTTGGATAACTTTTTGGACTCTGGGTGCATATTGTTGAGTTGAATGAAAAAGAATAGAATAGGAACCGCAAATTAAAAGTGGAAACGTTCTACATACGCCGTGTGGTTTTGCTGCCGCACTGTTCTCTGTTTTTACGAGCTAGGGGCCATTGACACGGGATTTGGAAAACTGGCGGTGCTTTTCCCCGATTTTCAAGATTGGGCTTTCGGGCCTCGGTTGGTGCGTGATAATTTTATGCAATTGTGGTCACATTAATGGTTCGCATTCGGTTTGATTTAGGACTGGAGTGCGTGGCGTGGAATTTGCAATTACGCCGCTTAATCCACCAGGTCCTCCAACCAGCACCGCCACCCCCCACCATGGCTGCTGACAGCTCAACTTTGAGCGTGCTGCCTTTACGGCGGGCACGTGTTGTTGTGCGTGTGATTTATGCTTTATGGGTCCCGGATCCTGATCCTGTTCCCTATCCAGCCTTTCACTTTCAAGCGGCACAGGATGTGCGTGCTGCCAGTTTTTAATTGCTTTCCCGTTGGCAGGGCCCACAACTGAATTATTGATGTAGGTCAGAGGGCGCAGTACTGCTGCCGGAAATAGGCCATAACCAACCAACAACAAAAAGCGAACCACATTTTATGAATTTTCGAGACTAGCACTATGAAAGTACAACCTGTGCACTTTTTCCGACGGCTAGGCTGCGTTTCATAAATGGCTTTTGAGGTATTACGGTTCTATTATTGAGCGTCGGCTGAAAGAAAAGCCGTTTTCAATTGCCAGTCGATAGAAACGTGATGGCGGGAGGCAGAGGCTGCGATTCAAAGGAAAAGGCTTAGGGCGCCGGCTGTCAATATAGACTTAATGCCATTAACTTGGGGCTGGAATCTGTCATTAGGGCATTAATAACTTTTGAAAGCCGCTTATCGAGCAAATTGATAACAACGCTGGAAAATACCGGCGTTGTGTTGCCGGCGACAGAGGTCCTTAGGCTACTTGAAAAGGAATCCCGCCACAGCGGCTCAGCGACTTAAAATCTGAGCTGGGAAATCAGCCGGAGATTGATCGTTGGAGTCACGGGGGCCCAATCGTTTCTTCAAAAAGTTATTCGCCATTCCATAACCAAATGTCTAATGTTCCCGTCGATAATCAATGAATCGGCTGCATATGAGGGTCCTTGGCAACTTTGACAAGGACAAAGTTTTTCATTTGGCAGTAATGAAAGACATTCAGTGCGAGAGTACAAAGTGAAGAGGCGCGAGCAAATAATCTTGCCCCACCCTCGCAAGCCCACTTCAGAATGTTCATCTGCTCCACACATTCAATTTGAGGAGCAACAAAAATGTGATAAGATTTATGGGGCATCTTCAAAGCTGGCAGACAAAACTGTTCTTCCCCGAGCGTGAATCCCATAAAACAGGAAGCGACAGCAACATGGAGCCTCAATGCCGTTTTGCATTACACAAGAGTACGGAAACAACCAGCAACCACATGCGTGAACACTGAAAGAAAATTCATAAATTAGATTAATATTAGGAGATCCTCAGGACTACAATAACGATTATATTTTAAAACTGACCATTCTAATGTGATTTTTTATTCCTTTCAGGTATGTCCAAGGGACTCCACAGTGCCCGATGTTCCTATCTACAGTCGATAGAAATCCCAATCCCTGGTTACCTTTAAAGTCGTTAAAAGTCATCACCAATTTTCCACCCTGTAGGAAGTCACATTCGAGTGGGTGTTTTGACAACTGCTCCCCCTCTGCTGTCACAATCAGTGTGGCAATCGCACAATGAGAGCTGTATAAATTTGGTGGGATTGAATTTAGAAGAGTTCGGGGAGATCCACTTCCTGCTGGGGCGAACCACGAGTTCGACAGATACTCACAGGCCCAGGTTCTAGAGGGAAGACCGATGTCAGAGGAACTGTGGCCAGGAGGCGACTTATTAAGAGGCCACAATGTGTCGACAGGCCGGGGAAATCAAATAACAAAGTTTTACTTCACCCGACATGTGCTTCTGCCCCTTGTCTTCTGCCTCGTCCTGTCTCCTGCTTGTCCTGTCGGCCTAGTTAACTTTAGTTTTGATGGACGAGAGTTCTTGTTATCGTCACAGCATCCGTCACGACATCCAACCATCAGCGTTAACTGCAGCACGTAAAGTGTTTAATCGGTTGGCAAGGATGCGTAGAACACAGAGGACGGGAAGGATTTCATGGGATGAGTCCTGGCATGCACGAGTTCATTTGTTGTTCTGTCAAAAAGCCTAATTAATTCAAGCCATAGAGCTCCCCCAAAAGAGCTGCGAACTTTAATGAGAAGTTTAGTTTTCGCCTGGTAGCTTTGACGAAAAATTTATAATTAAGTTTTTCCTCACAACGTCAATCCGAATAAAGTTTAAAGTGCATCAATTTCCAGAGATGACTTGCAGCTGAGAACCCCCAGGGCTGATGCCAGTGTTCCTAAAACAAAGTAAACATAATTGAAGCAGCGGGAACACAGACTTTTGCAAATGGCCTTGGGATGAATGCCAGGCCACGAGAAGAAGACTAACAAGTTCATTTGGCAAGAAACAATGTTTAATTTTCTAGAGGTTCTTTAAAAGGATGCAAATAGGAAATTGGCTGAACCATCCAGGGCAGAAGAAACCAAATACATGAGAAGTACCACAAAAGTTTACCTTTTTTGGCCAAAAAAAAAAAGGGAAAAGTGGCAAAAAGCTATTCTTAAAGCCATCATTCGGAAAAGATATGTAAAGTCCTCGCCCTCTGAAGTGTCCACACGCTGTTTACTTTTGGAGGCAAAGAGCAAAGTTCTCGAAACTGGCCACGTGTGGGTTCCACAGAGTTTGTTGGCCGCCAGAGACTTTATGGTCGGAATTCCGATACATCGAACTGCTCATTTTTTGTGGACTTTGCGGGTGCGTGCCAATGACAATGGCTTACTCGTTAAATATTTATTTATGTTTTTGCGATTTTTGCACTCGAGGAGTACAAGGAAAACGGAGCATGAAATCAACAAGTCCTTGGCAGGAGGTCTGGAGCTTTCAAACCCGATGAGGTACCCATGGGCTTTATAGCCCCCTCTCATTGAATTACCGCTTGACACTCCTCCAGGATAACCGCTATGGCTGCCATAAAAATTTACTCATTCGCCGATGACAGGTAATCTGCGGAACATCCTTCGGAGCCCACTCGGCACCAGGGGGAGAGCATTAATATTAATACCACAATTGAAACGTTTTATGTCAATTTATTTCAATTTAGTAAGTCCCGATGCAGCTTGCATTTTAAAACGAATAAAAGTCAAACCCAACTCATCGAAAGTGAAGCAGACATAAAGTTAAGCCCTAATAACTCTCCAGAAACAAACAACGGCCCGCTGGCCGAAAGCGAATGGCTTAGCCCCGGGCGACCGCCATAAAACTTGGCCAAGCCAACCCGCATTTAAGCCACGTTCTATGGCAACCGAGCAAGAAAGAAACGGAAAATATAAAGGATCTCGAGCCCTAGGCACCAGGAAGGCAGGCAATCATTAATAATGGAAATGGTCGTCATATTCGGCTTTAATGAAAGGACTCATTATAGTTTAGTAGCGACCGGGCCAAGAGGCGAACAATAAATAAAGTTCCATGTTATTACGCGAGCACATATTAAAACTTGTGCACAAAGAAAAAACAAGTCAGCATATGTATATATGTACATATATAGTATGTAGCTCCGGCTTTCAGACATCTCCATGACACCGCGAGAGAAGCGTTTTTTTTCTAGTTTCGTAGAATTGGGAATGACCGAAGTGCAAACCACCCTCGAAGGGCGTTAAATAAAAGCAGAAATTCCCACAAAAGCCAAGAAATGCCATGGATTATATTAATGATTTCCATTGAATCGGAAACACTCGCAATAAATTAAATTTTCGCTAGCCGAATGGCGCGAATGGGTGGGATCATAGCCAATTCAAAGGGTATTTCAACTTCCTGGAATTATCACCCCAGACGATTTCAAGCCATTTTATTTTTACTCCAATATTATATTCAGAAGCGCCAAAGCGTTTGCCCCGGTTTGAATCTCACTTGGCTTTCATTCTTGGGAATGGAAACTTGCTATAAAAGACTACATATATTTAGGAATATTCACAAGGACAAGACTTGGGTTATTTTTAAACAATTTAATTTTAATATTCTAGCATGGAGTTCGGAATTTAAAAGCCTTTCAAACTTGAACCCAACATCATCGAACTCATACGTGTTGCAATCTAAGCTGCTCCACTATTACCTGTTGGTTTTCAGGAGAAGATCCACCAATTGGGAATGGCAGGATGTGTGTGCCAATAATTTGCAGGATTAAACAGTAGTGTGCCAGCCCAACCCAAGTCCATTAAAAGATAAACGGATTACAAAGTATTTTCACTGTATTTAAATACAATTTAAACTCGATTGCAAGGAGAATGTTTATAACGACCACTCGGAGGGATCGGATGGTGCGGATCGGATGGTGAAGCCCCCACATCAAATAGTATTGACGGAATTAATGGTTTTCCAGGGCGTTCCCGATCCCAGGCCGGATCCCTCCGCCGGTGCCAGTGCAAGTGCCTCTGTGCGTTCCGTAGAAGAGTGGTTGGGGGTGGAGTGGTAGTGGGAGGTCGTAGGGTGGGCTTGGTTTCCCTAAATTTATGTACATTAGTGGTACAGCTAAGAGATAGAATACTCGAACGGCTAGCATTAGCGGTGAGAGGGAGTGTTGTCGTAGGTGTAAGTAGAATACAATAGGAGCCGGATCCGGACAGATGAGACGCGATGTCCTATGAGTAGAAGGTCAGCACGCTCGTCTGGTTGCCGCGCACAAATAGGAAGGGCGGCATGTCCCGGCTCAAGCTTTCCAGCCAGGCCATGTAAAGGGGGGCGGAGACGATGTTCTTGCGCGGCATGGGCAGCGTCATAACCACCAGGTCCGATTTGGTGGACTGCTCGCGCAGGTACTCCCGCAGGCGGAGGTACCGATTCGTCTTGTCCTGGACCGCCAGCAGATCATCGTCACTAATGAGGGCTAAAAACATAAAACACACACTGTACAGTTATCTGAAATATGAATAGTTCGAATGTTGGCCACTCACCTTCGTCCTCGTTGAGGGTGGCCCTACTGCTGTGCCCATTCCCATTGTCCTTGTCCGGAACAACAAAGTCCTTGATAAGCTCATTGAAAAACTGCGTTGATGTTTCCTGAGGCTTCTTAGTTATGTCCGGAATAAGCGTCAGGTCCGAATAATCGATCCGGAACTTGGAGAGCAGGCTGGCCATTGAGCGCTGTTCGAATTCCAGCTCGGCCTTCTTGTTGGCCAAAGCATAGACCCTATGAAGAGTACAGCATGCAAGGAGAAGCATAGAACAATTTCAATTAATCTGTGAAAGCAAGAAGTATTTTGCAGCAAGGTATCTGCCTGCATGGCCTGGGAGGTCTAATTGGAAACAAGATGGGGGTAAAACATGCAAGACTGTGTGACAGAAATACTACAGGGTCATCGGAGTGGATGCACTTTGAAAAGTGGTTATGCGGCGGCTGTTGGGAATGTATTTGGCTTTGGATCATATTTCCCAAGTCTCATTCTTTCTGATAATATATTCATGACTTTAAAGAACTGCACCTTAAACAAAGATAAGCCTGCTCTCAAAATTTCATTCCTAACAAAGTTGCCAAAAACTCTGCTTTATGGAAGACAGCATAAATATCCCTAAGCCAAACAAACATTTTCATTAAAATAATCAACTAATAAAGAATTTCTTTTCCTGGCAAATTCAAAACAAAGGGCCTAAGACGAGGCAAGGGAGGAGTCTCAAAGGCTAAAAATAAAATTCCCCGAGGCACCTGCCATCCTGAAGCCACTTTATCTCCTGCGAAAAAATCTTCAATGAACGGAGGAGCCCTAAGGAGGGTCTCACTTTACCGGAGGGGGCTGGAAGTTGGCGGTAATTTGCGGAAGGCTCACCTCAATTTGCACGATTGCCAGGTGCGCCGGGTACTGATGATGTAGGGCAAGAGGAGGGTGAGCCCGCCGTCGTCGTACAGCCACCAGACATCGATAACGGCGTGGCTGCGCTTCCTCGTGAACTGGGTGAGGTCCTGGAGGACCTCCTTGGGCAGCTCCGCGCCACCCGGTCCCTTGTACAGAGAGGCGGGGTCGTCATGCTTCAGCTTCGACTTGCGCAGCGTGTTGGGCTGTGGGCAGATCGAAAAGTTTTTAATTGTCAGAGAAAATAAGAAAGTAATCGTATTCGTTACCAAAAGATTGGCGGTCTTGACATCCAGAGGATCGGGCATGCCGGAAACATCCTTTGACTGGTTGCCTGCGATGAAGGACAGGTCGCTGGTACTGGAGGCTACACGGCGGAGGTCAGGAATAAAGAGAGTACTTTGTCAGTTGCAGTGTCTGCTTAAATTGTAAAAAATAAACATTGATACAGCCAATCTAATTCATTCCGGACGCATGCAGATCCGATATCGAGCAGTGCACCATGCTAACATCCCCAAGGCTTTTCATGTTTCCCGGTTTTTGTTTCGACCATTTACTTTACATTCACTCGCATATGTATTTTCGCAAATTCAAAACAAACAAGCGACCCCTTGGGGCACGTGCCGCTACGGACCCTTACCCGTCCCTACATGGCAGCACCGGACATCGTTAGGATATAATTTAAAATTCAAATGTACGAACATTGCATTAATTTTCGGGCAGCATATTGCCGGAAAAGGTTTGGCGAAAGCACAGCGCAGATGTCGAGCCACCGACGGGTTCTGCTGGGCCAACCCGAAGGGCGGCCAGGACCTTCTGACTTCCTTGAGGTTAGATTCGGCAGTTAAATGTCGTTAATTTGCCGAAAAGTTTATGGCTTGATTGCGATGGAAAAGAACATGCAGCAGCAGCAGCAGCAGTTGACATGCGTGGTGAGTGGTGGCATTTCGTGGCATTCGTACAATATTTACCTACGGCACAGCCTACAGTAACTTGGCATTCCATTCAAAGGCTTAAGGACACGCAAAGATCTTAGGAAACACACACATCTTGAACTTAAACTTTTACTTCACCTGAACCTGCGCCTGCACCTGGCCAGGAGCGCATTCTACGCAGACTCTGCTTGAAGCGCACTGCGTTTCGATTAGCCGGAAAGACACGAAGATACATAGATACAGATACGAATACGGATGGGCTTAGGGTTTTTTCTTTTTCGATAGGTACCTCTAGCTGCGTGGATCTCCGGCTTAAATATCAATAAAGTTTGGGGCCTCATAGCATACGCTATTGAACATACATTTACAAGCGATGACAAATATAATTTCTAATTATCGTATACAAACAATAGCACTATAAATAAACGCTACTAGTGCCATTATTTCAAACAAATAACTGCGTCTATCACAATCTCGGTTGTGGTTAAAATTGAAATTTGCTTGTTTGATTGGCCTACGTGTCGTATGAGTAACATTGTCGCTATGATTTGGTTTCAACGCCACAGCCATCTCGCCCAAAAATAGATGGCCACATTATTGCCCACAATCCACAATCCAAAGCCCAGAGATCCACCCAGCAACTGATTCCCCCTCTGCGGGACAAGCTACTTACACTTGACAATCTTCAGACTGCTCTGTTCCCCGGAGCGCACTTCGTTGCGGTTGCGGTCTTCTGGAGGAGATTGCATTGGTTGTTGTTGCAGTGGAGTAGTGGAGCAGTGGTGTTGTTGGTGGTGCAAGGGTGCGATTTGATTGTGTGGTTAGGCGGGTGCAGGGATTGGGGCATGCAAGATATAATCAGAGAATGTGTTACAATTAGTCAGAGGAATTCGAATCAAACGCCTGCTCCTTACCCTGCGAGACATTCCGGCTGAGGGAGTCAATGCTGCCGCTCAGGCCGTTCCGCGTGTGGCTGTCTGCCGCCTGCAGGTCTCCAGAGCTCTCGTTTGGCTGCAGGGTGCGCGGCACATCGGCCACCGTCTTCCAGCCGTCCTGGGAGCCCAGCACCTGCGAACAGTCCAGTCCCTGCGGCACCCGCAAAATCGCCACCGACAGATACATGTCCAGGGCCTTGTGCATCACGTTGAAATACTGTTGCAGCTCCTTCCGGTCACACGTCTGCCAGTCCGTCTTGTAGCCCATCAGGATGATGTTGGGCTTCAGCTTGCCTATGCCCGAGGCCTGCATCAGAGCTCGGGTACCGGACTCAAAGTCCTCGCCATCCACCAAGGCGTAGAAGCCCTTGACGCGGTGCTTCCTGAACCAGTTGCCCGCCCGCTCCTGCAGATAGGTACGATACTTCTGAGAGCTGGATCCGCGTACCACATGGCCGCACACTAGCAGCGACAGGTTCTTGGTCAGCATGTAGGCCAGGTCAACCAGGACCGGGCGGGTGTTGGGCAGGCCGGACAGCACCAGGATCTGCGGCCTGTAGTTCTTCACGTGTTCCTCCACGTTGTTCAACTGCTGCACCGACATAAGGGCGTTCTTGTACGTTTGCGCCTGGGTGGTGGAGCCCCAGTTGACGTCCGGCTTCCGGTAGGCCACGATTAAGTACAGCGCCAGCACCACGGCGAAGGTGATGAGTGCGGTGGCCCACGAAATCAGAAACATCACCGCCACGCAGAGAGCGGAGCCCAGCAGACTCAGCCACATGTTGTAATACTGGAATGGACAGGACGTTCGTCGAGGATATTCAATAGAGAAGGGATTCACTCACCTTGAAGGTTGGTCGCCAGCCCACCGGCTTGGCCAGACTGGCATGGAAGGTACTAAAGTTGATCAACATGTAGGCGGCCAGGAAGAAGTTTGAGATGAGAGGTGCTATCAGGTTTAGTTCTCCGATCAGGATGAAGCTGTGAAGCCAAACAGAGCATACATCATATAGCGATTTAAGGAAAGGATCTGCCTGGAAGTCCCCAGTACTCACGCTGAAGCAATAATGAAGGTCAGGACGTATCCACGCACAGGCTCGTTGTTCTTGCCATATCCTTTGGCGAACCAAACTATTTTCGGATAAAGCTCATCTTTGCACAATGCCTGTAAAAGCAAATCCAACATGAAATCGAGACTATCAGGATCATTTTTTTTTGACATCCTCACCTGGAAAACCTTGGGAGCCGAAACCAAACTGGCCAAGGCCGAGGAGAGAGTGGCGGCAAAGCAACCGGCATAGATTAGAGGCCCAAATCCAGACACCAGCTCAATAATTTGGAACGAGTTCTGGAGGCCATAGCTGCATTCACCTGGCTGACAGTCCAAGAAGGCAAAGGAGCCGTTCAGGGTATCCGTAAGGTTTCCGGTGGCATCACGGGCCACTGTAGCTCCGCATTGGAGCACCATGATCAGGTACGTTCCAGTCGTGATGATAATGGCCAAGATAGTTCCCTTCGGTATGGATTTTTGGGGGTCCTGGCAAACAGGATATTAGTAAAGAAGAGGTATGTCTTAGGGGCAAATGCGCTAACCTTGAGGTCCCCGGATATGTTCGCTCCCGCCAAGATACCAGTGGCTGCCGGGAAAAAGATGGCGAATACTGAGAAGAAATCGTGCTGGACGCCCTTTTCCAGGCGGTAGTCCGCAAAGAGGTTGTTCGAGAACAGGGTGGCTGCCAGGAAAGAGATTATTAAAGAGATGACCCTCACAAAGAACTACCAACTCACAGTTGTAGCCCAGGAAGCCCTTCGCCATCTCCTCGTCGCTCTTGGGTCCGATGAAGGTGCCGATGACAAAGTCCCCGATGGCCACCAGCAGGATGATGAGCAGTCCGATTTGGGCCTGAACACAGTAATCGCATTAGGCAGGTTAGATGGTGATCCCCTGGTGACCCCCAATGCATCGCATACGTACCTTGGCCTCCCACTCCATGCCGACGACTACGATAATCAACAGCAACAGAATGGTTACACAGCCTATGATGCGGACGTCCTGGACGCCACCGTCGACTATTGCCCAGCCGTAGGTGCCCATCATGGCCAGCATGGACTCACAGAAGCCGACCACATACATGGCGCAGGCCACGGCGTTCGCCAGAGAGAAAATCAGGCCAATGGAGCCGCCAAACTCCGGGCCAAGCGACCGGGATATCATGTAATACGTGCCACCTGGATGCGAGGCAAGGTTGGGCACATAAGTGTGTTAGAACCACTTTGAGGTCCTGGACTCACCTCCCTTGATTACACCATTAGTGCTTATCGCCGACATCGACAGTGCCGTGATGGTTGTGACAGCGGTCGTTGTCAGAATTAATACGAATCCCTCGACTATCCCCGCCTGGCCCACCACCCAGCTGAGGCGGAGGAAAAGCATCACGCCCCAGATGTTCAGCAGGCAGCGTATGAGGACACCTTTGATCCATCCGAACTTCAAAATGCCGTTCATGATGCCCGACTCGAGGTCCTGGTTGCGCGTCAAGCTGTGCGTGTTCTGAGAGTGTACAGAGTGAAAAATAGTATTGGATTTTATCTCATGTTTCATGCACTTCAAGCGCTACAAATTCCCATATTTTTTCTCAGTGCAAAAACAAGCATTAAGTACCGCCGAGCTCAGGGGCCTACAAAAATTTCAATAAAGCTGTCTTGTGTTGATAAATGATTCGGCAAACAGGCTGCGTACCTGCGGTCGGGGCCGACATATCTGTCTATTCTTCAAATATGTTCCGAGACCGGGATCCGGGAGGAATCTGAATCTGGAATTTAAAGGCGGGGCCTCCAGCCCCATCTAAATGGATGACTTCAGCTACCAGGAATTTTGACGGCCGCCCGAAAGCCACTCGGCAAAATATAATATTATTAAAAGATTAATCATACGCCCCCGAAACCGCAGCGCCGTTTGTGAGCCAATTGAACTCTTGAACTTTGCACTTTCGAGACTTAATTGGCGGTTATTACAAGATGGCCAAAGTCGCATTGTGAGCCCGCCAATTATTAGACGGCTTAGGGCAGGGCTTACACTTCAGGCCGGAGACAATTAATGGAAACAAGAGGAGCCTTCAGAGGGTGCAATATCAGAGTCATAGTCGATATTGTGCAATGACTCGACCGCAAGCCAAATCAATTTATTTTCCCTTTCATTGACACTTATTTACGCGACCAATTTAGAGCGGAGGAGATAAACGAAAACATCTCGAAAGTGTGGAAACCAATTAGCGGCAATTGGTGGCGGTGCACTTTGTCTCGCGGAGGGAAGTTGAAAACTTTTCAAAGTGATTCATTAGAATCAGCTGCTGGAAAGTCAAATGAAAAGTCAGTGGACCCTCTGGGTCTAGGGGGATCGGACGCTAGTCGAGCTTAATCGGCAAAGTCTGGGACAAAGTAGATTTATAAAAGAGCCACCCAGACCGCAATTATTGCACTTGACAAGCAATTTTCAGGCTGCAGGCACCCAGGGATTACCCAGGCTGCAGTGCCAACGACCGACAAATTTGAATCCTGACGGCATTTCCAGTCACGCTCATGTGCCTCTGACACCAGCCAGGACTCCTCGTCCGGGTCACTTCACGGCGAAGTGAATTTCCCGATTCCGATAACGAATTCGATGAGAATAAATTTAAATTTAAGCCCCGCTCGTAAAGCATGCGTGTCGTTATTTTATGGGTCCGGCGAAATTGTAATTTGTGACTGTCGAGAGTCCCGCGGCGTGTTTACGACCCCTTAATATTCATTTAGTTGGAGGACCATGGCCTTCTGGCCAGAATGGGAGCGGGAAGGGGAAGGGCAACTCACCTTGCCCGTCAGCGTCGCATTGTGCAGCTCGTCGAGCGTTGGACGGTAGGCGGCCTGGATGGACATCATGTTCCGGTAGTTGTCCAGACGGGGTAACGCCTCTCGCGTAAAGTGCCTATAAAAAAGAGGATGCTTTAATCCATCCTTTCTGACACAAACAAGACCCACACGTTGGGGGCGTTTGGGGGAAGGGAGCAATGCAACTGACCGGAAACTTTTACCATATTTTGTGTCGTATTCGTTCTCCAGCAGCTCGCGCTCCTCCTGCGAGTCATTAGACTCCTCGGACACCTCATTCTCGGGATCCACCTGAAAGCGAGTCGTCGTCTGCAGGTCCTTGAACCGGGAGGGCTTATCCTTGTCACGGAAGCTGCTCTTGATGGACTGCCTGAAAAAAGAACAGAGACAAACCAACACAAGGCATTAGTATCTTCATCAGCAATCATCCATTCCCCATCTCCCGTCGTCAGGGCTACGAATTTAATTGGGGAGGTGCCACATGAGTGGCATGGGTCGCTTCCCTCGTTGTCTAAAATAAAATGAAATAGAAAGCCAATCGACTTGACACGCCCAGTGAGCATTGGTTTGGTTTTAAGCCCACTGGCAGTAACTTTCATTATCCGTCAATTCAGTTTGGCGAAATTCAATTGAATTTGTTCCGACTTAGTTGGCGTTCGCCCACTTGAAACTTGCACTTTGTGATTGCCGCGCATTGCGGAGCACGCAGAGGGCATCCCAGATGATGCCAGTCGGTCTGCCACGGAGCAGACGGCCCCAGGACACGCCTACGAGCCCAGACTAGCGTTCAACGCCCCACGCCGCCTACTCCCCCGGGGCAAGTGCCCCCGTTAATGTGTTGCATGAGCGAGCTTCTGACATCCTGACACCCTAGATCCAGGATGGATATTCACTCGGCTGAAAACCAATCGAGCCACTCACGTTGGCAGGAAAATATTAAATAGTTAATTGAACAACAATTACATTTTTGCGTTTAAGTGAAAAGGTAAATACACAATATTCATATTATCTATTCTGTTGGAGATGCAAATGACATGGAAGTGGCTCAGTGCCAGGTGCGTAATTTCGGATGCACTTCAAACGGATGCAAATATTTATTTTTATTCATTTTAAAAACATTAGTAATATCTGTACTCTTTCAACACAAACTGTCAGCAGGCAATTAAAAGAGTAACTGAAGCTGAAAAACGAGATAATAGAAAGACCACACTGCGTATGAGCAACCACACTCATACGCCCCGTCGGCAGCTGCCAAGTATCCTGCAGTCGAGACTCCCGCCAATACTCAGCTGGCTCCTGCTGGCAAAAAGTCTTTGCTCAATGCCCTCTAGATGTTCATATGATATATGTTCCGATGTCGGTGGAGCAATTTATGCGAGTGTCTATGTGGCGGTCTGGTTAGTCTGGTTGGCTCTTCTCTTGGAATTGCCTGGCAGCCATGAACGTGGAGCGCACCCATAATCATGATCCCGTCGATTTGCGACGTCAATGGGATTTATTTAATTTGGAAGCCAACCACCTAGCACTGGGCAGGGGACTGGGACAGCAAGGGAGTGGGCCAAGAACTAATTGTCAATCTGGAAACGCGGATTCGCAGGCGCTTAAGACTGGAGCACATCCTTAAGTCGGCTTATCATTAATTTATGCCAGAAACTCGCTGCTCAGCTGCTCAGTGGATGCCAATTTGAGCCGATTAAAGACATTTTTACATGAAACCGCTTGGCTCGTAATCGAAATTCCGTTGCCTTGCCGCCGTGGGAGTCGAAGCGCCTGCCCGGGCCCATAAACAGGGCCATAATATTTTCATAGGCCTCATTATGATAACTTGACTTGGCTGGCAGAAGGACGCTTGAGTCGCTTGTCCCCGTGACATTGCCGTGATGTCACTCCGTGTGCTCGTATACATGCATATCGATGCTTATAGTTGGCAGACCGACTGACAGCTGGCAGGCCACCTCCGTCACGGGACCGATCCCCGTCCTCATGCAAATTGGCTGTCCACTGCCAACGGGGAGCACAAGCGTAAATGATTGTTATTACCGGCGACTGTGATTGGTGGCATTGTTTGATTCTTGCTACCGAATGTTGAACCTTTTGTTCCGGCGAGTGTTGAACCTGCAGCAGTTCGGCAAACTTTCGGATATTTGATAGATGCGGCGGGTCAGGACTAGGGTCTCCGGTCTCCGGTCTCCGGATTTGAATTCGTGCCTTTAGTCTGTTTCCACTGGTGATTCTTTCGACCGGGGAACAAGAACGCGGTTAGGAATTCGACAAAAATTTAATCAATTTTGAATGATTGGCTCTCGCCGGCGGATGGCTGATGGACTGAAAATTACAATCGCAGCAAATGTGGCGTGAATGATTAAGAGGCATCTCGTTGAGCACACAGTACCCTAAAAATACCAGCCCAGAAATATCAATCCCATTTGCATCCAGTGCCGTCCTGGCTCCAGGATGGGGGTATAATTCATTTAAAGGCCTTTTCGGCGGGGCAGCGATAACTCTTGGGGCGTTTTCCAGCATTCCGTGTTTCCTTTGTAGCAGGATGGAACAAGGGCGGAATGTTAACGCCATAATTAAGCAGGAACAGAATACAGGAGGCGACAAAAGCAATCCTTGTTTGATGAAACACTAAACAATTACCAGAAAATGAAAAACTGGAGAAATTTCCATTCCGCCTCACAATAGACAAGGGAAAAGGTCGCATAGGGTTCGAGACCCGAAAACCGCAATCGTTTTCCAAACGGATTACACTTGGAACAAAAAAGGTCTAGCATCTATTACAATATATATTAAAAACAAAATCATTATAAAGGATGGCTAACTACTATTTATATATAGTCTATCTATTTATATAAAGTAGCAAACTATTGCAGAAACATTTTCTAAAAGTGCATCACCCCGGACTCACCTTTGCATCCTCGGCTGGTGTTGGTTCAGCACTTGTGTCGCATCGAATGTATCGTCCTCGAGAAGCTCGCCCTCGGCGTTTGTGAGGCGGCGGTAGACTTCGTGCGGGCCCTCGTCCCCGGGCCCCGCACCGGATCCGGGTGTCGTGCCTTCCGGACCCTGTGCCTTGCGACTACTGCCGTTGACCGGGTTCACTTGGAACCTGTTGGGCGGCCGCTCCGAGGCCGAGCCCATCTCGAAGGAGATTGTGTCCGACATCTGGGTCCGTGTTTGTTTGTTTGTCTGTCTTTTGGGGTGTTAAGGTCCTCGCCCGAGGAATGTTTTGGCAACTTGTGGTTCTGTCTCTGCCTCAGCCTATGTATCTGCGGTTTCCGTGTGCGGGTCTAAATTCTCCTGAAACGTATTCAGCCGACCCATTCACTGTGGCTAATTGTGTCTATGAAGCCTGGGCCTGTGTCCTTTGGTCGGTCTGGGGAATGGACAAAAATCAGGGCATCCGTTACTCCGTCAGGGCGTTTAAAGGCAATCTCCGAGCGTTCTTAAAGCTATTCTGCAAAGAGCGGATGGAAAAAAAAAGAGTCCCATAAATCAAACAGAAACTGAAATAGGAATGGAAATGGAAATGGGAATCCAAATTTGCTGAATCAGTAAGTGTCGTCCCAAAGCAGAGTTTTTTCCACCCAAAGCTAATGAAAACAAACTCGATTATGCATTAAGACATTTGTGTATCGTGTGTGTGGGCTAGCCCCGGCAATGAAAACATTTTCTTTTTATCCCAGACAAAGGAATTAGGAATATATCGCATTGGTTTGGCCAAACTTTGGTCTTCTGGTTGCCCAGATGGCGAGAATCCCACAAGCCCTTGGCTATTTTCCGGAGAATGACCGAAACGGAGGCTTCTTTTTCTGCACCGCTTCATTGATAAGCTATTTGAATAATTCATAAAGCGATATTCAATTTAAAAATATCCCAGCCATTAAAGCTTTCGCTGGCAAATGTCAAAATCAGGTTTAATTACCGGTCAGTTGTTCAGTGAACCGCTGGAATTTAATACTGATATTTATTACTATAATTGATTATATTGTTTTCTAATTCGACGCAGTTTTAACATTTTATATCTCAAAGCTGGACTTTCTTTGTGTGAGTTTAGAATTTTAATGAAACGGAATTCGTGATAGCAATTTTTCGAAAACGAACAGTTTTTCAACTCTTTGATTGCCCGTTTGGTATCATATTTCTGTGACGAAATCCCCGTAAGCCACCCTGCCACTCGGCAGATTCCCATGAGGTAATAAAATTCCTCGACAGAGCACTGGAAGCCGAACCCCGAATGCTGGGTCTCGACTAAAAATAGCTCAAACTCAAATTGATGCAAATTAATCATGATTAGTCGGCTGCTGCCGCCGGTTGCCAGGTGGATGGATGGTTGACACATGCCATCGGGCTTTCATGTGTGCGCTGGGATTCCCTTCGGGGCTCAGCCAGGCACACCTGCTCCTCAGGATGGTGATGGCGGAGGCGGTTGCGGAACCGGAACCGGAAGCTGTAACCCTGCAACGTGAAAGGAGTCCCCTGAGCAATGCCATTTATCAATTCGAGAGTGAAGCATTTTATGTAGGTCAAGGGACAGGCAAACACAAACAATTAGCATAACAAAATGGGCGATAACATAATAGAAGATTCAACCGATCCGGGGAGGAGGTCGAGATAAACGGTGAGTCGAAAAGAGACTTTGCAAAGAGCTGGCTAATTACGCCAATTACGCTGCTTTTTACTGAAATTGTGGGAACTTTGCTCAGCTGAGCCGAGCTCAGTGCAGAATGTGCACAAATTTATTGCAGCAATTAAGATCTTAATTCAATGAACCGGCTCCCAGCTTCGGTCCCGCAGCAGATGTCGGCTGCCAGTTGACAGGCCACATCCTGGGCCTTGGACTGGACTTGGGCAGGTGAGGAGAAAAGTTCGCTCATCCAGCTTATCAGCGTGAGACACAAAGGCCAACCCGACCCGGTGACCCTTCACCCGGCCAGACGGCCAATGATAAGCGCAAAAGCTGCCGAGTTAAAACTTTTTCCAGTCGTCAGCTGCTGGTCTTCGACAGATAGCAGCGAATGGTGTCCTGATTCCTGCACAGAGAGGAACGTTCTACATTTTAGCTAGTTGCTTTTAGGTTATTCTTTGTTTGGGGACAATTATTTTCCTCTGTGCAGAGACGTTTGCTGATTTATGATCCCATTCTGATTAATTTGTGTGGGGGGAGGGAGGTGCTCCCCCACTTTCATGTTCCTGGAATTGAGGCATTTAGCAAGCCATTTCAACGCTTTGGGCCAACAAATGGCAAAAGCCATTGATGTAAAAAACGTATCCAAACAATAATTGTTGACAGTCGGGAGCCCACTGAGATTCACTCCTGGGATGGCAATTTTATTTGAGCGTTTCTCTGTCCCGTTTTGCGTTTCATTACTCAATTCCACGCCCATTCGCCATTCAATTGCTTCAATAAAATTCGCATTTTTACAACGTCGGCGGTGCTTCGGCAGCAATTGCATACACATACATATAAATAAGCCCCAGCCCTACGCCCTGCGGGGAATTAAATGCTTAGATTTAATGGCCCATTTCGGGTGCGGGCTTCCAACTCAACTCTTTTGGCAAAATCAGCCGAAAACTTTACTTTTACTCGGAGGAGTAACGTGAACATTAAAGAGGAGAAACGTACAATGGGAAGCATAAATTATAACGAAAAAATTCACACCGACAAAGGTCATCAAATAGAAAAGTATTTGAGGACAAAAGTGCCTAGGCTTTTATGGCACAGCCCCAATTACAAGGAGCTGCTGCAAAAAGTGACATAAAACATAGTCGCTGTCAGCACAAGGACCTCCTCCACAGCTCCACAGCTCGGTACCAGCAACCTAATGACACACAACATCACATGTCACGTGTTATCCGCTATTGGCCGATATTGATATCAATCGTTTTTATGCCCCCAATAGATAGAGACGGATTCCCAGGCAGTAATCAGTGATGTGGCACGCACGAAAAACTAAACTTCTCCCCCTCAGTCCGGAGTCCGTTGCCGTGTCCGTTGATCAGTGGATGACAGGGAGGTCATCTTGTCAGGCCCCGGCCAAATATGTGTACTATGTATGTTTGTGTATCTCACGGATACGCATCAAAGCGGATTAACAAACCAAGACCCAGATAACAAGGAAAACCAGGAGCAACAAAGTGTCAAAAACACACAGCCCACACAGGACGCAGGACGCAGCAAAAGTTGAGCAAGTCAAGCGTGCTGATCCATCCACATCCGCATTGTATTACATTATTCTCAACGCCCACCGAAACGGCCAAATAAACTAGCAACTAGCCGGGCCAAGAGCCGGGCCAAAAAAAAAAGAAGGAAATCAAATAACTAAACGGAGCAAAAAGGAAAATGCGAAAAAAATGCAAAGTAGCTGGGGCAAGGGCGGGCGCGGCTACAGCCACAGACAGATGGGCCGAAAGGACGAGCCGGCGCTTTAAGCCCAAAAATGCAAACTGTTTGGGTAATAAACAAGAATGGAAGTCATTCCGGCAATCGGGCTAATTCCTTTAGCTCACATCTCTTGTCAGCCCAAAGGGTTGCGTTGAGGGCGCATCCGGAGCCCGGAGTTGGGAGGCCGGAGACTGGGGACTGGGGAATCCGCCTCGAGCGTCGACTGCTTAAGCGATTAAGGGCCGTGCCACTGACAGGCATTAAAGCGTTAACGTCCATGTTGTCAGTCCTGAGAAATGACGCCGCATTCCTCATTCCGCCCACTCAGTAACATGTCCTTGTTCGCTCAGGAGCAAGTTAATAGCTCCCCGGAAAAACATTCCGACCAAATCCCGGCCAGAAAACGGACTCTGTAGACCATGTTAACATAAATCTCATCTTAAAGAAAGCCGCTTTTGGCTTTAAGGCCAAAAAAAAAGTGCAATCACTATTTTGGGCTAAATATTCTATAATCTTTCAGAGGATACTCAGAGCGTATGCAATTTCCATTGTCCTTAGGCAGGAGCACTAAATATGAATACATTTTCAAAGGCTTAAGAGCTCGGGCTGCATCTCAGTGTGGAAAACCTTTCATGTTGTATTTCGTTTTGGATATTTAATATTCAAAGTAAATTTTCCAGGTGGGAGGTTCGGCTTAAAATGTTCAGCTTATTTTAATACTTGACCCGATTTAGCTGAAAGAGGCCTCCCATAAACAGAAATCAAATGTTAATTAATTGAATCTCGATCTATTGAACAAAAAAAAAACATTCAAAACAATCAAAATATTCAAATATTCAATTAAAAATATTTTAATCTCTTACGAACAAAAAACAGTCAGTTATTTAAAATAATTAAATTCTAGGAAATCAAAAAGGACTTATGACTCTTCAGCTAAGCAATGTAATTTTCATAAACAGATACACAATTACGCAATGAATACTTAACGTGAAATAAAACAAATTGGACTCATGTCACTGGCATGTGGAATTCATGGAAACTGGGTTAGGCTAACATGACGGCTCCAACCTCCAAATCCAAATCCAAATCCAAAACAGAGAGCTCCTCCGAGCACGTTCGAAACTATTGCCATGATTAGTGAAATATGTGTTCCACTCACTGGCTTCGACACAACATTGGGGCGCGTGTAAATAAATCGACAAACAACAAGTGGCAGTGAAATGCTTTAAATAAATAGAAACGGAATTGCGAGTGCGAAGGCGAAGGCAGCCAAGTGTTAGGCCGCTCTCGAAAAGCATGAAACAAGTTTTGGGGGCTCCCAGCCTCCTGGCCTTCCCTCCTATTCCCACACCGGGGAATGACCTCGCCCAACAGGGAGTGGACCATCAGGACAAGTTGCCTTCTGTGCGACGCACTTATTTATTTATATCATATGGTTTTTCGGTTATAAATTTCAAATGAAAATAACCATAAATAATATTTCGCGGGCTTTTATACCGCCAACAGAAGACCAGGCTCCTGGTGCTTGTAAGTGGCTTTGGTGGGAGGCCTCGAGGTTCTCGAGGGTACAACCGATGACTTTTTATGATTTAAAGTCGTAAAGAGCGAGCAGCCAAGTATTTACGACTCGGAAATGGAAATATCATGCCATTTGGTAAGTACGCAGCTGACTGGCTCTTTGGGCCCGGCTTAGACCGGCCGGGCGCAGGGGCCACTGTTTTTATTCGGCTTCATTTGCGGCGGCATAAATTAAGTGCCAAGGCGCGCACGGAGCCGAAAACAAAGACGGGACAAATCAGACGCCAGCCGGAGAAAACAAAAGCTGCCGCAGTGAAAGAAAGGTTAATAAAAATATATTGCGATTGCCACAGGCTGCCGGTTGGGAGTGGGAGTGGGAGCGGGGGCGGGGTCTGGTACTCCTGCCCCCCATATGTGACGCAAAGAAAATAAGAGAAATTATTTAGCCGGAATCGAAGGCTGTTGATAAATACTGACGGTTCTCGGGAAAGAAGGCTTTAACAAGATTTGTTCGGCATTGCCAAGCAACCAGTCATAAAAAACGAAAGTCTCATCAGCGGGCCAGCAACTAAAGCCAGTTCCTGGAAACCTTGATGGTCCACCAATAAAGCTTCAATATTTGTCTTAATTTTTGCCAGATACCCAGGCACAGTTGTACTTCTATAAGCGAAACTTTGGAACAACTTTGTGAGTGCCAGGTATGAGTACCTGGAAGAGTTCAAACCTAAGCAGTCTTATGAAAACAAAAAACACATTTAAAAAGCCATTAAAACCCCATTAAATCAAAGCCGAAAATATTGTTTCGAGGCAAAGGTACCTTAAGTCTGGAATTTCAATTCGACGGCAGATGGATTCGAGCTAGGAACGTCCAACTGTATCCGAGCGACTCAGCAAAATCAGAAGTATGCGAGCTGGCCGGCCAAAATCGTGCTGATTGTTCACTTTGTTTCCCAGCGACTTATTATTAAGCGGCCACCTGCTATACTGTACGACCGACTGAACGAGAATATATATACATACATAGCGTATATCTGTGGGTCTGTTTGGCTGTGGATCGTAAAGCGACAAGCGGCATTGTCGACGGCGTCTCATATGAATATTGTCGCCTTAACCGCAGCTTAATGACTTCGGCAAGTGTGCAATAAAAATGGATATGGGTCATGTGGCATGTGCCCAGAGTGACTACCTTTAGCTCGTATCAGTTCCCAGCCCAGAAGCCAGCGCCAAAGCCAGTGCAGCGCTGGACAGTCACGCAGAAAGCTGACACACTCGAATCCATGCTAAATTTGCATTTTAGCATTTTATGGGTATTTTGCAAAGGCATGCATTCTGCATTTAAACACGTTCGGCAAGGACAAGGCAGTCCCAGCACCCGCCCACTGGTACCATCCTCCCAAAACGCTGGGTATTTATGATGCCTTCTTACTCTTTCTGGGTTTGTTTAGCAAATAGTTTTATCTTAATTGAACTGGCAACTGGTAATTTAATTAGGCACAAATCACTGGGGCATGTGTGTGTATAAGTTTTGGCCACAAATCGCAGTGTATAAGCCAAAAAACAAACTCCGCTGGCCAAGTCAGAGCTGGCTTAGGGTCATTTGCACGTTTTCCCTATTTACATTGATTGGATAGTAAACCCTGGCTCAACGGGCAACTCGCAACTTTGGCTACCAATTAGCCGATTTGAGCCGTCTAATCAGCCACTTTGTGGCCATCGGAGAACCCGTCTGGATTTCAGGTTTGCTATGCAAATGCGAGAATCGGGCAAACATCGGCCAGAAGGTAAGTAATGATTGTTCCACGTAACTTTCCGCTGCTAAACTTTAAAGAAAGATTCCCAGAAATATGTGAGGGCCTGCGGGGGAGGGATGGGTGCGCTCGAGTGGCAGTCGTAGCCCCCGGGGATCCCCAAAAATGGCTAAGAGGACTTTAGTGTGGGCTCGTGTAATCCACATAATTTCACAGGTCATTGCACGGATTGTTACAACCGGCGTCAGGATGATTCAGACACTATTCCCCACTCGTACTACCAAATGTTTTATATATTGTACGTATGTATATTGCTCGTTGGTAATACATACATAAGTGGAAACAAAGAACGATAAATAACTACGTAGTCAGCATACATGTGAAATTTCAAGTTTGCGGCCCACAAAAAGTCAATAAGAATGCCAAAGCAAAGCGGAGAACCCAAAAGCGTTTACCTGGCCAATTGGGATAGGGTTCGGTTAAGGCCCGGCTCGAACTGGCTTTTATTTCCTGGTGTGGCGTCCGAATTTCTCAGTTAACCCATTAGGGGCCTTCACCAAAAAACATCAAAGCCATAGCAATAGCCAGAGCCAGAGCCAGAGCCAGAGCCATCTGCCTCTAATCTCAAATTATTTAATGCTAATGCACAAAGGGCACCTCGGATACATAATTCCAATTAAAAGCGTATTCAATTTATGGAAATTCTGCGGGGTCGTGGGGGTCAGCCGCAGACATCACTTTGATTGCTGACTGACTGAGTTTCTTACGCAAAAGAATTCCGGCGGACACACGCCCATCGCCCATCGCCCATCGCCCATTCACTGGCCCATCCGCCCACGCATCCGTAATAGCTCTAGCACTCACAGTCGCACTGGCAATCGCCCGGCCAATTGCCATAAATCTTGATTAAACGTGGAAAGACAAAAGCGACGAAAAGAAAGGCGAAAGGTGAAAATTGTCAACGCCGTTTACAGTTTACCGTTCACCGTTCAACGTTTGCCGACTACTGGCTGCACCGCCACTGCCGCTTGCCACTTGACGTTGCGCCTTGCATAATTTCCATCCGTGCCACTCATATGCTCATACACTCATTTCCATTCCCATTCCAATTCCAATTCGGACTCTGATTCTCATTCTAAGTCTTATTCCCGATCCCCTTCCCATTCACATTTCCATGCCCGTTTCCGCAGTAGGCTAGGCACTGCGAGAATTCCTCGGCTACCTTTCTGAACTCTCCGCACAGAGCACTTTTATTAATAAACTGCTTATATTGGAATGAAAGACAAGGGAGCAGATTTATTTATCGCTTCGATAAAGTGTGTTTCATAAATCATATTTATTAATAGCTTTGATAGGAGGTATTTCCGCCGCTGATAGATATGACGAGCCATTTTATGTAGTTTCCCTGTTCCATTTAGAGAAAGTGAATAATTTTCTTGTTAATAATATCTCTTCTGTTCTTGGCCAGCAACGAGGTACTCCCCTTAGCCGATGGTGCTCTTCTTCTCAAGCACCATCCAGAGTTTCGAGTGCAGGCTATCGTCGTCTAGTCATCAAGTGGCATCTGGGCATCAATGCACTTTTCGGTGGAAGCCTCGAGCCCCCGACTCGGGACACCCAGTCGCTTTGTCAAGGTTCGCAAGGTCAATGATTTATTAGTTTATTCGTTCGCCATTCCGTTGTTCTGTTGTGATCTCAGTTCGTAGAGAGACTTTCTTTCGCCGTCAGCTGGATGGATGGTTTTTATATTCTTTTTGTCTGTGGCTGCGACTGTGGCTGACAGACTAAGCTCTTGGATCAGCCAGCGGCTGTCAGGTAGCGCCAGTGCCCCACCGTCTGGAATCATTATGGGGAGCAGCCAGTGACAATTCGAGTTGCATTTCCATTAGTCCACATTCGTCCGTGTGTCAATGGCTTGGCAAATGGACAAGTTAATCGGGGCATGTGTCCCCCTTCCATTCTATTCACTTTTATGCGCTCTGACAGTGACCAGCTGAGCCAGAGCCAGAGCCTGAGCTCCGTGGAATCCAGTTATGTGAGTACATATGTATATAGGCCACGACCTTCAAATGCAACCCCATAAATGTCGATCGAACGGGGATTCAGCGCCTCGGGGTGGTGGAAAAGGAGCAACCCTGGGTCCTGGGTTGCGGTTGCCAGGCGCCCTTTTCTGCAGCTGCATTCAACCCAAAAGGCCTCGGGGTTTTTTTTTTTACTTATTTGCACAGGTTCCCAGTTATGCAATTCATCTTTTGAGTTTACTCAGAAATGTGATATTTCAGTTGACTGTTTAATCCCAAGTTCCCACAGAACCCTATGATTTCACACTTTTTAAGAGACTAATACATCTTAGTCATTATGTTAACACAACTTGGGGGGATTACGGAAGCCACTGAATGAGTATTTATTCTAATGTGTCCACACAACTTCATGAATAATTTTGACAACTAATTAAATTAAGAATTTGAAATATGGCGAAATCTGAAGCGACTCGTTTTCAGCCTGGAAATAACTCATAGGAGAAGGAATCGTAGTATGACTCGGCTATTGGATAACAAAGTATTCCGTTCAACTGACCGCAATCCAGTTGGACGATTCTCTTACATGCTCTTACATGGCTCTCGGATTGTTGACTATAAATGCCGTTGAGTTATTAGCCCATTTAATCCCGGACCGGACCCGGAACACCAGCAATGGCTTTCAAGTTCAAGTGCATGGCAATCACTTAACGGCCAGAGATACACAAACCGAGTTGCGTGCCAGTGCTGGGGAAGGAAATCCAGGGAAAGCATTCTGATAATCCAGAGTGTCTGGCTCACGCTTTTGAACCACTGAACACAATAAAAGCGGGCAACTCTGCGGAGAATTCGGAGAATTTGCTCTAAAAGCTTTCATAATTAAATTGGGCCAGGTTGGCGAGGTTACCGCCGATGATTAAGAGGCACCACAGTGGGGTTTATTAAATTACAAAAAAACCATAGACACAAGAAACCCCACAGCCCCAAATCCGCACTCGCAAAAAGCGCCACGAAAATAAACAAAAGCCACATAGCTGGCGGAAAGAGCAGCATATACAATAAATTCACATTTTTTCAGGCCATTCACGAACTCACCAAAACAGCAAAATTAAAAATTCCAACCGGCAAGTAATCAATGAATTATCTAGGCCCAATCGCCCAAAAATTATTCACTTTTCACTGACACACAAAATTAACACTTTATAGCCGGTGGGTAAAGACCAAATAGCGCACCAGAGAAATCCGAGAAACTGAGAAACTCAGCCGAACCCAGTGGCGGGGAAGTAATTATTATTATCAGCACCGCTCGTACTTTTTGGGTGAAGACCCCCACTCGAAATTCCCCAAACTATTCTCTCACATAAACAAATGGAACCGAACAAAAGGGCACTTGATCGGCGTTACATTTCCATTTGCCCGATGCAGTTGCAGGCAATGTTCCGCTTTCTTGGACTAAAAACCAGCGGCAGAAACGCTTTGGAGCTAATTATTTGGGTTCCAGAGGAGCGCGCGCGTTTGGCTTGAGTGATCAGCCGCACCTAAGGCTGCCTCGCTTTTTGTATCTTGCAGATACCACTCGTGTGTGTGTACATATACATATATTTACTTTTTGCTTCTGTATCTGCACACTTGCCCCAAGGGCCTGTTGTTCCGACTCGAAAATAAATAATATATATGTACGTGTGTACGTATGTGTATTCCTTGGGGAGCACCGTAGCACCGAAAATAACCGTATCCAGACGCGGCAGCCTGGCGTTCTGCGATCGAGCAATTGATAGAGTACGCTTCCAAAAACGTGGCAGAACGTGCGGAGCGTCGACGAGCGACTGAGTCTCTAGCCGCCAGCCGATCGCCAACATGCACCACAAACCATTCCACGACACGCACACACTCGCAGCCCCAGACTGGCTGGAGTATCTGTGTGAGTGGGATGACGATGACGTAGTCTCGGGGCTCTCCGGTTCGGTGGTGGCTTTTGCACCCTTACAACTGTTTGAAAAGTGTAATTCATACCTCCGTGCCGGAGAATCGAATGAGTTCCAAGACGGCCGAGTCTGACTCAGTCCGAGCGTGAGCCACCAAGATTAATTATATTTACTAAATATTATTCATAATTTTTCAGAAAACTAACATGCGTTATCTGTTTATGTAACGACTCCAACGATCATAACTCGAGCGAGTGAGCTCCTCTCAAAAATATTCGCCAAACGCTAAACATGTTTCGGGCATAATAAATAATTGGATTTGAATAGCAACGTATCTGATGATTTCGATTCAGTATCTTTTTAGCCAAAGGGTAAACAAGTTTCGGCTTAACAAGCTGGGATAATTAATTCCAAAGAGTTCATGTTCGAGATCGGCACTGAGCCCGACTGAAAGCAATCAAAATAATATTTGACAAATATTTGAGGAAAACTAAAGGAGGCCCCCAAGCGTTTCATCAAAACGAGGCGGTGTGAAGTGCATGGCATGCAAATATTTGCGATAGAGACCTACGTACTCCTTTATTAAACAGTACAGTCATATCGAATAATATCGAATACAGCCCGCTATCTGCTATTTCGTATCATTGGTGATAAGAGGCGACTCCGGATGGCCACCTCGGGAATATGGCCTACTAGCCTCGAAGTAGGAAATGTTACATTTCGAGACCTTGAAGTTTATCAGGCCGAAACATGGTCGATGCGGTTTCGTAAAAGCAAGCCAGTTAAAGCCACACACTTTTGGAAGTGGATAGTTGTGCAAAAATGGGAAAATTGTAATGGCAATCCTTTTTAAATAAAGCAATGATTAAGCTTTCAGGAGGACCCTGATAAGAAGGTAATTTCTATATCAATTGTGGCTTTCAAGTGGCAATCAAGTAGGGACTAATAGATTTCACACATCCACTATTTATAGCCCGTTCGATCGAATTTTAATTTCTGTGAACCTAACAGATTAGCGCTCTTTAAATTTTCGAGGGGTTCTGCCAATATTTACCGACGTGGCTCATACCTCGAAATTATCAAACAATTAACGTCTATTTTATGGCAATTATCAGGCCTCACACCTAGTAGACGCTGGTAATCTTTACAAACGGGTGTAAATCATGCGAGAGTCGGACTACGCGGACTCGGCTCAATGTTGCACATACGCGATGTGCCACACGAACGTCGCATGACATGTTGTGGTCTCGGGGGCCCAGAGTCAGTGGGTGCTACTCAAGATGAATTGGGAAAACAACGAAAAAACGGACACATGCACGGGTACTTAGATCAAATGATTTAATTAGCACTGGCCCCTCAATTGTGTTCGTTTTAATTACATATATTTTATCAGGCACATCCACATCCACAGCCACAGCCACAGCCAAGGAGGCACCAAGTCACCATTGTCGTGGCCCATGTGTCAATAAGTCAAATGATGTTAATTAATTGGGCTTGATAGCGAAATGCTCTGGCAGGGACAGCCTGCCTTGGTCAGTTCGGCGTAATTAAACAACGCACAATTACGTAACTAGGGAAAACACAAACGTAACCCCCAAACCTTATTATTTCGGCAAAGTGCATAGCAATAATGATCTGCCAATCAATGCCCCAGAGCCTAATTAAAAGTAAACCACTGACAGCCCCAAACAACAACGAGCATTGTTCACTTACTTGAAATTCAATTTGAAACTTGACATAAATTTTAAGCAACATAAGATCCACAAGTCATAATCACAAAAACAAATACGATTTTAAACGAAACAAAAATTTCCATACGAAAAAATGCAACTTTAATTTCGAAGTTCACGAGTTTTATAAGTTCGACTACTTTGCTTACTTTGCTTTCAAAAACGGTAGCAGATAAATCGAAATACAAAAATAGAATATTGTCACATTTAAAGACTTTGGATTGCCAAATTGAATATCATTATCGCAGTTTGGGCAGAAGCCGTGAAGAGCCTCTTACAGCTATCAGCCATTTATGATTGAGATTATCAAAATGATTTCGTTTTATGCACTGCCGTGGAGTGGTTGAAGTGGTGCTGGGCTATCCGAAAGGCTATGCTGCCAGGACGAACCAGTTTCCGTTCCAGAGCATCGCCGTAAAGCTGGACCAGTGAGGGCTCCTCCTCCACGGGACTCAAATATGCTGACAATCCCCCCATCAACTGGAAATATAGGTTATTCAGAAACTAGTTTGGATTTTTTTTCACATCACTCACCAGGCCTTCATCACAGTTCAGGAAACGCAGGGCTTGCACATGCTCCGACCAGAGTCGCCGTCGCCACTTGTTGTCGTACTTTTGGGCCAAAGGCAGGAGCACCAGAGAACTGAATAGCTCGTCGCCGTAACTGGCGGCCTCAAAGTGCTCCACAAACAGGTAATAGAGTGGCTCGAACCGAGCTTTGTCCACCAGCTCGGCATCAAAGTCAAAATGGTGATTGGCGTACTGCTGGTTGAAATCTTTGAGGTAATCGCGAAGCAATTCGTGCAAGTCGGGAGCGAGAAACTGGGAGTCTGGACCCATGAAGGCTATCATTAGATACATGAGCTTTTCCAGAGGAGTAACAATCTGGAGTCCCTGCCGTTCTAGTTGCCGAACGAAAGTCAATGTCATGCGGACAACTTGGTTCTCTGTTTGGGGAAAAATAAACATAAGCGAATCGACAAACAGGAATTATGTTCTTACCTGAGTATATGGCAGCTGGGCGTTGCTGCACATTTTGCAGGTAATTTCTGAGGATGAGTCGCATCTGGAAGAAGGGCCAGTCGGCTGGAAGGATGGGTGCTTGAGTGTAGCACAGCGTCAGGGAGGGCTCCGAGTTGTCCTGGTCACCAAACCATTAGAGTGATAATCAATTATTGAACAATTCAACTCACAGCTATGATGTGGGGATACACCATTTCCAAACAGGTTTGCTCCAGGAGCTTCAAACTCTTTTCGTCCAGTTCCACATACTCCGCATTGAAGATGAAGCGTTCAAAGGTGCTCTTGATCTGCGTGGCATGGGCAGTGGAGAGGCAACAAAGGTAGCTATACACCAATTGTAGTAGTTGCTGGCGCTCCAAGTACGTTTCCAGACCATCCGTCGTCAATAGTTGGTGGACGAATCTCAGCTCAGTGCGGGCGAAAAAGTTGGTAGCCAGAACCCGGTTGAGTCGCAGGCCTAGTTGCCGCATATACTCAGCCAACGGCTCCAGCACCGCCGGTTGCATAAGTGCACTAAACAATGAGTTCTCGGTAACTCCAGCACCTTCCTGGGAAACAGCGAGGAGGGCCCAGAGATTACTCAACAGATGTACCGGATACGACTGACTGACGATCAGCTGCGGCCCGTAGTCGTGCATCAACACGGCTCCCATATTAGGCAACGCCGCGTTCACGTGTCGCCGGTCCATGGGGCGTCTCAGAATTACGGAACCTAGACTGGAGAATAGCAATTAAAATTTATTAATGGATGCCTAGGTGGAAACTCACGACAGGTCCTGTACGCAGGCCACGAAGCTAGGCGACTGCACGAATTTCGGCAGGATGCTGCGCAGGAAAGTCTGAAAGCTGGTGGTGCCCAGATATCCATTACGCGAGAACCAGGACGCGGCATACAGGGCGGCACTCAGAAGGGTCATCTGGCTGAACTGAAATGATTAAAAGTGGATTACAAGGCATAAGGTTATTAGTGTATTGCGTTTACTGGGGCACTTACGTCCTTGATTTTTTTGCAGTGCGTGGCAGCGTTCAACCACTTGCAGCAGCAGTTGTTCAGCGGCTCTACGACTAGCTTCTGCCCCTCGAGGTCACACACTCCGCTTTCTCCGCTGGCCACCAGCGCCACGATCAGAGCAGCTGCGTGTTGGCGCACCAGCCCCGAACCGCCCACGCCATCGAACACACAATGATTGCTGTGCCAGTCAAGTAGCTGCCGAAGTGCGGGCAGGAACTGCCTGTAACGATTGAGATGTCACTCAAACAAACCGCAATGATAGTTATTTAGCTCCCCAGTTAGTTATCCGTGGGGCTATAAAGAGTTCTAGTATCATATTAGGGGGCACAGTCTTCTAGTAAAGTTCTGTTCGAGTTGAAGATTAACTGCTGGATACAATGGCCACCAGGCACCTGAGTCTGCTGATTACCCTGCTAGTCATTTGGGATTCGGTTCCTGTCAGCCACTCTACGATTCAGATCAGTCCGGCAATCTTAAAACAAGTCAGAAAACTGCATACAAGATGCGTTAATCAGACCGGAGCAGACGATGGTAAATACGACTCTTAAACAAAAAAAAATTGTTTAAATAATATTTTGTTCCAGAAATGATGCAACAGGCTAAAAGGGATAGGGTTATGCTGCACGATCCGGCCTTCAGGTGCTTCTTGCACTGCATGTTCGACATGTTCGGATTGGTACTAGCCCCAAACATATCAAGAGAAAGGAATCTAATTTGAAATCTTAATCCCCGCAGATGGACTCTCAAAACGTTATGCATCTAGAGTCGCTGAACGAAGTCTTGCCGGAAGAATTTCACAATAGAATAAACGAGCTAGTCAACAAATGTGGCACAAAGCGTAAGTCGAATATTTACACCACGAACTATCCTTGAATATGTATTGGAATACTTCCAGAGGGAAAGGATGGCTGTGAAACCGCCTATGAAACTGTAAAGTGCTATCTGGAGGTAAATAGACCATTCATAATGGAAGAGGTAATTACCATGATTGGATAGCATCAACCTACCTGAACACATCCCGATCCACGATTCCCAGAAGCAACAAGCAGCGCAGGATTCGCAGAGCCTCGATCTGAACACGAACCATCCGTGCCTGCCAACGAAGTTCAGTTTAATGGAATTCGCAATGATAAGAAAAAAAATAATAAAACCTTGGTATCCTGAAGGAACAAATATAGCTGAAGTCTTTGGATGAGAACCCCTTTCGATAGACTTCTTGCTATGTCCAGATGCTGACAAGTCAGTACTCGAATTAGTTTCAGAAATAGTACTTGAGGTTGCCCATAAAACTCGCCGTTGCCATCCCCCGACGGCAAAAAGTTGCGAAAGAGCATCTCTAGAAGATCGCATTCATTAGCCAACTGTCGGGCTACCTTAAGGCTTGTCCGAGCGATCCTTATTAGCACCTTTAGGCAGGACTCCACAGTGCTATTATCCGGGCGAACCGAGTTTAAAATGAATCTAAAACACCATACATTATTTTATATCTCACAAAAAATTTGAGATACCACTTGCTTAATTCTTTGCAAAATGTTCGTTCTCAGCAGGCAATCTATAAGATCCGTCTCCGCCAGCTGAAAATCGTCCATAGACATGCGACTCTCCACCTCACCCTCATCCACATCGGCTCGCACGGCTTGGCTGGTGGTCAATAGCTTCATATATTTTTGGAGAAAGGCAATAGAAGTGGGATCGGAATCGGCTTCTGTGTCACTAGCATTCTCCAAAACCTTGAGCACCGGCTGCCAATGGCTATAGGCATTGTCCTGCACGTTATCAAGCACTACTTCATCCGTTTCGTTGTACAACAAATTCGCTATGGCTCGGCTCACAACCTCAAGCTGAGCAGGAGCGTTGTCATCCAGACCATAGCGGAGCAGAAAGAACATCTTCGATATTGGTAGGGTCAGAACTTGGTCGTAGAAACCCTGGTTGTAGATACTAAATATTCCAGCAACTGCCCCAAAGGCAGAGATTCTCTGCTGCAGAACAGTGGATCTGAAAAACGTGTATTAGAGAAACAGTATTAAAATGTTAAAAAGTAAACCAACCTGGCCAAACGGAACAACTCCTGCAATGTATAACCTGGACGGTCTGCCTCATCGCCGTGTAGGTATAGCTCTCTGTCGTCCAATGGCTTCGGTGACGACTGATCTTCCAGCAGCGTGTGGGGCAATAATACACCCTTCCAATCGAATCTGGCATCGAATTGCTGTCCAGGTTTCAGTTGATTCATCTTGGTAGGTATATCCCGCATCCAAGCCAGCTTGTGTTCTTCCACGAGACTAAAATTGACCCACTGACCTTCGTCGCCTTGCTGCAAAAGTTCTAGAGCCGGATTTGTGTCGGGCAGGGATGAAACTGATTGGTTAAGAGGTTGTGTAGTTTTTGGCGACTGAGGTGGCGCTTCTATAATTCTCAGACTAGGCTTATTGTCCACTAGCTTTTGCTTTGCTTGTCGCTTTTGAGCCAGTAATGCTATCAATGATGGATCTGGAGAATAAATTCAGGAAAATGAATAAACAGTCATAACAGTTGAGAGTCATAAAGCATACCCAAGGACGCCAGTAACTTTTCGCGCTCGGCTAGAATGTCCTGCTCGCTCATCTGGCTTAATAAATTGAGGTTTTCTTCATGTATTTCCTGTGCCATTTTGGCATCTTTTATAATGGAGCTGCCTACGTTCTCAGAGGCTGCCGGAGATCGCAATGTAGCTTTCGGTTTTAGAGAACTTTCACTTAACATTTGGCGGGCAAATATACTCATGGGTTTGCTGGGGTTTCTCTACAATTAAAGAGTGGTCGTAACCCTTAGTTTATTACTTATTTTAAAATAAACTCACCTGTTGCGGAGTATCCTGAACGACAGGTCTTATGGAGGCCACAGGTCTTTCTACCAGTTCACCCAGTACATTACTTATTGAACTTGGGGTTATTTTTGTACCCTTGACATCTCCTAGGATATTCTCCTGGATCTCATCCATTAGCACCTTGTTTGTAAGTACACAGCAGTTTTGTGAGACACTTGTTAAAGGCTTCTTGATTTCTTCAGCTTCCTGTTGTACCAACTCTGGTTGAGTCTTTTCTACAGATGTAACACGTCCCAATTTAGCCTGTTCCCTCCTTTGAGCAAACATGGACTTCTTGGGGGCTGTAAAATCAAAGAAAAACAAACGTAAACAAAACACTCTAATTTGGTTGTCCAAGCTTCACCGGCACAAACCTTTATCCATTCTCACGAAGGCTGCAGCTGGTTGGAAGCCCGGGTTTTTGGCCCGCTCCGCATTGAACTCAGCGGCCATACGTAAGACATCTTCTTCACTTTCCCCTGGCTTTAGTTTTTTAAACATTTTATAAGGTGAAACAAATAATGAACGTCTAGCCTTAATTTTATTAGAGATGGGAGCTCACAGAATCCCATGCGGGATGGCAACGCTGGGTTAGCATCTTCCAACACTGGTAATTTAGGCGGGTAATTTAAATTTGTAAATTGGGTTCATATGTATTTAATTAGAAAAAGAGCAAAATAATAAATGGTTTATGTTTTGAAGGTAGTGCCCGTGTCGGACAGGCACTTAAGGAGTGACTGCTGGGCCACCAGCGTATCCTTATGGGGCAGTGCGGCCACCTGGAAGAACATATCAATTCCCTCCTTGAAGAGCTCGATGGCCTCGTGGGTTTTTTGGTCCTGCATAGCGCGAGCGGCTTCGCGATAAAGTTCCTCGATTTTGATCAGCTTGGCCACGCTTTCCTTAAGAGAAATATTCTTGCGACAGCGAGGACAACGCACATCCTTGGCCAGGTCCTTCGGGAACTTGAGCAAATAAACGCAGTTGGCTGAAGTGCACCTGGAAGACCAACATTTTTTCCGTTAAACTTTCGAAAACGCAGATTAAATACTCACCAGAAGCGCACTTGCTTGTCCAATTTCTGAAGCAGTGGCCAGTTTTCCTGGCAAGCCATGCAGTTGCAGCTAAAGGAGTACCTTCCTCGCAAAGTCCTTTGCCGCTCCTTGAGATTCATGTTAATGAATATTGGTCCATAATTAACAGCCACTACCTCGTTCGGACGATGAGGTTTGGTGGCCGTTAATACCAGCTTTTTGCCCACAAAATGTCCAGCGACACTGATTAATGGTAACCGAAATGAAAAATTAGTTCCAAGGAGATAGTTTAGTTACCTTACCTCGGCCAGCACTCGTGGTTGAAGTAGGAGCCCGTGCCGTAGAGTCCTGCACCCACGTACACCACCTTGCTGCCATCGAACCGATGCTCCTCGGTCACTTGGGTTTGGTAGATCTGGTGGGCATTGTACTGGAGCACCTGCAGCAGCCCCAGCAGAGCGGTGGCCACCTGCAGTTCCACGGCCGTGGGGTTCACGCCCTCCGTCTTGCGGCGCCCAAAGTAAAGGGACTTCTGCAGGATACGCAACAAAAAGCCGGCCATCAGGGACCGCTGCAAATAGTCATCGGCCTGCCGCACTTCCTCGTGGGAGCACATGTGCTCGAACAACAGGTTGGCGGTGGCCAGGCCATCCTCCAGGCTATTGGCCTGCGTGAAGATGCGCAGTGCGATAAAGCAGAGGATGGACATCCCGGAGCCGATCAGTAGATCCATGAACTCGCACTCGAATCGATGGTAGCTGGAGCAGGCCTCGCCCATGCACTGGGCGGAGCAGAAGGCGACGCCGGAGCAGTGCAAACAGGACACCGGTGTGTGCAATCTGGTTCATAAATATGGAAAATGAAGGTAACAATGTCCGGGAAAAGGTCAGGAAGTGCAAACCTCTTGAAGCAATGATGACAATTTGTTCCAAAATAGCTGGGAATCAGGCAAGCCGCCACAGGCTCCTCGCAGAGAACCACGTCGCCAGTCTTCACGCCCTCGCTGGCCACTACGAAGCGACCTTTTTCCTTGGTCTCCACCAGCCTCACCACCTTGGAGGCTCCGCTGAGTTCAGGATTCTCACCATGCGTTAGTTTAGGAAGCTGTTCAGTGGGTGGCTCCTTTTGGGGAGGCTTCACCGAAGCGATCTCCTGGCGACAGAGAGCAATGTGGCCCGAATCGGAGCCGGGGAGCTTTTCGGCAATCTTCAGGGAGATTTCGGCCTTGGCAGGTTCACCCATCGCTGAAGAAGAAATCAATTTTAAATGCGAATTCTAAATATCCTGAGAATCCACCCACTCGCATAGGCCTTGGCCATTTTGCAGTAGTAGTCTCCACTGCCCTTCAGATCCAGTCCAAAGTTGGTGGCCAGCTTGAGGTCGCTGAGAGCAGCCTCCCCCTCGCCCAAACGGATGAGTATGGAAGCCCTCGACCGGTAGGCCAAAGCCAGCGAAAGGCCATCATCTATGGAGGAGTCAGCATCTCTGTCCGGAGCCCGCATCACGGCCAGATTGGCCGCCAGCAAGGCCTGCTGCAGCAGCTCCCGGGAACCTTCTTCCGCGCCAGCCCCTCCTTCACCACTCATCAGGAGCAGTTTGTCCGCCTGGGCACGTCGCTGGGCGGAGAAGAGGGCGTCCTTCTGCTTGAACACCGGCTGAACATGCTCCAGCACCCCGAGGACCGGATCGCACACCTCACGATCGCTGAAAATGGAGAGCACCCGCGCCGCGTTGGACTTCAGCTTGCCGAAGTAGTTCTGCAGCCACTTGTCGCCACAGGCCTCCCGGACGTCCACGCAGAACTCGTTGAAGAAGCCCCTCTTCTCCGACTGGACGGTGCGGGTGGAGCAGATATTGTAGTAAGTCGGGTCGAACTCCATTATGTAAAGGGAAGCTTATATTTTATGAATGAAGATAATTTTCCCGACCGCGTTTTGACCACCACGGCGATGAGTATTCCGGAACAGCTGGCGGATGATGTGACTCCAAAAATAGACGGAATGGTTCAGTTTGGGGCAATATAAATACACGCGAACGAATCGATAGCCAGTGGTTCGCTTTCGATATATTTTTCAAAACATTTTCGAAAAGATTTTGAAAAAATTGCAGTTAGAAAGCGCATTCGTGCCTTGGAACAAGACTTTGAAATATTAGCGACCTACGTAGATCCACAAGAAACTCACTCGTCATGTATAATTATTAGTTTATTTTGTAACTGGAATTGGGGCTTATAAATCACATTAAATAATTTATTTAAAAATTAGCTAAACGTACAAAAATATAACAATATGTATATCCGAGTATTTAAAGTTATATATTCGTATGTTAAATAGTTTAAGTATCTTGTGTTGTTTTCTCCTGGAAATTTGTATTTAAATATATATTCGTTAAATATATATAGTGTTAAATTTGATTTAAGTTTAAGATTTCTTCATGGACTAGCAAGAGTAGACTTTGTCAAACAACTTCGTGCGTAGATCCGCCAGGAGACAAATAATTCTTAAAACTTTTACTCGCTATCTGCATATTACGATCGTTCGGACCAAGGGATTCCTACAGACCAAGTCCTGTGGGGGCCACAGTCAATGGATCTAATGTCAAAAATTATAAACAAAATCATGTAGGCTGCATTTCAGTTTGATTATTGTATTTATTACGTGATTCAATGATTAACTTCTTTTAAATACGGTTTAAAAATGAACGTTGATGGATGGTTTAGAGGGATAATAATGAAAAATCATATTTAAAGTCACTATTTAACTAAGGATGTACAAAATTCAATTGGCTAATTAAGAGTAGGGTACAAGTTATAGATACATACTTTTAAATTCAGAACCATTGTAAGTGTATAAAATAGGAGTGAACTCAAGTTCGGGTCGGGTGTTTAGATTCACATGATGTGTATATATATAAAATAAATTACATGGTGTATGCGTTTGATTGGTTTTGTTTGTTAGCTTTAGTCACAATTAATCTCGTTGGCTTCATTTTGCAATACGATCTAAGAGAAAGTGTTACTAAACTTAACAAATAAAATGCTACAAAAGTTCAGCCTCGCCGCCGACAGCTCCGAAGCGTACAAGTCGGTATTATAGTAGGTATATATATATATATGTATATTATAAACTATTATCATCACATTGTAAACGTTAAGTGTTTCGCATTAATTTGTTTAATCCAATGAATCTATGCAAAAACGAGTACATCGTAGTTTTAATGTCTTTTTCCGTGTGTACAAGCTGTCGTCGATCGATTCGATACGAAATTCACACACTCACACTCAGCCTGCCTCGCTCACTCGACCCGAACCGGATCCGGAAACTTTCTTGTGGCCAGTTCCGCTTTCTTTTTCTTTCATTCTTGTGTTTTGTTTTTCTTTTTTTCTTGTTTTTGGTATAGCACTGCGAGCAGTTTAGCCTACGTACAAATGTAAATAAATTAGCACTTAAGAATTAGAGAGTGGCCTAGGTCCTACTTGCAGGTAGGTCGGTCGCAGGATAGCCTAAGAAGTGTGGGGGCGCGTGCGGGTTTGTAACACTTGTTTTTCGCTTTTATAAATAAATTAGCCATAGTATCACTTATTTTGTATTTTTTTTTTAGAAAGTAATCGAACTAATTTAACTATAAATTAAAAAGGATAGATTCAACCCAGAACATGGAAGAGGCCTGTTTACACTTAAGGAAAGTAGCAGAGAGCGAGTGGCGGGCCGCCCGACTTAACCTACCACTACAACTATACAAAAGGAGCACAGCAGCAGCTGCCGCCGCGGTCCGGAGCGGTCTGCACTGCAAACACCCGGCCGCGTGGTCAGCCAAAGGTCCCGGCAGTCGAGACCTTCGGGAGCAAGATGAAGACAGAAACATCTCACGACATCTTGATGCCCAGGGCACGACTCGAGTACTCGTAAACCACATAGCTGATGGAGACCGCCGGCAGGACCTTGAGGAAGTTGGGCGTAATGCCGCGGTACAGCCCCGTGAGGCCCTCCTGTCGCACGATCTTGCGGAACAGCCCCGTCATAGTCTCCTCGCTGCTGTGCGCATCGCTGCTCTTCAGGGGGATCTGGGTCTTACGCTTTTGATTGGCAATTGTTTCGGCGGCTGAAACACGGAAAGGAGAAAACGTTTAGCGATCTTTTGTTTGCAATCAAAGTGGTAATCCTGCTGCTCACCTTGTGCCTGTAGCCGAGTCCGCACCAGGGCCAGGGGGTAGGAGCAGAGCTGGCCGAGCGCACTCGATGTGCTGCCACAAGCGAGAAGCACCAGGAAACTGGGCTGCTCGTTGTTGTCGTGGCTGGCGATGTATCGTCGTTTCAGAGTCTCATATACGGCCAGATCGATGCCGGCGTATGGCAGGATTCCCAGGATGTTCGGCACATAGCCTCTGTAGAAGCTTCGCGCACCCTCGTTCTTATAGATCTTTGCCGCAGCATCTGCGATGCCGGCGTACTGGCCAGTCTTCCTCAGCGCCAGGCGCGTCTTTAATACTTCCATGGGGTAGATGATGGTCTGGGAAATGCCACCGGCCGCCGCTCCAGCATAGAAGCGCTCAACGATGCTCATCTGCCGGCTGGCGTCCTCGCCCCGAATCAGTCGCTTCATCTGCTCGTAGGCAGCAAACTTCAGAGCTGTTTCGGGAGCAATCTTCAAGACATTAATGCCATTGCCGCGCCACATACTCCGCGATCCGCCTTCATTAAGCATGATCTGCATACACTCTGAGATTCCCATTCTTTGCGTTTGTACCTGGTTTGTGACGAAAAGAGAATCTTAGTTCCCATTTCGGATTTGGTGCTTGGGGCACTCACCTGTAAGTACACTTTGATTCTGTCCAGTGGTGCTGTGCACGTCCGGGACACTGCTCCCGCAATGCCACCCGCTACCAAGTGCCGCCACCAGAGGCCTGTCTGCATCTCCTTCTGCGTGAAGTCATCAGGTACGTTCATATCCTCGCCAATGTCGAGGTACTGCAAGGATCAAGAGGCGCATAGGTTAGTGGTGTTTGGGTTCTCAGAGTTTTTCTATCACGGGTCTGGGACTATGATAAGCTAAGTTAGTGATGATGTGAATTATAGAATAACGAGAGTAGTGTCTTAGCAAGCATTTGCCTTCCTGACCCACCCCCGTGATCCTCGGATTAGGCCCCATTGATACTCCAGCTTCCACGTATAATCGTGCCACGCAACTGCACCACTTGCAGGTGGTGGTGGGGAGGTTCTATATTAAGATTGGCCGGCGGTGCAGAAACTACGCAATCCACACGCGCCTTGCCAGAATGGCGGAAGCGCAGAAGGCGAAAACGATGCAATAGTCTGCCATAAACAAAGGTTATATCATGGGAATTAGTTTGCGTCTCGGCGGCGCTCGTGTTTGGATGCACATATATCGGCGGTTCGTGCCACTACTATGTGCTTAGTGTGGCGGCTTCTGCTGCTGTCTTTCGGGCCGTCAGACGTGCCCTCCTCCCAGCCCTCAGTCCGCCCCAGAAATAATTGGCTCGCCAATTCGTTGTGTAATTTGGCAAGTTTCGTTCTTTGCTCAATGAACTCGAAAATTATTTGTTTCTCTGAATTGCCCAGCTTTGTGGCGATTTAAAACGAATTAATGATTGCTGGAAAGCTGTCTGAAATTGATAACAATTATCAGGGGTCTTGTGATTGCCGAAGCTTTCGCGCGAGCGGAAGCCGAATGAACTAATTCGATTGAATATTACTGGCTTTCTGAGGGAAATAAATTAGAGCAGGTTATTACACTTTCCCGCCCACAGACTGGATGGCATTGAGACAATTGAAGCGGTAGCGAGAGCAGTAAAGTGATTTGTTTATCTATTCTATAGCCAGAGACAAGATATATCCGCCTTCCGCCGGGATGTGCCGAATCATTTTGCGTGTTTGTGACAATTTTCGGATAAGCAACCTTTGTTCGCTCCAGACCAGTGGCGGGTGAAGATCCCAAGATCGGGCATCGCGCCGAGTTTGTCCAGCTAATTAGCAAACGGCAATCACATGGGCCGCTCCATTCGCCGGACAATTAACGAAATCGAATATTAATCCGGCGCAAAAAGTTCCATGGAAATGTAAATTGGCCGCCTAGTGCATCGTCACGGCTGATGGAATTTATCATTTCCGAGATTTCACTCACATACTTAGGTATACATATGTACACCACCAGGTATATATATCAGGTATATAGAAGCGGCGGGAGGCACATGACTGCGAAGAGCTTTTTAATAGACAATCTCTGCTATTTATAGCAGCCGTGAATTTTGGCGCACGGACGTGGAAACGACCGTGAAAGGACGGGGCTTCTAACCAAGTTAGTCTACTCGATTCAAGCCATGGCAGAGCAATCATAGATGGTAATAAGGCCTTTACAGACATGGAAACAATGGCCAAGGTGAGCAAACACTTGAATGGTCAATCAACCGACGAGATTGGAAGGCAAACGGGGCCAAGGGAGCTGCCCAAGTCGGTCGGGGGCTTCGAGACATATGTACTATATGGCATTGGGAGTGGATCATCGACCGAGTGGTGAACTTGACTCATGTACGTAGATCTCGCTGGCAGACGTCACTGGGGGATTTTTGAGCTTCCCAGTAAACAGCCGTGTAATATAAATATCAACAGGTCCGTAAAAAAAAAAAAAAAAAACAAGAGAGAAAACTGCTGACGTCACGCCAATTGTGGGGGCTTGACCAATTCGCCAACTACAGGGCCGAGGGAGGGGTCAAAGGCGCTGACTCAGTCGCCAAGCAAGGCGTCCACATATTACACATACGCACTGTTGGCCAAGAGCAGCCAGCGTCACGACTGGTTGGCAACGAACACCAGGAGAGCACGCGGAAAGCCAGAGAGTGGCAGAGAGACACCACGCGCCGCTCCAAGTATGTCGTCTTTGTCGATCGCTGAAGACAGTGGCAGCTTGCGGGGAGTGGTGGGGCCACGGACCGGTTCCATATCAGCACCCGATCCCGTCACCCGTCGGAGCTCGCTCCAGCGCGCCAGCTACCGACTGTTGCTAGGGGCCTCGGGCCGCGGGCAACCCAAACTCGAAAAGCAAAACCAAATCGAAGCGGGGCGTTCAGCATTCCGCGTTGTGTAAGTACAAGTGCAGCGGACAATTGCAACAGCTGCGAAGGGGAACTGAGGTGCTGCCATTTCGAGTGTTATTTTTAGAGGCCCTAAAAAGCAGCTGAAAATGTGGCAGCTTCGCATTCCACTGGGTAGTTCCACAAATTATTATTCCCCTAGACTCCCAGTCCTAAGGCCCAGTGTTTAGGCCGTGGAGATCTACTGGGAAGTTCCAGGAAAGACCGCAGACGATAAGATAAACAACCGCAGCCACACAGCAAATAATTGGAAAGTGAGTCAGCTTCCGCTGCAGCGAGTATGGTTGGGAGTTTCATAGAGGTCATGGATGAGAGTGCCCCAAGTAAAAGGCCGCGAAAGAGGCTCGTCCACCTACCCGTCCCATCATGTCGCGGAATATGACCACGAAGTCCTCCATCATGTCGCCAGCCACTGCCATCTGCTGGATGTTGTGGTAGTCGACTGGCAGATTGTACTGGTAGGTGCTGTTTCGCAGCATCTTGTCGGGATTTGGCTCAACTGCACCACTTCCGATCCGAAACTCCGGGTTTTCCGTTTCCGTTACGCTAGTTTTGGCGCCGGAATGTGGCTTTCACTGTCCGTCACAAAACACTTGCAACTTTCACTGGGGGGCCGTTGTTACAAAATATCTCGTCCAGCAGCAGCAGTTCCGCGGCTCGACCCTTTTCTTTTAATGTCTTTTTGTATTTATTTATTCTGTGGCCTTAAAACGCGGCTAGACTTTGCCCGACTCGCTTCGGCGCCTGATTGCAATTTCAATCGCACTTGCAGCACAACGCTCGCAGCTCAATTATATAACTACGCTCCAGTGGCGAGGCGATTTCAACTAATAGCTTGGGGCTTGGGGCTTGGGGTTTAACGCGCGCACAACCAACGCGGGAGCCAGCTGACAGAAGACTGAAGTCCGCGGCTGGCGGTCGCGAGAGCGACAACTGCGATCGCGCCGAAGCTTCGCGATACGACGTCGTTGCGGGCTCCGGCCCGGAGCAAAGTGCACCGTCGTGTGCTTTTCGCATCTGCCTGCCTCTTCCGCGGCGGCGCTCTCCCCTGCTCTCCCACTTTGCGGCGCGGCGTGTGCGGCCTCGGGGCAACCCCTGTCCACGCCACAGAGCCCCCATACCATTTTCCCCAATTAGTTATTATAGCCATGGGCCCCAATAGACACCCCAAGCCGCAGGTGACACGGCCCTTTGACTCTCTCTGTCTCTGAATCAAAGCCCGAAAGTGCCTTACCGCAACTGGATCCTCTATACCTCGAAAAGGCATCTTGGCGGACTGCAGGAAGACCAATCATAATAGACACCCGGCTCTGAGTTCAAGCCATTCAAGTCGTCAAGCCATGTGAATCAATAATTATATTTCAGCTGGTGCAGGGCATCCAGCGATTCCCTTCCATCCACTGGGCTTTCAAATTTATATTTCCGAAAACTTCCCAAAGGTTAGGCTAGTGTTATGCTATTGAGCTGACTCGTAGATCAAAAGCTGCTTAATCCTGAGGGGCATCGAGGGGCTTGCCCACAAGCCACGTCCTCCGCCGGACTTTTGGCATTCTCGATTGCCTGTTTTTGTTTACAAGTTTGATTCTTTATCTCGAAAGTGACTTTTCGCATGCCGAACCGGTTCGAGCCGACTTCGCACATCTCAAGGGTCTGATAGCCACATGACGGGCGTGTGACTTATTAGCTCCTCGCCGGGATGGCGCTGCTTCCCAGTAGGTCGTCTGCGTCTGCGTCTGCGGGGCTACCACAAATTGTTTACGGCCGGTGGAAACTTTTCCCGTTTTCCGCTGTACCTTATCAGGAGACAGAGACCACAGACCACAGGGTGCGGGATCATTCTCCGAGGGTTGTCAACAGAAAACACATTCCCATTTCGACCGAACACAAAACGCAAAAAAAAAAAGGCACGCGCTTATCTCGTCGATTAAAAAATACATTAGAAAACAAGCTAGTCACTGGAACCTGGAAACTGATCCGGAATCCGGACTGTCGTGGAGATAGGCGATGGCCCGAGGGATAACCGCAGACACACCCCACTTTCTGGGGCAGGCCCCTGCCGGGTAGCGAGTTCCAAGTGACACCTTAACCAGTGGAATTAATTTACGACGCCCAATATCCGCCTATTGCGGCCGAATGCAACTCAATTGGCTACTTAACGAGCCCCCATCGGCCTTAAATTACCGCCAATCGGCCGAAAGGCGGCAGTAAAAAGCACTTCAAGCCCTGCCGGGTTCTCCCGAAACACTTGGCTTACATGATCGCGGCGGAGTCATGCAACCACCAGCCGGCCAGGTTCCAAGTCCGCACTCGAGGCTCCCCGTTACATGCACCCGAATCTTATACAATAGTTAACCAGTTCCAGTACTTTAATGAATCCGGATCCTAGTCAGCCGCAGACTTCTGAACTGCGTCTCGAATGCGACAGCTGCCAGACTGCGAACTTTGGCCAAGCAATCACATTTATTCGCGGAATCGGCGTAAATATTTTCTATTTTCGCACCCCACTAACGGCCAGCGAATAGTATGTGCCAGTGCAGGTCTTATCGGTGCGCCAATGCGTTGAATCTCTGGGCGAATCAATCATCGCGGTGGAGGCAATTTAATTATAGCCGCAAACTTAATTAAAGCCCAGTTAGTGCGCAGGCTTCGGCCGACCCTGCCGCTCGCTGTCCGCCCCCATCAGGCTAATGCGGACGGCAGAAAGTACTCCGAACCTGTATCCCTGCCTGGCTATAAATAGCCATGGAACGGGACCTGCCCAGTCGGCTCAGAACGCCCCGGGCCATCTCGAATGAACTGTTCCAACCTGCCTCCCAGTCGGCTGCTTGACGACAGTCTCCGAGCCACCGGTTGACCTTAAACATTTCAGGTCTGCACACCAGACACCAAGCCACAAAAAACCCACCCGGCGACCGATAAGCCGGAATTTTGAAAAGTTGTTCCAGGCGATCGGTCGGTGAGTCGAACGGCCAGGCCAGGCCAGGCAATACCCTATACTCCTAAAACAAGCATACAGAACGTGATCTCCCAGCTACATGGAATTGAGATAAATTGTCGGGTGTTGCGGTGACAGGGCCCAGAAGATGATCAACGTAAACAAAATGATTACGCAGCCACAGAGCCAGCCCTGGGAGCGTCACCAGCACTGGAACTGGATAAAAAAAAACTAATAAATTACAACACTCTCTGGGTAAGTGAAGGAAAGTAAGAGAAATTATTGAAACTCTTTACTAGAAAGCTACCTCTACAAGCCCTAAAAAATATTATTGGTTCCATCTTGCTGGGTGTTTTTTTCGCAGTGCAGCCAAAAAAGACTGGATCTTTGTGGGAATGTGAAACTCATCCCGATAAGCGGCGGAACGATATCAAAAAGTGACTTCCCCTAATCGGGTTTTTAAACCGTCTGATGAAATCATCCCAGCGTTTGCGTCAGTGCGCGGCCTAAGAGCGCCGCCAAGCTAAGAGAAACCCAGGCAGCGTTTCGAAAGCTTCTGCTCTTCGCCGTCCGATTGGAATTTTCTTTCGGGTGAAGGTAAGGCTGGTACACTAACTACAATGAAAGTAAACCAAACACATGCAGGCAATACAATAGAGTGATTAAAATATGGAACTGATGATAAGCCACTGGCGGTAATGGGTGGGATGGGTGTGTTCTGGGTCGGAGCGTTAGTACTTCTGGGTGGGGGCTTCGGGCGCCCTTCGACTACTTGTGAGGGACTACAGCAATATTTTAAATGGTTTTTTAATCGTAATATGTTAACTTGACGGATATGTACCTTCAGATCTTCCTCAGTTAGTCAGGAGTAGTGTGGGTGTAGGTACTACATTGACGGTTCGGATCGTATGTGGGTGGTGTTTGTATGTTTGATTTTGTTTTTTAGTTATTGGCGAGGATAAGAGGGTAAAATTAGTCAATTATTAGTTTCAGATACGAGAACGGTAAACGGCAACAACTAACTAGGGAACTAAACGTATGTACATGGCTAGGGGGGTCCGAAAACTGAAGCCGAACTCAAAAACTTGCACGAACCACTACAGTTTGGGGTAATAATTGTGCTCAGACTCACAGTAGAGTGTCGCCAAAATTTAATCAAGTCGTGTATGTCCGAAGAGGGCGCCAGGAGCATGAAGTCGCGCCACTCGTTAAAGCTAATGTTCAGGCTTCCGTCCTTATCCATTCTGTGTGGGATCAATGTGTTTTTCAATTAAAAAGAACACCTTGAATGTAAGTGCTCCTACCTGGTGAGTAGTTTCCTCGCCTCGTCCAAGTCGATGTCCAGGCCCAGGTCCTTGAAGGCGGATATCAGCTCCTCCAAGTCCACCTTGCCTGCAATTTCCGAGATATTAGTTATGTTTTCAATAAAAAAAAAAAGAAAACAAACTCACCATCTCGGTTCTTGTCTAAGTGCGAGAACTGCAGGACAAGGTTCTTCTCGTGCTCCCTGACGTAGTGCAAGAACTCGGCGAAGCCCACGTTGCCACTCTGGTCCTTGTCGGATTGTTGGAGGAATTTCTGAAACACGGAATTTTACTAGTACGTTCACCAGAGGAATATTACTTTGCGGAGGCCCGTGCACAACGAGACATTGGCTGGCAGAATCGACCCAAAATCATTAAAAACAAATCAATTTGTCGTATGCAGTGGGCTTCGCCAACGGAAACCATAAAAATCTCCACACTCGTCGGCACATTAACCCTCTGTAGGTCAGCTAATCCATTTCTGATTGCTTTCTTTCCGATGTGAAATTACAATATCAGAAAACCAATGGGAACCATCGGGGTGTTTACTTTGAGGGGCAATTTCAAATTGGTCATGACAATAATGGCTATTTTCAGCGAGGTGCAGGATGTTATCTGAAGTATAGACAAAGGGTTGAGGAACCCAGGGCCAAGAGCTGCGCCAAATTGTTTGCCCAGATCAGGGCATTCCGCAATAATAATATGCTTCGTATAAATTAAGATTCTCAGATACGGTCGGCCGTCAAGGCCGCATATTATTGATCTTGTGTGTCAGCTGCTTTCTACAGAAAAGCGGAACAAAAGCTCTGCAAGACCCGGGCACATGGGGCACATGCAGACAACTTATGCTATGCGACCCCCAGCTACCCTCCCGCGGCTTACCTCAGCGTAGACACTCGACAGACCGAACTCGTGCAGCGCCGCCGACAGGTCGTGGATGTCGATCCGGCCGTCGCCGTCGCGGTCCAGCTGCTTGAAGATGCGCTCCAGCCGCTCCTCGTCCTCGACGGGTATCTCCGAGGGCAGGATGGCCTGGCCGGAGTTGGCGACCATGTTCTGGGGCGACACGGCGTGCAGATTGTAGGGCATCGTGCCGATGTGCATGTGCTGCAGGCTGAAGACCCGCGAGCTGCCATGGTCGTAGCCGGTGGACAAGGAGGCGAGCGAAGGATGCAGGGGCGCGTAGATGGCCTGCGCCTGCTTGGCGTAGTTGGGGCTGCTCCTTTGGCTTAGGTCACTGTCGATCGGCTGATCCTGCTCCAGGTGCTTCTGCTGCTGCTGCTGCTGCTTATTATCCTTTTGCTCCTCCTGCTGCTGCTTCGGCTGCTGCTGGCTTACTGCTAGGGATGCGTTGTTTTCGAGTCCGACTTGCTTTCTGACCATTCTCTAGACTCGTGTGTACGGTTTATCTCGAGTTGTTTGACCGTCTGCGAAGAATTGCTGGGGATACTGTGGTTGTGGCTATGCTACCGGAGACTGCGGGCGGAGTTAGGTTCGTTCGGTTCAATCGCTCTCCTATGGCCGGCGCATTTTGGGTGTCCGATCGAAAATACCTGGAAAAGCAGTCAGACGCCTGCCGCGGCATTAGTAAATTGTTTATACTAGTTCGAGACCGTCTGGGGAGCAATAAACAAACAAATGGTGGATATCAGGTTTCACCGGTGCGGCGGTGAAGTCATCCGATGCTGGACTTCTCCAGAGGGTGTGAACTTGGCCCTCTACTGCCCTCGCCTTTATGAATTTCCATTGATTTTCACAGCAGCTGAAGGCCGCGAGCGCATTTCCGGAAAACCTTGAACCAGCTTCACGCACACGCACATGGCCCAGTGGGCCGGGAGGCGGGGATGGGGAGAGGGAGAGTTTCTCCAGCGACAAACTCGAACTTTCTACTTTAAAGCCCAGCTTAAAGTGCAGAAATGCTGAACAAAAAGCACTTTCTCGGGCACTCCGTATAGTTTTCTCTCACTCCTCCAGCCGGTGACGATTCAAATTTTTTGCCAATTCTTGCCAATTTGGCAAAAATAATTCAGCTGCCGTCGATTTTCAGGCACTCACACACACACGCACGCAACTGGATATGGAATTGGATATGCAAAAGAAATTCCTCTGCGAGGACTTAGCTGTCTGTGGCCTGGGAATTACCTTTTCTATTGGCTGTAGGGTAGATGGTCGGCGGCCAGCTTTTGCTCACTTAAAAAATCCTAGCAAAATTTAATTCACCCGCAGGTTTTTTCTACAGCGATAACAACAGTGGACTAGGGATGGGAAACATTTATTTATATCGAAATAATCGTGAGTAATTATCAGTCACGACCATTTTTACATTAATTTTACATGGGTGTTTGACGTAACGGTTTGTTCATGGTAGTTTGGTTCAAAAATTATAATTTTTAAAAAATTAATTTAATCCAAATAGGTTTTATTTTTTAAAGTCTTTGATCCAAGTTCTATCCACCACCATCTAAAAGTTGCTGGTGATATTCCTTAGGCGCTAGTGCCTATGTCCAGGAAAGGATTCGTCAGGATTAGGTATCGATGACCGGTGGAATCTGAATTGGAAAAATATTCAATCATTATCATTGAATCATTATTAGGGGATAATAGATAAGATTTGTTCTCTCCAGTCTGCAAGGTAGCCGGGCAGTGGTATCTTATATCTCAGTATTAAAATGTCTATCGATAGTTTACTGAGAGGCTACCTTCGGACCATGTTCGAGTTCGGTTGCAACCAGATTCTGGTTCAAGCCCGGTTTTAATTTTGAAGTGAAATATTTGAAAGTTGGTCAAGGACCAACCTACTTTTGTACTTTTTAACATATATGTATTTTCTCTCCTCTCAATCTGCAGAATGCTGTTTACATATTTTAAACTAAATTATTCGTTAAGTTGTTCTATACAAAAATTGGTCTAAACTGTGGAATTGAATTTGGAGCAGTGTTGCACTTTCTGTAAGAAATTGTAGCTTTCGGATAGTTTTGGGGAATACATATTCAGTTAATTACATTTTAAATGCGCGCACAACAGCCTTCGCCGCCTCACATGAAAAGACACATAACAAACGAAACACAACGAACTGAGGGGATACAAGATACAAGACGCCATCTGTGGAATCGTTCGGCCTTCTAGTTCATCAACAGGTTCCAGGCATCATCCTCGGCGGTGGCCTTGTTGCCCACGCTGGACGATCCTGGCTTAGATTTGACATTCTTTACGTCCAGATTCTCGAAGCCCTCGCTCAGCTTGGCCGACGTGTCCTGCAGCTTCATGTTCCGACGAGCAGTTGCTCCACCGGACGGGGCGTTCTGGTAGGAGGTCTCGGAGCTCTGATAGTTGGACGACTCGAATCCCGACCAGTCGGCATCGTGGGTAACGCCGGCGGTGGCCGTTCCGCTGTTGCTGCTCAGCTGATTGTGGTACGAGCTGGAGCTGGTCAGATGCGTCTTATTGCCAGCGTTCTCATGCTGCCAGCCACCCCAGTCGCTGTCGCTCACTCCGCTTTGCTGGCCCAGTCCGCTGGCGAGATTGCCGCCCACGGAGTTGGAGCGCTGATAGGCGCTGTCATCGAAATTAGGATCATTGTAGCCGCCCTGTGGGGACGAAATGTTGCTTCCCGCCAGGTTGTTCCATCCCCGCTTGCTCATATCGGTTACCTGGGAGAAATCGACAAAAAATCCAATTTACAAAAGGTAGGGGACAGTTTGCGGAACTACAGACCTTGGAGGCCACATCTGTGACACCACTTTGAACGGATTCTAGCAAAGAGCCTTCTTTAATCTACAACAAAACACAAATAAAAGCAAAATGCAAATAAATCATACTAAATAAGGAGAAAACAGCAACCTAAAACCTACATACTTAAATGCGACTAAAAGAAACAAAATTAAACAATTGCTTAAAAGAAAATCATACCATATGTGCCCCAACTACAAAATACTTTAACAAAACCCACCTTTGTTGAGGCCAAATTGACTGTGGTGACTGCTTTCTCCTTTGCCGTGTTGGCCAGTTTCGAGGCATTGGACGAAAAGATACTCCAGCCGGAAGCCAAGGTGGACAGGGTCGAGTCGAAGAGCTCCTGAGATTGCGTTTTTGGCGGGGGCTCGCGAGTGAACCCGAAACCTGCATATTTTCCGCCCTGACTCGGTGGCAAGTGGCTGGAACAAAGAAACCATATTAATCTAATCGCTTGGCGACAAAGAAAACACAATCCCCGCGTACTCTGGCCTAGAAGCGTTCTCTACTTGACGCCTATTAAAGAACTCCTCTTTCTGATCCTTGAACTCCTGGGTCTGGTACTGCTGATAGCCTCCGAGGTCGCCGCCACTTCCGCCACCATTCTGATAGCCTCCACCGCTCGTAGCGCTGCCTCCATAACCTGTTGCACTGGCCCGTGATTGGGCGGAGCTAGAGCCCCCGCCGCTGCTGAAGCTGTTGGAGTTGCTCAGCCGCACCTCCGCCTCCTTCTGGTCCCAGTTCTTGCCCTGGGCCAAGGTGGAGATCTTGTCTCGGTAAAGGGCCGCTGCCTTGGAGTTGTAGCGTTGGGTGATTGGGGCCCGATCATTCCAGTCCGCCTGATCCTCGAGGAACTCCCGGGCATTGCGATTGCCACCGGCCTTCATTTTTTCCAGCTCAATGTCCTTCCACTTGTCCATCGTCACCGAACGCACGAATGACAGGTGGACGCCCAAGCTGCGGTGCTTCCCTGAGCACTCTAGGCAAATCCAAATGCCATAGGTCACGGACACCCACTGTGGGTTGTGGGTGCCACACTCGAAGCATTTCTGGTGGATAGAGTTGAATGTTAGGAAAATACAATTTTCTTTAGGAAGTTGAAACCCACCGAATTTTCGTCCTGCGGCTTCAGCTCCTGGAGCACCCTTCGCGTTCTGGGACTGGCCATGACAACAATTTGCTATGGAACGGACGTTTCTGCTTCGTGGGTGGCGATTGCCCAACTCTCGGTTTTAGTTCCGCAGCTGATACGAAGTCGCCGAAACTTTTGCTGACGCTGGCGCTGATTTTCGTTCAATCTCGAAGAGCTAACCGAGGATTCGCACTCCGCAGCCTCTCAGGAGCCGTATAAAACCAGAAATAGCAACAGTCACTTGACTAAACATTTAACAGATGTTTTGAGTTCTTGGGGTAGCTCCAGCTCAGAATTATGGCAAATTGGCAAAAAAAAAAAACGGTTAAGCGTGTCCACTTGGAAGTCTTTTTTAGTTTTTTTTTGTTTTTGTTAGGGTTGTTGCAAATATATCGAACTATCAATATATCGATATTTTTTGTAAAATATATTTTAATGGCTATTTATTTGCCTTTTATTTTTAATTTTTTGGTGATTGGCCGAAAATTTTGCAGTCTCACTTTCTGAGGTGTTCCCCTAATCAGCATTTTTAAGTTGTCTTCAGCCAACTGAATTTGGCGAAAGTCTGGCAACGCTAAACCAAGGGCGCGCAATATAAATTTAAAAATATTGTACAAAACATATAGTTTTATGTATTCCGCTCTAAAATCGGGTAGATAATGGCAAAGATATGGTCATGGGAGGGCACCATTGCATTGTTGTTGGGGTCAACTCAAAATACATATTTAACATTTATTTTAAGTTTTTATGGGGAGCTCCACAAAATTGGGAAAAAATCTAAAAAATAATTTGTTCCTAGATTTTAATTCAGATTGATGGAGAATTGATCCACAAATCGTTTGAGGTATTCCGCTCAAGAATCGGATAAATATTGGCAAAGATATGGCCCTGACTGGGACCCATATCTCTCTTCCTATAAATTTTCACAACTTCGAAGAGGATCCTCCAGAAAATTTGACAAAAAATCTTAAAAATAATTTTTTCTTAGATTTTAATGCAGATTGATGGACGATTGATCCACAAATCGTTTGAGGTATTCCGCTCAAGAATCGGATGAATACTGGCAAAGATATGGCCTTGGCTGGGTCCCATATCTCCCTTCCTATACATTTTCACAACTTCGAAGGGGAACCCCCTGGAAATTTGAAAAAAATCTAAAAAATAATTTTTTCCTAGATTTTAATGCGGATTGAAGGATAATTGATCCACAATTCGTTTAAGGCATTCCGCTTAAGATTTGGATGAATATTGCCAAAGATATGGCCATGGTAGGGTCCTATATACTCTTTTCCACACATTAACAATTTTTAAGGACACCCCCAGGATATTTAGTAAAAAACTAAAAAATAACTCGTTTCTAGATTTTGATGCAGATTGATGGAGAATCGATTCAAAAATCTTTTAAGGCAATCCGCTCAAAATACGAATGATTATTGGCCAAGATGTGGTCTTGGCAGTGGAAGCATTGCCGAATGGCACCTTCTCCTCTGGACAAATTCAATTAACTTTATGGGATAGCATGGCTTTGTTTTGGGCAGAGCATAACACTCCAACAAATTATACATTATCACGCTGATCTGATTCCCAGATCGGGGCTATTCATCCGCCGGCGTCTTCCGATGTACGATGCAGGCCAATTCCGCTGCGTCACGCCGAAAAAGTTAATAAAAACAGCGATTTATCACACTCGTAACAGTAATCAATCTCCTACTGGTGCTTGTCGGTGGCTTTCGGATTTGGATTTGGAGAATCTTGGAGTAGGAAATTACTTACATGAGCGACTTCAATGCAAACAGACCGCGCGGGGGGACTGGGCCACCGCCGTAGAAAAGATTGGGGCGGGGGAGGCCCAGTTATGGAATTAGGCGCCGTCCTGCAAGAAACCATTTTCCTCCTCTAGATCGGGTTCTGGTCGCCCCTCCATCTGGGGTAAGTGACCACACACACGTTTGGGCATAACTCAATGCCGGATTAGCATATAATTATGCACAATATTTCTGCAGATCGGCTGCCTGCCCACCTGCCCACCACTAATTCCTTTTCAATTTCCGAACTCGCGCATTTGTTTCAGTCAGCAGATTATAATTTGCGCCGCACGCCCCAGGAGGCGTGGCCGGACTGGATCGGCTGGGGCAGATTCGAGCATATAATTGCCCAGGCGACCGGAGGATGTGTTGAATTGAAAAGCCTGCCGGGTAATCCGATCGATTCGATCGATTCATCCATCCCCTGGCCGGAGGAAGGGTCTCCTCCCAAGTGAGCCGGGCGTTCCTGGCTGGGCACTCGCTCGACGCTTTCAACAACTACTTGTCCTTCTGCGGATTCTCTGGACTCTCTGGACGATGCACTCCAAAAATGTTTCTTAAAACTTTCAATTACAAATGTTGTTCGTAAATAAGTGATTATATTCCCTAAGTGATCGTAGAGTGAATAGATAACTAATTGAATAAAGTCCCTGACTCTCTTATTTCCACAATAGTTGGCTCTCCGAATCCAAACACCATTTTCTGAGTGTTAACCCGCTGGTGGTCTTATCAGAAGCCGCGGTGCACTCCCCGATCTGCCAGAAATGGCATTGCTGCGCATCCATTATCGGCTCTGTCACTGCTCTTGCTCGGCGGAGTGCCACGCCCCCAAGAGCGCCACTGGGCATTTTGCACTGCAGGTCCATTTCGGGTTCTGGTTCTGGTTCTGGTTCGGGTTCGGGTTCGGGGTTGGGTCTGGGCTCTGGGCACTGAGTTATTGTGTGGATACGATCAAATTATAGGCTTAGGCTTGCATTAAACTCGCATAGACGTCGTCGGATGGCTCTCAAAACTGAAAACTGAAAACAGAAAACAGAAAACTGAAAACAGAAATCGGCAAAGGTGGCTTTTGGCGGACTCTGGAGAGGATGAGCATTTTATCATCGGAGCATCCGGTCCCCCTGCCAGCACCGAGCACCGATCTTGTAAGTCCCCCTGGCAACTTGTCAACACGTGAAAAACAATGCTCGGCTCGTAGTCGCAGTTCCCTGGCCAGTTCCCATTTCGGGTCCAATCCAAGTCGCAGGCCCCATTGCCGTGCAAATGAATTTGAATTTATGCAAATGAGCAGACTGTTCGCACGCCGCAGCCACAAAGTCTGCGCAGGCACAGGTGATCTCTACGCGGAGGAACCAAAAAAGATCGAGAAACGCAGGCGAATAAAATAAAATCGTTCGAAATTGCACCAATTAAGTGGAAATGTAAGGGGCTTGGGCCGGGAGGAGGACGGTGCAGATTGGTCTGTATTTATCAGCGATATTAAAGCGTTAAGTGAATTACTTATTCTCCTGGTCGCAGCAATGCGTTACCTTTCATGTCCTGCTGTCGAGAGCAACCCTTCTCCAGCTCCTCCCGGACCAGAGCTCCTCCGCCTCCGCCTCCGCCTCCGCCTCCCCACGAGTGGAGCTTGTCAATGCCGATGTCGATGGCCGCGATCTTGCATGCGACAATTATGTGCCCTGTGTGTGCTGTTTGCGACGCCAGTTTGGCTCCCGCTCTCATGGCCGAAAGCGGCAACTCTCTCAAAGATTAGAGGTTGGGGGGCTCCGACCAGGGGGCGGACGACTAGGGCTAGTCATCGGCTACTGCTTTGGCCATTCCCGGTGCCGCTCCTGGCCGCTCTGATCGATTCGGGCCCAATCGATCGGCAGCATCATGCAACCGCGCACAGCCTTCAGCAGCAACGGAGTCCACCAAAAAAGCAGAGGAGTGTCCAGGAGGGATCCATGGGATCTCTTCTAGTATAATCTGGTATTTGAAGGTGTATAATTTTATAGCTTTTTCAAAATAATTTCAACTATTAAGTTTCAAAACTAATTTTTTTGTCCAAAAACCCCTAAAAATTGTATCAGACATCACCCCTGGTCTGGTGTTGGCTTCTCAGTCCCGGTTCCAGAGCCATTCCTGCTCCTTAGCCTTAACAAATCGTGCCAAATAACACAACATAATGACAACAAAGCAGACGACAGGGATTGCAGCAGCGAGTCCACTTGGCTGCCTTTAGTTGGCAACTTGGCAAGTTGGAAGCCTGGAGACTGCCGACTGCCGACTGGCGACTGCCGACTGGCTCTTCAGTCTTCAGTCGGTGATTGCCATTTCAAGATTTAGCGACTCACACACACACACCCGGTCACATATCGTGGGGATGGCGAAAATTAAGAGATATTTATAATAAGCACGAAAACCACTTAATACTAACGCCTTTGGCAATTAACAGGTACAGGCCACGGCTCGGCACAAGGATGCGGCCGGCCGGCTCAGATGATGATATGCAGCCCAGTTTTAGTTGGGGCTTAGTTCAGTCCCCGAATCCCCATTCCCCGGTGCTGGGCAGCTAGGGCGGCACATGACCCCAAAGCGCCATGTTTTCCACAAGGCGGAGAAGCAACATCAACTGGGACGGCACTGAAATAAATTCAATAAATGGAAGGATACACATTCTTAATTAATTAGGGAAAATTAATTGGTAGAACTGTGGTGATGAAAAGATCCATCAAGAATGGGGAGAAAATTCCGCACGGTAACCAGCTCATGCTAAATCGGGTTTTAATTCCATTTTCTCCGGTGTAGCCCTTTCCCCGTAATGGCGCAATCCATTTCGACAACTCATCGAAAGCCGCAGGTACCCGGGCTGGGTATTGGGGAATATCGGGGTCTATATTTTTTAATTGTTTCGCATTCCCCCTGGCTGGCAGGAAGGCGGGCAGGCGTCTTTCTTTCATCACCGATCGACGCTGGAGTTGACGCCTTCGGTGGCTCATTACAATCAATAAGAAGTGGCGGAGTAGCGGCCGGCGCATAGTTCGATTGATTCCACCGATCATCGGTCGTATTCAATGTGAATATGAATAACTGTTTTCGGGGGCATGCCCCCGCGGATCTGGCCGGGGCGAATGGGCTTGGGGGCTCTTGAGGGCGAACGATTATGGAAGTGGTTTTCTGATTTGACAGGCGTTAAATTAAAATTTAATTCGGCCATCTATATAATTATAGTGATCCATCCGAGCATACACATTGACGACAAAAACGAGGACAGCGCATGTAATTAAAGCCACATTAATCACCCGGCTCCAGCTCCAGCTTCAGCTCCAGCTACAGCAACAGCTACAACAGATATCCCAGCAGATCCCATGCCCCTTCGGGGTCCCCTCCTCCGAATGACTGCAGCACTTGAGCCTCCGGAGACTGTGAAGACTCTGGAGCCTGTGCCAGTGGCTCTTCACTTCTTTCTTCGGACTTTGCTGCTTTTGGTAGCCACAAAATTGTCAGATTTGTCCACTTGAGTTGTTTTCGAAATGTGCCCCAGGTCTCCGAATCCCCTCGGATCTCCCTGCCATTCCCAAACCAATTATACGAACCTCGTGAGAACTTATCGCACGCATCTCACTCTTCCGACTTCGATTCTTCTGATTCTTCTGATTTTTCAATTTTCAATTTTTATTTGTACTCAGCACGCGGTTCGGACATACATACATACATACTAGAATACACATACTAGTAGTAGAAACTGAATAAATTAAGTAAAAAATTGCACTAAATTCTCGATTTAAAGCGACTCGGGAGCGGAGCAACCGGAGTAAAAAATAAAATATAGTAAGATCACTCGGCGTCGTGCTCCACGTTTATGACCTCGTCCTCCTCCTCCTCCACCGGCTCCTCCTCGGAGTGCTCCTCCGGATCGGGCCGACCCCCCAGGGTCATGGGTGCGGCCATGTACTTGGCTATGTACTGGCGGGCGAATGTCAGGGCGAAGGCCGCCGCCGAGGCGGGGGGCATGGACATCGACATGGACATGGGCAGGCTGCGGAAGGCGCTGTTCTCACCGCCCATTGATAATGGAGCTGATGCTGTGGTTGAGGCAGGCGGCAGGGCCGCTGCCAGTGGTGCTGCTGCTGGTGGAGTCACCGGAGGTGGGAGGGCCGGCGCCTGGGACTCTTCCGCGCGACTGTTGCAGGGCGGCATAGTGGCTGGGTGACAGGTGGAACTGCTGGTGTGGTAGTAGGCTCCTGGATTGGTAAACTGGGAACTGATCGGCTGGAGCGACTGCTGGCCAGGTTCCGGAGCCGGAGCCGGAGCCGGAGCCAGAGCCAGAGCCGGGGCTGGAGCCGGAGCCTTGCTGACCGCCGGAGCCCCGCCGAATGCCGGCGTGGGTGAGCTCGAGGTCGAGGGTGAGTCGCGCTGCTTGAGCAAGTTGACCCGCTGATGGCGCCGCCATTTCGCTCGTCTGTTGGAAAACCAAACCTGGTTGATCAATCGGTGAAGAGACAATTGGTTAGTCCATAAAAAAAGAGCCGTGGGATCGATCGGTGTCGGGTCAAGGTCGGAGCAGGCTCCCACATGTGGTTAGTAGGACGGAGTGGGGGAAATTGCTTGGGAGGATTCGTCGGCGGCGTCAACCAGAACTCACCTGGACCCTCGCCTCACTCAGAGCGGTTCTGCCGGCCAGCTTCTCGCGGGTGCTGACGCAGGGATAGTGCGACTTCTCGAATTCCTTCTCCAGCTCGTCCAACTGCTCGGGGCTGAAGGTGGTCCTGTTCCGCCGGAACTTTGGCTGATCGCTGTCCTGCGACTCGCTGTCCTCTCCCTCGATGTCTGCAATGGAACACTGATATTGCTGATCATCGCCAAGGCTATCTACACTGCCTCACCTATCATCCTGTTGGCCTCCCCATCCGGCGATCGACTGTCCCGGCTCCCCGAGTCGGGAGAGAGGGCCGGCAAGGAGAACCGCCCGCTTCCCGCACTGCTGTCCCCGCAGCCGCTCCCGCTGTTGGTGTTGTTGTTGCCGTTGCTGTTGGGATTCGAGCTGGCGTTTCCTTCGCTGCCGTAGCCACTGCTGCTTCCAGGCGGCAGACCACCCACTCCCGCTCCCGATGCTGCCGTTCCGACGGGAAGCGGCACTGCACTCCACAGCGGATGGTGCGTCGGCCAGGTGGGGAAGCTGGTGTACGGATGCGGGTGGGTGGGATGCATGGCGTAGCCGTAGCTGGCCGCCCGGGCGAACTCCGCCGCCGCCCGTTCCGCCGCTCGATTCCGTAGGATTCTATTGATGCTGCTCACGGAGGGAGCCGTGGCATTGGTGCACACACCTGGAACGAGGAGGTCCTTAGTTAAGTAAACAGAACCAAGCTAACTCCATTGTATTTTTGTATTAAAAATAAAATGAAAAAGCCACAAAATTGTTGTTGTTTATCCTTTTCCATACCGGATGCTGAACGTCATGACCTGAAGAGGTGACCCCGCCGAAATGAGCTCAAGATTGACTGTAATGAGAGGAGCGATTGGGATCGGTGGGCCGGTGTGTGTGTGTTCGTGCGTCTCATGCGGGAGATGGCTATCTTGAGGATTCATTGCACCGGGCAATGCGAACTGACTGCCTCCTCGTACCCCTAGAGTGTCCAGTGTCCACCATCCCAGCAGCCCAGCATCCCAGCATCCCAGCCCACGGGCAACTGTCAGCCAGATCCAACTGATGAACTGGTTGCTGCCGTCGAGCGGACTACTTGCTGGCTCCTATTCTGGCAGCGATTATCTTCCAATTCCTCCAGCCATGGACGGGGAGGGACAGGCCCAAAATGAGTGACACAAATGTGAGCACATTTACATATCAATCGGACGACTCGCAGCGGATGTTCATAAATTAGCCAATCGATAAATCTAAATCTGCCGCCGCCGTGGAACAATATATCCTGCCGATTCCGCCGATGCTTACAACATTAAATGAGGCTGGCTGAGGCAACTTGGCTTCGCATTACGAGCACCATAAACACATCAATCCCCCAGATAGCCGATCCCGAACCCCAGTTCCTCTCCTGTCAATCTCCCAACGAGGAGATGGCTCTGCCAGGACCGAGGACCGAGGATGGAGGACCGAGGATGGAGGACGGAGGACCGAGCCAGACGCTTGTCGCGACCGTTGTCATTTGTTGGGCAATTTCGCTTTCGGGGGTTCCCTGTCAGTTAATTAGCCTGTCTCTCTGCGGATCCTTGGCCATCTCGGCTCCCCACTGCCAATCGATTCCTGTCCCCATTGATCTCATTGTTTTCTTACCTTCGGTGATCAGTCGCTCCCGGATTTCCCACGCGAAGATGGTCGGGTTCTCGCGCTTGTACTGCTCGATTTTGGAGACCACTGTTGGGGTGGCCACTTTGGGCTTGGAGCCTCCGATTAGGCCGGGGGGTCGCAGCGTGCCTGTTGAGAAAAGAGGTGGTGGATTGAAACTTATATGCCATTTGAAGCCTCTCCCATGGTGATAAGCCATTTGCCTCAAAGTAGGCAAGCTTGTAAATAACTAATAAGCATTTAATACCCATACCCACCTGCTAGTTAATATTATTGGCCAAATTAGGAGTTAAGCTCACGACTTGGCCACTAACTTGGCCACAAAACAGCCTCCAAAAGCCACTATTGTCAGTTGTGCAATCGATGGGATGGGGGCTCCTCTCCTGCTCTACCGGTGGCTCTGGCTCTGGCTCCGGCTATCCCCAAATGGAATGCCTTGGGCCTGGGCTTGGTATTGTGCGACTCGCATAATTTTCACATTGTTCAAAGCCCCCGCCTGCCCTCCTCCGGGATAGGGAGGGGGGATACTGGGGCCGTGTGGGCGTTTCGAACAGGTCAAAAGCCCTCCGGGCGCATTGCATTGTGTTCGCTACCTGTGCTACCTGTTGACTAACTAACTAGACAATTAAGCCAGCGGCAGCAGCCCGGCGTCCATTCAGGGGAGCGCTAATTTGAATATTTGACAACATCAGTGGAGCCAGACTCGAGTTAGACACAGACTCGAACTTGGATTCGGATTCGGATTCGGACTGGCAGTCGGGCTCACAGACGCGGCTCAGATGATAATTCGTCGGAAGCGGTTGACAGGCGCGCGCGTTTATCTTGTAAAGTGAGCGGTGTCGTGGCCAGATTACACCCGGAGAAATCGGTGGGGCATCTCCGGCAAGGGGCAGTGGGATTAGCCGGCTCAAGCGGCCATGCCATTAATTCGATTTTGAATGGCGAATTTATTATCATTGATTTTAATTATGCCGAGCCCCATCCAGCTGAACTCGCAGTGCAGTCTGGTGGCTCGAACTAATGAATAGACTCAGTGTACTCGCCCATTTGTCTTGTCGCTTTTTGTGCAAAACGGAAATTATTTACACAATTTAAATTGACTGGAAGGGAAGTGGATGGCATCCCCAGAGATCTGTGGCTGCGATTCAATGTTACGCTATCGGGTATTTGTGGATGGGCAGATTTATTCACAAACTCTATTCAAACGGCGGAGTCTAGGGGGCTCTAAGCTCTCATCTGATTACATAGTTTGGGCTGTAAAGTTTATGGAATAATTATATCACATGTTTCGCTTTGACAGAATCTAACCCAAATTCTCCTAAGCGTGCATTTCCTGGCCAACATGCAGGCTTGCAAATCACATTAGCGATTTGAGGCTCTCGAGTGTCGGCAAATCGAGAATGACATGGCCAAGTGTCGGGGCCCACAGGTGGCAACAGGTGTGCTGCACCCGAGCCAGACTTCCTGGAGGAGCGGACCGGGGGAGCAGGAGGTGGGGCGCCCAGGTGCAGGTGGGGGCGAAGGCGATTGCCAATCGATTTGTCGTGTTTACGTGACCCCGCAACACGGCTCGCCGTGCAAATCGATTGGGACGCTTGGGGACACTTGGCGATTGCATTTGGGGCGCGTGTTTTGTGGTTCCGCATTATGTGGCTGATTGCATTGGTCAGGGTGGTCTGGACCACGTTGCACTACATTGCTCTACAGCCTCCCATCACCCATCTCCCATTGCCTAACTCTGTAGAAGATTTCCCCATGAACTTACCCAGTAGCTTGGATACGGCTCCTTGTTGGGACAACATGTGCTGAGCCAGATCGTATCCTCTCAGTCCGAACCGGGATAGTTCCAGTAGTCTGTGCTGGGAGGCCAGGGCGTTGAGATTCGTGGCTGCCGCAGAAGCTGCCGCTGGCCCGGCCCCAACTCCCACTCCACTTGGAGCCGCGTTGCCGCCACAGAAAAGTCCGCCCAGCGTTGGGCCAGGCGGCGTTCCCTGGGCCAGAATGGGCGTGGAGGGGCTTAGACTGTGCGCTGGGGCAAGAACTGGAATAATTAGAATAGATAAACAAGTTAATTAATACAATAAATAGAGGAGAGTAGTAGAGAACGCAAGTTTGCCCAAAAACCACTTGTTTCTCTCAGTGTTTGGTCGCAAAATCATTAAACGTCAGTTGGAATTTAAACGAAGCTGTTGCCGGCATTCCGCGCGTGACACAGAAACACCAAGAAATTTGTAGCCTGATCACCAGGATTTGGGGGGAGACCGAGGCCGAATGGAACAATGAGATGGTCGGACAAATTTCGGTGTGTTTCTGATCGACGGTGTCAGAGTCAGATCCAGAGTCAGAGGCAGAGTCTGGAGCTGCCATCAGTGGCGGAAGTGTCAACGTTTATGGGCATAATGGACGCGGTGTGGTCCATTAGCCACCACTGCCACTGACACCGAGTGCCCGCTACTGATTCCAGTCGGAATTTATGAAATTCTCGCCGGCAATTTGTTGGGCCCGGGATTGGGAATCTCGCAATCGGTCGATCGGGAGATCACTTGTCAGCGATGTGGCAGCAATTGGCCATTCCTCGGATGTAGAAGCTTTTATGTTCGTTTTGACATTTTATCTGATCGCGAGAACTGCACACATTTTAACACCTCTTTTTTGGTGCGAACGAGCTCCGTGTGTGGCGACGGCATGCCATCGGGTTTCTGTGTGCTTCGTCCCTGATCTCCGATCCTTGGCTAATTAAAGCCCATGCAGATGGGACTTGCACTCCACCTTAGAAGTGGCTGCTGCGGCAATTTGCTGCAAGCACTAGTTGCGCCAATTGTTGTGGTTATGGCCAGTTGGTTGATTTATGCCGCCGCTGCCGGGATGTCAACAGTGCTCAGTGCCTCCGGATTGCCCCAGTCTCCGTCTCAGTCTCAGTCTCAGTTCCTGGCCCCAGTCCAAGTCCAGATGCTGGTTGTATGTTAAAAGTCCGAGCGGATCGACCGATGATTTACTACGAAATGCGACAGCTCCGACTGCCCCGCGATGCGCCTTCAGTTGCGAAAGCGGCTTAAGACCGCTGGAGGACCATGGTCGGAAACCCTTTTTTTCTTTGCCGATCTCAGACATTGACAAAAAAGTATCCTTATTCCTTAGGAAAGTTTCAGACTAGATCTAGATTATAATTTACAATTTTTGATATCCCACAGTACAATACATATTTGGAACTCTGGACCCCATACTATTTTATTTTAATCCTTTTCAGTTGCTCCCATAATTTCTCTCAGTGCACCCAGTGCTCGCATGTCACCGTGAGACTTATAACAAGAGGCGATGCCATTCGGAGAGCTGAAGCTCGACTCGGGATCGGAATCGGAATCGGGATCGCAGCTCGCCACAAGTGATGATCGCCTCGGAATTCAATTGATAGTTTGATTTATTGCTACCGGTAACTCTTTGCCACAGCCTCCTCCTCGGAGGCTCCACCCCGTGGCCCCACCGACTCCTTGTCGTCCCCCGTTCCCGTTCCCTGGCACTGCATATAAATTAAAGTTGCTCGCTTTTTGTGCGGCTCCTCGACGCATCCCCAACCAGATTCCCATACCCATACCCATACCCATACCCATACCCATACCCATCAGAAGACCTAACCACATGCCCCCGTTCCAGCCTCCTGGATAGTGCTCGCTGATCTTGTTTGTCGCGCGCAGCACATTACTCGTCCCGAAGCTTCTGGTTTTTACTGCCAGTGCGCATTACGGCGATCTTCGCACATTTTCCTAAGCTTCCCGGGACGGCCGCCCCTCGCCCCTCGCCCCTCCTCCAGCCAGTCTAATTTGATGCCACTTTTTGCTGGATATTGTTGTGCATATTTGGGTTTTCACGCATTCTTCTTGCGGAGATTATGCAAATACTTTACTACTCGCCTGGTATGGGCGGAATCTACTGCGGGTTGAAGGATTCCTTCCATTCTAATTCTTCAATTGCTCAGAATCCAACCTGGAGTTACGATTATGATATGTGTCCTCCCTCGGTGCTGACACACATAGTCACATACGTAACGCAGCGGAAGAGCGGGGCAGGGAGTTCCTTCTCGTCAGAGCACCTCTTCGAGGCGAACCCAACCGAACCAAGTCGAACCTAACCCAGTCGGGGCACTCTTCAAAATCATTGTGCACACCTTTTATACGCTTGGCTTTCTAAGAATAATGTGAATACACGCACCACGTAACCTGAGACCCCTAAGTATGGTTTCTGCCCTATGCTTAAACTTCAATGTATGCCATGTACCCGACCTCTCCTCCGCCTCCGCCTCCGTTTCCGTCTCCGTCTCCGTCTCCGGTTGGTGTCTCCGTATACTTTTTTTTTTTTAAACCTCTCTTTCTCTCTGGCTCTGGCTCTGGGCCTCCTTTTATAATTATTTATTTATTGTGCAACTTCCAACACCTTCTAGAGACAAGTCAAAGCTTTGCTCGCCCCCTACCCCCCACTCCGCCTGCCACCGCCTTCCCGTCCGGGACACTGTGTGTATCTTGCAGATACACTCGATGGCCGCCGACGTGAACTAATTTTATTTGACAACCCATACTTGTGCAAAACAAATTGCCACTGATGTGCGAAAGACCAAAACAGTTGCCACAAATGTTGCTGTTGCTGCTGCCGCTGCTGCTGCTGCAGTGTTGCTGTTGTGAAATTTCCAAATCATTGCACTTTTTCAGCAGGCATTTGGACTAGTGCCACCAGTTTCTTGTGGTGGCTGGATGGCTGGATGGCTGCCTCGCTGGCTGGCTTTTGTTTTAAATACTGTTTCGGGCCTCCGAGATATCCCTGTCAGTTCACGGAATTTCGCCCCAGACTTTTCGCTCTCATGGGGCATGCAGCCGGAGCAGCAGCAACACCAACATCTGAAGCAATATCCGTGGCATTTGGGAATAAAATTGGTGGCTATTCATAATCTTAGATCATTCATTGCAAGGAGGGGAAGGATCATTAAGTCTCACTGCGGAAAATTAACATCCTACTTGGCCTTAAGAAACTGGTTGGAAATTACTATTCAGATCTATCAACGGGGTAAGTCGGTAATAAAATGTAACAAGACTTATATTGTCTAAAATGATATCCTTTAAAGTGCGTTCTGTACATTGCGATTTAAGCCAAGGTTAGTGCCAAAGGTAACAACACTCACCTGTGGGCGCTGCTGTGGGCGAAACGGGCGACATTGCCGACGGCTGGCCGACACTTCCCGCCGAGCTGCCCAGAAGTTGCAGATGCGACGGCATTGGCACCGCCATGGGCATGATGGCGGCCGGGGATCCCGGCGACGTTGCAGGTGTGGCCGGTGATGCTGTGCTGAGCTTGTTGGTTGTCCTGGCGGGGCCTGGCGATGTCGAGGCTTCCATGCCACGCAATGAGCAATTGGTTGGGTTCACATTCAACAGTAAGGATCTGGGTTAGAAAGACGGCATTCTCAGGGCCTACTTTTCCGACGGCTTATTGGTTTTCGAGTCAAGAGTGTTTTCTCCAGGCGGACCGGAACCGCCAACGGTGGCTGCCGCTGATGTTGCTGCTTGGTGTTTGGTGTTAATGTTGCTGTTGGTGTTGCAGTTGCCGCTGGTGTTGCAGTTGCCGTTGTCGTTGTCGTGTTGTTGCTGCTCGCCACTGCTCGCTGACTCGACGCGCACCGCACTCGCACTCGTAGGCTCGTACCTGGTTCGGACTCCACTCAATCCGACTCAACGCCCGCCGCGACTCGCTGAATGAGACTGAGCCGAGCCACCGGCTTCGCCACAGTTTGCCGCCTCGGATCGGGTTGCTCTGGGCCTGTGGTGCTGCTTTGGCGTTACTTGCTCGTGTTGCTGCTGCATTCTGGTTTGCCTGTGGTTGTGGTTGAGCATTCTGGGGATCGGGATGCGCGAGTGTGCGTTCAGGTTTGTTTGAGCGTCGCACAATTGAGCGCTTCGCTGGCCAAATGAGAGCCAGAGACGGCCAACAAGAAACCCCAAGCCCCAAAACCGACCAGCAGTTGTAAAAGTTCAATAATTAATTACTCGGGCATTCGATTTCAGGCATTGTTTATCAAACTTTGGGGCCACAGCTACCAGTTGCTTTCCGTCGATTCTCTTTTGGCCAGAAACGTGGCCAGAAACGGGAAAAGTTTTTATGAAAATTCCATCACCAGAAGGCTTTCAATCATTCAGTCGATTTTGTACACTGGGAAATATATTTTATGTGTAGCATTTAATCTGGTACATATTACAATTTAAGATTAACAAAAAAAGGAAATAACTGAATGACGTTTTTGGGTCGTAATCCTTCAGTTCCTTGTACTATCCTGTGTCCGTAAAACACAAAACCTACAAAAAACGCATTACGCCGGCCTGTGTCGGACCTTACTGACTTGGCCGGACGGGAAGCCAATGAATCCGCGTTGGAGGCAACTCCACTCGTTGCGGCCAACTCCCCCCAAGGTCTCCCCGCCGATTAGTGAGACAGGGTAGGCAGTAGAGTGCGAGCCTGCGCACAAAGGAGCAAGCGAGAGGAGTGACGGGAGCGGCTGTGGAACTGGAGATGGCTCGTTGGCGTCGGCTAATTGATTTATTCTGCCCCACTGCGGCAACCCACTCCCCTGTACTCCTCTGTACTCCCCTCCACTCCAGCCCACTGCATCACTCGCGAGGCAGGCGTCGCTGGTTGGCTGAATTACAGAAATCAGGAGCCATGTAATGGCCGCCAAGTACCCACTGTCCCGCGAGTGTGTGTGAGTGTCTCAGGCTCGAAAAGGGGGCGGCGGTGGGGTGTGGTAATTGGCAGTGCCACTCGGGAACCTCCCACACTGATAATGGAAAATAATCAATTTTAATGGGCTGTAATTTGCGAAAGCGAAATAACAACGATTCAAAGATTAAAAGGCAAAACTTTTGGCATTCAAAATGCCACCGCACACACCACTCTCACATACTCACACACTCGTCGAATAATGGCAAATAAAAGCGAGTTCAGAACTCCTCAGAACGGCAGCTACATTAATGTATTTATGCTGATAAAAAACTAAGCAAAAGTCGCTTCCACTAAAAACTAAAAACATTTAGATGTCAGGTGAGCGAGGGAGAAGGTGAGTGGGAGAAAGGTCCACAGGAGTAGGCCGCGAAAGAGAGGGTGATACCTGCGCGCTGCTTTCGACTCACCTTACATAACAGCACCTGAGTGCACTCAGGCCGGACTCAAACTCGTCCGAGAATGAGTGAGTGCGAGTGAAAGGCGGGCCTGCGCACCACCAGCTCCTCCAGCCATCCCCCTTGCACTCAGGTAAGCCACAAGCCCGGCAGCCGGCCAATGAGAATCGGTTTTTAAAACTCAAGCAGAGGCAACGACCCAGAGCTGGGGCCTGGGAAGTGGAGAGTGGGGAGTGGGGGCGTCCATTCATTCAGCCCCACTCGGATGTTAAGCAGAGGAATTGGGCAGCCCCGCTGCCCCGCCTGATTGATTCGTGGCCCGGATGATTGATTAGATTAATAACGCGGCTAATTAAACATTTATCACAGTATCTAACGAACCGCCCGATGGGCTCCAAATTAGCCCTCCCAGTCGCCTCAAATTATGTCCGCGGCTACAGTCCTCCATGGAGTTATTGAATTTTTATCAAAAAATTGGGGCTACTCTCCATATATCTATGACTTCAAAACACAATGTAAGAATGAATTAGGATTTTATTAATAAATAAGTTTAATATTTCTATTGAATTTCCTTAAAACAATAAATGCATTTCAAATGAAGGAATATTTTCGAATTCGCCTATATTTTTTTTTTAGGCTTCTAGTCCCTCAACTCTTCTGAATAAAATTTAAATTATTTTCGAATCGAATTAGGGAAGTTGGACTGTGTGGCTGCTTCTAATTGCGTTTCGTGTGGCTTTTTTTGGGGATGGGCAGATTAATTATGGCCGCCTCGGCTAACGCCTGCCGGCCGCCATTATTTCGGCAGCTAAGTGGCCAGCCGAGCTGCCGGCGAGATAGCGATCTAGTATCTACACATCCAAGCCCAAAACTTACAGCCCCCGAGGGCCAGGCCCTGCCCTGTCGTGCATATTTGTGGTAGCCACGCTTCCTGTTTTTGTTTGCCTGTCCGCCCGGCCACTGTCCAATGTCCGCTGTCCGCTGTCCGTTGTCCGCTGTCCGGCTGGAAATATTCCAAACAATGTAGACAAGAAGTGCTTAGGCCGGGCGGAGTTTTTATGCCCGTGGTTAGCGACGCGGTGGTGTTTACCCACATGTAGGCATATGCATATGCTGATTTCCACCGGGGCGGGGGCCTCGATAGCTTCTCAGTAAATGGTATAGGATGGGGGCTGGCAGCAGGGTGTGGGCCGAGTTGGTGAACCGTGAAGAAACGCTGGGGCAGAACTCTCCTCCGACCCCAAAGAGAATCGGAATTTTTTAATGTTAGCAAACAAATAGAAAATAACTTTCATGAACGTGGAGACTTAGTCTTCCTCCCAGAGACACTACAGCTAGGCCTTTCGCCTCGGGAAATGTACACTGAACCGAAATCTGTTGGCCAAGGAAGGTATATTTGTTTATAAGACTGTAGTACATAAGCAGGGAAATTTTTATCAGTGTAGCTACCTTCTTTCTCGGCAATGGAGCCAACGGAAATATGCTCAAGTTTCTGTTTTTGTTGGTCGGAAATGTTGGGCGCTTGCCCAGAATGATTAAAGTATCTTTTTTTTTGCCCGACTGCCATGGTAGTTGCTTTTCCCATTTGCATACAAATATTAAATGTTCCACAATTTAGCTGACTAACGCGAAAGCGAATTAATCTTGGTGCTCCAAGTGCCCTCGATTGCAAAGTTACAGAGATAGTACTTCCTGGTCGGGCCCAGACCCTTTAATTGAATACTGCCTTCAGAGGCATTTTTGACACCTCTTATGATATCTCAGTCCTGTAATCCCTCAGCTGTAATCCATTTGTTGGGTCTGTCACTCAGATTTAGATAGCAGCCCCGGCGAGCCATCGGCTGAGTCATGTGCTCCTCCATAATGTCTTGACGGGACTCGACTGCGGAATGTAATGATTAACTTTTCGCAGTTGCTAAATTAAGTGAGTTTTTACTGCGCTCCAGATCGCTCCATAGTGGATCCTGCTGCATCGACAAGAACGACTGGATCTCGACCCTCTAGCGGAGGGGCAGAGCAGGGACCAGGAACCAGGGACCAGGGCAGGGGCATTGCGTGTCGGCTGCCGGGCCGGGGCCAGAAATGATTTCCACATACCACAGCAGTTAAAGCCCTTAAGTCAGGGAGAAAATCCAATTAAATTCGGTAGCGAAAGAAATAAGTCTGAACTGTCGGCAAAATGATTCTACATACACGTATTTGCGTCAACATTGATTTTGCAGAAACAGAAACATCCAAACAGGCATCCAGGCATCCAGGCACCAAGGCAGGACTGGGGGCTGGAGTGGGGTAAGCCGGACCGAATGTAGTTCATGTGCATGGCGATGGCGATGGCGATGGCGATGACGATGGCGTGATTGAGGACGAACCCGAGGACAGCAGGAACAGCAGCAACATCAGGAGCAGGAGCCACTGAGGCGGCAACTGGAACAGCAAAGGCGGCAACAGTAGCAATAGGCGACACAGAAAGAATATAAGTTTGAGGTTTTGTCTTCAACTTTTCAACTCCCCCCAGCGAAATACCCTTTTTAAGATGCCTAAAAACTTAAGTATACTATGCCAACAGTCTATATAATTAGAAGAAAGTCAAGGAATAGGTAGTACTTTTCCCCTGTGCACCCAAAACAGCAGCTATATCTCAACAAGTTTTGATTTTCTGAGGCGTGATGCGAGTTAGGCCTCAGCCTAAGCCTGGACTGGGATTTGAATTTGAGTTCAAGTTGGAGTTTAGGTTTGAGGTCTGGAGACCGGACCGCAAAACCGTCCAAAAGTTGCGTGCCCATAGGTCTTCTGTGTAATTGCGCAACAATTGTCAGGAGCTCGCCTTCAATCCCAGGCCTGCAATCCCTGCAGTCCCCGCACTCTTGGAGAGGCCGTCCTTAAGTAGCAGTTGGCGCTGCTTTTAAGGGCAGGAGCCGCAATCGAGACACGGACACGTCATTGCCACAAAAAGCTTGCCACAAAAAGCCTGGAAAAAAACTCCGCCCGTCAGGGCTTCGTGTCTGCGTCAAACTTGCGGAAATCTGATTTTAAAATTATTAACAACATGCAATGGCTAAATAGTTTTGCATTCGATAACAAAAGCCGCTCCGCAACGTGTTCGGGGCAAATTTTCGATCGCTTTTGACTCTCCTCCAGTGCCACTGTGTGGCAGGCGAGATGTGGCAGGGAAAATCTGTTTGTGCCGTGCTTAGTGACCGCATCATATAATTCACGAATTCAAATTCACGAATTCAAATTCAAATTCGAATGCAGGCTATTGGCTAGCGAACCGTTATGGGGTTAATTAAATGCAGCTCCCGTGGCTCTCGTTTCCACGCCAGTTTCTCCAGCTCACCCAGCTCCAGGTGCAAGCCCCAACTCGAGCAGCAACTCGAGTTGCAAGCTCCACTGCAGCTGCAATTAGAAGTTGCACAAAAAGCGCAGTAGGAAAACACACGGCAGCGGCCAAAATGAAAATGAAAAACATGGAAAACAAAATGGCGATAACTACCGCAATTTGCATATAAATGGACGTAGAAACGTCTTTAGTCACCCGAATCTTGAGCAAACCATAGGAGCGATTAACATTGTTGTTTCTGGTTGTGGGAGGCGCCGCAGGGGGGCAGGCTGCTACCTACCTAGCGGCAACTCGCACCGCGGCAACAAAGTGCAGTGGCAGGCCCGCAACACCAACACGGCAGCCCACGGAAAGCGCTACAAAATGGCGGAACAGCCGTCAGAGCGTGGCACCAACACCGCTTGGATTCCAATTCCAGCTCCTCCGCCTGCACCGCCCACCCTGAGGAGGCCGCCTCTTCCCACTCCCAGGTGAACACCATGCCCGGGCCAAAACCAACACCCCACCATGGGTAGCAGTGATGCCATGAAGCGTGTTAGGTCGCCTCTGGAAGGGACTGGCAAGAGGATTGGCCTCGACCTCCCAGAGCACTTGGAGAAAATGCATAAAGGTTATATTTCTCGAAGACTAGCCAATAAACATACATACATTGTGTACAATTAGAAGATAAAATTTAATTATTAAAATGAAACCTTGAGAATAAAAGTCTTAACTAGAATACTATACTATGCCAGATACATAGTATAACTCTTTACAATTAACGATATTTATTACAGAAATACAATATCATGAAAATAATATATAGTATATACATTTAGTTCTAGTTAGTTTCTAATATATGGCAACATAATATCGTATAAACAAGATCGCGGAGCCATCCTAACACCTAGAGTAGTCTTGAGGTGTAGAAAGCCATTTCGTTGCCGCCCTGTTCCCATTCCTGGTGGAGGCCCTTGCCCCAACCGCCACTGCCGCCTCCACTGCCACTGCTCCCTGGTAATTGCAATTGTTTTTGTTCGAGTGGCGGGGCATTGGCTGGAGAAACGCGACCGCTGGAATCGCCGGAGCAGCTCAGGCTCAGCAACCCACCCGCGTCCGCTGGCACTCACCCACCCACACCAGCACCCACCTGGCTCCCCTCGGCCGGCATTGATATCGCCCATTGTACCGCCTGCCGCCGGCAGGGCTGTGTTATTATGCAAATGCCATTCACAGGTAATTACCACGCTGCACCGTTATAATTGCACTCGAAGCCCAGCTAGGAATCGCGATTGCAGTTGGCAGCTAGGAGTTTAGAGCTTGGAGCTCGGAGTTCGCAGCTTGGAGTTTGCAGTTTGCCGGTCCCATCAGCTCCCATCCATGCCACAGCCATCTTTGTTGTGAGGCCACGACTGGAAAATCGAAGCCGCCAACAAGATGTTGTTGCCACTAATTGCAGTAGCTGTGCAGTTGCAACCTCCCTTGGTAAATTAAGTCTAGTTGTTGCGAAACAGTTTGGCCTAAACGGCAAGCCGCCACAACGAGGTGGCTTGCAAGATTATGAACTGGGGAGAATGACAATCAATTGTTTCCCCAAAAACCCCTGAAATGCTTGCCACTAATGTGTCCATCTGGAACTGGTTGTGTCGTGAGATACTTATCTAGGGACTTGGCTGTTACCTGTGCCCCAGTTCCTACGGCAGCGGCATCTTATCCTTTTCAGGCGACACTTCTGGGCTGCCCTGTGACACCTTTTCGGAGGCCTGAGAACCCTGCCCCAACCATTGCCCCTGCCCCTGCCGCAACATCTGCAACTGCATGTCGCCTCTGCACCTCCGTCATCCGCATCGGCAGGCAAATTAGAATAACTTAAATACACGGCGGCACGCATTAAGCGCGGAATCGGGCTGATCGGAGGAACCTGCGAGTCCCTGCGACTTTCGACTTCTCGCCCTCTATCAAAAAGTAATAAATCTGCCGCTGATCCATCGTAAATCTTTGCGTTCCCTTCATGATTTACCCACATAAATCAAAATTATCGACCCGCCAGACTCCGGCAGGCTGCCTTTTTGGCCCAGAACCGCGACTCCAAGTGGCAAGCAGTATGAGGGCAGGCGGAAACTGGCCGAAAGTGTTAAATGCATTCAATCTGCTGAAAACTTGTGGCAAATTAAATCCGAGAGATTCTGTCGCGACTCGCACTCATTGCTGGGGCATCGCATTTTGGATTTCGGCATTCGGTTTTGGCGTTTAGAGCCTCGTTTCCAGCTGGCTGGAAAGCGGCTCAATCCAAGCGGCCCAAACCGCAAGCCATCATCTATGGAGCGACTCACGCACCTTTGGAAAATTTCAAATTTGAAGAATTCGTCACATGCAAAGTGAAATTACCTGGCTAATTTCATTTAATTTTCGGGCATTCAGCCAAAACTCGAGAGGAGAGGAATAGACGAAGCGACCGCTACAATTACAGCATATTTTCCCCAATTAATAATTAATAATTTGTTTGGGTCACGAAACGCTCCGCCATGTGAATTGGAGGGCAACAGTTTTCTTTCTTTCTTGGTTTTTGGGTGAAAGAAGCCCGAAGGAAAGGCAGAAGCGACCTGGCCCGCCTCCAGACGCCTGACTGAGACGGTTAATTGCTGTCACAAAAGTCAAGAGGTCGGCCGATCTTCTCCAGAGCCCTCCACTTCTGCAGGTGAAAATCTTTTGTGGAAAAGACAAAGGCCCGGCCAACACGCAAGCCCGGCCAGAGGTGCAGAACACATTTTGTGTGCGAGTTTCCTTCCTGTCGTGAACTCTGGAGGCGACCTCCCCGGCTAGCCAGTTGGCTGACATGGCTTCCTGGCCAGATTTGATGCATCCGTCATCTGTTGTTGCTCGGAAGAGTGTGTGATTATCCCTCTCATTTGCCTAAACTGTCCCAGACATTGCTCCAAAGAAGGAATATCATTTTTGCAGGCTCCCCCCACCCGCCAAGTTCCCCGAATAGTTTCCCCCTTGGATCTTGGAGCTGCTCTAATTCAGCCTCAATTTGTGCCCTGCCCATGCCCATAAATTAATTGATGCCCCGGCCCGGCTGGTTGAGTGATAAGCATCGCTACCTCCAGGCCTCCCTGCCTCCCTGCCAACCCAAATCCTGTTCCGGGAAAAACTATGCCCCTCGGACTCGACGGCCAATAGAGACGTCACCATCGGCGTTATCCCTGCACCTCGGCGATCCCCTCGCGGCCGGACCTGCAACACTTGAATTATGTATGTCGCGGGCTGTGAATGAAGCGATGTGCGACCAGGATTGGCTAATGTACGGGCTGTGTCCGCTCCGTGGCTGCCACTGCCCACTCAGCTCCTCCCCGGGCCCGGTCCCCGTCGCGCCGCCGTATCGTCAAAATTGTCGTTGGCTCGCAGTTAAATTAAGTCATAAATTCAGTATTTATCTGCTGAATGTAGTTTGTTGTCCGGTCATCACTTCACCGTCAGCCTTTGTCGCCGCACCGAACCAGTCGTCCCTCTGGAACAGTGGTTGCGGTGTGGTGTGTATGGAAGTAACTGAAGGATATCCCATTAAAAACTGTATTGGAATAATGGGTTTCACACCAAACTGTTAGTTGATCTTACATAAACCTATAGAGATGCACCCGAGGAAAGGTTATGAAAGATAAAATTGTTCCTTATTTTATGCCATGTTGTCCCACTGTCCCTGGGAGCGTGAAAGCCGCTTTTATCCAGGTTGCTGTTGCTGCTTTTATGGCAGCAGATAGCTCGCATGTGTCACCCGGCGGCCCTCCTTTTGCCTCCTTGGCCCTGGCCAGATCCTCGATCGGGCTGGACGTGAGATGGCGTTGGTTCCGAGATTGCGGCTTGGGGGCTTAGCCCCACTTAACCCGGCTCTTGGGGCGGTGCGAGTAATTGGATTGAGTTGGCTTTTCGCGGCCTTTCCCGGCCCTCGTTCGCACTGCCAAAATACTGAAAAGAATTCGGGTTTCAGTCGAATCGCGGCCCCTGGGAACGCACTCACTCTCACTCGTTTTGGCCAACTTTCAGATTTATTGGTGCACATCAATTAGTTGCCATTCAGGAGGATAAATACATCCCCGCCAGCAATCGGAGGACGAATCATTGATAGTGGGGATCAATACGGCTGTCCGTCAATTAGTCACTCTTTGTCACCCGGAAAGCATCAAAATTCCGGACGGGGACATTGTGTTTCGGGCCATTTATTGAAACATAACACATAACACGGCATTTTGGGCATTTTTTAATGTCAGCCTAGATGGGATCTGGATCGGCTCACCTGTATTCTGAATTCTCTTTGTGGGCCGGGAGTCGCACAGTTGCAGGTAAGCGAGTGGCTGCCGTGGCAGTCGTGGCTGCCGTGTGACAGCCCGTCGAGATATAGAGACAGATTCCCGATGCCGTAGCCCCGACCCCCGTTCACGTGCGCCCGCTGCCGATTCCTCCGCCAGCGGCGGCCGCCGTGAAATATTTTGACAAATCGCTGCCACTTAATCAAAAATCATCATCGAGAAGGGATCGAAGTTCCCACTGACGGGCACTGGCACAAAAGGACGAAAAGGATGACACTGTGTGTGGGTTGAACAAGAGGCTTCCGCCGAAGTCGATACACTTGAAACATATCCAACTTAAATAAAATAGACAATTTCTTGGACGAAAATAGCAACATTTCAGCAGTGCCATCTCTTCCCTCAGTGTATCTCATGTGGCCAGAAAGTCTCCCAGTTGTTGTCGCACTTGTCTAGAGGTGAATAAAATTATGAGTTTGGTAAAAAACACACACACGTTCTCGGTAATGAGTGTTCATTTGTGTTAACACGTGATTAGACCTCGTATCAATCTCAATAATGAGCAACGTGACTGCCGCGCAGGTCCCATATTCCCCTTAAAAAGCGATTGGCGTCGCGCGACTCTGACTGCCTCAGATCGAGGAATATAGTGCTCCGTATAGTACTATACTATATATGCGCATGTATGTAGGCATCTCTACCCGAGCGATCAGCCATATAAATTGCCAAACATTTATCAATAATACGAGACGTGACCAATTAACCGTTTCTCGAGTCAATAAACGCATCGTCTGTAGGACAGGTTCCCAGGCCACGACATGTGATGGCCATCATTGTTATCCTGGGATAATGATGCGCAAATAAACTCATACTCATACTCATAAATGGATAGTCAAATAAAATGTGATAATGTGAATGGCCGTGAAAATCTATTATTGCCATAAAACTATCAATCCGTTTATGATGTTGTATGGAATGTAAATACAACATTATGTTGTAAATAGATACTGGAGCTGAAAGCCATCTCTGCCTGAAGTACCAAGCTCAATGATATCATGGCTAATGGAATTAAATGGAAACTCCCAATTATTCTAGACCATAACGCCCGCCCGAAATAATGTCAATTTTTGTACATCCGGCTTGGTGGAACAGCTACCCCCTATATTTAGTGGCAGTGGCTCCAATCGATTGGGTTCGATTCGGATGGCGTACTCCAGATGCTGCGTAATTAAGTTTATCAGGAAACAAATGCTAAAATCACGCAACTCGGAGTGAGCCGACGCTGAAGGAGCACGAACCTGCGAAGCGAAAGGTCGACTTCGATTGCTTCATCCGACAGGCAGGTGATGAGCCGTCATGCGAGCTCTGTATCTCAGCTGTATTTTATAGATACCCGGCATTAGAGCGGCATATTGGTGCTGGACTCGGATCGGGATAGGGATCGGGATCGGGATCGGAATGGGGATCGTGAAGTGGAATCCAAGGTGATGGGCGCGCACGCGATTGATTAAGGGAGCCACCGCGGAGTTTGGAGTTGATGTTCGGAGCTGGGAAGTGTGTGGACTAATTTTCATAGACAGCGCACGCTGGACACGCGCATGGTGCGTATCTTGTATCTTTCGGATACTCCTGAAACTCACCTGTCTGCCCGGCATTTCCGCCGGCTACAAAAAACCAAACACCGAACGCACAAAAACCTCAAATGTTGCGTCATTATCGGAGAGCATTTTTTTGACGAAATTTATTCCATATTCACCGCACATTGCTCTAATTTTTTCCGCTGGTTATCGTCCTTTTTGTTTTAATCACTAGGCTCGCAAGGACCCTTTGGACCCTTTCACCTGAACATGTTTTGATGAATTGATGATGGGGTCTGTTCTGCTCCTCGGGAAAACGCCTAGCCGAGAGAACCCTTTGCCGCCGTTTGGTTTTTCTTAATTTGGAATTTATTTAAATCCACTCTGGTGCCAGTGCCGGGAGGGGAAGGGAAGGGACGCCAGTAGTCAGTAGTCACCAGTCACTCAGACCATGTCGAAGGGGGTTCGTCGCCCCCGTTTTTGGCAGGTGCAACCTCCGATGATCGGTAGCATCGGTTGGCCCTTTTTTACTGGCCAGCTAATGCATAAATAACACGTTCTGGCCTTCGACTCGGTTTCGGGTCCTCCTGCTCCTGCTCCTGCTCCTGCCATTACAGCGGCCACTCACTGAAAATTTTAAAAGGCGTTTAGCTTGTTACCTTTTAATAATACCATTTAATTCCCCGATGTGCGGCGTAGGCGCGGAACCATCAATCAGACCCTGCAGATAGCGCCGCGACCGTCTCCGGACGCAGTTCTCGCATTCTCGTCCCTCGAACAGCAATTCATAATTTATTTGTGTTTTTGTCGATCACGCTGGCTTCATTTTTTACTTCGGCACTTCCAGAAGAGGCAGCTGGATGTGGGAAGAAGTGCTGCCTCCTCTAGACCTCGTATCAAGTGAAAACTAAATAAAAAAGGGTTCCACTTTCTAATGTGAGCAAAGATTCCAGCTAAAACGATGTCTTTTGAGATATTCCGCGGAAGGATCGGGTGCAAAAATACCAGGATATACATGACTTGGTAGAGGGGCTATGCTGGGATTTCCAAGGAATTCCAAGGGACTAATAGGGAATTTTAATCCATTAAGAAATTGCGCTCCAAAATCGGAAGAATATTGGCAAAGATATGTTCATGGCATGGCACCATATCGTTGTTGTTTCCTAGGGGAAAAAATCAAAAAAATAATGTTTTCCTAGATTTTAATTCAGATTGATGGAGGATTAATCCACAAATCGATTGAGGTATTCCGCTCAAGATTCACATGATTATTGGCAAAGATATGGCCCTGACTGGGTCCCATATCTTCCTTTCTATACATTTTCACAACTTCGAAGGGGTTGGAAATTTGATAAAAAATCCAAAAAATATTTTTTTCCTAGATTTTAATTCAGATTGATGGAGAATCAATGTATAATTCGATTGAGGTATTCCGTTCCAGAACCGGATCAATATTGATAAAGATATAGCCATTGCAGGGTCCCATATGGGGAGAACACCCCAGAAAATCAAACAAAAAATAGAAGAAAGAAAATGTTCATAGATTTTAAAAAAGCAATGACCTAAAAATCTTGTAAGGTGTCAAAGAAATAGATTTAGTTAGAGATATAGGAGACCGTTTTTTTAATGAGTTATAAATTATATAAGTTTTAATATTAAAATATTATAGCAGGGTGTACCACGTCCGGATCAGACCAACGATGGCCTTCCTTATTAGTTCTGAAATACTTTCAGCCCCTTTGGCTGCCAACAGAAACATTCCAGCGGACCCTGGTCTGCTCATGGTGGCAACATGAACATGGCCGGCGAGTGCACGCTAATGGGCGGTGCCCGATTCCGCTCCTTACTCATATTTCCTCCCCCTGGCTCCTGGCGGGGTGAGTGGGTGTTAAGTGGCTACTGGCCGGGCAGCCAGACAGCCATTCATCCATCCATCCACTCGATGGGGGTGTTTGCTGGCCTGCTATTTTGACGTGGCCGGCAGGCCAGCTGGCCAGGCTAATTTCCGAATAAATTATGTGACACGCTGCGGGTGGGGGGAAGCGGGTGGGGTGAAGCCAGGGGAGCACTAGAGGGAGTGGGTGCGACGTCGCCATTAAAAATCGCCAATCACCGGTAGTCAATACAGGCCATTTGAGTCCGCAATCGGTGGTGCAGTGAAAGGCGGCGGGTGAGCATCGTCGAAAACAGAAAGCACTGAGAAAAAAGATTACTGATAAGATTGAGTCTAAGCTATAATAAATTAAAACTTTAATTTAATGATTTATGAAGATTAAGAAATTAACTTCAAAACTAATTCCTAACTCAAAACAGTTGGCAGATCAACCATACCATTAAGAGAGATAGCTCCAAGTTCAAGGATTATTCTATCAGTGTATTTACGACCAAAATTGAATAATGCCGGGAAGGACTAGTGACAGGAGAGCTTGCAGGAAACCGGCGACGCAAATTGCAGGGTAGCGCCACCATTTCAGGCGAAAGATCAGGAAGGCGGAGGAATCGGAGGTCGATTGGAATTGGATATGGGTATGGCTGCCAGGAGCAGCAGGGGAGCAGCTGAAGCAGCAGCCTTTTCTGCTTATGAAGTTGTGGATTTTTCGCCGGTTTAATTTCGAGCTGACTGCAATTACAAGCCGTAAATTTGTCATGGTGCGATAAATGTGCGCAGACGGAGTGGAGCTGACCAGACAGGGCAGCCCAGGCAGTCCGGGCAGTCCGGGCAGCCTAATGCATGTAATCTGCCACTCAACACCCTGCCAGATCGTCCGGTCCAGACTCGGAATTGAGAATTGAGATTGTTGGTATTAAGTATTTTGGGGGACTCTGGACTCGGCACTCTTGTTAACCAATTTGGCACGCCTGCGCAATGGATACACGCCTGGCGAGGGTGTGGGGATCCATTTTATGGTCCATAATCAGCAACAAACTAAATAGCAGTCCGTACTCCCGACTCGGCCCAGACCGGAGTAATCGCCGCTGGCCAATTCATGCTCACATTTTGGCCTGGTTAATTAAATACGGATTTCGCTTTAATGGCCGATAAAACTTGATGAGAAACTTTAATGGCGCTGCCAGGCGCGGCCGTCATGGCACCTCCTCCCATCACCTTCGATCTCCGAGCCCGAATCCCAGTTCCCAGTTCTACCCGGATCGCTAAATCACCGTTAAAGCGATAACGCACTATGCCGGCCCAGCCAACAATGCGCGTAGTCCAGAGAAATCTGATTTTTACGAGCCAATTGCCAGTCCAAGCCACAGCCAATACCATTGGCATTGCCATTCCCATTCCACCCATTTCCCAATCCCATGGCCAATCTCAGTTGTAGTCCTGATGCCTCCACGCCTTACTTTGTTGCCGAGCTGCACAAAATTAACTGCTGATGAATGTTGCACAGGAAAAATAGTAATCAGCCTGCCCAGAAAACGACAGGATATTTGCTTTAATTTTATTAAAATCTTTGAAAAATGTAAACCCTATGTATTCATGAAAAATATGCTGTTCTTGAATAAAGTAAAGGAACCCCTAGACATCTGTAACCCCCAGACAATGTAGAGCTCTGGTTCAAAGTCACCAAGTCACTGACAAAAATGTTGTAAGCCGCCTCGGTCGGGCCTCCCACCCGCGTTCAACATGGCCGTTGCAGTTGCAATTTCTGTTGCTGCTTCTGCTGTTGCTGGCGGCTTACATGTCGCCCCATTCGTCCGCCCGAACGGGCATAAAATTAAAATGTTGCACGCCGGGTCCCCATCCGGGTCCGAGTACAAATACAAATACGAATGCAAGAGTACAAGTCCGAGTCATTGGCGACCCGGCGCGCTCATTAAAAACGCCATAAATGCAATAAAACGTAGAGCAAACATCGATTAAACAATATTTATGGGGCTTCACTTGCACATTGTTCGCTGGCTCTGCGCCCGGGCTTTCTAGCTGGTCGACCCAGCAGCTTGCAACTTGCCACTTGTCAGTTTCCCAGTGGCCAGTTTGCTAGTTTGCCGGCTTGGACACGGCCGCGATTCCGCATTACCAACACTCGCCCCAAAGTGGGCTTTGTTCTTGGCTGCATTTGTCCAACAGTATTTGTCCAACAGCCCCCATTTCGCAGCATTTGGCTTGTTTTCGTTGTTTCTAAATTAGCATTATTTGCCATTCGACCGACCCATCCTAGGGCTTTTTGCCGGAAGTCTAGGCTAGGCGTTCCATGGAGGTGTTCGAGATCGATGACAGTTTGCTATTTCTTTAAGAATAATACAAAATGCGTATTTAACTGTAGACTCCTTTGGAACTATAAAGAGAATCCTACTTAGCTATCCTATAGCTATTGTAGTCCTATTGAGGACATAACATTTATCTCACAATGATATGAACGCAATACTAATTGTGGAAAAGTAAAAATATAAGGATGACATTATAGACTCTCCTCTGAGGCATCCCTCATCATGTTGCAGATGTGTCATTGACGGCTTCATTTGGAGCATCCTGTGTTGGGAAAATTATGGAAATTATTGCAAATTAAATAAACATTTTCGGAAACATATCAATTTTCGATCGCAAAACGGGGATCGGGCCAGAATGTGCTTGGGCCAGTTGGGAGGACCCCGGATCTTGCGGTTAAGGAGAGCTTGGTGTCTGGTAGCGAGTCTGGTGGACTTGGCAGCTGTTCCGGGCCAGAGCTGTTCCAAGTGTTGAGACAATGGCAGTGCACGGCGCTCAATGAATAACAATTACAGCTATTAATCTTGGCCCAAACTGCTGGGCCGGCACTGCCAGTTTATAAGTCCTGCAGTGTGGTTAGCTTCTCCTCTCCGTTTCGTAAAATTGTGTGTGTTTTTTTTTTATATTTTTGCCTGGTAATTTGCGGCCCATTTATTTATTTGTTAAGTGGCCATAAAAGCGGTCACGGCACCACCAACTGAAAAGGCAAAGGCAAATGCAATGGCAACAGCAAAGGCTGAAAAGGCAACTGCAATGGCCTTTTCTTTTTATTAATTTATACATTTTGTATAAGTAATAATTGTGCGGAAAACGGAAACAATGGAGGTTGTGTAATGCGGCCACTCAAGGCGGTAAAAACCAAAATGAAAACACCGAGGACGGTGGACGGTGGACGGAGGTCGGCGGACAGGATGAGGGGCGGAGTACCATCTGGTGCTTGGACAAGTCAGTCAGCCAGTCAGGCAGTGGAAAGGAGTGAAAATTGCTCGTAATTACCCAGTCACACACACGCACATGTACATATATATGGATATATGCATATGGATATATATATACCCTGTGAGCTGGCGAATGCAAATGGTAAATATGGTCATTATCTGCTCCAAATCCAAGCCGGCGCACAACGCCTTCGTAGACGAACTGCACTCAAAGCGCGACTCGATTCGAGAGTGGCGGCCATGCCAGTTGTCCGTCTGGCGGTCTGGCGGTCTGGCCATCACCTCCTGCTCCTCCTGGTTTCCCTCCAATGTATCCGCGTGCGCACAGGAAGCACTCGCGATGGCGATCAGCGCACTTACCAACGCTGCTTACGGCCATAACCATCCGGAGTTGGCTTTCAAAGTGGCAGCGGCAGGGCCACTGCAGTAGCCACAGCCATTATAATCATGCAGGCAGGCAGGCAGGCCGGTAGACAGACCTACAGACAAGTAGCCAGACACAGGACATTCGGGCAGTCTGACAGACAGTTCGGCTATCTTTATTTATTGTTCCATTTTTCTGCCCATAAAGTTGGCCAGAGCCAGGGCCCCCAATTCGGCCCCAAGAGCCAACAAATAATTATATTCAAACGATAGCGCATTCGACCTGCTAATTAAGTCTGTCATTGGCCAAAACAAATTCGGGTTAAGACAAACCGACTTTAGTAAAATGAATGAAATTATCCTTGTAGGCAACCCATATGAAGAATAAACCCTCAACCAAAAACCACTCGAAATTCGATGGCATCTCTAATGTAATATTTGTTATTATAATGACTACTTTGGATTGGTAATGACTCTTCAATAATGAACTGGAGAGCAGTCGAGGAGGTGTAACCCATGACCGAAAAGGGTAAACCAACATCTGACCGAGTTCCGGACTCGTCATGGAATAAGAGCTAAGAGCTCCAACCCCGCAACGCAATCCAACCGTATAATTGAGGCAGAGTCCAGGATAAGGACGGAAGAGCCTCCAAGAGTCCGAGGGCGACCGCAAAACTCTACGAATACGATTATTGTTAATGCAACAATTTAAGCGTAATAAAACGTAATAATAATTTGCATTTCGAATTCAATAATTTGCATTCTGGAAATCAGACCTCCTTCGGGCAGTCAGGTCTATAAAATATTCAGGCTGCGCCCTCTCCGGCCCTTGATTCTATTTCGGAGTACGAATGTACACAATTGGGGGCCAAGTAGCGTTTTGGTCGGGCCGAAATAATACCCACAAATTAAGTGGCGAGTGGAGAAGTCGTGGCCTCAAATTGCGGGTTACCTCTCCGGAGGGACACACTCAAGTGGCCTCGGGAATGGGTTGACTGACTCCACCGCCGCCCGCCCGACCATTAAATGTTCAGTCTGATTCGAGACCCAAAACCCCTAAAACGGGGGTGACTCACACCCGTTGGCTCTTTCATGTGACTCGCGTGGGTTCTCAGACTCCCAACCAAAAAAATATCGAATATACCATGGAGTCTTTGGGAGTTTGGAGTGACTTTTCCCATGGATATCAGCGTTACGGCGTTGTCATAGATTGCGACATCGGCGATCCGCTCAACTGAACAATTTCGTGGATTTCACTTCCCAGTAGAAGCCAGCGAGCTAAATAAATGACAAACATGATTCGCGTATCGATGGGGAGACTTCGATTCTGACTCTGATCTTGATTTTAAATTTGATTTTGTTTTCGATTCGGCCTAATCCAATTAGGCTAGCCGCAGTCCCTTCCCTTGGCTGGACAAAGCCCTAATAATTCCCAAATTATGGCCGAGCCTCTCTGGCTGGTTCATCTGGCTGGTTCCCCAAAGCTCGTATTTAATAAACGATCCCTCATCACTCAGGCGGTAGTCGCTCATATATCAGTCCATCAGAGCCATGAAGACATCACCCTGGGTTTCGGGGTCAGCTGGGTCAGCTGCCCGATCTCCCGGTCTCCCGGCCCCGTCCAGTTACCAGTTAGTCAGTTGGCCAGATAACCAGGTCCTAACTGGTTCACTGGAGATGAAGTCGAGTCGAAAGATAAAACCCCTGCTGCCATGACAACTGCCAGGTCACTTGAGGTATTGCAGTGCAGTACGCATTTAATTGAATTAAATTCCAATTCCGATCTCCCGGCCTCCCGGCCGATCGCCCAACTATCGCTTTGATCAGTCAATCCAATTATTTGCAAAATTTTGTCACATAAATAACTAGGCGGAGCAGAGCGGAGCGCACTTCCTTTCGCGTATCACCTGTCGTAGGCTCGCAACCGCACAATGCACCACCGCGATATGGTTGGTGGTCCCCCGTTCGGTGGTTCGAGGTTCGCGATCGGCGATTGGTGGCCGCGGAAGTTGCGCCGGCGTGCCGATTACCACAAAACTCAGCGGGGTTCACTATTCCTCTACACTTCGAGAAGGGACTTGAGTCTGTCAATGATTGCTTAGATCGTCACTTTCTAGTTTTCTCTCGGTGTAATGTCTCCCTCTGTGGTCCCCTACATTCGCCACTCGACTGCCAAACAGGGGTGACGAAAGAAAGGTTACGAAGAGTCCTGCGTGTCTTGTCGGGCTACCGGGCTCAGTGTTCGTGGGCCGCCAGATCCACGACGAGTCCTTTGTGTGCCGAGGTGTTAATTGAATTCGTTTTGCATAAGTGGCCAGGCCAGGACGCTCGCAGGACCACCTGCGCTCCTGCGCCTCGGCAGGACAACGGCAGGCATTGTGTGTTAATTGTGGCAACAATGATGACATCGGCCGCAACACAAAGCGGCCAACCAATTGTCAACATGACAGTGCAACGGCAATATCGCTGACTCCATGTTGCAGTGTTGCTGGTTGCTGGTTGCTGTTGATGTTGCCGTTGTCGCTGCTGTTTGCCGTTTTGTTCGCTGCTTGCCATGATCTTTATCGTCCGGCCTGGAATTTGCATATTCTTCTCCGGTGCATCTGCATTGTTGTCGCTGCTTTATTATGTCATTGCGTCAGCGAGGGGCAGCACCACTCATACAATATGTTTATCGCCATCCGTCATGCACATTGTGTAGAAATTAGCACATAACCCAAATGTGTAAAATAGCGACGACTGAAAATTAATTGCCGGCAATTAGCAGGCCCGGCCAGGAGAGGTGTGTTGTGGTGTGGCGGCTTTCGCAATTACCTGTACATAATCAGGTATTGGCGCCTTGGCTTTGATAGAGCCGCTAATAGAGAGATCGCTGTGGCGAAGTGCCAGAACAGACTGAGGGGTTCGGGGCTGTGAGGCGCTCACAGGTGTCAGCCGGGCTGACAGCAGAATGCCCTTTAATGTCGCAAGTGGCGACCCATGCAAATGTCACGTTATCCGTGTCGCGCATTGTCGCCGTTCAAATAAAACATAAAACGCACCGTCGCCGCGATAAATCATCGGCATTGGGGATTGAGGATCTGGGATTCGGAAATCGGGACCGGGAATTGCTTGGACATTGAATCGTAAACCAAGAACCAACAATCAGCGACCACGATCCCAGATCCAATATCCAATATCCCAGCGGAGAAGAGACCCAGAGTTGCAGCTGTCGCCGGAAGATCGCACTCCTCACCGTTAGCTCTGCTCTAGATAGGTGACTCTGCCAAGGCTGATCGCATAAATTAGCAATCTAATTGCATGGCAGCACTGAAAGAAAACAGGAGAAGAGTTTGTATACATTCTTGAACACCTAAACCCTTTCAAAGTCATTTAAAACGGGTTTAAATTCCACTCCCTATGGCCTAGGCACTTGGTCAGAATCATCTTTTAAAATATTGCTTTCTTTAGAAACTCTATGTTTTAAAAGTCTGTGTTTTACTTCACATCTTATTGTTGAAATATAGTATTAATCAATATTATGAAATATTATTTAGCCAGAGGCATGGCTTGTTTTCTTCAAGTGTAACAAAGTGATCGGCAATCCAGCGAAATCTTGGCGGAATCACGAAGCGCAGGCGACCACGAGCATTCAACATTTGTATGCAAATTGCCGCCGTCCTCTCCTCCCTCCTCCACCGACTCCATCGGGGCAACACCATCCCCAAGCCCATACCTATATCCATAGCCGGGCCAGTTCCACCTCCGATCTGCAGCCACCTCCGAGCTACAAAGTTAGCCATCGCTTAGGTGCAATCATAATCGCCGTCATATACTCACGGGCGCTATCGTTATCACCTGGCCGGGGCTCTAGGCCCGTCTCCCTCGCTCCTCCTCGGCTGGGCTGGGCTGGGATTCCGGATCGGCACGCAGCAGAAATAAATTTGCATATAAATTGCCGCCGCAGAGCCTCCATTTAAATCGAAGCGCACCGCAAGCAATTTTGGAATTTATGTAAGCATTTCGTTCGCGGGTTTAATTGACAGACTCGCAGACTCCCATTCCGGTACCAGTTCGCACTCCCGATCCCGGCCAAGGTAATCCAATTAGCCCAGCAGACATTCGGTACAAGGAAAAGCACTTGTCGCCCGTCTCTCCAGTCCTGCTCGATCTCCTGGCCTGGACTGCTGGCCATTTCCTAATGAAGATGTCTTCAATTGGCCCCGGGGCCAATCCCATTCGGGTTAACACTGACGTCACTCCCAGGAGCAACAGGCAGTCTCCTGACTGGGCAATAAAAAATCTATAAATTACGGGGACATAAATATGGACTTTACACCGTTTTCGGGGGAAAACAAGTGCTCATCGCGTCAATTGCAAGGCCACTTTGGTAGAAGCCTTTGGTAGAAGGTGGAGGAGCCTTGCCTAAGTAGAAATAGAGTGGAAGGGCCTTAACCCACATATGTACATATATAGACTGAAGTATATGGCCTAAAACCTCTGCTTGTCCATCTCATTTGCGGCTATTTTCAAATTCAATTTAATTCACTTTGTTCGGTGAGCATTATCAGCAGATAGCAGATAAATTGGGATCACTTCACGCTCCTAATGGGAATGCTGGAGAGCTGGGAGCCCGGCTGGACGACGGGGGGATGGATGGGGAAAAGGGCCGACTTCAGAAGCAGAGTAGCGCAAGTGAGATGACCGGGCTGGGACTGTCACGGGAACGAATGAGCGGTCAAAGAGGTGAGCACAAACAACATCAACATCAACATCGTCGCATGGCCACAATCTAAGCCGGGCCCAAATGAGAGCGGCAAGAAGAAGAGCCGGCCAAGGTGTCGACAAGAGGACACAACAAAAACAACAGTCAATACACACAGTCATAGGCAGTCAATTAATGGCACAATGGAATATTTATCCTAAGAATCCTAGACAAGTGTCCTTTATATACCAGCGACTCTATCAAAGTAAAATGTCTGAAACTGAGCATTAAAATATATTTCGATCCTACATTGCCACCTGACCCTATAATTGTGAACTGCACTGTACGAGCCACTGAGTGAGGATGAGACTGCTGGGGCTTCTGCTGCCGTTGCCCAAAGAGATATCACAATAAATTAGGAAACGAAATCTTTACTAAATAAAGACATAAATTACACTCTGAATCGCTCTATGGGTATGGAGACCGACTCCGATCCGATCCGATCCGATCGGATCCGAAATCGACTTCAAATAAAAAGCAGCCATCTATGTTGAATGAAAATAAAATGTTGGCGCACAAAAGCCGGCGATGAGCCACAATGGTGACAACAACGGCCAAGATGTTGTTGGCCGAGTTGCTTGTCGGTTGTCGATTGTTGGCTGTTGGCTGTTGGCTGTGTGGAAGGGCTTATAAAAAGCGAGAGAAATACAAATAATCAAACGAAATGTATTTTATAGGGTGATAAGAATCAATGAAGCCACTGAAATCCTATAGAGACATATTGTTTGCATTATGGGGCACCTATTGGTGGAGACGCGGGGATGCTGCCACATTTAAGTGGACAGTCATTCCCAGAGATCGGAGCCAACTTATCAGCCGGCCCGGTGTCGCTGGCTCAATTAGTGGGCGATGTAGGCGCATTAATACGTTAATTCCGTTGGGGAATCGAAGTGACTTCGTTTATGCGTGATTCGTCGGAATGCGATCCGGCTATCCTCGATCGAACGATCGATTTCTCGGTCGGCAGCAACGGGTCTTCTGTGATTTTGGGACAGGCAATAAATCTTTTTGGCCAAGAGAGCGGCCGGCCGTTTAACATTTTTGTAGTAGTCAGAGGCTCGGTCGAGACAATAGTCGTAGTTTAGAGATCGTTTGATGGGTCCAGTGCCCAGCACCCAGCACCCAGCACCCGGATCGGGAGGACCGGCTGCTTGCATCTTAATCAGGTGCAGCAGCGTCATAAGTCTCGGTTAATTGTGGCAGCCTCTTTGGGCTTCAGACTTCGGGCTTGGGGCTCCATTAGAGGGCCGGGATTTATGCGCGGGCTAAGTGGTCTGACTCGCGGCGATTGCCGCCTTTAATTAGACATTGTTTAGTGGGCCAGTAACTATTTCCAGAGTGCGTTTTTATGGTCCCAGACTCGAGTCCAGTACTCAAAACACAACACTCCGAGTGTCTCACTTAAAATCGTCAACAACAAATATGATTTGAATCCCACTATCTTCGAAGAATGTTATCATTGTTCCAGGCAGAGTTCGTTAATCCTCTTGTTTCTTATTGTATTATTTTCGAGATGGCCCCAAAAATCTCTCCCGACAATGCGAAATAGCCAAACCGTTTTCGAAAAAAGCGAAAATCCACGTCCAACGGGAGTTAGTGGGCCCAGTGATTATAGCCCACAATCAATCAATAAATATAATTGGTCATAATTCGGTAGCCGGCCACTAATTAGATGCCTTTACAATACAACCAATTTACCACGCGCCAATGCTTTTGCTTTTGCTTCGGCTTTGGCTTTGGCTTCGGCTTTTGGCCAGGCCAATAAGAGAAAACCCGCACAGCAATTTAACAAAATATGGAAGCAAATTTATCATATGCAAATTGGCCAGGCAGAACAAAAGGCCCCAGCAGCTGCGTCGAATACGGGTTCCGATTGGGACTCAGAACCGGGGAACCGACCGAGAACAGTAGAGAAGAATAGAATCGATGGAATTGAAAGACTTCAAAGACTCAAAATCGACCGGAGAGACACAAGAGGCCCACAATTACCGGTGGGACATACTAGATCGGTCCGACTTCTGACGACGAAACGGCCAGCCAGCCATTCCAGCCATCCCAGCATTCTCCCTAATTAATCCGAGGGAATGCATAAAGCCTCTCCGCTTTCGGGCACTATCAACACCTCATTACTCTTTTGATCACACTCCTCGTTAATGAAGATGTCAGCGGCAGCTGCCGCCAAATAAAATAAAACCAAATACCCAAATACCCAAACCGAGAAACCAAAGAGACAACGACGACATTTGAATTCAAAATTCAAATCAATGTTCAGAATTCCGCTTTTTTGTTGCGGCCTGCGACTTGCGAGGCGACAAAGATTAAATATACCAACTCGGATGCCCCTTATTGGCCCCAGCCAACTCGAACTCCGTACACCCTAACCGCATTGTAGGATGGAGCACCTGGCCGGACAGTCGAGGATGCCGGCCGGGGCAGGGCAACCGAAACCGAAACCTGTATCTGCATAAAGTTATAAACAAAGAAAACAAATTTGTCTTATCGCCCAATTCCAAATGAGATGACATCGAGACAAAATCACTCCCCGGCTCCGGGGGGGGAGAATTATAAAAAACAAACCTAGGGCAGCGCGTTAAAAGCTCGAGCTCATTTAAGGAGCGGACAAACACAAATGCACATTTTTTAATCGCCCGGCTCATTAACAGAGGACCGATCCCTCCGAAGCGGCCGGAGACTGGGATGGGATGGGATGGGTAGTATACCTTAGACCCGGTACGCGGTGCACGGTGCACGGTGCACGGGTCGGGTCACCTGAATCGCCATTGTGGCCATTTAAGTTCGGGCATAAATCAGTCGACTGGATGGCGACACTCTCACGTAACATCCAAAACATGTTCCACTGGCCCGACACTGGCCGGGCTATTGTGTATTTCTGATATTGAGTGTGCAATTTTAAAATTAAATATTGTTTAGCAACAAATTTAAGTGATTTTTTTAACATCTACAAAGTGTCCTTGGCAACTGCCAAAATATAGTACCCAGAAGTATGCAATATTTTGTGATTGGTAACAGAATCCATACAATGCAATTGCAATATAATTCCATCTATTCAATTAAGACTTTTGTATATTGTTTAGGCCAATATGGAGGAAAGGCAAGTGTACATATATCCTTCAGAGCCCTTTCACCCCCAACGGCTTAATTGCATTTGCGTGTTTGAGTGCCTGGAAGGAGCCTTGCTTCTTGACGTATTTGCTTTTGTAAGCTACAAAAAAACGACGTAATGGCGGAATAACGACACCCATTCCCATCGCGATGGCTGTTCCCTGGGCCCTAGGACTATGGGCTATGCGCCTGGCTCTGGCACTGATTCGCTCGCATTTGCATCGCCGGGGCGGAGGCGGGGGCGGGGGCTGGGTCGGTTGGAGGGCCTACAAACAACATTGTTGTCATATTAGTAAACGTAACTAACTTTAGTTATTGCTGGTGTTGCGACTTCGCACGTTTATGGTCCATTTAGAAGTATGCAATGGCGATGTTGCGCCGGCTCGCCAACAGATTTATCACCGGCTCCTTGCCTCGAGACCTGGGCCGATGGTTCGACACTGGGAGGAGAGTGTCTACACACTTGATCGCGAGATCTCATATTGATGCACTGGCAAGTGACTCCAACTTTTGTGATATTTTTCACAGTGAAGGAAAGACTTTGAAGCCTTGGTAAAGTTCATCGATTTCCACCAACCCAAACAATAAAAACTGCTCAGAGCCAGCGGCGGGCCGCGAAGATTTGGGCAACATTGTTGCCCGGACAGTCTGCAGGACTCTTTAGACTCATCAACTTGGCCAACTGATCAGGCCGGGGAGGAGTCGGTGCCGCATGGTCGTAAAAATGTTTGACTGCGATTATATGGCGCTCATGAGAGCGCCACTTTGCCCTGGTCCATCAAACTTTGGACCATCTTCCCAAATCCCCCATCAGGAACCCAGCTTTGATGGCAAAGTCACAATTTTGTGGCCTAAACGGAATCAGTGAATAAGCCTGAAGCCAAGGCAAAAAAAAACAAAATAACAGGCATTCACAAAAACAACCAAAAAGTATATATATATTCGTTTTTTTAAGATGACCCAAAGACCCGTGGCTCAGACTGTATAAATATCGTATAATGTATAATTTATGGGCGCGAGGTGAAAATATTTTCAATAGAAGGTGATTTAAATTTATTAAAGGAATGCTCACGAGCAGCTCCGCACTAAATTAGAATAAGCCGAGCCAAGGGCTCATAAAAACTCAAGCAAATTGAAGTGGTCACCCGATCTGGTGCTCCGGCCAAGTGTTCCCTGTACCCGTCCGTCCAGGCGATGGGCGATGGGCGATGGGATGGGACTCCCAGTTCCCAATTCCGATTGAAGCTGTAAGTATCGACACGAAAGTGCTATGGTACACAACACACTCGGCTGGCTTATCAGATGCGAAGGCCCAGTCAGCTCATTTAAAACCAGGCCAGAACAGAACCCCCTCTTTGGGCCATCCAGTCCAAAAAAGTCAACGATCCAAAGATCCCATTCCAAGCCAATACCATCCGATCCGATCCGATCCGATCCAGCCGCTGATGCCTGCTCAGCTCGCCTTTTGTTAACACCATAATTTACATTGATTTATGTGCTTAGTTGGCTCGGCATTTTTAATCGGTCAGTGGATGGAGCACCCCATCCCATATCCCCATCCCAGGCAAGACCATTCCTTAGCTTCCCGCTGCCGTCGCATTTAGCTGGTCCCCACCGTGCCAGAGATGCGGCTTCATTTGGTTATAATTAAAATGTCGATGTTATCTACCAGATTTGGACATATTGGCCATTACGTTTGAAATTTAAGCGATTTCTATGCGCGTATTTTTTGTGTTTTGATTTTGATTTCGATTTCGTTCGGTGTTTCTATCCCCTGTCCAGCACTCCTCCCCACCCCCCCACCTGCTCACACAATGAATATTGATTATATTAATATTTAATAACGTTTTAAGAAGCCTTTCGAGTGTTAAATGCTTATTTATGCTCGTCGGCTGGGCTTTTTGTGTTGTGTGTTTGCGTGAAACCGAACGAATAAATTGTATTTGTTGTCAAACCGAAGCGAAGCGATTTCCTGTTTGAACTAAAAAGGCAAAGGCTCGTATTTGATTTCTTACACTTGCATTCTTTATTGATTTCTCACTCGGTTTGAGCCTTAAACACTTACGCACTCTGCACACGTCCGCTACTACCAAATATCAGTTCAAACGCAACCAAAACTCTTCATAAATAGTGTAGGCTTACGGCTAGAGTTACAAGCTACAAGTTACAAGTTACAAGTTAGAGTTGCAGATAGAGTATCCTATCTCTATCTCTACAACTAAATACATATATATTGCATATGCTATAGCCTTAAATGGTGATGAGGTAAGTCGGCAGCCGGCGCACTCAACTAAACTGAACTGAACTGAACTGAACTGAACGGAACTGAACAAATATGCATTATAATTATGCCGTACGAGTACGTTTTGTTTAAATAGATATATATGTCTGTATGTCTGTGCATTATAAAAATGGGACGAGCGTGTACTGTATAGTATTAGTTACATTTTCAGCTAATCTTAAGCCACTGCCTATGCTTTGCTTTGCTTTGCTTTTGCCGAGCCGTGCTTTTGCTTTTCGCGACCCCCAACCGCAGCCAAGTAGGTGAGCAGCATTTTAACTTTGGTTTTTCGATTTGTTTTGCCTACAATGTAGTCGGCTTCTCGTGTTTCGCTACCCAAACACGCACCTCCAGCACCGCCCTCCAGCTCCTCATTCTCCAGCTGCTGCTGCTCCTCCTCCTCCTCCATCTCCCTGTTGCTGTTGCAATTTCAGACGCTGTTGCTGCCTCTGATGTTGCTATTGCTGCTGTTGCTGCTGCTGCTACTCTTGCTGTCAATCACAGACGCGCGCACAACTCAAGTTTTCAATTAGATGTCGCCGCCGCCGCTGCTGCTGCCGCCGCCCCTACCGATCTGAGCCTCTCTAACGATGGTCATGCTTTAGGAACTGCAACGTAGCCGGCGCATCGGAGGATGACAGGCGGGCCACCTTTGCTGCCACCGCCATCGCCGGCGACTCAATTTCACCATCGGAATCGTCGTGTACGTTGATCTCCTCATCCGAGTCGGACGACGAGTTGTCCACGGTCATGGTTGAGCCGGCTCCAGCTCCAGATCCCAGTCCCGCACCCCCACCCGCACCCACTCCACCAGTCTCTCCAGGCACCTCGCCTCGTCCGCCGGCAGGGGAGTAGTGCAGACGCGATCGTTGCTCCTCGGCGGCGGTCAGGGAGGCCGCCACGGCATACTGCCTGGCCAGGCCCAGGAAGGCGGCTGCCGAGGGGGAGCTCACCAGGCTGCGGAAGGCACTCCTCTCCCCGCCCATCGACACGGGACTGCACCCCGTAGGCGACATTTGTTGCTGCTGATGCTGCTGCTGTTGCTGCTGCTGGTGGTAGTGGCTCAGGAGCTGCAGGGCCGCCGGGTGCGTGGGCAGATGCAGGGGATGATGCTGCAGGGGATGGTGGCCTGCTGGCGGTCCGTGCAACGGGTGCAACATCACCGCCGGCGGAGGCGGGGCTTGGGGCGAGTGGTGGTCCGCCAGAATGGGCAGCGGCTGTTGAGAGGGCGGGGCCGCAGCCACGGGTGCCGAGGTGGAGGCACTGCTACTGTGGTTGCTGGGCGTGGGCGAGCTGGCCGGAGGGCCATCGTTGGACTGCTGGGAGTGCAGCGGGTTGGCGGGACTGGAGCGCTGGCGCTTCAGGAGATTCATCCGCTGGTGGCGACGCCACTTGGCCCTGCGATTGGAGAACCAGACCTGAAGACAAACAAACATAAGAGAATTGGGTTTAGAAACAGATATGTTTTGAAAAGACAACAGTTTTTTTAGAGTTTAGGTTTTCTAAAAATGTCAAACATTACGTATACGTAATATTTTGATTAAGATCTTTCGATAGGTAGGTGGTTTAAATAGTTAATTTAGAAACTAAAACAAACTAGTGATATTAGAGCTAGTATTTAGCTTTAACTAGGTTGTTGTGGATTTTTTAATCCCTGAACTCACCTGAACTCGTGCTTCACTCAAGCTGGTGCGACTGGAAAGCCTCTCCCGGGTGCTCACGCAGGGATAGTGACTCTTGTCGAACTCCTTCTCCAGCTCCTCCAGCTGCTCCGGGCTGAAGGTGGTCCTGTTCCGGCGAAACTTGGGCTCATCGTCGTCGTCCAGGTAGTCGGAATCAATGTGTCTGTTCTCGTCGGCCGACTCCAAGGTGTCGTGGCTGCCCGAACCGGGGGAAATGGCCCGATTGCTGGGAGCACCACCTCCCACCGCACCCGCGCCCGCCATAAGGTGCGCGGAGCTGAGGGAGCCGCAAGTCGAGGCATTGGGCATCGCGCTGGCGGCACTGGGCGGCAGATTAGCCAGCGTGGGAGCCGCCACGGACCACAGGGCGGATGGGGGCGGAGGAGGAGGCACTCCCTGGCCACCTGCCGCAGCGGCCGCTGCTGCCGGATGCCAGGTGAAGCTGCCGTAGGGGTGCGGGGGCGGAGGGTACAGCCCGTAGGCGGCGGTGCGAGCAAACTCGCTGGCCACCCGCTCGGCGGCCCGGTTGCGCAGGATGCGGTTGATGCTGCTCACCGAGGGAGCGGTGGCATTGGTGCAGACACCTGCGAGGCGGGATTACAAAATTACTGGCAACTGGCAACTGGCATATGAAAGCGGCCGCCGATCAATCAGCGATCAATCAGACCCGCCCGGATTAGCTCCAATTATCCGAGGAGGCGGATATGGAGCTGATACTCACCCTCGGATATCAGGCGTTCGCGTATCTCCCAGGCGAAGATCGTCGGATTCTCGCGCTTGTACTGCTCGATCTTGGAGACGACTGTCGGCGTGGCCACCTTCGGCTTCGAGCCACCAATTAAGCCCGGTGGTCGCAGCGAGCCTGGAAAAATCAGAGCACATCGGGCGGGTTAAGTTATGGGACAATCGATTTATGGCATCCGAGTCTGTAAGCTGCCATTTTGACAGTCCATCTGGCTTATCCCCGAGTGTTTAATATCTTTATCAGCTGGCCCCATCAGAGCGAAAGGATATGGCTTGGTGGCTTACATGCACTGAGAGAAAGCTCTAGCTTGAAAGGTGTTCCCAAATTTCTTGATTATAAAAGAAGTCTGTTTGTTTGAAATTTTCAGTGAAATGATATTTCAAGCAGGCATGTTGAAAAAATAGGTATAACTTAAGTATAATTTTTTCTTCAGTGCCGGAGGAGCACGCAACGACCCTTACAAGTCCGCAAATAAGCCGCATTTTGATTAATGAGCCAGCCGCGTTTTGGCCACCGCCAGAAAGCCAGAAACCCAGAAAGCCAGCCAGGCCAGCCAGTCAGGCGTTTATGCAATTTTAAGTGGCTAAATTACTCGGCTGCACACGAGGAGGGATCTCGGGAGGACACTCAGGGGATAATAACATGTTTATCATTAAAATTAGCAAACAAATCGAAAACAAAGTGGCCATTAGTTATCTGATGTGTGCCCTGGCAGGGGGGCAGTTGAGATGCAGTTGTCGGGCTAGATCTGAGGGTCTGTCAAGAGGTGTTTTGTGTTTACTGACCTAGCAACTTGGAGACAGCTCCCTGCTGGGTGAGCATGTGCTGGGCGATGTCGTAACCGCGCAGTCCACCGAACCGGGAGAACTCCAGGAGCCGGTGCTGGGACATCAGGCTGTTCAGGGTGCTTCCCGCGGCCGTCGCTCCGGGCGGAGGTACTCCACCCCCGCCGCCGCTGCTGCTTCCTGTGTTACCGCCAAAGCCCGGCGGTATTTGCACAGATGTGGGTGATGAGGCCGGAGCTCCCGATCCGGATCCCGCTGCTGCCGCTGCCGCTGCTGCTGCTGCCACTGCCACGGATGCCGCCGCTACTGCAATTGAACGATACGAATTGAACGATAATTGGCCATTGTCAGGCGTCATTGTGGCTTTTCACTCCACTGTAACAATGGTTAATTATGATAAATTAACCGTTAATTGTATTGACTGATCCGAACTGGAATGACTGATGGCTACAGCCATTCCGATCCGATATCTGTACCATAAACATATAATATAAGCACATCAATGGCAGTCGTCGCAAAATGGTGGCCAACACGCAAGCGAATCTGCTGCCAATGGAGATTTATCAAGCTAATTGAAACGCGGAGCCTGAGCACAATGCGAAAATTAAAATATGTACTCAGCTGGCTCGGAGCACATACAAATTGAGGGCTAAAACAGGCCTGTGTATTACGTTAATTCGACTTAATATTGTATTTGCTTTCGCTTAAAAACGATCCATATATCATTCGGCTTGGGCACCTCGTCGCTCAAATTGTCAATTAGCGTTTTAAATGCGCGTTTCACTTTTCTTGTTTGCCGGGTAAATATTTTTTAAAAACGTCCCTAACTGAATATAACTACATATGTACATATATGGGGCGCATAATCAATTGTGCCGCTCATCAGCAGCGAACCAGTTTTATTTATTTTTATCTACTTGCCGGGCCGAAGAAATGGAAGGAAATGAGCCACGCACTGCCAATTATGACATTGGCAGCGGAGTATTAAAAATAATTATATAGATTAGAACAGGCGGTGTACGATGTAAATATGGATTTTTAATTCAATATTCCCAGTTAGCTTTTCTTTTGGTTCTAATAGTCCGAGGAACCTATCGTTTGATTTTCAATTTATTGATTGGAAATTAATTATGCAAAGTTCAATAAGATAATATTAATTAACTGAAATCCATGCCAATAAGACATTTAAATAATTTATCAATGACAATAAAACATTCAAATTAGGGGAAAAAAAAAGATTATTGAATTCAACTTCCTTGAATACCATGAGTACTTCGGCCCATTTCTGGATAGTGAAACACTTTTTTCGAAACCTAGCTTCGCCGACGGCTCATCCACATCCCTGAAGTCGGGCACTTACCACTGGAGGCGTGAGGGGCCAGCGATGTGATGCGTTGGGGATGGGGCTCCATTTTCCAGTGCGCGGCCGAGAGCCCAGAATTTGCGACAGTTAGCGAGCCAAGGTCACGGTTTAAAGTCGGCTCAATCAACATGTCTATGAGTCGGTCTAATCGATTAGTGTTTCTGTATGAGTATGTTTATTCCGATTCTGATTAGTTCAGAGCAACTGAAGCACAGTTACGAAGCGGTCACAATCACAGCACATCCAAGCCAGCAGGTATTTCATCGATTGTGGCCAAGCGGAAACGGAAATGGAATTGGAACTGAAACTGGAAGTGGCAACGCAATGCGGTCAATTGGATTCATAGCACACACACACACATGCACTGCGCCGATCCCCCCGAACAGAAACGCGGCTAGAAAACGATCCTTTCTTTTCTTTCACCGACTTCCCGACTCTCCGATTCTGCGATGATTCTTTTCCCGCTGCGCTCCGATGAAACGTTGTGCACGCGAAAGCTGCTCTTAGCACAATGAGCGCTTGAATTTCACCTGGCCGGGTCACTCCACTCGGCGGGCTCCCGTTTCACTCGGATCTACTTGAGTGACTCCGGAGCGCCAACCGGTTTGCGGGCCTCGCATTCATAATGGCGGCCGTTGAGGGCAGTCCGTCGACATGAGTTTTTTCTTTTTTGTTAGAGAGGGACCACTGTACAGTCCACCGTCGGTGACTGTGTGCGCGCACACAAATCAAACAATTATAAACTCGTTGGTGACGCGCTAATGTAAACACTGGAAAGGAGTTGGGGCTTCCAGGGGGCAGGAGCCTCCGTTGGGGTCATTACACAAACGCTCCGCATATTGGGCGTTAGAATTCAAGCGTTTCATCCATAAGGTGCCCTACAAAACGATGGAATTAATTAAAAATCCGATACGGGGCGTTAGTAACTAACCTTTAAGTGAATTATTTAGTTTGGTTTTGTACTAATGGATTGCTAATTGTCACAGATTCCTTAACAATATACTTTAGATCATATTCATTTTACAAATTCCAGACAAATGAAATATTTTGTAGCTGCCGTTGATTAATTAGTTACATTTTTTTAAACACCATTATGTTAGTGCGTAGACACTAAAAATTAATTGTGTCTCATTATTTTTTAAGCTGTCTTGTAATCTAAACAGATTGGTTAATGTTCACACATATATCAATAAACTACAAAATCTGCAATAAATTTAAATAAAGAGAGGCACTTCAAATGAACCAAACAACTTGCTATTAATTATATAAGCCATATATTTCGTTTAAAGTTTCACACCAGACAGGATGAATCATAACTAAAATGAGTATAAGAATTTAATTTATTATTTGGAACTACTTTAAAAAGGATTTACTTCTCTTTAGATTATATTTTGGACAGCTTTTGTTGGTTTTATTGATATATTTTATAAATTTTACAAAATCAAAGCTTATTATTATATTTGGATTGTATTTGACTTTGACTCTCCCTAATATTGTCGTAAATAATATCCTACAAGTTCCTTCAAAGGATCTTGAAGAAACCCACAAAGATTGGAGCGTTTCTGATAAGTAATCACTTTGATTGAAAAACTAGTTGCCAATAAGAAAAGTGACTAGAAGACCATTAGACAGCTTTATGAAATGTGCATATTTTTAGAAGAGTTTGAATCCAGAATCCACATCCCGGTTGAACCTTGGACATAATCGCTTGGCCGGAATACAGGTTCCTGGTCCGCTAGGTCGTTGTCTTCGGGATGCGTGATGGATGATTGATGCGCTGCCTGGGCAAGGCAATCCGATGTGAATCGAAACTGCAACTAAACTACACATGGCGTGATCATGATGATGCCGAGCCACACAGAACCCCAACCCGATCGGGAGAGAGGCTTATACAGAAGCCAAATTGCATCAAAGCCCATGAATTGAGTGGCTCCCGGCGCTGCAGAAATGGATGCTGAATGCCAGAGTTAAAAAGCAATTACCCGGACACTGGACCGATTCTGGTTGATGAGAAAAATCAGAGAGATCTGCAAGCGAAACGGGATGCATATTCTGAGGTCGAATCCGAAGAACTCACCTGGCGATAATGAGATGTCTCACTAAGCTGATCAGAACTGCCTTTTGTATTTATTTGTCTGTTCGGATGCAAAGTGCACAATGGGGCAGATACTCGGCCGTATAGACACACACGTCTCTGGACCTCTGAGTCTCTGGATTTGTGAAAGGCGAATCATGAATGAACGATGCTGACGATGACGTTCGAGTGCCCTCATGCCAGAGATCCAGAGCAAACGCAAACAATCGAACAGGAATAATTTACTAAGTAAATAATATCTGGATACCGATCGCTGCAGAGAGAGAAATGGGATGTGGCTTTGTAAAAACTAGTTTTATTTCAGTTGATTATTGGCTATTGGATAGTTTGGACAGTAGCCACATGTTGCAGGTTCTAATCAGCAACATCAGACGCAATCATTAGGAATATGTAGGAAAGTCTACATCGAGTTTATCCGAGTGTAAGCCCTGGCGAGTAGCGTGCGCCCTCGCCACTTCGAGTGGCACTCCAACAATCAAGCATTCACACAAGCAGATGGTCCGCAGCCGTTGGCGACCACCTAAATGAAATTTCATTACTTTTCGCCCGTCATCGCCGCCGCAATCGCAACGCGGCTTCCCCACCTGCCCGTCCCCAGTCCCTCGTGTCCCGTGTCCCGTGTGCCGTCTCCTATTTGCTTATGCACACATTATCAACGTACGCCCGCCTTATTGAGTGTTTGTTTACCTAATTCGATTACCGATCGCGTCCGTTCGAGCCATAGTCCGCGGATCACTTGACCATTTGGGTGGCACAGAAAGCAGGCTCGCACTTAGGGGGCCCGCTCGCTGTCCAGATTTCATGCGTAATCGCTCCACAGCAGCAGATGCTCTGCAGCTGTGGCTTAATTGAAGAGTCGGCACAAGGTGGCCCACAAGGTATTTTCTTCGCTGCAAGATTTGTAAAAATAATAAATTGAATTCGTTTTATTAAGCTCTAACATAGCGGGATGATCATGAAACTTATCTTAGAGATTTGCAAAGAAATGTTCTAAGAATTTAAGTTTTTTTTTTCTATATTTAATTTTTCGAACAGATTTTTATATGAAGTTGTTGAAATTGATTTTTTTCCTAACAAGATTAAAATGTATGCTCTTTTAAATTTTAAATTAAAAGTAACCGTCGGTTTATTTAATACCAGATATAATACCAAGTAATATTTTTTCGAACAGTGGCAACGCTACTTACAGTGTTGTAAAGTCAACGAAGATTCTATCGATATAGACAATTGTTCTATCGATATTTTGGTTGGTATATCAAAACCGCAAACCTTTTTGTTGTATTTGTATTGTGCGTTGTTTTCAGAGTCGGATTATTATTCTTATCTGGACAATTAGCTTCCATTCACTGGGCTGTGCAGCAAACGGACCCGTTTAGTTTACTCGGAGCATCGATAGCAAAAGCCCACGCAGCAAAATGATGAATGAAGCGGCCCTCGCCAACATGATCCCCTACGACACAATTGGACTCTATGAGCAGCCCAAGCCGCGGTTCATTTTTAAGATGCCGCGCGTTGTGCCTGACCAGAAGTCCAAGTTCGAGAGCGACGAGCTCTTCCGCAGACTCAGCAGGGAGAGCGAGATCCGGTACACGGGCTACAGGGAGCGGAGCATCGAGGAGCGGCAGGTGCGCTTCATGAACGGCTGCCGCGAGGGCCACACAGAGACCAGTTTTGTGGCCTCTGGCACCAACCTGCAGCTGGTGTTCAACGCCAACCAGAACCCCTACCTGCACGACAAGGAGTGCGACTTCGACAAGGAGCACGGCAAAGTCCACATAAAGTCATACTTCATCATGAACGGTGTGTGCGTCCGCTTCCGTGGTTGGTTGGATTTGGAGCGCCTGGACGGTGTCGGCTGCCTGGAGTACGACGAGAGGCGGGCAATGCACGAGGACGCTATTCTCCGCGACCAGATTGATCGCTACAACCAGCGGCTGAGGGAGTTCGAGGACACCAAGCGTGCCTACCGGGACAATCGGCAGGACGAGATGGAGGCAGTCCGGCGGGGAGTGGCCTCCGGGGGCATTGGCGTGGGCGCTAGCATGTGGCGCCGTTAGTTGGACCTGTGGACGGCCCCGGCGCCGTCGCACCAGCACCTTCAGCTCCAGCAGGAGGCGCTCCACCAGCAGCCAGAGACTCAATTCGCGAATACTCAATATTTCATGGACAACTAAGAATGCTCCGACAACCCCCTGGCCGGGGGGCGGTCTTTCCACTGCGAGATTTAAATACGATTACGTTAGACACGTTCGATGCTCGAATGAATATGCTCCTAGACTTAGTGTTAGCTCTAATGCTTACTTTACGTATGCTTTTATGGTATTACTTACAATTTAGTGTCGTGGATCTTTATCTGAAATACATATTACTAATCAACTTTGGTTTGGCTTTTTTGAATGCGTGGGATCTCTTTCTGACGCATCTTGGAGCTGGGCATTCCCCAGCATTCATTGATCTTACTTCAGAGCTGATGAATAAACATGGGAAACCAGTTGGGTGCCACTTAGGTTCTCTAAATTTGTGATCATTTGAATTGAAGCGGTTTTGAAACTGCTTCGGATAACTCCCCCAAAAAAAGACATTCTGTTTGGATATTATAATATACAATACACTGAACTTTATATTCATATTTTATAAGCGGGGATAGGGTGAAACTAATCTAAAGGGGTCTCGCTTGGCGCGTGGAAACACATAGTTAGAGAAGGCTTAGCGGAACTGCAAGTTGGAAATGCGGAGCCCGATGCTCTCCTTTCCGATCTGGCTCACCTCGCACACAGTGCAGAGATTGCCCTTGAACTGCGGGTCGAACGAGGAGCCGCAGAAGGGACACGTCACTTCCGGCTTTCCGCGGTAGAGGGGCTTCCAGCTGATGCCGCAGATAGTGAACGGATTGAACTCCTCGTACTGCAGCTGGTGCTCGTCGACGGGATTAACCTCACAGGCCTGCAGGATCTTGCGCACTTGCTGGGCCACATCCGGCCGGGGGGCCAGTTCGAGGAGGCGGCGGGCGAACGAAGCAGCTGTTTTGTAGTTCTTCAGCTTGAAGAACATGTTGAGGGCGGTGCGCAGGGTCAGAATTTGATGCACGGGCTGCAGCTTGCAGTGGGTGAAGTACGCGGCCATCTCGCAGAGGCGCTTCTGCTCCTCGAGCGTCGCCTTGGGCATGCCCTTGCGCACGGTCTCCATTTTCAGACCCACTATGTACTCCGCGCAGATGCGCAACAGCTGCTGCGCTTCCGCCGTGTCCAACTTAGTCTCGACCACCAACAGGGGAATGCTGATAAGAATAGAGTGGAACTTCTCCACGGCCTCGGTGAACTTGCCGGACGTGGTTAACTGATAGCCAGCTTGAAGACGGGCGACCAAGTCGTTCAGCTTGATTCCCAGAGCTGGGCGCTGCTGCTTCAAGTTCGTCTCCCCGAAATTGCGCAAAGGATAGCCACTCAGGGACTGCAGATTGGGATTGGCCGTGTAGCTTGTCCTGGAGCAGGCGTAATTCTGCAGGAAGAGGGTTTTGAAGGGCTTGAAGTTGACCACGCCCAGCTGGTCGTGCAGCAAGCGGAAGGCGGTCTCGAAGGATCCGGCCTTCACGTGATCCAGAACAAGGGGAGAGTTGTTGGCCCATTGCTGGGCTGGCGACAGACCCTTGTTGGGGGCCGCATAGTAGTTGCTGTCCAGGGCAGACGCCTTGATCTTGGAGGCCAGTTCCTCGGGCACCACCAGGTCATCATCGCCCACGTCCCAACCGGCACCGTCTTCTCCGCCAGCTCCACCGTCGCCATCATTGCTCAAGGCGTCGTGCATTTCCTCATCACCGTCCTCGTCCAGGCCCAGGTCGGCATCTGCTCCCCAGCCATCACCACCACCACTAGGATCGTCCAGCACCGCGTCGGCGTTGATGTTGAGCGCTTGACGGGCGGTGGCACTGGTGCCGGCACGGGTGACCATGGCGCCCTCGAAGAATCCCTTGGACACCGAGAGCAGCGGCCAGTTGGTCTCCAGTTGCTGAATGGGTACCGGTGGCTGCAGCAGCTGGGCGTTGGGATTGATCTCGGGGAGGGCGTTACCCTGAGACGTGATGGCTTCTCCCAGAGATTCGGTCAGTTCCTCGAAACCATGGGTGGAGGCGGTCAGATATGCCAATGACAGTTGCCCGCAGTTTTTGAGGATATTCACTCGCTCCTTGACATCTCCCAAGAGCAGGGCGCCTTGGTACTGGGCCGACACGTCCTTGCGGATCTCTGCGATTTTGTTCATCTTCTTGAGTTTCTCCAAGTTGCCGGTAATCAGATAGAGGAAGCTGAGCTTGTCGAAGTTCTTGGTGCGCTGGTAGCACATCTCCACCACCTGGTGGTTTCCCTGCAGCAGGGCACTCTGGCCCAGGCGGTCCCAGCAATCCTTGTCATCGAGAGCCTTAGCTGCCTCCAGGGCGATCTCGATGTTGCCGCACTCCAGAGCCAGTCCGAAACGGGTCTTCTCGTCCTTGACGAAGTGCAGCGCCACCTCCGGGTAGCCCTTCTGCTGCAAGTAGGCAATGATGCTCTGCCCCACCAAGCGAGCGTTCCTGACCATGTGGAGCACCTCGTCGTACTTGCGCTGGATCAAGGCCAGCTTGAACTTGTACTCGGTAGGATCGATGTGCAGGACACGAGTGCGGCACTCGCGATCCAGGCAGAACACCTGGTTGCCCTTGACTCGGGTCAGATAGATGGGCAAGTCCAACGTGCGAATAATTCCGTGGTCGCCATTGGTAATGGCGTACTTGATGTGGTTGCTAGTGGTGTAGATGAAAACGCCGGACTCGTCCCAGGCGCCGGACTTGACGCGGCAGTTCTCCTGCACAGTACAAAGGTATTGCAGTCTCCTGTCGCAGATGGTCACCGAGTGCTTGCAGAGCAGGGCCACCAGCGACATGTCCGGGGACCAGACAACGTATCGGCACTTGGCCAACTTAATGCTGCCGACGGATACGAGACGCTGGACCTCGTACAGGGTTACAAACTCGGGATCCCGGATGAGCAGCATGCCGGTGCCGGCGTAGAAGATCTCCTCGCAGAAGGTGGGCAGCTTCTTGGTCACCTCGTTCTTGAAGTTCTTGATCACCAGCTGCTGGTTGCGATCCAGGACGGCGAACCGATTGCGGGCCACCCATATAGCGGTAATGCCGGAGCTGCGCTTGCTGTCTGACTCGCTCTGGCTCTCAGTGTCCTTGGGGATCTGGCAGAGATCGTAGGTGCTGTTCTCCAGGTTATTGGTGCGCGTGCAGATGAGCACGGCATTCAGGGCCGGGTTGTACGACATGCTGTACACCGGCGACTTCCCAGGACGCAGCTGCATCACAACCGTATCCTTGGTGGTGGTGAAGTCCAGTTTCCGCAAGAAGCGCTCCTTCACGTAGTAGAGAATGTTTCCGTGCACGGCATAGGCGGGACGCTCTCGCTCCAGCTTGAAGACAACCATGCCTTGAAATACAAAAACGGATGAGACCTATAACCAAAACTCTGTAACTAACAACGTACCTCCGTCGTGGCCGGCGGCGAACAGATTAAGAGTGGGATGCGCCGTGAGAATCCAGAAGCGCTCGTTGTCCCGTCGGAATGTGAAGAGACACTGGCGCTTGGTCATGTCCCAAACGCGAATGCTGCGATCCTCGCCGTTCGATAGGATCAGGTCCTGGCGGGGGTGGAACAGCACGCTGGAAACGTTGTTGTAGTGCCCACGGCAGGTGTCCACCTCCCAGGCCTTGTACTCGTTCATGCGCCACAGCTTCACCAGGCGATCGTCGGCGCCCGACACGATGAGCGGTAGGGTGGGATGGAAGCTGGCCCAGTTGACTCCGCGATCGTGTCCCTCCAGCACGTGCTTGACGACAGCGTCGGCCTGACCAAACAGATCCGTAGCACCCGGATGGCCCTTTAGATGATCGTCAAGCCCTCCCGGCCCCGGAGCCACGTTCTTTTTGCGCAGCCCGGAGATGTCCCACACTCGAACCGTCTGATCCAGCGAGGCGGACACAATCTGGTCTTCAGTGGGATGGAACTGGGCGCACATAACATAGTGGTTGTGGCCGGTCAAAACGCAGATGCAGTTGCGCGACTGCCAGTTCCAGATGCGAATGGTCTGGTCGTCGGATGCGCTTAGAATCCAGGGGTACTCGTGGTGGAAGGCCACCGTGCGCACGTAGTCCAAATGGGCCAACAGTGTGAAGATGCAACGGCGCTGCTTGTAGTTCCACACCTTGATCTTGTAATCATCGCCGCCGGAAACAAAGAGGGGCATCTGCTGGTGGAAGGCCACGCCACGTACCGGTCCATCGTGCTCGTCAAACTTTTCGAGGAGTGTGTGCATCCGGTAGTCCCACAGCTGGATGACGCCGCTGTGTAAGCTGACGAGGATCCAGGGGCGCTTCGGGTGGAACGACAGGCCCTTCACCCGCGCTGACTTCGATTCGAAGTTGGTCAGCATGTTGGCACTTTTTCCACGATCGTTTCGTGTCTCAATTACTTTTCCTCTGGGTGTCGGCTTTTTTCTTAAGCGCCCTTTGTCGGTTACTTGGGGCACTCGCCTGGACTGCAATGTATGAAAGTCAGGGTAAGTGTTAACTTCCTGCAAGTGAGCCCCCAGTCCCCAAACCTAACGTAGTAATAAAACAGAAAATGAAATTGAAGAAAAAACCAACCAATTGTGGAACTGTGACACGTCAATTGTCTTGTTCTTTCTCGGCAGTGTTGTCAGTCGATGTTGAGGTTAACAGAGCTCTGTTAAAGTGAACAGAGCAGTTTGTTGAACAAACTTTGTTCAGATTTAATTAATAAAGAAATGTATTACATGTAATTTCATAATCAGCATACATATTTTTGGTATAATTTAATTTTTGTTTTAGGTTTAAATTGAGGATATATTTATTTACACCCACTGTGCTCACAGTGACTACTTTCCAACACTGCTATCAAAATAGCAGGTTTCAATCTGCCTTTGTTTACGTCTTTAAATATCATGGGAAAGAGTTAAATACAGGCAAAATGACACTGGCACACCGGGCTCTCTTTACGTGGTTCATCGTGCTGGTCTTCCTCATCCTGCTGTGCCTGCGCCTGGACCCACACACCACCTGGAATTGGTTCGTCACCTTCACTCCGCTCTGGTTCTTCGACTGCATCCTGATCGTATACGTTATAATTAAGTTCATCCGTAAATGGCGCAACCTGAACCGCCTGACGGACCTCCTACTTCTATATAAATGGAACATCGGAGGTGTGCTGCTGACCATCACGTCGCAGGTGATGATTTGCCTGACGCTAGAGTACCCCCAGCAGATCCCAATTTACGTGACCATTACCCCACTAATCCTACTCCTTAGCACTGCCATTTTCTACGTGGGCAGCCGGCTGGGCAAGCGGGAGGGGTGGTTGCGATAAACTTGGATTATGATTAGTTTATAAGTATAAATATATTGTAAGATTAGGACTACATGAAATTGAAACTCAAAACCCGTATTTGCTTTGGGTGGCACGGCGGGTTTGCCGGTTGGCCGACCACATGGCCTGCAGCTCGGCCTCGTTGGCCTTGGCCTTGTGCGCCAGGTACGTGATCTGGTGCTTTCTTCGCGTGCCTGCCACCGGCTCTTCGTCTGTCAAAACGCCGGTGGGCTGGTATGTCGTCGAAGATGCTAGAGCTGTTCTCATCCATTCGTCTCTATCGGGCATGACCTGGGTTCCGGATATGTCGATAACCTGCATCTCCTTGGCCTCCTTCCGCCGTCTCTTGGCATTCTTGCCGACTAATGCATCCATGGCCTCGGTGTTTAATTGCTGCTCTTGGTAGCGCTTTTGTGCTTGATGAAGCTGCTCCTCCTGCAAACGGGCTTCTTCGGCCTCGGCGGCTTCCTTCTCGGCTAATTCCTCCAGGTACTTATTACTGGCTTCTACCATCTTAGCCGCCCTTTTGGCCACCAGAGCACTGATTTCGTTGCTGCTCACTTCAGGCAGATTTTGCTCGCTGTTCAACGAGAAAAAGTCACCATTTCCTTCGTCGTCGTCCTCCTCGCTATCGCTGGCATTAACCAGGGGCTTCAGAAGCTTCTGCTGAACAGATTTTGATGAATCGCCCCCCTCGGGATTTTTCTTCTGCACAGACTTCAACCCGTCTACGCCTTCGGTATTATGTGCGGCTCTTCGTTGTTTCACAGTATCCGGCACAAATGCCGGTGTGGCTCTTGGTTTCTCTTGATTATTTGGTGGCTGGGAAGGTGCCGATGAAGCGGTTGACTCCATGGATGAGTTCTTTGCGAAGTTCCGCTCAGACTTTGCTTGGGGTAGCATACTCAACAGCCCCGATCCCTTTGGCACCGTAGGTTTTCCCTCCTTCTTGGCCTTTTCAGCCTTTTCTTTGTCAACATCCGAGAACTCGCGCAAGGACGGAATGCTGATTTTGACGCGTTGTTTAACAGGTGGAGGAGGCGGTTTCTCAACTTCAACAGGAATCGCTTTCTTGTGCAGGAACTCGTCGTCCTTTTCCTCAATAATAGTTTTCACAGCGGGCTTTGTGCGTGGCATGGGGAGCTGAGCAAAAGCGGGTGCCACCTGGTCCTCCACGTCGGTCCCCTGACTCACAGTTACCTTCGGCTTGGGTAATGCCAGTGTCAGTCGTCCCTGAGGAGGCTTCAGCTCTTGCAGAGAGACTTCTTGGGGAACAAAGTCGTCGTCGTCGTCGCTAATATCCCCACTTGTCGCAACCGTGCTCTGGGGCTTCATCACTTGCACTTGGGGGGCCGGGCTTTCCTCCTCATTGTCGGACTCTTCATCGCTACTGGCAGCATAAGCAACAAGTGACATTATTTGTAAATTTATTATTATTGTATAAAGTTGTTTATCTCGTTTTTGAGACTATTAAAGGTTGTGAAACAAAACAGTTTTTCAACACTTATTACATTCGAATTTTGCAGCACTAAATCTTGAATCATCCCGCCAAAGGTATTTAAATCTAAAAAATGGCAGTAATAGTATTAAGTTATAATGTGTGTTCGACACAATAAAACAAATTTAAAAGATTAAACTAAATGTTGAGAAAAAGAGAATTCACATTTAACCAGTTATTTGCCTTTAGTTTATAGATCTGCGCGATTGTTAATACATAATCTTTCAATAATCATGTCAAGTATTTTAAAATATAGAAATTCTTTAACGATTTTTCCAAGTTTTAAGACAGGATTCATTTTTATTCTAACATATTGGGAGATCCCTAAAATAAATCCAGCAATTAGTCACAAAATATAAAACCTGTACCTGAGGACCCATTTTATGATTTGACCTAGGATCCAGGTGTTTGCCAAATAAAATTATGTCACCTTTCCAATGGGATCATAAAACAATAAGGCACTGGTAAATCCAACAGGTAGTCTAGCTCCGAGAAATTACCTGTTTCTTTACCTTCTTCACTATAAATAGGATTATCCTAAGATTCAAAGTTCAGTCTACTTTCCTGCTTCAACGATGCACCATCACCAGAACCTCGCAGACGCCGCTACCTTATCGGGAATGCTTCCGCCATATGAGGCTATGGCCATGTACGAACAGCCCAAGCCTCGCTTCATCTTTAAGATGCCCCGCGTGGTGCCTGACCAGCGCTCCAAGTTCGATAGTGACGAACTCTTCCGCCGCCTCTGCCGCGAGAGTGAGGTTCGTTACACGGGCTACCGGGAACGAGCTGCGGAGGAGCGTCGCATGAGATTCGTAAACGACTGCCGGAAGGGATATGCTGAGATCTCCTTCGTGGCTTCCGGCACTAACCTACAGCTCTACTTCAACGCCAACCACAATCCATATACCCAGGACCAGGAGTGTGATTTTGAGCGGGAACGCGGTAAGGTTCATCTTCGCTCCCACTTTATCATGAACGGGGTATGTGTCCGTTTTCGAGGCTGGGTAGACCTAGATCGATTGGATGGAGTGGCCAATCTGGAATTTGATGAGCCTCGAGCCCTGCAGGAGGATGCCCAGCTGCGGGAACAAATCGAAAGCTATAACCAACGGATGACCGACTCCAAAAGGATGTACCATGCTCCTCAGACACCGCCGGAGGACCACCATGGCAGAGGCGGTCCTGGCATCGGACCCGGAGGCCCGATTGGATGGTAGAGACATGTTCATATTTTTAAACGCTATTATTTCGACAATTGATTTCTAAAATCAAGTAGACTTTGCATTAATTTTTCAATAAATTTCGGAAAAGAATATATAAGTTACTTTTCAATGGGTAAAGGACATGCATGAGACGGAAAATATGACTCCTTGCGATAGTCATATCCTGAAAAATTTATCAATCGATACTCCAATCTACATCAAAATTAAGGAACATATTTAGTAGATTTTTTTCATATTTCCTGGGAGATCTCTTTCAAAATGATGAAAATTTATGGGATCCCCTTCAAAATTATGAAAATGTAGAGGAACGACGAATATGGGGCCCTGCTATAGCCATATTCTTGCCAATATTAGTCCGATTCTCAAGCGGAATACCTTAAAAGATTCGTGGATCGATTCTCCATCAATCTGCATCAAAATCTAAAAACAAATTATTTTTCAGATTTTTAGTTAAATATCCTGGGGGGTTCCCTACAAAATTATGAAAATGTAGAGGAACTACGAATATGGGGCCCTGCTATAGCCATATCCTTGCCAATATTCGTCCGATTCTCAAGCGGAATACCTTAAAAGATTCGTGGATCGATTCTCCATCAATCTGCATCAAAATCTAAAAAAAAATTATTTTTCAGATTTTTAGTTAAATATCCTTGGGGGTCCCCTTCAAAATTATGAAAATGTAGAGGAACGACGAATATGGGGCCCTGCTATAGCCATATTCTTGCCAATATTAGTCCGATTCTCAAGCGGAATACCTTAAAAGATTCGTGGATCGATTCTCCATCAATCTGCATCAAAATCTAAAAACAAATTATTTTTCAGATGTTTAGTTAAATATCCTGGGGGGTCCCCTTCAAAATTATGAAAATGTAGAGGAACTACGAATATGGGGCCCTGCTATAGCCATATCCTTGTCAATATTAGTCCGATTCTCAAGCGGATTACCTTAAAAGATTCGTGGATCGATTCTCCACCAATCTGCATCAAAATCTAAAAACAAATTATTTTTCAGATGTTTAGTTAAATATCCTGGGGGGTCCCCTTCAAAATTATGAAAATGTAGAGGAACTACGAATATGGGGCCCTGCTATAGCCATATTCTTGCCAATATTAGTCCGATTCTCAAGCGGAATACCTTAAAAGATTCGTGGATCGATTCTCCATCAATCTGCATCAAAATCTAAAAACAAATTATTTTTCAGATTTTTAGTTAAATATCCTGGGGGGTTCCCTACAAAATTATGAAAATGTAGAGGAACTACGAATATGGGGCCCTGATATAGCCATATCCTTGCCAATATTCGTCCGATTCTCAAGCGGAATACCTTAAAAGATTCGTGGATCGATTCTCCATCAATCTGCATCAAAATCTAAAAACAAATTATTTTTCAGATTTTTAGTTAAATATCC